>JACDQD010000005.1:16968982-18232107 GCA_019843655.1 Lethocerus indicus | reverse complement strand
CAAACTCATATTTCTGAAACTCATTACAATATGTAGTACTTTATTTGTATTTGACTTCTCTTACCTTTAGCATCACACATTTATGATTTCCTAACTCCTCACACTTTTGTGAGACTAAACTGGATTGAATTATCTCATTTTGAAATTAATTTAAATTCCTTCATTCAAGCATTCGTTTTTAAATCATTATAAAGTAATTTTTAATGATAGAGGTGAATTGAGAGCATTGTGGGTTGGAGTTATGGTGGCACTAATGTCGGGGGCTGCTATCGCTATTGCCATTCTTGGAGATTACACTGGCTCTCTTATTGGTGTTGCCATTTCAGTTGCACTTTTACCTCCAGCAGTAAATGCAGTGAGTACTCATTTCGAAATTAAATCTTTGTTCAAATGCTTGACCTTAACTTCTGTGTAACCAGATTGTATTCATATAATTACTCTGCCCTAATCATAAAATAGTAATTTTATTTTTCAGGAATTTCAGATTTTCATGTTAAATTTATGTTTTGTAGGGACTCTTGTGGTCATTGTCTGTTATTAATATTCTTCTGGACAGCAGTCTATCATTTTCCCGACATTACACACCTTTGTGGAGTTCAACACCTAGTGTAGAATTGGCAATACTTGGAGGTATTAGCCTGTGTCTCACAATTCTTAACATAGTTTGTATTTTTATTGCCGGTATACTTGTATTGAAGGTAAGTTTTTGTTAAAATATATTATAATTTTTAAAAATCAAAAAAGAGTAACTATGTAAAATATAATATACCACTCTTGTGATTTTCTATTTCCACTCATCTTCTTGGCCAGAACTGTTCTTAGCTCAAAGTAATTGAGAGCAATTTCATTAGTCATGATCACACAAAGAGAATTGTTGGGTTCTTCAAAGAAATATTTTCTGGGACTGCATTCACGGGAATGGTGGGGTGGAATCAATTATCAGAATATCTTTCCCCTGGTGTATAGGCTAAGATAGGTAAAGTGATAGATTAAGGCTAAGTTTAAATTGAGCATAATACACTAGTATATGATTGCACATGATATATACTATGAAAACAAATGCTTTCTATAAATATACTTTTGTATTTTGTGATTCATACTGGTCTTTAATTGCATATTGATATTACCATACAATGCAGTAAACATTAGGCATTTAATATTGCAGATAAAGGAAGTAACACCCAGAGGTTTAAAAGGTTCTAACCAGCCATCTTGGAACCCGCTAAAAATAGCAAGGGATTATCAGACCCTTGCAAATGAAGAAGGTAGTACATTACCTGACAGGTAAGTGTCATAAAAATTAGAATTATTGCTCTTTCAAAAAATAACTGATTATTAATAATAAATATAAAGCATGGAAGTTAAATATTCTCAGATGCCTAGTTTTTAAATGTTGCTGCCTGCATAAAGCAAATTAATGAATGGTTGACTGCATTGATGGCACTGAAGTATACATGTGCTTTCATTGAATCTCAAATAAGTTAGAACAGAACTTTTACATAAATTTTACAAATTTCATAAAACATGAGTGTGAATGTTTTATTTTTCATAATGTTTCCTACACTTTCTTTTCGTTCTTTTTTGTATCATAAAAGTAAAAGTAAGTTGTATACTGAAATAAAAATAAAATCTCAATGATTTCAGGCTTGATGATGCCATAGGACGAGAAGAGTTGATACCAGATGAACTCAGAAGAAGTTGGATGAGGTTTAGTGGACTTCCATTTGCAGACTTGCAATATGGACCAAATGTTAATGTTAGTACTTACATATATATTTGTATTCAATACCGTATCGCAAGTATTTTAATTTATTACATTTTTGTTTAGGTCAAATTCTCTTCAATGAGGTAAGGTTTTGAAGCACACATTGTTAAAGAGTGTTGAAATTTACTTAATTATTATGTGTAATTAAAGAATTGCATGTAAAGAAGTCTAACATAAAAAAATTAAAATAAAGAGATTTATATGGTTATTCTATCAAATAATTGATAAACAAAAAAAATTGAATGCAGGTGTAAATCTTTCAGATAATGGGTTTGAACCAGTGCACATGGTCACCTGCAAGCAGTCATGTCAGGCAGCCGTACAGACCGACAGCTCAAGACCTGACATCAATAATTCACCAGGTTACTTTGAGGCACCCACAGTCAAGAAGTCATGTAACAGGTTCGAACTGGATGTTAGGTGAATTGTATAGATACAACTTTATTACCTTATCACCATTATAATGGCCTATAATATTATATTTCAAAGATCAAATAAAATATGTGCTATACAGGCATGGGTGGTGGAGGCCCACTTAACATGTTCAGTAGCAGAGTACCGTCACCTCCTGTAAACACAGAAACAGTGGATGAGTCTTCTAGTTTACTGGCTTCCGTACCTGATAATAAAAGCAGACAGGCCTCTGCAAGAAGACCTCCAAGATTTATTGTTACTCAGGTACAGTCATCCCAACCTTCCTCAGAAAATGAATAATAGAATACTACTGAACATTGTTCAATGTTAGAACTCGCGTGTTCTTCTTCCCTTACACAGATTACATTGTCCGACTTTCTGTTCCTTCATACTGAAGAGCTTTTTCCTGAAATTTCAAGAAGTTAAATGTTATTACTTGCGTATAATTACTGTGAAATATTTTTTCAAATTATTTCAGTTGAGGTAATAGCTAATGAAATTTTTCAGTGTAAACAAAAAATAAATATTTGATATATTTATCTGTCTGAAATTATTCTTGAATTATTCAAATATATGCAACTTACTTTAGGCATACCATAGTAGCTTAGGTGTATATTTATTCTTTCATGTTTTTGTCTAGTTGTATCATCTCTTATTTTTTATTATTAAATTGAATTTTCAATATGTTTTACTGAGTATTGATAAAAAAGCATAACCTGAAGAAGATGTGAAGAATCTTCACAGTATATACATTTGTGTATTTTAACCAACTCATTTTATCTATTATTATCTTCAGTCAAATAAAAAATTATTTTCTGTAACATATACAGTTATTTGAATATTGCCTTTTATGTTCTTTTCTGTACCCTTTTCTTTTGTGTTCTTTAATGACTTACAAGAAATTCACCTATAAGGGACTGAGGCCAACTAACAGTCCAGAATTAATATTGTAATTAATATATTTATTTCAAAATAATAAAATAAAGAATACATTTTTGTTAAGAGTTAAATTATGTAACTGTGTGTAACAAAATAAAAAGCACAACCCGTCGGACGCCTTAATAAAGGTATGGCCGACTTGGGGTTAAAAACCACCTTTTAGGCCCGATTTGCGGTAAAAGAAAGCACCTTTTATGCAGTATTTTGGGTTAATGGCGTTACAGCATTATCTCACTGCTTTCTCCCAACAAAATATAACAGTCTGGACAATATTATAACGTGTTTGTATAATTATAAAGAAAAGAACAGACTATTTCGTATGAACGTAAGATATATTTCAAAATTAATATTTGAAATGCAACTGTTAGCACCCACGTCTCGCTCTCTGTGCCATCTCAACGTAGGGCCTGCGTTCTTCTTGGGTCATGCACCGCCATATAATTCCACCTATTACTGCAATCTGAAAATGTATGAATCTTTCTCTAATGAATTTTAAACGTTCGCTATCGCGTATCCTACCATTGTACCACTAGTTTTTTTCTAGTAATACAAAATGTTACCTACCATGCTAGGTGGAAAGTAGCGACAGTGCAAAAGGAGCGCAATATTTGTTTTATCTACTTTTGAAGAGTTTCAATCAGTTTTACATAATACGGTAATTAAGACCATATGTAACGAATACACTTTTAATGTTGAAGAAAATGTTTGAAATTAAGTACCCTATATCCGATCGAAGTCCAGAATATGCATATTTTTGTAGTAAACATCTTCTATAACATTTTACTTATAAACTGGTTGTTGGCAAAGTTGATGTGATGCTACATTTATGAATTGTATTGTATTAGCTAGTGACAGCATTCGTATTTCGTGTGCCCTATCTTACTATCAACAAATGTTCAGACGGAAAGACTTGCCAGCGTTTCTACTGTTGGAAAATTCGTTTACCTATTATCTCACTGATGCACCAAGGTGAAATTCGTTTTAGGATTTCCGTTTACCTCTGTTTGGGAATAACAGCCGTGGTAGTGCACCCGCAATTCTCTGAGGAGGTTGAAAAACGCCACTCGGCTTGGCTTCTTCCTCGCAACTCTTGCGGAACAATTCTGGTTCCTTTTCATTTTGCAGCTGGGCATCTGCAAAGATGCTTGCTTCAAAGAACTATGAATTAAATAAAATTTCGAACTGTGTCATGGATGGTCTTTATCTTGTATTACGTTTTTGTTAAAAAAAGCTGTGTAAAACTTAATTTTTTATTTAATGGACTAACCTGCACATTAATATCAATTTAGAAAAAATTGATAATTCATAAACGTTGCCTAGAAACGTGTCACAATTCGTTGGAATTTACATTTAGAATAAATTTCACATATGATAATGTTATTAAGGTGGCATTAGGGGTCTGGGCTGCAAGGACCTCCTCCTAACTGTTCCTTCCTAGGTATATCGCTATATTTTTAAATTAAATTACGTATTCATTCCCTTCAGCAAGTACTAATGTAAGGCACCCCACAAACCCCTGCATGTTGCCACATGGTAATATCGTGTTTACCATTATCAAAATTTGACATAATTGTTTCTCCTCTGAGAATGTATCAAAATCTCCTTCTAAATATTTAATTACACTTTTGTTTAAATGAGTTTCAATTGTGTCCCTAATGTCTGATCCATAATGTCAATTAATACTAATCAAAATTATCTCCTCAGAAACATTCTTGTTCTATTTTTGAATATCCTACCAGTATTATGACTTACAGAATTTGATAATTGTTTCTAGTATTTTATATCAAACATTTTTTAAAATTTCTATCTGAAAATTTTAAACTCTGTTCACTGTCTCCTGGTTTTCAGTTCTTCCTTGAAAACTAACACATTCCAAATATTGATTATCCCAACTCTTATAAGTAAAAATAACATGATATGTTTTGTGTACATAATGTATTTGTAGTTTTACATAAACAGAGAGCAGATATTTATAATTAATATTTAGTGTAGAGCTATGTAGACTGATTTGAATTCTTTAATATTTAACCAAAATAAATTATTTCTCAAATATTATTAGGTTGCTAGGCTGTTGCAAGCATTTTGATGCACAGAAGAAAAAACATTAATTTCCCGGTTTGGTAATAATTGCAGTTGTGTCTTCAAGTTGTGTCTAGGGTATCTTGTAAGTTATATTGACCATGAAATATTTAAATACAGATACAAATAAATTATTAATTTTTCAATATTCATTTTAAACAAACTAATATCATTGTTTAAACATAAATTTATCAGATATAGAAACAGATTATTCAAAATTATTTTTGTAATAATAATTTGAGATAAATCAGGAGTTTGCTGAATAAATGTACATAAACATAATATTCTATACAAATAATAATAAATAATTATAGATACTCAAAAACTATTTTATGACATCAATTAATTGCTCCCTATAGTGGAAATTATTTCCTTTTATTTTATAAGGCATAGAGACGTAAATGTGATTTGATACATTTAAACATTTTTATCCACTTATTTATAGTCATAAATAATTAAAAATGTCATCTTCTACAGGCTCATACAAATAACCACATTTCAAATTGTTATAATGTTTTGTACATAATGCATGTTAGAAAAGAACATTCCACAAAACATTTTTCTTTCTATCTCTACAATTATATACTTCAAAAGACAGTAATTAAAATCACTAACAATAAAATTTCATTTATCTTATACAATAATTAATATTTTTTATTCCATAACTAGAAAATATCATTTCATATTTGAAAAATTACCCAGACAAACCAAAGTCAATTGAGAGGATTACCATTTATATAGTGTACATATATTTTAAATATATATATATATATATATATATATATATATATATATATATATATATATTGTGGTGCACCTGAAGGTTCCTAGTAACATAATAAGTAGCCTGTTCATTTTCTAAAAAAGTCACTACAATATACTTTACAAGCTAACTCATTTGTAGATGTGCATTGATTGAAATATCACATTTAATTTTCAAAAGGCTTCATTATCAGAAAGTTCTGAGTTCAAAAAAAACACGATCAAGGGGGTGATGTGAATTGGAATAGCACTCAGACTTATTAACCCCAGAATGGATGTGTCAATTATATAGGAACATTTAAATTACTACTCCTAAGTAAAAATGTCATATAACCTATTTGGCATTTGAGTTAGATTTCAATTCAATATGGCACCCTTAAACAAAATATTACACAAATATTTTAACTTTTAAATTTGTAATACATTCACTGACAATTTCATGCTTAAGTACAATGTTTACAACAATAAATAAATTAATTCCACAAATTTAATTTGAGACCTGCAGCCTTTAACACATAATCTCAGAGAATACATGTAATTAAATGCTACAAAGAAACAAATAAGAACTGTGGGAATGAACACAAAAAGATCAAATCTTTTTGTCTATTAAACAACTTAAACTGAAACTGGAATTGAAAATGAGGAGTGTTAAATTAAGTTTAAAATTTATTTTGGAAACATGAAATTAATGAATAATAAAAAAATTATTTAACTTGATTAATTTCTTATTATATCTTGGCTAAATAAATTTCTTATTGTCAACATTTAAAATAATATTACTTGCAATTATTACACTTAAAAATAGTATATAAATGTCTTAGTCAAATAAATGAGAAATTATAGCAGACAGGTATTCGTTCATATTAATGTTGAATCTATGAATTAGTGGTCTATGAATTATGTCTGATATAATATACTTTATTTCAATATAACATAATGAGGCACTATCAAATTTTTCAGAACAACAAGCCTTTTATATTATACTCCTTACTTTTAACTGTGCAATCATAATCAATATAACTACTTCTAGACCTCTGGAACAAAGAATTACAAACTTTATTACAATGGTCTTTATTTTTGTCAGTACAATTCAAAAAAGTGTAAAATATATTTGTATATATAGTTAATGTTCACAAGCGGAGTAAACTAATGGAAAACAACCAGAAGACATGAGAGACTTATTAACTAGAGGAACCTAAAATATAGAGAAGAGAACGGAATGTAAAAGGTTAAACCTAACAATAAGCAGAATGCACCAAATATTAAAAAGTCTAAAACAATCGGGAATGCTTTCATACTTTGGCACAGGAGACAAGCGTTAATCACTGACATGAATTTAAAACTAAAGAAACATCACAAATTAATAATACTAAAATAACAATGATAAAATATAAAATAAATAACTCAAAAACTTTTAATGGCTAAGATTGTAAAGTAATCAATAATGACTCAATTCTTGGGATAAAATACTAAACATGTAAGCGTATTATAAAAACTAAAAAAATAATATATATGTCAAGAATTAATAAAATCAAAGTAATTAGGGTAAGCACTTATGTGTCCTATTCGTGGACATTTTTTTATACATGACTATGTTATGTAAGGACAAAATATACACAAGAGGCGAGAACAAAAAGACAGTGTTAATATACCTATCTACAAAGGAAGCTAGTCAAAATTTAGCTTACAAACTAAATTGTTTAGGAGAGTTTTGAAACTAAATTAAAGTATCCGATACACAATTGTTAAGTTGGTACTTTGGCGTCACAGTCTGAATGCTTGTTAAGGTTAGCAGCCATGTCTCTCACAGACCTTTTGTCTCCCTCTACAAATAAAAATAAATATATATACATATTATATATATATATATATATATATATATATATATATATATATCACTCAATGATACTTCCAGAGAGAACATGAAAGAAATTCAATATCAATACCTGTAGAGGCAAGTGATGGGGTGTCAGCTGAGTCTGGGGTATTGGCAGCTGTGGAAGTTTCACTGCAGGCCTCTGTTTAAGGAATTATTCCAATTAATGTTTGCTGTTTGTTGATTACAAGTGACAAAATGCATATATCAAGTTGGCTGAAGGTCTGTTTGTTTATGTCACTATTATTTGACTTACCAGATTTATCAGTGCACAGAGTGGACCATGGCCGAGGCTTGAGACCCATACTTATTTCACTGGCAGTACTCTGCAATAAAACATTTCAACATCAGTCAATTTATTTTATAATATACAAGCTGATAATGTATGCAAGAATATCATAAATTACCTGATTGTCAGTAGAATCCATATCTTCTGAATCTCCGGGTCTGTAATTACAATTTACACAATTAAGTGTACATCTTTTGAAAAAATGTATACACATTTAATATTTCTCTTCACTAATAAAACTTGTCTTAATTAAAACTCTAAAATGAAATTGAAATTAATTTACATTGGTGGATTATGGTTTGGCCTTGTTGGTGCCCTTGTTTTCGCTCTTCTGGGTCTTCCTTTAACTAAATGTTGCAGTCTCTGGCCTGCTCCTTCACAAACTGAGTCCAATGAATCCGAAAATGAAGGAACTAAAATTTAACACGATTTAAAAATAATTAATTATGTTCTGTTCAAATTAAATGATTGCACATTAGAAACACAATCTAAAAATCTGAAACGTGATTTCATAAAAGTACTATAATCCAACATAAATGATAATGCTGTAAAATATTATAAATTCAGAGCAATGTTTTATTTACTATTCAATATTATTAATCCCGTGCACTGACACTGTTTTCACAGACAGGTAAATTGGGTTCAAAAACAGAACAGTTAAAAAAAAACTGGAATGAAACAAGTTCAAAACATTTAATAAATGGCTGGAACTCCTGACTGGAAACCTTGTGTGTTAAACATAAGGTGCAAAGTACTAAATACATTGAATCACTTTACCCTTTGTACCCTCTATTTATCATACAGGAAAGATTTAGACATATGCAGAATACTAATTCTTAATCCATGATTCAGACTGATTTATAAAAGCTGACTTGCCTTGAGGTGATGTGGATATAGAAGGCAAGAGATCGGGTATGTGCTCTGCACTGTAAGTGTCAACTACTGAATTGGGTCTCAATTTCCTACCATGAACACTCTTTCTTCTACTGACCAATTGTGGAGTTGCCTAAAGTAAAAAAGAAAATAAATATTTATGCTAAAATATCTTATGTAAATATCTATATTTAAGATAAATCTATATTGTAAAGATAAAGAAACATGTAGTAGAAGTTTGAGAACCTATATTCTATTATTTTAAAAGATATATAAAACTATTATATTCTTGCATATTAGGCTAATATATTGAACTTGTCACTTAGGCTGTGACTTTGAACTTGTCAGTTATTGTTTTTAAATCATTTGTATATTTTAATGAAGATATCAATAAATGTCTTACTAACTGCAATGACTTACCAGATTCAAGTACTCCAATTTCTGAGGCATTTAAACAAACAAATTAACTCATTAACTAAATGATATATAATTGTTATTATCTAAATAATGTAAAATACTAACAAAAAACATTGTAAGAAAACTCATTTGGTAAGCTACTTGTTCTCAGAAATGTACAAATATTATAACATGAATAAAACAAATTCAAAAGACCCCAGTATTTTTTGGAAAATGCACATGCTACATCTATTGCCTTTAGGAATTACTCACTAACTCATTATTGAGTCAGTCCTATCTTGAAGTTAATTTAATATGTTTAGGTTAAACAATATTTGAGATTAAACATGAAAATGTCAGCTTGAAAGCAATATCAGAACAGGTTCCAATTAATAATTAATGGTATGAACAAAAATATGAGCACATGTACATTAAGTTTTATTATGGGAAAATACCCTTTTATTATTAAAAATTACAAAGACAATTTTACTACAAAAGTTTACGTGACAGTTATTTATAAAAAATATAAAAAATTAGAGCATAAATCCTTTTGATATATAAATTACCTTTACCTACTTTCAATTTACAATGAAGTTTTACCATTTTACATCATTAAATTAAGTATTTATTTTCAGAACATTTTATTTTTCCAGATTAAAGTTTTTTTTTCAATTCATACCATGGGATGAGATGGATCAGATAGCTGTCTTGGCATTGTCCTTAATACATCTGGTGTTGAACTTCTCTTACCACCCACCTACAGATTAAATTAAATTTGAATTAAAATTTAATTAAATTAAAAGAAAATGATATTACTTTATTCTAAAATAGGTAAAATAGGGTTAATCATTGATTTAACTTACCAATGAATTATTTGTCTTATTGAGTAAATCAATGACCTCATCTGTTAACCTGTCAGAAATATGAGTTGCTGTTGTGAGATTGACTTCACTGAAAACAAATATACAAAATTGTCAAAATTTTTCAATTTAGTTTTATTCTTCAATAAGAATAATCTATATAATATTTGTCAAATGGCATTTGTCTGTGTGTGTGTGCTCGCTATGCATTTCCAAACGGCTGAACCGATTTCCACCAAACTTTCAGCATGCACGCATCTCATGTCCGGTCAGGTCAAGAAGCACATTTCCAGGTCACAGGTCAGGTATACGGTCATAATAAATAAAAATATTTGCCATTTCAGGTATTTAATTCGTAATATCGCTACCAGAAGGCAGCACTAAAAAGGAAATAACAGGTGCTAGTAGTGAAAAAAATCTCTGCTAAATGGTAGAGCTTTACTAGAATGGTCTTGACAATTTAGTTCAGGAAATCAAACGGAGCGACCTCCTTGCATCTCATGTTCTCCTGATACAAATCCTGATATTTGGGGAAAATATCAGGATTTGTATTAGTGCTGCCACCTGGTGGGAATTTCCCCAACTAAAACTGTCAATCATTACTGGCAGCATTTTTTTTTTAATTAAAAAATTAAAAGCTTTATTTGCCTTCAACATTTGTAATCAATACCGATAGTAAAACTTCAGTTTGTGCATATATTTTTATTCATTAAAAACATTTTTATGAGCAAGTAGAAATTATTTTTGAACTAAATAGAATTTTGGTCGTTAATATCTTGTGTACTTCTTTATAGTTACATTTCTCAACAATCGTTACATCACTTCAAGCAGTAATTTCTTTTTTATGAATAACAATAAGTTAATAACCATAAATTAGGATTAGCGGCCTTGGGCGAAGCTCTGAGGAAAGCCGAACAGAATGCAATACATTTAAAAACATCAAAACTTGACTAGTAATATAATAATATACATACTTGACCCTGTTTGAGATATGTAAAGTAGGTTGCGTGACAACAAATGTTGAAAGGAAGCCCTGATCTGGAGGTAGTTTGGAAAGTGCTGATGCCCTTAACTCGGCTCTCAGCCTCTCTCCAATCACAGTGGGACACATCTCACTCGCCGATGTCAACATTTCATCAACAGTTCTCTAAAGAATTTAATATAAATTATTTATTTACCATATACCGTGTGGAAATTCTAATAACTTTAAAATTAAGAATTAACTATACTTCAACCTCCTTTAATAAAATATAAAAATGAGTTTCACATTACTTCATATTAGGCTATAATAACAATAAAAAATTACCGTTTGGAATTTTTATTGTTAACATGTATTTTTAATATAATTCTTGCTTACTTGAAAGTGAGTTTCAAGTAGTTCACGATTGTACAGGGAATGAGGGTAAAATGCTATAAGAGGTACACCACTACAGCATTAAGTATATATCAATTCAAATTGGCACAACTTATTTTATATAAAGGAAACAGGAAAATTAAATTTCATCACACATGAGAAACATTATTGTGATGAGGTGATGAACCCAGTTCTTTGAAGATGTTTTTGCTATTTTCTTTAATTGTGGAAGGTAAAATCTTAATAGTTCTAAATATTTTGTGCTCCAGTTGAATATATTAAATATGTCTGCAGTCAAACAAGGAATTGAGAATAATAACATAATACTGCATTAAAATCTATCATCCTCTAATGACATAGTGCCTAACCTTTACAAACCACCTTTGGAAACCTTTTTACACTTCACTTATTGTCCTATGTATAATGAAAAATAAAATATGAATATGATTAACATTAGCTGTCCAGATTTAAGTTATAAGTTTGAAATAATTTAATATATCCTTATATCTATCTCCTACCAATTAGTCCTATGCTAGTTTCAGCTTCATGCAGGAAACGAATCTAAATTAGGATGAAACAAAGGACAGGAAATGGAAAATCATATGGTATGTTTGTTAATAAATTAAATGATTTCTTTTATAATTCATAAATCATTAAAGAATTATTTCTATCAAAATAATTTTAAAATAAACATTATTTCAACTTACATGATGATGCTGTTGCTGAATTAATGCTAATTCTTGAGCGACATTATTGAGCCTCTCTTGCACTGTGCTGCTTATATCTGAACTTTCTGCAATATCTTGAAGCCTTCCAAAAACCTAAAATAAAATTAATGTTGTATTATCATTTCAAATATAGCGCAAGGAGATAGCTTATGATCTGTTATTGGCTATAAAAATGAATGATGATTGATGACTGATTACATAGGAAAACAAAGTGTAGAAAGAAAAGGGGAATTAAGTAATTATTAATGAGTAAGTCAATAATTGTTCCCTAATCACAACAAAAAAGATTTTTCACATTATAAATGTGTACTTTATAGATAAGTACTTCATTATGTTTCTCTTTCTCAAATGCTAAGACATTCCAGAATTTTAAAGTTACTAATATTATAAAAATTAAAATCCATGTTTACCTGTTTGGAATTTTCAGCATCTTGTATAATAGCTGTTGCCGAGTTGATTGCTGCTGTATGTTCTGTACTGCTCTGAGCTAAACTTTTAATGGTTTCCTGTGTTTGACTTATTGCACGTTCCAGTGTCTGCTGGCTGCAGTTAACTAATGCTCCCTTTAAAAACAGAACAATAAAAATATATATTTACTAGACAGTACAGAAAGGAAAATTATCTCCAATTTGAAACAAATATTATCAGACAAAATCTAAATAAATAGCTCTTATCTTATATAACTATCAATAATTAAATGACTGTAGCGTTGATGACAAAATGTACTATACCACAAAGTAACTGACAATAAAATGGATGTTATTTATATCCCTTTTAATCAAACCAAAACACTATAAATAGAAAGGAATTAGTTTTGTTGTATGCACTGCTGTTTATTATAATTAAATATACAAACATGTTGTCTCCTGAGGGCTCGCGTATTTCCAGGGGAAGAATTCCTAAAAAGAGCTAGGTGTATTGCACTTAAAACTTGTTCTGTTCTTTCAGGAGACAATTTCATACATGGCATAACATCATGAAGTAATGACCCGACGTAGACAACACTGAAATTGCTGTAAAAATTAGAAGAAATTGGTTAACTACCTCTATACGGAACTATTTATATATTTAGTTCATAAATGCAATATAATTTTGTATTTTATTTTTGTAGCAAAATATACCTATTCAGAGCATAAGCAATGTCAGTGTAGCCCTGAAGAGAAATGTTATTACGGTCAAAAACAATACTGCGAAGTTTGCAGTTGGTTTGTAAGGCTTTTGCCAACAACCTGGCACCCAAGTCTCCCATGTTGTTACCACTGGAACAAATAAACTATGTTTTATATTCTACTTTGAATAATGAAAGTATTCCAAATATAAATATATTATTACCTTATGTCTATTGATCGTAGGCACTGATTACTCCCTAAAGCATTGATCACAGTATAGAGTTCACTCTTAAGTTTACAGTCAGTTAGGGATAATTTTTCTAGAACACAGTCATCTTCCTAAAAAAAGTTAAAAAAAATATAAAATATATATTTTTTCTTATTTTACTCCACTGAATCCACTCAATTAATACAATAATACTAATACATTATCTTTTTTAAGAAACCATAAAAAAACTTGTTTAATTTTAAATAAAAGTCAAAGTTTCTTGGCATGAAATTCAAATTTATTTAAATTACCTGAATAGTATGAACTACAGAATCCATTACTGGGCTCAAATGTTTTGGTTTAAGTCCAACAAGATTTTTTGAAATCTTAAGTTCTACTATAGATTTGTTTCTCCCAACAGCTGCTACAACACCACCTAGCTCACTTTCAAGGCCTGTAGACAGAGTAAGATACTGAGCTGATACAGGTAGGGAAAACAGTATTAATAAAGATAGATATGGTTCGTTAATTGCGTTGGACTTATTCCTTTAATTCACAATGTCTTTATTAATACACTTTCTACTTTCTTTGGATGTATGTCATCATTTGAATGAATTAGGATATTTTAGTGCTATAATCAACAAATATTTAATTTTGAATTATTAGAATAAACCATATAATTTGTGTTAACAAATATAGATAAAGAAATTATTTTTTCAATATTTTATCGTTGCAAATGTAACAAAATATAATGAGCAACATTGATGTTCAAGCACTAACAACAATGGAGGAAAAACCTACTAGTTTTCCCCCATTTTTTATTTTTATTATATTTTTAAACATTTAGGTCACTTGGCCATTTCCTTTTCAGGCATAATAAATTATATAAAACTTGTAATTCATGTTTGAATTTTTGCATGCTAGCATTTACCATTATCTGAAATATCTAAAGATGAAATTGCCCTAACACCATGGATGCAGGACTCCAAAACATGGGCTCCATGGCTACCAAGACAATTACAGCTCAGATCCAATTCAAGGCCAGCAGTTGACTCATTGCAAGCCAATCCCAATAAAAGATTCCTGCCACATCAAAGAATCGCATTAACAGAGATACAAGAACCACAATGCAACTATGAATCAGTCTGGCTAATAAATATTTAAAACTATAACATACATTTTATGTTCCTTCATTTAATCAGTGTTTTAAGAGCAAAGGAACATTTTTACTTTTAAAAAGATAATATTTTATAAATAATAATAATAATAATAATATTTTTTAAAAAGCATGTCCATAATTTTCTTTCAGATTAAGGTTAATATTACTAGTACTGCAATATTACAATAATTACCAATTTTAGTTTATACCATGGTATTAAATTTTATTACAAACATTTAAATTTATAATTTATTAAGAACAAAAGTTTTAGCAAAGTTCTCCATTAATATGAAACAAAAATAATTAAGACTCACTTCAAGGCTTCCATTGGTAGCTTGCAATGACTCATGTTGAGGAATTTAAGACTTAATGTACTGGTAAAGAACTGTTTGAAAGACGGAGGCATTTCTTTTGACTTCTTTAAGCTGAAATTATTGCGACTGACATTCAAATGCACTAGGCTAGTTGAACATCCTCTAAGCAATGCTCCAAAAACCTGTGAACAAACATTCTAATTACATTAATTTTACAAGTCAAAGTTTAGAAACATGAAGCAAAATATTTCAAAAATAACGTGTAGTACTACATATGAACTCACAGAATCTAAAACTGCTTCAGTATTTGAAATATCCAAGTGTTTTATTGCATTAGGTTCCGCAAGAAGGCTACAAAGTCCCTGTAAAAGATTGTACGACAACCTAATAATATAGATAAATTATTTTAACTAATTTGATTGTAATATTGGACATGCAAAATTGATAATTTTCTTTATGAATATACATGACTGATGAAGTCTTGTGTGATAAAATCATAAAAAAAATGTAATGGAAGGAAAATCTGTATTAAAATTAGTTCCTAAACATGCCAAATTTAATAGCATTTCTCATTAATAATACTAATCTAATAGACTATGAGATATTACTCTTTGTCAGGCATAAGATGAATTTAACATGCAGCTTGATTTGACGTGCTGAATGTTTTAACAGAATACATAAAAGATGGAAATGAGATCAAAAACTATAATGGTTCCAAGCATTTTGATGAAGCTATTTCAGTTATTTTTACTGGAGTGATACTTTGGGTATTTATTACCTCATTAGGGAGAAAAATGAATAATAATTTAACATAAATTGACAATTATAATATTTTCAATTGCAAAACTATCGTCTCTCCTCTGGAAAAATTTAAATTTTGACACTGGAAATAATCCCATAGTCACAGTCAGAATATTATGAAATATAATATTACATACAGAAATACATATAACCAAATATTTTGATAAGAATTGATATTATCTGCAGTAAATTAATAACACTGGACACTTAATCCCTAAATTAGAACAATGTGGATAAATATAATAGAATTTCACAACCAGTCATTATTAGATTAGTAATATAATTTAATTGAATCCACTGACCATTATTATACATAAATATATATCCAACAACTTACATTGATTTCATCCTTTATAGAGTTCCCACTAAGGTTAAGGTATGTGAGTGTCTGAGGTCGAAGTGTGGTCAAACATTGTGTCAATTGAGCAATACCTTTAGGGGTGAGACCACAATGACTCAGATTAAGGTGGATTATCCCCTTCCCACCTGGATGAATATCCCCTACATTAGCTATAAAAAACTAGACAGCTGTATAAAAATCCTCTACAAGTATAAAATATGAAAATAAAAAAGTTAGTAAAAATAGAAGAAATAAAAGTAATGAGCACTTCTGAAATATATTCTTCACACAATACATTCATTTAAAACAAACCATTTTCTTTATTATTAGGCAATGAACAATTGTTAATTCAATACTCAAGTATGACATCTTTGAGCCATACAAAATATAAATAGTGAACAGCAACCATTCATGAATTTTTATCTAAATTTTGATGGATCTTTATCTAGAGGCACATTAAAATTTATAAAACAGTCTAAGAAAACTACAATAAAATAAATCATTGGTTCTCTCATAAAAATCGTGTAAATGAATATTTACCTTTTGCTTTATCTACCAACTAATAAAATGACTAATACGTACAAATTTTATACTTTGGATAATCCATTAAAAATATACTTAGATAAACACATTTAAGACATTTACTATTAAACTTTTGACATTTTCCAAATGATGTAAGAAATATAATTACACATAGTATTTAATTTTTATGGAATAGCTAACAGTTAATTAATTGTTAATTAATAATTTAATTCAAGGTCTGGTTGAGAAATATATATATATATATATATATATATATATATATATATATATATATATATATCATTCAGTACTACCTCAAATACAAAATAAACAGCTTTACCTTGAACAAGTTTAGTAAGGATTCCACACAAACTTCCTACGCCTGTAAAACATAAATTAGTAATGAAAATACAAAATAAAACAATACTTGAACATATTATACGATGAGGTAGATAAGCTTACTTTTATCTTCTATGAGATTATTTGAAAGGTCTAATGTGTGTAAAGGAGTATTGCTGTTTCCAGTTACAGCAGTACAAAGACGACTAATGAAGTCACTGAAAACAGAAAACAATGTTGTGCTGTAGTCAAGCAAACTATAATTTACATAATAAAACAACTATTATTTATAATTGAAATATTTACAGACAAAGCTCAGGTACTAAACAATTTATAAATATAATTGTATACACATTTTAATACATACTGTTTAAGAGAAAGGTTGTGAAGGTGGAGTTGTTCTAATGTAACACTACGTGAAACTACATGCAGTATTCTATCGACAGCCTCATGAGTCAATTTGAGATTTGATGCTCTAAAACTTGTGAACCACCTGTTATGTTCCAATGCACTAACTATTGGAACGAGATCCCTGCAAAGCAAATTTAAGAATCAATTCACCATGTGCGCAATGTTTAATTTGGTATAGATACAAATAAGGTTTTTTAAATATAATTTTCAGTGACCATAAAGGAAATGATGCTACATTAAAAATGTTATTAAAATTGTAATAATCCAAATAATATATGAATTATAGAAAAGTAAATTTAAATTCCATAATCTAAACATATTACAGTTTGATATACTGATGGTTATTAGGATACATATTGATACTTACTTGGGTTCCAAATGTTCAAAATCCCTAAGAGATAATTCTCTCGTATTATGACTCACATATATAGTGTCAACGTCCTGTGAAACATAAATCAGTAAATACATAATAAATAGTAAATGTATTAATACTAAATTATTATAAATATATATTATAAAAGTACATTAGAAATTGGATAAAAGTTGGAACACATAATCTATACAAATACTTTTTTACAACTTCAAGAAATAATTTCTAACATTACTATTTTAAATAATATGGTGTAGTTGAAAAAAATTACACACACTAAATAACAATATTCAAGGACAAACAATTCAAACAAAACTCAGAATTGTACATAATTCAGGCAATTCTCATTTCAAAGTCAATTCTGTTTCAATCAATGCTGCGAAGAATTACCAGGAAGGGTGTGGGAAGGTAATGGACAGATGAGGGAATTTTTATGAAAAAGGTCACACTTTGTTTTAGTAACACCTACAAACGGACAAAATAATAAAAACTGAACTATTTATCTTGAGTTGATTCTTCAAATAATTTAAATTAAAATATCAGTTATTACAAATAAAATAGATAAAAAACATAACAGAAAGTAAAATGATACAAAGTACATTTCCATAAAATATCCAAATACACCAAACTATACTTTTATTTTAAATAACTATATTACATGATCTATAAAACCAACTAAAGAAAAATGATGTAGACAATTAATTTAGCAGGGAGTGAAAATAATAAAGAACTTTAATTGATGTTTAATATTTTTTTAAGAGATATATATGAATTAGATAATATAAATTACCCATGCAACTTCTTCTCTATATGGTAAACTATGGTAGTCACACATGCAGGCATATTGGGTAGAAAAGGCACCACATGGGGCTTGTGATGTATTGCCATTCATGATCTGTTCAAAACCATCCACAGCAACTCTGTCAACAATTTGCCTGAGGAAAACAAAAATAACAATTAATGTTGATTTATTTATGATGTAATTGATTTATTATTTTAGGTACAAAACACGGTAAAAATTGAACTCACTGAAGTGGCACCCCGGGAAATATGACCTGTAGTGCCGCGCAAAGTGCATGCAACATTGTTTCAACTTCTCCATTATTGCAAACGAATGTATACCACTTTTCGCCAATCAAGAAACCCAACTGAAATGTTACATTTAATGACATAGAAAGTAAGTTTTTATTAATTCAAGAAATTATATAATGAATAACTTACATTATTTGTTTTTTTGGTTTCTATCCCATGAATTTCAAGGTAATGGAAATGACAGTCAATCTGAAAAATGAAAAATAGAATTATTAAAACCAGACATACATGTTTACATCAATTAACTTATGCTTAATTCCTTACCCTTGTTGGCACTTTTGCCGTCAATAGAAAGAGCCTACATGGTGAAAAGACCTGCAAAATTTGGAATATACAAAATTCTTCCTACAAAGGGTACTTTGAATACAAAATGCATAAATAAAAACTTATACCAAAACACGATTTTCTGTCTTGTCTCCTTTTGTTTCTAGTCGAACTACATTCTTCAGTAAGATTTTTATTCGCTTTCCTAATAATGCTGTAACACTGTCTGTAAAAAAATTGTAAGTAGGTAAAAATTAGTTAATGTATATGAAAAAAATAAATTTTACAACGCTGTTTATTTTAGTTAAATCAATATATAATAAAAATAATAATTAAACATAACAAAAAACTCGTTCGAATCGGGCGGAAAAACGCATTCCTAGAAGTTACGCCCTCAAATGAATCAGTAACGAAGTAATATTCAACATATAAACACAGCGCTTGCCTTTAAGATTATACTTTATAGAGCATTCATATAAATAATAACATTTCAAAGCAAGTTTCACAGTTTAAATCAGTCATCAAACAATGCAATGAGAAACGACTGTGCGATCAATTCGTAAAAAACTATGAATCATACACGGTAAACAAGTGGATAAAGGTTAGAGAGTCGGTTGATTGAAATAAATACCATTTAAATCCTTAGTAAGCTGGGACCTGGTTGACATTTTATTCACACCGGCATAGTGCAGCAAAAATATTAAAAGAATATCATCTAAACTTATAAAAATATCAAATAATTGACACTATAGACTACCCATGGCGTTCAATTGACAATTCCATTGATAATGAAACTTGTCAGACTAGCCAATCCTTCCTGTACAGTTGTTAATTTTTAGAATTTCTGAATAAAAGCACATTAAAATACAAGTTCAATTCAAATAATTTTGAAACATTTTAATACTGTTTTTATTGATACATCCTTAAGGGAAATGTTCCTTAAATTTTGATGCATATGTTTGTTATAACAGGTAATACGAATGAAAGTTTAACATCGAAAAAATAACTATGTTATTTAAATATACGTAAATAATTTTATTAAATATATAAAGTTGCTTTAAAATGTTCAATAATTACAATCGGATTACGTCTGCGTTAGTACTGATGCTTAAGAGCGCACAGCAGTCCGCCTGCTCATAGTGTACTTTTGAACAATCCTTTTTGAATTTGATTTGAACTATATTTAAAACAGTATTCCGGAGAACAGAGTTAAATCTGCCTTATTGTTTAATTTCAGTCAATCCATTGGTAGGTTGTAAGTTTATGTTACTTGCCGAGTAGAGTTACAAAACTTTGGAGATTAAAATATGTCCACATAAGTTAACACATACACTTGTTATATATAAATTTCAAAGATATTTGTGTATAACATATCTTTCTCATACTTGCACTTGTATAAAAAGTTATGTGAGTAATGTTTTAGAGGTGTTATTAAAGATGAATATGCAGTTAAAATGACATAGAATAAATTTATGAAAATTGGATTTTGAAATGTTTCTAGGTAAACAACAATGTCTAACAAATTAGAAGATCAAGTTGTTTCAGAAGAAATGTCAGATGTAGATGAAGAAGAGAGCTTCTTTCAAGATGTAGATGTCTTGCAAAACCATGGCATAGTAGGAATTTGTGTTTTAATAAGATTAAGATTGGAAAATGATAAATTAAAATTAAAAAAATCTGATTAAAATATTTTCTGTAGAATGTTGCAGACATAAAGAAACTCAAATCGTCTGGTATATGCACCATTAAAGGGATCCAGATGAGTACTAAGAAGAAATTGTGTGCAATCAAGGGATTTTCTGAGGCCAAAGTTGATAAAATTAAGGAGGCCTGTTCTAAGTTGAACTCCATTGGTTTTCTCACTGCCTTACAAGTATCAGACAAAAGGAAAAATGTTTTTAAAGTCAGCACTGGAAGTCAAGAACTTGAGTATGTGTCATTCTAGTAACAATTATCTGGCATATTATTTCTTATTTTAGGGGTAATCGAATTTTAAATTATAGCAATCTGATGGGTGGTGGTATTGAATCGATGGCCATAACTGAAGCATTTGGAGAGTTCAGATCAGGAAAAACCCAACTCTCCCACACACTCTGTATAACTGCTCAGTTGCCAGGACCTAATGGATATACAGGAGGAAAAGTTATTTTCATTGATACAGAAAATACATTGTATCCTTTTCTTGTTCTAACTAATGAAAATGTGGTTTTTCTATATTACAGCAATTAAAATGAAAGTGAAGAAATAAGATATATTCAATTCCATGTATGCATTATATGATGAAGGGTCAATTATTTTAAATGTTAATAATGTAGTACAATTTAATATTATTGAATATTAAATTTATATTATGGTACTTACTAATTTATAATTTTAATTCATTTGTCAGTTAAGTATGTATTTTTTGAGAACACAGGCTTATTATGTTACTAAAATAATAATATACTTAACAAGCATTGGTAAATATACTTTTAGTAATTAATTTATACTTATCATATGAGGCTTTTTGTAATAAGTGATAAATAGTTCTATAAAGACTACAAGATAATCTACAACTGGACAAACAAAATTCTTATGCATAGTCACTGTTTTTTACACACTAAATGTTATTAAAATTTAAATAACATTTTTTCTCAAATAACACTTCAGTCGGCCAGAAAGATTACGAACAATAGCTGAGAGATTCAACCTAGACCAAACAGCAGTACTGGACAATGTACTATATGCCAGAGCTTATACATCCGAACATCAGTTTGAAATGCTTGATTATGTTGCAGCAAAATTTCATGAAGAGGGAGGTTGCTTCAAATTATTGGTAATGTGGATTAATATCTTTTAATTATTTGAACCAGATCGGATTAAATTAAGAACAGGTATTAACCATTATATTCCTATTTAGATAATAGACTCTGTAATGGCTCTGTTTCGGGTTGACTACTCAGGAAGGGGGGAACTAGCTGACAGGCAGCAGAAGTTAGCTCAGATGATGTCTCGTCTTCAGAAAATATCTGAAGAATACAATGTTGCTGTATTCATTACTAATCAAATGACAGCTGATCCTGGAGCAGCACTAAGTTTTCAGGTTTGTCAGTTTAATGTGCCACAAAAGGGTTTATGATAGCATTTTGTATCTGAAGACGTATATCTGAATGTATACATTTTTTGCTATTTCTTTTTCTAATATAATTCTAATGTTTTAATTATATTCTAAGTATACATTCTTTAATTCATTTAGTTTGGTTGTCATTTTCTAAATAGAAAATTATGAGTTTTTTTGCTTTCATATGAGTAAAGTAATGTATGTTTTTAATATTTAAAGAAGAGTTACATATCAAAGTTTTCAATTACTCATGTTTTCAACGTGTTTATAGGTAAAATAGTAAAAATAGTAGTTATATGGAAAACCAATACTGGAACTGATTTCAAACTAATACAAATTATAATTGTCTAGCAACTTCATTACTTCATGCATATTTATTGTTAGGGTGTATTTATTTGGTGTGAACACAAACACAACGTTTAACTTTTGTTTAATCTTCTATGACATAAAATTAAAATTACTTTAGGCGGATCCTAAAAAACCTATTGGTGGAAATATTCTGGCTCATGCATCAACAACAAGAATTTCCTTAAGGAAAGGAAGAGGTGAATTGAGAATAGCAAAGATATACGACAGGTAGCTATAATTACAATGCCTATTTTATTATTTATTATATTAAACAAACGAGAATTGAAAGGTATACACAAAATAGAGTCACAATTCATATTGTTATTTCACTTTCAGTCCAGATCTCCCTGAAAATGAAGCAACATTTGCAATTACCAGTGGAGGGATAGCGGATCCTAAAGACTAAAAGATTTCCACTAGTTTAAATCGCAGACCGTTAAGTGTGTTTTTCATTTATTGAAGTAATTACTTCAAAATATTTATGAATGATTTCGTGTTTTGTATTTACTTTTATAAAATACTAAAATACAATAAAATGAAATATTGTTATGAATATTTGCTTTATTGACTGCATTTTTTCCTAATATTAGAAAAGTATGTTTTAAAGGAACGTCTTAGAAAAGCAGGATATTTCATGCTGTTATATTGGCTACTTGAGCTAGGATTGCGCTGTAGGAGTGCGATTGTTTGTAACCTTTTGTTTGCAACCTTACCCTATACTTAGTATAAAATATCGTGATGTTTGTATTAATGCACATTGCAATATAGCAGTTTGATTTTACTCCCCCTTCATTTAAGAAATATAAAGAAGAATACAACTGATTTGTCTCGAACCGAAATTGTGTTTTTTCATTTTGTAATATGGAAAATGATGACGAACACCTATTCAAGCTCCCTGGCGTTCAGGATGAGGTCGGTGGGCTGATTATTAAGAAAAAACCGGCCCCTCAAGACAATTTTGAATTTAAGGTTCCTAAAACTTCACTTTTGGGATTGGACAAGTTGGCAGGTCAGTATAAGCTCGTTTATGAATTTACTTGTTGAAATATATTGGCGAGTATACATTATAGTGTTTTTTGTTTTATTAGCACTGAGGAGAAAGGAAAAGGCGGAATTGGAAGAGAAAGAAGCAAAGAAACAGAAACGGTCCTCAGGTAGTGGGCACAGCAGTTCCAAAGATTTTCAAAGGAAAGATAAAAGGCACTCAGATAGGTGGGATATTTATAATATATATATTTAATAACAAGTCTTTGTTGAAAATAATGAAAGAGATGAGCTTAAAAAGTTGATTACGGATCACATGTTTCATATAATTTTTCTAATAATGTATATAAGTCTCATATCACATATTCACATCATACTATGTATTGATGTTATCTTCATAAATATCATGATGTCAGCACACTCAATACACAGCACTCTGGATGTATTAAAACATTTATATGACAAAAGAATGGCAGATAATAATTGCAAAATTAAATAGTAAACAAACCTTGAGTTCAGAATGAAATTTGGTGCATGGCACTGCTATTTGTCATTACTGTTCCTTTCTAATTCACTGATAATAAATAGTTAATAACCTTGTACATCTTTACAGTTCTTATGATTCCTATTGACTGAAATTACAGTGGCCTGGCTTGAAACTGAGTTACATTCACATCAGTGGCATGATCACCTACTTATAATTGAATAGAAAGCTTTCACCAGTTATTCTCATGTTATTGTGGTTAGCGAGATACCTTTCTCTTTATAATGCAATTAAGTAGGCCATTACAAGATGTGCATGGAAAGGAATAACTAATTTATAACAATAAGAATGTATTTTGCTGATAAGTGAAAATGAAAAAATGACAACATAACAATTCTTTTTTTTCAATTCACCACAGTTCATTTGTAATAACACTTTGTTAGCTAATCTGTGACTTTTAATGTTTTCATTTATTTAAATTTAATTGAAATGAATTAAATACTTTTTTCACATGATGTTTTCCCACTCTTGTTATGAAATTTTGCTTTAATAAACCATTAATTTTGTCACAACCAGAGGTATTTATTGTCATTGCCCAAATGTTTACCATTTAACCTTCATTGATTTGAGTTCAGTTTAGTTCAACAGGTTACAAGTAAAATTAATATTGAAATCACATTCTGATTTGAATACTTAAATATTTCTATGAATTATAAATATAAGATGATTTGCAATATAAATAATTATTATGTAAAAAGTAAGTATTTTGTTAAGGATAAATGTCTTCTGTAGAAGAAATATTGTAAAGCCTGTATGTTATAATTTATTTTTAAGTATGCTTCTATATTTATATACATGTGTATTGAATTTTTATTTTAATGCAGGCATTATCGTGACAAACCCAATGAAACACCAACAAACACTGGTGGTGTCTCAAGAGAGGCAAGGGAAAGAATGGCAGAGAGGTCAAGAGATAAATGGAGAGGTGTTCATGCTTCATCTGGTAAAGAGAAAGAAAAAGGTGAAAAAGGTATACATTTTATTCATATAGACAGTTAGAAATCTAGAGGTGTAATACATGTATTTAAACTTTAGTAAATTAGTAAAGATTTATTTCTTGGCCAAAGCTCAGAGAATTGGGTTTGTTGATAAAGGATAGAAATTGTGGAACTGATCAAACCTTAATTTGGATTTGTCGATTAATTAATTTTATATATTGGCTGGTTTATTTAATTGTTTGAATGGATAAATTATGTAAGTGAATTAAATTTTAGTAATGACCTCAAGCTGAAAAATTAATATTTTTTTCAATTCCTCTTTTAATTTAATTTACATATTAAATGATAAGTTATATTTACATTCATTCTGTGTTAAATTCATTTATTTTCACCTGTCTGTATGTCTAGGACTTGACTAAATAATTCATGTAGAAAACATAAATTGTTACATGTTTCTTTTTGGTAATGATAGGTAATACAATATTAAGCCTGATGCTTTTAATTAATTCTTGAGATGGGGGTTGTGCGGACTCAGTTGCAAGAGGTGTATGCTACGAACCATTGAAATTGCTAGAATCACTGCTGCAATTAATGTTTTCCTCTGCTTGTGTAGCCAGTTAGATAAATATGAGGTTTAGATTGAGCTTAATACTCTTAACTTACCTTGACAAAAAACCTAGGAAAATAGTATCCAGAATTTGATTAACAATGCAGTTCTTTCAGACAAAAGAAATGATAGAGAAAGAAGAAAAGATGATGAGTACAGAAGGAAGAGACATGAAAGAAGAAGTTCAAAGGAGAAAAGTGAAAGAGACAGGGGTAGTGAAAGAAGTAGTAGGAGTGAAAGGGGTTGGAGCGAAACCCCCAGGTTCAAAGATGAACCACAGACTCCTCTTTTTAGAGTGAAAGATACA
This sequence comes from Lethocerus indicus, assembly GCA_019843655.1. Taxonomy (NCBI): domain Eukaryota; kingdom Metazoa; phylum Arthropoda; class Insecta; order Hemiptera; family Belostomatidae; genus Lethocerus; species Lethocerus indicus. The sequence continues at coordinate 18,206,015 of JACDQD010000005.1, read as the reverse complement.
CCATCAAGGTATAAATTAAATCATTTAGATGATATTTCACTAACAAATTATTTATGTAGTTTTATTCAAAATGTTTGAGATTTTATTTTATTATTATTTTTCAGAGAATAAATCTGTTTCAGATGTGCACACATTAATTATTTTGTTCATGTACCTATAGTAAAGTGACGTAAGACATAACAGTCTTAGATAATGATCATAAAATGGTTTCATAATAATATTAATTAACAAGACATGATAATAATTGTTATAATACAATGTCATTTAGAAGTTGATCTGTAGTTATCTCTAAATTCTGATAGTAGATATATTTATTAAAGTATAAGAACATTCAAATGTTGCCTTAAATAGGTATAAATAATGACACTGAATGCATGTTGTCTCATGACAAAGATGTGAAGTGTGCTCATGTCAAACTTTTCATTAATATGTTTAGTTATTCTTAAATATGATTTTTAAAGATTCTAATGTTCTAAATTGCTTCTTTGTTTTACTGATATAACGAATTGATTCACAATAAATATTATTAAAAATATTATTGCTTTCAAATGAAAATGTTTTAATTAATAGGAGCAGTTGGGATGAGGATGAGACAACACCATCGCCAAGGTCGAGTTGGGATTTACCTACTCCCAAAGTTTATCACACTGGGATGGGAGAATTTTCATCAAGACGGCCTACACCAGCACACAGATACAACTCATGGGCCGAAGACAGAAAAAATTCAGGGGCCACTCCAATACCAGGGAGAGGTAGTCCTTATTGATTTTTTAATCATACAGTAATAAGTACTGATTTTTTTTAATCAGTAAAGATGATTAACTAAACAGTGATTTTCTTATAAAGATGTATTTTATTAATCAATAATAAAAACAAATTCAAAGTAGTATAAGGAAATTATGAACCAATTTATTTTAAGGAATGAAAAATAAATTAAGAATTTTTTAATCAATATTTGTAATAATTTTTGTCTTTCAGTGTTTAATAATGCATTTATTGTAAATAAAATGTTCAAGCTGCTCTCTTTTTTTATTGTTTTTTCATTAATATTTGAACAATAATGATCCATTTTGGGAATTATAATGAAGTTTGTTAAAGCTTAAAATAACCTATTTTAGAGGATGAAGTTGCCTGGGGCAGTTCTACAGACAGAGAAAATTGGGAAGCAGAACAAGTAAGGTTGGATAGAGAATGGTATGGCATGGATGAAGGGGCTGAAGAAGGGAAAGACCCATTTGGCCCTGTAAGTGCAGAGTATACAAAGAAGAAAGAACATCAGTTAGAACAGAGAGCAAGGAAACGGATGTCTGCTCAACAGAGGCAAATTAATAAGGTATTCTTACCCCAGATGTTTATTATATTTACCTCATTTGATTAAAATTACTACCATTCAAACTTAATTGCTTTTGTAATAGGATAATGAACTTTGGGAAAGAAACAGAATGTTAACCAGTGGCGTTGTACAAAGTTTAGATATGGATGAGGATTTTGATGAAGAAAATGAAGCTAGGGTACATTTACTTGTACATAACATTGTTCCTCCTTTCTTAGATGGAAGAATAGTATTTACGAAACAGCCAGAGCCAGTTATTCCTGTAAAGGTACTGTATTCACTCTTAATTGATGTATTAAGATACTGAAATTTAAAGTTTAATGATAGCAGATTATTTTTACTTTATTGGTCAAATTACTACTGAATTTATTCCTGTAGAGTTTTGTTGCTAATGATTGAATTTTATTATTTGTTTAGTTCATTATCATTTAGTTCATTTATTATTTTTTTAAGAAGCTGTGCTAATTATAATTAAAATTTTCACTTTAATAATAATCAATTCAGATAATTTATTGGTGCATTATATATTGGTTCTGGTAAGCCTTTTGAACTTCCGGATTGAATAATGTGATCAGAAAATACATTGAGTTCATGAATTATTCCATAGATGGCGCTAAAAACCCGTTTCGGTGTTGTATCTTGCGAATTAAGTTATAAAGTGACGTTTATAATGCCATAAAACATTTAGGATTAAATTAATTTAATTCTTCAAGTTAAAGTAGTATTATGAATGATTGAAAGAGTTCAATTTAAATTGGGATGGTAACGATATTTTTGGATAGAAGTCAGTTGGTTCTCGTAGAGGGTGGAACTTGGCTTTGGCGTGGTATATATAGAGCCGCCATCTTATAAATTTTTGTGTTGTACGAAAGGAGAGCTGGTTAGCACTCCCCTTGACAAGGATGGAATTTACAACACATAAAGGCATTAGACAGCCGCGATATGCGGTGTCGAAGCTGGTTTTTATAAATGCTGGCAAAAATTAGATAAGTTTCAAGTTTTAAACTACATTTAAATATTTCATGTAACTCTGTCATGAATAAAATTAGAATGTTCATGTGAAACAAATTCACACAAAGAAATATATAATACACCAAATTAATGTAATTTGAACATTGAAAATAAAACATACTTAAGGAAAAAGCAAATTGTGCATGTTGGTACATGATAATTTTATGTAACCATAATACCTTGGAATGTATAAGAATACTTCTGAGTGGACTAATAATTTTTGTAGGACCCATCTTCTGATATGGCTATGGTTGCCAGAAAGGGGTCTGCCTTGGTGCGGGTATACAGAGAACAGAAAGAAAGGAAGAAAGCTCAGAAAAAACACTGGGAACTTGCTGGGACTGCAATTGGTAACATAATGGGTATTGAGAAGAAAGAAGAAAAGGTAGAGTTGAGATAATAAGAACATAATTGAAAGGATTCATGACTTTAAAATAATTAAACCCTTAAGCTACAATTGAAAGTCATAATTATATCTTGATAATGTACAGTGTATATCGTGGTATACACGTTAAACTTCACTTTTGTTCTGTATATAAATTCCAATTTTAACTATTCTGTGGGTAATTGTCAAGACATATGATTCTATGTATCATTAATAAAAAGTGAACAAGTCTATGAAACAAAACAGTTATGTGCTGTACTAAAATAGTGTAATTTTAATTAAGGAAGTTTTTTAATAGTTCAGTGAATGTTTAAGATTATGTTTATTCAGATTATGTTTATTTAAATGAAAAGTATTCCATATATTTAAATGAAAACTATAACACTAATGAAGATATATTCCAAATAAAGTTTTGTTTAGTGTAGAATATTGAACTTAAACATTGAATGATGTTGAATTGGACATTCAGCATTTATTAAAGTTTGGACTTATATATATATATATATATATATATATATATATATATGCTTTATCTATATTTTTTAATTGTGTGATATTCATTGAAGGACGAAAGTGTTAATGAAGAAGGAGACACCGATTATAAAACTGGACAGAAGTTTGCAGATCATATGAGAGACAACAATGCAGCTAGCAGTGAGTTTGCAAAGAAGAAAACTATCAAAGAACAGAGACAGTACCTTCCAGTTTTTGCTGTTAGACAAGAGGTGGGAGTAGTAAACATTTAATAAAAATAGGTCATCAAAGTGGGATCAATTTACTAAATTTAAAGTATTAATATTTGGTAGAGATATTAGACAAAATTCATGTAGATTTTTGTAGACAACTTTTAAATGGTTGATATATGTTTTCAGTTACTATTTTGTTTTTTTAATTGAATATTTAAGGGAACATCATAGAAGTTGCCAATTGTACTATACAAGCAAAGAGAAAAAGTATAACATACAATTTTTTTATTGAGCTTATAAAATTGATTTAAAAAATTAAGTATGTTAGAATATTATAATAATTTTAACAGATAGTTTTTGATTAGCTATTGAACGTTATAAGAGAGAACAGTGTGGTCATCATAGTTGGAGAAACAGGAAGTGGTAAAACTACACAATTGACACAGTATTTACATGAAGATGGCTACTCTACATATGGAATGATAGGTTGTACCCAGCCTAGAAGAGTGGCAGCTATGTCAGTGGCAAAGAGAGTTTCAGATGAAATAGGGTCCACTCTTGGGGAAACAGTTGGTTATGCAATTCGTTTTGAAGATTGTACTTCAGAGGTAATTTTAATTATTATTTACATATTATTCAGCTTTACAATTAGGTTTCTCTGGTTGAACCAATAAATTATCTGTTTACAGAATACAGTCATCAAATATATGACAGATGGTATTTTGTTGAGAGAATCTCTAAGAGATTCTGATCTTGATGGTTATAGTGCTATAATAATGGATGAAGCCCATGAACGTTCTCTCAACACTGATGTCTTATTTGGTCTTCTTAGAGAGGTAATCAAATGGCCAATACATGGTTATTATTAGTATTAAATTATGATTTGAACATATTTTAGGTTCCCTGTTTGTATTAAATTAACCATTGAATCCCTTTCTTTTATGCAGGTAGTTGCAAGAAGGCAGGACTTAAAACTTATTGTTACTTCAGCCACAATGGATGCTTCAAAATTTGCTCTGTTTTTCGGCAATGTCCCAACTTACACAATACCTGGTAGGACATTTCCAGTTGAAACTTTCTTCAGTAAAAATCTTGTTGAAGATTATGTCGATGCTGCTGTGAAACAAACTTTACAAATTCATCTTCAGTCCTCTCCAGGTGGGGTGTTTGAGGTTTCTTTAAAAACATGCAAAATTAATAATAAAACATATTTTCATATTTTATAATATCTTGGTATTGTTTTTTCCATAGGAGACATATTAGTTTTCATGCCTGGACAAGAGGATATTGAAGTCACTTGTGAAGTACTTGCAGAGAGGTTAGGAGAAATAGACAATGCTCCTCAGTTGGCAATTTTGCCTATTTATTCCCAACTCCCATCTGACTTGCAGGCCAAAATATTCCAGAGGTCCCCAGATGGCCTCAGGAAGTGTGTTGTTGCAACTAACATAGCTGAAACATCCCTTACGGGTATTTAAATTTTAGTAATCAACGAACATGTGGTTGTTCTTAGTATTAAATGTATGACTATAATGACTGTATTTGTTTTAGTGGATGGCATTATGTTTGTTATTGACTCTGGTTTTTGCAAGCTGAAGGTCTACAATCCACGTATTGGTATGGACGCCCTACAGATATACCCTATAAGTCAGGCCAATGCTAACCAGAGATCTGGTAGAGCTGGAAGAACCGGACCTGGGCAGTGTTTTAGGTAAATGCTGAAAATATTCACTCGTTTTTAAGAGTTTAATGTTATGGATTTTTTTTGGTTATATTAGTGATATAAAAATTATTTATAAACAGTATCTATATAAACAGAAATATATTTTTAAAAAATTCTACTACTGATAGTGTCTGTTAAAACATGATGTTATTTATTGAAATAGGCTATACACTGAACGTCAGTTTAAAGATGAACTTCTAGTGACTACAGTTCCCGAAATCCAGAGAACCAATTTGGCAAATACAGTGCTTCTATTGAAATCTCTTGGTGTTCAAGACTTACTTCAGTTTCACTTTATGGACCCTCCACCGCAGGTATAATATAGCCTTAAATATTATTCAGCAGTTTTGAAACTGATTTTTTAATAAATGTTCATAAGATAATGTTAAATAATCAATTTTTAATTTGTTTGTTTCTTATTATGAACTAACAAGCCAATTGTGTGTAAGTTGTGTGTGGAAATTATGTGAATGCATATGTACAAAGCTTGTAAATTTGAATGATTCCTTTTTGGTAATAATGTTAAATGTGTTCTCTGCTACTTAAATATTAGTTTTTGCTATTGGAGTATATATAGATATATATGTATACACTTATGATTTATTATTCTATATATTTAGATATACTAACTACATTTGCTACTTTATTGTTAAATTTAATTTTCAGGACAATATTCTTAACTCCCTTTATCAATTATGGATTCTTGGTGCCCTTGATCACACTGGAACACTGACTCCATTAGGGAGGCAAATGGCCGAATTTCCTCTTGACCCGCCTCAGTGTCAGATGCTTATTGTTTCAACTGAAATGGGTTGTTGTGCTGAAATTCTAATTATTGGTAAATTGTTATCTTTTCTTCAAGGAAATGAATTTATTTTCATTGAACATAAATTATTGTGCGCTAAATTAGTATTTACAGTGCATCATATATTTATTGAACATTTGTCATCACTTGCAGTTTCAATGTTGTCAGTACCTAGTATATTCTACAGACCTAAAGGACGTGAAGAAGAAGCTGATTCTGTTAGGGAAAAATTTCAAGTTCCTGAATCGGATCATTTAACTTTCCTTAATGTCTACAATCAGTGGAAACAAAATAAGTATATGATTTGGCTTAATAACTATTATTTTATACTGTTGAATTAGTTTAACAAATATTAACAAAAATCATTTTCAGCTACTCTGCTAACTGGTGCAATGAGCACTTTATACATGTGAAAGCAATGAGAAAAGTTCGAGAAGTTAGACAGCAGCTAAAGGATATATTGGAACAACAAAAGATGGAAATAATGTCTTGTGGCTCTGATTGGGATATAATTCGAAAGTGCATTTGTTCTGGTCAGATTAAAAGCCATACTTTTCCACTCTAGTATAAAATAGAAAAATTATTTTTATAATTATGTTTAAAATATAATTTAATATGTTATTACTATATTAAATTATAATGCTATTATTATGTTTTTTTATATAATTAACAAATAATGAAAAACATTAGCAATTAAGCACTCATAGATGGTTTATTGTATCACTTATAGATGATTAAAAGAATAACTAAGTATTCAAATTTTTTTTGTAGCATATTTCCATCAGGCAGCAAGGCTAAAGGGCATTGGTGAATATGTTCACTGCCGCACAGGGATGCCTTGTCACTTGCATCCAACATCTGCATTGTTTGGTATGGGATTCACTCCGGATTATGTTGTCTACCATGAATTGGTTATGACTGCCAAGGTAGTATTGTGAATTAATTTTAAAATTAATATTCGTATTACTCAAGTGGAATTTGATGTAATATAGCCTGACAATACTGGCATTCAAAGATACATATGGTATGGTATACAATTAATTTTTCTTTCAGGAATATATGCAGTGTGTTACTGCTGTTGATGGACAGTGGTTGGCAGAGCTCGGGCCCATGTTCTTTTCATTAAAGGAAACGGGTAAATCGGGTTCAGCCAAGAGAAGACAAGCTCAGGTCCACCTGCAAGAAATGGAGGCTCAGATGAGAGCTGCTCAAGAAGAAATACAAATGAGACAGAATGAGGAAGAAAGGAGAAATGCTGCTGCAGCTGCATCAAGAAGGATTGAAATAGCAACACCTGGAGCTGAAGGAACACCTCGCAGGACACCACATAGGCTAGGCCTCTAAAGAGTTTACTTCAGTTATAATAATAAATATATCACACTCTTTGGAAATGTACCAGCTTGTACCTTGAATAAGAATTATTTATAAATTACTCATCTCTTTATATTTTGTATGGGTATTTTTAATGGAAATTCTCCTAGATTTCTGCATAGAGGGGCATTTTCATGCTCCTTTCATTAAGGTGTTTTGTTAAAAATGACAATCTATATTAAAAGTTTGAAGTATCTTTGTAAAACTTCATTTATTTCAAATCTGCATAATGCTGAAATATATCTATTAGAATGTGATACATAACTTGTGAAAGCTTGTATACCACTAATTTACTGTCATAATTGGGAAACTTATTTTCTTAACTGTTGATGTAGACTTGAAGAAAAATAAATTATGAAATATTACTGAAATCAACATTGAACCTCTCATTAATTTGTCTGTGAATGCACAGAAGTTGTCTTCATAATATTTTGAATTATTTTGACGTGTGAAATATTTTTTGTTAATGTATAACAATATGCCAATTGTGATATACTATTTAATTATAATTTGCATTGACTTTTGAATAATTGCACAATGAGAAAAATTTATTTTTTGTTATATAAAATGAGTATAAAACCCAAAATATATATTATGCCTATTATTTGCTCCATTAAGAAGAAATGCTTTTATTATCTATTTGGATATTATAAATATAATTATATTTATTACAAAAATTGTAAAATTATTTTTGGTCTAAATTTTAATTATGTAGTTATGATTCTGTTGCCAAATTAATGAGGTTAACATACCAGAGAGTATATATCAAACTAGGGAAAATAGATAAGATGTTATCATATGAATTTTCACTAGAAGGAAATAAATAGCAAAAAATAATTTAGAGGAAAACGTGCATTTTTTTCAGTTGTTAGATATAATACATGAAAAGGACATATTATTAAGTATTTTGTTGTATTATAAGAGTTGATATATTTCAGAAATATATTTTGTTTTGTACATAGAGTTTTAATTGTTGATTCCAATCATCGCAGTTGCATTGAAGAAGAATGTTGACATTTTAAATTTAAATATTAAGGTAGTACATGTGATGGATCTCATAAGATACATAGTTTTAGAGAGGAGTAGTTATTTCTGCTTTCCACAGTCATGAAGCACTTTGTTACTTCAGGTAGCATGTTAGCACCACTAGCTTCTAGACATTCATCAGTAGATGGCGTCGGTTTATGCCTTTCAGATTCAGGAACAGAACGATCTTAGGCATTGCTGCTACTACTATTATTATTTGAAAACTCTCTTTTTGAATTTCACTTTCTGTTTAATAAATCATACGAACCTCGGAATGTGAGCTTCGAACGGAGCTATTTCAAACACGACATTAATACCGTTCAAAGTCTGGAAATTGAAATAAATAACACGCCGCGTTACGCGTTGGCGTTAGTTCTTTTATTTATTGTATTCCACAAATTATTTGTTGTTTAACCTGGGTCAACATCCTTGTTTTTGAGTATTGTTATTCTGAATCGGATGCGTTTCATTGATTGGGAGATTATGTCATTTATGTGCCTCGAAATAAAATAATGATTAAACGTATCTATCCATGCAAATGCATCTTCTTCAGGGGTGCATTTCTGCTGGTTCTCTGTCGTTTCTTTTTTATATAAAGATGACTCGTAAGGAAAGTAAATTTCGACGTCCGGTCAAGGAGAGTGGCTGCAAATGACCCATGGTGGACATAAATTCGTAGTAATTAACTATGAATGGTGGTATTGGTGGCCGAGCTGAACAATGAATGAGCTGTTAACAAGGGACACGTGTGTCTCGGAGCCAATCTGACAACCGGACGGACGGAAGGGACATCTGAAAGAAGTGGAAAAGGACCAAGAATTAAGGGTAGAGGGGTGTGTCCCCCCACGAGGGGTGTCTACTAATAAGCCGACCCTACCCGCCCTTAACTAACCCCTCTTATGTCCCCTGTCACATTATTATGTCCGGTGACAAAATATTTAGGAAAAAGTAATAACTCATCCCCTTAACGTTTTACGAGTATAGCGATTTATCTAGGAGCTTTTTCCTGAACCACTTGGCTTCTTTCGGCCACGCGTGTAATAACACGCGGAGTAGTATAAATCCATTTCGAAATAATTCGAAGCGGCAAATTGCTGAGCGAAATTTTAATGTGAAATGTCGGTTTCAACTTTCCGACATCCTCAGTAGTATGAGTCACGACATGTCCTGCATATGATGCGTTGGATATTAAAATACGGGAATTACCCGCACTGAGACACCTAACAATAAGTGGTAAAATATTTACGAATGTTTAAGCTTTATTTCATAAATAACGCGATGCGTAAATTGTTTAAATTCCATTACGAATAAAATAAAGCAGGATCGGTAAATCTGTATACAATTTTTGGCCTAAAAAATAGTTTTCCAACTCAAAAGGGCGTTGTTCTGCCTGACGTCATACTCTCGACTATCCTAAATATCTTCTCGGAACTAAAATTTCTTCCACTACCGGGAAAAACCTTCGATCGGAAAGGATTTGGAAAAAGGTGGGGCTTTTTCTCGAGCGGTTCTCCTCTTCACAGGCACTTCGTCGCCATCCGCCTTCTTATGAAGACTTCATCATACCGTCAGCAAGATCACTACAGTCTTGCTGAGTTATGTTTAGTTAACTAACACAGACAGTATTTTAGTGTTTAATAACTCTTTCGACTTGGTGTTCTTAAATCGGGACGGCCTTCTGAGCCGGCGCTCTCGTGCTAATAATCTTCATGAACTTGTCTTCAGGATGTAAATTTCAGGAACGCATAGGAATTTATTAAGCGTGCACCGTGCTCTGCTGCCCGCTCTCATTGCCCAGTATCGGGCAATTTAGTACAGTTATCCGCCCGGAATTGATAATTGGTCCGGTGGCCCGAGGGCGGGTGGGATATTTCGCTTTTTTTCTTATTTCTTTTTTGTCGCGAATAAAGCCGTACCGGGAATTTCGAAAGCGGGACGATAAAAAAATCCCCTCCCCGGTGGTGATTGGTTGGACTTCTCTTCTCCACCGCCACAGCAGCGCCATTCCTTACTCGGAAAAATCGTTAACCGGTTAATTGCCCGACAGTCATCCCGGCCAGTTTCCTGGACGAAATAAGGTTTACGAAATACGAGTTTCATATCTGCTCTTTTTTCCGTTTTAACCCATGAACTGTTTGTAACGTTACTTCAGAGACTTAGGACAGAATAGGCGAATGGAGACGTAGGAGGGCAAGACTGACGATATAGAGAGGTACCTTTCTTTGGCACATTTTATTAGAATGCCAGGTATTTAAAATACCTGTTTTGTTGTCTGCGAGGGGTTGGAATACCGTAGATTTCGTGTGTTTCTGTCTCCTCTCGCTGGTTTGGTCTTTTGCTAGACCGGTTTCGGCTGCACGCCATCTTCAGTAGCGGTGTTAGTCACATTGGCACTTTGGATGTTTTTTGGGCATCCTCACTGCACTGTCACTTTCACTTGTACTTTGTATATATATGTCCCTTGGTATTATGTTTTTGGGGGATGTTGTTTGTCTTATTTGGGTTGGGAGGGATTTTGTTAATCGGCTTAAGTTTGTTGGATTATCGGTCAAATATATATTTAATCACACAACTGGTCACAACTATTAGATTCTGACTTATAAATATATAACAGGAAACCTATCTGGTATTGTGTATTTACAATCATAAAAGTTTTCCTGTTGAAATTTATTGAAAAAAGTTTTTTTTAGTAATCTAGTTAATTGGTGCAAGTGCCCCCCTTTCTTTGAGTGCACTTGTACCGATAAACTAGCGCCCCCTGAGGGGGGTGCGGAAATGTACTTAACTAAAGTTCCTCTGGTACACTTGAACCGACAAACTAGCGCCCCCTGAGGGGGGTGCGGAAATGTACTTAACTAAAGTTCCTCTGGTACACTTGAACCGACAAACTAGCGCCCCCTGAGGGTGATGCGGATATGTACTTAACTAAAGTTGGTTGGGTACACTTGCACCGATAAACTAAATAACCGGCGGATCGATACATTTATTTCCGTCTTTCCCCGCTTCTGTCTCAAGCCCTCCACTGCCGGCCGGCTCCTTCGCGAAGCCCTATAACGAGCCGTAATGCGTATAATTGGGATGCGGATTGGGAAGGGAGGGAAGTCCAAGAGCCCCTCATCATAACGGGGTCCGCCGATTAACAAAAGTGAAATGGAATCCTATATTTTTTGACCGAGGTAAATTGGTCGGGCTTCGGTCGCAACCGAAATCCTTTACATTTTTGGTTTCTCGCTGTTTGCTGAAATTAATACTTTTTCGTGGATTCCACCTGTCCGACCCGAGTTGTTTTTTTCTTATCGAAACTCCCTATTCTCGCCCTGTTATCTTTTTATTTCCTTTCCGCTCATCTTTCCGACTCTCCCTAATTGCCTGTCGACCGTCCGGGGCCATCTTTCATTCTCCACATTCGCGGCAACTAATCGATCTTATATTAAGCCTTTTGTCGTACGCGGTCCGATCATCGCCCTGGACACGTCTTACTTCTAAACAGATAATAAATCAATCTCTGTAGACGGATAGTGGTTATTCATTAAAGGAAATTATGAAACAGTTGTACCAATAAACTCGTAGTCTACGCAATTACGTCCGTCAATCGGTCGAGTATGTATATAAAATAAGCTTGGAACGACTAATATCAGCAAATAATACACTATTCTTTCATAGTAACAAACCGGATGTTCGCTCGTAACTTACAATAACTGAATATCCATTGAAATACAATTGGAATGTAGATTACAAAAGTCCTATTTTGTTTCTTCTGTTGTATCTGTTTCAACTTGTTTGGTCTGGGTGCAGACCGGTTTGGGTTAGGGCCTTTCCAGAGGTTGTGGTGACAACCTTCTCCTATTGTAAAATAGGTTCAGAACCAGAACTAAACAGGAACACTGTTAATGCCCGCCTCCGGGCGGTCTTTCCTCCGGACGACGGTGGAAACGCCCGTAACGTGTTCTAGGTTAGTCGCTCGGAGTGGGGGTAATTGAACGCGTTACATTACGAAGGGGGTTGGAGACGCATTATTCTTAATTAGATTATAGCTCCATTGTGTAATCTTCACTCATGATCTGGACCTATGTAAATCGGGTCGCTCCTAGCTGTACCGTATTGTTCACCGATCGGAAACTAAAATTATAGCCCGCCTTGTAACGGCTCTAACGGATGTTACGATAATGCCGAGTTATCGAACGGTAAGAAACATTCTTTCTATTCATGAGCGGTTTAAATTGAGCCTAATTGTATTATCACTAGTGTGATTTTGTCTCTACTCCCAGGCATCTTTGAAAAGCCGAGGGTGAATATTCTAAATAGGACGACTCCACTGTATTCATTTACAAGGAAGTCTATAATTGAAAATTGGGCAGTCGAACAAATTTTCTGGGTATATATATATATATATATATATATATATATATATATATATATATATATACTTAATCTACATTAAGTTTTTACTCGCGAAATTATTCTTTATTCGATGACGAAATCCCCCCGGTTGTATTGACCTTGGTCGAAGGCCATCATTCTAAATATGCTGCCATATCCTCACGGAGATAATATTAATGATATTTAGGTGCGTAAAAAATATACAAACTAAAACTATAATTATTATATCAGAAGGTAAACAATACAAGTAGGGAACATAAAAAGCATTAACTTTAGGCCTCGCCTACAAATTAATCTCAGGACGTTTTTCATCCGATCCTAATTTGTTTGATTATATTATACGTTAACCTACAAACATTTTTTCCTGTTTACCAATTTGTCACTACTATCGCAAACGAATCTCCCTTATAGTCTATCCTGTTTCACAAAGTCATGCCTCCAAAGAAAAGACTTCGTCTTTCGCAGCCCCCTGGTAATGATTTATGGAACTGCTAGCGCCAGTGCAGCCCCATGACGGTGACTTCTGGAACTACTAGCGCCAGTGTTGACACTTGCCGTACAGTGTGCTACCCACGGGTGGCGATTTATGTATCTGCTAGCGCTAGTATCGACACATGCCGTGCAGCGCTGCCCCCTGGTTGTGATTTATGGAACTACTATGGCCAGTGTTGACAGCTAACGCACCCACACGTTTCACGACATGCTCCTAGGTCACGGGGGTCAGATCAGAGGTCAGCGGTGACCTGTACTCTCTACCACGTGAACGGCGACTCCGATTCTGACCAAATTTACAGCATGTATACAGCTAATCCACATACACGTTTCGCGACATATTAGCAGGTCACGAGGTCAAAAGTTAATAATTAAAAGTATAGTCTGTCACGTTACTAAACAACAGCCAACAGATATTTTACATTATTTTCTCCCTTTCTGTTATTTAAATATTATAATTTAATAATTTAGACTAACGCTTTTTTAACTAATATAAAAGCACCCAACAGATATCTTACAATAATGTTTGCCTTTCTCAGACATATTTAGGACTATTTTGTCATTCCCTTGAAGATTACAGACTATGTGCATTGAGATACAAGCAATAAATAGTAAAATATGATTGCAGAGATAATGATTATAATAGTGATGCCACCGGTACTTATATCCTACATTATGCAGAAAAAGGCAGAACTATGAATGTAGTGTACCCTCAAGTACTGTAATACACATACCTTTAATTAAAATTCTGCTTTCTTATTGATGTGAAACCCCGGAGCAAAGCAGGGTACTTCAACTAGTTCTAAATAATATTTCAGAAAAAGCTATTACTGGATAGTATTAACAGTTTTTCAGTTACTGTAGAGGAACAAAAGGGTGCCTTTCCCCGGTTTGAAAACTTCTTCTGAAGGTTACCCTAAGTAGAAAATGTTGGGAAATAGTGGGCTAGAGTGAGGCTGCGTCGTGATCCCGGCCCCCCCTCCATCCCACCGACTACAAATCAGTGTGTTGTGCACGTGTGTCCCATCACACTCTCTCTCTCTCTCTCTCTCTCACTCGCACTCACTGGACCCTCGGACCTCTGCCCCCTCTCACCCTCCTCCTCTCTCTTTCTCCCTGGGCCCGGTCAGGAGCACACAGGTGTTGTCCAGACTGGCCGGCGCCTCCCCTCCATCCCACCATAACCCCGCTTACATTCTCCCTCTCTATTCCCCACGTACCGGGCCTCTGTTTCTCCATCTCCCCCCCTCTCACTCTCTCTCTCTCTCTCTCTCTCCCTCTCTGCTTCTCTCCCGCTCATTCCTTTGGCGGCATCTTATCTTGCACGTGTGCTCGCTTCTCGCCGGCGAGAACCGCCTTTCCTCTCCTACCTTTCTTGCTTGCATCATCGGCGTTTCGGTTAATATCACCGAATAACATTGGGCCGAAATTATGTTATTTTTCGATCAGGATTAAAATTTTAAGTATTAAAACATAACGTTTCACGATTCATACTGTGTAGGCGTAGTGGCATCCTCGAGCTTAGGTCTAGCTTAGTATCGAATAAACAAAATTGCAATAGTGACGATTCCCAAACATGTCGTTATTATTGTGCCTCAACTGATGGATCGCGTTTATTTAAATTGATATAGTTGGGACGAATACCTTGAATGGTCAGAGTGGTGATGGTGGGTTAATATTAATGTATTCCAGGAGGATGTGCCCATTCCTTCGTATCCCCTTTTTATACGTAACAGAATCTATTGTTCAGTAGCAAATGACGTCTTATTTGAGATATTGGAGTGTTTTAAGACGTACCATTTTAAAATTACAAGTGTGGCGGTACCAAATTCATTATTTTTTTCGTAATATATTTGTATTACTTCATCTTTGACTTACAAGTTTATAGAATCGGAGCATTTTTTGCCTGTTGTTGTGTCGGGGCTTAAAAAGGCGAGCCAGCGCTGGCCGGCGGGCGCCCCTCGGCCAGAGATTTCACGCGGCGGAGTGTTTGGCCCGAGTTTATTGCTCTATTGGGTTGGCTCGTTCGCCGGTACATAAAAGCCGTCGTTAATGGGTTCCAGTTAAGGCCCATCGGTCCTGGACGACTGCCGAAACCGACCCCCGGGGACTTTGAGCGGGTCACCGCTATCGTAAATTTAATTCCTTTACCGTCGGGCGGAAAATGAAGAAGAAAAGAAAGGGGGCGGTCGGTTCTCGGGGTCCACAACTCCGTTTTTTAGTGGGGCGTTAACGTCCTGTCGGCTACGGCTCCCGTACACTCGAGACAACGTGTTACACTCGCCCCAATGGACAATATACCGCTTTTTTATTCCTCATGTTTAATTCAAAACTGTCTCACTCTATGAGTATGCCAATAACTCACGAGAGATCCCTAGTAACACTCTATTGTTAGTACCGACAGCATCTAGTGAGTACACTGGAGTTCAAAATTTCAATTCTATCAAAATTTAATTTGGCCCAACTCGTTTACACCGCAGCAAACACTGTGTAATGTAGAACCTTTATCCTGCCAAAAACAAGTGATTTTTTCATTTTCAATACTATTGGAGAGCAGTGATAATGATTGACAATTCCGACACGAGTGGGAACTAACCCGCTCTTTACGCGGTTCCTGACAGGAATAAGTTTTTACAAAACGTTTAACAGGAGAATACCACCGGGGAGCGGTGGACGTCATTACCGATGTGACATCGGTACTTTCCTAATTGACGATGAATTAAAGCGGCTTAACGAGGTCCGAGAGGGGAAAACAATCGGTCGGGGGGGGGATGCGGTCAGGGAGGTAGACAGGTGGTGAATGGTAAAAAATCAGAATTGAACGAATTGTGTGTGCCGTTTTTTCCGTTGGCCGGCGATGTCAAGTTTAGCCGAGCGGACAGGCGTATAATTACCGGGGGCTCTGACAAATTCTTTCCGACCGAAATCGGAGGCGGCTTTTTCCCCGCCCCCTTCCTTTTTAGCGTCGCTCTAATTGCGTCCTCATCTCTCGTTATTAGCTTCGGACATCGGATATTATAAACGGCGTCTCTATACCGCCGCTGTACCAATCGTCTGCACGAACAGGGACAATTAGTCCAATCACGATTAGGGCGGTATTTGTTTTAAAACATTTTGTCGGCAAGTAGTTGGATAATCTATATTCTCCTATTTAGTACTAGTCTTGGCTAGGCCCTTCTGGGCATCCTGAATATAAATATATTATTACGACCGTAAGTCGTTTCCTTCTTTGGCTCTAGCTACTATAATGGCCGCCCCATATATTCATATATTTATTATGAACTCTTTTCAGTAATTTAAAAACAGTTATGCAGATATTAAAAGGGTATTTTGGAAGAATTTGTTTTCCGATGAGGGTTTAAGAATATCGGTAACTCACTAACATGGAAATAGAAAAGGTCAGTTTTCTCTGAGACACCAACAATACACAATTCCTTCTTACAGGAGATCCACACCGATTTTCGGAAAAAGGACCGTCGGATATATGACACCCAACTGAGGTAAGGATCAGGTAAGATCATTCAAGTATTGTAAGTTTAATTGTAGATAAAAAGGTTCTTTTGAAAACATCAGAGAGTGAGAGAGAGAGAGGGGTCAGAGACTAGAGTCGAGAATAGAGGCGCGAAGGGACGGCGCTCGGGGTATGCGTCCCGCCCGACCCGCTCAAGAATGCCGTTAAAGGAGGTGAAATAAAGAAGAGGTGTCGCAGTGGAGGAACATTTCCGATAAGGATCGGAGGCGGACTTAAAGGACCCGGGGATCCAGTTTCGTTCGTACAAACCCACCTTTGTCCGGCCCCGGTACGGAACAATATGAAACCGAACACTTTAACAGAAGGAACGGCTAGCTCAAAAATTATTCGCGAAAATGTTCCCTGACAATGTTCAACGGGGAAAATATATTTCCCCATGTCCGAAGTTGAGAAGTATTTGACATCCGTGACAACAGACTGAAAAGACTCGTTTCTGAATAACATTTCTGTATCGCGTACCAATCTAACGTGCTGAGATGTCAGCCATTTAAGTGTACCGAATAATATTGTCCCCGGAACAAATAAAATGTCCACGTCAACTTGAAACTTTTCTACGGATTTCATTCTAATATTTCTTCTAATATTACTTCGGATTGTTGGTGATTTATATTTATAAGGGAGGTAGCGTAATGTTCTGTTAGAATACTTATTTTTTCTTCAATACTTAGTAGATTTATCCCGAGTTAAACTTTATTGTTTTTTTTAGTAGTTTAAGTAGTTGATGTCTGTAAGTAGAAATGTTAAGCTCGATTAATACCCTCGCTAAACTTGGCGAGAAACCGAAATCGGGCTAGCATATTCGGCCTCATGTCTCGCCGTAAACATTATTAGTTGTGACCCTGTTTTATTTTTTCTTTTAAGGCGACGAACGAAATGTTCTTTAGTATGCTATAATGTGTACTACAGGCCTCGACGATATCATCACTTACCATATTCGATCGGAACTGAAACAATTTAATCTGGTATTATATAAATATAGAAATATTCATGCCGGCCGATTTCTGCCGGCGTTTTTCGAATAACGGGACTAAGGAGGAAGGGCAATTACAGAAATATTGATGGGGTGGCCATGGCGGAAGGGTGGAAAGGGGCTAATAAGGGCGGGTCAAACGGGAGGGGGGGGGCGGTGCCCGGACATAATGGAGGAGGCCAGGGATCGGGCGCGCTCTCTTCTCACCCACCGTACAAGTCTCCGGTCGCCCAAAACAAAAAATTACACCCCCTCTCGCCACGCGGCCGGGGCCGAACTCAGCTTATAAATATTGATGGACGCCGGGCATGGCCCGGGTGGTGGTTGGGAAATTTTTTCCGGATTTAATTTTTACCGGGAATGCCGCCCCAAATAATTACCCCGACGAGCGTGAAAATACAACCGGTGATTTGTTGTCACAGAAAAGTGCGATCTTTTCTGCCGCAACAATATATAATAAACAGGGGGACCATTCGTATCGGTCTTTTTTACAATATTTTGCCCTTGTTTTATTGTAATCAAAAAAGGTTTATTTTTAATATTATAAAGCGGGTTAGGGAATTTTAAATATTTGGAGTTTGAGGAACCCGGTGTGAAAATTCCAGTATACATTACACGCAGACTTTTACAATTAAAAAATTGTCCGGCCGTTATGGGCAAATGGTGAAATAATATCTGCCGTTCTAAATAGAAGATGAATGTGGGTTCGGTGGAAGACAAGTGGTTTTTCTTGTGGTCGGGCGCCGTTGAAGAGGAGAAGCTTTGCTGTCTTTTTTTCCGCAGTGGACTAGACTTGAGAAAAAGGGGACCGGGGCCTGTTTCAGAGCCTTTATTTGCCTCAATTACTGCACGACCCGCTCACTCATCGACGTTCTTTTTGCACCGCGCAGCGAGGTTTCCATAACGAGCCCTCGCAGCCTTTCCCATATCTCCGTGATTCCCCGGCTAAAGCTCTGTCTCTCTTATATATAGGTACAGAAAACGAAGAGATATGTAACAATGATTGATTGCTGCTGGTTAAAAAATAATTCTGTTTCTCTCGAAAAGGGTTTATTGAAACTACCGAAGAAAGTACTCACTGCCAGTTCTTCCTGTTCTTGTAATTGTTTATTCGGAGAGGAACAAGAGGGTTTTACCCTCTTGAATAGTTCTACGTACTGAGAAAAACTTAAAGTTCATCCAGCCTATGGCGTGCATTAAATATGTGAAGCCGTCTCAAGATATATCTTTTTAAATTCCTATTTCGATTACATTATTATAAATGTAAGATTCCTTATTTTACATTAGAATTTCATTAGTATATGAGATATTACTCCGTGTTTGAGAAAGTAGAGGATTCTTTTGAAAACGAATATTATACTTTATATGAAAACATCAATTATATATACTTTCATATATACATTTCAACAGTTATAAAAAGATAGCGTTCAGAATATTGTAGCGATTCTTCCTCATATTCAATAGTAGTTTTATCGACAAATTTTCATTTCTGTTAGTGCCTCAGTACTAGCCACAATAATGATCCAAGTCCATTACTATTAGGAATTGAAAGAAGAAAGCACTTTTTTGAAGTTGAAAACTGGTTTTTCTAAAATTGGTAGTTCTACCAAGACTGATCGCTTTGCAGCGTGTCGGTTCGATGAACAAATCAAAGGGATAAGTGGAGCTAGAACTAGTATTTATTCTGTATTAAGGAGATATATCATTAGGAGCGGTAAACTGTTCCAATCCTATTCGGTTTTCGATTTGCAATTTATTTAGGTGGATCGTATAACCATAATTAGCGATCGGAAAAACGCGACCGGCTTCATAAGGAGCTTATTCCCTTTAATTGTTATTTATTTAGCGCCGCACAGTCGGTTTTATTCTACTAGTTCAGCGTTTTCTCTTATTTTATTTATTTTTTATTTTCAACTAATGTCATAATAGATCGACTTGTACGGCCGTAATTAAAGGCCGAGAATAAATAACCCCGGTCTTGGCTCCCGGCCAGACTATCGGCGTACGCTCGCAGGATATTCACGATGAATAAGGAGAGTGCGAGTGGTGGTAGTTTTACCATAAGATATTTACGGGAAGCGGTGTGACGTTTGGGTATATCGTCACTTACTGTGACTTTCCCTCTGTTGTTCAGCAGTTGTTGTAAGCAGGTATTATTGCTAATGTGGAGGGTGGGATCAACATCTCGGCATCAGAATAAATGCCCAGAACTAACACAGAGGATTGATATGTTCAAAATAATCACGCACACTTCAGGGCCATCATCCTTGGATTGTGTGTATAGTAAAGCATTTATTTCAGTCGTAATCAAGGAAATATGTTCTTATGTTGTTGTTATGGCGTTTACCCGATAATAAACTGCCCGGTATCGGATGACCGTGTGATGATATGTGACGCCGGGACGGTTCGACCGACACCGTTGTTTCCATCGGCTCGGTCTGGGGCCGCATCCCAATTGGTCAGTGGGAACAATCCCGATTAGAAATTAGTGTCGGGAGGCGGCGGGGGGCGGCACGTCGCCGTAGTCACGTCGTCGGTTGGGGGACAGAGGTCCCCCGGGCGGGATGTGGACACCGTCTTCGGGTCAGTCACGCTCTCAGTGTCCCGGCCCGGAAAAAACTCAGACCCTCTCGGCCCGCATGCGACGAGACGTCGAAAAATGTGATCGCCCCGGCCAAACCATTTTTCTCTTTTGATAAATGTCTTTACAACCATTAAACGCTCACAAAAAAAAGAGGAAACGAGAGCGGTCGGTTTCATCTCGCCCCGTTCCTCATCCGAAGTCAAAAAGTAAACCAACCCCCATTGCATGCTGTCTTTAGATAATTATTTATCATAACCATTTATTACTAGAAGCCAGAATTGAATTATTAACTTTGAATCGTTGAACTCGTGTATTTTCCCGTATTATGCGCGTCCTAATTTGTATCTAATATTATACGATATATAGCATTCCTCTCGAGCTTAATGCATCTAATTTATATCTTACGGTTACCATTCGAGAACATGGGTTTACAGATAGCCTTTCTAATAGTAATTAAACTATGAATTGTTCGTGAAATTATTTGATGGTCACGGAGGACTAAAAAATTCCTAATCTGTTTATGGTAAGCAGGGTTTGTTCGTGAACCCTACAAACAACAATATTTTGTATGTTTCAAACCTTGATATTTAGCATTGCCGACGATGCTTTAACTCTCTGAGGTCCCCTCTAAATCAAGTACATTCTGCTCTGAACCTAATTACAGTTGAATCTGATGTTGTGCCCGGTCCGCGATCACACCGACTCCTCATTACAATGTACAAGTCCGATGTGGCGTCACGCCAGTCGACAGTTACGGCCAACCATCCCCAACGGTCCCTTATAGTCGTACCCGACCCGTTTTTCCCGATCTAACAGTATTTTTTCAACCGAATATAAAAACTGTTCTTGCCGTTTTTCCGCACCCATAACGCCATCTTTAGCTATATCACGCACATACTTCTGTCACCTGCCTCTGTTCCAATTTTTATTTCAGTACAAGAGTAGGCGGTGGGGATTTGGTGTTCTGAAATACGCATTATTCTTTCACGAATGCCTCTTTTACCGCGTAACGCAGTCATGAATTTAAAAATACTTAATTCTTGCATAATTATGTTGTCGTCTAAACTTCACGGGAGAACCAAATTTAGAAATCTTTGTAACTTTTTATGTAAAAAGTTGTTTCTGTCGGTGAACGTTCCCAACTTGGATATTGAGGGAGCTCGGCAGGATATGAAAGTTGACTGACGACCGGTGGTGGAGCTCGGATTCCAGCGAGGAAGAAACAAGCGCCGTCATGTCGCTAATTTCTCTATTCCATCACGTCCGTCCGAAATACCCGCTGCATTCCTAACCCATTTCCTGCAGTTCATTCACGCCGCTCGCCGTCTCAAAGATATCGACTAATTCAAGTTATATTACCAATTAATTCAAAGTAAAAATCAACCCTTTAGAGAGTCGTCACCAGATAATTTTGGTAGGCCAAAATCAAAACTGCATCAAGATATTGGTGAATCTATTAATTGACAATTATGCCGAAACTGCTTGATAAAAACCAAAAAAGTTGAAGATTAATTATTCTATTAAAGATTGGTATTTCAAGATGACATGACAAAATTTTATTGCACTGACGATCCAGCGAAAATTTATTTTTCTTTGTGGCAACATTGATTTATACGGACCAAGTGACACCACCTACAAATTATGTGCCGAAACTGAATGAAGCACTAAAAGTTCATTCGAAAGGCGGGTGACTGAATGAAAAAAAGAAGTTTTCCTCACTTATGGTGGCTTCCATAAATGAATATTACAAGCGGCAGCCATAGAGCAACGCGAAAACCGCTATAAAGTCTCCGAGCTAGATAGAGCGCAACGAACGAGTCAAAAGGAGAAATACGTGAATAAAATGTGAAAAAAGGTCAAAGCTGGTTTGGGACATTTAGCGACAAAAAAATTAAGTTACAGTTCGAATAGCAGCGCCTCTTCGTAATGTGCGGACTGGCCTCATACCTATTACCATATGAACGCGCTTGTCCGGCCGGAGTCTGTTATTGCGCCGTATATTTGACTTTTCATGCACTTCGCGCTGCATTCTTCATAATTGCAGTGTCAACATAAAAAAAATGATTTGCGACGTTGCGAAAGGAATTTTGCTGTCGTTGGACGCATTACTGAAGACCGATCCCTTACTCGCCCCCTTTCACCGACAATTTGTCGATGACACCGGAGTTTATTGCGTTTACATTAACTCAAGCAAATCCCAATAGGGCTTTATTTATCCACCATTTTTATGTTTACACTCGATTAAACGATAAAAAATTTTTAGAAAAGGAAATGGGAGAATGGGGAATAATATGGAATAACTAAGTTACAATTACTATCTTAGAGATAAACCGAAAGGGAAGTGGGAGTGCGCGCCCAGGAAACCCGACCGGTTCTTCCGATTAACTGGTTCGGCGGTCCCCCGTCTACCAGTAAATCAGTAAAGTTATGTAGATGTCTTGTTTCTTATTTGGCAAATTCCTAACTACAATATGCACAGCGGTGTATAACATATATGTGAATTTATAGCCAAGTGTTTTTGCTATTAGAAAATTGATGCAACCAGATATCCAATTATTAATCGTAATGTTTCTTCATTTTCAGGTGTCTTTAGTTAAGTACATTTCTGCAACACCCTCAGGGGGCGCTAGTTTCACAAAAAAAACGAAACCGGTCTAACAAAAGACCAAACCAGCGAGAGGAGAAAGAAACAAACGAAATCTACGGTATTCCAACCCCTCGCAGACCACAAAACAGTTATTCTAAACTAGATTTTAAGGTGTTTATGTGAACTTATCCGCACTTTCATATTCATGAAACTTGGAATCGGGCCGGTCGAAATTGGCCTTTTCAACCGCCCTTTTTTCATTCTCTCCGAAAAAGAAACTTGATCCTGGATTCAGAGTTAATTACGAAACTGTGACTAATGCAATATAAATTACAGATCAGGGAGGAGGAGATTTACAAAGAAAAAAAAAACAAAAAGGCCCGTAATAATCGGAGGAGGAGGAGAAGGAGGAGGAGGAGGTTAAGAGGGGGTGTAGAAGGGGGAGGAGGAAGCCAGGTATGCATAATCATGTGCACGTGTTCGTCATTACATAAACTCCGGGATTAACTGTAGTTTCACCTCGTTTTGTAATTCGAACGTGCCTTTACTAACAACGAGTTTGAATTGGGACTCCCCTCCGCTCTCCATTATCATTAAGCTTTATCTTTACGCGGGCTGCTACCGTCCTCTGGCTAATCCCCGGTACATTTTTCACCCGATCGGGCGTAATAGAAGGGAGTTTCTTCCTCTCTTAAATAAATTTAACTAGCTGTATTTGTGACGCTGAAATACGTAGATTTATTTCGATTATGGAATCGGGCAGTCAACTGCGGACGCAAAATTGTTTCTACAATTAAATTAATTTGAATTTAACCGTCGGATGAGCAGGACAAATTCTTACCGAGAAGAGAGATAGTACTGTATCAAGAAATCTATAACTGAATGTTTAGCGCAACCTTTAATGATGATACATCATTTGACAATACAGGATGTTGAATAATTGATCGTGAACTGCTCGACAGATTTCACGCGGACGAAGCAATTAAACTGTGGCCGTTATTTTCATGTCTGGAGCACAACTTGGTCGGAATTAATGTCGGGAAGTTGACGGACAGTTACGCGCCGAATTTAATTTAATCGGTCCGAGGATGACTGGGCCAAACGGTACCTTTGGCGTTTACCAAAGACTCATCTGGCGATACATGGACTACGCGGTGTCGACCGCCGACTGTAAATGGCGCTTCTCTTGTAGGGCGAGCCCTCTCACCGATTATCGTCACGTCTGACCTCGATAACGCATCCCAACTAACAATTATCGGACCTTCGGTAGAAAAGCCCAAAGCGAGGAAGTTCTACGGCCGCCAAACACCGGGCATAATACCCGCCCGATCGGGCGATTAGCTACATACTTATCGGCCCACTCCGCGTGGGTTATTACAATATATGTTACATTATACACTTTTATAATCTATTTCGTAACCCGAAATAAACGAGGTAACCGATACTGACGGTCGTCGGATTCAAATTGGAGATTTTCTAAGGCAAAAAAGAAAGATAACGATCGAAAGACACCTGAGGGCTATTACGTGACTAAGGTTGTTCGGCCGAGGAAACAGGATGTTGTTAAAAATCTCTCTAATCTCTCTTAAAATTCATTCCTTAAAAAATCTCATACGCCATTAATATGAGACAATTCGAATCCGCAATCTTGTCTCCCCCGAGAATGGACTTCCGGTCAGGTCTGTCGCAGAACCCATTTAGCAGTCTAAATCAAAGAAGTTGAAATATGCAACCACTAATCATTGTATCGACTATTATATTTGTATTTTATTGACCGTAATTTTCCTTCTATAATTCCATTTTCTTCTTTTCACATAATTAATGTTTTAATTTTTGTTTCAATAATGGAAAAAGTAATAAATATATATATGTATATGAACGCTAAAGGAAGACGTAAAAACTGTTGGTTATTTATAATGGTAAAAGTTTGATCCGAGGGAGATGCCAATAAATGTGATTAGTTTTGAAGGAAACTTATAGTTATAATATATTATATTTTTAATAGTCCGTTTGATTGGGTGCCGGGAAGCGTAGAGACGGATAGGAGATGGGAAGGACATTGGGTGATGCCAACTCATGTTCTGTGCTCAGGGCCTGAATGCACACGTCCGACGACGTCTCGGATTATGATGTGTCGGAGGAGTGGTGAGGACGGGCGCGCGGGAGCGTGCGCGTGTGGGCGCTCGGACTCTCAGGTGGGAGGGATGCCTTCACGCAGCTCCACTGTTTTCCCATGGTAGCTGTACACTCGGCTCCCCTGGACAACTGAGCACGACTAAGACGGCGATGGGAGGCTATCTGGGCGGGAGTCACCGGTGGGTCGGCGGTTATGTTTCGGGACGGTGAACCCAGGAATCGGACTCCCAGCCGGCTCGGCCCTTCCGCGGCACCGGGAAAAGTCCGCAGTCCATTTTCATCTGACCAGAGTGTCTCAGGTGTTCACAAGGTTAGTAAGTGGCGCCACGGACAGGTAGAGAGCTCCGCTTGCATTCTCCGACCGAGCGTCGCCTTCCCACACAATCCCTCCTATCTCCGTCCCTCTCCCACTCGCCCTCTTTCCCATCCCCTCTCTCTCTCTCTCTCTAGCTCTCTGTTTTTCTCTCGCTCTCCCGCCAACCCTGATTCATTCCTCGGTACGACATTCGGTCAGGTAGTTCAATCTGAGATAGTAGTTCAACAACCAGACGCGGTGACCCACACCTCCTCCTCTATTGACTCGGAGAGCCTCCTTTTCTTCGGACATCCTTAAGGGGAATTCATCGTTCGGACGGGGGTCAGCCGAGTTCATCTTTCTGAATAAAATCGTGCGAACCTTATTATGCGTCACTCCGTCTCCCGGGTCCATTAGCATATAAAAGAAAATAATGTGTCGGCACATATAAGGGAAGACTTGCAACAATACCCCCTTTGATTGATTTTGAATTTATGGCATTACCTACAAGTTTACTATATACAACGCGAATTTTATTTATTAATAAACAATTATATGAGAGTGGAAATTCGATTACCCTAAACAAATTATCTTCATGTACTCCCATAAATTACGCTTTTGCCATTCATCGGGTAGTTCCTATAAAAATTATAAACATATCACTATAATAATGATATACCGGTTTGTAATTTGGAATATGATACTGTTCAGTTCGACGTATAAAAACTAGCGCTGTTTTCATTAGGCAATTTACAAATTTGCGTTTCACCAATTACCTCCTGCATTATTTATTTTGTTTTCTTTCTCATCGGAGTTTCGACATAATCCAGAATTCGCATACGGCGGGGAAAATAATTTTAAAAAATTGAGACTAAACCGTGAAATAAAATGAAGAGTTGTTCGACTTTCGAAATACTTGCAGTCGTCGGACAGTTACGTAATGCGGTTTTTGCCAAAGGAAACATGGGCGACGAAAGGAATTCTCGGTTATTTGCTACTTGTCTGATGTCCGCGGTCGCATTAGTCGTAGATATTTTTTTTTTCTTAGAATATATTACTCGGTCTCAAATTTGTGTTTATATTCCCCTCGTTTACCTTGGCTTCAAAGCCGGTATGATTTTACCTCAATCGGATAAACTGCCAGTCAGTAAGCCGTAAGCAGCTATTAAGTTCCGACTGGTTGCGTAAATTAAGGAAAGTCTTTATTCACTTACGATATCTGTCCGGGTCCGGGTGTGTTTGGAACACCGTTTGGGCCGTGGGGCGATGACTCTTCAAACCGTAGCCGACCCCCAAATAGGATCTCACGATAATCGCGACCTGAAGTTTGAAATTTTTTGTAAATTTTCCACTGTGAGTCAGTTGGGTTCCCGGTTTTTTAATATCGCAATACCCTAGCTGTGTAGGCTACGAATTAGGTCTATATAGAACTTAATGCTCTGAGTATGCTTAGCTCATTAATATTTGGTGAAACAAAGGAGTCGAATGATTCAATCAAATCTAGGACGGTTATTCTCATTTTATCATGGGCACTGAAAATGTTTTAGTGTTAAGAAACAAATATGTGAATAGCGGGCGGTTTAAAATTTCCGATTGAATTTGAACTCTGTCGAATAATCGGTTCGCTTGCGCGTTACCGTCCAGCCGAACGGACTTGGAGTCGTGAAGGCCCAGTCAGGTCGTCTTTTATTCCAAGATAGCGCCTCAACGTTTTTTCCTTTTCCTGCTTTCTCTGATTGTAAAAGTAGTCTCCATTAGTAGATCTTCCTATGTGTGGTTCTTCTAATCTTATTTTTATTTTTTCCCCTCGTGACAGCGCATCGAGCTCAGGTTATTAGCGCCGCTGTAATGTTCCTCTTTCTTTCAGGGATGCCCCAACTTGTAAAGAAACGTTAACGATTCAACAGCGAATTGAAACAACGGAACGATACATTGTAATTTTATGTATTTATTATTTTTCAAACAGACATTAGGATTATAAACATTTAAGTGAAAATTATATTCCATTATGTCGAAAAGTGGGTGAACTTGTAAAAGGAAGGAATGTAAAAGAAATTTGCAGTGAGGGCTATGTTCCCGGCATTTAGCCTTGTGTATAGTTTTGTCTGTGCGTGTGTGTATGGCGTGCTGTTATTATTAAGTGTACAGTTTTAATGAGGGGGCCGGTCGGAGGAGGGACCGCGTTTATATAAACTGTAGTACCGTAAAATGGGGTCTCGGCTTGGGCTAGCGAACCGCACCGGTTAGATTCGAGAGGGCCAATAAAAGAGCCAGACCCATTAGTACAGTAATACGCCAATAATTATAGGCCTCCATGTGAGGTCGGAGTCCTTGAACATTCATTGATTGATGCCCCGGTACATCGTTTAGATCAGTTCCGATCTCAGGATCGCTTCTACCCCCGGCATCCCCGAGCCTTACCACAAGCGTGGATCCCTCGAGGTAACAGGTTTATAAATAATCGTAATTGTTTGACATCCCGAGACCGCGCAGACGCAAGAAGGGCATGGATAATTCAGATATATCGAACCGCTTGTAAATAAACTAATGTAGCAACAAAATTAATGCTCTCCGGAATTTTGTTTCCGGCGATTATGTTTACTAAGAAGCATTCCGAGGGATGAGAAAGGTCGAACATACATATTTAAACATTTGTAAATAAACAAATTAACAATGTAATATTTATCCATTTTACCTGTAACTGTAGATTTTGACAGAGAGAGTATTTTCAATTCGAATCATTTCAAATTCATTGAGCGCCATGGAGAATATATGAAATATATGAAGTAATGTATAACAAAAATGAAGTGGCCAGTGTACGTAAAACGTTGTTGAGATGTGATAATAAAAATCCGAACATAAACCAGTTATATACGTAGTAATTCTGATTTAAAAATGTAACAGGAAAAGTTGAATTCTCACTCCTATTACATGAAAAAATGAATGAAAAATAAAAATATATTAGCAAGCCTGGAGTCCGATAAATTTAAAAAAACTGGAATAATTCCCTTTTCTATAGAATCTATAAAGAAAACGGTCTCCAAACCGGTTTTAATAATATTTCTTTGACATTGGATTAACTATTTGAAATGCAAATGACTCTAAAGTGCATAAGATGTACAGAATGGAAGAAAAGTCGTTATCTTAAGCATCATTAGGCAGGACAAGAGCCCGTGCACTACATTATTTACGAAATTTCTGTCAAATATGTCAGTTATAATCTCCTTAGAGGTAAGACGCAAGTATATATTAGCGTCGATCGCAGAAATAATGTTTTATCTTATATTTCCCTTCAATACAGATTAAAGGCGGACCGAAAAATTGCATTGATATCTAAAATGTTTTTGGAATTATTTGAATTCAACTCATAATCGATTACTTTTCACTTAAATGAAAGATCGCTTGATCCGACATAGTTGAGATAAATTGTAGACTAAGTAGAATTAGTGTCTCCTAATTGTCCTGGATACAAGAACGCGTACCAATGACTAACGCATGACTCAGATCGGCTGACTCGATCAGTCGGTAAACCGACACCATAAATCAAAGTTCCGAAGTAGGGAGAAACTCTTCGATTAGCCTAATCTTCTGAAATGTGATACTCGGTTACCCTAATTCTCACCCACCGGCCAAAGAAAAGACGTTTCTCAAGTAGGAAGCACGCAGAGTCAGTATCCTAAAGTATACTCAGTTAGCAAGCGCTGTCGGCAGTACTCTTCTCTGGATTGCCAAACGAAACTTAAAATACTGTAAATGTGTAATTCAAGTCTTCTTGATCGAAGTTTTCTCGAAAATTAATTTCTCGTTAAATTGTACGAAAGGCATCTAAATTAGCAGGCATCTAGTTCACGATTGCGCGTCAGAAAACTAGGGTGAAAAAAATCGGTCGGAACAAATTGCCTCTAACCCAAGGGGTAAAAAAGAGAGGATTGGATATATACAAAATGCCCGGTAAGATTTCTAAATGGAACGCCGACCAATGGGGTGAGGACCCGGGGGTTGTAACTGTGGGTAGGGAGGGCACCTGCGCGCATCAACCTCGGCCCAACACCTGAGAGCCAATGCCCGCCCCATCCGCCCCCCTATACACCTAAACCCAAACACAATGTCCTCCACCTCCACCACCGACGGTGACCCCGCCTCCGCCCCCGGGCTCGCCATTTAACCCACTTACCTTTTTTATGAAAGGGCGCAAAAGCAAAAAAGAACGTAAGTAAGGTCGGTGAGACTAGTACGCGCTTCACTGCCCGCCGACAAAGCGCGCGGCTATTCCCAATTCACCCACTTTTCTTGGTTTTCTCCTGGTTTCCCTAACTGGGGAGTGATTCACCTGACGTTATTTTTTTGTTGTCAAACATATTCCTCAAACGCGCTCCTAATTGTAAGAATACCCCCGATCATGAGCTACCTGTACGGTAGTCCCCCGCAATTTTGCAAAAACGACGGTAGGATCTGCACCTGTACTACGCCGCCTGAATGTATTATAATATCAGTCGTGTCTTGTATTGTTAAAAGCGCGTTTTATTTTAGGGTATGTAAAACACGGATATTTTCTATTTGGATACAATATAATTTTCGGAATAATATAGCGTATTGAATCCATGGTGTGTATTCTATTAATAAATAAAATCAACCTTGTATAGTACACTTATCCAGAAGATCATTATATCTCTCGTTTAAAACGTACATTTAAAATTTTAAATTCTAGAATAGAAAGTAAAAATATCCAGATTTAAAAAACTTGTTTCCTCGATGTTTCAAGACTACCATGCTGGCACTGTTCCATTCTTTATCCAACCGGTCCCGTTAATATTGGCGATGATCACCGCCGTCTTTTGACTAATGGTTTGCCCAGACCGCATCCGTTATTCCGAATAGGTAATCGGATGCCCTCGATCTTCCCCCTTATTATCGGCGATTATAGATACAGCGAAATGTATCTGTGTTTATTTACCGCGTCCACCTGACATAATCTTTTATGGGCTCACGATATAATTTCCGAAACATGAGTCTTCTGCTGCCTACATCTCAACAACGAGCCTTACCTATCACCTTCTGGCATTGCATCGTGGCACTAACATTATAGTCAATTGTCAAATCGTTTATGTGGTCGCTACGATCGGTACTTGGATCGTCCTGTTTGACCGTAATTTTCTGATTCTGTTTTCGCCTCATATATAGTAAGGAGAGTAAAATATTAGGCTGAATACTATATTAATTACTATACTCAAAAAGTTCCATTAACTATTTGAGTTCCATTAAGACTGATTATTTTCATCTAGAAATAGTTAAAACTCGTACATAACCTACACGCGGTTTCTCGGGTCTTGAGGGGTCTGGAGGAATAAAAAGCCCGTTTTATATGGTGATGGGCGTGGAATCGGCGCTGGCCGCTCTTTCTATTTCTGGTCGGCATCATCGGCCATGAAAACAAGGAGGTTCCCAGGCGGGGACGTATCCCGTCGGGCGAAAAAAGAGGAGTCCCCTGCTCCTCGTTCCCAAGTGAGTTATACGCGTTGGGCACAATTCAGGCGGCCCTACCTTCCACTTTACGGTTTCCCAGCACCCGGGTTTATCCGTTCGCATTTTTTATTCGTCGGTATTTGAGATTTCGTGTAAGGGACGCTCACAGGCGGATGGGAAAACTTCTCGACTCGAGGCGACTCTCATAAAATCGGGACGGAAATTAATGTGACTAACGGTATGGGACACGCCAAACGGAAATTAGTCTCCCCGTTTCGGGGCTCCGGTTTCTATTGCTCCAGTCGTGAGCTGGCGTTGATTTAATTAAAGGCGAGCGTTTAAAACTAAAAGAGGAAGAACTGTTGCTCCCCTTTCACCAAACTGATTACTGCGGACAACTATCGTTAATTGGCCTGTCTCATCTCACGTTTGCTGCTGGAGAAGCATCGTAGCGTCAAAACAGGATGAGGACGGACATTGTCTGCCCGCCCAAAAAAAGGAACAGATTATCGCGGAATGAATTATACAATTTCCGTGCATATATTAGAAATTATATGAAAGTAATATAATAGTAATATATGTAAGTAAGGAACAAACGAGATTGGACTTATTAATTAGTTATTAAGTATTACTTAATTATTTACTTTATTCGGTCGACCTCGGCTAAAGAAATTAATTTTCCTGATGTTTTCGTCGACGTATTTTAGAAATTGTACAGATGAATAAATAAATGTACAACGAAAAAGTTGAATTCCTTCGATCACAATTGGCAAGGACGACCTTCGAACGTGTAGAATTTATCCTCATTAAGAAGAAGAACGCGACGGCGGAATATGAAAAAAGAGCGTACGAGTTCGGATCCGATGTTGCGAGTGGCAAGATGTATGGGTTCCGTAACTAAGGCGAAAATCAGGTGTCGGGGCGGCATAGCCCTCCTTAACTAGGAGCAATAAAGCCGAATTAATGCTCGGGGTGAGCCGCGAATGAACGAGCCCATCAACCTAACTGTTGTTTATCGGATCACGTACGCAGTTTCGAGTCCTTTCCCCTCGTGGCCAATTTGGACTGCTACGTGCGCCTCCGGAGGCGGTGGAGAACATTTTTTCCCCGACTGTTATAAGGGACTTGCCAGAAATTTATTGGGGTGCTGACGCTCGGGCCCCTGGCCAATCGTAATGAACACGGTGGACAAGTCGTGTGAAACGTAGTATACGGGGCATGCGACGGAGCAGAGCGCCTGTACGGTCTCAATCAGATTGTATCTGTATGATCCGCCCCGCGGGGGCTTATCTCAGTTTTATCGTTACGGAAAATCGGCATAATTTATCTCGAAAATTTCAGATTGGGATCGATCCCGCCGACCGGCCGGAGCCCGGTTTACGAGTGCTCGTTTACTGCCCGGATAATAAAGTTTCCATCGGAGCGACGTGGATTCGTTATTTACCGAGTTCGGTTCGGAAGTGCGATTCGCACATTTTCAATTCCCGGTGCAGGATCATGTCAGAACAAAAATACTGAGCCGTTGGTTCGAGCCATTTGCGGAACGGGTCATTTCACAGAGTCATCAGTAATAACAGGCCGAGTTCATAGGCCGGATGCGGAAGGCGAGGTCTCAATCGAGCAATTAATCGAGTAAAAATGGATAGATTAATAAAACTGTTACTAATAGGAGATAAAACAAAAACGTCATATATTAAAACTGTTAATAATATGATTCAAATTGACACAATTTTATTGAATCAGTTACTTTTTCTATATAGAATTCGGTAAGGAATTTCGAATAATTTTCTAGATTCGAAGATAATAATCTGGAAATTTATTAGGTGAGAGATTGCGACATGATTGGCTGGTATTTTCTAGTATCGAGCCCTTGCATACGGAAGATGTTTCATTTTTGTATTCGTTGTATATTTCCTACCTACAGGAGACTGGGATCGGCCTCTCGTTGGGATACATTCCATACCGGTGAAACTCATTTAGGGTTCTCGGTAAGAGGGCGATGTGTAGCAGTGTGGCGGGGGGCGGGGGGCGGTAATGGCTGGAGCGCCCAGGTGTTGCGGTCTGACCACGAAATCGTGACCGGCATCGGTTTTTGCCGGAGCTGCGCGGCTCCAAGATTTTTGCCCGTCAAATTAATATTCACGGCGCGAGAGAATACATTATATCTGCAGCCTTACACGAGGGGACCACCTGAAATGAACCTCGTTTTATGACACCCGACCGAGGAAAAGGTCTTCGACCCGGTCTATTCTCAACTTGCAATTTAATCACTACAGGAAGTTTGTTTATTGTTTCAAATTAATTATGTAGAAATCTAGACTAACAGTAACAATAATAATATTTAAATAACAACAAATATTTGCCACCGTTAAATGGAGTTCTAGTGTGATGCTGTGATTGATGGACTGGAAGGTCCTCTACTTATTTTGTATATTTTATATATTTTTAAACTATATGTTAGTCGCCTTTGTTTCTTGTTACACGAGCTTGTATTATGTTTACGTCTTTATTTTTTCAAGCTTGAAGTAACGTGGAGCAATGTGAACGCTACTACGCGCAGAGCGTCCGTATTGCAATGTGGGAAAAAATTATATAGACAATGCGAATGCGGTAATGATAAGGCAATATTTGTAAACAGTGGACAGCTGGTCACTAGCCTGCGGTAGATCTTAGGGTAGATAGAAGAAGGGGATTGCTGAAGTGTCCTTATTGTCTCGGCAACTGCTTTCATTTTTCCTACCGCAGTACCCTTGCGAATTGGGAGAGTTCCAAATTTGGTTGGAGTGTTTGTTTAGTAGGGTCAGCTTGTCGTTACCCGGCTGTGTAAAGCGGTGTGTCCGAGGGGATTGTGTACCGTGACATCGGTCAGACTCTGCCCTACCTGTCTTCAATTTGAAATAACAGCGGTTCTAGACACAGGAACACATGTGGAGTCTATTTGCCGGGCGCACTTATGCATTTAAGAGGAGAGAGGAGAGATAATGAGGGGAGGACGGTGGGGGACACGCTCGACGGGATGGCTCTTCCGTCCGTTTTTCGAAACGGTCACTCTCCTTAAGTGGTACCACCCATTAACCGGCCCTGGCGATTTGTCTATCTTAAAAGCTGGGAAAAATCCTCGGCGACAGCCTGTCCTCTTATAAATAAATGTCTCTATGACGGGCCGGCGCGCACCTGGACCTGGAGTAACCACACTAAAATACGTTTGTTAATTGACATTCCATTCTACTGGAACGGGCATGAACTACGATGATATGGAAAAGGGTTAATAGAAGCCTCGGATTAATGAAGAAATCACAGACTTTCCTACCTAATGAAGAAATTGTTTGACTTTCTATACTGGTCAGAAAGACTCGTACTTTATATCCATCAATCAGAGAAATTAAATAAAATATACCATGTTACGGGATCTAATAAATAATAGATTAATCGTTTACTGTTTACATTATAAATGTTCATAAATTCGAAGAATGCTGCAGTAGAGCAATACGCGGATGTGATTAATAGGAAAAGCCTCAGAATAATGTAGATTGTATTTATAACAGTCCATTATCTGGTACAGTAACCATTAGGGCCGGAAATGAAATTAAGTACATGATGAATCGAACGGTTTCTATTCAACCGATTTAGTTATGCGTTACTTAATGCAATGCATAAATAAATAGCTAGAATAAAAAAAAGAAAATACGGCCTAAAAAATGGCCGTTCGGGACCAAATAGATTTTCAAAATTACCCAAGGGGCAAAAGCCATCTGAGAATACTAATTAAACAAAATATTTTTGACCTTTCATTACTCAATACCTTTCAGGGGCCTTGAGGTGGGGCGGAATAATTTCGGTAGCACGATTTACCCCTGTCGACAACAGATTCATAAATCTGTCGCCGTTAGCTCATTATGAACGGGGATAGGAAAGGGGGAGGTTTGCCTAATTATATTCATAACATTGCGAGGGCTAGGGCCGTTTCCGCAATTAGAGTCATGCACAGGTCATCACACCGTCACTAAAAAAAATTGGTTTCGTCGACATGTATTAGGCCTTTGAAATATTCATTACTTTACACCGTCCGAGGAGGAAAAAAGTGCCTTAACAGAAAATAAACAAAAAACCCTTCACCCTGACTCAATTAACCATCCGATGAACGGTCCTCAGTCCTTGGTAAAAAGTTTTTCGATGTTCGCCGTCTTCAATAAATAATTGTGGCAATTACCGACTAGTACCCGCGGTGAGGAATATTACAAAATTACAGCAAGTAATTTAATATTTTAAGTAATGAATACATATGTCGATGTATGAAAGAGCGAGTTTCAAACTGAATGAACTCATTAAAACCGTTAATACATATTTAAGTGATGGCCCCCACGTGAAATATTTTCAAGTAACGATCCACGTCTGTTGGTGGCCCCCGGGGTGGGGTCGGTCGAAGACATAATAATCACTCTCCTCGAGTGGTCGGGTATTATCATTATTATTATTATAACTGAAAGGGCATTTAGGCCAGCAGAAGTACTAATAATAAGGAGTTTTATTAATAGGATCATTAGTCGCGTAGATGAGGCCACCCACGGGGATAGGGGAGTAAAAAGCGGACAGAGTGGATGGGGCCGGCCACGGTATATACCCCCGGAGGGGCCCACCAAGGTTATGCAGTTCATTAACTCTGCTTAACTCGGGGCTTGATTTTTCCGGCCCCGAAGGTCTCCCGAACACCGGCTCGGCCCGAAGAGAAAGGCAGATCCGCTCGTTTAATCTTTCATATTCTTTCGAATTACTGTCGGGACCACAGCCTTTACAACGGCCGGCCAATATATTGGCCATGAAAGATGAACCCCGTCAACAGGCACTATTATTGATTCTCTCACCTATTTGCATTTAATCAACCCTAAGAACGATGAACCGAATTGTATATTTCACGACTAACGTTAGTATTCAGGGATTAAATCCTTCGTCGAGACTTTTCGTAAGTTATATATATTTATTTATAGCCAATATTTAGTGCAATTTACCAGCGCTATGAACAAATTGCAGTCAATCCTTACCTCGTATGAAGAAATGATTGAGTGAAAATGATATTCTCCGCTGGGGCAACGAGGATTCGATATTTAAGTGGTGAGGGGGGCTTAAAAGCTGGACGTCTTCATCTCGATTACCCGCCCGATCTTGATAGCGGACGAAACAATGCGCTCATTTGTTAGCGTTTAAAAAACCCAAATTACAGAATGAAAAGGGTCGTTTGTTATTAGCCCGCTTGTAGCGGTGGTGGTTAAGTGCAGCGCACTTCAAGTACTTCCACATTGTTTTTTGGTCTTATTTATTGGACGACACCCCCGGGTGAAGAGCCGGAATTTTATCTGACCCCGTCATCCGACGCGCGGCCTTTTATATCTGATGCCGGAGGAGTTGTGCCCAGCACTCTCTCCTGTTTATTTTCCTTCGCTCTATCTCTCCAGAAGCTATACACTGTCGCATGAAAATGGGAGAGATTTGAATTAAAATTTGTAATCCCGACACTCGTAATATTCGCCATAGTGAAAAGGTACTTACGTAAAGTTTTATGCTAATTATATACTCACATTAGAACTGCCACTGAATAATTCATTATCGGATAGATTTAATAAACTATCAGATAGACGAAGAAATGTCTCGAATAAGGGTTTAATCACTGAATAATAACACAGAGATATACTTTGGAATACAAACATGGACTAATCTAACCAGGGTGTCGTCCAAGACTCAACTGTTTTCTCGTTTATTGTCCTTATCCTTTAAACATTATAATACAATTGGGAGATGGAGATGGCTGAAACCCAGGTCTCCGCGCGGGGGCGATAACACTCTCTTTCTGATGGCCCGCCGATATTGGCATAAAAGGTCAATTTCCAAGAACATATCCTGTATCCCATCTGAGTACGGTTCCTTTGTCCTTTGTCGGCACAGTAGCTAACATATATACACAGAGTATCCCGAAATTTAATGCAAAATTTCGGGAGCGTCGGTGTTCGATAAAAATCAAACGGAAATTCCTTTCGAGACTTGTTTGTTTTTGCTCCGTTTTGTATAAACATCGGAAAGAGCGTTTACCAATTTACCAATAACGGTAAATGAGTGTTATATGTAAATTAGTGTAACGTGTAAATGAGTGTAACCTGTAAATGATGTTTACTTCGAATCAATAAATAAAGCAGATAAGATTGTGGTAAGTTTTCTTTTCGTGTTAAAATACGGCCGATACGGCCCTTAGTGGACATGTATTCACATACCTTTATGCCTTATTCACATTTTTAACCTAATGTATTCGAATCGCTAAAAATAATTTTACAAATGTACATATTTCTAGTATTATTTCCGAATTTATGTATTATTTATCGAAGAAGCAAGAGAGGGACGATTGAGCAGAATAAAGTAGTTACTATTCAACTATTCTACGGGACGATGATGTGTTTTGTCCTTTTCCTGTTTGTCTCTTTTAACCTATGTCTGGGTGGGGTCATGAATTTTTAATACTGCCGGTTTGAAGAAAACTATTCTCACGGAACTGTGAAAAACAAGGAACAAAGGCCGTAAAGGGAGCTCGGCAGTTTATTTATGCAGTCGATTCTCCAATTCAGGAATGACATCAGTCTATAAGAAAACAATATATAATAAAGGTGGCGCCAACTCTAGGCGTGGGAGGAGGTTCAAGCCGAGAGGTCAGAACGCGCTTTTTATCTGCCGATCACATCTCCGCACTCTCAGCAGAATTGCATTCGCCGCTTTAACTCTTGTGCGAAAGCCATCTCTTTCTGAAATGGCGCGTTCGTCATTAGCATAACTAATATCCTTGAATGGGAATCGATCCCCGAGTCAAACCTACGTGTACCATTAAAGGCAGCCGCCTTATATCTATCATCTTCCTTATTGATGATTTTCGGGAATAAATGACCGGATGTGGAACCATGTTTTGTTACTTTTCTCACAATTATTATAACATTCGTGATAGGGCAACCTGTCCGGATTGTGATGGTTCATTTGTGGGCGAATTGATATGTTTTTAGATTCATCTAGAGGACAAGACATGAAATGTACAATTTGGCACGTACCTACAACTACAGTCCTTTGAATTCCTTTTAACTGCTACCGGATTATTTCGGTACTGCAGTAAAAAATACAGAAAAAGGCATTTCTGGTTACTTCGGAAAACCAATTTATATATTTTCAATTTAATTATATATATATATATATATATATATATATATATATATATATATATATATGATGTATTGACAAATAACGAAAATCATTTAAGGCCGGAATCGAAGATCGACTTGAGTCAATCTTATTGGAGGTAACAGCCTCTCCTAAATCCCACCGACGGGAGTCTGAGGAGAACATACTGCTACATACAAGTGTATTAAGATAGAAAAAGATAGAGAGTGTCTGCTGGTAGAAAAACAGATGTTTGCGTCATACGACGAGCTATGTTAACAAGTGCCGTCCTCGGTAAGTCCGCTAACCCTGGAGCGGAGGATGCGCCGACCAGTTTACCTAGCGGTAAACAAGATACAACCGAGATTTCTCAACGTTCAAACACCTGCCCGGCAGCGGTGTATGCGTCTCGTTTTGGTATGACGACGCGCATTAGGCGACGCGCCATTAATAACGCCTCCAACGGGGACGGAGTCACCGACCTCCCGGATGAAGCAAATCGGCTGAGCCAAAACTAGACGGCCTTTTATAGACGCCCCATCGCAAGATTTAAGCGGGGATACGAAGGTAAAAAAGTTTGAAAAAACACCAAGGAGGGGCGACGTAATGAGTATTAAGCGCTCCCAATCGAAAACGATTCCCGCAGGTGGTTAATCTGTTCTAAAAAATTCCGGTAACGATTGTTGGACCCCAATGTGGGACAAAAAATGGAAGGACAAACTTTTTGAAATAAATCGATCTAATTGAGAAAATTGGAGGTTGCCATTATTTAGCGTTCTATATTTCTCCGTAAAAAGTCAAAATGGGGGTGCGGGGGATGGGACCCCCGGTGGGCGCCTGGCGCCAACCTACCCACAAATGGGGCCCCTCCTATTTGTCCCGACGCTGTCCTCCTTCCCTCTTCGTTTCTCTCCATGTCCCATATTGCTCTATCTTTCTCTCCCACCTCTTTCTTTCTCTCTCTCTCTCTCTCTTTCCACTCTCTTGACCTTACCTGTCTGAAACGCTGGGCCCAACGACAACAATGGGCGTTTTAAGCGCGATCGTAAATCACAGCGGGCCCCACACACGTGCAAAACCGCGCCAGAGCTTTATCCGCCTTTTACCATCCTTCCTTCTTTTTCTATATCTCCCAGGCATATATTTACGCCCGTCCTCTAGGAGCACCGCCTTTCGCCCCCTTGATTAGATCGTTAACTTTCACTCTGACGTCATATTGCTGTTTGAACAAGCCGGATAATCTACACGGCATCGAACGGAATTTTATACCCAATTTTACAACTTATAAATAATTGGGAAAGTGCAAATTGATGACATCATGATGAGGTCCCGACTAAATGTTTAATGTATGTTTGTGTGTGGGGCCAAAGACGAGCTCGACCGCCGCAGGTGGCGTAGGAACTGGCGATAGAAAAGGGGTTTTTGGGCCTAAGGCAAAAGTGTGCAAGCGGGGTCTTACAAGGAACAAGGGGCTACCGGACGTCGCCGTCAGGGCCGTGGACAAAGTGGACAGATGTAGGGGAGGCGGTCTGGAAGTCGTCAAAAATAAATATATTTCCAGATGAAGAGAGTGGGTGCAGGTGGTGGCAGGTGGTTTTCGGACAATAGCGGAATCCTACGAGGCCTCAACCCCTTGACTCGGGGTGGTGGATGGACCATTACTGTTATTATTTTAGGACGGTGGGCGGACAAGGGAAGGCCCAGAATTGGACGTCGAGTGCACTCGCCAAGGGTTGTAGTTTTCGTTAGAGTAAATAAATGTATGGACAAATATTGCACCTGACTGCTAAGTTCCGAATGATTCATATTCTTATTTTTTGTTAGACTTATGAGAGGAAACAACGTATGACGCATACGATTGCCCATTACGCCAACAACCCAAGTTATTGGGTTAACTTATTTTTACTGTTCCGGGCTTATGTAACCATGCACGGTTCAGCAATAGTGTCAGCAGTGTGCCCCATCGACCACCGAAATACCTAACAATAGCATCATCGGGAATCGTTCTTACGGTTTATCCCATACTCCCCATACCGAATAGGACATTCGTTACATTTTCGTTGGTGTAATAAATTCTGTAATAAATTACAGGCCATAGTTGCATAATTATGATCGCGAAATTGCTACGATCGCGCTCTAGGGGCTGGAAACTAGCTCGAGCACAAAAACTCACGAAAATACCGGTCGGTTATAATAGCAGCCTACGTGATCGCTGTCTTCCTCTTGATTTATTCGTGTAATCCAACATCAAGAGCATGGATTAAAATAACCGTTACATTTACCTCATTATCCTGCCAGCGTAAATACAGCTGGCTCGGCATCATCGAACTGATGCAAGGTTCTTTACCATCCATTATTCCCTGGTCTTGCACTGACCGCTTCTCCACATGCTACTTCATTCTACGGCGTATCAAAATCACAATTAATGGACGTTATTACTTACATGTATTTTACCAAATTTCTCTGTAAATTTGTGTGGTGTCTGTTCGTCAATCATAAAAATATGGGGAGTTGTTTCCATTGTTCTATTGTTTATATCAGAATTTGTATGTTTTATGCATAACGTATGTCATAAACCGGTCCATTTACGTCTATATTCATTAAAAAATATAAAGATTTATCTAGTTATTTATACAGAATGCTAGTTCTCATCTACGGGGGGCAATGGTCTAGATATCTGGGTTACGATAAAACCATTTACAACACTAGTAAATGCTCATCTGCAGCCTTATAAGATAACAGAAGAGCGAAGCTTTAGTAGCTTGTTAGTAGTTTATAGACACATGAAGCAACTTCGAGGCACTGGCCAGTTGAATCTAGAAAACAGAAAAGGGACTAAATGAGTGGTAATTATGGCGTATATGGATACCTTTTTGAGTGCCCAGTTGGAACAAAGAGCTGACTGTAATAATTCCTGCTACTAATGGGCGGCGGTTCCCAACAATTAAGGAAACTCTATACTTCGCTGCCAACCTTCGTCACGTGTTCAGAAACCTGGAAACCGATTGGCTAAATTGGCCAATTTCAAAACTTGTCCCCCGATATTAGCACAGGTAGTCTCTAAGCGTGTCTTGGGTCCGGGGGAGGATTGTCGTCCCCTCCGCTCTCTTTGCCCTAGACAGGGCCAGTCAACTGCCAGTTTCTAATCTTCCGATTCAGGTGGTTCAATAGGCCGGAAAAAGAGAATGGTCCGTCCGCAAACAATTTCTTCCATTCTCAGACCGAAAGTCGAAATTGTTGTGTTAAACATTCTGTCGTTTGGGTACTACAGCCAAGCACGACTATAACAACACTAACCTCCGTAAATTCCCTCAGAAACCTCAATCATATGTTAAGATTAAATCAACGTAAAACGTACATTATTATGCCACTATAGGGATATCTGCATGGCATGCGAAATAGTTGGTATAGTCGTCTGGTTGGTTTTCATTCTGCCTAGCCAATGGTTCTTGTAAATGATGATTTGAACGAATTTAGTTCCTCTTCATCCTGGTCTCATTCTTGCTGTCGGTTCCTCCAAGCCATGTCCACTGACTGTTGGAGAAATATCCCCACTTGTCACTAGGATAAACCCTCTTTCGAATTGCCTGTGTGTCTGGGATTCCCCAAGAGAGACAGATAATCGTCCTGTTGGCATTTTAACGTTCAGAACGGTTTCCAGGACAGTGACGTTATGTGTCTAGCGGAGTAACCGACCGCAGAATAAATTACAAATTCCGGAATCGATTCTGGTCCGAGTGTAGGGAACTGTTTTTTTTAATACTAGGGACGAGGTCGCGCTAATGCCGAAAGAAACGGGTTTCGGATTTCGGGGCGTCGTTTATAATGAGGCGGCGGTGGCGAGAAGAGAAGTTTCAGGTAATGGCCGGGTAAGTGTTTTTCGGGTTGAGCCCTGGTGGAATGCCGGGCGGGCCTCAGGTACTGTGGGACACCTGCACCGGCCGGGACCGAACGAATATCCCACAGGGCAACCCGGCTCAACCTGTAATGTTTACTAATGGAGGCTACCTGCTAAATTATAGACCCAGTGCCCCTCCCCCTTCCCCCCCCCCACTATGACGTCTTAGGCCGGATGGAGTCGTTCCGACCGAAGAGGATTTGGAGATTTGCGTGCCTCGTTGGCCCCGATTGTTATTGGCCGAGGAGATAATTAGAAAGGCAGTTTCCGCGTTACTGAAAGCCTTCAGCTCGCAAAAAATAATATACAGTTTGGAAAGGCTGTAAAACCACGAGATAAAACTTGTTTAGCGAATTTATGGGCCTTAATATCAGCCTCAGAATAATTAAACCGTACGACGGTGACATCCTCCGAGTCATTTTAACGTAGAGATTACAACCCCTCGAAGACTCCCAAACAAGGTATCTTAAATATTTAAAATACTCGCATAAGTAATCTACATAATCGAATAAATGTCGTAGCAAAGTTTTGAATCTCTCTGTATCTAAGAAATTAAACTCCAAGGATTATTAGCTCAGTTCGGCGGAAATATAATACATAATACAATTAATCATACCCTCTGTCTTCATTGCGCTGGACGGGTACCGGAGGTGCACCTCGGCCTCAGTTTACAATGTAAAGATCAATTACACGTTGACATTTTTACAAAATTACACAGAAATAAACTTTTCTTAACTACAAAGTTATATTTAGACGAGTCATTTATCACGTAAATCCGTTAAGACCACTGACCGGATTACAGCGTTAACGCCAAAATAATACTCGAAATGTAACACAAATTGTATAATTACCTTGGGAAAGTTCTGTCCCTGGATATTTCAATACTGTGTCACAATAAAATATAATAATAAATAGCATTTTTATCATGTTTGTGCACCTCGTTCTCAAACGAGCGATGATAATTTAGGGAAGACTTCGGGGTGATATCCCGCTAGGTACGATTAAGTGGGCGAGCGCCTCCATCTAGATGCCCGCCCTCGAACGGGTTTTGTAGTCCCACCTCGGCAATTATTCGTCCCATCGGTGCTGTTATTTCATTAGCCGAGAGGCTGGCCGCGCACTGTTAGGTTAATTTAGCAGCGCTCTCCCAACTCGGTCATCCTCCTTATACTTATAAGCGCGATTTGGGGTGGTCCGAATTTTCGTTTACAGATTTACCCAGTAGTCTAATTACTACACTCTTCCGTCGCGGCCATTACCCGGACGATTTGGCATCCTCGTTCGCAGTAAATCATCGTCCAAACACGATCTTCCAACCGATTCAAACCGCGATCGACCTACATAAACTTCGTCAAGATCAATTTGTATAATTATATCAAACACATAACTCATTATTATCGCTTGTCTGCTCCAGAGACCGGTTTCCACCGTTTGGCTGGAGTACTTCTCCTGGTTGCTACTTGAAAAGTCAAGTTATCTCACATATTTTGTTAGGCTGTTTATCCTGTTCACCAGAGAATAATGCAAGTGACATTTATTTAGTAACCTTATGGTTCTGTTCTTTAATTTTGTTGACCGCATAATAAACTTTGGACGAATGCATGGAGGATGGTTAGTCGAGTTGATCATGTGGGAAGACCAACCTTCACGGACCAGGCCGTCCGAAGATGTCAAATAAGGATAATTGTTTATAAACGTATTCATCGCTGACATTTATGATTGCTTTCCCAACATTATTTATTTGATTAGACCCGGTCTAATATTTTTCTTTACACCGGTACAAAAAAAGTATATTTGCAAGTGAGTACAACACGTGTATACCCTTGAAGCTTACAACACATTCGGTGAAATCAGTTCTTTCCCACTCAGCTGAGAGAGCGCCTTAAACTATGGCCTTTCTTGAACTATGGAACCGGTTTCTTTTAGTGACTTTTTGGGAGGGCAGTCATGGTCCAGTGGCCGTGAGAACCGCACAAGACAAAGACAACAGCCAAACCCGCCATCAGCCCAACACGATACATTCGGTTATTTGACAACTAAAAACCCCAGATAGAAGTGAATTGAGAAAAAAATCAATTTTAGAAGGGAGAAAGTACTCAAAGAAACAGCGGGTAATGAAACTAAATTACTACAATGCGGCAGTTAGACTGTGTATATAAACATTACCTAAGAGCATTGAAACGCCAACGGAAGTTACATAAGATTACGAGACTTCAAATACTCCGATTAAGGAACTTATTTTGTATAATTGACCCATTTCTGTTTAAGGAATAAACGGACATATAATAATGGCATTTGTATTCAATTTTTACGGTCTTTCCGTTTATACCGGCTCGATATATACGCGGCTATTTCGAACAAACGGTCGACACTGGCCCAGACGGCGTTTCAAAATAGGCTCCTTCGGACAAATGGGAGCGGAACGTTCTTTCTTTGTTAACGGCCCGGTCCTAAGGCATGGTCGGTAGTAACGCGGCCGCGTTATTATTCAGTCCCGACCGTTAAACTCCAGCCGAGATTCGTGTGTCAAACAACTCAAACAAACTCCCCGACCACTCCTCGGGGAGCGATAGAGGCCGCGGTAGGCGTCGGCACAATGGCTATTCGATTCTGCCGCCTCTGGAGAAGACTCACGGATATTTATGAGCCGTAAACGTCGGCTTAATGCGCCGGCCGAGTGAAACGCCGCATTTCCCATTAGAATGGGCGCGGTGGCGCCTTTCGGCCGACCGCCCCTCAGCTTTGCCCCAGGTAACAGACACGAGGTTCTAAGTCACACACCGGGTCTTATTTGAAAAACGTTTGCAGGGCTGTTTCCCAGGGGCGACAACTTGTCTTGTTACAACAGTCTTCGAGTAGCCCACATTCAAATAGCCCGGTGGGTTTTTCACGATGAACCTCCCGATGACCTAGACTGAAGTCGTTATTGTATTATAGGACGAGGATAATCGTGTCTACACGTATTCATTAAACTGCATAGCTATTTTCCTTAATCCAGTGATGAACAAT
This sequence comes from Lethocerus indicus, assembly GCA_019843655.1. Taxonomy (NCBI): domain Eukaryota; kingdom Metazoa; phylum Arthropoda; class Insecta; order Hemiptera; family Belostomatidae; genus Lethocerus; species Lethocerus indicus. The sequence goes on along the minus strand of JACDQD010000005.1, from coordinate 18,161,144 downwards.
TTTTGAAACATTCCCCCCTTCAACACCTCAACAATATCAATAACACCGTAGTATGGTATTGTATTAAACCGGGTTCAGAAAGATATTAATATTAATAACGGCTGTTTTTCTTATTAGCGGATACTTTCTTTAACGAATATCGTATTTATAATTTATACAAGAAAACAATTCGAGACGCTAATTCCTAATTAGTGCGATCTTTGAGTTTGATATTTATTCGAGCTCAAATCTGCATGGTTTGTGAACCCTTGTTATGCTCGCAGTCGTCCGGGGATAGTCACGGCAGTCCCAGATTCCCGGATTGTGAGAAATTCGAAGAGGAATTTGGATGTTTCTATTGAGTGTAGGGCTCAAACCTTCAGAATATGAAGGGGGAGTTCGGTTTTGCCTTTGGTTTCGCATCCCGGGCCGGCCGCCGAGAAAGGGAAACGCAAAAAAATGACATTTAGTCTCTATATCCGGAATGACGAAAAAAAGTGGCAAACTGCTTTGCGGGCGGAATGCGGGGTCTTTGGACTGGTGGGGAGGAGCCATCGCGTAGGACAGGAGTGAGCGTGAGAAAGGAGAAGCATTTCAGGAACCGAGAAGAGAGGGACGATTCCCTGTCCACGATAAGCAACAATATATATATATATATATATATATATATATATATATATATATATATATATATATACATATACTTTTCATATCTAACGGTTCTAGTCCATGTTCCTCAATGTTTTGGCCATTTACTCTCGATCGCTTGTTCGTCGCTAATTTCGTTAATAGTTCCTAAATTATTATTATAGATCGTAATCTTATTTCTAGAGGCCTTTTGCGATGGAATCAGTCAATTATGCCGTAAAAATGGAAATGAATGTGTTCCGACCATTTATAAGACAATGTTAAAAGGAAAGACTCTTCTCTTCTTATACGACATAAATAAAATTTAATTTTGTGCAAACGAAAGACTGTATTTTCCAAATTTTAATTTATACTTTCAGTGGACTAACCACTATGCTATAATGCTATTCTATTGACGTTTACTATATTTTTGTTATTATTTAATTGGTGTAGCAATTTTATTCATGTTTAGTCAGGAGTATTCGGTTTATGGATTTCTCATTCGATAATTCATGTAGACTGACTGATCGGTTTCACCTCAGACATAATAACTTCCCATTTGTCATTTTAAATGTAGGCAAACATTTCGAAATGTATATGCGGTGGTACCATCCTCGAGAAAGGATGAAGTGAGGAAAACGGGGGGTGGCGGTGGAGAGAGTGTCCATTGGTATGAAGTGGGTCCCTCTGAGGGACCTGTTTTGACATCGGTCTCGGGCTCCTTGTCTTACCCGCTACTAATGGGACGAATGTGTCGCCTCCCTTCCAGCCTTTTTACAGAGCCACCCAATTATTTATAACCCACATTTATGCCCGGTATATTGACGAGATTACATCCATCATTCAGCCCACCGGCTCAGACATGGACACTGGGACTGAATCACCGTGAGTACTACAAAAGTGGAATGAAGTATTTCCCTGAAGCGTAATCTGGTCAGAATATCATCCATTCGGACTGACAGGCAAATGGATGGCTGTTTCAGTGTCCCCGTTCTCACTTTACCATGGCCTATCGTAACTATGGACATGGTACACCCCTGGTCATTCAAACTGGATAAATAATTAATACCTGTAGAAATATTTTGTAAAATTCCCACGACATACCGTTTTGTAGATTTGTAGAATCTAAAATAAGATTCCGAACGATAATATATCTACAATTTGGCCAAATATCGATAAATTCCCGGCATGAAGAATAGAAGTTAGGTGGCTTTTCTCCCTTCCTTGTACGGGTCGTATATTATTTAACTTGGACTGATCGGGCAGTGTTGCTAGTGATGTCGTATCTGCGGGCAAAGATTTATCGCTACACCTGTGCTCGGTGTATTCAGTTTGGAATGCGCGCCGTTTCCGTTATTCCATTAATCGTACCAATTATTGTACGGGGATAAGGCCGGCGGAATCGGGAAGGGGAGCGGAAGCCGATCTGTCGCCAATTAACATCCCTCTCTCTAACTTACCGGTGAATGGAGAGTGAAGTGTTTCTTTTTTTCTTCTTCCACGTCCAACAAAAACACCGGCGGAAAGAAGAAAAAGGGATGTTGAAAGTTTCGTCGCTGTAAGCCCATTTTTGGCGCCGCCGGCGCTGTGTTAACTAAGTGCATCCCCCGGCCACATCGCTCTCTAATGAGAGTGAAAGGCCCACGGGATCGACATCCGTCAACGGCCCAGGCGTCCCCATTCAATATTCCAGTTTCGTTCATCACCCATCCATTAAGCGCCTTTGTGTTAAACCCAGTATTCGGATAATTAAATTTTTTCTCGCGAATTAATCTTGTTACTTTTAAAGAGTAATCTGGAACACCAATGTCAAACAGCGGACTTCATTTATGACGCCTGAACAAATTCATCTCTCCAGTTTTCAAGTTTTCTTGATCATGATTTTTTGCCGATCAAATCAAATGAGAGCTTTCAACGCCCCCCTACTGCCATCGTACCCTATTTATTGGCCACGGAGACCTTAATTTCCGAATCGCTGAGGATAAAAAACTCCTAAATGCACAGGGACCTTCCAGTTTCTTAACATCTTCTGGTTCAAGCCGTTGTTTCTTGTGTCGAGTTCGCGTTATTTAGGAGCTCATTAGACGCCAGCCGCCTTCAAACTCTGAAAATAAAATCCTGCCCGGGCTCCGGGCGGACAAATTCCAGGGATGTTACCGCGGCGAACCGTAAAAGTAAACGATTACGAGGTGCTCCTAGTCCCGGGCCTCTTTACATAAAAAGGTGCTTGGGATCCCGAACCTCCCCCGTTTATCTCGCGCCCATCTCGGGGGGCAGCGCCGCCTCCGGATTTAAGACCGGCCATCCCGGCCGCTACCGTTTAAAGGAGTAAGGCACGAAGGCACTTCTTTCGAATAACTCGACGGTAGTCATAATTTTAAGAAAAAAAGGGAACAGCTTTTACGATGGGAGATATGAGGAATGGTATGGCACGTTTTTCGAGCCTACTATTTTCGTTTAGACATTTAATAAAACTTGATGTAGATACAAATTAGTATTCAGAGTGCCATCCTGTTGGTTCTCCTCTGGCTTTTTATGATAAAATAGAACGGGTTCCGCCGGGTATATAGCGAAGATATGGTATCAAATATCCCTAAATCAAATGTTCCCGAGCGACTGATATTATTCGTATCTTCTTATGTATCTTGTGTATCTTCGTACACATACGTCACTGAAACAATGGAAAATTATTAACACAGGCGCAATATTTATACAGCGAACACTATAATACTATGGCTCGATGTCTAAGATGGACTAATATAGAAGCATGCAATCTACCTTAAAAGAAAAATAGTACGAGAGATATTACAAACCTCCCACCACCCAATGCATAAAAAATAATAAACCATTAACCTCTCCGAATATTGGAGAATTTTAAATTTTTTTACTTCAAATAAAAAGTGATAGCGTCAGTCGATTGGCAGCAATTGTTAATGTATATACGGGACAAAAGGAATTTTGATTACTTTAATTATGGCAGAATCAATTTCGTACTAATTTATAATTAACATGCGTAATTATTTTCCAGCTCCAATCCACGGAGTTTGATGTAAGAACGATTTCGAAAACAGATGGCAGAGAAAAGGAGAAGCAAAATCGACTCCGGGCGATCAGTAATAATTCTAATCGGCCCGCCGGTGCCATTAAGGTTGTAAACATTGAAATTGATTTAACGCGTTAATTACGCTGAAAAACGCTTCAAACGACGGCCGGTTAATGAAAGTGATAATAACGCTCACAGATGCCATTCATCAAACCCCCCGGCAGGGGGGAGGGGTTCAGGCTGGGGGATAAATATTTATAATTCTGGCTCCTTTACGGCGCTGGGGTCCGGCTGAGGCATAAATCAAGGCGTCATATTCGACCATTGAAGAATATGATGACAACAGTCGCTTCTGACCCTGAGAATATGGGTATAAGTCAGAATTTTCGTGTAATTAACGAGTCGCGAAACGTTTTTTGGTATTATACTGTAAGAATTTTTTCGTTACCCATTCAAAACTACATTGAGGAGAAATAAGCTCATCACCGACTTTCGCCCAGTTTTAAGGAGGTCTTGGCAGCTCCCGCCGAGTTTTGCCGTCGAGCAATGCTATTTCTGTAATTGGCCTTTACCGCGTTCGGTTCGAGACATTTTCCTCAACGGCTACGATAAACAATCATCTGTGACCGCTGCATATTGGAAGGGCACGCTTCCAAGAATAGCAATGCAAATACGAGCGTGAGCTGTCTATTATAAGCATAGTTGAAACGCTGCCCGCAAATAGTTTTTGTCCGGGGAGTGCAGAAAAATTCTACGATTTAATACATTTGCAAATGAACTGGCAAATAGAGGGTGTGACTTATTTTTAAATGGAGTCCCGATTAACGGACTTTTATATAAATAAGACTCCTCTAAGCCTATGAATCATTCAGTGGGAAATAATATGCAGTAATATTTCACACTTCTTACATAGCAGGTGCGTAAACGGCGCGACACGATATATCTATTATTTTAGATTTAGTTAAATCTTATGTTAAATAATCAATTATGGATGAAATATTGTTTAGCGTTCTCATGTTGGCTCCCTAATAACAAATATTTTGGGAAAATGTTGATTATTTATATTTTCTCGCATTTAAATTTTAGTGTTTAACTGCGTCGTTATAATACCGAAATTTTGATCTTAAATCAGCTGTTACATTATAATAGGATGAGACAGATTTGTATACATTAACAATCAAACTTGCAGTTTAACCTTTGCCGGACACCAATAACGACGTAGTCTGATCCTCTTTCCAACTGCTCCTTCAGAGTCAAATGTAGTTCTTCGTATTAGTATTCGCAGATAATAATTAGGGCGTCATATCGCATGAGAAATGACTTCCCGAATTAAAATGTTTCTTCCAGAGGTTTTACACTTCGAGCTTCGTTATAGGCGACCGGTTTCGAAGCTAAGCGCGACCAGTTATTTCCCGGGAAATGGATAGCCGGTGACCGGCGGTGGTTCCCGGGCACAAATTGCGAAAGGAGCTGGCCAGGACGGGGGCCAGAAAAAAGTGCCGGCTCCAAAACCGGGCTAATGTGTTCATAGCTCACTCACTTCATAGCGACACCTTCACACCTTTCACATCCTGCCCAGGCAAACACAGCCCAAACAGAAACTCCTCCGATTTCCGCCTCTTTACCAGTACAATTAATAGTCAATCTACCAGATGATTTGATCAAATGTCCTCGAAAGGAAGCCGTGGAATTGTTCACCTCCGAAGTATCGGTTCGAGAGTATTATGAAAGTATTTATATAAATAAGGAATTACAAACCTATCTACCGTACTCCGAATTACTGGCCAGTCTCCGTATGACGTATATTCCAAATGCTCACTATCGCGAAAAATAGATAATTCGTGCAAATATGTTATCGTTGCCAAAAAACGAGTTGTTGACCTAAAATGCCCCCTCTAAAATGTTACTAATAATAACAAATACTAATAGTTGATAATAACAAATTATTAGCAGAATAGTTGTTAGCCAGACACTATGCTAATATTGGCTATTAGTGAGCACTTGTTGTGGAGAAATATGAGAGGGAGGAATCCAACCCCCTCCCACCGTCCCGCGCTAATTGACCGTTGTTTCTTCGTGTTCGTCGTATTTTCTCCAAACCGGAGTCCTTGTTTGTTCAAATGCAAATATTTCTCCGTCTCTTTCTGTCTCACGGGGCGAGCGTCTCCCCCCCTCTTCGCTCTCTCTCTCTCTCTGTCCCTCGAGCAGTGATTGCGTAAGGGACCAGGTGTTCGGACATTTGCATTCGCTAACTCAACGTGTACAGTACACGGGTTAGACTCGGAATCCCGTGGCTCCGGTCTCGCTTTGCGCCTCGTAAATATAATATTCGAACTGGGGAGCTCTTACGCCCCGTTTGGCTCGTTCCTCGCTTTCCTTAATGAGTGTTTCATATCTGGAGATCGTTCTTACGGTAAATGAAAAGGATGCACCTGTGCGCTCTTTGAGAGCACATCTCAAGAAATGACAGGATAAAAGTGTCACAGGGAATAGGTTCTCAATCGGGTATTCACCCTTGTATACCCAGCTTGTACAGTAATGTGCTATAATCTCTTTACGGCGTTTCTACGAATTCTACAAATTTCTACGAGTAGTAGACATGTATGTTCAATTCGAATTGTATTTTGCCGTTCTGCTATATGTATTCAACAATTTGTAATAAATGTATGTATTTTTTGTAATAAATAACATAGATGAAAAAAATGATGAAATATATAGCTTCATTCTTGCGACTTATCGTCTACACTCGCCTTTCCAGACCGATTTCAATTTCTATCGTGAGTAAAATTCTTTTAGTGTGGGAGTCGATTAGAAGATGGTTACACCTATTAGAAGGTGGGACAATGTTCTCACCGAGACAAATGGCATCGGCCCGGCGACAACGACAGGAAACTGTGTAAAGGTCGGGATCGAGGGGACGGAACGAACGCCGGCCTCTATGAAATATATCAGCTGTCGTTTATCTTTTCCAATTTCTTTTTTTATTATCCGTCGGTTGGCCCAGAAAAGACCTTTTCGACGCTCTCGGAGATGATTGGCCGTCCGGCTAAAGTTCAGCTTCCCAGGGGAATGATGACTGGGGACCCTTTTGGCTGTCTCGAGACGCTTTTGAGAAATGGCCGGCAATCGCGTCGGAGCGTGTCGAAATTATGCGAAGGCGGGCGGTTAGATCTACGCCACTCTCGGTTTGATTAATTTACTCTCCGACGATTAAATCATTGGCGCGTTTAGACGTGAACACATTTGTCCAGTCGGGCAGATATTAACGCCATAACTAAATATTTAATTACATAATAGCGAGTATTCATTCGGGTTTGGCCTTCTTCGAATATACGTGGAATATCCTTACTCTATGTCAGCCATTTCCGACCTTTTTTCATTCAGGACCCACTTTCATATTTTTGTCAGCTGCCAGAGCCCTCATTCCTTTAATTCTAGTTCCAGGCGCTACTTCTAATCCATCATAAATCGCGTGTAATCAATATAATCGACGATATTTGAGGCCATGTCAAGAGAGTTGACGTAATTAGCAAGTTGGAGCAAATTTATACAGCAATTTAAGTAAAAATTTGCCCATTTTATAAAAATCGTAGTGCACGAGAACCAATTTTTTAGAGTAGTCTGTAACATTATTGTTCTGGGGGAGAATTATTGCAGGTACTTCCGCGATAGTAGTTCGAACGCCTCGGCCTGCTCGATTACCGCATTTCCGATAGTATCTATGGCGCCTCCGATAGTTAGACGTTGCTCGTTGGACAGTGTGGGAGGGTCCGTTGGATAACGATCGGACAAAAGGCGTCCGTCGGAGGTGTCTATAGGTGAGCTATAGCGAGTGCCTTCCCCGGGCCTAACTGGCTTTACCTGGGCCGGCCTATTATCCTATTAGGCGGGCCTAATGTACGCTTCTAATCCGCGCCGGCATCTTCCAAAACGAGGGCCCGCGTTATGACTTCGTCCCGCTCCGCTAATTTATCGAGGGCAAAACAAATCACTGGCCGCCCCCCTGACCGCCCCCGCCTCGGGCCCAATGATCAGGTGCTCACGATTCCTCGTGGAATTGATACTCGTAGATTAATTAAGGGCAATCATTCCCTCGGAGAAGTCACGTTCGGGCATGTTTTCTTGAACAAAATGTGCGTGAGGGTTTGGAGAACAGAAAAAATGTAATATATATTGATAATTACACCGCTATTAGTTCCACAAGCCATTACATCAAACTGTACTTCACAAACCGCCATTTCGCTCACTATTTCTTCGGATACTTATATACGTATATTCCTATATTATAAACGTAACCTTAACTTCTTGGATCGCTCGCAATGCCATGATTATTATATTCATTACTTCATTATAATAATTCTATTTTTCTGTTGAAGTAAAGAATTTTAAACCTGTTCAAAAGTATGAGCTAAATAGATTCACTCTGTCATCAAATTTAAAATTCATAAAATAGCCTAGACTAGACATAGGGACTACATGTGAATTCATTATTCGTCTGTAAAATTGAATAAATGGGTGATCTCTTAAAATCTAGTTACAAAATAAATGGATTTTTCCTTATTTCTAGTTGTAGTTAAACCATCGTGACCACGTATAATTTTCACCTTACCAGGTGGTTAGGTTTTTTACGATAATTAACGGCAATCTTTCACTTGGAGAAGTCACTCTTTCGTGGGCTAAACGTAACTGCCCGAGGGGGGGGGATAAAAACTGTAATATACTCTGATAATTACACCTAAATTACTCTCATAAAAATCATTCCAGTTGCGCTCGCGACGTGGCAGTTCGACGCGGTCTCGAAAACTGGTTCAATTATTTTAGGAAAGAAGGACAAAATAATGCTCATGCAACAGGATATACAAACAGAAGTTGTTATTAATGCAATCTTATAACTGGAACATGATACACTTGTGATTCGCCGTTCTTATTTAATCTTTTAAATATTCTTATTCCTAAATTAAAAACTGTTTTCAGTAAAGTGATATCTATAGCCTCCGAGAAATGGGGTCTTGAAGAAGCCGCAGTGGTCGATACGCCGTTATGTTTTATGAGTGGTGACATAAAGCAACATTTCCCGGCGTAACGGTCCGGCTGGCGATGGTGCAATCAAATTGCCGAGAGTTGCAGTTATTGGTCGCGTTATTGAGCTGTAGCGCTACGGCGACAATTCCTCAGCTGGCGTTCCTGCCGCGCTCCCGGTTCAATAAAGAGGCAATTAAAATACCCCCATTAATTTTTCCAGTCTCTCGGGAATATTTCAGGCACCATTAAACCTCGATAAATCAATCCAGACTTGTCCTCAGCGAGTAGTCCGACCCCGGTCTCTACTTCCACTCCTGGTACCACCCCGTAGGGCGCCAATATATCTCTAAATTACCTAAATGACGTTTAATTTCTTTTGTTCCAAGGAAGTTGTAGAGTAACGGCGGAATTTCAAAATAATAAGAAGAAACTCTTGGGTCGTAGGAGAAGAAATTTTCCAGCGGTAATACTACTTTATGAGCTGTAAGCTGTTTAATTGCACCGCCGTTGTAATCTCCGGGGGGTGATGGGATTTCAACTAGTGGATTGTGATGAGAGTTATGAATGTTTTTTTAAACCGAGCCCTTGCTGATGGAATGTCGAATGAGTCGAATCTGTTATGTTGGAAATAGCCGTGGGCAATCCAGACTCTGCGATGGTGCGGTTTTGTGCATTGGGGTTTTCTATTCTGTTTGTCAAAATAATAATGCAAAATGTACCGATAAAATAGTTCATATTTGCACCCTTTGCACTTCAGTTAATGTAATATTATATTTGTTCTTTTGATAAATATAACTGAAAAATAGGAAACAATTCGCAGAAACAATTGTGGATGTGCAAAAATGCCAGCGAACTAATTCCGGCCTTATCGCCAGTGGCTATAAGAAAAAAACCAATTTCTTTTGTCAGCATAAAACAGTGACGGCTCATCGGTAAAATGTTGGTTTTAAGAAATTGAAAACGGGGTAAGAAGAGGAGGAGGTGAGCGACCCGTGCCATATGCCGGGGGGAGTGAGCGGGTCAAACTGGCAAATAAGGGGGCCGCGGCGGTAATGACTCGGCCGACCTTCTACGGGCCTCCAATCTCGGGACGGGCAGAACGACGCCCGCCTTCTTCGGTAGCGGCCGGACCCGGACAGGGAAACTTGATTCCGAGCAAGAAAAACCTCCTCTGTAGCCTCTCGGCCAGGCTACGTTCATTTATCTCAGGTTACATTTTTATAAATAAATAGATATTAATAAAAAAGACTATAGTAGTAGTTTTTAATATATAAAAATACTTACAACGATAAGATATATTTACTTACGAACACTGCCCACTTCGGACCTCCGAAGACCCAACTCTATACTAATAGAAATTTTTGAGTAGTGACTGAAATGATATGTAATTTGAAATATATCAGTAACAGATGTTTATTAATGAAAACTTGGTATGTCAAGTTTTTGACAGGTCTAGACCGGTTTCCGCTGCATCTTCAGTAGATTTTCTGACAGTACATCTGGAGCTGATATTCGATCCAGTAGAGGTACTTTGTTTATATCTCTTTCCGTCTTTGAATGTTTTGCTATCAAACTGCCTGGCGACTGGTCACTCGATCCAGTAGAGTGGTATTTGACATTTTATAGCATTGTAACGGTTAAAAAATGTTTTCTGACCTCGCAATTAACGGAAGTACAGTCCGTCGATTGCACCGTAAAACTGGGGACAATTTAAAAAGCAACAAAGTTGAGCTTTCCTTGCATCTGATAGCGCGTGTCGGGGTCAACTAATTTGGCTGTTAGTATTCCGTACGCGCTCGGCGTTAGTTCGACCGAAGATAATAACTTTGCCGCGTAAAACGTGCGCATTTTTACGATTTCAGGGGCGCCCTAGCATTGTCCTGTCGGTCACTCTGCTCACATTCCGCCCCATCAGAATAACCGGTCCGCGGCCCGAGTCAACGCCGATGTGTCACGTTCCGTACGTGTTATGTATGTTTTATATAACGGTCTTATACTGGTTAGTTTAATACTCGTCTAATATGTCTATGCGTCTATGACGGAAAAATTATTCGAGATATCGAAGCACCCATCCCCGTTTATCAGCGGGGAAAAAATGAACCTATTTATTATTCGAATATCCGTACGATTAATATTAATATTGCTGGTTTAGATTACGGAAAAACCATTTAATAACGCATAATACCAGGGGTCAACATGACATAAGTCTTTATTTTATCAATTTGAAGCCGATGACTTTAATGGATTCAAAAATGACCAAATTGTCGGAGATTGGAAGGAATCTGAGTTAACCCGTTCCCTTCGTGCCGACGAAGACCACCTCGGATCTCTCGAGGGGCGGTCTCAGAGAGGGCTATTAGGGAGGCAACCTAACCAAATTAACCCATCATAATTTTGTCGCGCACACAAGGTGGTCCTCCTGGTTAACTGAAATTGGAGGGGGGTGTATTATCAGTGTCTTCCCCTTAATTTGAACGATGTTAATAATTGATAATTCAATCGGTTTTAATGACGCATAATGGTTACAATTTTTTCATTAGTCAAATTAAAAACGTGACCGGTACCTTACTAGCAGGGACGCAGTTTCGTGGAAACAATCAGAACCACAAATGAGAGACGAGCATAAGGGTGTACATCTTATTAATGCATTACTAGTCGGTAGAGCCAATCTTCTAAACGGATCTTTATTTTTATACTGGTAAAACCAGTCTTCCGGCCGTATTATTAATTAATAAAAATCTTAGATGTACGATGGGAATAAAAGATGGTATGACGAGAGATAAGAGGAGGAGGGACGATAGACAAAAAACGAGATAGGATCGTGGAAAAAATACCGGAACAGTCTTACCAGAGACGTACGCTCAGCTCTGTAATTTTTTAGATCTGGCTTGGTTTTTTCATTATATAAATTCGATTGACCGGTAATTCTACTAAAAAATAGTTAAAGGAAAACGAAAAAAACGAGGAATATAACTTCTAATATCAGCATTAAGAGTAGCATAGATGTGAAAAAATATTTACTAGGAGCTCCGCGAATTATGTCAGAAAAAAGGAATACGTCAGTGAATCACCGATAATTATAGAATAGAAAACTTCCTGCATTATGGAATTTGCAATTAGAGGAAAATTTTAACTGATCAACTGAGAGGAGCTATTTCCCAGTATCCCCTGACGGTCCGTTTGGGAATAATTCCTCGGGACGTATTGTGTGTGTTTCTCCTCGGTCAAGGAGGGAAATATACCCAGAGTCCGGAAGGCTCAACCGAGAGCTGCGAAGTTGACCGGAAGTTAACACCTAGAATATAACAAGGAGGCCACAAAGGCCGGAGCCGGTGCTAAAGGTCAACTGGTCGATGACGCTATAAGGGGGTCCCAGGTGGCACCCAGACTAGCAGGCGCCGCTGGCAGAGACTCGCATCAACTATTATACTTAGTCCCCGTTAGTCCCTCCCTGGGCGGTTAGTCCCACCCACTTCACTAACGGCAGCCCAACAACCCGCAGTCTCCATCAGTCTGCGCTGGAGATTTGTAACGCGAAAAATCGGTCAACGCGAAATCAAATTCTGGCCCTGGACAATGGATGGTCGCCCATTTATTGTCTTTAAATCTCACTACGTCAGGAATTGGTCAAATTCATGCGGAGATGTTTAGGTGCACACCAATCTACAGTATGTGGATCCAATGATCCAAAGAATGGTCCATAGAAAAATATACACTTTTCAAGTGCAAATAACGCTACACTAGCTAGAACAAACTGTTGATCTTGTTATTTCTATAACTTACCGAAACTAGCGCCTTGGAGAGTCTGCCAAGAATGTTGTAATTACCTGCAGCGATCAGATAATTTTACTGGCGCCGCTGAACAACTGCGTCGGCCAAAGTCCGCCGCTAAATGTCGTTTAACGACTTGCAAATTATTTTTTCCCCGCTCAAAAAATGGGACAGGTACACCTTCCTTTTACGAATTACACTTGAAAGCAGTTTCTGGTCCGCAAGTCATGGCCCTGAAATTAGGAAATTAGAAAAAAAAGATGGCACGCTTCCACCTTCTCACCATATTATTACCCCGTTAATAGTTAGTGATTAAAGGAGTAACGGAAACCGGTCCAGCAAAATAGGCTAGTGCGAGGAACCCATTATAATTATATTCTGAATATATCAATATAGGTATCCTACTAAGGAACACCGATGTCACTGGTAGCAAGTGAATTATCCCACGTAGTGTACCATTTATTTGAAATAAATTGTAGCGACTTGTTATTATTGTGATGTTACAGTTGAGGTTCTAATAAAATAAAGTAAAACTTACAGAAAAAGCAAAAGTGAGGTTGCAGAACAACAACGGATTTGTTTGTTGCATCAATCACTGGTATGACGAGATCTGCAAACAATTATTGGACCAGAAGACTTGAACAAAGCCGAAAACTAGAAACTTCCAATAAAAATACAACTGCCATGGTATGTTCAAATATTGAGGTTAGAAACAATTATAAATATAAGAATAAGATCCTCATTATAAATAACGTTTTCCCCTTGGGGAAGTGGCATTTCGCTTGTTTGCCACCTGTGCGATGGGGTGACTTCAGCGACGGTTTTCGCGGAAAAGCTGAACGGCTTGGCGCCAGCCACTGCCCAGCTAACTGTTTTCTCGCGTCAAAGGAGTGGTTAACTAGACACCACACCTGCTAACTGTTTTCGATCCGCTGGTTGACATTTTCTGTTTTGCGGCGATCGACGCTCGATTTTCCCACTTTCCGCGCCGACCTCGGCTGCGCCCTATAAGTCTCCGCGTACTCATTGGAGAAGAGAAACAGCTGAGTAACGGTAGGCGACCATTCATTATTGATAATATATCTTTCATTCAGTTTATCAATAGTTAATTCAATAAGTCTTAGTACTGCCGATTGGATTATATATGATGAGATGACAGAGTTGTACAGCGCTAACAACCACCTCGCCACCTCGCCGTGATATCCAATTCCGCAATTTTACCTATAACAATAAATATTGATTGTACGATTAATAAAAAGAGAAAAAATGTGATCGTTCAAATATTTTATAGTAGAATATTTTGCGACGCAGCGATGAGTGGTTTGATAGTAGAATAATATAAGATTTCAAACTTCTCCAGCGGCCCGGATCGTGTCCGCGGTTATTTGCAGAGCAGAGTAGTCCAAGGACGGACTCGTTATTCAGATGTCTGGAACAAATGAGCGGGGTCCATTGTCAGCGGCATTATTTCACAAACGTTCGATGGAAATCGGTTTTTTCCCGCTCGACGTCGCCCTAACAAGACGCACGCCGCGGTCAAAACCCGGTTTCGAGCCTGGATTTATTATTACGTTACTCCTTTGGAAAATAATTGCATTAAAATTCGAAGGTCGAAAATAAAATATAGACAAAGGGCATGCCGAAGTTAACGAACGGTGTCTTTTGCGTAAATATCCGCCGACCGGCGTTCGATTGACTGCAGTTTGAAAGGCACCGATATGAATAGAAATTATCTATATACATATCATATATATATATATATATATATATATATATATATATATATATAGGAAAATTATTCCCCTAAATGTACAGATATATGATTGATGTTATCGTTTCAGTAGACCATTGATAATAATAAAATAGTTTCATTATGATGAATATAAAACTTCGAAATCCTTAAAAAAAGTATGGGCATCAATAGATTTACTAATGATGTAAAAAGGGAGAAGAAGAATTACTTTTTTCTCAAATGGGTGGTCGGAAGGCAGTTTTAAAAGCCATAGTCGTCGCCGTTTGATGTAATAACAAATAATTACTGCCGATTAAAAATAACTGTCGGTAATTCCCTTTAATTCGAGTCCCTTCAGTTTTCAACTGCAAAGAAACTTAATGGAACACAAGTTATTTCCTTTTATAGGACAAATCGAATGACAATTGGTGTAATTATTATTGCGCCTCTTTCTTTTTTACAACGGCAGTCAAGAATTCGTGAGGCGCTTCGCACGAAATAATTATGTGGCCGTAAACATTCGTTTTTGCCTACGATTTTGTTAAGATTCCGTAGGAAATATTCGTATGAGCGAATGATACATCATGAATGGGGTCATATGGCAGTCACAATTCAACCGAATAAACTGCATTTGCCCAACTGTTTATTGCTATTTATTTATTGGTCGTTAGCACAAATTAATTCGTTCCAGTGGCCTAAAAATATCTCCAGTCCTATTTTAAAGGATTCATTTAGATGTTTAAAATTACATCAGTTGACAGAATTATTTTCTTAGTATTTCAGAAATATTCACGCCGTTTACGAAATTTGACACATGTTGCCAAATTCGAGGTTGACGTTACGGTAACAGATGTTCAAAAGGGGGCGGCCTCCCGGTGCCAGAATATAATTCAGGGCTAAATATCTATCGGCTAATGAATAATTGTGGCCATTATATGAGAGCTACTTGGGGTATAATGGCTTTGGGTATTAATAGTGGGGCTAATGGGGGTTGGCGAGGTGTGCGGTCCCGTGTAACTCACCTGTAATTGGTGCGCTCCTAAGCACTCTGCCCCGGGGGGGGAGGTTATGCTCGTTTTTCCCCCTTTCGGTCGGTAGTCGGCTTGTTTCGTGTTCGGAAATACTAAATTTCCGACACTAAATCTCGAAAACCAATAATTTTTCGACTCCCGTTTCATAAATCAGTTAGCCCCGGTAAGCGTCCAACCCGCGGCAGGGAAACGCGGGATCTTTATTGCCTTTAATTTCACCGGGAGACTTTAATTCGGGTCTTTAATCGCAGTCGGCCGCCTATAAATATGGCATCCATATCCTACTTCGCCTCAATACTAAAAATGGTCCTGACCTTATAATTCTTTGGCCTAAAAATTGATACATTAGCGCTCTCGATATCGATTTTAACGCCTCACGTTCGTTTTATTTATGGCCGGATTTTTAAATAGGCCTGATTTAAAAAAAACGCCCCGGACGTTAGAAGTTGGCTACATAGGGTTCATTTGTTCTTCCGATCTACCGATGCAAATTAGGTTTTATTTCAGAGAATAAAATTATTTACAAATAGTTGTTCTAACCTTATGGCTCCTTCAGCTGTAATTATAACATTCTCAAATACACCAACTAAGTTTACCAACTTATAAAATTCCAAAGAATTAAAATAATGTTCCTCTCTACATGTTCAACAGAGAAACGAGATTAAATAAGGGATGTGGACATTACGTTTTTTGTCGCCATTAATTTTCAAACCAATTAATTTTGAAATTTGGTATTTGTGGACTGCCGTAAAGTTGAATAAAAAAAAAATGTGGGTTAGCGTGGGGCGAGCTCGTAAGATACTGAGTTACTGTGGTGGCGTTATAACTATGAGGGGGGGGGGTGTCTGCGTGAGCTTCAGTAACAATAAACACTTCCATTTTAATTTTCAGGGCCAAGTCCCGTATTTTCGATTGGTTTATCGGTCTGGAGGTAATGATCTCGGCTTCCAGACGGCGGGCACCTATCCATACACGCGCAGACATCGGACACTGGGTTTTAAATTGAAATATTACTCAGTAATACATTTTACATTCGGTTACTCGTCCACGACTACGGGCTCTGGCTGTGAGTTTGAAATGTGAATAATATTTATTTATTCCTTGTATTTCATTGACACTCTCTGTGATATAAGAAAACCGTTAAAACAAATTGATGTATGAAATTATATACTTTTCTCATATTTTCTCGGGAAATTTTTCTTTTACCGATCAGTTTCAATATTTGCATGTAGTTTCCGAATATCATATATGTAAAGCATGGATACTACAGAAAGTCCTGTTTAAATATTGGAATGAAATTGTACAAAATGCATCCGAAGCAACATTTATTTAAGAAACCGAAAGTCGCGAAAATCCGGGTCCGTTAATCGGCCGACCCGATGCCGTATTTATTTTTGCCGCTTGCTAATTTTGCGACCGTATTTTCCGGCTTTTTACGACCTAAATGTGAGAGGGATGAGGCCGCACTAAACCTGATCCAAACGGTGAGCCAAAGCATAAACCAGCGCAAAACCGAAGGCCGTGTACTCTGCCAAAGTCGAAACATTTTCATGAGTCATGAGATCCATTCGTTGCATTTCTGCCGACCCAGGTGGCCGGGTCCTTAACCGGCAAATCTGACTGCAGTCCGCGATAAATTGTTCCCGCTTATTTTCCCAGTCGAATAAAAAGCCCGGAATGACAATTGGTTAATGGAGGTTAATTCTTCAACCCGTTCCGGACCCGCGTGTCCGGTCGTTTGTTGGAAAAAAATATGCAGACCCCACAACAGAGAAATGCGACTGAAATCGGTCAGCGGGATCTCTCGGTCATCTTAATGTAATTAAAATGTTTCAGTCGGGACTAAATTAATACGACATTTCTCTTTTAATTTTATCAAACATTACGAATTAGTTCTTTAACAATTACTCCGACACAAAAAGTAAGGGCCAAGCGTTATAAAATGTCCACCAGGCCTCGAACACGGGAAGGGTTGAGTAGGAAGCGTCGCCCTCGCCGTCTCTGTAATGATAATTGGGCTTTAGGCGAAACGGTCGTCCATTTGTAACCATGTTAACAAAATGTAGTCATTTCGTGGACGGAATTTAAATTATTCTAAATTCGGAACGGCCCATATTAATAAAATAGCACCGTATAAATTACCGGAATTCATTGGGCGGGCAAATAATCGCTGGGCCTGATTAGGCTAATCGGGGGAATACCTTGTCAACAATTTAATGGGCGCCTGTCCGACGCTCGTGGCCGAAATGTCGCCGACGGGAAATGAAATAGAGGTTAGGACGGCACAAAATATGCAACGGTGACAAAAATCCCAAATCATTTAGTGTTCGAGTTTGTTAGGTGTCCAGAACCGAACCCAAAATGGTGGGGGGACGCATCAATATTTCTGGAATTAAACCCTTTTCGGGTGTCCAGTTTGGTTGTTGGACAGTGCAAATTTGTCGCAAAATCATTTCGACTAATGAGTCGAAAGTTAAGAAATAAAAAAAAAAGAACGTTGTGAAAAACCATCCCGGTACACCGTATAAACCGGTTCTAACCGTGTAAGTGCGACAGTGTATTCAACACTTTCCGCAAAGCGAAAAAGGCCGTGTCCGATGGGTTATTTGAAATTTATAATACATTTCTTATTCTTAATATTTATTGTACACGCCATAAAATATAAATGTCATTATTAATTGAAAAGAGTGTAAAAGTAACGGCCAGACGCAATTTACAACCTGCTTTTCAGCCTCTTCTTTGTAGTCAATCAATAAATGGCTGTGAATAACGCTATATATTGCCTGTCCTACATATTATTTTATTAACCAGTCAGCCGTTTAACATGCGCATATTATGAATATTATTATAATTTGACAGAGCGCATGGTGCAATAAGAGTTTCTCGTAATATGGTCTTAAAACCGCAGTTAGGTTTTAATAACGCTAGTATTTAGATTTAGCGGAAAAAACACAGTTTGACGTGATTATCACCCTGCTTTGTATTCTGTAGACGCTTACTAGGTATACTCGCTGTGTAATGGTGCTAAAACGAAAGAAGCCGAGGCTGGCGGTAATAGTTATTGAACAGTTTCCTGTACAGTGGATGCAAGTTTCAACGCGGTCCGTTGATTAGTCTGACAGGTAATTGTTTTTTTTGAGCCTCGGTTTCTTCCGCTGCCAATGGGCCTCCACATTCTTCGACATCAGTTTAGTAACAACCCTAAGTCCGTGTTCTACAACACAGTAAGTAGAAGTACCTTCAGTTTCCTGAAGGACATCTGTTTCTAACCTTCTGTACATACGTTACAATAAACAAAAAAAAACACAAATGTATATAAATGCATGTCTATTTGCTTTTAATTGGGATCCGCACCCTGTACTGAAGCCAATACGCGATTTTACAATTCGCTGTCACGAAGTTGTTTGACACAGGATTCTTTTTTCTCGGATCCCAGGATTCGGGTTTTCTGAAAAAGGAGCGTCAACGTTTACACGTGGCAGACATCTGCCTTGTCCTTCCGAAGACTACAAAAGTGTATTCGCATCTGTGCATCTACTAGTACCGTAGGGCCGAGTCGTTACTTTTAAACAGTGAATAAATCAAAGGATTAAATTTGTGTAGTAAATATTTTTTTATGATCACACGAAATAGCTTAATTGAGATATTCGTTTGGAATATTATGGGTGCCATAAAGGGTCGTAACCCGAGAATAGTGGCCGGGGAGTAAATGGAATTTCGTAACCCAAGCCGGGCCAGGACGACAATATCCTTGTCGCGCTTAAGACTTAATCCGAATGGGAATTTGTCAAAAGCCGCTTCCTGCGGGTTCTTTTTTTTACCTTTCGGTATAAATATATAATTTAAATTCCCTCACGGCCCACAGTCGGTTCTCAATTCGTTAACAGGCCCCCTTTTCTAGTTCTTGTTACAGCCGGAGCCCCCGAAATGGAAACCACCAATAACGCCAACCGTTACTCGTCATTAATACTACTTAACATATTGGCCTCGATTCAGCTGGTATCGAAGTTTGGATCTGGGTTCCAAAAAAAAACCATAAAATGAAATCCGCGTTTGGAATCTCAATAGAGATATAAAGATACCAGATATACGTTTGTTTAGAGAGATTCAGAACAGCGCTCAGGATTATGCAGGACTGTTTTTTTCACCCCAGGATTCATTCCTATTTAAGGTTGAATTAAGGGTTTATCCACTCCCGAAACCATTAGGACTCTGGAACTTCAGAAATGATATTCAAATGTTAGAGATTGAGTCAATAATAAGGTAATACTGGTTTGGTTCGCCAGAAAATTCCTCCGTCCCATTCACACTCTTACCCACTCAATTTTTCCATCCCGCCGTTTATTGTACCTCAAAGAAGTAGTACACTTGAGACTTTAGCGTTTTGCTTTAGACTACAAAAGGGTAAGTGGATGAAATAATTGATTCGGAGTAATTCCTGTGTTAAGTTAACGATCAAATGTTGAAAATGGTGTTGCCTTGTGTTTGTTATTAAGTTATAAGAAAATCTGTAATAGTATAAAAAGATTATAACCTCTACGCTCGATTGGAGAAAGGCGCAATATCCAGATTCAGGCAAAAAAGAATTAAGTTAATCGGAGTCATTATGCCTAGCGGTAATAACAGAGGATATTGGCCGCTGTCCATGTTATATTTTTATGTCCGAGAAAAAGTTAGAATTACGCAGTGCCTCCCCAAATTGTTGGAAACAATTTTTTTAACGAAATGACCACGGTTAAACGGTGTAATGGCTACAGTGTAGCTGCTTCTTTCTGATTACACCATACCCAGTTTGAGATTGAGAGCTGACAATAGCCCTAGGAAACGACTACCGGAAATGGTACAAAATATCTGTGCCCACGGGCCATATGCTAGGTAGCGGCACGCTTTCCATCCACATTTCACCATACCACAGTACACTGACTGTTTCACAAATTGTTGTTCTAGACGTTCTTTAAGAGAGGATATTTGTTCAATCTGTGTCCCGCAAATTTAATTCTCTGTCGCCGCTTACAGATGGTAAACATCTGTTTTGCCTTACAGGAGGGCTACCTATCTGTATTCATGTTCGAGCGCACATCTGTGATTTTATTTGAATGTAGAACTTATTTTACACTGATTATACTAGGAAATGAGGAAATATTATAACGAATAAAATAAATATATATATAATATATACATTTTTGTTAGATATTTATAAATTTATGGTATTTGTTTGGGACTTGTCAAGGGTGCGGAATATCATCACTTCCTTTTGATTTCCTGACTCTACTCACCATTTTGATCCTAAGCTAGACTACTTTCTACTGTTTGCCATCTGCAGTAGTATTTCGTCAATAATGTCAATAATGAGGTACATTCCCATGTCGGCTGGCGACCAAGTTTTATTTTAACACTCGTGTCAAGTGTTGACCATACCATATATAAGTACATCTAAGACTATATATATTTATTATATTATCCGATTATCAAACCTATTTAGTGTAAATTTTCCGCTGTAAACAGCGGTTAGTGTTTATCAAGGTGGCCATTCATGTAAATTCAAATCGTATAGTATTTTATTTTAATTTTGGTGCGCTGAGAACTGGTAGTGCAGGTTAACTGTGTTTAGAACAAACGATAATAAGTTTTATAATAAATTTATAAATATTTGTATAAGAGTTCTTCTTAGCGAATCCCGCCTAGGAAGTCCTCAACTTAATGGGATAAGGAGTGATTTCATATGGTCCGGCGACAGTCTGTTTATGCTCGAAACTGAAAAAACGTAAAAAAAGAAGCTGGTGGTGATCAGAGCACAGATGTGTGCCGTTGGTGAAGGGGGGAGGGCGGGGGAGAGACGTAAAAGGTGCGCCCGCTACCAAATACAGTAGCCGAGTTCCGATCCACTTAAAGGGACTGTTCCCGCGAGAGAGCCGGACCTTTTGTCCGCCCGGCCCCGGCTCCTACACTCCTTAACCTTCTTTTTCGTTTTCTTTCATCCTTATTCGTGTTAACTTATTATCGGCACACACACACACGCACGCACACCACCCACAGGGCCTCCGTCCGTAGAGTAATTAGCATACCCGAGCATATCGGATAGCCCGTTAACGACGCCCGACCCACCGAGGTGGTTCAACGACCATCGCGGACCATATGGCAAAGCGCCCCTTTTGAATGGCTCTCTGTTTTTGCATTTTGGCTCTCAGTTTAACGAAAGGTTAATGAACCAGTCGCCAAGCAGTCTTGATTGCGGAATTCTCATACATCCCATCAACAAGAGAGAATCAAATACAAAATAATATATACTTTCAACTACAGTAAAAACATCTTTCACCATAACAGCATATACAACATCCGTCTATTGATGTTGACAGATACAGTGTCAGATAACAGACAAGAGACTTTTATCACCAAACGGGTCTTGGCTAGATTAACTTTCCGAATCGTAAAATTGTTTGAAACTTCCGAATACTTTATTTAAATAGACCGTAGATTTTCTTCGTTATCAAATCCTTTGCCGTATTATAATCATAACAAACATTTCTTATAACAGGAGTAAATAAATCGACCGAATATTTTCTGTCGTTTGTTAATTCCATTTATGAGGTTTTCAGACATAAGTGGGACGTGTCAGAATGACACGGGCGGTAACAAATAACAGGGAGCAAACGAGGGCCCGACGCTCAAACGGTTTCCCGGCCGGAACGATCATAGGCCGATTGTCAGTTACACGTTTAACTGACTGCTCTAAACACTAACACTTTATAGCCCTCGTCGCGTTCCCCAGAGCCGTTTACAATGTAGAAATTACAGTTGGATCGCACGTTTCGTGCGAATAAACTTTTAGAAAATATCTTCATCGCCCAATAAGCCAGCGATTGAACATCCGTTTACTTCCCAATATGAATTTCATGAGTGCCGCGCAAAATTCTCCAGCCGGACCTCCGTAACCGGCGGATCGTGCCTTGCCTGCATATTGGGCCTGGAGTTGGGTAACCACGATCATCATGTTTTATTAAAAATACCTTGATTTATCTTCCCACTGGAAAACCCAACATATCTCAAAACTCAAATATCACGTCAGTATTCACTGACACGAGCGGCCGTCTCAAGAATTAAGATTCCTTAATACCGCTTATCCTGTAGGAATTCATTTATTCTTCGTTTTCCATTCGAGTAATTATTATTGCTATTCAGTAATTCCGATTTCAGCACAAAAACAAAATCCATTGTTTAGTATATACATTTCATATTATATACTAATTCTTGATGAAATCTATTCGTGTCAATTTTAGTAACATTAATAATTAATACAGGTAATGATGAAGATGTAAATTGCCTTAATTGCATAGTGTCATACTGTGCACTGTAACACTATCATTTTCTTGGGCAGAAGGATCTCACGGCTTCAACATAGATGTCGCTAAAGAAACCAAATATATGTCTTATTTTCTGTGGCGAGAAGAAATAAAGCGGCGTATTTGTTTTCTGCAATGTATAAATCGAAGAAATGGCATAAGATAATTCAAGGCTTACGCGATGCCCTGTTTCGGGTAAACAATTCACATTGAACAGAAGCTGTTATTAGGTTGGGCCCGACCGCAGCGTTCCAATTCTAATAGCGGCCGGTAATTGCTATTGGGGGATCGACTGTGCAATTAAGACGCCAGAGATGGCGTACCCAGAAGTGACGCTTTGGCCCTTGCGACGGCCCCCAATCGCCTAGCTGTCACTGCACGGGAAAACTGGCGAAAATGGCGACCATATGGCCACTATCCTCGGGGGCAGCAACAGGTCCCCCACCCCACATGGGACTCCCCTCCACCACAACCCTAATAACGATCGAAGGGGTGTTTTCAACCCCTGTGGTCGTTAAGGACCCTACATAATAATAATAATAAAAGTAGAGGGTAGTAGTACCTTGTCATTATGACCCTCTTTACGTACACAATTCATTAAGGGAACATTCTGCCGAACGGCCTTTGAGACACGCTCTCTTTTGTCCGCTCTTACCTATCATAAAATTTTACTAATTTTATGGATGTCCTTTATGAGACGTTTAAATAAAGAACAATGTTTAATATTAACAACAGTGCGTTGAATGTGACGACAGGATGCTTGATTGGAAACCGACAGGTATGAACATTGACGAAACGCTACCATTAGTTAATCTTAATAATCATCTGCTCAAATAATAAAGCTTTGCCGTCTATCACAGGAGGAGGATAAATAAATATTTCAACAAATTGTATATTTGAGGAAATTATTTTAATTTTAGTAGAAGTAGGTAGAAGTAGGAACCTTTTGTTCTGGATTCTTTCAATAGCAAACTGATAATAAACCTATTATAGTATTCGTTAAAAATCATTACGACTTTTTAATATACAGAAGAATATTGGGAATATTTCGAAGGTTTAAAAAAATGATGTCTAATTTACACTCAATTTACATTTCTAATTTATTCATGCTTTCCTCAGTTATGAAGGTAACACTTAGAATAGGGACGAAATAATATCCTTCGGAACCCTCTCCTATTATTATTAATACCCTTTCTCACCCTTCGGACTAGGGGCAAGACCGCCCCTTCGCTTCTATTGCCGACTCCTTATTAACGCGTTCCTTTCATATAACATTAAGGGGTAATCTCCGGGCTCTAATTTTCCTAGTCCTGCTACCTGCCGGTATCTGGTTTTCAAGCGAGAAGAAGTTGTGAACACATGTCCATTCTTTTCGCTGCCATATGTTAACACATGTAACTAGATAATTTAATTATGCTGTCTTTTGGTCCGTTAATATGATATTTAACTTTCTGTTTATGAATTAATTCTATAAATAGAATCATAACAACATTTATTTTCATTATCTTATGTTGCCCTGTGTCTAAACTTTTAAGCCGTTTTTCGGTTCTCAAGATAATTTCTGTTTTCTTATTCGCAAGGACTAAATGCGCGACTGATATCCCGTACAAAGGGGGGGGGGGCAGGAACTGTTCCCGGCAGTTTCGGAAATGAGAAGGCGGCCGAATTTATCGCTTCATTTCAGGGATTACGGTGGGTTGGCTCGCCCATTTTACGAGGAAGTATTAAGACATAAAGCCGGTGGCCGAAATGCTCCGGCTATCCGCTGCCAGGATCTGACCCGCGGGCGCTTTACCGACCCGACCGTCGACGGTCAACCGACGCCCGATAATTATTCAAATGGCCCGGAACTGGCCCCGGCTCCATAAACAGAAATCCGTTCACGGCCGGCGAAGGAGCGGCTCGATTTGCAGCGCAAATAAGAAACACGCTGACGATAAACATCTACAGTCGGGCGAAGTAACATCGACGATTATTCACGTTGCTTTCTTGCTCCGGCAAAAAAACTATTTTTCAACTCCCCTTTCGTATGAATTGAGTTACAGTAAGTAATAAGCTGATTAAATTCGAAAGCTAGAAAATACAACCGTTGTCTCAGGTATTCACTTCATCACTGTTTGATGGATTTCAGAAAATAAACAAAAATAGAACTAATCACTCTCGAGATTCTTGTCCCAGCTATATAACTTTTACTGTTTTTCTGGGGAATAAGGAAATGGTAAATCATTTGTTGACGTTGCGTTGGACTCTCCCAGGGTGGAGGAGGGAGTTCATCGTATACGGTATACGAGAGGAAAGGTTCTGCACGAGAGCCCTAGGCGGCTCCGCAAGCCATTTTTTGTTCCGTTTTGAATATCTTGTATCTCCTTCTTCGCAAATATCTCTCTTTTTCCTCAAGTAGTCTTCAATCATTCACAATAAAAATATTCGAATACTCTTTCATCATCATGACTAAATGGTACTGACGATGGCGAAACGCAGATGTTATAAATAGACGAGTGGATATATTAATTCTGTCTCGGCAATTGTTAGAAGCTTTAATTGAGAGTCACAGAAAGTCAAACCGGCTCATATTCGCGTGGTGGACAAAGTGTTAACACACGATATGTTCGGAAAATACATAAATTTTAATGGGCTTGTCAAATTATTGAAATAAAAGCAAAATGATAGAGGCCATTTTAATAGATAATTTAAATTTATTACCAGCCACAACCGGCATTCGGGGCCATAAAAAATGGCGGTGCTGATCCCCCGGGCAGGACGGATCGAATTGCTTCGCTCCGCGAACCAATTTTCTTTTACGTCTTAATACAGAGACAGCCGTTAAAACAGAGGTGGAGTATTCAACCATGAAATAATTATAAAGTAGCAGACCCGACGAAGAGCGGCTTTAATTGGGAAAATAAAGATTTAAAAGTCCGAGCCCCTATAATCAATATACGCAATTTCAAATGTTTTATTGCGGGATGAACACGTCCGACTCAACTTTAGGAATGATACTCGTGGTCTACTAATTGAACTAAAAATGAACAAAATTATTCTGGAGTTGTTATAGGTCCGATTGTTTCGTGTGCGGGCAGTCGTGCTTTTCGGCGGCCACCTGTGTCTGGGGCCGAATTTCTGTTTTTATGGAGGCACCGTTGAACACCACTTGAAAGCAAAACGACAAAAGGGGTTCGCAAAGCGCAACGCTCATTATACGGAATAAAAATGCCATTATTCTCAAAAATTATGGCTCCCTTCGGTGTTGGTTCGTGTTTATGAGCTTGTATTAAGACATAAAAACCGCGGAGGCTTCGCCAAACATGGAGAGATTCGATTTTGGCGGAGGGGAAATAAATAGGTTTTCACTGCCCAATTTTCGTCCCGTGTTGTTTTTTGTTTATTTTTTATTTTGGTACGGAGTCATTTTCTTTCCCATCGCGTCGGGGAAGCCACCGGGCTATCGGCTGTCCACTGGCGTATAAGGAAGGCGCTCTTCGTTTCGGGTGCAACAAGTATATATTTATGCTTCTTAAATCGTCTTTATTAAACAAGCGTTAAATTTCGGTATTATCAGTTCGTAGATCTGTCAGATTTCTCAAATTTCTATTACATACCTAGTCTATACGCGTGTTTCTCTGATTTCTGATGTAGTCACCCCCAGGAAGAAGTATACCTGACCATATACCATATTCAACGACCGTCTACGTGTCTGCCGGATTTATATTCACACGTACTCCGATGGGACTAATCACATATTTAAGCGGCGACACATGAGTCAGGTCTGTTGGGGGACCGAAAGGTAAAAAAGCCGTAGCGACAATGCCGGGCTCGGCCTTACCTTCCAGTGGACACAAAAAAAGGTCAAGAGACAAGTCTGACACGGACTTATTCATCATAGCCGGTGCCGTTGTCCAAACGGAGGATTGTGGCCCTGGCCGGCGGCCGCCCATTGTGGGCGGATGATACCCGTCCGGGGCGGGCCTCGCGTCGTGAATACTAATCGGGGGATGAGGAACAGGTGGAGCGCATTCCTCCCGTACGGGATACTGGGGCCAGTTTTGCCCGGGTTATGTGGGAAAGTCGGCAGTCAGGGAAGACCGCGGACAATCCGGTCCGAAGTTGACCGGGGCACGATCCCCTGTCTCCGCCCTAGGCCCCCAATCCTCACTTACCGATGCTCAACATTCGAACTTTTATTGAATATCCTCTAATGTTCATTTGTCCGCGAATTTCCATCGCGATAAAATATGTATAATTTAACCGAACAACCGAATTTGTCATATGGCGGAACAACTTTTGGTGTGCCCAAGTAGAATGGATGGAGCAGTTTTCCCCTCGTCATCGCTGCTGTATGTATATTAGTGCAATTTTCCTGTATTATTCGGTCTAATGTCGTTCACATTTCAAGTAATCCGTGTGTCCAAATATTGAATAGAAACCTGCCGGAACGAAGTGCCCTGCCCGACGTAAACCGTCCGAGAGGACTTAATAATTCGATACTTGCGTATGCGAATAGGATGAACAAGAACGAGTGGAGCAATTAACAGAAGCAATTAATCTGAATACGGGTTGCAGCTCTATAAGGTAATGGACAATTTGCGCAACCCAGTTGCGAAGAGTGTAACTGTGTCAGGCGTTGCGATCTTATCTATGACGAACCACATTGCGTTAATTCTCTCTCCTCTTCTTTACGCTCGTAAAGTATAATGACCTTTTGAGCCAGCAGTGTTTCTTAAACATCATTTCAGCACTTTACGGTTGCCCCCTTTTCGGCCAGAATTTTCAATCTTAGTAGCTAGGGCCAGAGTGGGGATAGTCTGTATATTACCGATTATTGTAAATACTAGTCGCAGAAACAAAATAAATATTGTACGCGTGTGCGGTCTACTTTAAAATGCCGTTATCGATTTGTATTTGTACGTTTAAATAGTTATTCACCGTTTGTAAAATGTAGCAGCAAATATGTACAGTAAGCTGCTGTTCCGGGCGACAGTATATGACTGGTGGGGCCAGCTAAACGCTAACTGCGGCTGGGTTGCCGTATTAGGCCAACGCGGATGCGCCGCATTTAGCTTCCCCCTAACAGTTAATAATACAGGTTCAGCCTCCAGCCCAGTCAGAATTGCCTCCCCTTTGCACGTGTACTATTTCCTCCCGCTTCCATTGTCAGGCCCGAAGCTGATTTTAAATCCGGCCAACCATAAGTCCTGGAATCGAATTGTCCAAACGTTTGTTCAAATCCTCGGTTAGTTCCCTACTCTTCTCTCATCCTCCACCCGACCATCTTGGGCCAGTGTCACGTAGATTTTTTATTCCGCGGGGTTATCATTTATAGTTTTATACATCATTAGTTTTATATATCTTCACTCGCCCACATGTAAAAAATTCATATCACGTCTACACTGTGACATATTTATTTATACATACTATTGAACCTATGTCAAGCTATCTGTCATTGATTGTATAAATATGTATTAACTAGACAAGATGTATGAACAAACATCGGTCTGAATCCAATGGTCTGATAGATGGCATATTAATTCTCTATCAGCATGGAAAACTTCCAACCGACAATCGGTAAAAGTAGTTTGACATGAATTGATTTGATACAACTTCGTTTCCTTTTATATAAGACAATAATGGAATGACATCTCGCGCATTCTCTTCATGCCGAGTGCGATTCTAATCCCAACCAACGCCAATTTTTATTGATTGAAAAGTTTCTGAATTCCTTTTCAACATTCTCCGAGTAATTGGAACAACAGTATTCTGCCGGTCTAGTAGTTTTCGCTGGAAAAAATTTGAAGCAGTATTAAGTGAAAGATTTGTTTTCCAAATCAAAATAACAGCGGTAATTCGTTTTGATTAATAAACAGCAAATGTGGAAAATGAATGTCTGAATCACTTTAATAGATCAGGGCACAAATTTTTGTTCCGTCCGAGAAATAATAATCAGAATAATGAGACCTTAAGATCCATATTATTAAGGAGACTCCACATCAGTATAGACTTTCATTGCGGGCCGTATAATCGGAAATATACAAGGGAGGTTGGGTGATGAAATTTGTAAAATGCGGCGAAGCAATGAAAGAACGAAATTATAGTTGGGGGAGTGGGCTTGGGGGTAAATGTCGATTAAAAAATATCTTGGAACAGTATCTGGACCAGCTCTCGTGGCCGGAGTCTGAAGAGAAGGCCGGCGAATACCCGAGCGCGGTATGTTAAAGAATAGAGGGACAGATTAGGTACAAAACATGAACCGGGCTGGGGTTTATCGTATAGCCCGGGGCGATGCACGTGGACCTGGCTCCTTACTAGTGGGAGGGGGAGCGGGCCGTCTAACTCCCCTTGTGTTTGGCACACCTGTGCAAGTAACGGTCACTCCTCGAGAACCGATCGGGCGTGGGCGATTGAACAATACGAATTTATCATCCGTTAACGAGAAATAGGCCGTTTACGATAGGCCGGATAGGCGATACGGACAAGAATTGCTCCGGCTTTGAGCCTGTATTACCGTTACGACCAGCCCCCAATAATGGTTGCCCTGGGCACCAGATAACTAGATAAATTCTATTCGTCATTGTTCGTAACATTAAAGTATTCTATTCTCAATTCTTTTCTTTACGGTCTAAATTGCCATTTTTATGGACAGTGAGTAAAAAAATGTATTATCGCTCCTATCTTTACTTACTACTATTGCCTGTTGTAGAATGACTCAGATCAACGATTGATTCATGAAATCAATGCTAAAATATTTTATAAAAATTAATTAATTAATTAATTTTTGTTCAACATGTTAATTTCTTTATCAACATGTATTTGAATAATAAAATCGTGTCCAGTTGTATAAAATTATAAGAAATTTGACATAATTTTGTCCTGGCAATCTTAATTTTGGGTCCTGGTACGTGACGTTTTTACTGTTGGCCAAAATAGGAATGATACAGCATTGGGTCATTCCTCAAATGACTGTAAAATACAATTCTGAATTCCATTTCTCCACCCCCGGAACTAACATTCTAATAGAGATCGAATTTCATATTATATCATAAGAAAGGATTTTATAAGTTCCGATATCATTTTTCAAGTCATTTTAACGATCGTTTTATACAGTGGGTAGAATTACGGTGTAGGATAAAATTGTCAACGTAGGAAAGGTATTGCCTTTCTGTGTGGATTTATTGTAACGAAACGTGACAGCGGAGCATGGGGAGACTCCACAGTCATGTTCCCACCGGACGATTGACTTGCTGTTACTGGACTTTCAGATCGGACCCGTACGTGATTTTCTAGAACATGTGGTATTGTTATTGTAGGGTGGTGGTTAAGGTGTTACCCTCCACCCACAGGGCCTATCTGGAGGCACACCTGGGCGGTCACTGCCCCTACCTGTGTCACTATCTGACCCCACCCTCATATACACGCCGCATCCCTCCTCACCTCATCTACCGCTCAATAGAAAGACCTAAAATGTATTTGAAATTTGAAATGTACACAACGCAAATTGTAACCATTCAAACTGACAAGAGTTTCGTTCTACATATAACAAGGATAGGATGGATGTAATAAGGTTTGTCATATTCGTCAAACCATCAGATGGCCACCTACTTAGCCAAGTGTACCGAGTATTGGCACTCAATACAAATTTGCAATTTAGAATAGAGCTCAGAAAACAGTCCAAGGGACTCTATAGAAAGCGTATTTCATTAAATCCATTAGAAAACTTTACATACATGAAAACTGGGTTATACAAAGACCACAAGATATGTGTTCATCGTTCAGTCACATGTTTGTTGCGTATACCTCTGTTCATTTCCCTTTACATCTTGCGTTCAGTTCATATATTCACTAACAATTTTGGAGTGTGGATTTTATTCGCCCTGATTGCAGGTGAATTCGCAGAGAACGCGTTCAGATGCCCCAGGGTTGGTGGTGAGGTCTAGCGAGCACCCACCACCAGTGGCCGAGTGGGCGATGCACAGTTAACTAACATAACAACTCTGGCCCATAGCGGCCCACACACTACCAACAGGTGTCTTGATTGGGGCCAATTATTTTAGAACGAAATGTGAAAACCAGACACTTTGAACGATTCGCTCAGGACCGAGATGTTGACGCATTCTTCTCGATGCAAAATGAGTGACTAGACACTCGTGTTATATTTCGGACAGAAAAGTAGCGTACGGTTCAGAAAAGGAACAAACTAGTTATTTTCTTAATAAAATATTATAATTAGCAATTTTCGACTAAAGTATCACTTTTGGTATTCACCTGCTTGTTCTTAAACAAATCCGATTTATTAGATGAAATAATTTCCAGGAGATAATTTTCAATTGCCACATAAAGTTATTTATCCAACAGGAGTCTGGCTGCAACCCACTGTACTGATATTGGTCTTTCGCAATTTTAGGACAAGTGTTCAATCAAGTGCGTGTGAACTAAATGAAATTTCATAACATATCAATAAACATTACAAAAATATTAATCCTTTCATTTGTAGCACATCCTTATCTGTTTCATTACTTCCTTACATATTTTTGGTTCTATTTAATTTATGATCCCTCAGATCCCTGTTGTCAAGATGTTTATATAATTGTGGTTTAGATTAATTCTTACAAACCTTTTGCCCACGGTTTCCTAAGATTGTCAATTTTCTCCTGCTCGCAATTCATTATTATACTGTCCCCCTTTTATTCCTAGTCCTTTCATCATTCTAATCATAATTGGGATCACTCGACTTTCCGAGTTATCGCCATTTAACAAGTCGAAAATCCGCACTTCTTTTCAGCTTGTTTGTAGTTTACATATAATTATTTATTAAACTGTAGTTGTAACCATAAAAGAATTAATATTTCGAAATTTCTTTTATTCAGATCATTCTCTCGTCAGGGCGGGATGCGTGAAAGTGTGCATTGGAACATTGAGATCAAATAAAAGTAGAGAAATGCTATTGGAGTGATTGAAAATGTAAGTATTTATGACGGTCTATGGCCTTAAATTATGCGGGAAAGTATAAACAAGGTCCCATGCGGCCAGAGGCGTGTCTGGTATCCGAGACGCTAAAGGTTGTAGAACTTCCGGCGCGGGAGTAGCGCGGGGCCCACGCCAACTACAGTTAAGCCTTCTCTTCCTGGTTTCACTAACCTGCCCTACACGCTCGGTTATTCGACTCCCACGCGGTCCCGGCACCGGAAAAGCCCCCCGTAGAAAATCGCACAGAGAAACAAGAGCCTCGTTAAGAACCCACCGGCGGCTGGACGAGGGGACTGGACGCTGTGGCGTGGGAGAGACCGCATTCACCGATACGCCCAACCGAGTATCCACCCCGTTACTCGCATTTTTACGCACACCGTACGCACACTCGCGAACAAGGTCCCACAGCTGATGTAAATAGAACGGCTGAAATGCCAGGTATTCGAATTCCGAACACAATTATGACAGGAAATCGCGATGTTGATTATTTTGCGTCTTTCTGAACCTTCTAATTTATTTGGTCCCAAGTTATATTGAATATATGTGTGTGAATATCAATGCAATCGTAATGAGATACTGAGCTTAAACCTATGAAAATTTAGGCTCAACAATCGAGAGTAGACATTTTATTAAGTTTTATTTCCCTAATAAATGAACGTCTGTTTGAAGTAACTGCTGGGTCTCGTTCACTGCTCACCGACATTTCTCTGGCAGATCGTGCCGCCGTGCCACTTTCTTGTCGCCCGCACGGCTCGTTTCTTGGCCGGCGTCTATCTCCCGACACGGGCTGCATACATGAGGCCCAGATAACTAGCTATAACTCGGGCATGATTCGTCGTGTTTTTTGGCTCTGCCCGTTGGAGAGATACTTTCTCGGCATTTTCCCACCCGGGCCGGCACATATAAATGGAGGGAATAGGAAGGGGATCGTATTCGGCCGATGAAGGTAGGCACTGAATTCAATAGCGATGATCTGTCCACCGTTTAGCGGCCGTACAGCACTCCATCCCAACGGAGACCCTTGACCCGGCCAGTTGAGGGAGTGGCCGATTTACAAGGTGACGACACTCCTAGCCAGTCTAGGGTAGTATTTGGTCTTCTTGCGGGGCATTGTTCCCCCCGAGAACGTAGTAATATAATTGGCATTCCCCCGTTTTTTTCTCCTCTGCCCTCTGTTTCTCGCTCGAGTAATTAGAACGTTCCCCTTTAATCGCTCCGGGCCACGGTTGGAAACGAAACGGTCGGGCGCTCTTTAAATGTCATACATTCCTAGACTGGTAAACGTGGCGGCGCCACTTGCCCGCCAATCCTAGTCCGGAATGCGCCCCGTATTACGCGACCCGGCGGATTTATAAATTCCGACCTCGTATCCAACCGGACTCGAGTCTTTTCCGACTTTCGAGTGATTCCCTTCGAGAACGCGCGCTGAATAAACGCTCGGGTAGACCGATAACGGCGTTGGAATGTGTCGGCTCTCCTTAAAATATATACCGAATATCGAGTATTGGAATATATTGCCATATGTATTCAATTTGTACGTTCACTGTTTGACTATCGGGAAACAAACTATAATCTATAATCTAAGAGGAGTCGGTTGTGTAGTTCTAATACGATATATTTTGTACAAATTATTGGAACATAGTAAGAAGCTGAAATCTCGTAGTACAGTTTCGTACAAAGGTGGTAATTGTGTGGTCAGGATTTACATCTGTCGAAAAAAATGGTTATGTCGACAGAACTCGGAAACTACAGAAGTTCCCAATCTATTCCGTCAACCTCGTTGTCTCTAGTCGTTGGGCCGTCTCCTCTAAATTAACGTTCAGATGTCCGAAGATAAAGGTAAAACACTTAAATAGAGATTAATGCCACCGAAGGTCCGACAAAGCGATTCGACGACAGCCGGACGAGGGGGCGATCGGCCTACCCCATTAATGGGACTGCCCACACACCCATCTGAGCGTAAACAAGGCCCGGACGGAGTTCTCAGATGGTATCGCTTTGTTCGCTTGTATTTTAATTCATTCAAGCCTACTCCCCAATCTAGTTATGGGGAAACAACCTACCTCAACCGGGGACGATGAATGAAAAAGGACCCCTCCTGGTCTGGAGGCGGCTCAATTTCAATCCGATTCGATATTTTCCAGACATCTGCGCTTCTCCAGGGAGCCATATTTATATAAGAACCAACAAAGTAGAAGCAGTAACCACATCCTCCAATCTCTCTGAATTTGTTCCACCATAGTAAATGTACTGATTATTATGTTTGCAGTGCATTATTAACTAGTATAAGTAGAATTGCTTTTCTAGATAATGTTTCTCGACGGATTAACTAAAGAAATCATTCCACCTATACTTTCTGGAGCTATGTGTTATTTTATGTTGCCACAATCCTCGGGCCACTGACCTCATGCAGGTTGGTAGAATTGTACTGATGCAGACGAGAACAAAGTGACAGTTGGCAATGAGAAACTGTGGGAATCGTGACTGGGCTATTCCTTAACCCGTAACGTACGTTTGGAAACCGGCCATAGGGAGAAATATAGTGGGAGGTTATATTGATTGGAAACTCTAGTGTTATCTTTACACATTTCGATTTCAATACGGTTCTATATAATGCACCGATCTAGATGGTACTGGAAACAGAGCCTAAATCTAAAGCACGTCATGCTGTTCCAGATTCTTCGGATCTACTTGTCCAAATAAATACGGAGATATAAATATCGCGTCCCACTTTTTAGGCCATGTTAAAATGTTTCCATGTATGTAAAAATTCATTTCATCTTGGTTCAGTTGCAATTGAACATTAACTCTCGGTAGTTATATGAATTTCCTCTCCAATTCGTTTATTAACGCGCGTTCAAGCATTGTGCGATTTGAATCGTGTTAATGAATCGAAAATTGTAATGTAAATAAAGATATTTCCTGCCTTCTTGGTAAATTGACAGTGTCTTAGGCAACAGGTGGGCCCTGAGTAGCCACCACTGAAGATCAAATAAAGAAAGAAAGTGTTGGAAGAAAATTCGCACGTTGGCCGCGATTCCCGTTTTGGCCGAGGGCGGATGTTGAAACGGTCCGAAAATATAAACAGCTCAAAACAAAGCTGTAAAAAATACGATATTCCCAACCAGATGGCCGTTCCTCCGGGCACGTTTCATTAATGACCGGTCTTCGCTCAATCATTATTTTTTGTCACGGACGCTTAATAGGTTTATAAATAATTTAGAGGTGACATTAATATTCGTTCATGAATATAAAACGAAAAGGCTGTTATGAAACATTAAAATGATCTAAATCCATATATTCGATTTGCGTGCACTGGCCGTCAAGCCCGCATTCTGCGACCTGCCGTCCTCGGTGTCCTTTAATGTCTCGAATTAATTTCTGTTACATCTTAGATTTCATAGTACGCGCTGAATTCTAACTAAGCCGTAAAACCGAGTTCCATTTGAGTTTCTGCTCTATTCTATTTTACTCCGAAATAAACAAATTGTTGCCCCAGAAATATTTTGGCTCTGCATAATTTTTTTTTTCAAGTCTGTACTTCAGCAACCGATTTGAATTTAATAAGTGAAGGCCAAAGAGAAGATAGTCTATTTAGGCACGCGTACCTATTTGCCATGCAGGTGGCGAAGATGCTTAATACTAATTTGTGCCTTATGAGTACACACGTTTGAGCGAATCCTTTTAATTTAATTAATATTTACCGAACGGCATTTCACCAACTGGACTCGCATCTGGTCAAATACAATTCCTCACCTGCGGTTCATATTAATATTATAGTTTTCAGATGTTCCTGCCAAATGTTTAACGAGAACTCTGGTAAACAATAAGCGATATAAGCATATAGATGAAACGCCACGTTTCAATTGCTATTAGCAGATTGCTCAATTTATTCACGTCTTTTACCTGGATCCGCCCTGAAGCTAACATTCAGACAGCGATCGTCGAATAGCGTTTGGTAACTTTTAATCATTTTAGCTTAAAAATTCAAGAAATGACCATAGCCATACATTTCGAAAGTTCACGATCATCCTCAGTATTCTCCTATACTAATGTTACAATTCTTAACATACACAATACATCTATATTATACACTTCTGTTCTATAGTGATACGATGAGATGGCAATAACAATTGACAGGTTGATGGCCGAGACCAAATACCGATTCGCTGTCAAATCGCGTGGTGCGCGGATGTCTGTACATTTCCGTTTATATCGGCCGATAATTTTATATATAAAATGATGTTTCAAATAAAAAGAGGCTGGTGTAAGAGGAGACTGGAGCGAGCAGATGGCGGTTCTCCGATGTTTGGACAAGAGCGGTGGAGGCGCTGCCCACGATGCCCACCCTCAGAAACGCTCCACCTACCGATAAAGTATGGACGTCCAATCAAATATTCTGCCTCCGGTTCGGATGCTTTTTCATTGAAATGGATGTCAGACGTTTCCAAACAGCCAATTAGTTGCGTGACGTTTTATTTCCGATAGGTAGAGATGTACGTGGTTTGAACGTTCACGATGTGTCACCACGATGAAAACGCATTAGCTGTTTTGGTTAAGCTCGAACAACGAAGGAAAAGTAAGGTTACTTTTATGGCATGGAAGAAATGCCGTTACAATATGAGACCAAAACCGCCACAACGACGGGCGGCAAATAATCTATCGGCTTCGAGTTTTGTCGAAGCGACAAAATTCAAAAACGAAGTCACTCTGTGGCCTTATTTGTAAGCGAAAGCGAAGCTTTTTTTCTGACGAGGTTCAGATAAGCCCGGTCAACAGGTGGCCTCAAAGAGGCCGCGGAGGGCTGACGCTTCTCCGGTTCTTAAGAAAAAATAAATGAAAAAATGTATTTATATATGGAAAGTTGGTAGGACGAGGAAGAGTCGGCGACCGATGTATCGTATTCCTTCAGGTGCGTTACCATCACGTGCCCCAACCACCCGCAGTGTGGCAGACGAAGCAAATGTTTCCCGTAGAATGGCCTTCTAATGTACATATTCGATATAGGGCCTGAGCTTAGTAAACGACGGTTAGCAAATGAGACTGCCGACATTCACACTCCAGGTGGGAAAATAAATATACATTTGAAGGTAAATAAGTAATAAAACTCCTTATTGTTTTAGTGCTACATTTCTGCTGCTTGCTCGTATTGATTGAGAACTGAGAGCTTCGTTTTTTATTCAATTGGAAACGAGAGGCGACTCTTAATGATAAATAGGTTCACTGGATACAGCAGAGATCTGGGTGTCGCTCAAGGGTCTCTTTGGAGGCACTTCCTCTCTCGCCTGTCCGAAAGAAGCATCTATCTTCAAACATTTGGCGCCATTTCATTATTCCTGGGTGCCTGGGATCATCCTCCAGATGTGGACGCGTCTCCAGTGACCCACGGCCGTCCCCTCGCCATGGGTCTACCTGGCGGTGAAACAGGGGGTCAGTCGTTCAAGTAGCACGAATTTTACTTGAGATATACCATTATTTAAAACATTTATAAACCCACCCACAAAAAATTTTATTAATGGAATACATAAAATAGTTAGAGAATATTGTAGGTGATATAAATAACATTGTTATGGTTTCCTGTTCGAATTTTTGTACCGGAGCGCTCTCGAACAGGAATCTCACGCATGCGGGACAAAGGAGTATTGGCTCATTTTAATAGGCTATTAAGGGGAGCCAGTTCGGTAGTAGCCGCTTTGAAGGTGACCAGCTGACGCGGCGGTCACCCGATCTGTGGGAGTACGTGTGCGACTGACAACACCGGACACACAAGAGACGCCCCCCAATCCTGCTCGGGTTTCCACCGCCGCAGTCATTAACGGCCCAGACGAGTGTGCCCCGCCGTCGTTTATTTAAAAACGTCCGACGACCAAAAGAAAAAAGTAGGCGGAAGAAAAAAGGAACAGTGGCCGGTCGGAAGGCGCACATATGGCGTGACGCGTTGTCAACGCTTTCCATTGTCCCATCCCTCCCTCCCTCCCTCCCTCCCTCCCCCCGGAGTGGGTGTAAATCTTAGTCCTATAGGGGGACGAGAGGAGAAGGAGAGGAAGAGCTTCCTCCTTGACAAAACATCAGCGCGCCGCGGACCATGTGATTTACGGCTTTCATAATGCCATTGCCCAGCCGCTCCCAATTAGCGTTTCATAATTCACTCCGGGAACACGAATAGTCTGATTGCAATGTACTAGAATTTGTGATGTATTTATATTTGTTTTATTTGTCATGCTTGATCTGGCCGATATGTTTAAGTGACATATGATAAAGACAAATATTTTATTACTGCGGAACGACAGTAATAAAAATAACCTTCGCGATTTTATCTTTCGTGGGCTAGATTGGTTTCCACTTATCACCGTCGTCGGTAGCGCTGTTGTGAAGTATTATTAAGTTATATCTGCTTCCTAGTAATTTCTTAATCAAAATATGACGATTAAGCATTAAACGGTTCAAACTCTCTCCTTATTCCTGAATTTATAATAAGGATAAAATTAATTATAGTATTGTTAGACTGTGGTCTGTTTACGTCGAGCAATATAGTGATATACGTATAATGTTCTAGTCAAATAAAAAATGTGAGCCTATTATTTTCGGGACTAAATGAATAATAAATGTATTAGGTATGTTTTGACGAGATACATGCCGATTGAGACCCCGGGGGATTAAGCAAATCGGGCCGGTAGCCAGCTCTAATGCTCCGCGGACAAACTAGGGGGCGCGGATTTAGGCCCTCATAAATAAACATGAAGTCCGGACGGACACAAAAGCGTAATTACGTTAGCATAATAGAAGGGTGGTTGGCGGGGGCGCGGAATAGGACCAAATAAATCGTAACCGCTTTCCATTGACGACGGACGGCCGAACAAAAAGGAAAACTTTCCGGAATTGGAAATGAGACGTCGGTGGAGGAACCGCGCGTTCGTCCGACGGCTTTTTAATAATTCCCTGTACGGCGGCCGACCCCCTCCGGGACATCGCCTCCCACCAATGACAGATCTTCCGATAAATCATGTCCAGTTATAAACGGAGATTTACATTAATGCCGAATAAATATTCGGTTTTCATTCGAGAGCGTTAAACCTATTCGTTACGAGGTTTTTGTTTTCTTTTTTCTTCTCCTTGTTCTTCTTCTCCTTTCTGAGTTCTCTAAACTTTTAGAAGATAAATTATTTTACGGTTAAATCGGCGATTAATGTAAATTAGAAGAGCGCGGATTAACTCCACTTGGCCTCCCTAAGGGCGCTTGTTGATCCTCGATTCGCCCTTCTTCTATCACTGGACCCGTTTGTTTGCATTTTAATAAATATTATTACGTTTTAAAGGCCATAGACTGCAGTCAATGTACGAATTCGAGTCAAGCCAAGTCGGAACAGACGAGTCCCACAAGATCTACTGAATCACACGTCTGAAATTATTGGTTTTTAGAATATTTATATTTATAGGTGTCTGTGTACGTATTATAACAGAATTTCAATTAAAAAATTTCATATTCTGATATAGAATTTCCGCATGTGGGAGTTTCAAAACGGACTGGCGAGAGTGATGCTAGTAACTGGGCTGCCCACGCGGCTCATTTATATTATAAACTATAATTAAGCCCTTTAACATTTTAATAAAAGAAGGAATATGGATGGGGTGCCGTCCCCTGTGCCGGCCACAGATTGGTTCGTCCTACGTAAGAAATTCCAGTTACGGAGGGAGTCCCAGTAGAGATGTTATTATTTAAAACTCAATTACCTTCTCCGCTCTCGGCCTAATTATGTAAATTCTGAAAGTATTTCAATTACGCTCATAAATTCTGTCTGATTTACTTTGGCAGGACATTTATATACCTGCCACATTCACCCAATCGGCTTTGTTCGTTTCGGAATTTCGGTTATGCGAAATGTATAATTAAATTTCATGAACAATGTCGTGGTATGACTTGTTTTTACATATATATTATTAATATTATGTATTATTTACATATATATTAATGCCTGTTATTTGTGGAAAGGTGGAAAGGGTGAAATATCATCAATCTTGCGATAGATTTGTCATTCAGCTAGGTTGGTTTCAGATGCTCGTCACGAATAACAACGTGCCTAAATTTTATACACTATAACCACTATGCTATTGATAGAATGTCACTGACTATGGCGTCAGATTCATGTGTATAGAATATTTAAATTACTTTGCTGAATACCTACAGAATGCTACTAATGGTCGGGAGAAGCCGAAATCAGTATACCCTAAAAATAAATGGAGTGTGCGGAGAGACGAAAACTTAGTAACGATGTAGAGTGCATAAAAAAGGGCCGAATAATAGCATCTCCCATATTAAAAATTTCGGCAGCAGGCGATTCTGATTAGACCTTCCGAAGGATTACAGGAATTATGTTTTGTACTGAACAGATTCTGTAAAACAAAATAGATTTACACCATTTACATTATTGTTCACAAATAATTCTTTTCTTATATAGAATTATCATACTTAATGTATAGTACTTTGTGCGCAATATCTGTATACAATTATATTAGTCGTTTCTTCCTATTTTTTAGTTCATTCCTGTCTTGCAGGCTTTATTATGAGTAAAGTTTATCTTTCATAGCTCGACTCCGAACAAAGGAGTTTGTAGAACGGTGGGTGTAGAGGGTGGAAGTGAATCTGGAGAAGGTTTAAAGAGGGGGAGGTTACGTGTGTGGAGTGGAGCTCCTGAGGGTTGCTGGTCTCCTGATATGGGACATGTGGCTGCACGCATGTCCCCGCTCCACACACCGGCACGCCGCCCGTATACCACGCACTTACACAGGGGAGCGGGCACGCATCACATATGCATACACGGGGGTGTGTTGTGTGCGTGCGTACGCTCGTATTACGCACCCGGTGCGTGGCCTGGGCCCAGGACTGCGCACACTCTCCCGTGCTCCACACATGGGCCGGAGGCCGGCTCCTTCCCCTCCGAGGAACTCCCTCGGGTCCACCCTCCGCCCCCTCGCGCAATCGATACACCGCCACAATAACCCCCTACCGCTACACCTGTAATTTATAAAGCAACCTCCTAGGGAGGTCACCAGGAGCAGGATCACCATCTATATTTATTTACATCCGCGTGGAAGGGGAATTTCGTAAAATCGATGGAATGGAATTTCTAGATGGTTCTAGCTAAACCAATTGATTATACTGGTTTATATATTACCGGTTTTATATTGGCATATCCTTCAACTGTGAGTCTATACTGCAAGTATTTCAGATCAGGGTTTTAAATACATGCACGCCAGTGCATATAAGCTCTAAAGATTCTTGGGTTTATTGAATGCATTTTTAAATATATAATGAAACATGTATCATTGTAAAGAGTATAATGAAACTAAGTAAAATAATACATATTGTATACGTATGTAGAGCCTCATTTTCCCTTCAGATAATTGAAAGTTCTTACAATAAATAGAATAAATTTCATAAATTGTTGTCGATATATGGCTTTTTATCCTTCATCCTCCGACCTTCCGATTATTTCCGAACCGAGTCATCAGTCTCTTCCGTCCGCCTCTACCGCTATTCTAATCAAATCATTTTGCTCTGAACAGTTTCCGCATTTGTCAATCAATTTCCGGCTTAACTCAGCAATGATTGACGAATGCCATGCACAATTATACACTCAACATATCCTCTAATGACCCACTTACTCGGACAATGGAATACAAACATGGCACCGTTAAACTACAATATTTCGTACATTTTTATGAAAAGGGGGTGACGTATCACTTGAAAAGAAATTCAAGTATCATTTAAAAAATATGGTTTTTGCTCTGCTTCGTATGAAATAAGAATATATCTCTTGAGGCAATAACACGAGAATTTTTGGTGATTATTGTTCGTATACGCTCAGAACTACCTTAAAGGAATAATAATTGAGATAATTTGATTTAGTGTAGATAGTGTACAGCAGGAACACAACTTTACTTTTTATTAGTTAAATGAGGGTTGATTTCTGAAAAAATCCAAGCTTCACGATGTATTAGGCTATATATATTAAACGTATTACGTTATTTTGATTGGTTAGCGTCCGGTATGGAGGTTCAACAGGGGTGTCACCCAATTAGTAAAAGCAGTCATCCCGTCAGACCAATTAGGCTAGTCGGAAAATAAGGCTTGTTATTATCTCCTTTTTGGAGTTTTTTTATTCGGAGGGAAAGGACTGGGGGAGAGGTGCCCTCCCGCCGCATGGCCCCTACTCATCTTGACAAAACGACGCTATCTGTCGTCGCCTCGTCTTCCTACACCTCCCGTCCGGAACACCTACCGGAAAATAACGAGCCACTCCTCGAGGCGATACATATTCATCGGGCCCGCTCTCAAGAACCTGGGAATTCTACGAAAATCGAACCGAAGCCGGTTCCACTATCGGCCGGTATCGCGGTCGACGCCCAATGTATCTCACAGCTGGCCCAACTAGATAATTGGTCTGTCGTCGATAATTAAGACGGTTGTACACAGTTTAATCTGAGCGCGATAGCAGAGAGTTGGGGTTTTGTAGTACAAGATTGCTATTCATGAGCATTATTTCAATCGGTACAAAACCTATATTCGATACGCATCATTTTCATATACAATGCATGTGCGAACCATTTGCCCAATATGGGTTGTCAAGTATTAAGTTGATTTATATTATTCTACTATTACCTTGGCGCGCAGAGAGAAGGGGTGAAAATACTGAAATGGAGGAAGAAAATTACCGGAACTGATTGACGGCAGCAGGGTCAGGCATTAATGGGGCCCTTTGCTGCTCGTCTCCTTTAGATGAGCAAATAAAACCGGCATTAAAAGCGACCTCGGGCCCAAATTGAACCCCGGGGCCAATTACAGGATTGCTCCCATTCACCGCCTAATGACTGTCTAAGGTGCAGTTATGTCTTGGGCTTCTTCTTGTCTTACAGGCGGGATAATAACGGTTAAATGCCGGGAAATAACTAATCCCGAGGGTTTCCTGCGGACTTATAAACTGGAATGGCGACAGGTCGACGGTTTATTATTATATTAGTGCACACGTCGTAGCGCAGTGCACCGTGCTACAATATTTTCAAAATTTTTAGAAACACGTGTGTACATGCTGCCCACGAGGCGCCAGTTTGACACACTGGTTTAGAACTGCGATTTTATGCGTTGTGTTAGAGAGAAGTTGAAACTATTTCAAAGTTCAAAACTTTTCCTGTAATGGCCCGAGGACTTGGATACAGGTGCTGTTACAGTAAGCCAACACTCGTGGCAAAAATTGGAAACGGTCTAATCACGGCACAAAACGCTAGAATCTACGGGTCATCATCCGGGCGTTAATCTCTCCAAAAGGGTGGGAGGTGAGAAAAAGGAAAAAGAAAGCGGTAATGCTTTGGGATGTGGTGGGGGCGGGGTAGAGAAAAAGAAAGGAGAAACAGAAGATGTTATATGGGGGAGTCGTCCACAAAACCCAGGGTCCATTGTCCCGCTCGGCGAGGGTCCATTTCTCATCCGTGGACTATCAATCTGGATGAGTCCCCCTTTCAGATAAGCCAACGTCTCGGCGGTGAGAAGGCCGCTGCGGTAGGCCGTGCAAGTGAGTGGAGGGATGAAGCGGCAGGGTGGGCCTCGAGGGCTGTTTATTGTGTTTATGCGACACCGCCCGAGGGCGGGAGGGCGGCCGCGCCGATAAGCCCCACACATATCTCCCATCCTGCCCTAATAAATAGGCCGGGGACAGTGGGAGAAAAAGGTTTATTCTCAGTACGGACACGTTTGTAGAGTTTCGAAAATATTTAAGGACAACGCCGAGATAAGTTCTCTGAACCGATTTTCGTTTAGAGGGATCCAAACCTAGGCCCTATTATTTAACGTACACTGCGTGCATTTTTCTGAATAATACTTATCAGCAGTGTTAAATGATTGCGGCTGATGTCTCTGCTTAGATTTGGAATGGAAAGAAATTCTCAATTTAAGTGTCTCTGGTTAAAATTAGGCTAAAAGTGGCTATGCGGAATCCGATATGAAAGTATTTATGATATTAAACGTTTTATTCTTCTAATAAAACGAGTATGTTTGCGTTAGTAAATATGTTATTAGCCTTAAATCATGTTCCTGTGTTTTCTGTCAGGCGGTCAATACAATAGGCGCAAATCATTATGTTCCGGGCTTTCACTCAGGTTCGACCGCCCGTCAATCCTTTCGCCGCATAGTTCCACGAATCATCGTTGTTAACGTCCTCAGTTGAACGGACAGTGGGACTCGAATTTTCACGGCGAGCAGCGGTCAAATGCACGAACAACATACGTTTCGATTCCTATCGAGTGGAGAAACCGTTTACGTGGTGGTTTCCCCCCCTCGCGTCAATTTGGCTGCCGGGCAGGAAAATGCGAAGAAGAATAAAAAATAATGGACTTCATAATATGAGAGTAGAGGATGGAGGCGATTGAGAGGAATAGCTTTAGAATAACTCTGGACAGGTTTTTTCACCCCCCCTGACTCATTCCGATTTACGGTTTGGACCATTCGTATTTCCTGAAACCGTTAAGACAGATCAAATTTCCGAGATGACATTCAGGTGTATTACATTAGGGAGTACTGAGAGGATTCCCATAACGTTTGTTAATTTTTGGGCTCAATAAACAATTACAGTGCACACATAAATATGTATATCTATATAATTATTTTTATTTTATAATAAATATTAATACGGAAAATGTATTATCACTTTTAACCTGGATGGACCCGAGGATTTATTTTTATTCGTACTATTCTGTTGGGCGTATCGTAAGTCCTCGCCTGTGGCCGCATATAAATACTCGTTTCTTATAAGCGCCTCATTATCTATATATTCATAGTGCAGCCGCCACCTTATGGGCCCTTTCAGGGATGGTAGCCCTGAAGCGTATGCTGTTAACGCTTGTGAGAGGCGTTGTTTAGTGGTATATTTCGGCGTGTAATTGCTCTGTACGTAAGGTGCAGTTAATGTTCGAGCCGTGGCAGTGGGTGGTGGGTCGCTGGACCCTTACGCCGGTATAATACTGGTATTCTGGTACGTGGGAGACAGACAGAGAGCGATAGAAGCGGGGGT
This sequence comes from Lethocerus indicus, assembly GCA_019843655.1. NCBI lineage: Eukaryota > Metazoa > Arthropoda > Insecta > Hemiptera > Belostomatidae > Lethocerus > Lethocerus indicus. Next base: position 18,116,580 of record JACDQD010000005.1, on the reverse strand, counting down.
GAAAGGCGGTGGGGTCGAGTGCGCGACGGGGGAGATATACATGGGGAGAGAGCCGCCGCGAGAGAAAAACAGAAAGAGCAGGAGATAGAGAGGACGCTCGAGAGGGAATGAGTGGGAGGGATCCGGGGGGAAAGAAAACGGACCGAGAGTGAAAGAAGGAGAGGTAGTTTGTGGGAGAGAGAGAGGAGTGGGCAGGGTAGAGAGGTGGAGGATAGACGTGAGGAATGCGGCTCCGCTCAGTCTGGCGTACACCTGCGTCGAACACCTGTGTGAACCTCGGCCGCTCTACGGAGGCGCGCACACACACACACACACACCACCGGACACACCCTGGCCCGTGATTTACTTCCAGTCTCTCTACTACCTCCTCCTCCTCCTCCTCCACCACCACCTCCGCCTCATCCTCATCCTCGCGCCTTTCTGCTTAAAAATAAACTCCGCTCTGTTCGTGGTCGCCGTCGAGAACGTTCCAATTTGTCGTCAGTGTCTAAATCTCAGGAAACGTTTTCTTGGCGAAAAAGTAACTCGGATATTCGTGATAACAACGTACTTATAACTATAACTGTCAGATGGAACTAGAACAGTTTTATTACTTCTTTGGCTAAATTATTGAACAATCATAACCTACTAAATTGCCAGGCATATAATAATCCGGGTAGGAATGATTCATTGGACAAGATATTACTGTTTCTCCTATTACTTTTAAAAAGAAATTATGATAATGCGACAAAACAAAATATTTCTTCGTGCTTACGAAAAATATAAAAAGTGATCGCCACTCCTCTTTCCGAAACATAGCAGTGCGAGCATTCCGTTGATTATTTACGTTCCGAAGAATAGTGTAAATCCATTGCCCGATTCTGGGAGTGGTATCCGGAAATATGTGCCTCGACGAATACCGGCGGCATTAAATCGAAGCGGTTGCACAACATATTGCGTAACTCAACTGGGCGACGCTCGTCAGGTGGTTTAGACAACTGCATTTGTTACAGAATCGATTATTAATCAGATAATTCGGTACAACACGAATGGAATCGAAAAGAATACATCGGCAATGTTAGGTTGTCGATGCTTCCCCGCCACTTCTTATAGCGTTCATAAGTCACCGTTTCGTGAATTCGCGATAACTGTCTTAATTAACATATATGAAATTCCGCGAACGGTTTCAGCGTCAGCCGCCATTGTCCCGACCCTTGGAAAACACCGAGGAAACCGGTTCTTGCGAGTATTCTAAAGGACCCGGTGAGAGAACTCGTGGGAGGGATGTCGGCCGTGGGCTAGCCACGAAAGTAAAACTGCGCGGGCCTCCTTGACGCCAATTAATCAACTCGCAATCGACTTTCCTTTAATTGGAAGCTCCGGCCATAAATCAGCGACCGGAAACGTTTAGCGACATGCCCGCCTCGAGGTTTCGGTTCGTTCCCAACATTCTATCTACAATCATTCCTACGTTTATTTAAATCTATCCAAGGATCTTGGATTCAATTATGTTTGCTATAATTTCAGATTCAATTTCGAATTAACAGAAACTTCAGCGGCCGAAATAGAATGGGAGTCAGAAACAGAGCATATATTTTTTATCCATGTTTATTTTCAATTTTCTAATAACTTTACTATCCTATGATAGACATGACAAAAGTTTTTACCCCAATATAAACTGCCGGCAAATCGCATTCGACGAATACAAATTTTGGGAAAACCTATTTAATATCGCGGTCAGAAAATGTATTGAAATAAGATCTAGATAAGATTTCGCGATAAATTATTTGACCTTCGTACCATCTGAATGCAGCGAGAAGAATTTTATTATTCAGACTATAAAATATGCGTTGGGACCATTTCGGTCCCTTAGATGTGGCATAATTACAGTGTACGTCGGCTGGGATTGCAATAAAAAAGACTAAGATGTGTGCAAACCTCACACTTTAAACGCTTCCTATTATTAAAGCCTCCGATCAAATGAATCCTGTACAGGTTTACAAGTTATTCACAACACAATCACATGCTGTTGTCCTATTCATTGGTTACCGTGTTCTAAATGTAGACGTCGTCAAGCCGACATCTTTGATAAGGATAAATATATTCAGGAATTGACTCCCGGTAATGGCGAATATGAACGTAGAAAGCCGACGCGCGAACCGACTCGTGTGATTTATTCCATTCGTTTATATTGTAACAGATTGTTATGCACTCGCTGTAATAAGAACTAGCGTAAATTGAGGACAGCCAGCTGTAATCAGGGTCGTTACAAATAGGTTGCTTGTTTGTAATGCTTCGGTAGTAGGCTTAAGGACGTGCAGGTGAATGTAAATTCTTCCCAGTTGCGGGTAGCAGCAAATACTCTTGCAACAATAACTGCTTGAAATTTCGAAGAACAATCTAACTGTTAGTGTAGACACACTTATTTATAGATGTCCATATCTTTTAATTTCAACAATTTCAGGGAATATTTCACGGTTTTTTACGTCGTCAGTTCGAGAAAACGCATTGAGAAATAACGTTGGAGAAGGAACGGTTTCTCTTAGTTAATTATTCTTATGATCATTCATGAATGGACTCATTCTTTTTCCAAGATGTGAGAGGAAGAGATATCGAGTAGCATCGGGTGAATCGTTGACCGGAAGTATTTCTTCATTTCACCCCGTCGGAGTCTTCATCGGGCATTCAAAATGCTGCACCAGAAGGCCGGCCGACTGCATTAACATCGGTTCAATTTTCAACTGCGTTCGGTCTATTTATCGTGGGCCCGTTAGTCCTAGTGGCCCCAACCTAGAGAGGGAGAGAGAGAGAGAAATAGAGGGACTGAGTCTTCGGGGGTTTTTACGGCGCCCACTTAATATGAAAATTAGCCCGGGGAACTATTGAATCTAATAATCGTGTACGGATGATACAGCGGCACCGGGTTAATATAGAGCGGGGCCGGGGGGAGGAGCAGGCCAGGGGCGAGTGGTTCGACTCCCACTCAAGAGCCCAGAGATAGAGAGAAAGAGAGAGAGAGAGAGAGGGAGTGAGAAGGGAGATCTAATGGCCAGAAAGAAACTTGTTAAGATGCATGGAACGCCTCTGCGATTCCGATTAACCGACGCACGCCAACTTCGTCCGACATTTGTCAGGAGACACCCTGGCCATTTGTTATTTTCCAATATAATTATTAGACTGCCCTGTTATGATATCGATAGAAAATAGAAAATTATGTAACCAAAGAGAAACGCAGAATACGATGACAATAACTTCCGGTACTTTCCCAGCCTGCATACGAGAACGGGACAGGAAATAGGCCGCCGGGACTCAGATTTCAATTAGCTGCTACGATGAATTGAATCGAAGGCATCGAGTCATAAATATTTGTCAGGTTTTACTTCAAATAGTTTGCTGTTAAGATTAATTTACGCGATTCTTTTCTGCAGTTCAACTTACTTCAGTTTCAAATGTATTCATTTTATTCTGAATTTGCAGATTATATTTTTGTGACAATATTGCTTTATAAGAATAAACGAAGTGTACTTGGAACAAACATTTTAATTTTGGGCTCTAATAAATATCCAAGTATACTACCTAAACTACGTCACATTTAAGAGTATTCATCTACATATTTATTTAGTCGTTGGCCAGACTTCAGTAATCTATTGAGTATCATATACTGTACATCCGATAGGTTTTGTTTTATGATAATTTCTAAATTAACTCGTTCGTCCGTTCAATAATCGAAGATACGTTGGATCGATTATGAATTGAGATAGAGATAAAGGAGGACCAAGAATGAAAGAAAAGAGTTGGGCTAAAGGGGTCGCCGAAGTGTCCGATTTCATCGCAACCGCTTGGCAGGCAAGATCGCATCCGAGAAGGGAGACAACAAGAGAGAGAGAGAGAGAGAGAGAGAGGAAAACTCCAGTTTCACGGGGCCTCTGAACTGAATCGGCTTGCCCAAAAATTAGGACACGGCCGCAAGGCGATGATGGCCGCTCCGTGAGGCCCTCTCGCGGCTACAAACGACAAAAAAAACCAGTTTCACAGTCGGTTTACTATCGAAATAATGACCGCGAGTAGGAAATCAGATTAACGGCGAAACAAGTAACCTTCTCCCATTAGTATACCCCCCTCCCCGGTCCATGCTACACGGCCTATACATATCAGAAATTAAAAAAGAAATTAACGATATTAAGGAACTACAAGCGGAAGCGAAAGGTCCACTACAATCAACATTTACCGAATGAAATTAGTTAGCTAATTTAACGCGAATTTGGTCTCACACTAGTCCACTTCGAATAGAACTTGTCCCAGAATGCCGACAAAGATTAATATGTTGAAAGGAAGAGAGCGGCTTATACCGGAAGCAGTAAAGTGTTGCTGCAACGAGCGTTCTGCAGTCCATAATAAAAATACGGAATGCCTTGATACGCTTTGAATTTGATGTTGTATTGACCCGTACAGGTATGTGACGAAACTGTGATGTGCCATTTGTGCTGCTGTTTCAAAAACCGACGCACGTCATCAACTTGCGTCACATTTCACTTCGGAATACGATTGTATGAATAGCGCCGGATCTTAATGTTTGATCTGGCACTGTTGTGGTTCCTGTCCACACGAACCAACGCGCAGCAAAATGACATCCTTCGTAACGTTCGATCGGACAAACGGAACAGTCAACGTAAAAATAAATTATATTATTTTTAAAAAGGATTCAATTTGTTAATTTATACCTAGCATAAAATACAGTCACACCGATTGGATTTATAAGAATTTTTAGATATGATCCGACCTTATTTACAAAACTGCAGCAGTCTAGCAGATTATATTTATTCTATTCAGTAGCCTTTCTTATTCTGAACGTTGATCACTAGTTAAAAACGAATAATACGCGAGAAGTTGGGACACAATATAAAGGCAATTGACGAACATAAGTACTTAATTTTCAATCTAAAAAAAATATCTTTAAAATATCTAATAGCTAATTGTTTCTAATTACAGAATAACGCGAAGACCGAAAACAAAATGGTCTGGAAACCGAGTAGTTGGAGACGGTCTACAGCTAATGGAGCAGATAGTTCACCAGAAAACCCGATAGGATGCGGCGAAGTCGACAACCGTGACCAGTCCAACCGTGAAGCTCGAAAATATGAAACAGCTCTAATTCATCAATACCGTATTGGAAACCAACGAATTTCGAAATTTTATGCTGCTCTTTTATTCATATTTAGGCGTGCAACGTACAACAGATAGATATAAAACGAAATAAAACTCACAGTTTTACTGCTCCCAATTTTACGTCTGTCCTATTAACACCACAACACCACACTTTCGTTTCCAACTTTCAAATATTACGATGATTGTATAGCTCACCATAAACACAGTGACCACTGAAGTTTTCTTTAAAACAGATTATTGTAATATTTTATTGAAATTTGTTTGAGAAGTATCACCAATGGAAATCAGTTGTTTTCAGTAATTTTTTCAAACGAACTATAATTAATAGATTAAATAATTAGATAACGTAGTGTATACACTAACGGTGGGAGGGGGGGCTTATCCTCGCTGGAAAATACGAATTGTCTTACCGCCGCCATAATAGAGTCTCGGGCTCAAAGGGCATTCTGGCGCCTAGTGCTGTCACGAGAATGGAGGGTTGGAATTAGAAATTTTTAAATTGTCGAAATGGAGCCATTGTTGCGGGCGCGTGACTGCTACGCAATTGTCCAGGGGATCGGGGGTAGGAGGGATCTTATTAGCCCTAATGATGGATTCGCGAAGGCGACAACTCCGGGACAATTGAATCGGCTGGTAATTTTCTGCAATAAGGTTCACAATGCTTGGTGGGGTTGCGCCTCCCCCCCTTTACATTATCCTATTAGACTTAGTCATTGTTCGGGCGGCCAGGAGAAAATGGAACGCGAATGACATGTCGTGACCCAGTCAGCCGTCCAGGATGGACGGAAATGGAGTCCATTGTCTAGGACGTGTCGGGCACGATCTAACAAATCGTGCCGGACAATTGGTCATTTAACTTACAATTGCCTGCGTAACTCGATTCGGCATCTACGTTTGTATAACACGGCCGTAAATGTAGGACACGGCGCCAAATACAGACCGGAATTAAATTCCCGTATCTCGTATATCGCTGTGAACGGAGTAACGAATGAAGACACGCTTAAACACCGTGTTTAAGCCGTCTATTTATTTTTATTTATGCCTGTGATTTGTGATGGAGAAGATTCATGTGAAGTTTCAGATAAAAAATTGATCCACTTCTTTATTTGCAAGCAAAATTGCCTGGGAATTAAAGCGGAACAAAAATCTTGCGATTAATCTATGTAGATGTCAGTGTAAAGTACTTTTTACGTCAAGAATAGTACACGCGAATTGTTGTTATATTGAATATAAATGCGCAAACGCAAGACTCAGAAAGAAGATGAAAAGTCTAGAATAAATGTGATCGACATAAATAAAGAAATAGAGTGCTGTTAGTGCGCTTAGACAAGAGCCAGTGGAGGAGTCATTAATCCGGTGCTATTCATACGTGATCACGGTCAGTATTATTCATATATTTATCACGGTATTCTCGCGATCAGTTTTAGATACAAAAAGCGTTTTTCGTTTAATGTTTTTAACTGACGAGTCTCCTCCTCCCCCCCTCCCAACAACAAGGTGAGACCACAATCCTGTACGTCAGCATGTACCGGAGGTTGGATTCCCGGCTGTAATTACAGCAACGCCTCCTAAAAACGTCGTAGCTCATCCCCTCTTACTCTCACTCCCTCGGCTAACAACTTAATTGAGGAAGAAACTTCGGTCGGTGCAATCAGAGGGCCCTGAGGTTGTGGAGCTGTTGTCGGCGCTTGGAACGCTTCCAGTCTCCACTTTTGTTTCCATTTCGAGTCACTGTCCCACTACTCGGGAACTATCCGATCTACTGTTGGAAATCGTAACAAAATGGAAAATGTAAAGCGCATTGTAATTGTTGCATTTTCTTATAAGAAAATAATTGGTGCATATAGTTCACACGATACCAAATGTCTTCCCACCTACCAAATGTTGTAATGCAATGTATTGCCTGATCGTTATGGTTCTTGAGTAAACAAAATGCTACTAACGACGGAAACGCGCTGTCTGTTTGGCCGGCATTTGTTCGAAGCGTTTCGCCTCAAAAGTTAATGATATTCCTGTGATACAGTTCCGATGGTAGGCGGGTGAGTGTTGTACAGTGACTATTGTTATGTGTCAACACCGTTGGGGGTGTGGAACTGCCCGTCGACTGGTTTCCCACCCTAATCTGGCTCCGATCCCCGGCCGGGCGAGGAAGTGGAATAGGCGTTGCTCACTTGCCGTCAATAATGTATTCAAGTGTAATGTAGGGGGAGGGTCGTGATTGGGAGCAGCATGAGCCTACCGCTTATGAATATTCCCCAGCTCTATTAGTGACGGTGTCCCGGCCACAACACCTGTCCCGCAAGACAGATAAACGCCGCCGTGTGAACTTCCTCTTGCGTCCTTTCAGAACGAAATCAGAGACACGGCTTCCGATATTGGACGGTATAGATTTTACTAAACGAAATATATCTGGCGTATGTCCAAACGGGGCAGTGAACATATTCCAATTAAAAGGTTGCAAAATGTATGTTGGTGAAGTTATAAACAGAGATCAATGCAGTAATAGTATTTAAGACTACAAATATAAATTACAGATTTATCCGATTCCTTTTTTATCCAGAAAAGGTTCCCGAGAAATAAACATTTGGGATGCATAAAAGATAAAATGGAGATTGCAATTGTAGTTTACACATTGTGGGTGCCATCGGTCCGTTAACTTAAGGAGTGTTTTAAACAAACGCTCTTACGCCATTAATAATCGGGTCCACTATATCTTCGAACGTGTGGCTGCTTGGGAACAGGCGCCGTTCTCATTTCACAGACGCACAGATACACACACACGCACACCTGTCAAGACTTGTCGACCCGCAAAGCGCAATTTAAAATGGGAGCGCGTCGCTGCCGAGAGCCTCCAGAAACTCTCATAGGCGAGACCCGATCGCAACATTCCCAGAGTCACATTAATCTCAAATCCGTCCTTTCAATGGCCGGCGAATTCAATTAGACGAAGCGGCCGCGGCTAATCACCGTCTCACACAACACGGCCCAATTAATCCGCTACTTGGAATTACACTAGAAGATAAGTCAATTTGATTTTCGAACGATAATTATTCAACGCTCCAATTACGGAAATTATCCGTCGCCGGGGACATAAATCTGCCAAAGCGACTTTTATTTATTTATTTAATTGTTTATACCTGATATATACGTCTCATTCGTGTCTAAATTGGCCCGATAATTTCTAACCTTCGTTAGAAGTCCGTTTTACCCTGATTGCGTGTTTCATTCCTAATAAATGATATATATTTGCAAACGTTATTAGCTTAAAGTTTCCCACTCTGGTTTGGTACATAAACCCTGTTCCCTGCTGCCCTGTTCCCTCTTCCATCAAAGATTTGTACGCCCGACTGTGCCATTCGAGTTTACATTATTCAATACTCAATTTTTGTGATAATGTTTTTCCGATCATTAAAGATACTAATTTGGGACCGGCCAACTTGACTCATTCGGTCCGAATCCAAATATGTGAGCAGATAAAGATTGATAATGGATTCTGATCTGAAAACGGACAAATAACGTGGCACAATTGGCAGCCGTTTATTAAAATGGGGTCTAATTAATTCACTGGCCCAAGAAACAATTAATTTTTTATAGTCTACTAAACGTACAACTATATTTTAGTGGACGAAGATGCAAATGGAAAATACACTAACAATTTTGTTTACATGCAAGTATTTTTGTTGTACATCGGGCTCCTCTTTGTATTTTACCTTCCCCAGGTTTTTATTCCCATTCAGGGACGGCGTGGAAAGCCTATCAAGGCGGGATAAATCATTCCTCTAATTGAGCGGTGGGACATTCTTCCCAGCCTCGGAGGTAAATCACGAGTCGGTTGAATATTCAAGGAAAGGCAGAGAAGGGCGGACTGAGGTCGGTGAGGGTGACAGATCTGTCCACAGGGTGGACGGGTGGCCGGCCTACCACTGGCCATAATCAATTTACACGCTCTCCACAGAACCTCCGTTCCCGATTAGGCGCTTACAAAGTGCGCCCGCAACGGCGACGACTTCATCAGCCGCCTGGATTCGGTATAAATTTGCAAGTGATTAACATTTTCTTTAATTCATGGGCAGCGCAGCCCCGGGCCGACTGTCCGGCGGTTCACCGCCGGGTAAAGAGATTTTTTCAATAAAATAATTTTTATTTATTTTTTATTTTGAACGGGATTCTATTCGATCCGCCGACCATTTATCAATCGGGTCGGTCCGGGCCGCAATAATATTATCCTCTCCGATCCCCGATCTCCGGTTTGAGATTAATATCTCGGACTCCTCGAAAATAAATCACGGTCACTTTAATTTCCAGCCCGGCCGAGAGAGTCGATAGTGCGGCGTTGTCTCCCGTTCGGAACTATAATTTCATCTGACGGGTGTACCGCAAAAAAAACCGAAAAAAAGAAGCAGAAAAGAAGTGGAGGAAACGGAGACGGCAGACAGGTGACGGTTACAAACGCCGATTTTTGCAATTAAGCGAATATAAATTATTGTCAAAGCGGTACAAATAAAACGCAAGTCGGAGTCAGCAGCGATTCTCCTCCGCAATGTTTTCCCAGTCGAGTGATTTAATATTCAGCTTGGATCGTGCGACGCGTTGGATGTTTTGCATTAGTTACACCACGGCGTTATTGCAAATTGATTACGCTGACTTACAATTTTAACCCAAGTGCGCCTCCAGAGTACGTGACAATGCTGAATTAATAATGACTGTTTTTTTGAGTACAATAGAAACTAGTTTCACTTACTGTTGGTCACTTTTATCGGATTTATTAATCATTTTGAAATGTAATATTATGCGGATAATAATGTGCTACTTTCCGATGGCACAAACCTGATATATGTACGGTATAGCGTATATATCGCTAAAGAGGAAACCTTCTTTTCTGTAACTTTTGTGTTAAATCGGTATCGTGTTAGGTGAACTTTGCCTAGAGCAGAACGTGGGAGGGAGGGTATACGCTCAGTTTCCCATAATAGACCAGGGTAACTAAAACCCCAGGGAAACATTCAACATTTATGGGCTTTACATGAAAAGCGGGACGAATTTTCACTGCAGTTTATTGTCTTGCAAAAGAAACCCTAATGGGAGGCTCGTGTTGGGCAATGGGATGGATTCCGAGCCCGGGTCATGTCTGAACAGATCACGAACGGGGAGACCGCCCCGACTGTGAACATTGGAAACATGAAATGTCAGCTATTGCTTTATCGCCAAACAACGCCGATATCGATCTAAACCTACCTGGCCGCGGTTTAGTCAACAGATTTCCTATAAATATTTTCAATTACTCGAGTGCTCGATCCGCTATCTCGCTGGGAATTAGGACGAGAGGAATGAGGGCAAGCGGTTCTTACCGGCAGATACTTTATCTGAAGTTGCTTGTCTTTAACAAGTAAGCTATTTCTTGCTTTCAAATTAACTGGTTAAATACACAAGTGGAGGTGTTTGTATGATAGGTTTAATCACGATCAAAATAACGACTGATACACATCGCAGTGGTTTAGGCTATCAATCTTCATGAACTCTAAACTCAAATATTTATTTCCGTTACATTATATAAACTTGAATGTATGACAAATGTATGCAAGTACTAACTATTTTACTACTTAACTAAAACTATTTTTTTATCTTCACTTTATTTGAACGCATTTACGATGCCCCTGTTTGATCAGGTCATCCTACGGATCAAGTTGTTAGAAAATATATAAATTGAGTTTTTACTGTTTGGATCCGTGGCAGCAATACAAGGGACACCGGATTACCGTAAATCAAGTTTCAAGCCTTGATATATGGAAACAGAGTCGGGCCGGGAGCTGGATAGAGAGCGGGGTAATGCCCCTGTACTCCTCCCATCTCTTATTATCCAATGTGGGCTGAACCCGGTATACCACTTAATATAGTGACATCGGCCGGGTCTTCAATCGATTTTCTAGTCCACTCAGCGGAACGATCTCAGAATAAATTAATTCTCTTCAGAGCTTGGTTTATTTATTTATTGTAGTCGACAAATTTAAAACTTAAGGTTTCAACGAGAAACCGCCAGAGAATTATTTTTCAACGTCCTGAGCTCCGGACCGTTCTTATTTACGGTAGTTGTATATAATGATTACAGTTGTAAATTCCATACTTCAGGCGGTCACACTGGCCTGAAGGAAATGCGATACTCGGGGGCTCTGCTTTTGGAGGGGAAGGTTGAGATCGTTATCAGATGTGAACTGTGCAACCTTTTTAAAGAGTTGAATTTTCGTCAATGTGTGCACATGTATGCATAACAATTTTATAATTTATATATATATATATATATATATATATATATATATATATATATATATAAATCGCCATCTCTATTCCTGGGAGAGCGACAGATTATCATCTAACTTTGATATATAATATTGAACCCACCCGCCCCCGGTATATAAATACACCCAGACACATACATGAACAACCCAGATAAAACATCATACCGTATACATTTCTGCTGGTAATGGGAATTTACTTTGGTCACTGGCTAGTCCTATTTTCCGTTTTGAGTTTGTGTTGTCGGGTCGGGTGGGGGTAGGGGGGGGCCTATCAAATAAACGGTAACGTTTTACCGGTAAAAAGCCAACGGTCAAGTTGGGCTAGTGATGCGGCCGCAGGTGTCTGTTGGCGCGAGGTCCCTGGTACGTGATTCCTGCTTCCGGGTAAGGCCCTTCCCTAAGCCGGCCTAATGTAGCTGTTCTAGCCGGTGGACTCCTCCTCCACCTGTTAGAGGGAACGCCGCCCTTGCAGAACCATCGGACTCTTCGTGTGAATCCTATTTTCACCCCACCCGCCTCCTCCACATCACTGCGCCAGGTGCTACCTGCGGCCACCCTTGTGTACCGAACCGAGCGATATGCCCGCGATTAGAATAAGTAATTAGTGGAAAAGGGGCGGTTGGAACAACAGCAGATTCAACGGTAATGTGAGTCGACCATTACATTAGTCTCTGCTCCATTTATTAAGACGGTTTCATAGAACGTGTTCATCTTTGTGCACTATTCATAATGAAATAAAAATCTACACTGTGGTAAAGTTGTCGTTGAAACTGAACCACTCTAAGCAGGAGACATTTTTGCCAACATGATAAGATTGATTCTGTTTCTTTATTTATTATTGATATTTAAGATATTTGATTGAGGGATTCCTTGATGGTCTCATGCTAAATTAATTAAATTTGAAAGTAGTATATTCCTTTAATAGTAAAGTACAATTTATGATTATAATGATATTCGGATAATCGAATTTAGATCCTGAATAAGTATGACGGTAGCATTTATCTCCTCACGTTCAAACCAACAATATTTGTCATCCGTTATCATTCTGTTATCGAGGGGTAACCGATTTAAGCGAAGACGGAGCACGGCGTTCTCTTCTCGGCTAACAAGGCAAATTAAACATAATAACAAGTGTAACGAATGCACACAACCTGCTAAACCGTATCGGGAATTCTATTTTTTAAAGGAAGGCCAGGTGTCCGCGTGGCCACCCTTGCGTACCGGACCGAGCAATATTGCCGGCCGAGAGTAGGCTCAGATTAGAATAATATAGTTGGGCCAAATAGGAGGCATTATAAAAAAAGTGGAAGAACACAGGAAAGGGCGGGCGTTCAACGGCTTTTTTTCATGCGCTTCCAACAGTGCCTCTTCGTTTATCTGATTTCATTCGGGAGAAATTCGAGTTATGCCTTTTGAAATGTCCCCCGCCGAATTTTATGCCCCAATTACCGGAATGTAAAAACGGTCCGTACAGAGATTCAAATCAAATCTCTCCTATAACTGGACAGTGCTAGACAAAAGCCGAACATCCAACCGATTGAAACAAAAATAATACGGATAAATATTTGCCCTATTTAGATCATTAGCATATCGGTTGCGGCTTTGCGTTCTGAATAAGCATCATGGCCTAACCCGGCGGTTACCAAACGTTTTAAGTTTCCGGCGCCCCAATATTATATTTTCCACGGCGCCCCAAATCTCATGATGGACAGACAGCCCATAATACGCTTACAGCTGTGCGGAGCTTAATTAACAATCCCCGAGAAGTAGGACGGAACCACTTTTCCGTTTTAAACATTAGACGCTGATATCGGGTACTTGTTGAAACACGAAAGGAAGATTTCGGTGAAATGGTTGAGGGGCGGTTGAGCCACCTGTTTGGCGGAGTCACCCTTGCAGAACGCCGGCCCCGGTTCAAACAACGCCCCGACTCCCAGTGGATCCTCCGAACCCCCAATTCATCAGACCCGTCCTCCGGAAAATGAATGGACGGATTTTTAATGTACGATAACTAAAATTATCATGAAACTCCGAAAATAAATATTAAAGCGGCGGCTCTCCGTCAACAAACGTCAAAATCTAGACCTAAAGCGTGATCCCAAGGCCGAAGCTAATATTAAATATATTTAGCGATATCAGAGTAGTGAATTGGAGGGGTAGTATGTTGAATAATAAAAAAATGTTAATAAAAAAGGTCAGGAAGGCTTAGTAGGACTTGATTCCATCTTTTCAAGACGAGAAGATTTCGATGAATTGTATTTAATTATTACCTATTGAATAAATCAGAAATATACCATATTATATAAGATATTGCAAACGCAAACACAACAAAACTATGAAAACTTTAATTAGAGTAGATTGAAAGAACATGTTTATTTATATTGCGTTAATACATTTATCCGTATTAATGCGATTTAATAGAATGTCTTCATTAGAAGGTACCTTTTAGCGATCATATGGTAATTCTCATAACTAGCGAGGAAACATAATTACGCCCGGTTAATACTCGAGAGAACAATAATAAATATGATTTAAAATACCTGCTTTGTGGTCTCCGATGGGTTGGAATACCGTAATGGACCGTAATACCGTAAAAAACCAGCGAGAAGAGACAGAAACACACGAAATCTACAATAAATATTATATTGTGGTTCTGTTAACATTGGGCCAGTCAATTGCTTCCGGTCGAAATATTCACTATCTGCGATTGCGATACCTGTTGAGATTCGTTCGCAAATTTCCCCTATGATGTATAGTGAACTGGCAGGGGAGGAGAGTGCGAAATAGGAGGAAGAAAAATTCAAAAACGAACGTCTACTCCTTCGAGAAAGTGGGCGAGAGGAGTTTCTCCCGTCGGTAAACAGAGGAGAAGGGCCGGGCAAATATTTGAACGGACATTAGTAACAGATAACGGTGTTGACCCAGGTGTTTGTGTTTGCGAACCGTCCTCGAGAGGCTCGGGAGTGAAGATAGGGGAGGGCGTGAACATTGTCTTAGTCCGGCCCCGGTTGTCTCTTATCTGGGCCGGTGCTCGAGCACCGGCACCCCGGTGCACCCGCACCCGACAACAAACTATCCCCACTCCCCACCGCTCAAGTCACTTTTACCATCATCTAAAACGATAACGCGAAAAAGTAAAGAACTTGGATCTGCAGAAAAAAATAATTAGGGCCGGCAATAATTACCGACTTGGTGGAGCTAAAACAGATTCCGAACCAAACCGAAACCGAAAGGTGAGCTGTAAAAATAAATTAAAACATGTATTGTAGAATTTAGTAATTCGCAAGCGTGAAATGTGAAACTAACTGAACGTTGTGATACCATAATCATTCGGCGCCATAAAAAACTATTAGCATGTTATGTGAGAGGTCCACGATTATCCATAAATTCGGAACTCATATTCTGAGAAAATTATTGAATTTGTTCGTTGTAAGCTTATAACGAATAATTTCTTTTTGCCCAAATCATTCGGGACTTTTAAGTTTAAGTATAGCACTACTCATTTTATCAGCAGTGCGAAGTCAAGAATTTCCCAATTTTTCGCATTGTAAGCTTCAAAGCCTTCGCTGTTTAATTAATGCGGCTTGTAATTTCTGCGAATATTTTCAACCGATAACTTAAATTGTGCCTGTTGTGGAATATAATAAATTATTTTCGGAATTGTTTACCGCCTGAAAATTGGTGTAGCTGTAAATCATTCCTCTTCAAACGAGTTCCAATTCGGACCCGTTGAAAAGCCAGTGTGTGCCTTCTTTCCGACAGTTAAACATGGCTCCCAATCGTGACCTTATCCGAGCATTATAAAATAAGAGAATTGCTAAATTCCGTGCAGGTGCGTTTCGTGTTGCAATGAAAGATAAGAAAACGGCACTGTTTTACACAAAACGTTCAATTATATAACACTAAACGTTCCACTTCAGTTTTCGTTTCCGAAAAAATACTCAATAAACCGGTGATTTAAGAGACATTTCTATAGACTATTCCCGGCATGTCGGCATTGTTATTGTTTCATTAATCCTAAATAAAGATGAAGAAATTATCAATAATATTTCTAGCCTTATTTTATCATGATACAATACGAACAAAACTGCAATGCAAAGAAAGAATATATTCATTGTAGAATATACACTTCATTTATTCATAAATGATTTTCATATGATTTATAATGTTTCAGATTTGAACGATCGACAGATGGATAGTAAATAGAAAATAGTCATACTTTTAAGGAACTAGTTCCTTAAAAAAACATACGGAAGCGATGATTCGAAATGCCCAAGTGTAGTGAGTTACTCAGAGGGCGGCGGGGACAATGCAGCATTTCCAGCCTAGACTTTTACAAGGGAATAATTTAAATTTAAGATGTCCTTAGACAGAACACTGTGGTTCCTTATATTGTTCTGAACCTATTTATGGAAAACAGAAACCGAACTGTAACATTTTGGTGCTCCGGGCTACAGTTACCACGGGATACCTTAAAAGCAATTACTGCGTCTTGACAAAGCCATAATCAAAATTTACGAGCGAAACATAATTATAATTCATGATCAATTGAGTCAGATAAAATTTCGGATTCCAGTATTCATTTGATTTACCACGCCCCGCGCTTACAGGAGGGGAAGCCAGCGCGTTTGGAATAAACAACCGTTCAACCAGATTCAAAATACCATTAACCATTACGCCCTTATTAGTGGGCTGTACCTCTTTACATCGGGACCGGCGGTCATTAATTCAGAATCGAAACCAGAGATTGTTTTGTCTTTTTTTTATCCTTTATTTCTTTCCACGAATAAGATCTCAAACTAGATAATGCGCGGAGTAATTTCAGTATCGTAGGATCTTATAGAGGAACGCAATAACTCATCTATTACCGTTAGAGCCAACGAGAGGTAAAACCATTTTCTTCAGATTGTATAATTTATATGCCCCGTCCCCGGACCGGGGCCCGGTTAATGCCAGATCCTATTTAGTGAAGAAGATGCGCACTGTGGACTAGACCGTGTGTAGTCTTTGCCCGATACTAATTTCCACCAATTAGACGCCATTACGCCCCCATTATCATGAATTATGGTAATGGGCCGCCCCGTCTATTTCTTCCACCCCCTAACCGACAGCCTTTTAACAGAAGCAACATAAAATAACCGCCTACAACCAACCACCCTTATATTCAAATTAAAGATATCAAATGAGATACATATATTTGTACACGAGTCTGTTCTGTTCTCCTCGATCTTCAGATAGTAAAATAAACTTTTATGTTGATTAAAGCGGTCGAAGAGTTTTATTTTCCATATACTTTCTTGTTCATCTTAAGACATTAAATGTATACTCAATGAATTCATCCATTTCAAACTATTTACTCTTACGTACAGTATTCCTTCCTCACTATATTTCCGACGGAATACTATTGACGATTGAGGGAAGCCACTAATTTGGGTCCATATAGTGTGGGTACGGACGTGTCGTTAATTCAATGTCACGAGTTTATTGTAAACGCCCTAAACCTTTCTTATTACCTAAAGATTAGACAGTGTATTTTGTAGCGGGCTTCCTAAAACATCGTGCCAACGTTCTGAGGCCGCGCGAGACTAATGATGGGAGGGGGGCAATTTCGAATGCTGTTTCCTCGAAATTAAATTAATTTTTTTAGTCTGGTTTCAATTGGGGCCAGGATTAAAATCAATATCGGGCGCCGTCTCTAATGGGAGCGTCGATTAGACCAAACCGGGCAAACCGAACTATAATATAATAAACCGTTAGTGCAGGCAGGGGCCGCTCCCAACCGCCAATCAGAACGAAAATGATACCGGCTTCAGGCCGACCCGCGTTACGGTACATCTTGGCCCGCGACACGTCGTTAGGACCAAAACATCTCAATTAGACTAATTCAGCACCCCTGACCACGGCCATTACTCTAACTGTAAAATGGCCCTCGACAAACAAAACCCTATTTATCGATGTCGGAATCAATTTTAATAATCCCATCTCGACAGGACGTATTTATTTTCAGGACGGGGAATTAAAAATGAAAATAAAGGATTCGGTTTTTAATCGATTTTTTAAACGGCCTCGGTATTCGGTTCGATGCTGGCCTGAACCTCAGGCCGGCCTCGAAGAATTTATAGCGTCGTAAATACTTCATCGTCCCCCAGGGCAAGGAATAGCTATTAATCCTTTAAGGACTAAAAATGCAATTCAGAGTCAAAATATGCTCAGAATGAAAGCCAAGTTCACTAATATAAGCGACACTTACAGGCAAACCTCGGGATTATATATAATCCGTTTTCATTTCTTATACATTGTTATAAACGTTGTTATTGGTATTTGAAATTTCATTCTGGAAATTAAATTTAATTAAACTTACAATACCAGTTTGGGGGATTGGCGAGGGCGTGAAATATTGTTGCACTCTTCAGTCGCCTCTCGCTGATTATGTCACTGACGGAATGGGCTACGGGCGATGGCTGAAACCGGTGCAACGAGTGCAGGCGCAATACCGCAATATTGACGATAAATCCAATTGGTTTAAAATAAAAAATAACGTTATTTGATTTCAGAGCTTCAATGATAATAATTGACTATGATACATAACATGCCATTTGGAAGGCGAGAGTATCACAGAAGAGAAGATAGCACATATTGACTATAATTCAAGCTATAATTATAGTGCCCATTGCGCTTTCAACGGTGGGCCCAACGTCGTGTAATTATCGGTTGTCCCCCGTTTACCAATCGCCCCTCTTCTCGCCAACTAATAATAAATTGATTCGGGGCTACTCGCAAATAATTTATTCCGGGACCAAAGAAGAGGGGGGAGGGAGAGAGGGAGGGATGGATGGAGGGAGATATCCCGCAGAGACCAAGGGAACAACGAGGAGAAGAAAAAATGTAACGGGCCTATTTTGAATTAATTTCGGCGTCATGCCGACCTACCGACCGACAGTCTCAGCGTGCGACAGACTCAGCATTAATTAGGTGAAAGTACCTATGTGTACGAGCCGGAAAGGCGCTGTGCACCTCTGTGTGTGTGTGTGTGCGGAGGCAATTTGAATTTGATTTACAACTGTAAATTATCACTGTGTACGACCGACCCCGCCGGGCCTCTTTCCAAAGGGACCTAATGTTACACCCTCGGCATTGGCTCTAGAGATTCCTTATACTCGAGGATAAGTCCGACCCTTGTGCTGCCCCTTGTTGCGTTTAATGCTAATAATAGCAGTCTGAAAAATAATAATTAATCATTAATTGACCAAATTGTCAATGGTGTATACGTACAGTTGAGTTCAATACCAAAACGATACCAAACGTTCCAATATACTAATATCCTAGGTAGAAGATGAGTGAAGAGTGGAGGACATTCTGGCGAGTAGCATTTCCGCTTCTCTGGTTAGTAAATAAGGCGTGTTGACTGATTAAACTGCAGTCACTGCACTATTAGTCTTATCCTGCAAGCCACAACTTTCCCGAATGCATTTGCACTAACATTTTCACAACTGGTTCCTTAGGATTACAAAATTATTATTGTGCGTCTTAAAGCCTAAAAATATTCATAATATTGAATTTTAGTTGTACTATTTACTGCCTTTACACCCCCGAGTTACACAATGCTCGTGGTGTTTTTGCACAGAGATAATGTTTTAAAATATTGATTAGAGAAATTGATTTGTGTCTATATTAGTGGACACTATTGTGGCAACCATGTCTATACATAAAATGTATTCGTTCTAAATATATAGCATCTGAAAATGATATCGCATTTATATTCAAATTTACTCTTCCCACTGGATCCATGAAAGCGGTATTAAGGTTATAAGTTATTTTTATATTATCTATTCCACAAGGGTAAACCAATAAAAGTTGATAATAAAATATTTCGTTTGTCTAAGATTACCGATAGTAGCTGCTGAAAAAGCAGTCTCTATTTATTTAAATTAATATTCAAGATTGGCCCAAAGAAATAATACCGCACAAATGTTCCAGGAATAATTTTTCTGAGTCATCAATTTCCGGAATTGCAGGTGTGAAAATCGAATGTTTTTATATTCCACCGATTGCAGATTTATTTATCGAGTTGAACGACGCCATTGCTTTGAGTTGAACACCTGGCGGTAAGATATTGTAATCAGTCTCGAGAAATAAGCGATAGATAAGATTGGCCCTTGACATCCATTGTGTACGCATTTGAGATTCGCCATTTATACTTTTTTTTGTTCGTACAGCGCCAAAACGCATCCAATTTATAGTAAAATATATTTATATTTGTTTTCTTTTTTATTTATATGATTACTTGAAAGAAATAATATAGTTTTATTAAAATACCTAGGTCCAGATTTCAGACTTCATGTGCAAAAAACGAAGACCGTTATTATTTCTACGATTTAACCACATTTTATTAACTCTACCTTTCATTCTTACATTTTCCATCGTACATACCGAGAAACTTTTTAATCGTGGTCTTCTTGTCATGAAAGGTAATTGTTGAATGCGTTTCTAATAATCAATTTGATAATAATGGGTAAAAATTGGCTTAACAATGGTAGATTCGCATCTGTATTGAGCATAACGATTGTTGCGAGTTACGTTAGATGAATTGTATTAGCCGAATGAAAATAAAGTTTTAAAGGGACACTGTAGGTAATTCGACAGTCCAATAGAGGGGTTTTCATTTTCTCATGTTGTCACCCGCCAGACTGATTTAAAATTCAAATAAAAATTTTTTTCACGATAAAAAAAAGTTGCATTCGTCGCCGAGCGGTCGTTATCGGGGTTTACGAGGGCAAATAGAGGATAATGCAGAACGAGTGTTTGAAGAAATACAGGACAAACACCTGGGCGATTGGGCGGGCACAATGCTATCTGCGTTCCTCGCCCTACGAGAGTTATCACTCAAAACATGAGTGGAGATCACCTACCAACACCGTAATTCACCAACCGGCTCCCGCCTTCCTCGAGTGTCCTTCATATCCGCCCTTATCATATCCTTAGTCCCCAATTTCATATTAGGAATCAATTTTCGTACGTTCTCTTAATTAGTTTTGTATTTTGATATAATATCTAAGAGAAGATGTAAGAGTTTATATTTATATATCCAATATGTGCACAGTACGGATGCCGAAGAATAAATAATTCTTAAAAATCGACCAAACTCCGCTGAATTTATTTTCATATTGCGAACGTAACTATCTATTTTTTCAGAGTCCAGTGCCTAAATCTTACTGTTAACATCGTACAGGTTGGTCAGTGAATTCGGGTTTCAATATACAATTTTAATTTATCGCGTTGTCAAGTCGGAAACTGGTTTCTGGATTAACGACCGTCACGGATTTGTGGAGGCGGCCAACAACACATGAACACATCACAAAACCCGGGTGAAAACCACAATTATTGCCTAAATCGGGAATAGGCGTGGGTACAACAACTTTTATAACTATGTCTTTATAGGTGAAAGTTAATCGCCATCGGGCCACCGTTTAAATGTTGGACTGGCCGTTTGTGCTGTCAATTTATAACTTTGAATTTTCGCTGTCTCCGAAGGCCCGCATAATCCGGGCCCATGTCTTTCGTGGGGTCCCCTGACATTATATTTAATGTTTATTTTATTTTTCGGTAAAATGCACGGAACCTTTTTCCACCCTACTGACAGAGGACCAAATAAGAGAGCGATACAGAAAAACCGCAGGAATCATAAATTTATATATTATTAAGTGACAATATACTAAATCCCAAAAGACATCTCCATCTACATAAATCTCCAAGATTTATTCTACAAGAATCCAACATTTTGGTAATTCATTTCCTCCGGTGGAAGTGTGGTGGTGGTCGGCCCATTTCCGACACCTCGGCCATTCGGGACGAGTTACAAGCTCTTTCTCCACTTTTTTCTGCCGCAGCCGTATAAGGCGGGACTTATACGGAGGAGTCAGTCCTTTTTAAATGTCCTAAAAGGAGTCGATGGCGGGACACTGGAAGAAGTTGGGCTGGTTCGGGCCATGAGCCGGCACTTTTCGGCGGATGCGACACCAATCTTGTTTAAAATCAACAATGAAAAATTAATTTCGTTTCGTTTATTATCGAATACAACTCTACAGATTCAAAAGCTGGTGTTGCGTTCAAGTCGTGAATTGTTTGACGTCTAATTGAAAGTATTCAATATTTAGTTCTAAATACGAGATACGGCCACGGGTTCAAATTCTGTTTCTTTACTCTGACAAATGGTGTCCGGCCATTTGTGCTGTTAATTTATAACTTCGAATTTTTGCTGGCTCTGAAGGCCCGCATAACTCTGACCGTGCCATTCTTGGTGGCCCTCCACCGTGGCGATACCGACCTCACATTTTTAATTTCTTAAAGTGCGCGATATTTAAGAAATATTATCGTTTCCGAGACATTATTTTTTCAAGCCTTAAATCTTTTTGTACACATTAAACCATAATAATAAATTATTAAATTAACTCCGCTTATTCAATTTCCACTTGGAAAAGCGCCTGAATGTTCGTGTAGAATATCAAATAAATAAGAAATGGGGTCTGAAATTTGTTATTTTTCAAAAGTTTCGCACCTGGGAGATTTCTCGGCTAGGTTTCTCAGGTGAATTTGCAAGGTTTCGAGCGGTGTTTGGCTAAGACATATGGTTGGTCGGCGGCCCAAAGTAAACATGACCCATTTTCCACTGGCCAACTGTGAATACCGCCGGTTTTGTTCCCCCCTACGTGTTTGCACACACACAGAGTCCAGGCCCTGCACAAATACTGGAGCGCGATGACAGTTATTTCAAAAGGATTCCCCTACGCTAACCAACACTGGGCCCACCTAATCGGGCGGCGGCACCTGCATTCGGGTATACCTAATATTCCCCATCATATTTATGGCCAAAATATTTATCATTATTAACGCCTCTGGACATGAACAATAAATCATTTATTTTATACAAGAAATTCTTACCTAAGCGCATGACAGGCCATAAGCAACCAATTGCGCTATATAAGGAACGTCGAAAAATATATGATATAGTTTAAAACTGTTGAAAGGTCCACCTGGGTTTGGAGTATCATTACCCTTGTGATCTGCTAAACGGTTGCTACTGTCGTACGATATACCTGGATTTCGTTCAGTTACAGAGCACTTGTGAGATTATTACTTACCGAATTTAAGAGAAAATAAAAATGGAAATGAGGTAAATTGTGCGTAAATTTTAGGAAACGTATCGAAAAATACGCCAGGATGGCAAATAATGGGATATTTCAAACGGTACTGCAACAAACGCTTACAAATCTACGACAGAGTCAAACGTCATTACATCAGAGCGTATTATTATTTGATATATTTCATTGCATTATCCCTGTACACGTTTATTTGAATTGGTTACGACAGGTACTTACCCATGCTGGCGACGTAGCACTCACTGCACTGCTGCAGGCATTGGCGATCACGAAACCTGAAGAAAATGCGAGTTAGGACACTAAATCTGAAGAGTGCAGATATGACAACCCCCCGCAATCAAATACCTTATACGAGTACATACTCCAGTAGTATTTCCCGCACGATTAATTAAATACAGAACACCGCATGTTATAATCGTGTTTACTCGAAGGGGATATAAAATTTGTTTGCATTCCTGTTCCACCGAGGGATTTTTCCGTGATAACATATAATAAATACGAATGATAAGATGAAAACCTTGCAATTCGTTATATATTACGTTACGGGGCCGTCAAATAACTATACAGTTTATTCTGTGTCGTTCATCGTTTACTTTTTCATTCTATTCTACTTCGCATTCTGGAAATGATCTCTAGAAATATTTCCAAATGTCCCCGATGATTTATAATGTTGGCTGTGGCCGGGACAAAGTGTTGGGGCCAGGAGCTTTTTCTCTGGCCGGTAAGCTCTCCGGGGCCGATTTCACCGTCCCATTTGGCAGCCCTCGCCCGACACAGCCAGAGCACCACCTCGCGCCTCCTTTCACTGGACCACCAACGAATTACGGACGTACCCGCAAAGATTCCGGCTTACATTAGCGACCTTTCAAGGAGTGAGCCGTCTGAATTTATGCTAAGAGGTATGCGAACGATTTGTCACGGGTATGTAAGCACCTACCTGACCACATTACTTAATCCCGATATTTTGTTCCTTTTATCATTTTCCGTTTCATAAATAGTACTCAAATCACTTACAACTTACTGCTTCACTGCTATACAAATATTCAATAACGCAATCATCACATACAATATCAATAACTCCTTCTTCACACGCTCGATATATAGAACTGATCTCTGGAATTTAGAATCATTTAACCTTACTACATACTGTCCAATACGGTGAGGCTTAGATAACTTCACAGCACTCGGACAATGAATCTAATGAAAGTACTTCATAATCAGTCAATCATTTAGGCCTGCGAGAATAAACTTCTCGGGAAAAAAACGAAAACTGCGGAATACGAATAATGTGGATTTAAAATCCCCCTTTGTCAACGACTTGTGATATACAAAGCTATGTACACATTAGCTTATGGTATTTGTAGAGAGGGTGATCCGCGAATAATCATCTCATATTGACACTTCTCCAACAAAGTAAACAAATGCGGGGGAAGTGCCCCGCTTAGTTATGCAGGGCCCGCTCGAAATCCATCCGGTATCTTTACATTGCACACAAATAGCTATTAGCTTTAGTATAATAAGACAGAAAGACATTGAAAGAAAAAGGGAGGCAGAACGAGAATTCGAGTTACAAATCTCTTACGTCAGGAACCCGTAATTCTACTTGTTCTCGTGTTGGAAGCCTGAATGAAATCAGATCCATTTCGATGGCAGCCAAAACCGGCCCCCGTCCTATTAGAGACTCCAATTAGAAGGGAAAGTTTGTTCATTTGCCCAAAAACAAAACAGTATTAGAAGAAACGTACATTCGATACGACTACGTAATTTAGAATTTATTTTGTATTTCTTACGTATCATTGGACTTTATTCACACATATATGCCATAGAAATATACAAAATTCTACACCCACAATATTATAAATATATGTGATGTATAATAACAATTTAAGTTTTTTTTACGTTACGATATATTACAACAAAGCATGTGTAAATCCGGTAAAGGGCGATGAATAATTCAGAGGCAACTCCATGCAGCAGAAACGATTTCTGTTGGAGATTTTTTTTCTCTTTTTATTAGCACAATATAGCTGCAGGTGCTATATTATGTGCTTGAATACTATATATAATTTAAATACAACAGAGGCCGATGTTGTCTCTTTGGGTAGGTTCTTCCGAGGTTTCATTTTACTGTCTTAGGAAATTTATCTTACAATCCGCATATGCACTAAAACGGCAACATTGTCTAATCTCAAATACAACAGTTCCCCTATAACAATGTTCATTTCTGTAAACTAGGAGAATATTTCAGCTCAAATGTATGTATACGGGGTAAAAATAATGTTCAATTAAAAGTTCTCCGGGTAAAAATACTGCAAAAAAATTATTAAATATATTTATTTTAAATTGTTGAAAATGAATCGAATTACATCAAACAGACCATGCAATCGAATTCCATTCCCGTGCAAAGCGAAAACCTCGGCCGCAAAGCGCGGGACATTCTTCTGCATAGCGACCGATACAATTCAGGAGATCGTTTATTTTGATTTTTTTGCATAAAGTCGGCCGAGCGAATTCAAATTTCCGCGAAACAACGGCCATTTATACGGAGGACGATAATTTGTAGGGGCCTTGGCGTTGTACTGGGTCTGCGGTGGCGGGGACAGGTGTGGGGCACCGGCAGAGATTAGCCCGGCATACCTCACACACCTGCGTTCCCACGCTCTCGGACCCACACAATTATGACCCCGTCCCGTCCCGTCCCGTCCCGTCCCGATTCCCGATCACTCCGCGCCCCAGTCCAGTCACTCACCCCGACGCCATTTTCACTCTCCTTCTTAACCGCGGCCACCACCTCTTCTCCCAATGCCATCTTTCAGACCACCTTCAACCGTCGCCATTAAAACTCAATTACAGGCAGGAGATCTCCCGTCCCTACTCTCTTACCCCCTTAGGGCCAACGATTCGCACTAACAATTAAATTCCAAAGTATAACACTGACAAACACCTGAGTGCTACCGTCCTCGAGAATGTCGCGATTTATTCGCGTAGCCGCCCGGTCATGTGCGAAAGCCGATCTGAGCGGGATGAATAAACAAAAATCCACTCGCTTATTTGGTCCTAAGCTAGACCGGTTCGGGTTTTTACTGGCGTAATTAACATTCCGTCGGTAGTGGAATGAGTTATTTTGCGCCTGTCGGCGGCCTCCGGGGAGCGTGAGCACATGTCACTGAAGTGCTTGCTCTATTGAGCAGCTACGGCGCTCATAGGACGATGCAAATTTAGTGTATTATGTTGAAAGTGGAGTACAGGTTGAAACATAACGGTGTTGGGACTTACAGAATCTCAGCTGTTTAAATGTTTTAAACATTGTATTAAAGTTCGGTACGGTGTGTACCGTATTTATATTTTATTCCGCATTGATACGGCATTCTGCGATAACGTGAGCTGGAGCCGTGAGGTCGCTGGTTTCGTACGTCATCGCGTCAGTCGGTAAGCACTGGTTCAGGAACAAACTGACTAAATGGAAATTAATTACTGTACCTGAGTTTGCGAGCCCTAATCGGTCTGCTTCGTGTAGAAATACTCCCCGTAGATAAAGACCGCTATACAGTATTAATTAATAGTAATCACTTACTTTAACGCTTCAATAAATAAAATGAAACGGCGTATTTAGCCGATTTATTTATTTTCCCGTTTGTCTTCGTCGTCTAAGTAATTTTTATTTATCGGGTCTCGTATCTGGAGGCATTAATTTTGTCAGGTGGTCGGTCGGAGGAGTTTCGGCTTGCGGCCTTCTCTTTCGAGACGGTTCCCACCGGAGCATAAACTCCCCCAGAACTTGTTTTGACATATCAATCTCTGGGTGGGTGACGGTGATGGGGAGGGAGTGGTCGGGGCGAGCTAACAGGTGGACGCTAATTCGGATGAGGCTCATTGGCGGGGCCCACGCCCGTACCACCATAATTTGTTTCACGAGTGGGCATCCGAAACGGCGGCCTTCCCCCTCGACTCCCATTCATCTTCGGGCCGAATAATTAGGGCCTCCTCGTCGGCAATAAAACACACCTCTTTCTCACAGCCCAGCAAACCGACTACCAGAGCCGGATAAAAGCCGCCCATTAGTCCCCACCGGGATAACCCGAGGAAGCTCCTGTGGAAATGCCATTTCTGTAAGCGACTAGAATAATTTTTATTTGTTAATGCCAGATTTGAAGAAAAAGCCGCAAAATTAAAGTCTGTTAGTGAAGTAATTTAGTTTAAAGCAGTTTAATGTCAAACCTTAGTGATCCTTGACTTGTAAGGAACAGTGATTTAGTAGCTGCAGATGGCTTTAGTGGAAATTATGCTCTCGGGTTTTCTTAGTATTTTATTTAGGAGGCTTTCGCAATGTCTAGTGACGTTGGGAGCGATTATTGTAAACACGTATAATACATAAAATATATTTAATGAATTATTGATTCCATTATTGTATATATATTCTACTATTACTCTTCTGGGGCCGGTCGGCGGGAGGCTGATAGCTTCGGCGGGTTTAAAACCGCGATTTTCCGGGTCGCTGTTTGTGCGGGCAGTTTTTTTATCGGTCGAGCGAAATAGCGGTAATAGTCGCTACGATGGAAGGCCGCCGTAATTTCCCGTGCGGTTTTCGCCGAGGGAAACTCGACGGTGTTCCGCGGTGAAAAACAAGTGGCACAAGTGTCTGGGCCGCTATTGAACAGGTGACGGACCGCTTTAATGGCTGGGGTACAATGCCGGTGAAAGTCATATTACACTGCGTCGGGGCGGCCTACGCGCCCTCCTTTGAAATTCAAATCGGGACCGAACCGATAATAAGTTAATGACGCATTATTTTTAATTTGCGCGTAAACCTTGGACATCGCGGTGAACTTTCATCGCCAATATATTGACTCTATTAAATACTTCTTATTGCAGTTATTATCGACATAGCTGCGATAAAACGGATTTAAATATACCGATATTTACTCGCATAAACATTTCCAACGGGGAGAACCATCCATAGTATAATAGGCGCAGGAGGATACAAAATAATACAACCTATGATATTCAAAATACTCGAACTACTTTTTGTATTCCTTTCGGTGCTGAATTCTATTACTGAAGTTTCTTTTGATCAATCTTTTATTATTTCTTTTGATCCACTCCATCGTAACTTCCGAGGTAACCGAACGAAAAAATGGTAGATAAGGTTCACTTCGGGCGAAATGTTAGCGGGCGTAAATGTGGCGCAAGCGAAGGACTTATCTTGACTGTCCGAGTTATGAGGAAGGAAGTAAGCCGGCGGAGGACACCTGCACGGCAGAGATTCGTCCATTGACCGGGCGCTGTACTTAACGCCGTTCATCAGGGTTTAGAGGAGGCCGTCCCCATGCTTAGTGTACTCTGCAGTGACCCATCTCAAAGGGATTTGCCGAGACACGCGAACCGGCCGTAAAGCCGGTGGCCAGTTTAGATGTCTGCCCTATGCGGACAAGACGGTCGTTGACGCTATACACGGTTGGCTCCCTGCCACTTTTTCCCCCCTCGGACTTACCTCAGCTTAGTTACTTACCGGGATACTAAACAGGTTCACTCTATACATACAAAGAATAAATGTACGCCGGTCGGCCTTAAAATTTCTTTGACACCCCCTTATCAATAATTTTTCAATTATCAGATTTTATCGATGCAGTTTAAATTTCAATAAGAACACGGAGATGGGGCAAATATCAGGGGGAACCACTGTAACGGCATTCTTATTGTTTTTATTATTATTTTTTATTAGGGCCTGGATTATATTTGGATCGAGGACAAGGCGCTACAACAATTTCAGCACCTTCGGATAAGTATTGTCACTAACGAAGTTGCACCGCTTTTACATTCAAATAAAAGGCAAACCTTTCTAGGTGGTAGATGAGCGGAGGAAGCGACTCGGTATGGTCGTCGACCCCATTCTATCCAAATCGTCTCTGATACCGCGTGGGCCATAGTATATTCTTCGCATTCTTTATCCTATTTCAGAATTTCAAAAATGCCACCGACCGTATAAGTAAATATTCAGTGGGAACATTGGGTGGAATTTGGTGACTGCCAGTATTGGCCGCGAGTTCAGACGGGACGATAAGGAGTCCGCAATGTAGTCTTGAAAATGGAAATAATAAAGTTGTCGCAGGGGGAATTCGTTGAATTTCTCAAACTTGGCATTCTGGGAATATTTGCAGTGTAGTGTGTATATAAAGTTCCTGTATAATTAAATATTATACAAATATTTTCCGACAAATAGTGTCGCCCGCAAGGAAACAGGAGGGATGATTATTGCAGTCTCCTCTATATCCCGCGCCTGCTCTGACTTGCTATTT
Organism: Lethocerus indicus; assembly: GCA_019843655.1. Lineage (NCBI taxonomy): Eukaryota > Metazoa > Arthropoda > Insecta > Hemiptera > Belostomatidae > Lethocerus > Lethocerus indicus. The sequence goes on along the minus strand of JACDQD010000005.1, from coordinate 18,087,690 downwards.
TGATATTGACCGTCAGTAGTAACTAAATATTCTTACTAAATAAGCATGTTAGGTGTAAGTTGACCAAGACATAGAGATTAGATACCTGAGACAGACAGCAATAGTAATATTCCGATACCGCCGGTGATAATTAAACATTAATACCGATAATTACGTCAACACGCATTAAAGAGAACGGAGACATTGATTAAGAGTTCTATGCAAAACCCATGTCTGTTTAATACGCGCTGAAGTGTGCCCTATGCTGCCGATGATATTCAAATGTGGACCCATATATTATCTGTTACGGGTGCTGATTGCACAACCTAGCTTGCATAATACCAATATATCTGTTACAACATTGTTTAAAATTGTGCCTTTGTGCGAATAATTCTCAGTCTAAGTAAGATTTCAATTGACTAACTATGAAATAAAAGAGCGGGGTGGGAAAAACATCCGAATTGAAATCTCGACAATTTCGAGCAATTACTAAAAGAAAGCCGGCTGTCAGGTTCCGTTTAAAACTAGTTTTCTTCGTGTTTGATCCTCGCCTGACTTTCCGATTACAGCCTTTATTACGGCCGAATCCTTCAGCTCGAAATCCTCCGCTCCCGGCCCCGAATCCTCTAATGCCCCCTCATTAGTTTCCAATTTCATCAATCAGTCCGAACTGGTGTCCTTATATAAATATAAATAATGGGCACGACAACTTTCCAGACGGAACTTTCCCATGGGCCCAAAACACAAGAGTTAAGAGACTGAAAATCATTCGCCATTTTAATAACCAGTTGCCAACCGTATGGGAGATATGCAATTAAGAATTGCACACTGAATAACTTGGATCTATTCAAAATCTAAATTCTTTTATTTGAATGCCTTTGTTCCAACCATAATGGGTTTTGGATCAGATAGGTTCACTTAATAATATATATAATTTTGGAAATAATACGGGGCTCTGTCAATATGAGTAATTATTAAATCAGCCCATTTATGGCCCCCCTATAATTATTTACAGTTATTTCAGTTTATAACGCAGAGGACAAGACAACTAATGAAATTACGATACAAGTTAAATTCAAGAAATGTATGAGGCGGTGTGTGAGAAGCTTCAGGATGGCATCACTCGTGTGATCTCCAAGCGATCGGAAATCTTTCCAAAGGTAGAAAGTTTTCCAATAGATCGTCAGAGTTAATCTATTTATCGGAATATTTTTTGGAAAAAATGTCTGCTTTTCTGTTTAATTGAATAGTAAATAGTGGTTAGAACTCGGATCATACCTTAATAATCTGACCTATGATTAACCATCTCCTTAACTGGATGGACCCTTACCTAAAGCTGCTTTATTAATGTTGGATGGTTTAGCCGAACCCCACAGTTCAAATTCCCATTTGCAGATTGGTTTTAGTAAAGTAATCTATGTAGTAATTTGTAGCGTTTAATTCCCGTCTTTTTAGCGTTATATTAGATTTCCGTGTTGGTCATTTGTCGACACAGGGGCCCAGGTATTTTACATTATTCACCATGGGCATGGGTCTTAGATTTTAATGGAAGGTAATCGTAATCCTTCCTCTCCTATACTGTGTCAAGGCGACTCGAGAAATCGACGAATATTTCGAAAAGAGAAATTCCGGATAACTGTTGTATCCGGGCAATCAATCTGTACCAAGCGCACCTGTTTCTCAGATCGTGTGGGAACGATGGCTGTGATTGAATCTGGACGGGATCGGGCCATATGCCACCCGGGGACGGGCACCCACCTTCTGGGACGCGCGGGAGAGAGAGAGAGCGAGAGAGAGAGAGAGAGGGAGAGGGATAAGCCTACACGGTGGCACGCTCACGCTTACAACTGCCCTCTCGAGCGCGGAACGTGGGCGAAACTCGGATACGAAAATTTATTATGGAAAACACAGAGGCCGTCGAACGGACCTCTCGGCCGAGAGCCACCTCAAAGGTAACTTAACTTCTCCACTCGTATGTGCGCATTTCAACGTTTTAACACGTGTAGATCTGAATTTATGCGGCGTTTATTACGAGATTTGAGTTTCCACTCATTTTAATAACAGGCGATTTTTTTGTACCTTGTGGGCTAACAACCGTCTTGCATAGGCAATTATAAACTATAGAATACTAATTATAGAACTATTCCTCGGTTCGATTCACAAAGAACATCCATGCAAGATTCATGAACCGATAGGACAAATATTTGAGAACCATTTCGTTGAAAGAAATTTGATAATGATTAGTTGGGCAACAACGCTCATCAGCTGTGACGGTGACTGACCGATGAGGTTGGGACTGAAGAACCCAACAGGTGTGGGTCTCACGTTTAATCGTGTCCTCAACGGTCACCACTTGCACGACGACACATGTTGATAAGAACGGTGGAGGAACTAAATTTTCGTTTATGTGAACCTCCCAGGTAAAATATTCTTACTTAACATAGTGTGCCAAGTGTACCCTAAAGCAACACTTGAAAGAGCTGGAACACGTTTGTAATTATTTTCATCTTATTTTCTCGTATTTTTCAATCTCGCATTTTTCAGCTATTGGAACACCGAAATTGCTGAAGGAGTTATTTTCGGGACGGCATATTTCAGCGTTGAGAGCCACCGACATATCTAACATGTGCGAGCCACCAAACGCGGGGTTATCCTTTGTGTGGGACTCGCGCGCCTCCCCTACTCTTCCCAAATAAGCGGCAGAGAATCGACTCCCGGAATCACTTATTCGGGAATCCATTGCCTTTCCTAAAAGGGACGCCGGATTTCGATTTCGTCTACACCACGAAAAAACATTTCTTTCCGATCAGATTGTATTACGTCGCTCTGTCCGCCATCGAGATTCGAATCGGTGTCGCTCTAACTTAATTTACTAATTAAACTTCTCTGAACCATCAATAGAGTTTTTATTCACTCATTACACATAATTATTTCACATTATTGTTTCATTGCACATAATTATTGGTAATATAATTTGAAACAAATTAATATGCAACATTAACTTTCGTCAACTTTTCATTAACTGTTTGGTTAATAATATACATCTCGCGTTCTGATAGTTCTGAGCTGCACAAACATTTCAGTTAGTTTTCTGGAATATGGTAGGCTTTGATGTATTTAATGGTTTATACCGCGATTTATTCTCGTTAATCGAAATTTAATTCCAGTATTTTATTTGTCCTTGTTCGCAGAAATTATAAATTGCAGTATTTCTGATCGATGGCTGTGAATTATAATAAAAAGTATTAAATTTTAAAGCGTTCCTGTACGGAACCGCATAGCCGTAACAAATGCATAAGTGTTGAATATAATTATTAAGATAGCCAAGGGTCCGGAGGTCGCCGACGAATTTAAATTCCAGGATAAAATTGCGAGTAATTTAAATAAAATAAAACGAAATGATGTACAACACGAAGTCTCCGAATGTTTAAAATAGCGAGTCTCAGCGAGACATCTAATACATCCGAACCTTTCACGTACACCTGTTACCAACCGCCCCCCTCACCCCACCCCTCCAGACACTATGTTCATTTGCAACTGTGATTATTCCACTTCGTCCGCGTGTCATGCGTGACCGTGCCAGTGGGAACCCATGATATATGCAAATGGACATTCTAGCCGATAACCTCCTCCCATTAAGGCATCGGGAGTACACACATACGCGCGGATATCAATTTATATTTGAATTTAAATTAACTCCGAGAGTCCGCTCTTTCGTTTATTCAACATCTGTCCGTTTATTTTCAAGTTTATTTAAACGAGTTTCTCAATCGCTAACGAATTGCACTCGATGTATTGACGTAATGATAGGTACGAATATTAAATGCGAACAAAAGTTAAATTTATGTCACAGTATGAACTGCGTAATCGTTCAATACATTTGCGACTACATTATTGTTAATTGTTGTTGAAACACTGTTCATAAATTTAATGAATCTTCTGAGAAATCAAATATTGTGTAAGATGTTATGGAGTAACACCCGAATATTTACAATTGTTTTCTCTCTTCTATGTCTTTGTCTGGGCCCTGTGCTTGACCAGCCGGTGTAAGCGAATGGAGGAAATCGCAGGAGTGTTTAAAACTACGAGTAATGTTCATACTGTAAGAAGCATACAAATATCTCTGAATTCCGTACGGAGGTTGAATGGGGTAAATTTAAGTAGCGCTTTCTTCTGTTAATCAGATTGATGGTTATGGCCGTTGTGATAATTGAATGTGGGAGTGTTTCCAGGATTGTATTCAAAGCGAGGTGGATCTGATGTAAATGGTGGCCTGTCTGGAGTGGAGTGCGCTACAGAGGCTGCCTACGTCCACCGGCGCACTAGTCTCAATTTGGTTATACCGGCTCTAGGTGAACGCCCATTGGACGAGGGGGACCCATCGTTTATCTCGGTTAATAATGTATAACGTCACCAATAAATAGCGCTCCTATTATTTCCACTCTTCGCCCAGTCACCTGTCTCTTATGTTGGAAGCCGCAAATTTATCCGCACCGACACTGAGGCACAACACGCCTGAATACATTTCCCATAATAGTTGTCTTTTATTTCTTATAGACTAACGAGAACGGACACAATAAAATTTCCAGGTAGATAGACGGTCTTTATAAGAATACAATTAATAAGGCAATATTCTATTGCAGCTGACTGGTTTATACATCACGTATTAGGTACATTTTCAGAAGCTTTTTTCAGAAATTCAAATTATTTGAAAGATACTGATATGTCCATATTCGGACTAATAACGCTCATAAAACTATAACGGTGTCATAAATTTAAGTTACCACTAATAAATTCTTATATTAACAATGAAGTGTGTTAATAATTAAATGGTAACTATTGTCAACTGAATACTGTCAGCAGCTATATTGATTATTGTCAATAGCTTTGGTGGATGTAAATTCATCTTGCGAAGTCACCACTTTTTTTGCTTTTCGAATTGAGCCCGTCCGATATCGGGAGCGGTCCAGGTTGGAGGCGCCACTCCAAGTATTATTAGACGCGGACAATTGTCCAATTACAATAATGGTTAAGTGGCGCGGAAAATTGGAGCGTTAACGGTACCGACGGGACAGCGGAAGGTCGCCCTGGAAGGTTTTCATTATTCAAATCTAATCCAGTCATCGAAATCGGGTCAGATCGCTCTTAAAAATCGGCCGGTCCCCTTTTTACGGCTCCCTTCAACACACCCCAACGGCACAGTTGGGCTCTGCATTTCTGAATTTGAATTCCAAATTTACCGCTCCACGTCCAAATTAAGGCCGCCCATATTACCAAAATTTAGTAAGCCGAATTCGACAGTTCAATCAATCCTTCTCAATATTCTCCCTGTTACTACCTTCCGTTATTCCGGCCCCATAATCCTCCCGGTATTTATAAATATATCTTATACTATAATTAGACATTAATTTGAATATTTGTTGCGTAACGAGTTCAGGAAATTTAAAGATAAAACCTGCACCGGTCGGAGATTGCTGGGCGCCTGTTCTACTGTAGTGTGATCAATAGTTCGATGATTTTCATTCTAAAGCCGCTTTTTGCAAGTGCAAGCATCAAGCACTGGGACGGAGACTCCACCGGTTAAGCGCTTAAGCTCGATCGAAGGATCTCCAATAAAGTAGGTGGATAATAATTGATATTGGCTGATAGTTATTACTATTATTACTCTGTGCCAGTAAAACGTTCTAATTGGAGGTAATTATAAGTTTGTACACTGATGTCAGCATGGAGTCCTGTCCCTTTGAAAATGAGATTTACTTAAATACCCGTATTATTGGTAGTTGGAAACAATTATCGAATGAAGACTAGACGGGGTATCCGGACATATTTTCTGTCCAAGTAATTGTAGTTAGAAGCAAGTTCCCGGCCTTCCATTTAACAAAGGTTGAACCGAGAGAGTAAACGCTGATCATTTTATAATTGTACATTGTAATTGAGATAAATGAATAAATATTTTGATTGATCGAACCGTTCCTTCCGTCACCACCTACCTGCGACATTTGATGGACGGATGAAAGGAGCGGCCCTGTCACAATGGACATACAAATCACATGAAAATACCCGCATTAAAATGTAATTTAATCTTTCTCCGCATTTTAAATATACTCATGCGGAAACGTTCACGGCCGTGTACTTATTTTTATGCATATGCATATTTCTATATCACTTTCAAGGACCGGCTAGAATTAATTTAAAGTTCCTCAGAATACAGATTTAACTATACTAGCCTCATATAAAAATTTTCGGACCTTAAATATTCTGTTATAAAAACCTACAGATTCGGGCAGTGTAATATTGTCGATAAGTCAAGTAAGAAATATAAAACTCGATTAAAAATTCTAATTGATGGAAAACGGTCCACAATCGAAACCGGTATGTTCGGGTTGGCAACAGGGCGGACCGAAATTTCCTTCACCACAATTTATATAACTGAATAATCGGGAGGATCTTAATGAACTCCTGCAAGCTCAAATAGAAAGACAAAACACAAATTGAAAATTATAATTATCATGAAACGCGTGTAGTCCCCTAACGCAGATACTGCAGGCAGTATCGGAATGTTTATTATGACGCGTCATCAGTTGAAATGGTCCAGCGGTCAAAAGAATCCGGATCACCCTGAGCCAACAGCTCGGAGTATTTATTTGACCGACATCGCATGGCCCGTCGGGCTCGATAGCCCCAGGTAAATTCAACTAGTCCGTTTCAATTTTGTTTCTACTGCTGTTTCCTCGGCAAAATCCACGCTCGCCCCCGCTACATACAAGGTGTCATAATAAAATTCAGGAATTAACCCTCTTCTTTTAACCATTCTAAACCTACAATTATCGCAATTATTCTTGCGCATTAATAAGCGTTATAATTAATTTGGAGACTAAGATGAACCCTGCAAAATCTCATGTTCCGTCTGGGTATATCCAGGGAGCCAAAAATCATCGAAGTACGCTTTTCTAGGTCCGCAGTCCTGGTGGTACGAACTAAAACTGAAACGAATATTGGCTTCTGCCGTAAGTTGTTGCGTATTATCCTCCGGCGCCCTCCACGTCTTATAGCGCTGATTGAATAATTTACCCTTTGTCACAAACTGGCTGATGTGGCCTGCACGTAACTGGCTGCTCATTGTACGTAGTTACTATGAAAACGACGAACACTGTATTCATTGATGATACTATACAAACATTATTATACTCAAATTATAATGTAAAAATAATTTTAAATAAATAATATGTACAAAAATGTTTATTTCAAAAAATCTAAACGGAAAATGCCTAACCAGAGATTAAGGGAGTAAAGAGAGAGTAGAACAAATTTTGCTTCTTTAAATAAATAACAGAATTATTTCTGGAACGCCCATTAAAATCTGTACGAGAGTAAGTTATGAGTTACTTTAAGCTCGGAGTTTAATACACATATAAACAGCTCTGCGGAGCATCCTTATTTCAAAATCTGTCGCGGTGAATGTCGTCCGAAAATTATTCACCTGCCAACGTTTTATTGGTCCAGGTGACTTAGGGAGGTTGACTATCACCATTTAAGCGCGATATATGCTGCGGATACACGTAAAACGATTTTCATATTGGATTGACTCGCGGCGGATTGGGAGAGGTCCAAAATAAATATTCGTGGGATTAGCCGGTTATAAAATCCGGACAGGATTTTTAGTGCCTTATAACACGCCTGAGCAAAAGCGTTTGCCACATATTTATTCGGCTTAGACTCACGGATACGAACACCTGAAAAGTTCAATTATTTTCAAAGAATGCACTGGATAAAAACTTATCAGGGAAGTCAGGTTGAATTAAATGAACGGTTCCGACGGCTGGCGCGGAAAATTGGATCACTTGAGCGGTGTATTTGAAAGAATTTTAATTAAGATTGGCTCCGGAGAATTATTTCCCTGTGGCGAGTTTCACGAGAACAGCCAATTTAAGTAAATTCGAGAAGGGCGGAAAAACGAGTCTTTATCCAGAATTTATCGGCCCACGTGGGGGTAGGTCCCGAATAAATATTCATGGGATTGTAGAACCTCAGCTCCCGACACGCATTTTAATGCACTACTGTGTTTGGGCGCCAATCCAGCATTTGCCAAATTTGCTAGGTTTGTTTCATAAAGCATACGTTGCACTGGGATGTAAACAAGCGATAATTGATTTAAATTGATAGTTTTTTGTCGAATGAATAGTTACCAAGTGCGGATGTACTTGTCAACTGAGTGGGTGCGAACTCGATTAAAAATTTAAACGTTAATTGTCCGATAAACTATGATACACTTCTCGTCCAAAGGTAAATTGACGGTTTTTAATTGGTAATGAAACAAAATCGTTTTTTTCAGGTTTTATTTTTTGCCTGATTCAGATTGATAACTGCTTATTGATATCTGATGAAAATTGTTTGCTGATGAATCAATTTTTTAGGAATTTTGATTAGTCCGAATAACTGAATTTCTTTGGGGACGATATAACCAAATATCGGTTATATTCGGAAAAATTGGTAACTATTTTTCATTAGTAAAACAGTGCATATAATGTATGTCAATATTCAAATGTGGTGTGAGGATGAATTGGCTCCATCAGTACCTCCGATTAATCTGGACATGTACTGTCTGTAAAATCGTAAATGTCCGATCGTTTTCGCCGGGTTCAAATGATTGGTGGGTTGATGGCGGAAAATACAGCGGTTGCCTCTTTTGAAAGGTAACTGTGGGAACCTTGGCCGTAGTACCGAGAACTATTACAGCCCATCCGATTTCCTCGGCGGTCGCAGAGAAAGGAAACAAACATCTTGGCGGTCTCTCAAGTCGCTACGTATTTGCTTTCCCATGGTCGTGCTCTATCTCTAGTAGTGTAGCCCCGGCCCCGATAACTCTTATCAACCGGGTATTCCCACAGTGGAGAGAGAGAGAGAGAGAGAGAGAGAGAGAGAGAGAGAGAGAGAGAGAGAGAGAGAGTGTGGGGGGAGAGGCGCAGGTGACGACGTCGCAGGAGGTGCAGGTATATCCTGGCAGCTCCTGCCTATCGAGTTCACGCTCTATCGCGTCTGGTCGTCCTGCCCGGCCCCAGTATCTCCGAGGCCAACGCACTCCCTCGCCGCCGCGGGCCGATTCATTATCGTTTTACAAGGGAAGGATTTATCTGATTTATACCGACACGACCCTTTCACCGGAGATTAGAGCCCTTATTTGGCGGCGGTGGGAAAACCTCTAATGGGAAGGCCGGCCGTCCGGCGTTTTTCTGAAGGTCCTAAACCGGTGTCGGGGGGCGGTTGTAACGTTCATTAATATTCCCCGCTTTAATGAGCGTCTGAGATAAAAATCGTGCTCGTACAGTCAAAATGTCACGCCCCGATAAGAAATGTAACGATTTATTATTAGCAACACGGCCGGACAACCCGATTACCACCCAAAACTCGATCGACGCCCGACGATTAGTTTCCGCGCGTCATTCAACATTTATCCACACTTCCAAAATAAAGATTCGCAGGAACGCCTTATGAACCGTTTATAGACGCTCTCGAGCAGCATCAGATATGTTATCAGCATCCCGTCAATAAAGTATCAATTTAACGATAATATTGTTATTTGCAATTTGCGGTACAAAGTAACAATTTAATTCTAGGATTCTTTATTGGAATCAGATACGGATATAGACCAGTGAAAGGAAGATATCGCTTCGATATTATGCTCATCCCTTTTAACATTAGGGAAAAAAACAAAAAATATTATATTGTTTATTCCTCTTGAGGTGAGATATTTGAATTTGCCAATATCAAGGGTCCCTTTGGACTTTTTTGGTCTTAGAATAGAATCGGCAGAGTCGTGAAACCTGTTATAATAGCGGGGAATATTTCTGTTAAAATTCTGTCAGAGAGGGTTCGAACTCTAGTTGCGGTTAGTGGACTCTCTGAGAGTCTCCACTGCAGTACCCATCGCCCCCCGCCCCCCTTAACAGCCATGGCCCCGTGTTTGCGGTGGCCACAACAGCTCGGCCTAGACCGCAAATTCGATACACCTCGGGTATTATTGTAACCGGACTCTGAAACTCAGGTCTGCTTTTGGCGACCGGTTAAGTACCGAGGAGCGTTCCGATTAAATGACGCAAATGTTCGGCGAGAAAGCTGTATAAACCCCTGTCGATAAACTGCGTATCGACTGCATTGCTTAAAATTTGTTTTATATAATTATCAAATGCTATTTTATCTTATTTAAATGTCTTTAAATGTCTTATCTATGGTGGGAAACTATTACAAACAACTGCGAAATACTTAATCACCATAAGCTGAATGATATATTTCCTTTTCTGATTTCCTTTAATATCTCTGCTTGGATATCAATACCTAACCAAAAACTTGGATTGTATTATATGAATTATTTGATATAAATCTATATAATCGTAAATGAATATGTAAAGATAAGAATTGTACACTTGGCCTGAAGACAAATATGTATATTATAATTGTATCTATATTTTCTCTAAATATGTTCATGTAATTATCTCGTTTCATAATAATTATACATACCGGCTTGTGGCAGTACAATCTTATAATACCCAGTTATCTCCTGCGGCTCAAATGGTTGGCTCATTGACGCTTATTTTAGTCATTTATCGCACTACCGAAGTAAAATCAATAGCCATAAATCTTCGATCTAATCTCCGGGTGAGATTGAGATTACGTTTAAAGAAGTAGGCAGTAATCCGATGACTTGCTTAAAAGAGAAGAACCAATAATTATTTTTATCGCGATATTTCGAATCTTCACGATAGTAGTTTCCGTTGCGGCCAAATTTACGAAATTGGAATACAGTAATTAATTATGTGGCACTGTTTTGTATGATATTGTAATCTGATATTGTTTAAAAAATGCTCCATCCTTACTTTCAGACAGAAATGCCGCTCTGGAAATGGAACATGATGTACAATCTAGTGAAATGGCATAAATCAAACTCTTACATTTGGTCAATAAACTCAGGACTAGATAAGATTAACTTTACAATTTAAATATCACATAGTGCGCTTGAACGAGTATATTGGGAAACATATGTCCGGTTCAGGAGCATATAATTTCTCATTGGGTGTAAATGCGAATTGCGAACGTGAGAGGGGGAAGAGCGGGCCTACTCATCATTGCCCTGCTCTGGTGATCGTAATCGGACGGCCTGACGGCTCGTGGACAGAACAAATCGACAATAAATAATTGGCTCGTCCGTTGATCAATTTCCCTGTAGACATTTCGAATTTCTTCGCACCTGCCCTCCTGTTTAAAGCTCATCTGGTCATTTTTTCCCCGACCGTTATAAATTTATTGACCGAGGTTTTTTCAACAAAATAAATACTACGACCCGAATTCGTGTCAGAACTCAACGGCCGGAAAGTTACACACATGAAAATTCCTAACAAAAATTAAATTAGAGTCAATCGATATTTATTTTGACAGAATCAAGTTACCTCCAAATGAATACAATATACATATTTGGTTAATAACTGGTTCGTTAGCAATGTCTTACAAATACTTTATGACTTGTTGTTGATCGACCAAAATATATTAATAATATAAAATAAATATCTTGTTCCATATATATATATGTCCGATTTTTATCGACTAAATAATGTTTTTCTGCGGTCTTCTGTCCCAATTCCCCGACCCTAACACACCGCAAATACTTCAATTTCATTTGGTTCTGCCGATATGCCAGATGGTATACCCCTATTGATTATCGACTATCTTCTTTCTTGAATATAGGAGTAGCAAAATATGAGCCTGGACTTTAAATAAGGGTGCATTAATTCTCCAATCGCGCCTTATTTCTCCGTCGAGGACAGATGCCTCCGCTTCCAGAATAAGCCGAAAAAGCCTTCGATCGGCTTTAAAATAAATAAATGTCTACATAGGCCGACATCTCCAGTCTCTTATCTCTTCTCTCGGAATGAATACAAACCGACAGGACCGAAGTCTGCGCCAGTTTTTTCGTCCTCCTCCCCAACGCGTATCCGACGGACAGTGTCAATTAAACGGATTTGAAATTTCGGAAACAAAAACTGAGTAAAGTATATTCTCGAAATTAATTATCGAAAAAAAGGCGTCGACGAAGCGTGACCGGAATCGACCAGATGCCCGCCTACCTATTATCAATTAAAGAAAACACTTTGGCCAGAATAATAATACTTTGTAATTTATTCCGTCTCGTTTTTTTAATATCAGCAAATTTCATATGATGCTCTACCGCTTTGCTAAACGCACAAACTAAAAGTGTTTGTAACAAAATATAACATGAAGTTATTAGGATAAAATCTGTAGAAATGGCATAAAAGTTGTTACAATATCGGAATGAGAATATTTGATGCGATATTCCGATGAAAAATCGGTGGGGCTGTTTCTGCTAAACAACCATAATCCTTGCGTTTATATTTTATCATTCATTTGAAATACTGCTTGCAGCAACTGAACGTGTCACCATCGGTTTCGAGCCTTTCTCGAACCGCGCTCTGTCGCAAATGCTAACATTGCGACCCAAGTCGTTTGGGAAATAATTGCACGAACTCAGCGACAGCGGACGAGCCAATATGCCGGTAACAATCGTAGCCACAGCTTTTATTTTGGTTATTTCATCACGTTCGGCACATTCGTGGCGACACCTTTATCGACACCCACATCTTTTATAGGCCTACTTCAATATACTTATTAACTTCAACTAATAACCTATAGATGTTTGACGATACGCTAGAAACAAAGTGTGATATGTATTTGTTAGAGAAATATTCCTCCGAAAGCTTTGTGTAATATTGTTATTGTGGCCCTTGTCCATTTATTAATTTATTTGTTTCAGTAGGCTTTAAATCACGAACGCCGAGGCGTTTTCTTTCTTCCAATCGCGTCTTGCCGAAATGCCGCCGGCGCATTTGGAATTCGGTCGGCCAGTATTGGCACAATAAACGTGGCCGGTTTCGAAAGGGCGGCAGTTCGCCGAATCCGAAAACTGCACTCGGATTTACGACCCGGTAAATCTCTCGGAACGTATAATATTTATCGGCAAGGCTATCCCAACCGTCCCGACCGACTACAACTTGCAATTGATACAGGAGCGTAAATCTCCGCCATCCGTCCGCCGAAAGGCTCCCCCAAATTTATCGGCCCCTCTCCGGCCCTACTTGCATACAATATCCGTACGGTGCATCGGTTTGAACACACCGGTACTTTCGAAATCATTAGTGGAAAGACACGATTTTGTGTGCACATGTTGCTTTCGTTCCACATATATACACGCCTGTGTGTTATTTATTAAGTCCCTTTGTAATTTATTACATATTAAATAATATTCCAACGTTAGGGAAAATATAAAAGACTGAGGGGCTTAAAGACTGCCCGGTGGGTTGGCGTTAATCGTGATCTTGATATGAAATGCATAGCGAGCCAATAACGTTCGACAAATAATAAATTTCTCATTCAACAATAAACTAACAGCTAACAATTATTATGTACACTGTATGCATTTTTATGTAATAAAATATTGACGAGTAAAACAGAGTAGAAGTACAAAACTTGTAATTATAGCTGTAATGAGAAGTTGTACTAGTTGCCGAGCTACTGTATTAGCCAGATAACGGATTGTGAGAGTAGCACCTGTTCCGGGATGGGGCAGATCTGGGCGGAGGTGGATCGCGTGTCGCCCTCCGTCACGCCCTGATGTCTGAATTATGTCGCCCGCCGTGTCATTACCATTACCGACTGTTGGACGCCCCCTTTCTACTCTCGTCACGAATACGAAAACCCATTTCAGGTCCTCCTAGAACACGGAAGGAGCCGAGTTAACGGCGGGGCCACTGATTTCCACTGACGGACTGTCGTGGAAGGTAATATTAGGTCTAACGGTGTCGTTTAAGATGGTGGGGGGCGCATGAAAAACTAAAACAGTTTCGAGTGTCGGCCGGACCGTCTCGAAATGACTGCATAATGACACGCGCCCGGGAAGAATGCTGTAGAACCTAAAGGACGGGAATTAAGGAAATAGTCCCATCAGAAAGTCCATTTCAAAATATCACCCCTTTTCCTCAACACGACAGGCTAGACCGGTTTCGGGGTTTGTGGACCTCCTGCAGTGTGTACTGTTACGCGTTAGGGGTGTGTATTTCTGTATGTAATTATTCTGTTCGTAGCCGTAATCAACGGTATAGCCGGGGTGCCGTGAGTGCTAGACTGAGCGAGTAAGATCCTAAAGTGATGGTTGTAATATTAAATTTTAAAATAAGCAAATATACGCCGATTGTACAAGCATGTTCTTTTCGGTTAGGATCCTTAATAAAAACATTTCTCCCTCTTCCTCTCCTCCGCGTCAAATATTATTGAAAGAACTGAAATTCTACAGGTCGAATTTCCATCAAAATTGACCTTTTTCAACGGTTTCCGAGTTCGTTTTTATTGCGAGGAGAAAGAGGAGAAAGTCCGGTGAGATTTCTAACGTTTTAAATAATTATTATCCCGCATAATTACAGAATATTGGCGGTTGGTTTAGGGGGGGGGAAGATCCCGGCCGGGTATTAACCTTCGGAGCCCGGTGAAATTGTAAATGCAATTTGGAAGTGCAGCGCGAGGCCAGGGGCCGCCCGCTAATTGGAGGCCATAATTCAAGTCAGAACTCGCCGTAGAATAAAATACGGGAGGAACAGGTTCCGTGGACCCCGAGCGCTGGCTCCCGATCTGGGCCCCATTTAATGAACCTCCCTTCCCCGTTAAACACTTAGAGAAACGTAATATCAAGTGTTCGCAAGAGCACCTGTGCCGGACTGTGTGAACTTCTTGCTTGAGTAGCCTACACTATTGCCACTAAAATACTGTATTCCTTAAATAACTAACACATTAGATAAACTAATACATTTAAAAAAGTGTTCATTAAATACTAGTATTCATAATTATGGTTTCGATAGTGTGAAAAGAATTGTTTTTGAGAATCGTACAAGAGTCTGCCTAACAATGCTCGTTCGATTATCAGTTTTTGACGGAGAAACCGAAGAAGCGCACAGAAGAGATAATCGAAATTTTTATACAGGTGCATTTCGTGTCCGTTTATTTCATATATTTGGATCTTACCAGTAACAAAATGGCAAACTGAAATAGGATCTGAAATTGAAAAAGATTTTCATTCCTTCTTTATATCTTCCGCAATAGCCAATGAAATCAATGTGGGGACGCTGTTGAGTCTACCGAAGTCTGAATGCCCCAAACGGGGAGATAGTAATATTATCATATTTTAGCATATCTGGTCAACTGGTTTCCATAAGAAGGGAACACGTGCCGGCGACAATACCGCCCTTTCCACCAGATTTGAATAACCTGGGCCCACATTAACATGTCTCAACCTGACAACACAGGAAAAAGAGCCCCTCCTCTTCTAACTGACCGATTGTTCATTTTCCTCATTCATACGCGGACATTTTTTCTCCCAAAATACTTTTGAACGCTTCAAGGTTTTGAAATCTTCAGTAAAAGTAAAACCACAGCAACGATTTTCGATCGTTTCAGTAAAGTAGAAACCTCACGATTTATCTATATAATCTTAGGGAAACCAGTGAGTCTGTATACGTGTCTTTTTTAGTTTGTAACAAATTATTTTTTTGCCGATAAATTAAAGAGGTGGCGGAATAAGAAAAGGATTCCCCAGGAGTCCTCGAAGAGGCGCTGTTGGCGAGATAACCGAGTGAGATACTAGATCACGAGTGAAGAGGTTCAAAGGTGTACCGGCATCGAAAAAAGTCCGGAATATCGGATGCATCGTCCCGGCGTGCATTATTTTTATTACCCCTGTGAATTTATTAAGAGGCCCCTGCGAGAGGCGTATACCAGCGTCGTCGGATCACGGCCGATCACAATCTTAATTGTGGCCAGTTAACAGCTGCGTCCTCCCGCAATTACCCCCGTGCACTCGTTCATCGGCCGCTGGGCCCGTTTTTCCCGCCTGTCTATTTTCTTTATTCATAGCGGCCGATTTAAATTCCGATCTTACCGGCGGCGTTTACCGACCGCTAAATAGCGGAATGCATTTGACAAAAAGTTTCATAAAAGCTACCCTACTGAGGAACTCTGTAATGCTTTTCCTTTTCTTTTACAATGACGAACTAAAAATGTTTATTTGAAATTATGTGGCTTCATTTAAAAAATATTTTGTTAATTTTATATTTCAGAATTACAGAAAGTGTTCTGATCTGGCTCACGGGATTGGATATTTGAGGGTCTATAACTGTTGTCCTGGAGTTTGAAAAAAAGTAGAATCCAGTCACTAAGATGAAACAAGGAATTGGATAGAGAAAATAACAAGAGCAAAGCGTACATTTATTCTTTAATAATCTGTCGAAATGTTATTGAAAAATGGTTGTAATTTCATTTATCTTCGATGACAAAATCAAGGTATAATTTAAGAAAATCACAACCTCCCCTGAAATTATAGATATGTATTAAATCGTATTCAGACAGCAAATAAATCGGACAGTTAGTATTATTCACTATCCGGAAACATAAATTTCCTCCGAGAAGAGGAAGCAGTCATACTCTTTTTGGAGTTAATTTGCCACGTGTGGCTGAGAGGTGTCCTTGCGAGGGTAGTTTCAGATTCAGTGCACAAGAGACACTTACGGCGAAAAAATAAAAATAACCGGAATATGAAGTATAGCCGATCGAGACGTTAATTGGAATCTACTCGGGACGTCCGCCTCTCAATTAAGCCGGATACTCGGGCAATTTCAGGAATCGTTCCGGGAGGGAGCAGATTTTGTAATTGAAAGAGAACACTGCAGGTGGGGTGTCTCTCTGCCCACCGATAAACGACCTTCCAGCGAACTGACGCCGTCCCTTCTTCACACAAATAGTTTCCGTTCGCGCCGAGGCCCTATAATAAAAAGGAAACATCGGAGTCCTCCGAATACAAATAAGCAATCCGGACTGAGACTCCGTAAAGCAGAACAGGTGAGGTACCGTCCTTGAAGGGTCCCCGAAATCGGGCACCTGTACCAGGGCCCGGGGGAGGAACCACTCGACTCCTTTGTTGGCTTTCCAATCTTTTTTGGACTTTTATTTTTGGTTTTCTTCTTATTTACCGTCGTCCTCAGAATTTATTCCGCCACTTTTTCGTGTCGCGCAACCGTGGCCGGGCCAGGTGGACCGGGCTAGAGCAAGAAGCCCTCGGCATCTCCGACCGGGCGAAAACTTCGGACTAAACGCTCATTTGAATTTTGATTGGTTAAATCTAATTTATTTAACAGTTCGCGGAGACAGCTGGGCCGGCGACACGCACCGAGAGGCCATAACCCCGCTCTTTAATTAAGCCCGCGCAGATTACGGGTTCAATTAAAATTGTTGAGATTACATGCCGAGACGACAGGTCGATCGAAGTTTATATATATATATATATATATATATATATATATATATATATATATATTATTTTGTGCGAGTGCGAAATAGGAGAGAATGTGTGCAACTTAAATCTTTGTGTTTTAGTTTTAATTTTCACATTTCATTAAATCAAATCTATGCCAACTTATTCATGGTTAAAATTATTGTTAATATTATTTACGAAATAAATGACTTTGCAAAGTGTACGAGTAAAATTGCAAATAGGACGAGCTGTACACCGATTATGACCGGTCCCTGCGCGGATGATCTGATCCAAATCGGAACCGTGTATGTGAAACTTATGAAGGGATATAAAAATCGTATCAGATCCGTAATTAGGTAGAAACGATTCTGAGTTTATTATCGCTTGCTTTCCGTTTAATTAGACTCTTTCAAGGTTTATTACTGGTAGAAAAATCTAATTTATAACGTTGGGAAAGAACCGAGAAGGGGTTGCATTTTTATTCTTTTTGAGCACGGCAGCGATTAATTTGCCACGTGCCGGCTACGCTGCGTCCTTGCGAGGGTAATTTGAAACTGTCAAGATCCCAGTCGAAAATGGAAGATATTAGAAGTTGAAAATAACGAATGGCCGATACCCTACGCGTTGTGTCAATATAACATTTTCTATCTGGAGAATTAATTTGATCGACATCAGACGCAGGTTTTGTCCGTTGTGAGTGTTACGGAGGGGTAGTCGTCATTTGACCTATAATTTTGTTTCAATAGCACCAACCTTTACCGTGTGCTTTCCCCGTTTATTTTATAGTAATCTAGGCAGGTGTCGGCTTTTCGCCACTATCAGTAGCTTTCCGTCAATAATACAGTGATATTTCACATTGTAAACGATTTAAAATGAAAAATGATTGATAATTGTTCTAACTATGAACATGAGGGAGGTAGTGTAGGTAGTGTTCAATAATCTAGAGGAGGTAGAAAACGCCTGTTAAAATTACACCCCGAACTCGTAGATTAAAATTATACTGGTAGTTTGTAAAAAAACTGTCAATTAAGCAGCGAAAGCGTACACGTAACTTGAAAATGAGAGCAAGGGGAAAATGAGCGGAATTTGGAGGGGCTATCGGCCCGATAGTCCCAACTCGAATTCGCCGCCGACTGCTGAAAAAAAGCTGCGCACAGCTCCGATTCGTATTTCAGTTAAAGTGGGACGTCCGAGGGTGGAGAGCCCACTCGGCGTTCTCGATCGGCGGTGACTTCCTAATTGCGGCAAAGGAGCCGCTCCTCGAAAGACGCCATTAACCTGGAAATGCATCAAAATGCGGAGTGGCGGTGGGCCCGGGCGTTAATTCCGGTCTGAGAGGGCGGCCAGAATTCCCGGTTATTAACCTAATTGGATCGGTTCCGAGCCTCGCCGATTAACAGTTCTGCTCGGGGCGAATGCAAATTATTGTTTTGCCAGCCGAATTTTTGTATTAAATCGACGACTGGTAAGAGGGTCAGGATCCGCCCGGTGGGGAATTATACACGCTTTTCCTGAGGCCCTAATTAGCAAGCATAATTTTATTTGGAATTTCATAGGAAGGCGAATGCAATGGTTTATCGAAGACACGATTGTACATCATCCCTCTATTTGGTGCATTTGTAGACCAGTTTCGGTACCTTCGGTGCCTAAATGAAGACGTTAGATAGGAAATAAAAGAAGTTTATGCATGCGAGGTAACTTTGCATCTTCCTTTCACAAAACAATTAGTGTACAAATACTTACTTAAAATAAAGGTTTTCAGTTCAATCCAGAGATAATTGCGAAAAATACAGGTAGTGGGGCCAGGAAGGAAGTAGGTCTGAGGGGCTGGGTCCAGGATGGGGGCGACACGGCAGGATAATGGGGGCTGGGCTCTCTTAAACAGGGTTAATGAAGAGGCCGGCTCCCGCCCAGAGCTTGATTAATTGCTGGCGCGATGCCCCACAGGAAAATCGTAAAATGGGCCGTGCTCCCGATCCCTATCGCTGTGGTTGTGGTGTTGTAGGAGGTTGGCAGTAGGGTGAGGCGGTAAATTCGCAGCAGTTTACGATGACCCACAATCCAAGTATTTGTTCGGTCTTCTTGTCACATACATATTCGCTTCCCTTGTATAGCCCCATCCCTCATTCCCAATTTCAAAATTATGGGCAATATTTTCAACCCATTCACGTTGTTGTTTGCAATCCGATTACTGGATGACTGAACAATTAAAAATTCGGGCTTTCGGTTGTCAATTCCGATATACTTATAATAGGATGGCTCCGTCGGACAAGGTGACGAGCGGGTGGGGCAGTAAAATTGACGAGTGATGGCGTTCCGAACTATGAAATGGTCTGGAAAATGTTGACGTTGGGAGCATCGTGGGGCTGGAGAGGACTGCTCGATCATTGCGGGGGAATGCGGACCTGGGGGGCTAGGCCCGCCTATCCGTCGGATTCCGCCGCCCGGTTCTCAGGTCGACCCGGGTCGGCCATTTGTCTCGTGTCTGAGCGGGCGACATTTTTCGACGATAAAATGGCATCCCGTAACGGGTTTTTGACAAATTGTTCCGCCAATTTCGACTCCGCGGCCAAAACAACCGCTGGAATCCGCCCCAACAGACAGACAAATATTTGAAGCTCACGAATCGATTTATTTCCATTTTTCATGGCGTCAAAATCCCACCATATCGAAATAAATATCTATAAGGGGCATTTTATCACAGATTAGATATATTTATCTTAATCCAGATTATATACATTTGTAATTGTACAAGGAAAGGTAAGGAAAATTTATTTCCTAATCCAGTCGACAAAAAGGCGAAAACGTGGTAACTGATTTGCTACACAAACAGAACGCGTGTTTCTTTCACCGCTCTCCCATAGATGGCTCAGGGACGCCGCGACGCTTCCCGCATATTTATGCGGTGTTCGAACCCCGTCACAAGAGCCAGGTAACGAGTCCGGAATTCCTTTCATTTATGACGCGGTCAGATTTTCACTCGACGAAATGAATCCTGTTGCTTCGTTAAGTACCGGAATCCATGAAGCCCCGATCTTCGTCCTACGCGATCCGACCCCCTTATCTCCTCTGGCCCACTCGACGACAGTACACATCGGTAGGTGCTCACATCTCGGTAATCGGGGCCCCAGATCTCCGGATAGGGGCGTTGGCGTCCACGATCACTTCTAAAATGGTATCGGCCCTCGGAATTTCCCCAGTTTACGATTTCACCGGGCTTGTATAAATCAGCCGTAACAACCGGCCCTATCGTTGTGTACACATGTTCGATCCGAAAACGATTGAATTTTTAAACAAATGAGAGCTGAGGCTCGGATATTAAACAAATCCTGACCATTGCAGATAAATCATTATGCAAGAGTATAAATATATGCTTCCTGCATAAGCATAAATACGGTAACGGAAAATTTAAAAAACGGTTATGCTAACATGTATCCAAATTAATAAATAAAATTTGGAATATTCGAGTTTAACGTTTTCGCGCGTAGGTGCATCACATTTGTTGTAATGTCGCAATTGGGTGTTTATAACTACAAAAAATCGGAGATAAATTACTTATTATCTTCTGCTGTTATGTGAAATACCCAGAGAAATACCCTTAAATGTTAAGAAATACATAATTCGTTGGATGTCGGAAGCAATCCGGCCGTATGGGAAATCACATCATCATCATCCTTTATTGCTCATAGATAATTCCTATGGCGGGGTACAGGGCGAACCTGTGGTCTGTAGGCTTTGGTGGGGGTTAACGAAACCGACACCTTTCCCCCCAGGGCGGCACGCGATGAGTAAGTATAATTAATGTTACGCAAGGGAGGCATCGGACTCGTTTCTCTTTTTCTCGTTTGTTTTGTTTTTGTTTGTTCCGACACAAAGGGCAGGGAGGAGCCGGTGCCGCCTATTATCCCGAAGGACAGGCCTCAGATTTCGGCCCGGTGGCCCAGGAATCCTTTCCTTCTCGTCCTTCCTTTTTGGGTTAGCCCTCTTTCGTGGTTTTGTTTTTGTTCGGCCTTTTTCGGCCACGGCGAAGGCCGGAGCGTCGGTCCTCACCTGGCCCCAGTCACTGGCGCACCGGGTTAATGGGCGTCTCGCACCTTGGACCTTGACAGACTGACCGGCCGCGCTGATTACTTTCTTTGTTATTTATTCTATTATTCAATTGCCCGACGGGACCTATAAAGAGATTATAAATGGTCAGTCGCTACATACGCGTTCTCTCTTCACTACACGAAATGAAATGTAAAGACTTCGGGAGGGTATAGGGGATGGAAGAACAAAGACAAAAAGTCCTTTGGAGAATTGTTCTTTTTTACTTCGTTTTTGAGAACATCGGAAAAATGGCCCAATAAGGGTAATCCAGTACACGACATATTATAGTGTATTAATCCATTTTAAACCTTATAATAATTCACAGAGAGATTCATAAGAAAAAAGTGTAAAAGATTCAGAGACCTTACAGTATTCAACAATAGAATATATATACGCGATTTCACTGAAAGGTTTCTGAGTAACTGACGAATTCATTGGTGAAAGGCAGGTCCACCTACATCTACATTCCATTCTTATGAATTCGTCAGTGATTTATCAGAATGTTAACAATGATTTTTTTTCATAATAGACGTGTATTGGATTACACTCGTTTATCCTTATTAGGCTACTTTTTCCGATGATCTCAAAAACGAACCAAAAATGAAGAAATATCCAAAGGACTTTATGTCATTGTTCTTCTATCCCCTATACCCTCCCGAAGTCTTTACATTTTATTTCAGGATACGCTGCTTAGTGTACTTAGGAGGACACAATACATTTCGGAAACATTTTTTCTGGAGTCTCGAAGCCCAAGTTCGAGTGGAACGTCCACCAGGAGGCCAGTGTGGCCAGGAGCCTAAACCGATGTACTCTTAACATAATTTAGTTCAAACAACAGAAACGTCTCTTCTTTCTTCCGAAGCGACTTAATGGAGGTCCTTTAAACGTTTTCGGGGAGGAGGCCCAAGGCCCAAGGACAGCTAGGCTTCGAATTCCATTGGATCCCCCTGGCCCCGCGGCACCACCACCGGGTCCCGAATATCACGTGTTCTTTCGGCGTTTTCCATTAAATTATAGTGGCCATTTAGTGAGATAGATGTTTCGAAATGATCTCTAAATCGTCGTCGAAGAGGACGTTGAAATTCCAGCCCCGAGGATTGTAAATCACTCCGTTTTATCCCCCTCCCCTCAACCTCCCACTTCGGTTTCCCTTTCGTTGTTTGTAATCTCCGCGCTTTAAATATTTTACTGCGACTAATTGCCCAGGTATTCAGCTATTTGAGCCACCGATTACAGACTGAAAATACGGCCTGTGCTTTGTCCCATCTACATGCCCTAATGTTGCACATTTGTTAAAAAACATTTCGATGTCTTTCCTGTGTATGTAATAATGTAGGTAGTGATATAGTAAAGTGTTGTCAGAACTTAGGTCATAAATTAGCATTCCATTGGTGTCTGCATTGTATGAATGGTTATAATTATTCCAATATTTCTTGCACCCTAAAATGAACCCATCGAGTAAATGAAGACCACAGTATATTTTCTTTTTTTCAGTAAATTCAATACATCCTACCCGACAATAATAATTATTCAATACGATCTAATTCAACTTCTGCAGTTTAAAAAAGTGCAGGTTAAAGTGGGGGGGAGGGAGCAAAAATAACTCGATGCTGTGAAGGTATTGCGAAAATCCTAAGGGTAATTCAACTTATGCCTCCACTGGGGGGAGTTTGCATATAGGATGCAAGCAGCTCTCGGTGCCACAGTTGGCGAAGCGAGATATATGAGACGCGGCTGCGGCCGATACAGGTATCATTAGAAGAACTTCTGAACAATAAATTCGAATACAGTCAATGAATCCGACGGCCGGGTGGGAATAGGGGCTCGTAGATCAGATTAGCTCCATGTGGGGGGGTGGGGAGAACTCTTAAGCCGCTCACCCACACAATATGCCTTGGGGGAGGATACTGAATGAACTTTAAACTTGGAAAGAGATAAATCTACATGCATATCGGAGGCATGCGGGTGCGACCAAAGCACAAGGCACGATACTGATTTCAGGCTCTATAATAGTTGGCGGTCTAAAGTAAATGCTGGTAGTGAATTAATAACTGTCTTGAAATTTACACGGTCTGTAGTTCGTAATGGCTGTTTCGTCTTAAGGTGTTTGGGGATCCGCGAGAATTTGGCTTAATATGCCAAGGTATGTCCGCTTCCGATGGGGCGTCCTATTAATACATACCCGCTCATTTAATCCTTAGATCATTAACTGTCTTAGTATATCATTAACGGAATGGTACTGACCATGGTAATATCATGAACTCTAGGACTAGTCTAAGTTTATGCGATATATATATATATATATATATATATATATATATATATATATATAAAACTATGTTAGATAATATGTTTCCAACCAACGAGCTCATTTGCACAGTCGGTTGTAATGGTAGTGCTGACATACTCACCAACATTGACCATTGACATATGACGTGTGTTTTAATATAGTGAATTTTTTATGAACGTAACATGTGTGAGCATACCATCCTCAGATTATACAAAGTTATAATACGACAACTGGACTTCTTATGCACCTGAGTAATTTCGTCATTCTTGCCTATTCTCAACGGTATTACTTACGATGTCTTAAATTTGCAACCAAATCTAGATTACGGGTACTGAATATATAATTAATTCACCGCATTAATAGAGATAATAGGTTCCTCTCAATGAACCTTTAATATAAATTCTATACCCAGAGACACAGCAGTTCATTGCGCAAAAAAAGGCGATTCGCCAAACTGAGCCATATGAAATGCAATATACTCGATATTTAGTATAATAAAAACCGCAAATTTATGCTGCATTCTTAGAAGATTGCGCCGGGTTCCGAGGAAGATTAAAATGCAAATGGAGCAATGTTACCGGATGACGTTGAGGCCGGGGGGGGTGGCTGGTTAGTTGCGAGCTCGGGCTTAATTCTATCCCTGGTCTTCGTGCATTTTGTTTTAAGGTCAGTCGAACAGTGTCAAATACTTCTGAGGGGGAAGAGCGCAATTACAGAATTTCCCATCCAGAGATGAGGGGCACAAGAATCGGATAACGTCCCGGGGAGGTCTGGGACTCGTTAATTCCGAGTTTTATGGAATTGCAGTGGATCGGCGCTCTCAGATCGTTATTTCGACATCAGTATTTATTTCAAGTACATTGGGTTAAACAAAAAAAAAATCAAAACTCGATAGTCCGAGACTTGAGATTTAAACTAATTTAACATCGTGAGGTTTCAGCGAAGGAAGTCTTGAATGAGTAATATTTAAGTTCATGGTTAATTAACGGAATCTCTTCAGGGCAGAAAATAATGTTTAAGAAATGCACTCCACTATGTCTTTATTTTAGCGTAGTCCAATTAAGTATGTGGATACTTAATTACACATGCGAGAGTAAACAATCGAGGACTTAACCATAAATGAATAATTTATTTACTAATACTAAAATATTATACGAAAAATAACTATTTCATTCTTAGTATTTATCATTTATCCAGATCGCGTTACTAATGTATATTTGTGTTATTCTGAAATGATAAGACTTTATTTATTTTATGTACAGGATATTGTATCCACTTTATCTTGTCAAATAATACGATCCCGTTTATCACACGGAAAATCAAGCGAAAGGTGAAAACTAAACTAGATCAAAGTCAGAGGATCGGCCGAACATTTGTGACTGAAACACGCGAGACACAAATCGGATGCAATTTGAAGCCGTTCTGTTTCGAAACGATGCCGGCCGTATAGAGGCCGACAAGATCTCGGCGGCCATATCGGGAGCGGGGGACCCGGGCGAAATGTTCCTTTTCTTTTTATTCGCTGTAATTTATTCCGATAAATCACTGTAAAAGATAAAAGGAAAAGTAAAGGGGTGGGCCACCCAGGAGGAGGGCGATCGAACCTTGGCGCCCGGTGAGAGCGAGGTTTCGGCCGGGTAGTCCAAACTATATCCTAATTACAGGGGCCCCGCTCCAAGCCCAACGCTCCAATAAATTCCGCCCTGGTTATTTATGGGATATTTGTATCTGTTCTCGGACCACTGTCCACTCCGAAGCTCGTAAACGCCGAACCAAACCCCCTTAACGGCGAATCGCAGTGGCCGTATCCGTTAATAATATTGCCCTTTTGGTTTCCCTGAAAATCCACATTTGCTATCACCTGCTTATCTTATTCCTTTATCTTCGCCAGTGGTGGGGATTTGTTGCACAGTTTTCTTACCAGTAAGATTTTCCTGTAATGGATCCGATATTACATCTCCGAGTCCACTTCTAAACATTTCAATCCTATCTTTTCGCCCCCTTCACTAGCTGTAGACTTATCTCTACAAACCTACCGATAATATATAGCAAAAGAAAGAAAACAACTATTATTTTCATTACGGAGCAAGTTTTGTAAGCACCCTTCCTTACATTTATTTTACACAGAAGGGAGGCGAAGAAAACATTACGAAAATTGGCTCATAAACCGTCGACTGAAGCGAGCCTTATACTAATGCTGGGTAATATCGCGCTTATTTCTTGTTAAGCTAACCTGGAAGTAAATAGCATACCGCTGTTTAAGAATGTCCGCTAAAATATTTCGCTCCTTTAACATTTCATCTAGCGATTTAGAGCATATCGGCGAAGGGCTAATATATAGAGGGAGAGAAATGAGACATAAATAAATGAGCGTAGGGTCACTCCGGCGGGAGACGTCCCTTGGGGCGACAACGAGCGCACGGCCTTGGCGGAGGTCGTGGCCGAGCGGCTCCTTCGGGGATGAGATATCGGGCCCGGAGGCTGCCTCTATTGAGCCGGCACAGGTTATAATACTCGAACGATTAATTATCACTTTTAAAGCCCCCACCGGAGATAACATCTCCCGGGGAGGGGAACCAGCTCTCTTTTGGGACACCGAGCGGAGACTACCAATTAGCGGCTCGGGTCGGGTTTGAGTAAGGCCCCGAGAGGGGCAATTAGGCCGTCAGATTAGCCGGCCGTCGCTAAGAAGAGCCACATGACTTCATAACGAGAAAACCTGGGCGGAGGGGGGTCGAGAAAGAGGAGGGAGGCCCTCCCCTCACATAAATCCTAGTAATGTGATGAAGTATTTCAACCGGTGATCATGTAAATGTGTCAAGAATATCCCAAGTGGGATATTAAGGTATTTTCTCGCGAACCATTCTGAATTATTTATACAATTTTACAGAATATGATAATCGTCCTCATCCAAAAGTTAGTACACGGGACATAAAAAATGTAAATTTTATGGGTCGGATCTCAGGCTTCAATAGCGCAATACCTTTAGGCTTTGAAATCAGTTCAAAAGTGATTAAGTCTAAGCGAGGTTCTTAAGCCATTTAATTTTTTAATGGTTTCGTTTTATTTTTGAAAGATACGAAATTATTTATCCACATATCAGCCTACACGTTGGCGCAGGGTAACTAATGTGGGGCGGTATAATAGCACAGTGGGAACTACCACGTTAGTCTCTGACATTGCCCCGATTTGAAACTGCGAGGCAGCGAATCGGTGGCAAATGTTTGAAGCAATCTCGAAAAAGGAGCCGGCAGATGTTGCGAGAGCGATTAAACCATTTTTCAACCCCCTCTAATTGGGCGACTTTCCTATGCGGCAATTATTCGACAGTGGGGCGAATAAATCTGCTGAGATAGCATTTGTGAAAGGGAGCCTAAGAGCCCTATAGGTTAGGTTACCGTGGGCGGCCTTGGGGAGGCGGGCAGGTGGGCTCCCTCTCCTCGCTATCCTCCTCAAATCAGAAGACGGTTTTACGGGCCATCCCAAACCAAAATAAACCTCTACGCGATCCGACACTTGTAAATCCTGGACCAGTCCCGTCTCTCACTCTCTCTCTCTCTCTCCTCCTCCTCTATACGCACCTAATTACTGCATCCGCCCGACCGGATAGAGACCTAAAACTAATCTCCGCGTGTCTCACTGATCAAAATCTGAAAACGAAAGGAGAAAATATGAACCTGCCATTTAAATTAGTTTCTTAAAAAGTCCTAATAACATTTTACAATTTGAAAATTATTCTCGTTTCTTAAGCGCAATTACGAAAGCCATTTCGGTTTGATATTTAAGAAAAATGAGCCTTTTCTTAGAAACATCTTAAATAATAATAATCACGTCCAAGTAATATTTTTTATATCAATATAATCAATATCAATGATTTTGTAGGTTCCACCGTATTATTAGGTTTGACAAAATGGAAACACTACAACTACAATATAAATGAAATGAAATAATATAACTATACTAATCACAAAAATTCCAAGGAAAAATGAATTCAGTCGGCAAATGAACTCTGTTCATTCTGCCAATTGGATCCTCGTGAACGAATACAGGTTCCCTTACTCCACCTCACCTAAAGGACGGGAATTGATTCCATGCCTTTACTAGGCGAGTTCCGGACATGCCTGAACCACTCGTGGTTCAACAACTTCAACCTCCCTGTTTCCTATGCGAATTGAAACAATACTCAACCAGCACAATGGACACCGGCATTTTTATTAAACCGAACCTATTAATACCCCCTTTGGAGGAACGGGAGCCACCGACATTTTTTCCGAATTTAAGTTAATTGGCGAGCTCCGGGTCGGCCGGACTGTGTGGGCCCGGCCTCGTGGGCGGTTCGACGCCATCACGTGTTCCTAGATAATAATAGCGTCCTCGGCCCATTATTCTATTAAATCAAATTATAGTTGACGTACGCGGACGTCGCGGAAATGCCGCTCACTGGCCCCGCTAGAATTTGGCGATATTTATTTCCGAACGAATATAAGCAGCATAAATCGAGGCTCGCGAGAAATTGGAGTAGTAGGAGGTAGTTGGGCGTAGTAAGCGCTGAAAGGTGTCAGTGTACCCTCTTGATGATGATTTATAAGTACTCAGAACATAGGTAGGTACAGGTTACGTAATTATATATATTATACTCTATTACTAAAGCTGTGTTTAACCTGGACTGCTACGTATAGAGATATGAAGATTTATATTCACGAACAATTTGACACACCAAGGACATATGTTGCCAATAATCTGTCTATAATCGGTATCATCTGTGAACGACCAGGCGGGGAAATATTCACGCGGGCGTGGGGTTATGCCACAATTATACTATAACTGCGTAGTATAATAAAATAAAAGATACTTAATAGGCTTAGTAATGACGTTTTTTGGCTCCATAAAATATCAACAGCCGGGCGAATAATTAGTCCTAATTTGGACGACTAAGCGTCCAGTCAAAGTCCGAACGCCGGTGAGGAGGAACCGGCCGTAAATCAGGCGGCGGCCTGTTCCTATCTCGCTAGCTCCCAAAACGGAGCCCGCCCCCGGAGGGTGGCGGGGGCGGGGGCGGGGGCGGGGGCGGGGCGCGATGACTGATGTTTACGGGGCAGTGCGTCCCGTCATCAATCAGCCATTGGTACAGAGCCGGCAATTCATCAGTATTAGGACCACCCGGCAGCCAGAAGCCAGCGATAATCGCACCGCCGGCCAGCCAACAAATGAAGTTTCAAAGACAAAAAGCTCCCCGTTTTACGACCTCCCCAGCCCTAATGTCCCTCCTTTCCTATGAATAAATTTCGTATTATGAGGGCTAGGCCCGACCTCCCGTGAGATTTATTAAGAGCATGGGTGATCCTTCCGAAAGAGTTTAACAGTGTCCTTCAATAACAAATAATACTTAAACCGATTACATAACACAGCGCATCCCACCACTTCCTAACCACCCCCTAATTTGGTCGTATGTTAGACGGGTTCCGGCTTCTCGGCAATTTCAGTAGCGTTCAATCAGTGCGTTAGTGAAACACTTAAGCATGTCCATTCAATTTGAACCGGGCGGTGACATTGTCGCGCTTTAGACCCGGTTGTTAATAGAAACAAAACTGAAAAGACGAAAGGAAACAGAAAATACCAAAACTGATAACATTATAAATCGTCGCAAACTGTAGCAAGTTAATACTTTACACTGTCTCATCGTGACAAGAACCCAATAAAAGAAATATCTCTGAATGATCCCTCCCCTAACTTACACGAGAGTACGTGTGATCGACTTAATTAGCCTAACTGAAAATATCGACATTCCAAGTCTCTTCTGCATCCAATTCATACAAGGTGCGACAAATATATCGCAATATTGTACTCTTATTGGCGTCTTATCTGACTATTGTAGTTTTATCTGACTATCTTATCTGACTATTGTAGCCAGCGGAAGCTAACCGATCCACATAAGCGGCCTTAGCCGTCAGTTCTGAATTGGTAATAGATAATAATAATAATAATAATAATAACGCTAGTTGAGGGAGCAGATGTGCGTCTCATTAGCCGGTGCCGGGAGAGTTGTGGAGAGTGGAGGCTGCACGTGGCCACCACCCAATTGACAACAATCAACGCTCTTTATTCGACTCCCACCCGGGCACAGCTTCGTCACAGCCGCCTCCACCGTCCTCACGGACTTGGGATTCTCGGATACTCGACCGTCGCTACCACCGATTATAAAAATAAAAAAACCTACCGCTCAAGTCAATGTGACAGCCAGGAAATAATTGCGGTTGTCATTCAAATAAGGTGAATTAAACTCAACACCTAATAGTAGTGGGAAAATACCACTACAGATCTTCAAGGCAGTCGTTCGTACACACATAACTGCCACCATATAACAAAGAATGTAAAAAGATACTAACCATAACATATTCGGCTATTGTATAAATAATTTTTATAAAAATATAAAGATTTTAAACAATTGAATTTTGCAATTCCACCCTATTACAATACAATAGTACGCCAATTGATAATAGAGGTAATTAATTAATATAAACAATCCGATATTAAAGATCGGATTGATTTTTAAATATAATAGGGCTGCACGTAAGTACTATATGTATGCTAAGTTGCTACGACATACACATGTTAATTATCCGGTAGATGGGTTTTGGAGAGACAGTTCGAGGCAGTCTCCAGCCTAGGGGAGGTCGAACTCGGATCGGTTCCCAGGGCGGCCTGCCCACGGTGTCTCCCACGTCGCAGTACTGCCACCCTGCCACTTATTACCAAATTGGTTCAAGTGGGCCCGCCACCGCCACACTGCCGTCCACTACCTCGACACCCACCGCCCAACCAGCTACATTGCCTCCACCAGGCCTTTCACGTCTATAAATACTCACCCGAGGGGGGAAGCCCACGCCCAATTTGTATTCTGGGAAGACGATCGATGCCGATTAGTGTCGCGAAACTAGGCGTAGTTCCCAATTCGCAGTTGGTATAAATTGGGTACTGAAAATTGTTCGCAGAGCTGAGACGTTAATTACATTTATCTCATTTATAAGAATGTTTTGAGTTTTTGCCTGGATTGAAATATCGTGGGAATGAATGTTCGTGTTGGAACAAATACATTATAGAAACAACAGTCATGGTAAAGTTATAAGACTACTCAGATTGCATTCTGAAAATTCTCGCAGCAAGGAATTTAAATCGTCACCAACCCTTGATGAATGGCCTTTATAGAAAGTGGTAATTAATAATGTGACAGTCCTCGTTAACTTTTTACATATATATAAATAATTCTTTCGTGTAGTGTGTCGTTATTTCTTGACTTACTATCCATGTTTTTATTTTCATAGAATGTACACATTCCGTTGAGTATAGCAAGTTTCACTGTTAGAACATGGAATTAAAGTATCGGAATTATCATTTTTTCTAATATTAATGTTTAATCGGAAAATGAGTTGGAAAATAACTAATGCTTCCTTGGCCGTCGAAAGCGGGAAAATAATGTTCGCAATTTGAATCAAGTTTATTCCAAGTCAATGACACTCCGCAATTGTACGGCGAACTGGTTTTTCAGATTGCGCTGAAACAGTAGGAGCCCGGGTTAGGTTACAGACCGCAAACCGCAAGATTTGCCAGCAGAAAAGGACACGTTTTCTCTCCGTTTCAAAACCGACTTCTGGAATGATAGAAGGGAGAATAAATAATTTTTAATTTCAATTATTTAAACAAGTAACCAGAGGAAGGCGGACAAGCTCGTGTACTTCGCTAATATATTCTCAATATAAAACGTTCGGAAGGTTCCAAGTCCCGAAAACTAAGCAGACATTACAACCGTTATATTTACAATGCTACAACGAGATTTAAGTAGGGAATGTCAAATTGACAACCCTCCATTCGTCCTCAATTGCACGGTAAATTCCTGAGCCTCAACGCGGCGGGGGTTTACCCTTTCGTGCACTTGTCAATGGTACCCAATTTAGAACTTCTCACCTGCGCCTTTATACATCGCAAATGCTGAAAAGCGGATCGAACAAGGCGCTCAATCGAGTGGACGGCCCCAATATAATCTATTATAGCGGCGGGGCCTCAAAGCGGGAGAAATTCGGCGCAGTGTCCGGCCGGGTCCTTTGGGCCAACTGAACCGGATAACTTAAAGGACGTCCGGCCACTCCATTCAAGTAGTGGAAGTGCGGGCCCCGGCCAAGGGGTTGAATTGAATGTAAATCATCGAATAATGACGGTCGGCCGAGTTGGGCCCCTCGGGAGGTGTGAAGGAGGAAGAAGCCCGCTCGAGCATTGTCCGATTACGGGAGAAGAAAGAAACGCCGTCGGGCAGTGAGGATGATGCACGGGGCCCAGCCGGTGTCAGTTACGAGCCGCCGAAGGGTAGGTAGGCCCCGGGCTCGAAAAAGGAAGCCATTAAGGAGCAGGCCCGGACCGCCTTCTCAAAGGAGAGAGAAGGTGCCGTCGTCGCCGAACCCCCCCAGCTAACTTCTTATTACTGCAGTTACACCTGCTTTAGGAACACAATTCACGCCCGGCCGCTATGGGCTTACAGTTTAACTTCGTTTAAAGACGTGCCGACCTCCTTTCCTTCGGGGCGGCTTATTTCTAAGAAATACGATGGAAAACGCTCGACATTTGAAGCCAACAATTCTGTCGAAAGGTGTTGTACAGGTAGATTAAAGCCTCCCTTTTAAGTATATATATATATTGTGTGTGTGTGTGTGTGTGTGTGTGTGTGTGCGCGTGCGTGTATATATATATATATATATATATATATATATATATATATATATATATATATATATAATATCTCCTTCCCACGGGCTACGAAGAATGAAGAGTCCCCCCTTATTAGATGAGGATTCATAAAGTTAAAAAAAGATCATCAACTGGTTACCGTACTGCTCATCGTCACTAATTGTAAGGTTTGAGTTTCTATTTAGTATCTAGCATCCAGTGTGTACCTACCTATGTCTAACTTTATATTGCCAGACTGCGGGGAACTAGTATTTTTTGTTTAAGCCGCGATGTGCACTTCATTTCGGAAAGCATTCAGTTATCATGCTGGTTAATTGAACGCAATCAAGTTTAATCTAAGCATCGGCTCCATAACTTGGATCCCTAAACAGGGTTTTGGTTGTTGAAAGATAATTCGTTTCTACCAATTAAAAAAAAGTATTATTTATTCCCGCAACACTAATGTATCATACTAACAAGTTGAGAATTATTCTGCAAATTTATTAATATTAACATTTCCTTTTTCTATTAATAAGAAGAGAAATACTGTATATCTGGAATGGCAAGGATTTAGTTCACATTATGCCCTTATTAAGAACTCAGTGACCCTGAGTGTGTAGAAATATGCTTTCCCTGACCTGTCAAACTGGCTACACAATGTATGAGGGATTTATAACAGTTTGGAAGAGTTTGAATAGAAAGGGGGTCCCCGGCAGTCCAAGAAATAGAGGAAATATTTCTATTGAATGCCAGAGTTGGCAAAGCCTAACAGAGGCGGGCGGCACCCTTGACGGCTTAACGGGGCCCAAAACGGAAAGGGTTGTTGGCCGCCGATTGTACTGAAAATGGAAGGCCTATCGCCCACTAACAGGGTTTATAGGCTCAAGCTTATGCTCAGAAATACTGACATTTTTCGTTCAAAAATCCTCTGAGATGAAGTTTCTCGAACTTATTCTGTATATTTTTCTCCAACGATCCCTGGCGACGAAGTCAATGAAACCTTCGTACCTCCAGCGGGGGTAACCACGAAGCGGAAATGTAGTAAATAAATAAAGATGAAATAGCCGAGAGGAAGTGGCGCGGAGGGTTAATTTGCAACGAACGGGACCGGGAAAATATTGCCGTCGATGATAGGATCTGGTCAGAAGTGATGGAGCTAAATGAAGACATAAAATCGACACGAGGCAGAGCCGTTCAGACACTTGCTCTTGTCCCGAGAGGTGAACAGCGCCATTCCCGTTCTGGGGCTGTCGCCCGGTTTTCACCTCGTCCGGTCACTGTCAAGTCCCCCTTGCACTTATCAAGCCCCTTCGTGTAGTTATCAATTCGTGTAATTTCCTCTCCCGGATCGAGAGCGGACAACTCGACAACTCTTTGGTCTGCGGATAGGCCGGTTTGCACTTTCCAGCAGTTTTAGTCGCATTTAAAAGCAGCAGTCTGCACGTCGCAACGGTCATTTACAGACTTAGAAAGGCAAAACAGGTCTGAAAATACATTCCAGAATAAACATTTTTACAATATCTCGTTCTAACATTTTAAACTTCTTAAATGAATTGAACTCTCGAATAGAGCCCAAGTCAATAGAGCTTCTCGGTGGCCTTGTTATGTACGTGACCACGAGTTGCAATAATAATAATCAGTTCTGTTGCGGAACGGCCCCCTCAGTTGGTTAAGTTCCCTTGCGCATAATACCATAGTTTCTATCTCACCGCAGAAAATGTATTACGCCTCCCCAGTTTAGGTAATGAGTCAACCACAAATATTCACAACCATCTTTATGCTGCTCTTAATTTTGTTAGGGCGT
Organism: Lethocerus indicus; assembly: GCA_019843655.1. Classification (NCBI taxonomy): domain Eukaryota; kingdom Metazoa; phylum Arthropoda; class Insecta; order Hemiptera; family Belostomatidae; genus Lethocerus; species Lethocerus indicus. Next base: position 18,053,454 of record JACDQD010000005.1, on the reverse strand, counting down.
ATATGGATATGATAAATGGTATATACCTGCTTTCACGACTAAATTACAGAGTACTTAAAATAAGTGCATTATTAGTTTTAAAAAATAGGGAAATTACAATTGTATATCACGAAAAGTTAAAATATTCCCTAACATACTTAACAGTATTCTTAGCAGGCCACTTGGGGGTTCTCAACATTACTTCTTCAATGAACACAAAACAAATCACCTCGTTTCAGATGATAGGGGTAGTTTCTGAGTTCCTCCTTTTCCGAGCAAAATGCTGTCGCGTTCGAAACCGATATATGCGGAAAAGTGTCCAGCGCTCGAACCGACTTCTGGTTTGCCATTGTTTCAGGTCAATAAGGAGGAAATCAATGTAAGGACGGTTGAACAGGTGGGTAACCCCGGAGGCCACAGGTGTACGTCACGATCCAAAGGAGGATACTGCCACCTGCGAGACTCCTCAACCGCTAAAAACACCGGGTTAGCAGTGATCGCTCGGCGATCACATCCACTGGCAATCGCTCTAATCGCACCAGCCGACGTTGAAAACCTGCACCCACCATTGGCCTTCAGGTACCCGCCTTGACAAAGGTATTCCGCTCCATGTCACGAAAGGAAAGTATCGACATTAAATTTGTATGCTAAATTTTATTGCTAAAACTGATTTAAGTAAATTTTAATAAATAAAATTTATCTAACTTGATTACTGATATCTGTTTCGACGTCATCTTATATTAGCTCTTTCCTTCTTGTAATTTACCGTAAAATAGTAACGATAGTAAGATTTATTAATGAAACATTATTAAATCATTTTTTCGGAACCCAACAACGCATTCAGTGAGGTGGTTACCGTAGTGACCAAAGAGATCTGGACCAAATAGCAAGACGTGAAATTTGCCTATTAACCAACTTAATGAACTTGGAACAAGTGAACATAATGAAGTATGAACTTTTGTAATGCACATTACTCATCAACAGGAACATAATACATTATAAATGCTGTTTGTAATGAATAAAACTTTTGCAAAATTGAAATCGTAACTCCAGCAATGCAAGCCGGTTTGACGGAATGAAATGGACGACTGGAACCTTCCTTCCCCCTCTGAATAGTATTTGGTCGATAGCCGATAGCCGTCCGATTGGGGGACGGGACCGGTCCTGTACGCTCTTCGAGGACCGAAGGAAACAATTAGAGCCGCAAGACTTCCGCTGCGCCCAGAATGGCTGACCCGTTTGACTGGGAAATTGCAACCGCATCAAGAGCACCTGCCAGATTGCACTTCCCTTAGAAGTAACTAACCGGCCCCCGGGGTAATTTCATTCGATCCAAGATTTTTTTTATTCTTCTCGATGCTTGGTTATTTCGGTTTCCAATCTGTTTGGGCATTAATTCCACGCCTAGTTGAGTCCGACATAGCCACCTGTCTGCCTCAACTCTTATGTGATTAAATTTTGTACAACTATAAAATATATATATATATATATATATATATATATATATATATATATATTTTTCGCTTATACGGTCACGGTACGGCCAAGTGATTCGACTACACGATATTATATGTTATTGTTCATTAAAAGTGCTATTTGCTAAAAACGTTGCTCTTACCAACGTAGCATTACTAGCGGTGGTGGGAGAGAAATAGCATACACGAAAAAATAGGTAGGTAAAACGCCCCTATAAACAAAATGCGGTAATTGAACTAGAAGTAATAAATTTATGACCCGGATGCAAGTGCCAATTGTTTTTACTTTCAATATAATTTTCAGGTTATGTAAGGCTAGTAATGAGGTTCTTAAATCCCACTAAGAATCATTCGAGTTTTGAGCGGCGTTCATTAGTCAAGCATAGCACGATTAAATGAGATAAATTAACTATGGAGAAATTGAAAAATGAAAAAGAAAAAACGGTGCCAATTAGGTTCGGCGTCGAAGACTCGCTATTAAATGGCGGTGGGTAGATTTTCGGTGGGGGGGGAGGAGTCCGGGGGGAGTGGGGAAGCCGGTTAGTTTAATAATATACATACTTACTGGCTGCATTGACCCAGTTCTGATCAAGTGTGGTGCTCAATTGCAGGGGAGTCGGTGCTCGCTACCATCGACAAATATGGACCGGGCATCGGACCGTCCTCCGCCCAAGGTTTCCCTCTCTTCAACCGCCCGAAAGCTTCGACTATTCCCTAAGATATACATACGCACGATATTCCAAATTATTACGCCATTATTTAAATTACGCGATTTCAATAAACATGAGTCCCTCTGTCGAAGGTACTTCATTTGAGTGCCGCTAAACTATTTATTGTATTTTTATTTGCCGGCTTCTTTTTGTAAGTCGGAGCGCATCGTTGCGCTGTAATGTAATAGAAAATTGTCCCACGGTACATCCTATGAGGTATAAACACGGTGTGCAGTTGTACGGAATTTCGTAAGAGGCAGTAATGACGGGCCTACATTGGGCCTATTCATAGCACGTACGTAATGCATAACTATTCATCCGAGACCTTACAGAACTCGTCCGGCGTCCGATGATATACCGGGAACGCTTCGCCCGGATGGGAAATACCGGCTGGAACAGGTTTGCTCGGTCCACCCTAATACGATGACAAATGTATCCTACGATTGGAAGTCCCTGTTTCTCTTTAAGTAGACGCGGCCCCGGCGCTGTCAGTCCTTCGGGAATCGAACAGTTCAGGACAGGTGTTCGAACCTGAGTTTTATGAATGTGGCGGTATTTAAACTGGGGCGCTGAAAGAAAATGAATTTTCATAGTTTAACATACCTATTTTGTGGTAGTGAGTGGTTAGATATCGTAGATTTATTGTGTTTCTGTCTCCTCTCGCTGGTTTGGTCTTTTGCTAGACCAAAGTGACTAAAGACCTAGTCTCTAGCAAAAGACCAAACCAGCGAGAGGAGACAGAAACACAACAAATCTACAATTTTCATAGTAATCAGGCGTAACGATGATTTTTAAACTGACAGAAACAATATTTTTTTCAATCTTAACTCATGGAACTAATGGAATATTGGAGGATATAGGTACAATGGCGCCTAACCGTAAGGCGTCCCCGGTTTTTTCCAACCGGTCACTCGAAACATTTCTGTTCTCAGGCGAACGCAATCTCGTAGGTGGGCCACGTCCGGTCGGGGTTGAAATCGTTACGGGGGATTCCCTGGCAATTAGAACACGTGGAGGGGTCCGGTCCCTGTTGCGAGGGGATGGGACTGATACCGGTAGCCGGCAGGTGGACTCCGGTGGGGCTCCTCGACTAGAGAAAACGCCGTCGAGTGTGTCCGCCGGCTTCCGGCCAAATCAGTGGGAGGAAGACACCCACCTGTCTCCACCGACCGGCCCTTACCGGCCTCTTACCTATGTATTTATTCGGGTTTACCTGTGGGAAAATCGGCGGAGGAAGCGCCCGCCACAGACGTTACTTCGTTCCGCGTCAGAGCTGACCCGGAGGAAATTTGTAACGGAATTTTCTGTGACTACCGCGACGGCAAGAAGTGAGGAAGTGTTTTGGAACTGTTTGGAAATTTGCGAGAGGTCCGATACGCAAATGCGTGGCTATCGTAATCCCGATTCCAGTTTTAGTTGGACCGCATTGAGCAGTCCCATCTCTGATCTGCGCTCTGGATTATGATATGCCGAGTGGACTGTTGAAATCACCGAGTGGACTAAAGTTTCGAAACCTTTATTCAATTTTTCGACTCTGTCGCTTTATACTTTGCACACATTTCGAGATGGTCCGGGTTCGATCGGAGTTTTGTTATGTGGGGGAGGAATGATAATACTTGAAAATTCATTCAATAACTTTACAATAGAGAAAGTGACTATTTGCTAAACGAACACGATCATTAACGTATTAAAAATCATTGAAAAGGAAGGGAGTAGAGGTTATTTTGAATTATTTCACCATTAATTTGTCTGATGCATTCATATGTCTCTGATATAATGATGTTCTTATTACAAGTGTAATTAGGAAAAGTGTTGCCGGCACTGATAACCTCGGCAAATAATCTGAGTATGTTTGGAGTGAGAGCTCGGGTTCGGGCGCACTCACTCGAGTGGCTACAGGTGTGCCGGTCATTCATTGATATGCTTCCAATCAGGAACATTTATTGATTTGCCGCCGGTCGAGAGTATTTACACAGGCTGGATATTTATTTTGGGCAGGAAACGGACAGCGCTGCGGACCGTCTGGTTCTTTTCCCGGCGAAACGTGGACCCTGCGTGAACATGAAAAACTCAGATTATAAAATTGTTAACAGTACTTAACGTTAATTAAAATAATAGTACGGACGGGCCAGTGTCGATATTCCGACTCTACAGACATCCCTGCAGGAATTATTGAAGATATAAACTCCTCCGAAGATTCCTAACATTCTCAAAAATTGCTACTCGAGCTTAGATATAAAACTGATGTATCAGGTGTAATGGCCATTGGTAAAGATTAATCTGTAGATCTGAGTTACGCACGGTACTGAACTGCTGGTCGAGCCCTAATTTTCCCGAGTCAAATAATATCAAAGATGAAAAAAAATCAGTACGGCAAGAAAAATTATAGGGTAGTTATTGAAATGATTATCTGGAAATACTAATAAATATACGTACATGAAGGAGAAAAGTGTACGTGACAGTAACATTAATTTACTCGTAATAGTCTCCGAAGTTAATAATATGAAATTACACTAATCATTGCCAGGTATCATTATTTTAAATATCATTATAACTATTCATTTCCTGAGATCTGATTGATTCAAACATACACGATTTGTACCTTCCACCGCGTTTTCGATGGGGATTTTTCATATAAATTTTATTGTTATTTAATTAATTTTTTTAAAAATGCGAAATATATCAAGTGCTCAGACTGTATAAGAGAAAGAAAGATACATTTGTATGTTTCCCGTGCCTATCACAACAAGGTCAACTGCCGGTCAGCGTGTAAAAGTACAGTTGAGAGTACTATGAATGCAATAGAGTACTGGCGGAATAAATTGATTATCAATCGTTAATCAGCCCGACCCGATGAGTCCTGACTAACTGCACACAATCAAAACGCTATCTAAATAATGACACCTGCAGTAACACCTGGGTTCTTCTCAACCATCTCTTGTACTTCGTAACATGCGTCGCGGCCGTATTAGTAATCAATCCAGATTAAAATGGCTGTCGAAAACTCTCATCGATTTAAGAATATACTCAACACTATAGATAACGATTGAATTCAAATTTTCATAATACAAAACTTATCTGATGAAATACATAGATTACCACCACGTTAATAAAAGTAATATTTATAACAAAATTTATAGAAAAAACTTCTGATTAAAATGTACAATATTTTAATTTACGCAGCATTTCAATGTATTACTGCTACCCGATATAGTTCGAACCATTCTCGTTGGGCTACTGTGATTAATAATTTAAGGTGCTCGTTTAGGAGCCCAAGAGGGTTTAAACATAATTCGTATCTAGTAATTATAATTACAGCGATAAATGAATTTTAACCTTTCTCGAATGTTATTTAAGCATGTGCAAACTAGAAGAAGGTCACATTGTATAGTCGCGATTACCACCCAAGAACCCACTTATCCGGGGAGGTCTCCCTCCCGTTGGCGGGTCGAACGCCGGACGTGCAGATACGCATAATTAATATCTTCCCAAAGTTTTGAATACTTTACGACCGATAATGATAACCCTGCACGGGCTGTCCAATGACCCTCACAACCAATTAAATATGACGATTAGGCACAATATAGCAAAGCTAAATTTGAAATCGGCCGGGAATACCACCCAAATAGGAAAACAGGATTTGCTTATAACATCTTTCAAAAATAAATATACGTCACTGTATGTACTATACAGTTTTTTTATAGGAATGTATTAAAAAGTAGTTCACCAATGGCAACGCGACAAACACTTGGATTTATAACAGAGTTATAAATCTTTTGAATCTGACTAGGATTTTCAGATTAGTAATTCCAGCATATTAAAAACTATTTCTTTCTAAAACTTTTACTTTGAGTTTTTTTTCATATTGGGATAATATATTAGACAATTGAAGTTAGGTCCGGAGTACGAAGCAATGGCCTGTTTTTAATATTGATTTGAAGCATTTATAACCACGAAATATCGATTTTAGTAAAAAAATTGTCGAAATGGAAACAATAAAATAATATAAAGGAATTATATTTTTAGGTATTCGAGTGATTGCAAATTTATTACTGATGCAAATATACTGAAAATTCATATTATTGAAAGTGGAGGAAGAGTGACGCCAATATTTTTTAATAATAAAATGATCCAATATGTTGCGTCAATTAAGAATCATTGCCAAAATATATGCACACTTCTAATATTTGAAAATTGGAAATTTTTAATTTACGATGTTTGTATTCCAAATAATTTTATACAAATTAGATTATAACATAATATTAAACTATAACTGTATGGCCAAAATTATAAGGAAGTGTATTCAAAGTTCTTTAATGTAGGAAAATTTATTGTAAATTAAATGAGGCCGAGATTGACGATAGCGGGACGAGAGGCCTTGCAGTTTTCAACACTCGACAAGATCTGCAACTGATAAGAATCACACACATTACCCGTTCAAATATTTCAAACGAATATTTTGCTCGACCTATTTTCGTATTTCATCGTGAATTCGATAGCGGCATGCCCCTGCATTTATAGAAACCGCGGATAATGGTTATACAATATTTTTTGGCGTATCCACGCTGAAAGAATAGGTTTATGGTCGGGAATATTTTTCTCATATTTTTTAAGTGCATCCACATTACGTCCATATTACCGTTAATAACGATTGAACGACCGGTTTCCTCCACGCGAGCTGAATTCGGCCTAAATTTATCTGTTACGGCGGTGGCTGAAAGGAGAAAAAATATTCCCGCTTCAGGAGCGGGCGCGTATTTTATCCTGCGGAGAAATAAAAACCCGAGGACCGAAACCGGCTGAATTAAGACAACGGAATGACATTTCGAGCTATTCCGTACGACAAACACGGTAAAATATATCTATCTGCCGGAGACGTCAAAACAGGGAAAACTTTTATCGAAAAGAATATATGTGGAGGCATTTTCTTACGAGGTGTTTGGGAGGAGAGTCGGATTTATGATAGGCGGGAATGGCGGTGGTCGAAATCGGGAACATAAACATTCTGGGAGACTGAATAAGTCGCCGGTAAATTATTAATAAAATATATTTTTTTTTTCAATAATATCGGGAGCCGCGAAATTAAGACTCTGCCGTTATTGATGGTTGGCGTGATCGGGGCAAATAAATCAGGGCGGAGGCCGCTCAGGGGGCCTCAGTCAGTCGGCACTTAATTAGCAGATTATAATCCAGTTCAGCCTGGACAATCGGCTTGATACGGCTTCATTTGTCCGGCCGGCCCGGGGATGATGTCACGAGAACGGCGGCCCCCAGATCGCTATCGCCCTCCCACTTCGCCTCCCAATAGGCCCCTATCGAAATCGTGCCGCGCCTTCGCCCCGGAATTATCCGGGTTTCTTTCTTTTTTTCTTTTTACTTTCTAAATCCGAATCGGGAACGTGGCAATTTTGGGTGTAATGAAATCATCGACCTGAAATCCCGACATCTGAGTACGGAATTATGGAAATCGCAATCGTGCTAAACCATCGCATTAGGACTGAATTTCTTCCAGCTTTTCAGAAGCGCTTTTTTAACGCGCTTTTTTATCATGCTAGTAATTAGTTCTCGGATATACTTGAGTATTGCTACTCGTGCTCGAGCCTCAAAACGACATCGCGAACTGCTTGAGTTTTAAGGATTTTCGAGAACTGATGTCAGATTACGGGTCCTCTAATCGTGTACGGGGCTCTAAATATGCATGGCATAATAGAGCCGATAAGGCATAAAGTGGGCCGATTGTATGTAACTCATATGAATAATTCAAATTGCAACAATAACGGCCCCGTAACAACATTTTCCGGATACGGAGAAGGGAGAAAATGACATCGTCGTGGCTTAAGGCCAATCGTACTCGACATGGGAAAGAAGCAATACGAGCGTATGCTCCTTCCACCTTGCCCTTCATTAATTCATTCGGTTATTTCGTTACAAACTTAATCTTCTTTAATTGGAGACTATTTTTACTATTTTTCACACTCGAGAAGACATCGTCCTTAAGAGGAGGGCTATTTCTCACGGTGCCGAAAAATACACCCTAAGAGCGTCATATGGCCCTCCTTATGCCTTATGCTCGCTTCCTGCCGCGACTTCTTTAACCGACCCCTCGATAGCATTAATTTTCGTAGGCTTAGCAGACCTCCCAACCTACGGCCTAGGTACAAAATTTGTAAGGTTTTATTACAAGTTTAGATTGAATATATCGTTCAGATTCGGAATTTCATTCGAAGCTGACTTTTTGCTTTCAAGGGTTAAATATTTTCTTTCGCATCCCAATGAAATTGTTTTCGCATGGTCGGTTCGGCCGACAATCGTTATAGACAAAATGTTGAGGGATTATTATAACAGGAGGCCGTAGTCTATTACATTAAAGTCGCGTGCGATCTGATCGAGTGGGTGAGGGAGCCAGGTGTGCCCTAACCAAATTAACGAGGGTATTGTCGGGCGACGTGTATGGGGGCGGTGGGGGCCAGAGAACTGGGAGCGGGCGGATTTCCCAAGGCGGCGGCCGCCACTCGAGGTCGCGTGGCCGCCCCCGCCGCCCCCGACATATGTCGCCCGCACTGATATAGTGCGGCGACGGCCACCCCCATTAATTGACTCCTCCCTATGCTAGCAGCCAAATAGCCCGTAAACGATGGGCCCTGGGACCGGGGTCGAGTGGAGCCGGGAGACTGCCGGCACGCGTCCACCCCACCCCTAAAGAGGATGAAATATACAACAACGTATACGGGCCCTGATTGAGAGACCGGCATTAGGCCCACTCAGCCAGAACCACTACACTTGGAAATCGCCACAAAAGTTTAATAAAAAAATATGTAAAAGTTCTGCACCGACATATTTATAATACAAACATATTTATCGCCTGTCAGTACTTTAAATCGAGCCTTTATACTTGAGATATAATTAAATTACTAAAAATTAAATAATTAAAATTGAATTTTAAATTGAAACAGTCTTTAGAAATGAAACTGGACTGGGAAGGCTGAACAATACGATTCTACAGGACAACGGGATTGAAGTCATGATGTAAAATGTCTAATTAAGGTGGTTTCGGACCAACCATAGACCAGAAAGTGCCGTATGAAGAAGAAATATAATATATGAAGCCTGACAAAAAAAATTTAGTATGAAGAACATAGAACAAATACAGCCCAAATCTCTATGCTAAACATGTTCTACACCTGAGGCAACGACCAAAATTTCAATAACACAAATTATTCATAATCGAATTTGGTTTTGACATTATGCTCTGGATTTCATGAATTTAACATGATTTCAATAACAGACTAACAATTTAAAACCCAGTACACCCAATTAAATCTCAAATGTCGACGGGCCGATCGAGGGATAGGAGGCCCAAGTTTAAATCATCAGACCCTATAGACGATTTTCTTGAAATAAATAAAAGAAATAAATGTTAAATTCCTAACAAATTAAATAACGACTTAAATGATGGGTTGGTGTCCAATTACCGGACCTCGGTTCGAAATTAGTACCGTATAAAATTGGCCGGCACAGAATATCGGATAATACATTCGGATCAATCAATCATCAATGATCCTGAAGATATTTAGGCTGTCAGACGCTTAATCTGGTCTCCGGCATCTGTCGGAAATTTCACCGGGCACGTTCCAAAGGCTCGCACGCCTGGCTGTTGAACTTGAAACAGCGCCCTAAAATCTAATAGGGCGGAAAGGCAATAATTAAATAAATGCTCAATTCAAAGATATTTTAGATAGATGAAATAGGGTTTCCAGACGGGAAGGAATGTGCGGGCCCGTTCTCAGGAAATACTTACAATTACATGAATGGCCAGAAGAGCCGCCTTGAAAATCGAAATAAGTGGGAACGAGTCGCCCGATTGATGAAAATCCTCCCAAATTTAAAGACAGGTTCATAGAACACCGTTAACTGGAAACTAACTACAAAAATAGCACATTCTCTACCAAAAATATATTTTAGTTTCATATGTTCTATCCTCCGATTGCCCCTAATCTTTAGGATATTCCCTATGAACATGAACAAAGAATAATTTCGTTATGAACGCACCTCCGAATCACAACAGACTCCTTCCTCGCTATTTACAATGACATTTACAGAAGCCAAGCGGTGGGACAAAGGCAGGCACGAAACGTTCACCCGAAGAATGTCAACTATTTTCCCCAAAAGGGGACATCAAGGAGTATTGGGCCGCCAGTCATTAGGCATTCTCAAGTCCTAAAACAAAAGAAAAAATCGTTTGCTTTAGTATACCCCCTCTTCAGAGCCACTAATCGACCCAATAAGACCAAGGCATTAGTTGAAACTGAAAACAAAAAGAACAGATTTTTTCCCTACCCAAATAAAAGCTTACACTCCTTTTCTAATCCAAGATAACTTTTTATCGACACGTTTTTAAAAGTGAAAACGCCCCAGGAATAAAAATAGGAATAAAGTTAGGTAGAGAAATAAGGGGACTGTTCCTCTGCTCTGAATACATAGCCTTATCGAGGTAAATTGGACAGATTGGGCCTATGTTCCTCCGGGGCTTTCTGAAAACCATTAGTTATCCTTCCTCACTAAAATGTGGAAAGACTAATAGTGGCTAAAGCCCCAAAACCAGTTACACTAGAAAACTAAATAGTAAAAGTTTCTAATCCTTTAATATGCTGCAAGTGCTGCCTGAGTTTTAGTCCTGCTTCTTAGAACATGTTAGAACATTTTACTTATTTCTGTAATATTAATATCTACAATGTTGAATCAAAGCAGATGTTTCGAGGAATTTCCCCAGTGTCTGAGGGCGGATCAACCCCCGGAGACGGCGGTATCTAACTCAAACAGCCCCGAATACACATATTTATTTCGGGCCTGAGACAACCCCCCTAGCCAGTTTTATCTGGTTCCCTGCTTTGCCTCCCCCGCCAAATCGGCTTCGCTCCAAACAGGATAACTCCCATTATCTTGACGGCGCCCTGACAGACGGCCCCTCCGCTATCTCCGGGACGACCGTCTGCCACCGGTCGCCTCCAAATCCGACCGTAAGAAACATCTAGTAGACTATGCCAACCAACATACAATCTTATGCGATTCCATACACTTCTCAATTACGTTCATTTTGGTCGCCACGAAACAAGAACGCCACTTATTTTCATATCATTTTTTCTAACAACCGTTCCGACCTCAACCGCAAGAATACTGAGCGTTTTCATGCCTCCAAATATGATTAGAAAAAGAATATCGAAATAAAGTTTTTATTGTTTAAATTGTGTATTAAACAGGTGAAAATATATACCGATTTATACCCAAGTTCGATACATAAACTGACAATTAAATCGCTGAACATATGAATAAATTACCTCGATCAAGAAATTATTTCTAGCGCAAGCAGGATAATCGAATGTGTATAAATTAGATAAGGTGATTTTAATTTTTAAAACGTTAGAAATTTGTCCAACATATTTAATGTAGTTAATGAAGTGGAAGAAAGGTCTTTATTTCTTAGTTTCAAGTTTTTTAATCTCTCGTTTTGTAGTGATTCTCTTTGGATTGCGCAGTAATATTATTATTACTATTTCTTTCCTGTTATTTTAAGATGTCACTTTGGAGAGTTATTTATATATAATAACATTTCTGTAAATTTTAAATGTAAATAAATAAAACGGGTCGTTTTGTCCTGAAATCTAATAATACTTAGTCATTCTAAATAGAAAACCAATGTGTAATTTTTATTCCTGTTAGACAGAACCTCGACTCGGTATTGGGACATATAAATAACGTTTTATGGGTTTTTATAAAGGTCTAATTAATTATTATTATTTATTTTGATAACTAAAACGCAAGACACTATATCCAACCGGCTCATACGCTTCGGTCACACACGGTTAGGAAACGTGTGACCCGGATTGCTATTAATATATCGTCAAACGTGCGCGAATTAGCAAACAAAAAGCTATTTATCCGCGTTGGCGGTTCATACGGGACGGTAAGAGAGGAGAAACTAGGTGCGGGGCCGGGGGTTAGTCCAGGTGTTGGGATACACGTGCACGCCACCAGTGTACTCTCTATGCGACGCTACCGTGTGTACTTTGCACGTGGTTCAGATTCCCACCCCTCAAAAAATCCATATTATTCAAACCTCCAACGGCTTTTCGGCATTTAATGCGCCCACATGGGGGGAGGCCCCGGGGTTGTTTTACAGAGGGTGGGAGGGGTGGAGCACATGTCCCCGCCCGGTTTCCTAGGGAACAGCCCTGTCGCTAAGCGGCAGATGCGCCAATACCGTTCTCGCCCCCCCCCTACCTCTCTCCTAATTGACGTTTACTCGAGTACATATTGATAGCGATTAATAGCATTGTCCGCACCCAGATTGGGCCGTAAACTATATTTGTCGAGTGATATCCGGGCGGTTGAACAGTGTTCTAATGCATGCGTGGACATTTTAGAAATGGCATACCACCAATAAATCGATTTTACGGCACTAAACAAGCGTGTATTTCTATTCATTTATTACTTGTGTTACGTTTAAACAAAATACACCTGTATACTGGAGAAAAGAGAAGGTTGCGAGAGAGATAAACATGATTAAACTTTGCCCCGATCTATTTTCAAGGTACGAAAAAACAGAAAGGGAATATTTAAAATATTGGACTGTAATGAATCATGGGGGTCTAAGAGCGGCGCCTGCACGGGCGTACGACAGCTTAGCGTCCCATTACGCGGGGTCAGCTTCTCACGGCTATTGCCGCCTGTCAATGGGTCCGTCCACCACTCCGATTCATCCCACCTTTCTGGGAACTGACTCTCGAGTTTCGCCCTCGTCCAAGATGAATGGGAGTATTCAAACCGATTTTAAATCAACACCGTACAAAGTCAACTTGAGCAACGCGTCTATATAATGGGGTATTGTATGCAGCACCTGATTATCTCTATTCTATAAAAGTCTTCTATAAAAGGCACTTCTGTGATGTTCGAATTATTCTAAAACTAATTACGGATGAGTCCTGTGAAATTGCGGCATTTTCTGCCTGCTAGTTACGACAACCCAACGTCGTCATTAGTATTCTGGTATTATATACCAGCTACCTTGATTAGGTAAATTACTTATATATTACTCAATATTGTTTAGTTTAACCTGTAACCTTAGAGAGCATTCATTTTGTTATTTTACTCCCAAGACGTAACGACGGCCTCACTTGAAGAGTGGACTTACAATTATATATATTGTAGAAATTTAACACGAATATAAAATTCAACCTAATTAAACTATTGCACCGAATAATTTCGATAAAGTGGCACAGAGTTTGGTACAAAGTAATCGATCCATTCATTTCGAAGAAGATAAATCTTCTTCAGGGCCGGTTTTTTGACGGCGGCCCACCCGATTGTCAGATGCATGCAATTCTGAATATGTGGTCCACAGAGAAACCGAGACCGACTCCTGTTCCGCTAACAATCGTCGGTCGGTTTTGGGAAAAGATAAATTAGACAAAAAGTGGACTAATGAGGTTGGAATAACGGTGGGGCTCAGTACCTTGGGAGTGAGAGGGGGGCGGAGGAGAGCGCAATGGCTCGCAATCGCGCTATAAATCGTCCCGGATTGTTTTTCAGCGGCGGCCACTGTCCGGAGCGCGATGTGCCGGCGCTGTGGCCCACCTGTGCCCCTTATATAAGGCTAATTGTACTCTCGGGGAGGCCCCCCACTAAAATTTGTGGCCTGAAAAACCGCACAATTACACGAGAAACGCAGGAAAGAAATCGGAAACGATCCCTCCCTCGGCCGGCACAAAGATGTTCGTAAAAGGTAAGTTCACCGGCAGTCTAATTAATCGCAGCTAATTAAAAAGCCACTCCGACCCGGAATTCCGGTCTGACCCAGAGGCAATAACCGGATCATTATCGGTCGACCTGCCGATGTCAATAGGTTTAAACTGGGTATTTGCTACTTTCCCGGAGGAGGTTTGCCAATGGACAAACCTTAGTTATTTGAGCTCCGGTCGGAATTCGATTCGAATTTACAATTTAATATAATTTTTGTCCACCACCGGGAATGGAACTAAAGAAATAACTCCAGAATTGAGTTCACTAGATTCTTACTTAAGGATCATCTTCATACTTGAACACATACTTTTATGCGCTCCATGAATACCATAGGCAATGCACGAGTTTAGCTTCAATACTTTCGGCCGGTCGCCGTACAACAAGCAAAATACTCTACCGACATTCGGCGTCGTTTATATGCGCTAGGCGCACAAAATCCACAATTCCGTTAAAATATTTCCGAGGGGGGAAGCCGGGGTTCCCTTATCGGGAGCGCGGTTGCCCAGGTGTCTTGGGGCAATAAAGGTTCACCCAAGTTGATTTTTTTATCGGTTTTTCGCCCCGAAGCCCGAGTCCGCTCTCGCGATAGAAGATCCCGGCGACTAGCTGCGACTTGTCTGCCGCTTATCAGCAGGCCGGCTGCTCCGCATTCCCCTCGGCGGGCTTCCTTTCACAAATATGCCGACAGCGGATACGAGACTGTTTCCACACCAACGCGTCCCATTTTTGTCTCCCACTCCACCCCCCAGTTATAGTTATTTGTCCTCAAACTCGGCGGATGCGGCAAAGGCAAACTCGCAACGCATCCCAAAATTTGCCGAAGCCAAAGTAACTGAAAGAGAACTTTCATTATTGCTTCAATAAAAATACACCCGAATTCAATACTGTTTAATCAGAGTTTTAATTTTCTAGTGCTTGAGTTTCGTGCATGTAGTACGCCATAGCTCATTAATCCGGGGCAAAATATAGTATGACAGTTTTTATTTCTGTTAATATAAATAAAGCGTTTGCCGTAGTGAAAGCGCGAAATACACTCTGGTTTTGTGTGTGCGTTTTAAAATTCGATTTACAAGGGCGGACAAACGACGCGAAACCCGAAGGAGAGGAGCGGACACGAAATCCGCTTAGTGCACGAGCAAAAAAAGTCGCAGAGATCAATTCGAATCGCGGTTCCTTCCTTTTTTCGGCCCGTGAAGGGCGTCCTTTCTCAAAATTCGGATCGGCACCTGTAGTTTTTTCCTCGGCCGAAAGGACGCCGACACCCAGAATATATGTTAGCCGCTTGCTTTTTTGTTAATTTTTTAATTTTTTTTGGCCCACCCTACAGCGCGAAGTCCCGCACCTGCGGGCGGTGGAAGATGCTTGTTGGTGGGGGATGTGACTGATTCTGTTTGAAATCCCTTTTTCGAGGGGCCCGTCTCCTTTTGACCTTCCACCGCTAATTTATAGCCGACTGTTTGGGTCGGCCAATTAGCAGCGGGGGCCCGGCCCCTCCCGCCGTTATTTATTCTGCTCCTATCGGTTTCGACATATTGAGCCCGCAATTCTTCGACCTAGGGCCTACTTCATATTTCTTCCTTACGACTTAATTACTAAATTTGCAGGTCGAGACCCTCCTCCTCCAGCCGGATGGGTCTATCCCACATACAGCGGTCTAAATCAATAAGGTTCGACAGGTATCTCAACGTTGGGCAGGTGTCTGCCAACACTGTGGTGGTGGTGCGAACACTGTAAAGGTAAATAATTAAAATATATGAAAACCGAGTCGAACGGACCCTACTCCCACCGTTAATAGATATTTCTGATGTGTAGGCAGAGGATAAACATGTTCCAACACTATCCTATTGCATTAGTTCCTCAATGTCTTTCCAGTGTGTACCTTGTTGAACACCTAGCAAACATAGACATTCGAACTAATACTACACAATAGCCAAACAAATATTGACACTGTAGTGAACGTAAAATAGATCCAATATTGAAAGTAAACTCAATTTAAATTCCTTTCGGTCACCTTTTTCCCCGTGCCGAACAGGTGTACAATTAGAACGAACGGTAATTATTCCTCTCTTTCACTTGTAACAACTTTACTGTCGGAGTTGTGCTGGAGCTCAAATTAGCCCAGATGTTTAACAGATGGGGCCTCAGCGACGATACAAGATTGAATATTTAAACCCAGCCAAATTAGTAATATTTAAATAAGAACCCGCGTATGTTGTCCCTGGGGCGCATCTTCGTCTAGTGAAATCTAACCGTCTAATTGCCGTTTTTATTCAGGCGATTGGAAACCAAGTTAATTGATCATGATGAACATGATTGGAACATTAGATATGAATGACAAAATCGTACGAGGAAAATCGATCCGTAACAACTGGTTATGTTGACGATACTGCTATACGCTAATTGATCAGGTAATTTTCTCATTAATTATCCTGAGAAAATATTCGTTTTAGTCCCATCTAACTTTTTTAATTGACTTCTAATCGAAGGACAAAGAAAGTTACGAGAAGACGAGTACGCAAATGAATCAGGATGCTATTCATCTATTCCTACACATTTCAATAATGTCATTTCAAACCTCAACACTTTCTTCGTTCAATTCCTGGAGGATTATGGACTATGTGGACTAGTAACAGGCTGGTGCAAAGTCTTCTTCTTTTTTATACATTGTATTATATATGTAATCAATTTAGCCCTTTATCGTCGCATAACTTGATAGCCGGTCACAGGTATAATGAATAATTCCACTTAAGAGTTTGTTACCATTTGCTCGGTTGAACAATTAAAGTTCAGCGTGGGAAGAGACTTTGCCCAGGTGTGATCGCCTCCTTTCCTTTCACCGATCGGTTTGATTTATTCAGGTCTGGCTTCAAGGAAGTCTCGGGGTCACACGGGGGCTACGCGCTCCCGGCCCCAGCCAAGACAATGGCAATAGGAAAAGATGTAGAAAGGGGGAGTTCGAATGCATAGGGGAACGGTGAATGGACCGAACAATGAAAATTTGCTGTACATACGTCGAATAATGTGCAATATGAAAGGAAAAGTTACTGTAGTAAATAAAACGAGATGCAACTGTACTATTTCTTTGGTTTGTCATTATATGCTCGACATTACATATTCGATACTTAGGCTTGGATAGTTACTTCCCTACCCTAAGAGTTTTCGGTATCTCTATCCCGACTCGCGTTTACCATATATATTCAGATTGGGACAAGGTATTGTTAGGGCCAGCGCCAAATTGTAGTTGAATTGAGGCGCACTTGGCGCGGACAGATGTTTGGACAGATGTATAACTCTGCAGATGTCGCATCGCTTGACTACCGGGCGGCTACCGACGCCAATGGCGGCGGGTGGAGGTGGCAGGCGTCGATGCCGCTGCTTCCAAAGAAACCTCCCCAGAACCCTGATAAGAATCGGGAACACGAGGATAAGATAGTCGGTTACTGCTTGCACTATGAGGACGGATTCCAGAGGTATAAAATTGAATTCGTATAGCGTTCACAGTACATAAGTATCTCTTATCATTATCACAACCATATTGAAAAGTGCACATTAATAAGAACATGGTCCTTTTACGTTGAAATAACTGATTACATTTAAAAAATTAATAAAAACATTGCAATAGTGAAATGGTGATTTTTGTCTAATATAACCTATGATAGCCATTAAATAAACAACCACAGAAGAAGTTTGAAAATAATTTTTCAACGTCGAAATGGATCGTGCGATCTCTGTGCGTGCGTATTGAATATTAAACCAACCCTTCGTGTATTATATCTGCCGAACATATGTACTTTAACGCCGACGTGACTTTTCGTCAGTTTCAGAAGAGGACTGTCAATTTAAGTCGTACGTTATTTGTGTACGCATATTTATGACACCCTGGGGGTCGCAAAATAGACCCCCGTTTTGAGTGAGACCGGGAGTCGGAAAAAATGAAAAGTAGAGCCGACATCTGGACAACAGACGACGCGGAGGAGTCGGGAACGTGATTCCGGGTAGGCGAAGCCCGGCTATAAACCCGGACCGGACGGCATATTCGAGAGATGAAAGATGCGTCCGTGGGGGCGGCTCAACCGGGGCCTAACTTATTACCTACTGGTAAAATAAAACGGGCGCGGACGCACGTACAGAAAGATAGAGGGGTAGAAAGGAGGGGCGTTGTACATATGGTCATCAGGAGCCGGGTGACGGTGAGACAATGGCGGACCATGTGGCGGTACCCTGCCACATGGGAGCCATACCCATGCCGCCTTCCTTGCCCATTGTTGCCGGCCAACGAAGGACGTGTCCGGAACTGTGGAGCTGACGAAAGCCTAATTCATAAAAATGTCAAGGCCTCGAAAAGGGAACTGGGATTGCTTAAGTACAGTGAGCGGAAGACGAAGGTTGCTCCATGCCCGTTAACGGGAATCCTATACTTTGGACGAATGGTTTTTACTTTCGTTGAATTATATCATGTAATTACTGGATTGAACAAATTCGTATTGAAGGTACGTATGCTAAAGGTGGACAGTGTCTTTAGGCTCCTCAATTAAAATCTGTTGACTGGATTTTCTATTTTTTCAAAATTCGAATTATAAACTCCGATATTTGCCTTTGGTTCGACACATTCTTCGCAGGGTTTTTAATTGACATACCAAGGAATATAATTATTATATGGTTTGGCTGATTGCACGGGATGATGGGATCTGGTATTGTTGATGGTGCATCAAATAGAATGAAAATCTAATATAACCTAATGGCAAAATTAGTATAACTCGTAAAAGTCATCGCAGTAATCTGTTAATCCATATTTGTTTTGACTAGGGAAGGATTGTCACCGAATTGTAGCTCAGTGAAGACCCGAGTAAGCTTTAAAGACTAATGGGATTAACGAGGCATTAATTTGTCGATGGGGACCAGCAGAGAATGGGGCGGGCTGGCGGGATATGAGGGCGGCGAAAGGGCCTTGACAGGGGCGATTAGTGCTGGGGGGCGGCACTCACCCTAGCATCAATTAGCTAATGAGTGAGTGAGTATCACTAGTAAGTAGTAGGGTCACCCCCAACACCGCTAACCCCAGCATTTGGCACTAATAATAGTTTTCAAGTTATTATAAACCTAAATAGGTAATTACGTGAAACCTACTTCTAATAAATTAAAATTTGTTATGTTTTAAATAAATATAATATAGTCATATATGAAGAATGGAGAATTAGTATAATAGAGTTTTTCCGTATTTGGTGTAGTCACTCTTACAGATTTAGACCGGAGGGGGGTGTTTCAGTTCACATTACTAGTTAAAGTCATGCACTAATTGACGGGTGGGGGGAAGTAAATTCAACCAAGTCTGTCCTAGTGTGGACATCCTTTTTGAATGGAGATAATAAATTAATTAAGGCCATTACATATCGTCAGTAGTAATCGCCTAGTTGAGTCTCAATATTTTTTTTACTCTTAGTAGGAATCTTGGTACATTTGAAATCGTGTGTTACACGGAAGCTGGCCTGTTATCAGGAATATCATTATAAAATGCTGGAAAGATAAGGAATCCAGGATATATTCGCAGTATTACAGCAGCAGACTCTTCATATGTTTATGCGAACAGAAATATACGCCACTTTAGAGGAGCGCCAATGTGCCATTTTTTGCTTCGATGATATATAAAATATTAATTGAACGGGGTATCCACGAGTGATTGGAACGAGCTCCCTCTTTCGCTTTAGAACGCTTTCTTATTTTTAGTCTGGAGGTGTAAGGAATGCCGGCGAAGGGGGATAATAATGTCCCGTATCGTATTGAAATCAAAGCGGACAATTTCGGCCGCGAAGAGAGTGGTTAACGACAGTATCTCGAACTTCCCGTGGGACGGCCCGCAGGAGCGGCGAATCTTTCGCGGCCAGTGCGGCTAAACGTCAATACCGGCTTTGAATGGGCTCCATATTAGGAGAGAGGCCTGTTATCCCAGGCCTTATAATAAGACCGTTCCGGCAGCACGTTCACCCCTCCGCTATCTTCATAGTTATCACGGTGGCCGGCGGGTAGGCCTCACGTGCACCTCCCCTACACGTTTCCCTCATTGTTGTCCTTCTTCCTCCTCCTTTTGTTCCACACTGCCAACACTGGAATGTTCGCCCGCCACTCTTTTTATCAATGTCGCATCGTTTATTCTCCTGGAGATATACCCTGCGCTAATTTGGAATTGACGGAAAATAATATTTCCATCCGATTTCGAATATATTTTATTCTAATGCCAATCGTAAATTAATAATGCCGATGTCTTACTTCAGAAATAATTGTATTCTAAATTGGAAACGAATTAACAACGTGGATAAATTGGAATAGTATACAAATATCGCTGGGGGACATCAATTGGAAGAAAACTCGTGTCCTACATGACTCAATGTTCGGAAGAAATATAGGGGACTGTTGTAAGTTGTCCGGCCACCCGCCGTGTCCCACAGTATCGGTGTACTTCAACAGATGTGGCTTGACGTTTAATAGAGGCCTAATAAAAGTGACGCGAGGGCTGGGGGAACGGTCGGGGCATTAAATCACTGGCGGCGGCGACCCCTTCGGGAGACATTCAGGAAACGTCCAATTCATTATCCGGCTTCTCTTACACCCAACCCCCCAATCCCAAGACCACAGACAGAATAACACCCACAGAAATGTCTTCGCACGTTGGTAAATTCGTATCCGTCAGATTAGTCAATAATCATATTGAATGATAATATTCCGGTCAGAGGGATTTGGAACCGGCATCAATCCTTCAACTCAGAGACACCCAAATAATTTTCATTTTCTCTAAATAATTAGGACAGGAGTCCTTTCATGTCTATACACACGGAAAATTGTATACTATTGGAAATGTAGAAAATAAGCATAAATCCGATAGTGGTGGATATGAAAACCTATGCCAAAATAAAAAAATATGTCGGCAAATATATGTTAATAATGTTATTAATTATATGTTAATGTTTATTGATAACTTTCCCTACCTCATATCTCCTGGAATCAGGCCTTAGTGCTGCATAATCACGTTACGTCCAAAGAAAGTAACCGCCTGAATATTTCCGAAAGAGGAAAATTTCGTTAGTTCCTTACAAAAATTGAACCAGATATTTAACTTCACAGCATCAGCCTCAGGGATCTCTTTAATAATTTAATTAATTAAATGTACTTTCAAAATATTGACTACCCCCGGTTTAGAATAATATATCGCAGATTAGTTTGCTTCCAACACCATTAATTTCATTTTAAACGTATAGGGACGAATTTAATATAAATAGGAACAAACATTTTTCAGTGCGCTGCAGAAGAATATATTTAACTTTTCTATATTGTTTCATCTTTCGTTGAAGGTGCCTGAAATTCGATGATGTGAAAATTATTCAACAGATACAACAGAATGTAATTGACAATGGTTGAGAATGGAATTCACTGGTCGAAGGTTTTAACGTTTCCCTTTGAAGCTGAACGGTGCGTAGGAAACGAAGCGTCAGCGTTCGGTTCCCGGTACGTCGGGTCAGCGTTTCTCAAATTTCGAAACACGGGTCTCGGCGACACCGCTCAGCCACGAAAACAAGCAATTCATTGAGCGTCAGGCGGAAAATTCTACAGCGCCAGCGAAACAAAGAGAACACGAGGCAGAAGAAGTTTGCACCGACCCGGCCTCCCCTCGACTAAACCATTCAATTCGAACCGATTCGAGGCCAAAGAGGTTCCTTTTATTTACTACTATCATTTAATTAACCTTTCTTATTTTCCCATCCTTTGGAATACCACGATTCTTATGATAGAATTGTCCATAGATTGGGCAGGCCAAGTAAATATTTTAGTAATTGGTTCTGTGCCAAGTTAGCTAGGAGGTAGACATCATCGCAATAGCGATGATATTTCAAACCATCGCGGCCCCAATAACAGGTATTTTAGTTTTTCAATTCCCGCAAATAAGAATCCCATGCTCCGACTAAAAAATTCGAAGAAACAGTTCATCGTAGCGGATCCACCCTAGGGAACAGTGGCCCGTAAAATCCTCCTTTTGAAGGGCCACGTGTACGGGCCGCGTTTACCTCCCTTACAAAGAGGAATATCCCCTGCATTGTACCGGTCGAGAGACGGGAAGGCTAGGAAGTCACTAGGAATCCGAACAGGAAGGTGGTATTGTGCCGGAGATGAGCGGAGGGAAGGGGGTCGAAATAAAGATATTTGTTATGCAAGGTTGAGGGCGGCGAGGGGGCAGCCTCCCGGGCCCGCCGTACATAACAAGGAGCGGTTATTGTCGAAAGGAACAGACCGGCTCTCTGTCCGTCTCTTTCTCACACTCTCGCACAGAGGGCCCGTCAGTGTGCGTTCCCAAACACGTGCAAGGCAATTGGTATCAATCCGGGCCCCGGCCCCACTCTGTGTCCGCTCTTACCGGCGGGGAGGAAGTCACAGCTGGCCCCCACTGCCGCCCAGCTATTATACAGCCCGCTTCCACCTTCTCTTTATCTATGTACATCTCTTAAACTGCCCCCTCCGATACGGCACACTCATTTCCTACTCAACGACCGTTAGAGGCTCTCCCGAGACTACTACGATGTGACACTGTAATGTGACAAACCTTCGCGGCAATATACATTTCTTTAGAAGATAAGAAATGCACATTTCAACACGCGGAGTAATCCGATATGTATCGGTCGGTTTAACAGTACGAGTCGAATGCAGATGGAGCGTCCTGTTTGTACAATCGCTACACAAACACGAACGCACAACCCCGGTTCTCTCCTTCAACCCTCTCTTTATCGCAAATGACATACCGATCAGAAGATTGCAGCACATCTGACCAAATATGTAGATATTAAAAAGAATTTGGAATACAATAAAAAGGAGAAGCATTCCCTAGGACATGAACCGACGTTAATGATAATTAAGTCGGAAAGAGGATCGGGATTTAATAAGCCGTACGAGCTGTCCGTGGTTTCGACTGCTCTGCAATTCCTCTGCACGTCGATCGAAGCCAATTTCATAATGGTTTCGCGAGTCGACGATTAATCGATTCCCTCGTCCCGAATTAATTTTCCCGGCGCGGGCCCACGGCCGTAAAGGCATGATATATTGTCGTGGACGGATAAAAAAAAATAAGTAAAACAGAAATAAACGAATGTATATCTGAGATCGACGAACCCAAAAATGATGCCGGCTGTGTCAGGCACCCTAATTAACCTGAGGATAAATTGAACGTCGCCGGCCTGACATTTACAAACGGCGAAAGGCCCGAGCAAGACCTAGAGGAGGGGCGTCCGTCCAGATTTGAATATTTAGAACGCCCGCCGTTAAATCCCGTTTCTGAATTTTATACGGCTATCACTTCCATATTTATTTCTTTTATAAGCTCCGCTCGAAAGATCCGGTCATTATCAGAGTCAACGATAAATACCTCTTATTCGAGTAGAAAAATCTCTGTTACGATTAAATTTCTCGAAAACGAATAATCTTTGAGATAATATTTACGGGCGAAATATTTCGCATTTCCGCGCACAATCGCCTCATTCTATATTCAGATCGCTTTCATACATATTTATTGGACTGAACGTCTTCTGCGGCTCCAATATTTTTTACACCTCTCTAAAGAGTCCTTTTATATTTATTCGGTAGAAGACCGCGATTATTTTACCAGGTGTTCCGGGGCGCCTTATTTTTTGCCGCGTCCGTAGAAAAAGTTTACACGTAATCGTGAAACCAAATCGGCCTTAACACGATCCAACATCCTTCATTCGTTTATTAAATTTATATTCAAATTCACGCATCGATTATTTGGATATGGCGATCATAGGTTCCTATGAAACACACTACTGAAACACTGCTTTAACCCGTTAGTAACACAGGCGTCAATAATCATCGAACAGTCGTATAAAAGATGATGACGTGATGCTCATGTTAAACAACGGCAGGAAGGGTTATTGTTGACAGAATTTCAACTAAGGGTTTCGAGTCTCAACAATTCTTGTTCTTTGGAGCCACATAATTCCTGAATTAAAACCTGGAAGAACGTTATTTTCTCGATGACCTAACTATGTCCTCCGCACATGCATTGAAATAAAAACTATATGACATTACAATTGAGATAAAACGTGAACGGTTCGAATAATCTTTTATCTCAAATTCCTAATGAAGAAATAATACACAGAACGAATACCGAAATACACTGGACTGCATTGGATTTCTATTATTATCTGAGGTCGTCCTGGTGACGACCTTGGCACAGTGGCGGAATGCTGGTGGCGGGCCGCCATTAGATAAGCGCTATCGCGGACAACCCCCGGCGAGCCTTCACCTTTATCCGATTGACGCAATTAAACGGACGCGGATCGCGTGGAAACCAAATCGCGGCGCGGACAGAGCCACGGATATTTGGATTCGCAAAGCCGATGAGCCGGCCGGAGCTGAACGGAAGCTGAAGTGACGCCAACAAGAAATAAAGACAGAAAGAGATTTCTCTGCACTTCTATGTACTTCAAAATTACATTCATTGTTCTTATCCTTTACCCTTAGGTCTCATGATACTAATAGGATTTTAATGAAACTTGACATACTACAGTCAAACATACTTTATCTTTATATACATGATATGCACGCGCAGTTATACTAATGGAGCAAGAAACTTGTACAACTGATGAATTATAATAATGTCCTGGTGTTCTTTACTCGGAGGAAAGGAACCATCGAGCTTGTGGGTACAGAGAGGTTATAATTATTTCCCGACCTGTTTAAAGAATGGTTAAGTGGGAAAAGCGATATTAAAAAAAAGCAACCGGATTCTGGCCTAGGCGATAATGAGGCGAGCTGGGAGTTGGGCGAAAAGCGGCGGTAAGAACAATGGGGCCCCGTTGTTCGGGGGCTAATAAGTAACCGGTGCCGCCCCATGAATGACTCGGGGCCGCTATGAATCTCACGCGCTCTATCACAACCGCCCCCGTCCTCACCATCAATCGGCCATTGTTCAGCCCCCGCGCGGGGGCAGGGGCCTCGTTCATTCATCTGGCCCCCTAATCACTCCGCACTCTTTAATGGGCTCTTTATTCTCCGATAAGTAAATATCGGAGTATTAATACACAAATAATAAGCGCGGACAGCATGTTCTAATTGGCCGCTCTCATCCTAGAATCCAGCGAAAGTGAACAGTAGATGCGATCACAAGGACATATATTATAATAACAAGCAAGCCGACAATAACACGAACATAACATACAGTGGTTTATGTGCAGAAAGCGTAGAAACACATTTCAGACTAGGTGCTCTTAAATCACTAGCAATAGGACAGTAATGGTCTAAAATACATATGTATATGTGTGTATATATATATATATATATATATATATATATTAATATCTATATTGGCTTTCATGAATATATAATTTTTCACAAGCTTTTTATGTTTTGGCATAATTAATCTAATTTCCAATTAATCCAATTTCTGTCGTCGCTGCTTAACCATATTGTGAATGAGCTTGGTCTGTCCGCGTGTATTAGGGCTCATTAGCCGCAGCTGTTAATGCTCTGTCTAATACAGTAACGAGCCAAGCCATTCTGTTCCCCCAGTCTGTTTCGCCTGTCAATTTTAATCTAGCTCAAGTGTAACAACAAAATAGAATAATGGTTGCTAACAGAACTCGCATTCCGATTGCAGGGCAGGCGCGAATTTCAGGCGCGCATGAAATAATTCGTTATCGGATATTTACGCCGCGTAGTTTTGTGATTGTTATTTGAACACCATTATTTAGCAATATAATCTGCGTTTGCTTAAGCATATCTTAAATAAAGTTTTAATGTACGCTTTAATTTAAAATTAATTTTATGATGAACCGCATTCAATGCCGAAATGTCGTTTCTCGTTCGCATGTTTAACTTTCAGTGACATCCAAACAAGCTTTTATTTGTAAAATACAAAGTAATTTACAGTGCCTTATACGCGACGATCAGAAAAATTATTTATAATGTAGCGGTGATTATGCACCCGAAGGCCGGGATAAACCTGTTTTAGGTTCGATTTCACGGAGCAGATATAAAATTTAATTGCCAATATCGGCAGTTTATATTTAGATCTGACTGCAATATGTGTTGCCGTGAATGAAAACATTTATAAAAGGCTGCGTTGAACTAGTTCCATATTGAAGAAAGCTAACGTTCAAAATTAAATTTATTTTTACTTACTTATTTGTTTGTGTTATGTGTAATATTTTAACATTATAATGTGGAATCAAACGAAAATTGTATGTGAAAGAGTAATTACTGCGTAGTTACCCCCATATAGTGAGCATATCTCTTCGTTTCTTGAGAATATCAATATTTCACTAGTCGTGGTTATTATTTGATCAAATTTGGGGACTGGCTCACATATCGCCTGTATCAGTGAAGACATTTAGCCATGAACATTCGGCTAGTAGAATATAAAAAGAATGGACGCATTTAAAATAGAATCTGGTTTCCTTTTTTGTGTTTTGCGCACAGTCGTAAAGCGTCTTATTAGGGCGTCCGCCGGCATAGTAATGACGAGCCGAAACTGTGTCAAGTGCCGCTCGTTTTCGCCTCCAATCTTATTCGGCGTTGCTATTCGCGAAATTCCTCAACCCTTTTACTGGCCCAACATCCCTGACACAGTAACAATAATTGTGATCGGCCGTTTCGCAAGTGGACCCCGGAGGGGATTTCAGGAATAACACTGCGCCCACCTCGAGAATACAAAACAGAAATTAACGAAAGCGGTAAAGCATCCAAAAAACACAAGAGGCAGACAGACTTGAAGTAAAAGAAAAATGCAATACATATAATGTATATAATTGAGGTAATTATCCTCAGTCTGTTTTCCTATAAATTCTAGTAAACGTAGTTTCTATAAATAATATACTCAATAAAATATTCTATTTCAGTACATTTCAAGGCCTCCAATGACAATCGTGATATCCAATTGTGTGGACGGTGCCCTTTTCAGGAGAAAGTGCGAGGGCGTCAGGTGTCGTCCCTTTTTACAAGTTGATGTTAATAATAACCGTTTTCATTTAATGAGGCCTACACCTGTCCGGGCGGGCTGCTGTGGCGGCTTGCGCCGAGGAAGTAGCCCCAGCCAAAGGTGAGCCCCGGCCTCGCATTAATTCGCTTTGTTCCAAATTATGCCATGAGAACACCCGGGCATATGCCCGGCCCCAACCAGCTGCCTCGGGCACTCACTACCCCGGGTAACCGCCGTCGTCGCCTCGTCGGATCTTCAAATATGGTGTCACATTTTCGTGGAAAATGGTTAAAGGAAGTTTAAACGGGTACATTCCCTACATTTGTTTATACCCTAAGTTAATGAGAGTATTAAATAACATCGGAATTTCGGTGAATTGCGTAACTGCCTTGAAATAATGTCACTTGTAATAAATGAAACTTGTTATGTATTTAGTTTTAAATTCTGGACTCTCAACTTTTTAGTGCACACATAATTTTGAGTGTGCAGTCCCCCTGTATGGAACCCCCTTTAGAATACGTTGGTTATTTTGATATAAATAACCTCCTTTATTCTGGTTTATCAAATTGACAATAATTGACAGACAGGAGGGCGGAAAAATAAAAACGAATGGGCGATATGCTCTGTCGTTTCAGAAATTCAGGAAGCTGTGCTTGCTTCCTACAGTATATACATTGAGGGATCCTTCATTGAGGGATTATTTATTCCCAAACAATCTAATAATATAAATATATTTATATTAAGGATTTCTTCGAGAGGGGTGGTGCCTGTCTGTTAGCATAGATTCTGTGGGTCTGGCTCTCTGGTTCCGAAAGGGGTAGCGGAGCGCGTCGCGAGGCCGTTTAATTGAAGAGATGGGGTTGGGGGGGGAGTCATATTTATTTTTCGGTCGTTATCGATTAATTTCTCCCCGATAGCTGTTTGTGGGCCGGGCATATGTCCGTGGGGCGGGCCGGAGTGGCCGCAGGTGCGGCCGCTACGTGTCATCTGCCGGGGGCGGCTGTTCGGGGCGGCGGCTACTCGGGCAGGAGGCGGCTGCTCTCGTGGGAAACCTCTACGTGGGGTCCGCCCGTTCATATTATATTAACAGCGCAGCTTGCAAATATCGTGAACCATCCCTTCCCCTCGCGGTGCCGCCACCCCTCCTGGCCCCAATATTGTAGCCCGGGTTAAATACCCACTTGACTATTGAAGGGGACGCAAAACACCAAGCTCAAAGGAGCTCCGTATCCGGGCGGTAGGTGGGTAATCCGCGCCTTGTTTATACAGATTATGCCGGCTGAATATGCACAGGTACCAAACGCGTCACAATTATTAGTATTGTGATGCACAACCGGCTAGCTGTTTAAAGGTTCTTAAGGCGTGAGACAAATACTTTCATAAAATGCCAATGTTATTTTTTATATTCCACTTAAAAACAAAAGGTTTAGGCCTAAATACCGCTTTTACTAAAGCGATTGTATTCAATCTTCTTTCCAGGATTCAAATTTAATAGTTAAATTAAACTACTTTCGCGTCGCGACCTCTCGTAGCCACATAGCTTATTCAGATAAATTTTCCCTCAGCCTAACGTTTTTATGGAAATAGCGCGTATAGTGATGAATTATACTCGTTTAATAGAAAATATTTGTTAGCGATTTGGTCCTTTCCAAACCTGACATTGCTCTGTTTAATAAAGAATGAACAGTTCAATTAAATTATTAACAACTACTAGCAGTTAAATAAATGCATTGATTTATAAAAATAATCAAATGTGCGATTGTTAGATTGTTTCATTTAGTTGAACGTTTAATATGCTCAGAATATTATGTAAATTACGGTACATATTTCTGACACTTTTTGGTTTTTCATTAATCTTGTTATGGAATCGTGAAATTCATTTGAAATAGGTTCGGCTGATGAGAATAAGCAATTGATATGTGTTCAGAATATTTAAGAACTTTATTTTGTATTTGATTAATAACAGAGCACAACCCACCGTTCGATCACAGGTTTCGATTCAGAGCATAGCTTGGGAAATATATTTTTGGACTAAAGCTGGAGCTTGTCCGGGGATGTGAACAACATGGGGGAAAGGTTGCCAGCTGTAGACCAGTCTACCGTCTAGAATATGTCTTATTTATCTGAGCAGTTCTACACAAAATAGTCACACGAAGAGTAAACATCTGTAATCCCTTTGAGGAATTACAAATGCGGCGGGACTCCTCGTGCCGGTCCACAGACACAACTACCAAATGTCGGTTTATAGTCAGAAAACAAGCATTGGTGACCGTTAATGGTGTTCAATAGATGGCGGTATATAAAAAACAGGTCGTGTTTTCAATAAAATGTTAAAGTAGCCCCTATAATAATTGATTATGAATTCTATCGAATTATAAATTCAAATCTTATCCGTGTAATGTCCTGTTTTAGCGCAATAAATTATATGGTTGTCATGGATGGTGAAATTCTCCTGAGTTCGATTATAGGGAGAAAATAATACAATAGAGAGGAGTGGGAAAGAAAACGCACTGGACGATTATATTGGCACAGTGACTTTTGAGACAAACCATTTTGACAATATGTGAAATATGTTCAACAAGGACGTCCCCAACGTCGAGCACAGTTGAGTGGCTCTACCAAATTGGAACCCGTCAACCCACGAAGATGAGAGTAGGAGTCGGCCGTGGGACGTCTCCAATCGGAACGATCACATCGTTTCCTGATTCCGGTTTTGGCGTTGAATCCGTGCTCGGGGACGAGCACCGCAAGGTGGGAGGAGAGCCTGCCTGCGACACCTGCCACCGCCCTCAAACCTCTACCCTTCCCACGCGTCCTCGTCGCTCCTAAAATATTCGAGGACTCGACAAATCACGATTTCCGCAAGCGTTCCTATCTACATCCCTTATCCCACACTGCTGGGTAAACGCGACCGACTAATAAAGGGCCTGAAACAATGTGTGGCGGACCGTTCGAAGTACTCATCTTAGCGCAGAGCACGTCTTTATGGTCACTGATCAACAGAACAGTTATTACATGTATATTTCTGTTCGTATTACGAAATCTATAGCAAAATTCTAATCATATTAGTTACTGTACATTCAAGTAGCATCTCAGGAGTATCCTTGCAAGAGAATAATATGCATAAACATATGTAGAGAGTCGTGACAAAGGTGTAGTATAGGTACCCGATACAGGAATAGTATCGGTCCCGTGAGAAGTGAGCATACTCAAGAGAGGTAAACTACTGGAAAGGGTAACAGCGGACTATTTTCCGGCTTGACGGTGAGGTTGAGTAGGTCAAAGCCTCTCCAGTTAGGTAGGGCGATGGTTGCGAAATATTAACGGAAAGCCATTGAGCGGCTGGGTGGCCTATTGATTGAGAGAGGCTCCGCCGTGTTCATTGACGGGGTGGAGGAGCGAGCGGGGAGATAAGAATGGGGACACCTGCGGGAGTATGACCGTCGGTGTTCCCACAGTGGCCAGGGCCTGCCGGAGGGTCGTTACCCGCTCCTCTCTCCAATCGAGCGCGCTCCTGCAGGTGTTCCTTCCTCCCCTCGACCCTCCATGAAAACGCCCCGTGACCATTGCCATTATTATACTTTACAAGTTCGGGCCTTGATTTTTCCCATGGTTTTTAATTGGGCCGACACATGTCCCCGCGCCAGGAACGTGGCCGACTACACATTTCCCAGGGTGACGGCCCCCAGCCAAATAGTCTTTCACATATGCGAATAACGATGGCTACCGTGATACTAATAAAGATTACCTCCTTAATTACATTCAATATTTTCTGATAAGCCGCTCAATTTATATTATTATAATTGATTTATATACTCAATAAGTTGGTGTATGTTTGAAAATACCCTCAGTATTGGCTGAGGTCGTACATTTGAATATTTTCGCGGAAATCTGAGCGCTCTTAATTTATTTCGGGAGTACACGAATTATTCATCCAAACCTAGAGCGGAATGGATTTAATAAAAAACATTCTTAATAAAATCTCAATTAATTATGCAATTCCTCTAAATTAATTATAGTATCCTCTAGGGACTGTTATAAGTTCAAAAACGTTTTCAAGCAATCAGAATTCAAAAATGAATTTAAAGATTTGAAGTAATAATTTCATTCAGATTCTTAGTTTATCTGTAAAAAATTGAACAACTAATTCGATAAGTAGGAAATAATTCCCACCAAAAATAAATATTCCCCCCATATATTCGATGCGATAATTTATTTTATACAGTTTCAAAAATATTGCAGCCCTATTTATCTTTGATAGTCTTATCTCGTTACAATCGAAATCATTTTAAAATATTATCCATCGTAGTAATAGTGTCCATATATGGATGCCGAAAGGGATATCGGTTCGAATTTTTACGAATACTTTACTTCCCACGATAGGGTTAGTAGAAAAAAGGAGAGGACATGTGGCGGACGTATGTGGTACCCGGAATGGAATAGGTTTAATTAAATGCACGCCGTTCGCGATTGTCGCACGCGGCCCCACTAATCGAATCTGAATAAGCGGACACCGAAGAAAACGGAAGATGGGGAGCCCTTCTGGTATGGACGAAGGGCCCCCTTGGAAACGGAAACAGTTGTCGAAAGGCTGGAACCTCTCGTATTGTTTCGGCGGACAAATGTGTAACGGCAAACACTAAACAGGAACGGGAGCGTGTGCGTGAGGGGGGCAGGGGGGACGGGAAGGGTTGCCAGCTGTAGCCCAGTAGTCTCCTGTGCCTGGAGACTTAGCATGTGTAGATCAGCCGGCACTGGGGGTTGCCCGGGGAATAATTTTTTTCGTGGCATCTCACGAATTCAAGTGCCTGCTGCCAATCTGTTCGACGACAACGCTTCTTCTAGTGCCCCTAGCACCAGGACGGATGTGTCACACATCTCACCGATAAGTCACAGCTAGGTCTTATCCTATAATCACCTGCGATGTTGGGATAGTCATATGGGGATTTTAATTTAGCCAATGTTTCAATCCACGAGTCACTTTTGACCCCCTCCCAGATCGTATATGCAAAAATAATACTCTCAGGACTGCTTTCATCAATAGCCAATAATGGGTTTGTTTAAATGTATCAGCTGAATGTTCTGAATGATAGTTTGGAGCACAGCTCCACTGTAAAACCGCAATTAACCAAATTCCTATAAATTAGCACTGATTATTGAAGATGGCGCTTCCTAAACGAGTCATAGTTCCAGCTGTGAATAGCCTTATATGCAAAATCAATCAGTTATTTCGAACTAATAATAAGGTCTTGAAAGGTTTATTTATATATTAAGTCGAATATAACGCTATTTGCATAAATAATGGTTATTAATGTTAATTTGATTGTATTATATACTGTTCACTCTCTTCGTTATTTTTATTTTAGGGCGCAATGATTACTTGTATAGTTTTTTTTTATTAATTTCGTGTTATAGTACAGATGAAATTGCATAATATTCTATCTTCATCATCACCCGGAGGTATTCTAAATGTCAGATTTTAAAATACTGCCTACTGAATGAAAAGTGATATATAAAATATACGTCCCTAAAGCTTAGGGAACAATGGGCGAGTTTAAGCCGGAGGTAATCTATTTAGCTCCCAACAAATAGCGAGTGCCCAATGGACGGTGTCCTCTAAATTCTAAGCGGTCGGTATTAATACAGGGCGGCTGTCGGGCCGACATGTGTATATCGTGGCTGACATTTGGCTCTAATATACCTAATTGAATTCGGCGTTTAATTCGCGCGGGACAGTAGGGCCGGTGGTGGCGGTGCAGTGGGGTGGGAGCCGGCGCACACCCCGACCGAGAGGGAGAGACGGCCAGAGTTGGAGAGCGAGCGAGACGGGGATAGGGAGGCCCCAGACAGCTGGGCCGGCCACATGCTCTTCAGCTGCTGGCCACCACCGCCGACGCGGTCCTCCATGTGTACCACAACCCTCGGAGGGTCTGTTTGGCTTCATATGGTATACACCAGTAGACCAAATAACCAAAAAGCCGAGAAAAAACAACCGTAGGAAAGGATAGATCTAAGGGAAAGGTTCGAATTAACCGACTAACTGGACAAGGAAGAATTTGCGATGGATAATCACCGTGATACACCCGATGTGTTATATTCGTATTGAAGAAAATAAAGAAAAAGAGAAGAATTATTATATAATTATATCAGTATTGACGTGAAAATTAAAATGAAAAATATTCGAATTTGACTGACTCTTCGCGGTATAGTATAGTCTCCACATTCGAAACCGAACCCACCCGCACCTGTTTCAGAATTTCCCAATATGTAAGCATAAACCAACCTAAATGTCACCGAAACTGGTTTGCGCTGTGCCTGGAATTCGATGGCCCCGTAAAAAGAGACAGGCCTTCTTTTTCGAAGGATTGTTCTCAATTTTTAAAAACAATCTTCTCCGGCCGATGACCGCTCGGATAAACCGCCGTTTTAATGCGAGATCAATTGCACGAGGGCCGCGTCAAGCCGATATATTGGGGCCTAACATCAACCCGGCTGATTACCGTGTAACGAACGTCGTGTCGTCGAAATAAAGACGACCGAATGGCGATCATTACGTGAAATTAACTGGTGCGCGGTGCATGTGGCAATGTGGACAAAACAACCGGCACGCGATCGCATTTGCTTCCACGATCATATCTCGCCAAACTACAAGTGACGCTAATAGCTTTTTAATTTCGGCACCAACCTGTTATTCGACAATTTTTTAATTGCCCACCTCAATTATTGTGTAGATTTTAAATTACACAATTAATTACGACCGCCGTCGGATACCGTGCGCTATTAGTTTCCGGAAACTCCAATTACCATTCCGTTATACACTTCACTTTCAGCAGTATCTCTGACTGTCAATGGATTCGTCAATGTCGCTACAACCTTGTACCGATCGTTTAGTGAACTATAAAAAGTAACTTCGATTTTTTATGAACTTCCATAAGGTTCGGAATATGCATTTTCGTGTGGCTTACCTAGTTAATAATACCACTAAATATCTATTTCAGTAAGCTGAACTGCGATGTTCTGTAAAATCAGTCTTCAAAAAGTACAAACTGTTGTATAAACGTGTAGTGTATCTGTCGGTCTCTACTTTAACCGATGCTACAATGTTCCCCTCGCCCGAAGTCGACGGTCGTCGATACGCGTTAAAATAGTTTTCCCAAACATTGTTCCCTGTCCCGGACCAGATGTTCCTTTTCTCGAGGGAGCCCGCGGGCCACCGTTTGGTTCTGATGGCGCTACGGGAGTATTGTATCGAAGCTTGCACGGGCCTCTTCGCGCTTCCCCGAAAGCGCGAGCCTTTCCCGGACGCGCGTGTCCCCTGCCCCTCACGGTCTGTGTGTGTGTGTGTGTGTGTGTGCCGGCACGTGTTAGTGTTAGTATTAGACAAAGCAGCTGTTTGGCCCTGGCCATTGTCGAAGGGGAGGGACGCGGAAGCGAGCACGTGTCCTTTGTCGGGATATAGGCCACGATCCAACCCCCTCTCTCCACGAATACATCCCTTTTTCAGGAAAACCGGATCAATTTATCTTCTCATCTTATGCCGATGTACTTATGCGCGCATTAGAGGAATAAAATTTGAAAGATAAAACAATTGCAAAGGGAGTTATATATCTGATATATTATACAGTTAAAGGTATTTAGGTTGGTGGTTGGGGGGTTCTGTCTTATATTTAAATATTAAATGTATAATAATACATTTAAGGCACTAAGGATACCCATTCTGTGAGTATAATATCAAGGTTTCTATTTCGCTGGAAAGATACAGGCGAAATAGGAAGTAAAATTGGAGGAAAATAGATGTCTCACTAAGACCATATTGTTCTAAGATTTCGTCATTAATTGCGGAATTCCCGCCCACCTTTTAAAAATACTCGAGAATACGTTCAACGAAAATCAAGGACAGATATCGAGGCCAACTAGCGCTTCACCGATATGGCGAAATTCCGTCGGCGCGTTCGGCCCACATTCATGACTGCATTTCCGGCTTTCGGCCCGTGATTCATCTCGTCGGTCATCCAGGACGAATCCTTCCTTTAATGTCTCGAGCGGGAAAACGTCGTCGGTCGTCCACCAGAAAACGTTTGGAGGACTCTCTCTCTCTCTCTCTCTCACTCCCTGTCCGCGACGATGGGACCGAACCCATCTGTCCCGTCCCGCTTCCTGACAACTGGCGCGCGGGTACGCGGCCCTACTCACCTGCCGCGGTCCAATAGACATCTGCACCAACACTCCCCTACTACAGCTTATTAACGATAAAATAACCGCCTTTTCTAAAAAAAAAAAAGTTGAAATTCCGGGTTTCGGAAGCGCTGAAGGGGAAAAATGAGGAAGGGCACGTGCCGCCGGAGGAACACCTTATTGTCCTGATCGCCTTATGGCTCATAGTAGTCTTCTAAAGGTAGAGGTTCAAACAAGAATTTACTTCCTTTAGAGTGCCGTGAACTCTCCGAGAAGATAACGTGGAATATTTGAATGACCAGAAAACATTTATTTAAAATTTCACTAACTTATTTTCACTGACTTTATATACAGATATAAATATATAAATAAATAAATATATATCACAGTCGGAGTTAATGTAATTAATATACTCGACTATTAGTAACGTCAGTTATTACTAGAGTATGCATAAAAAAATCACTTTTTGATTCATCATGACGTAACTTGTAGTAATTATTATCGACGTTTGTAATATCTGATTAAAAACAAAAAAATAAGAACAGTACAATAATTCTAGACTTCAGTGTTGAAGAATGCTGGTTTCCTTGGTAAATAGCAAACGCAAGAGTGCACACCGCATATATATCCCAATCGAACTGTACCTGTTTCATGGAAGTTCAGTTCTGGTAGGATATATTTTAGATTGAAACGAGTGTAATTCCTTTCAAACATTGGAATAAATAAACGGAGTTCATGCCGTGGTCACCTGCCGCGACATCTGCACCGCCGCTCGCGGCTCATTTACCGGTTATTAACGATGAAATAAGCGCCCTTTGTTATGAAAGAACTTCTTAAATTTTGGAGCCGCAGGGTTGAAAAAAAAACGAGGGCGGAACTCTCACCGGCCGTACACTTACCATCCCCGGCGAGTCTCATGTATAAAGGGCGTAAGCTGTTGTTAAGGTGTCTGATAGCAGGCTAAAGGTGCGCTCGAATTAACAGGTACGAGAATCGATCCATAAGAAAAAATCAAGACCGAATGAAGCGTTTCCATTTCCAGGTGGCAGTCATTAAACGTTCCCATTTCGGATAAATCCATTAAGAAATGAATTAACAATTACCAAACAAAACCCGATACCACTACCAGTTTTTATTTACGGCCTCTTTCTTGTCATTAAAATCTGAATGATACACACGCGAATGTTTAGAAACTTGTGTCTTCGACAAATTGCGCGAATTATATTCGAGATCAATCGATCAACCCGGTATTATAGAAAATAGCTTCATCGTCGAGAGTGATAATTTTACTTAATTTGAGAAATCTCAATTTTCCATATTAACTTTGATTTCGACCGTCACCCTTGTCATTCCGATCCCTTTGTTCGGTCCTATTTTCCACGCATCATTTAATATTATGCAAGAACGTCCGCCTAAAAATTCGTCGACAGTCACGC
This sequence comes from Lethocerus indicus, assembly GCA_019843655.1. Lineage (NCBI taxonomy): Eukaryota > Metazoa > Arthropoda > Insecta > Hemiptera > Belostomatidae > Lethocerus > Lethocerus indicus. The sequence goes on along the minus strand of JACDQD010000005.1, from coordinate 18,016,910 downwards.
GTTTTGAATTTATAAGAGGCCAAATATAATGGCCTAATCTAGGCGGAGTGGTTGCTTCGAAATCTAAATTATATCTCGAGAAACCCCGAATTCGGAAATCAAATTGCGTTAAATTATAGTTTTATAACCATTATTCACCATCATCAGTGTGATTTTGAATGGAACCCAGATTTATCGCTGGCGAATTAACTATTGGTCACAGTAACTTACGTGGGCCATCCTGATGCCCTCTGGTTTGATTGTATCATAATCCAAGTTGTAACAAGACCAAAAGGACGCATAGTTCAAATAAACCGTAATTATCGTATTGTATAAGCCAAACCACCTGGTGATTTTCACACACATCCGAAAAGATGGAAAATAATAATGGCAAATGTTAACACCTTCTTGAGTTTTTGTTTTTTGTTTATCCCCTTATCACCAAAAGGCGGATCATCGTATGAGGAATGATATCGATTAAACATTGAAAATCATCGGTGCCATTGGTCACAGAGTACCGCAACGCAATATTCATTCCATAGTATGTAACGTTAAGATTTGTTTTCCTTGCTCTTTTTCCACTGGGCTATTCGTCCTAGGCTTGTCCGAAAATGCCACCGTCATGAGCATTCAGTCACTAATAAAGTGAAGTAGCCGGCCACTGCCAACATTGTTACTCTTCAATGTAAAAATGGTAGGTTAACTGTTAGTGGTTAGTGGCTGAAAACGATGAAACTGGTTAACCTTATCACTAGATGAGAATAAAATCGGACGAGTGATTCTAACTTCTCTGTAATCGTAATTCATAACCGCCGAACGGTGCCCCTTCAGCTCGAGAGGTTCTCAAATGTGAGCGTCAGAGAAGGGCGACCCAATCTGGAGACTGAAAGGAAGATGAAGTAAGGTCAGGGGGAGCTCGAAATGCGGCGACTGGTTGTATAAAGACATCTAGAAAGTAAGCGGCAAGCCCGAGCGAAACCGTGTCAGGTGTATCCTAACCTGGCAATCGACGAGCGAAAACAAGATAAGGGACTGTGATAAAATTAATGGTTCGCCGGCGTACTTCGCGGCATGACTAACGCCGCCGTTTAAGTGCCCGACAATAAAGCCCGAGCTGCCATTAATTCCCGCATTGGAAATGACCTGTAGGCATATCGCCATATTATTGAATCGCAGCATTGACAGGATTTCATACCAGCGAAGGTGCATTAAACTCAAGGGAAACATGTTGAGGAACGATTTCCATTTCAAACGAAGAATAAAAATGTTAGTATTTTATTAAATATTTTTAAATAAATTTTATTTGCTATGCGCCCGAGGCGGCTTATTTTACAGCGTTCCAGGGACCCCCTTCACTACTGCCCCATGGGGCAGTTTTTGGTTGCGTGTCAATCCTGCTGCGCGACCTTGTCATTATCCTCCAATCTTCGGCCATCTCGAAAACTCCTTCGGTGGTCCAAACCGCCGGTCGTTCAAATATGTTGCGAGGGCCAGCAGAAATTCATGATGGCCAACTTCACTATCTTGAAATGAGTTTGCCCGGTCGTAAACCCATGCGAGCCCCCCCCACCCTCCAATCAACCAGCGACTTGAACGTTGCGAAAATCATTCATCCCGACGTACGCTGGAATCACGGTCGATATGTCGAGAGTGATACCACTGATTATGGAAATACTGGGAGAATACACAGGTTAATCAGGATGTTATATTAAATGCCATAGATAAACATTAGGAGGTGTTGATTAGAGGGGGAAGGAAACTGCAATAAATTACAATTTCTAAAATCAAATATTGGAAATATATATTTCTTTTTTAATATTTCTTTATCAAAACCAAACAACCCGTTAGGTACTAAATCCACCAAAATGTTGAATCATATTCGAAAAATTAGTTTATTTTTCAAACGAAAACCTTCTGTTGAAGTGGTTGCTGTCATATTCCTTCCTCGAGTCAATTAAACTGCTCGATGGGACGCGTTTATTGGAAGCGACAATATTAATTGGAAAGATGATTTGTGACATATAATGGAAACTCAGACGATATGATTTGAGATAAGTATCTTCCGGTCATTTGAATATTCCGCAATCTTATCTCCGCCTACCCGGTCGGTCTAGCAGTTAAAATAAATGAACTACGACGTCCGTCCGTTATCTCAACAACCGAAGTTCGTTTCCTGTTCTAGGCGTCGTGTTGCCACTAAACGAATGTCCTAAGATAAAGCCGGGACGGGTTCTGTCCGACCCACGAATCACCCCGTCCCACAAGCGCCACACCAGTCAATGTCCCTCCTTATATTCATAATTCAGCGGATAACGAATCGGATGTGTACCGTTTTTGTCTTTAACTAATGTCACTGGGCGTCCGGTATTTGTGAGCGGGACCACCCGCGTGGGACGCGTCACAGTGGCGGGGTATTCCGGTGGCATACAGATAACGTTTTTAAATATCCCAGGAGTCGTTACAATGAAAGTTAGGAATGCGTGTACTGCCCACTCGTACGGCCCGCCCGGTAATTATCCGAGCGGAGGAAATGTTGGAACATTCGAACAAGGCATGTTAATGAGAAGATTTTCTTCTCTAGCCACAGGATAAAGCCCAACTTCATTGCACTGACCGATGGAATTAATCATTTCATTGACTTCGGTACAATGACATTTAAATTATGGATCCCTTCTTCTCTTATGTTTAATTAATCTCGTGCAGCTAATACAATTTAAAGAAATACTACTACTTTAAATCGGGTCAACGTGCCTAGATTTAGTGGCAGAAATTAAATCTACATAGAATTCTCTAGTAGGAGAATTGAACAATTTTTATATATTAATAATTTGACCCTACGCATGTTGTCGTCCGCTAACGTCGTGCCAACGGGCGCTTTTGGAACATCAGCAGTATTCTCTTAGGACGAAAGGAAGCCACTCCATGTTGGGTAAAGTTCGTACGATGGGGAAATCGCATATGTGGATTTATCGACTTTGTCACCTCCGATCCATTCTTCACCGTTCTCTTCGTTCTACTGTTTATCTCCGGCGGTAGGCTGCGTCATACCGGGGTCGACTTCCTGAGGCCCCGTTGAGGAGATAGCTGGGAGGCACGTGCCGCCGCCGGAAGGAAGTAGCCGTCGCGTGACCGGGCTACCAACCAAACCCCATCAGTTTTCCCCTCATATCAATCGGAGCCGGGCTTAGTTGGCCGACGCCCGATGAATAAAAGTGGAATCGTCATCAACGACACGCTCGTGCTTAATGGCCCCAGGCGTCGAGCACATCACGCGCCGCAATCACTGATATACTCCACTGGCTTCAAACAAAAACACCGCTCTAACTAAAGGCGACTGGAGGATTTCTTTATATATCAAAAGGGTACTTCATCGGCTCTCATCTGAAACAACCACGACATGTGGGTATATTGCGCGTACCAAGTATAATGCCGGAATGCTACTGGCGATGGCGAGAAGCCATGTTTTTATTATGTTGTGTTAAATGGAGCCAACATGAAAATTGATTCTCCAGGGCGCAAGTAAGCATAAGCTTTGTACTGTTCTAACAGTATAAGGCTATCTGAATAAATTCAATATGTGCTGCGTTACAGTGTGTATAACGTTTCTAATTCGAATGTTGAAAAAAAACTAAAGATGAACTTCTTCATCTTTAGTTTATTCAATCAAGATAATAAAACCAAATATTCGTAAAACGAAGGAGGGAACATTTCGAATCAATTAAATTAAAACACTCCAATACACTTTAACCGACTGTGAAATGAAACGTCAGGGCCGCATAACGAATCGCCCGTGGAAATTATACCCCGTTATAACCGAATATATCGAAAAATAAAAAAGAAATTTTGAAAGTAAAAAAATCTATAATCCCAGTTTGGGAGTCAATTAAGCGGGATGCTGTGATAGTTTTAATTCACGTTGACAATTCTGGCGGGAGCGGCAAAAATTGGCCTTTAATTAAGACGCCAGAGAGATATAAGCCCTAGAAAGGTCGACGGACAAGAATTTTTCGATTGGATCCAAGATTTCCATTAGAAATCCGGAGATGAAAGAGAGGACTAATTATCGGATCCTGTCCCTTCAAAGGGGCCGTGGCGGGGAGATCACCAGGCCTATAATACATCATACACAGAGGAGCCGTTCAACAAATATGTCTATCCTACCAATTAAAGGTTCTTTATGTGTTTGCCTCGGAGTTAGAATGAAACAGAGCCGTCGTAGGCGACAAATGCGTCACGCAACACAGTTAACAACTATAACTTCAAACTCGAGTCATTAAGTTTTTAGTTTACTCAATTTGTACAAGGTGTACTCACGTTATATTGCTTATTGAGAGTAAGGTACCCCACTCTCCAAAGTGGTTGTGGTAGAATTGTCCTCAGTGTTCAACTACGGTCTGTGATAAAAATATTTTTATTAATAGTCCGCAGCTCTGGACTTACGACTGCGAGAGGGGTCTAGCCCATGGGCTACACCACTGTGAATCTATTCGTCTGAGTGGTCATGTGACACAGACAGGATTAATGGACGGTCATAGACGAATGCCATTCGAAATAGGATGGAATGTACAAAAAAAATGTCCCGGCGAGACCTCGCTCATTCGAAATGCTTTCTTTTCATCTTGCCACACACCAGGCGGTCTCCAATCAATTACCGGAATTACCGTGCAATCTACAGCCAAGCCATTGTCCCCCCCTCACCCTGAATTGTTCTGTCCTATTTTAGATCCACCACTTCGGAAGGAGGCAGGACCCTTCCGCCCGTCCCATAAATATTTTGAAAGACCCACCGCCGAAAAAAAATCTTCTATGGCCACGGACGGAATTTATGATTTTATTTGTTAGCTTCATTTGGGGGGAGGGAGGAGGTGGTGGTAGGAGGGGCTTTTGGCGGCACTCTTCAATCCCGGTGTAATTAAGCGGCTCGTCATTTGGGGGAGGGGCTAATGAAAAAATATACGGATCGTTTTACAGTCAGGGCTGAGGGCGGGGGATGGTACGAGACGCTCATTGTTGTTTACGACCCAATAACGTACCAATTTAACTAATGGGCGGCGGGGCCCCGGCTTGATGGACGCCCGATAAATTTCGTGAGAAGGCCTTCTTTGTCTTTGTTTTGGGGCCGCCGGTGAAAAACGAGACCGGCGTCTCAGTAATTCATAACCCACTAGTTTCTTACCGGAGCGAAATTAAACCTTAATTAGAGCCGGGGTTCCAAGATTAATCAGTTTTTCGATTCCAGATTGGAGTCCGATAGGCACCGAGATTATAAAAACCGAAATCGGTGAAGGAGCTTGTTACAAAGTATGCCAAAGTTATAATAAATAGAAACCTAAAAAGACAACAATATGCGGTATGCATATAAATAACGTAAATCATTTAGTATATATATATATATATATATATATATATATATATATATATATATATGTATGTATATATATGCGCATCGAAACATTATAAAAGTATAATAATATAGTTAGAGGAATTTCACTGTTCATTAGAAAAAAGAAAATATTTAGGTGATTGTATTGAGGGCTGCATAATGGAAGCAGGATATTTAAATAATATACATTTACTAATTCAGACTACGAAGTGAACATCACAGTTTCCGAGTGAACATCCAGCGTTTGCGTTATTTGTGGGGGAGGGACCATTGAGTAGGTAAGAAATCCCTTTTTTACAGTATTTTTATCATGTATTATCATCATCAAAATTGAGACTTGACGTCTGCCGTAATTTATAATCCACGTTTTTTTATTCCGTAGAAAAGTGAAACCGTAATTGACCGCGGGCGAAGAGGGGCGTCTCGAAATGAATCGATTTTTCCATCCGAGATTTGAGTGCGATAGCCAGCCCTTGATGGATCGGGCGTGAACTCTTTAACGGCCGCCTCAAAGATATCCTGAATATGCCTTAATTTCCCGACATCGAAACTCTCTATGAAGTATGTTGGAAACGCCAGGGAAACTACGATCCCTCATCCATCAAGTTATGGATAAGGATTTTTCACATTTTATAAGCTGCCTCTTAGAGTTATCTGGTGTTTTAAATGAGGAGGCTAACGGACGATCACTCTATCCTGAAACTCCAAACACATTGACACATAATGTACTGTAAATGAGTCCTAATTAATATCGAGTGGCATTGAGCGATCTGATTTTGGAAAACGAAATGGACAATCTGTTTATATAAAATAACATAACGAAGAAAGGACCATTGTCTGATAACTGATTTGGCAATAGGACAAATGCGTGCCCCCGATCGAGTAACTTGGAATGATAGCACGCTTTAACGTAACTGACATCAATGAATTGCTATCTACTCCTTGTTTTTTTCGGCGGGTTTCATTCCCGTGTTTTCATTTTCAAAATAAGACATCGATAAACGTATTTGTTGAAACCAAACTCGAATAACTGATCAATTGAAGAAGTGGTACTGACATTAATTACAAAAAAAATCAGTAATCGAAAAGGCCTTCCGCTTCATTTTTGTGACTGTTTGATCTTTAAATATGCGTTTCATTCGAGGCCATTTCTATTGCACTCACGATCAGAGAGCCGGACCAATTTTTGGGTGTTTGAATCATCATAAAATAATTATGATACAATTATCTCTAAAATATTCTTGAAAGAATATTATTATTGAAGGGTTTTATTTGTTTAGTCTTCGTTAAAAACTACTGTGGCCCTGACAAAACTTAGGCAAGCCAAAATGAGAGTCGGATAGGAACTAGGTGATTACAATTTATACCGGAAATTGAAATAGGTCAAATGTTCCTACATGATACTGTGAAGCACTACAGCACACAGAAGAACGTAAATATGAATCGAAGAGATGTTTATTGGAGTTATATTACAGTTTAATTATTTATAATGCCACTACTAGTGTAAACATTAAGTAATATACTATAAAAAACGCAAGCAATGTGAGGAGTAAAACAGTACTCGTGAAGGGATTTTAAACCTTCAGCCCTGACATTCTATGAGAATGAAGTACCTTAATGAAGTTACCTATCACCTATGAATCCGAGATCTGGCTATGAATGGAAATGATTCCATCATGGATGATGAGGAAGATGAAATTTTCCTAAGACAAAAACACTAACAATTTAGTTATTTAAAATTTGGCCGCCCAGAAATGCAGTTAGAACATATAAAGTAAAAGTGGGTTAAACAGTATTAATTAATATGAAATGAAACTTAAGATGATTAATTAGGCCAGCCAGAATTATAGATTAATATAGTCGCCGACCATAAATAGTAACCGAACAGGAGATAAGACTAGTAGCCGCAGTCTCGAGAATCTTTTAATCACGGACGTCAGGCAATAGGGACGTCAGATCAATGAAAAATGTTTACAGCATATTTATAGGTACGACGATTATCATTTATGTATTATATTTTTATTTTCCTTTTTTTATGACTTTTCAATTCATTTCTATGACGCCCGGTCAATGAAACTAATTGCCGGTTTCAAGCAAGTGGTTCCCGGTCGTAAACAACAGTACAAATGACGTTCCTTTGTAAATCGATCCGGACAGAGCCCGTTTACAAAATCAGGGTTGAAAGGCACCCTCCCCCCATCCGCTTAATTAGGCCAAGGTGGTGGCCGATACAAAGGGACCGACCAGGGTATTGGGCCACTCCACCCCGGCCATTACCGCCGGCAGGGCTCTAATTTGGAGGAATAGCGACATCAGAGAGTTATAAAAATGATTTAACCGATTTTAAAAACCCCAGATCGGCATAAATATTCATTCCGTCTAAAGAGTCTCTCTCCTCTAATTCCTTCCCCACTTAACCCGCTCGCCGATAAAAATTAGGATTTTGAGGCATTTTTTAGGGTTTTCTAGGTCGAATCTACTTAATAGAATTACAGCGATAAATCAGTTTTAATCTAAAAACTCAACGATAGATGGAAGCCACCATTCCAATTATAGGGAAGAGTTCAATTTGAGCCAATCGGGCATTCCTGTGTACCTGTGCAATTTAAATAAATATTATAAATATATAGATATAAAGTTTTAACTTAAAAAGTTAATGTATAAGGTAGAATAAATCTTAAATTTATTGATTTCTAATGCTGGTGTGTAGCGTTCCGACCCCTATTGCAGGCTTGCTGGAAATTCTGTCGGACTTAAAAACAGAATGACGCGATGATAGATGTAGCAATGGGAGTATTTTCACAAGCCACTGATGCCCTTAGAATATGGTCATGTAGGATCTTATTTATGTTGTGTCTTATGTTCCGTCCCGATTTACACACTTGCGGGCGAAGATTGTTTGAAAAACAAATGTCCGAGACCTGTCAGTAGGTCCGATTCGGCCTTTCAAGAAACATTGTTTGACCGCACTAGGCGTGAAGTGGGCAACACTCCGACCGTATCTTATCCCTGGGGGAGGGTGAGGGTTGTAAAGCGGCAGTGGAAAAGGGGAAGAAGGGCCCCCGACAGTCACACGCGGTTTTAGGGTCCATCCATCAAGTGCCGACTACCGGCCTCGACAGTCCACTCTCCGGATTTGGAGAACGGTTAATAGTACGGCCTTCCTTTAATAATGGCCCTCAAATGAGCTGTCGATGAGCAGTCACGAAGCGTTCACGACTTTGTACACTTCGCCACTGTGGAGAAACACTTCGCCACTTGACCCCTGGCTAAGCATTGCGGCGTTACTAAATAACGCGTGGAACGCGCAAGGGAATTTACGTCGAAGAAGTAGATAGGGAAATATTAATTAATTTAGAGTAACTAACAAAATTTTCAATCAATCAATTATCTGACACAGTAAGGAATGCCTAGAAGGAAGGGAGTCAAGTCAATTCACTACCGCCCCGAGATACACACTTCGAATGTGGAACTAGTTTCCACGAGCAATAGGACCTAATACAATGGATTTACTGGAAGGACGATGGATCCGCGCTGCAATTTTCCTCTTCGGTCCGGGTGGAATTTGGACTAAGCTCAGTTGAATATGTTACGCTCCCGTGAGTGTGTATGGAGGCCCGCGTAGCGAATGCGGACTGTTTATTGATGCCTTTGTCGCCCCCCCAGACAGAGTGTTAGCCGAAGCGGTTTCTCGGACACAAGAGGATCCAAGGAAGGCATTATGGCGGGGCATAATGGAATTGGGCCTGTGAAGTAGAACAGGGCCCGTTAGCCGGGGCCAGGCAGAAAGCGGCCGGCCGAAACACCACCGACGGCCGCCCTCGAAATCGGTCCCAGCGCTGCTTTCGTCTGACGTGTTTTTTATTCTAGACCCTACCGCCCCGACCCTAGGCCCTACCCGGTGGCGGTGGGGGCGGTATATTGCCATTCGAGGTTGTCTTTATTGGACAGGGCCGCCGACTGTTGACCCCGGGCATATTAGTCCCCAGTAGAAATACAGCCGCGATATACTACGCCTCCCAAACACCCTCGACTAATTGGGGGATAGACCTTAAGCGTTTAAGAATTACCGCCCCCAAAACTATTCTGACAGGGAATACAAAAAATTAAGATGTAACAACAGATGGGGGAACAGCAAATTGTCTTAATTATGCGAGCTCATATACAATTTCGAAAATTCAAAACCATATATAAAACCAACATTTACTCTTCCAACCTTCATGGGGCCTGGTTTACCAGTGGGCCGACTAACCGTTTAATTTCAACTTACCTAAAGGGTGGACATATTTCATTCATAGAACTGGCTTGTCACCGACGACAGCCGAACCCATTTTACAAATAACATTTATTTATTGTGTCGCCGTGTTGTGAAAAGCCCGGAGCAGCCGAACGAAAGAATTTTTCGACCGCTGCTATTGTGCGTTGATTGCTACGAGAATACGACCAGATGAGGGGTTGATGGCAAAGCCCGGGGGCGACCACGAGGCGATATGAACCCAAACCCGCTCATGAACCTTTGAAAACGTTTCAGACACCCCCATTCTCCACTGAACACCTGTCACTGTCAACAACGCGAGGTTAAATGGAAAAAAGGAATCCAGTAAACCTCCAGTTTTCATCCCACAAACGTTAACGTCAACGTTTATAGTGGAAACAAACTGGGATATCGTAATAATACAAATCTTTCAGATAACACTTCAGATAAAATTGGACTAGAGTTACTGGAAACCCCGGTATTTTTTGCAGTAATCTGAGATATACTTACTCTGCACAGGATATTGGGTTTGATATACTATGGGGCGTATTAGCGGACTACTGTGCAATTCCTTACAAATAATATTGTAGTGTATTAAATTATTTAAAAATAAATACATCGCGCATTCGGTCATGCTCACCGCTCTGGTAATGGTCTGAACCCGTTGTCAAACTGAGAATATATTCATGGGTCACATAGGTGGTCGTCCGTCCTTTATAGAGAGCCAGCGGTGGTACAGACAAAGTGGAATTGATAATGGTACGGCCGATAAAGAATGCCAAGTATTCCGGGAAGCGGCGATAGCTTTTGACTTCCGAAGGCCCGTACGGTAACAATTCGAAATCTGATTTTAATCGAGCGGGCCCGGATCGTCCCCGGTGGTCCGCCCGAGGCCCATTAGGCTTCGACGGACGGAGAATTCGAAACGCGGACGGCGGCGACAAAAGCCGGACCGTTCACAGTTTGAAAACATTCTCAGTGGGCCAACCCTTTTCAGAGCGCCCCACCCCCCCACAAACCCCGCATAAACAAATAGAACACCTGCGGGGCCCCGGAGGAGCATTGTCCGACGATTTAGTGGGAATGGCCGTGACGAGAAATTCGGCCCCGGACCAAGAAGAAATCACCGGCCCGAGCTGTTCACAAAAGAATTCTCGATTCGACTTGGTCAGTTCAAAGGAGCGAACAAAACCAAAGAGATACCCCCGGAGTTCTGGACCTTCTAAATAAATATTTGTAGTGTATTCCTTGTTTATTTTATTATTTGCTGCGCTTCTCTTAGAACTGTCGACCAGCTGCTTCCGTAGGTCACCCATCCAGAAAATAAATTACTAAACACATTTTAGAAACTGAAGAAAGACGGAACATGTTTATTAGATTAGCTAATACAAATCTACTGGTTTCTAATTACGGATGTTTGATTGGGATTGTAACGGCATATAATACCTACGAAACAGGTTCCCGCAGGACTAAAGGGAATGTTTATATTTTCATGAAAATTATACTAAATGATGTATACAGTGTGTTTGCGTAGTTAAGTATATTTGAATTTCAGCTCTTGTTTTGCGCAGAAGTCTAAAATACATAATAGAGTTCTATTACGCGCTGCGGAATATAAAACAATAAAATATACCAATACACATTAATATGGTCCGTAATTGTTTTTCAGATAGTAAATAAATAAAACGAACAGTGACTTACATCAATAGTATAAATTAATTTCGATTCTCACATCAAAGATTTAAGAAGTGAATTTTGAAAGAAAGAATATTTGAAGTAAATTTTTATCGAGGACGCATTTTTTGTACTGTCGTATTAATTCATCTCAGCGCTTATTGAGTAGATTCAGTCTTAATATAACTTTACAAGTTTTTAATTTTCAATTATTCGAAGCGATAATCAATTATATGTTTCTTCTTCCAATTACGAATCTTCACGGGAAGATGGCGGATGGGCGGATCTTCACGATGTTCACATTCGCAATTTGTCGGATGATCGGCGCGCATCGTTACAGATCGTATTCGTTCAATAAAAAAATATGTATATATTTAATGGTCGACGGAATAATTATTAATACCGATTATTAATTCAGATCGAGTCGAAAGATACCGGATGATTTGTGATCGGCCGAGATTAAAAATTCCCAGTCCAACGGCGTTCCCCCCGGCCGGCTCGCCGTTCGGCCTGCGGGAAGGGGAATTAATTTCGAATAATTTTTTTAAAATTTACTCCTTTTTGGTTTTTCAAGCACAAAAATAATTAATCGGGTTGACGGCCCGCCACGAATCCAATCGGGGAATCTGACAAATTAAGGTTTCACGTGACCGAAGATAGGGGATTGAATGAGAGGAGGATGTAAACACTCGTAGGCAGCAGGTATGTAGAGATTTATGACCGCTCCCAGCTCTAGCCAGGGGTCTGACACACCTCCCCCCACCGTTTGGACACAGCTTTGATTCATAAGTCTCTATCATGAAACTTCGAAATGTTGCATGTTCCCTATGATGATTTTAAATTAACAGCGTAAATCACTCGGTTTCCCCGGTTATCTACTGTGGGCGTCGAGCCGTTATTCTCTTTTTCTGGACAGAAAAGTCCAGACCTCGCTACTTACTCGCGTTTGAACTATAAGTATAATTCGTACTTAATTACAATTAAATCAATTTCATCGGAAAGCAAATTAAGCGGAATAAAGTTTTTGTTATAGGCGATATGATTTATGAATGGTTTCCTAGTCGAATACACTATATTGACAGTACGCCAACACATCGTTCAACACATGTTTTCGGGACCTTCCCAAAAATCTGCTCTGGGCATTCGAGCACATCAGAAAAGATGGGGTTTCACACCGGTGTTCGTTCGACAAGTGTTGGCCAAATGTTGGCTACTACCGGGGCCATGAATTGGGTGTAGCAGGTGTAAAGTTTAAGTTAGAGAACAGATTCGTGCTTTTCAATACCAACTTCCAGTTGAACTAATTGATTCGGGCGGATAACAGGTAACATATTGATTGCGCCTTAAAATAAATATAAGGACGAGAGAGAAAATGGATGATAGGAATGGGCGGGTACGCGCCTTGTGTTAATACTGCTCCATTCGGTACTAATAGTGTTTCCAAACCCTTCAGTAAAACACCTAACATGTATCCTAAATTAATATATACATATGATGTATATATACAATACATAATATTTAAAAAAGTGGCGCGTGAATATAAATTTATTTTACCTTTTTCGAATATTTCACTTGCTTAAAATCTAACGATTTTTCTTCTCCCCTGTCTGGCCGCTATTCATTGCACGCGAGGATTAACCACGCTTCCTCTGCTTACAAATTCAGTAGGAGACCAGGACCCTTAAATCGGGTCCCCGGAGTGCATTTGTACTTTTCCCCGGCTTGGCTCCAAGTCCGAATCATAAATCATAGCCGAGCTCTGTTTGAGGGTTGAGCCAGGCCTGCACATGTTTCCTCCTCCCTCAGCCCTCGACCTTCCAACTTATGAACTTTATTCCTTCATCTTTCAACTCCGAGCTCTGTTGCCGGGGGCGTGTTCTCTCTCGGGTATAGGGGTCGGAGGTCGCCCGCCCACATTTGTCTCCGACCGGGTAAACACATGTCCAACCCCCAGCCAACGGGAAATTTGTAATAGCCTTGGTTCTTTATTAAAATATACATCCTGAGTTATATTACTGCATAATATTACCGTTTACGATGTAACTGAAACATAACAAAACGCATGTGTTTCTTAAAAGGGGGATTATTAGTCCATATCATCAAGAGTTACAAATCTTTACTACTGTAAATTTATTAATGAAATCTCATGTTACTGTACGTTTAATAATAACTCATACATTTCTTTTCATTGTCATAACAACTTTACCTAAAAACTAAGCTAAACACAAAATTTAAAAAAATGAAAGCAAAGTTAAACGAAATCGGTTTTTATTATCACTTTTATACTATTTGACGGTCACTGTTTATAAATATTACCAGTATTGTGACAGGCGTGCAATTCTTGCGCATAAACCAGTGCTTTGAACGTGTGTCATTGAAAACATACATTATATCTCTTCATTGGTCTATACATTTTTCCGTTCTAGATTTGCCTTAATTATTTATTCCTGCCTGGAAACATGTGTCTCGAATTCAAATGTTACAGAGGGAACCACTAATGGGTTGGAATGCTATCACACGTGTTATTCAATCTCCTCTCCTCATACCCTCTCTCACTCTCTCACTTTCTTTCTCTCGTTCTTTATTTCTCTCTCTCTTTTCGTCCTCTCCCCTCCAGCCCTCGATGAAAGCACAATGCAAAATTTAATAAATGATGGGACGGTAGGGCCAATAACTTGACGAATACTCAGGTTGTCCTAAACTCTGTTTGACAAGCTAATAAACTCTATATTCGTCTAAATAACGAAGCGGTCCAATAAGACGTGAGGCTCACATTTTATTTGGACGCGACCGAGAACAGCCTTTTCAACATCGGAGAAGAATCATGCCCGTCATTAAAATGTCCGAAGCCGTTTATTAACATGAATTTCTCTAAGGGAGTGATATCTCGGCCGGTCCGTGGGTCAATTAACCCTGTTAAGTGGGGTTCCCTCCTATTAACAGCGATGTTCTCCCGGCCCTTTTAAGGTATGCGTTGCGGCAGAGGTAGCCGGCCGATAATACCACTACTGAATTTAATATGCCGACAGCTCCTTTAATTGCATACCATATAAGACGCTCCCGCTCGTAGAATATGTGCCAATTCCCCCGCCGCTCGCCGCAGCTAGGAGGCCACTAGCCTATTTGATTCTAACCCGGTCCCAGCAGTAAGTGTCCGACAAGCGTATGTATTAACTAAGTGTATTACGGAAACCCAGTGTCTTTGACGAAAAGTTGAAACTGGCAGATCAAATAGGTGAGTGCAGATAGAAAACACGTAACTATGATTTCAAATAATATGGAAATATGAAAAGCACCCGCCAAAATATATAACACTAATAATAATCAACTTTTTTTTCAACTTTATGTATTGTACAATCAACTAATATTATATTAGTTATAGGTACAATGGCGGTTTGTTTGGCTTGTTTCTCCCGATAAAGACGCCATCCAATGATTGTACTTTTGACCTGTATCCGGCCTACAGAAAGTCTCTGGGCCGGTGGCGTTTAAGCCGACGCGGGGGGGATAATGGATGGGTAAAAGAGGAAAGGGACTGGACGAGTGGATTTGGATGTGGAGAGAGGCGGGAGTGGAATTTAAGGAAGCGTGATTTTGCGACTTCCTCGACTGTCGGTATGTTGAGGTCATTATGGATTGTTTGGTTAGAAACATACCAGGGAGCATTAAGGATGGTAAGAAGGACTTTTGATTGGAATCTCTGGATGCGGGCGATGTTGGATTTCTCGGCGGAACCCCATAGTTCAATTCCGTAAGTCCATGTCGGTTTTAAAATGGATTTGTCAGTTTGTTGTCTATTGAAAGTTTTGATGTCCTTTTCAAAAGAGGTCTCAGCAGTCCAAATTTGCGATTGAGATATGTTCTTTTGAGTCGTGTATGGGGGTAATAATAATAAACTAAGTCATAAATCCGCAGAGTGGTACCAGGGATTATGAGACAAGTGTAACTCATGTTTACCAAATACTGAGTATACCCTTTTAAGGAAAAAAAGGATGAAAGAAGTTCCTAATCACTCACACTATTGGAAATCCCATGCTTTTGTTGGAACACTGGAAGAAAACTTCCCACCCCTGTAAAAAATGTAACCTTTCTGGCGGGATTTCCCATAGGGGTGAGTGCACGTGCAAGCCGGTAGTTTCTTTGAGGGGCCGGAACCACGCGGAATACGGCCGCCACTGCGCCCCACACGTGTGTCGTCAGTCCAGACTGACGCTTATGCCTGTCCCTCTGGAGAGTGTTCCCCCGGGACCCGCCCACACCTGTGTTCCGTCCCCCTCAAGACCGCCCTTTGTCCTCTCACTAACCCCAGGACGCCCAATGTTTATTTATTTATTGAACCAAGAATTGACCAAGAATTATCTCACTGTCGTCTACCGCAGTAGACTACCCTCCCTGAATTTTTGTTCTGAAATACAGTATTTAGTTAAATATATCGCGAAATTTAAATTGTCTCTACTTCATTATACATTATTTATACTTTAAAGGCTTAATTCATTATTACCAATCATTAATAATTTTCATCGTATAAGAAAACTGCTATGTAAGTTAATCATCCTGATGATGTATACCGACCCGAGATGGTGTCCAGGCCGGGATTTCGGACCTCAAATTATATAACATTGAAATCGTTTCTGTACTTCCACACTCTGTCTTCATACCTCACCGGTGGCGGACCAAATGTGGAAACAGTTTTAAGACTCGGATGACGTCGAATTACTGGCCCGTACCAGAGCTTAATTGGAAGAACATATGCGTTTCCTTGGAACATCTGAGCCCGCTTTTGCATAACAAACACGTGATGCGTGGGAACCACGGCCGCCGAAGCCGGCGCACACATCTGTATCGCAGAGGTTCTCCGTGTCGTAATCTACGTCCAGCGAGCTTTCTGGAACGGATACGGAATACAATAAATACGTAAATCGATTCGTCCCACGAGCGTTGCCGCGGCTCCCGAGTAGGCTTCACGAGTAGGGGATCGGCGTTTTGAAATATTCGACAGGCGGGGAGGCATGTGGGTCGCCCCGGGGCCAGCCCAGATGACGACGGCCTGGAAATCTGCAGAATTTCATCTGGGGAGTGTCTCGCCACCACGTGTAGCGCACTACACGCACACAATCCCCCGCCCACCGCCACCCTCCACATGGCCACCGGCCAGTCCGCTCTGACAACCCGACGTCCGATTTTGACCGTTTCTTACAAGATTAGTTGAATTCAGTTATGTTAGCATCGGTGCTTTCTGAAGTTCTACCTGCTCTTTATTTAGGACACCTTTTCGAACCCTTCCTAATTTCATTATCAATCTGAGGACAAATGATATTTTTAGTCCTCTACACAATACCATTTTTCAACACAGTATAACAACCCCATAGTGTGGGTCTAATATTATAGTTATTATCTATTAGTTATTGTTCGATAAATGTATTTTTAATTTAAAGAATAAAAAACTTCAACATTTAGTAAATAGCTTCATTTTCTCCAATTGTTTGAATTTGGGAGCATTAAAAATGAACTTCAACTTTAAGTTATTACTAAGCTAATAACAATTTTTTATTCTACAGTGAAATGCCATCTGTTTATAATGCAATACTTTTATTTCTGAATTCAAATTTATCGGCCCTCTATTGTTGTTATCGGTTTATTGTGATAGGGAGTGTACGGCTTACGTTGTCTCCTATCACTGTCCCTACTTAGAAACTACCTTATCTGATTTGAATTAGACATGTTGCCACTTGTATAGGGTGACTATTTAGTGAATTCAAGTGATTTGTAAATCCAGTGTTGTCATGTAATAATTTGTTATTGCCTTATTTTAACTAATAAATAATATATTTTGAAAATATAATAATAGGCATGTAGTATGAAATTCAACACCGTTCGTTCAGCAACGTGAATGTTTGAATCTTTTGTCCCTTATAATAGAACTATTGGTGTAATCCTGAAAAGATTCATAGCGTGAGTAATTCTCACGATATAGAAACCGTTGGAATGCGGTCCATTGGCGTACTCCTTTTGCGCCATCCCGCTCTCCTACAATAGATGGTAGCAGCGCCTGGGAGCCCACCAGAGGGATGACGTTCGGTCGGGCGAACCGACAAAGAGCAAGGGGATGGACCTGCTCATCGGCTTTGCCGTCTTAAGCGGCGAATTGAATGTACATAGACGGCGCTGGTTAAATTCTGGGCCGTAGCACAGCTGCCCGGGTACTGGAACATAGAGGATCGTCCCAGAGCCCACCCAGCGTACGCTAGGAATAGGCCTACAACACTGGGACGATTGCACAATGACCGCGCCAACAACTGACCCACTTGCCAGGGTGCCGCTATAAGTCCCTAATTCTATAAGAACCCGGAGGAGGCGTCTCATTGTTGAAGGGGATACTTTACAAAACACGTATAATAGGGACAGAGGACACCGCTCCGAGCTATCGGCAACGATTTAGACGCAGAATTAATCATGCATTTAACGTTTGCGACTCCAGCCATTTTTTTTAAACCAATTTTGTCCTCGAGGATAGGTCAAACAAATCCCACGTTGATTACAACAAAAAATAAGTCATAAATATAATAGGGCCCTTCAAAAATCAAAATACATTCAATATTCTCATGCTCGCGATAAGCATCATTAAATACTGAAACTTGAGTACGATATCTAGATAAACATTTTAAACCGGAGATGTCGCCGTTAGTCATCACCAGGTGATATAACCGGTTCATCACTATGATATTCGTGATACTGGCTTTGATATCGAAATAGATTTCATTTAAAATTCTGTCTGGAATTCTTTCTGTCTTGTCAATTTATGGACCATCCGTTCTTATGGATAGCTGAGCCTAGCTACCGAATTTCATTTATATTGCTATACTGATTGTACTTTTTTCTATACTTTTAAATTACGAGATTATTAAACATTTCTGTATAAGATTAGTAGGGTGGGGTGGAAGGGTCCGGTCTCCGTTTAAGGAAGTTGGGACTCACGTCACAAGTTAGGTCTTTCAGGATACAATCTGTGCCTCATTTTTTGGAGTTTCCCCGATATGGGCAGGATGTCCTTCGGTGCGGAAAATTTTTAGGAAGAACAGAACTTCCTGGGGACAGAGAAACCCGAGCGTTATGGGACAGGGCCCATTACCGGCTCTTAAAACTATCGCTTTTTTCCACCCCTGACATAACCACCCAACAACTGCTTTAATAAGTAGCTTCCGCCCCCTCCCAGGGCGAAAAACGCACTTGTAAGCCATCGGTGCCGCCTAACTAGCAGGAGGACACCCCCACGTGTTGAGGGCACCGCCCCCTCCTATCTCTCAATGCGCCTCCTATTCCACTCTAAATAATTACTCCCCCTTTAACCGTAACCAGTAAGCCACATTTACTAAAAGGCCGTTTTAGCTACTATATGAAATGGTATACAAATGCTACATCATAAACTACCTTCAGTAGAGATATTTGTCGTAAATATCCCCTTTAATTAATAGTTTGATTATTATATTATGGCATTTCATACTGACATGCGGTAATTATACATTGTCAGTAACTGTGTTTATGTTATTTATTACTAATTTGATTATATGGATTAAAAGAATATATAATTAAAGCAATTTCTCTGTCTTACTAAATATCGTCTTGATTTTATTTTGGTGTACTACATGTCGGATATTATTGATGGTTCATAATTGTACCGTAAATTAAAGACTAGCGTACACAAGCGTAGTATTATCAAACAACGCGAGACATCCGTATAAATCAAGTAAATCGGGACCGCATTTCCTGTTCCTTCCCATTTTTTTGTTATTTAACCGGGAGAATTTTTGTTGTACTAACGTAAAAAAACGGCTGCACATTTGGCGAAGTCAATGCCCGTAAGGTCTGGACCGCTGCCAATATTTCAAACATGCCTCATCTCCTAACGAGAGCGGGGAGGTGTGTCCGCCCTGAGTGCGGGGGGGGGCGCTAACAAACAGGAAGCCCATTATCGACCCTTTCCGTTCTTCCTCCGCTTCTCTCGGCCCGCAAAACCCCACCGGTAAAAAGGTGCCAATTCCTTAAGAACGCTCACTTAAGGCATGTTTTATGTTTCCTAACAGGCGGTGCCAGGAAGTTCAAGCTACCCCGGACCATAAGCAGGATGTCCCTGCTCGTTATAATCCGAAGGATGCATTATATTTATTTATTTTAACACCTTACATTATTTCATAAAAAGACACAAACAACATACCAATAATGCGCGGTCCAATACGAAACATCCGAGGAAATATCGAAGGAGCTACCGAAGATGGTGAGCAGCCCAAACCGGTCTAACAGGGGAGGACGGAAGAGCGAAATAACTATGGTATTGCAAAGCCTCGCAGAACACCAAAGGGGCGTTAATGCCGAACTATATTTATGTAGATTTGTTTAGATTCTTATTCCGAATCCCGACCCTCTTTAAATCGCGGTTTTCTGGCCGGTTCGAGGAATATAGACGAATACATACAATACACTTCAGGT
Source organism: Lethocerus indicus (assembly GCA_019843655.1). Taxonomy (NCBI): domain Eukaryota; kingdom Metazoa; phylum Arthropoda; class Insecta; order Hemiptera; family Belostomatidae; genus Lethocerus; species Lethocerus indicus. The sequence goes on along the minus strand of JACDQD010000005.1, from coordinate 17,997,135 downwards.
CTATTCCTAACACCTATACTAGAGAGGAAGTAAATCCTCTCAAATTGAAGTCGCTATACAGATCCGTTTGTATAAGGCTTAGACCAGTTTACAAATAAACATTCGAAATGGTTTTGCTGTATACATAACGTGTATTCAAAACTATTTACTTTACTTATTTTTGTTTGTCCATAATTATTATTCCTTTTACTTTTTTAAATAAAAGGCTGGAAATAAAAAACGTGGGGCGTACATTTAACATTTTTGGTTCCATTCGGACGCCAATAAAATGCCGCCTATCTTGAAAACGACGTCTTAAAATAAATGTTGGGCCATAATTGGAAAGTGTTTACACGTTGGCTCCCCCCAACCGGTATGGACCGGACTCCTTATCTCGACCGCTCCTTTTTTTCACTCTTCCACTCACGCTCCGAGTGTCAATTCATCGTCCCGTCAAAACAAAAACACGATCACGCAAGGCGGACTCCGAGAGATAACCCAGGGCCGGCCGCTATCGGGCCAGTAAAACCGGGGTGGAAACCCCGAGGGAACAAAAAAATATTTGGGGGAGGGGGGGAGAAAAAAATGTTTTTGAGGGCCAAAATAATACGGAGAAGAAGTGACGGAGCCTATTATATATGGACTTATCCCGAAGGTTTTCGGACGGTAATAAAGAGTGGGAGATATGGGGAGTGGCGGAGGGCGGAGGTCGAGGAGATAACCCTCTGGGGGCTGATAAGGAAGCGAGGTTTTTCGACGGCCCAGGGAAACAGGACGCGGCTAATAGGGCCAGTTTAGTGGCCGCCACTACCAATTGTCAAGTCCTACCTCGAGGATGAGCTCAATTAGAGCCTCCAACGTCAAATCACATTTTGTAATTGACTCTTTGCGTTTTCTGTACCAGTTTCGAGCCCAGACTCGGTTGAAAACTCACTGGTGTGTTGTACCACACAACACCAGAATACTCTCATAATATAGATAAGCCAAGCGATATTCTGAATAAAATCAGTTGGAATCGCGCTTGTTATATTGTTTCGAAGTATCATTATTTTAAATGAAGGAATGGCCGGGGTCAACCCATTCCCACATCACGCGATCATGCCTTACTAGTAAGGTCAAGATTTTTTAAATATATTTCAATATCATCTAATTCCAGACATTTCTTTTTTTATCACATTCAACAATATTAAAATGTTTACAGCAGAAGTTTCATTCTATTTCCCCTAAGCATTGTATGTTTACTAAAATATTTTTTCAAATCTTTTTAACTCGAGTTTCATATAAACAAAATGATGTCGGTTACGTTATTAGATTATGAGAATGGCATTACAACGGTTTTAGCATTATGTTGTCAAATAGAAATCATAGAAATATAGATTCGTTTGGATACGTTGAACAAATAGAAAAAATATATTAATTTTTTAACATACCTTAATTTGTCTTCACCGGCCACTGTATGCGGATTCAGAAGTAGAACATAGCCTTTCTGGAATGTACACGTAAACAAAATTAGTTTTGTTATACTTTAAGTTCTATACTGTATAGACATATTTGTTTTATTTAAACTACAAACCTCTTTTATGGATACTGGAAAATATGTTTTCACCGAATTTATTCTAGTCAATACAAGAAGCGTGGTTAAATTATTGACTTTATAAATACGTCGTATTTCAATTTAAAAATCATATTCGAATTTAATTTATTTCCAGATCTACCACCCTGATGTATCTCTACCGGCCATCTGGAAGATCGATGAGGAGCCAAAGAAAAATGAAGATGGGTAAAAGGGGACGGCCGTTCCGTCCGTTCGAGAGAGATTAAAATCTTTGCGAATCTTAGTTGGTGGTCGGTGTCAGTTGACCGGGAGGGGGTGGGGGGTGGTAGGGCGACTAAGTGGCGGCCCCCCGGGACCCATCCATTAGGGCAGTTCGGGCCCGACCTTACTCAATGGGGAGTCCTTTTAATTGGTTGACAAATTAGCGGAGCCTCCAGACGATGGGTCCTCTGGCTTCCCGGTGATCGGTGAGGCGCCGACCCCTCCCGGCCGACCCCTGTCAGTGTGCTCACCCGGCTACTACACCACCACAGATAACGCCGGTCAAGAGATAAACTGGGTTCCCATAGGACAACGTTAAACCCATCCTATGACAATTCGTAACCAGTGTTTCCTTCCCTTAAATTGTTTACCTGACTATTCACAAAACACTCATAAAAAAACACTCAACTCATTGAATTGTTCTCTGACGTCTTTGGCACTACGAAGAATAATACAATTAAAATATAAATAATAGGAAAATTCGGTATTATTATAACCGATTATTATAACTGAAACCTTTACATGGTTCTAATTGCAGAAATAATTTTTTTCCTGGCGCAGATCCACATTACCGGGGTGTAGGATACTTCCTCGATTCTTCATTGATCAGTGACAAGGTCCTCTGACCAGACTAGACAGAAAATGACGAAAGAAAGTATATCGGTATACTGGCATCGGACTACTTGGCTGTGAGGCGGGACCGCCTACTCGAAACGGTACCGACTGCGACTACCAGCCGCGAGAACAATCGACGGGAGATTTACTAGCCGGCCGCTAATGGACCGACAGAGGAGGCGGGGTTACCCCCGGGGCCCCGAACACGACTAGAATAGGGGTGGGGGCGTTCCGCTTTATCTCTAGACATCTCGGGAGGGAGGCGCTGCGACTAGCCTCCGCGCTCTTGTACCTCGGTCGAGCCTCCCGTGGTAAATTAACCGAATGACCACTCTTACTGATAAAGAGACCACAAGTCTGCGAGGATACTAGGCTTTCTTTTAAAGTACCAATTCATTTTTGTACCTGAAGACAGACGCGGGCCAAAGACTATACTCTGTGACAGTATTAAAAGTGTAATTTATAAATGAAAATAAATATAAGTAATTTCAATATTTGATTGTACGATTGTATTGTGCCATTTTCTATATTTTTTCGGGCTTGGACTATATATACTCCAATTAATACAAACTCCCGCTTTTTTACGCCTCCCCCTCGTGATGACCGCTGCGGGCCACTCTTTCGTCACATAAATATGCCAGCGTCCAGCGTTCCCGGTTTAATTAAATAGCCTTTAATTGGGTGGGGCTTAACTTGAAATCGCCATTAGGGCAGAAACCGAGTGGGACTGCGGTCGAGGGAGCGCTCTCGACCGGTCGAAGTAAACAAGGGAGGACGAGATAGGTTATCAGGTTGGATCGGGTCGTGGGGCGTGCTCTTGTTTCTGTTACCGCAGATCTGTTGCGCCGTATTTCAACGACAGATCGGCCGGCAGGGCCACGTTCCGGTTTAAGCGCTTTTCCGTGTTTTCCTGTCGGGGACCACCGAGGAGAAGCCACCCCCATGAAAAAGGCAACGGCGCCGGAAATAGTCCACGCTTATCTGATTTTAGGGACGGACAGATTCTCGGGTTTCTCCGACTTCTTTTTAAAATGTTTCTTCAACTTTTAGCTTTAGATTTGTGTTTAAGATTTTTTCTCTTATTTTAATACTCTTATTAGACTTGTGTAGCTTAAGCAGATTTTATATTAAGTACTTGTGGTTTTGCGTCTTATGGTGATGGGTTAGAGCGCGACTGTTAATTTTCAGCTTACAGAAACATCTAATAGTTGTGTTGGGTCGAAACCGGAGTCATCGTCCCAGTTTCTTTGGCCGGGCGACGAGACAAATTTCCGATCTCGATTGCGCAACAGTTCGTTGAGCCGACCGCTGCCGGAGATAGGGCCGGGCCACGGCTGGAACAATGCAAATCATTGAGCGCTCAACAGAGACGGAGATAGTGCGAACCGGCTGGCCGCGACAGAGAGAGAGAGAGAGAGAGAGAGAGAGAGAGAGAGATAGACTGCCGGGGGGATATTAACGATATTGATAGTGACCTTGTGACCTGAAACACGTGCAGAGATGAGCGGCGCAGCTGCCGCTGGCGCTTTGGGGCCGCGCTGGGACTCTCACAGGCTCACGCTTTAACTAAGCTGTTCCTGTTTAACTCTGACTGGGCCTTTCACGCGATCCCTATCCGCTTATCGTCGTAGCGCACATGTGTCCCAATTGAGGAAACCGCAGTCATGCGCAACCGTGTCACGTTTAGACAGACGACTGGGCAAGAAAATAGGTTGGCAAATGCAGAATGTATCGAAAATAAAATAACGTAGTCATTTTTAAGTTTTATCGGATGAAACCTTATTTGAACTAAGCGAAAACCTTACATAGTACATAAAATATTTGTAAGAATGTAATTATAAATTATTCACATTATAATCTTCCAATAGGGCGAGTGAGTCTAGAAACATCATGCTCATTTAATTCCAAGTCTTGTCTTGACATACAAATTCTATAGAATGATTCTGTATTACGCCTGGACTCAAGTTCAAACGATTGGAAAACCAAGAACAGACGAGAACTATATTCCTAAAATCATTCCTTACCCTTACTCTGTTTTATGATAAATATTATGTTTACAAGATGTTATATGATACTAAATTCAGCATTAGTTGTTTCCATTCACGATGTTTTAATCTTGGCGGCAGATTGTTATGCAGTTTCAGGTGAAACGGTCCTGTGGACCGATAAACAGGCAGCGTTATTAGAAAGACCTGTTAAATTGAAAATATTTAAAACCCGACACTTGAATAACGCTTCCAATTGAACTGTGTTAACAATGGAGCGTACTGTCGACTAGACAAATGGACTGAATGGTTGCGGGTCCGGTTACTTTAAAGAAACGCCACGCTTCAATGTAAGCGTAACGCCTGTTTGATACTGCAAATATTTCATTCCAAATGAGACTCAGCGTTTGATAAACCGAGCCAATTAATAAACTAACTCTTTGAATAATTTAAGGCACAAAGATTTCTGTAAACAAACTTATAGAGATAAACGGAAACATCCTGTTTTCGCGAATCGATGTATGAAGAAACCAGATGTCAGGTAATAAACATATATGTAGTTTGTATGGCCCGGGTAGGGTACTGCTCATGTGATTATGGATTCTATCGTAATTTTTCATTCCTTATTGGTTTCAGTCCTTAAAAGTCTTTGTAATACCCGAGAGCATTAGTTGTTACAGAAAATGATAAAGAAGAAATAACGTCTCGGTCCAGTATTGAAGTCAGTAATATAGCACGGGCGCCTACTGGTCGGTGGTAGTGTGTGCCTCAGCTAGGGTGGGGAGCCAGACGTGTCGGAGCTTGCCTGTCTCACCCTTATCACATATCCCCCTACCCTTAGTAAAAACATACAGCTTATCTTCACGTCACGTCGACAACTCCACCGCATTCCACCGGTATCGACCCGTGGAAACAGAAAAGGGATTCGGAGGGGGTGGTTAAGAAAAAGGCCTAGTATGATACAGGGGGAAATTGTCACGCTCTACGTAACCTACACGTGTGTTCCGAATAGATATTTAACAGCATTCTTCTGGAAAATGCATTTTCTACATTTTACAAAATCGATGTATTTTCATTAAGTTGTTAATTTGACTAAAGACGGTACTCCCGAAGTTTAGAATTCATAGATTTAATTGAAACTTGTACAACATAAGGTTCCCCAAATATCACAGAACTCAGAGAAAAAGTGAGCTCGAACATGAGAACAATATTATTTCTGCATTGTTTTACTGAATTACTGAAATCTTAGTTAAACTTTGTGTATTACAATAAGAAGTCTAAGACACAATAAAAGTCTAATTAAGCTGAAACACTTAAGCTGCTTTTCAAAGAGAAAGTCAAAAATCCTTAACCGATGTTAGTTTTAAGAAAAGTTAGACAGGGTCTAGTAGACAGTAGTTGATAGTGCGTAAAATCATAGTGAAAATAATTCGCATTACTCGGCCTAAGATATTGTTGCCTTCTGAATCGGGGCCAGTATTGTTGGGAGCGAACACGTGGCGGAAACACTCGGCCGGTCCAGTTATTATTTATATTCAGGCAGCTTGACGAAAGCCCAATAGAAAGGACCTCTCTCTCCCACAAATGGGAACGATTACAGGAGAATGTCTGGGCGAAGTGATAATCGTGACGCCGGAAGGGGCCGCGGAAACAATGAGGTGTCTGGGCGGGCACACCTGGGTCGGTGGACAATGGCCGTCGCATTACCGATTTACCGATTTAGTGAAATCCCCGGGATTTCTGTGCCGTCGGTAGGCACCCAGGTAGGCAGGCGCACGTGCACCACCGGCGCCGCACTGTCGCCACACTCTCGCTCATCCTGGGAGTCCCGGAATAAAAGTAAATCTTCACAAATCAGCTGAAAAGAAAACTGCTAGTCTTTGTACATCTGTCATTTCGATATAGAACTCAAAGTACGATATCAGTTTACAACCGGTTGAGAAGTAAAAACCGTGTTTGATTGAAAAACAAATCTCATCATACGACGAGCAGATTATGAGGTGGTGGTCCTGGACAACACAATTTTGACACAATAAAACTAAATGTCAATCCACACCGAATCTGTCTTAAATTTTATTGTTATAAAACTATAATTAGGTTACCCAAGAGGTATTTCTTATATAAAACAAAGAACCTTCGATGTATTGTGGTAATTTATTTATACGGTAACGGTAATGACGAAACACCCTGTGGGCGGTACGAATATTGGTGAGGAAAACAACAAGAATTTTGCTATTACAATACAAGAATGGCAATTGTGAGGCGATAACATTTATTTTATGTACACCAGAAACGTCTTCATTTTATAAAATATGATAATACGCCATAGATATAAACACCACTTTACCAAAGAACGGCTATTAGAACTGGCAATAGTGATAAGTAGTGATGCGTAAAGCCTATCACCAGGATTTATAGTTTTCTGAAATTACATTACAATACAATACTAAAGGAATATATAAAATAAAATGTATTGTATTTATTTATTTTTGCATTATATTTATTTTAAATAAATATTTACTTCTTGTTAAGGGACTTGCCAGTCGTTTACCTGTACAAGTTATGCTGGTAATTATCTTCCGTCCGAAATCGAATAAGTGAAACTGGTCTGGGCCTCAACCAAATCAAATGATTGAAAAGTCATCGCTAATCGAGTCTTCATCGGAAGATCTTCTGATAGTTTGGAGCAACCGTTCCTCCCTTATACCATTCGCCCTTACCGCGTCTCATTCTCCAGGATATCTCCGACACCTTACCGCCACCGATCCCATTCACATACCCGGATGGGTCGGAATTATTTATTGTAGTTTCTACGGAAAGGGTCGGTGCGAAGAGGAGCCCACTTCTAGCCGGCCGAGGGCGTATAGGTGCGCGGCTTTTAGCAGGTCATCCCCTTCAGGTGAGAATGGGGCATATATCACCCCGGGAAGCTCCCTACCGGTGACAGTTTTGTTGAGGCCTACTCCAGACTGGCGCCAGTCCCACTATTGTCCTACCCCGCCCCTGACATTACACCTGTCTAATACCAGACGGTCGGAAATATCGCACCTACCTACCCAATACACTTCTCCATCCCCCGGGATTGGTCCCGTTAACCTTTATGGAGCGAGGGGTGTTTGTAATTCGACGGATACAACCATTCGTCCCCATTCAACGGCTATGGCAATTCATTTAGAAACATAACTAACCTGCATGTGCTCTTATAGCAATCATAAAGTCGTAAGAGTAGGAAGAAGTAGAGCATAACGCGAAGTCAGTAACTTAATAAATATTAGGCCAGCAAACAAATTTATAATAAATATACTGTGAACCAAAAGCCTGCAGAGAGGACCATTGTATTTACACGCGCCTACACAAGGAGGCATGGAAATGGGGGCATTTATCTATTGAAAAAAAAGGGTCGTAACATGCACTCTGCATAACGGGGCCTGCACCAGTAGACGCTTTATGGACCTTGGTGAATTGAATGTGGGGGAATGGGAGTTTACGAGCGGGTCCCCGTCTCCTTCTCGCCCTAAATACTGAATATGTAAGTGTCCATCGTCCGGCAGATTGACACACCGTTTCCAACACCCAGTAACCTAAAGAAAAATAACATCTGGACTATTCAAATTTGGGCACTGTACTCCGTCGTTATGCACTGTCATTGTCTGAACAAATTTCATATAATCAGTATATTTAAACTTTTTGGAGTTCTTTATTGGCCTATTCTAAATTTAAATTTTTTGTTTCCGAATTTTTTAAGTCATTACGTTTTCTAAAGTAAGTATAAGGTCTTACTAAACACAAGACAAATCTAAGAGCTGAGGAGAGCGGGGAGGCATACTGTATTCTGGTTATTATACATTTTTTTTTCGACTTGCGCATCTGGTTCTAATGAATGTACATTGTCAGAGACGGTGGGTTTAACGTTGGCGGTGGAGGGAGGGGGGGTTGGAATAATTTTTCCAGCGCCGAGTAGATATTTTGAGTTATATTAACCAGACTCTGGCCGGTTGTTGAGGATTTGAAGTGCGGGCGCTGTGTTTGTTCAGTTCTGGGCTGTGGGAGGACCCTCAAATAGGTAGGGCGTACGGCTCTGTTCACTGTACGGTAGGCCTGTACGTGAGTCAGCCCTTCATGTCATTCTTCAGGGTTCAAGTGTCCCACTGCGCCACAAGTGACCTCAAGTATACTGCTCCAGCTACTGGATTTCAAAAATCTTGTTCTTGAGCTTGTCCAGTAGTTACCGATTGTATGAAAAAAACTCGGATTGTTTATAGGGAAATGTTAACTTGATGACTACGGAAGGCGATAAAATGTACTAAATGTTTTTTTAATTATACCACGGAAAACACAATCCTTGATTAAACAATCCGTCCTGGGCTAGGCAGTGTTCGCAGAAGTGCCAAGAATGTAAAAATAAAAAAGTAATGAAGTTTTTAAAGTATAAGCACATTTCATAATAAAAAAGTGTTCCTTTACAGGAAATGTGATCAGGAAAATAGTTGGAACTTCTTCCTCATATTTTTGGTCCCTGGTTGAAGACTGATAATTTAAATCTGCCAATTTTACGGCTGCGGCGCCAACACTTTTTTCGCTTCTATTCCTGGTGGTGCCTGGCTTGGGATTTCTCTCCTCTGTGTATTCTATCTCTTTTAACGCCGATGTTTATTAGTCCGGTTTTATATTTGTTTTATCTATATAAAGTGAATGGGAGAGATACTAGTAGTAAGTTTTTTTCTGGGTAAGCATATATTCCGGGCCGATAGGTTTATTTATTTATGAGAAAGAACCGAATAGTGCTGATGCGGAAGGGACTAGGAGGCCACGTTGGTAGGCGTCCCTTGTTTCAATAGCTGACCATTTATTTACACTTCGGATAATCAAAAGCCTTCTATATACAGACCATGTCCTGAGACGTATTAAAATTGTTTTTATTAAAACTCATTTTGCGTTCTTAGAATAAAATTAGTAATAATAAATTATAAATTTCGGTTTATTATGTATTATACACTGTTTAACAGGAAGGAAGGGTGATACTTCAGCATCTGATCAAATGTTCAACAGAAAATTCACGTTAACATGGAACACGAAAACACGTCCTAAAAAGTTACATACAAGAATATACTTTTAATCAATTTCTGAACGGACATCTCGTCACAAAATAAAATTAATATAATTTTTCACGGAGTAATACGAAACTTAATACTACAAAGATTAATAAATTATTAAAAAACTAATGACGAGTGGAGCATAGAAGCGTATATTGTTACCCTTGTCCCACAGTGCACATTTATTATTAAGTACAGTGTACTGCAAATGTATTAAGCATGTAAGTTGTATCTGGTCTGTAACTAAATCTCTGGACGGTTCCCATTGACCGATTAATCATGGGCTTTTGATCAGCTTCTTTCACGAAATGCCGCACCAAGGTTGACGGAAGTGACCGACATTGGAAGCGAATTTCTCACGGAACCCCTCATTAAAATGTCCCCCCGTGACGACAGAATCGGATGACGTCAGACACCAAAACCGGTTCATCAGAATAGTCCCGGGAAACCCTGAGAAGGAAAGGGCCGTGCTTTGGCGGGTTCAACAGGCGCTTTCACTGATTCCTCGTCTTACCGGGTATTGAAAAGTATTGCAATTTATATTTTATACACACTTATCGGTCAGTATAAATTTAAGAAGTTGATATAAATTAAGGCCCAAGTTTAAGACCGTTAACTCTAACTCCTCGAGGTAACCTCCTTACCAAAAGAAAAATGTACTTTCCTTTTAATCACCCGAGGTCTACAAATTTTTTGTTTACATTTTTTGTTAGTCTAGAAGAAAATTTGAACAGGGATATTTTTACGATTGAAATGTTGCCCTCGGGCCCCGGGGAAAAAATTGTAACAGAATTAGGTCCACACAGAAGTGTGGCTGTTTTTCTGGCGTCGCATTCTCTCCCAGGAGGGATAAGGTGTCAGCCCAGCGGCAATAACTTATACCGCAATAAACTGCTTGAACAGATTTTGTGATTTGTGCCTGGTCGTTTTCAATAAAAGTTCCGTTTTACAACTGTCCCAGTCCTTGTTCGGCCGATAAAAAAAACCCCAGTCCAATAACATCCTTCCCTACGAGCTCATTTGTCTTTAGTCTCCGTGGGCACACTCTTTCATTTATTGAGAAAAAATCCCCCATCGCCCCTTGTTCTTCTTGAAGTAATGATCAGTAATTCTTGTAATTCGAGTTTCCTTCCCCCACCACAGTCCAAAATGGCCTTATCTGTGTTGGTATTATTCAACTCTTGTTGGTCTGTAAAAGCATTTTCAGAGTGACTCAGAAGCAGAGTCCAGATTTTTGTTTATTACTTTAGTCTTTGATAAATTTCGGAGCATAGTTTATACAGAGACTCAAAAGTTTTAATAATCGGATTACTAATTCCAGTTTTCCAAATTTGAATCATCACTGATGTGTTCACGTTCATTGGGAATTCCACCACTTAATAGGATAAGTCCTTTAGAAATGTGGGATTTAATAGTGGCCCGTCAGTGTAACCCTTATCTCTACCTGGCGCTGTCTTGCCAACACGTGCGCTGACGTAACAGCCCCGACCGCCACGCGAAAATTATAAACAGGTATTTACCCGAGTCTAATGTTTATTCCACGATTTAATAAGATTTGTTCTTATAACATGAAAAATATACTTTTGTTGCGCCGAAAAAAGACAACTTTTATTCTTAAAAATTACTAGCAAGGAATTTCTAAAAGAACCACGCGAACATACTGATTGGATAAGTTCTTCTTAACACTGAAAGATGTTGACAATTTTGGTTTGCGTTGGCGCAACCCACAGACAAGTGTAAGTGGGGACTAAGTTCCAAAATAATCCATAACAAACACAAGCATATATAGATACATAATTTAATTAAATGTTGGAATAGTCAACATTATATCAGGAAATGGAATTTAAATGGAGGGGGGGCAGCGATATCCCTAAATCCCTACGAAATCCAAATATTAATAGTGTCGCAATTATATAACACATAATAGTTTATGTAATAATTTTACATTAGAATTAGAGTTTTCATATCTAGTATGAAATATGTTCCGGAACTGTCCTATTTGGCTTTGATCGGACGGCGTAAAATAATGTCAGGAAACCGGTAAGACGGAGTAGGCGTGCCTGGAGCGTCGACGGTCAGGATGCGATTAGTTGTTGCGGCGGGCGTTTGAAAAGGGGGTCGGTGGGGGGTGGGACCCCGGCCCTATTCTAAATAGCCGCCGAGTGAATCACTTCAGTGTCGCTGCCGGGCCGGCCTCAGCCGGGCGCGCGCCCACATGACTCACCTCGCCCGCCGACCACACACAACACGCACACCTCCATCTCCACCTTAACTGGACAACGCTTCACCGGCCTCCACCCAATTTGCCCTTTTCGGGGAAAATCGTTAGGCCACCGACGTGGGGGGGGGGGCGTACAAAACTATGACGGACTACATTAACGGAAACGAAAAAAAATCTAGTTTGTCTGATTACTTTGGCACTAGGACACATACATGAGAAAAGCCAATCACATGTCAATAAACAATGTATGCATTACAGTAGTTATCACGTGGCCAGTTATTAGGGATATCGAATATTACCGGGTGCGCAAGAAATTTTTAAATAATGAAGGAATTATATTGTTTTGGGCAAGATCATTCCTTACCAGGATATACTTTATGAATTTGAATAGTATTGTTGAATCTCCCGTAATGTCGTCCTTCTTGAATTATAGTAATTCAAAGTTAAGTAGACACAAATTTGCAATGTCGTATAATGTTTCGTTTTGTTTGTTTCTATTCGGACGTATTTAGAAACCGGGTGTAAGCAGTAAGCGTAGCAGTGAGGAATCTCGTACTCGCTGATGGTATAGTTCCTAAACAGACGATCAAGGAAGAAGTAGTTTGTAGTTTCAGTCTCACAGTTATAGTCATGAGTCGAGAAATGTTCACAAGGCTAGTGGAGGATTATGAAATTGGGAAGGTTTTAAAGTAAACTGTTTCAGTTTATTCTGGAGACATTTTTTGTGTTAGTTGTTTAAAAATTGCTGTTTTCTGACGCTCAAAATTCTTTCACCGAATCCCCGAGAGACACTCCTGTACTGTGAACGGGTGTGACACGTGGAAGAAGAGCGAGAAAGGAGGTTGGGGAAGGAGTCGGCTTAGTGATAAGGAAGGGTGGGGAAGGACCTGGAGGAGATAGGGGCGGCGCCCCACAAATGCCCAGTCAGCCCCCCCCGGCCTACGCCCGCCCGCCAGCCTCCAAGGCGGCGGCGACACATGCTTAGTGCCGCAATACAAGATAACCTCAGCCAAACGTTTTGTCCCCTCCATTCCAACCTCCGCTATCCACTATCCATGGGCCCTGGGAACTTGTTTTTCACGTGGAAAATTTCGTAGGGATATCCTTTTTGTCTTATGAGATATCGATTCTGCACAATAGAAAGGATTCCGATAACCCGGTGATGAACCAATGCAGTTAATATAACTATAACGCGTTAGATTTTTTAATCTATAAAATTCTATAAAAAAAACACAGCCCGTATTAATGTTACTCTAAATAATCTATAAGCCGGAAGAATGTCAAATATAGATTAACCCGGTATGCTGTTGTATGGAAGAACTAGGAAATCGAAAACCGATTAAAATACAATGACGCAATCATCCCTGGGATTTGATATTATTAATTATTTTCAATATAAAATATAATAAACCTTTAACTGGCAAAAGGTTGTGGAGGGTTCGGGAGAAGGGTTCCTAATATTATCACCTGTTTGATTTTCTCACAGTAGTGAATGTCGATTCTGCTGGCAGATGGGGTCCGCGAGGGTTCCCAATGTGGAGGGTCCCCTACATTGGCGCTCTAAAAGCAATAATAATAGGCCGATCCATCTGCAACCGGCACATGTATGTATGATTTCATTGTGACCAACGGACAATAATAAAACTACTACTAAAGATGGTGAGAAATTGAAACCGCTCTAGTAGGACCAAGCGGAACACGCAGGCGGTGTATACAGATTAAAACTTAATTAAGCAATTAATACAAGATATATAAACATTAAGTTACTCAACATTAAATTTAGTTATATGTTTATTTTACAAAGTTATTTTCATCAATATTCCCGCGACATTTCTTTTTCATAAATATTAGTTCTTATTGTCGCAAGTTCGGATTGACGCTTTGTCCTCTCATCTTCTCCGTTTTGTTCAACCGGTAATGACCAATTTCGGCCGATGTTTCGCTGTTAAGTGTGTCGCTTACGAATGACTATGAAACAACTGTTAAACAACGCGAAAGGCATATAAATTCGCAAGCAGCCAGAAAAACGGAGGTAACCGATACATTTCAAAATATTTTACCGTTACGCAGCTTCTCTTCATTACTTTTGTAGCTCATTTATGAAAGATTTAACGCTCTAGTATTTTCACCCTATTCATTTTGACTTAATGAAATACAATATCAAGGATACGTGTGTCTGATTATTTTAATACATGAAATAGACAAGAATATTCAATCGGTGTTAAAAAGGACGTAATAGATGAGTCCTACAATGATAATTCGGTCCAATAATAAGAGACGGCAAAAACCTAATATCTGTAATCGTTACATTGAGCAAAGATACCGAGGATGCTTGCGGGTTGCTTGTTGCGGTGCCTGGGCCTGAATGTTTTTTTCTTTTGGGGACGACCTTCCCCGGTATTTTCCCATAGCGTCGTCGCCGTGACTGTAGGGGAAAGGGAGAGTGAGCACACCTGTAGTGCGCCCTAGAGTAGGGGGCTTTTCGACTAAACCCCTAAGTGTACTTCGACCCTACACAACGGGAAAGGCATTAACGGACGTTTATTGGACAACAACCCACATTCCTCTCCTTTCAATTTTTGCTTCTCTTTTTTTTTATAAACCGAGGGAGGAAGCAGTTGCGGTACGATAGTTGTATTGCTCTGGGAAACACGAGGTACTGTCAAGCCGACGTGCAAAAACAAACAGCCGACTGAATTTATTTGCTCTACACTCGTATACTAGAGTTTAGTTATTATCATCTAGATTTGTGGCAAACTGTAACGTGCATCCACGTACCAGTATCATGTCCCAGTAACAATTTAATATCAAGATACTATGAAATCTATAAGTAGAGCGAGATGATTTGATGAAGGTTGGTAGTGAAAAAAACATGAAAGTTATTATGATACCGTTCATCCCAAAATAGTTTATGGAAAACTAGCTTCTGTGAAAGGTGGCTAATATTTTAGGATAACAGGGCGGTGAAGTTATTTTTTGTTGATAAATCTGCGGCCAGTCTTGAATGAAGAAATTATCGCACACATTTTATTCCAATTGACAGCAATTACTGTCGTTGAGCTTTAATTGGCGCTTTGTATAGTTGAGAGGGTTGAGAGAAAGAAAAGGCCATCCCGAAACAGGTAGACGAGAGATTCCGTTTTGGGCTTGGTGTCACACTCTAGCGGACGAACTCCGAAACCCGGTACGTCAACTAATAACGAACGAAGTTTAATAGGTAGTAGTCGTCGGAAGACTTTAGAACAATGCCTTCTAGAGAATTATGGACTGTGCTTTGAATAAAAACACACAGCTTCGATGATTTAAATTCTTCCGCTGAACGAAAATGGACTATGTACTCAAAAATTTAAATTAGTTTATGAAAACTAAAGCTCATGCCATAATCTGGTCTATTAAGGCTTTTTATATTTTACAAGAATGAGTAAGTAGGAAACATTGTTAGGCAAGTTTTTATACTAAAATCCTATGGAACATAAAATAAATAAATATAAATTGTTAGGAGCGCACATCGCTTTAATGTGTTTATGTTACGTAAGTCGTGCAAATTTTATTAATGAGGCTTTTATACTTTCATCAATTCTATAAAATTTATTATCATCCGATTAATGATCTCGGTAGATTGAAATATGGAATATGAAGAACAAAGTAACAAGTATCTGGTACGCACGACAAGTTAAAAAATTAATCGGAAAATAATTATGGCGGTGCGATTTAAGGTTCCACTTTATTCCTGTTTCAAGTTAATTATATCGCGCGGATGTTATGTTTGCGACTGCCTATTTATGATATGATGTATGTTTACGTCCTGAAAATTTCATATTATTTCGATAGTGCAACTGGAGTATGTTTGGGTTAATTTTGTTTTCGTAGGTTGATTGTACAATCGAAAGGACGACAGCAGGAAATTACTACGGTCGGGATTATACTGAAGATTAATTGTACGGGCGGATAAAATCGCGATGAACAATGTCGGTAGGGCGGAATGCGGGAATCGCAATAATTCAACGGTGGGGGTTGCCTGCACACTGCGGCGATGAATGGAGGTTATCGTCCCGAGTGTTGGCCACCGGGGAGAATATTGTAATTTGTCGGCGTTTACCAGATGCGATTGGAGGATAGGGCTTGAGGGGCGGGCGGGAGAGTAAACCTGGCCGGTCGTGTTGACGTTGTGGAGCGGAGAGCGTGGGAACGGAGCTTTTTTTCTGAATCCCCAAGCTGTGGAGGGGTGATGGAGGGTGGGGAGGCGGACGGGACGTATTGAATGGGTGAGAACCGGGCGTACAGGTGTAGCGCCGACTGGAGGGGAGACCGGGAGTGGTGGGGACTGGGCCCTGGTGGGGAGGGCCCCTATAAAGCCGACCCGCCAGGCGGTGGGGGATTCACAACTCAGTGAGTGCTCTTCTCGTTGCGTTCGCTCTCAGTTCACTTTCTGTGCGTTTTTCGATCTCTTCGGTCCCACTTCTCCTTCCGAAATTTCGCCCCGATCGGTATCATCAGTCATGAAGGCTGTTAACAGTGCTAGTGTCGCTTCCGGCGCCACGGCGGCCGGCGTCGGCGGCGTACTCGCCGGCAGGGTCCAGCGCCACCCCAGGAACAGGGACGTGGAGAACGAGGAAATCCAAGTATACTTGGCCAAACTCAAGGAGCTCGTCCCCTTCATGCCCAAGAACAGGAAACTGACCAAACTGGAAGTCATCCAGTACGTCATCGACTACATTTGTGATCTGCAGGACGCCCTGGAGACCCAGCCGGGAGTGGGCGGAGGAGCGGCCGCTGCGGCGGCGGCCGCGGTCATCGTCAGACACGGCCCCCACGGCTCTCCCAGGCAGCCCCTCGGAGTACTCGCCCCCAACACCCTCGTTACCTCCTGTTCTACGCAGGAAGCCTCCACGGTAAGCATCTTTGCCTATTTAACTCGAGTAGTTTACGTTAAAAAGGCAGATGTCCCAGTGGCTGTCGTGTACGCGGTGCCAAGTCTCTCATAAGCCTCGTCTGAGGAATATTAAAATATATCGGTCGCGAACGTCAAATAAATACTTATTCCTACATTTTTGTTGACGGATACGATAGTTCCATATGTTGGACAGTTATGTCAATATCGATGGGGATCCGC
The DNA here is from genome assembly GCA_019843655.1 of Lethocerus indicus. Taxonomy (NCBI): domain Eukaryota; kingdom Metazoa; phylum Arthropoda; class Insecta; order Hemiptera; family Belostomatidae; genus Lethocerus; species Lethocerus indicus. The sequence continues at coordinate 17,980,313 of JACDQD010000005.1, read as the reverse complement.
AAATCCGTTTCATCTCGATACGGCGACATTTTTGCAATGCGCGGATCCTCCATTCCTACGCGATGAGACATGCGCTGGCACCGAGGTGTGGGGTCGGAGAGGGTCCGGGACATGCGCTCCCCCGGTCGCCGGGAGGCGAGTAGGCGTTTTTGAAGGGGGGCAAAACGGGTTTTTCCTCGGCGACTGTGAGCCGCATAAAAACGCATAACCGGGCGGAGCGGCGGCCCTCTCGTGAAAGCGAGAAGAGAAAAGAAGGCTGAGCGGGCAGTAGTGGCGGCGGCGGCGGGGGCAACACAGTGCAGGTGTTCCACCGATTTACCCTTGACACGTTTTTAAACCGGCGCCCCCCGCCCCCGCCCTCGCCCTCTCATCCAAGGCTCCCCCCCCCCCTAATATATTCAAAGGAGATTTTTTAAGCTTCGGATAGGCGGCCACCTCGGCATTTCCAGCAGACGGGAACGGCACCGTTAAACAGACCGTTCGCCGTTAGCCGCTCTAAACATCTGCCTATTCGCGGAAATGACTTGGAAGCCCTTAACCTTGAACCTTATTGTTGGAACGATTGACTAACGATATGATTTTTGTTTTCGCAGGCCCCCGTACACCTTTTGGAAAAGGTTGCGACGCCGACGGACACGAGGCCGGTCTCGTGTTGAGAGATCTCGTCTACTCTCAAGTTTCATCCTCTCATCTTTTCTGATCTTCATCCTTCGCCACATCTTTCACGAGCGGCCCAGAAACTCCCTCCTCCTCCGGGGTGGGGGCAGTTGTCCAGCGCCGGCAGAGACGTAAAGTGATTTTGTAAATTATTCTACTGTATACAAGACGTCCTAACCTAACGATGTCAGTCGAGATTGGATCGAAAGTTGGACGACCTTCTTGGGGTTTCGTATTTATATAGATATTTTTTAATTTGACCCCGGAAGGTCGGCCATATTTCGACGGAAGATAGAAGACCATTCCGAGGCGCGCCAACAGCGGAAAAGCCAATCTTTTGTACAACTTAAGACTTTTTGTTGTTTTCTTTTTTAACTAATTATTATTTTGTATATTATATATAAAGATTGTTGTCTGTGATGTTAAGTAGAATTAATTGTCGTTTATACTAGAGTATAAATAAATTTGGAAAAAACACTATTGTACAAAGCACTCTGTATAAATGTCAAATATGTAAATTATATATAGATATATATAAATATATAAATGAGTATAAATAACTATTAGATTTACTATCACCATTATATTAGAAAAAAGACTTATATAACGACTAGGTTATTATCGCTATTCCGTTACTAATAAATATTGATTCAGAACCCATTGTTATCATTTTTTTTTGTGAAATCTGGTTTTTGTTCTCATCTATTATAAAAAGTTAACTAGTGCACATTTGTCTCACTTAATAAATCTGAAAATATTTCTATTTAAATATGTGATTACTTATTTAACGACCCTACCTAATAGTTAATACATTTGAACCGACTCGTGTGGACTACTGCTTCAAACCTGGTCGTAATATCGATACCAATATGATCACTGCCAAGCATGTTTTCTGTCTTGCTACATTATAATTGTTTTTAAATGTCTTTCTGACATTACAGCTGTTCATTATTACAAGTATAAATAGTACTTTTGCAGTAATAGATTTACGTTTTTACTAGAAACATGGGGAAACTGTCCTCATTTGAGGACAGAAAAGTTGAAAAAATATATTTTAAGGATGAAAGTGTATTTATAGAATACCAGATTTCACCTTATGGCAAGTGTAACATTCCAATCCTAAACATTATAATGTACTAAATAGTTGTCAGAAAAGCACGATAATGTAAAAATGTAATGGTAAATAAGAATCATTTTTTCAAAGAATATCATGACATAATAATGTAATTGTATAAAAAGCAGAATATAATGTTGGATTTATATTAATCCAAGTAGAACTTTGACACACTTCACTGTCAAAACGAGACGATGTTTTATAAGGGGTGGCCGGAGAAAGTGGTCCTTTGAAAGTTCTACATCCTTTCTTTCCGAATTAATAATCTTGCCTGAAGTTAGAAATCTTGAAGAAAAAAAGGAAACGATTCTGGGCCTACAGCATTCGAAAGCGATCGAAGCCGATTGATTTCATTCGAATGACTTCAGTTTTCAATTGAAGGTGAACTTGATTTTTTTAAAGTTATTATCAGGGAAAGCGAAACATTAAATAATAAACGGATGAAAGCATAATAGGATTTTAATACTTGTACTGTATTGCATCAGATTTGTTGTAACGAAATGACGGGGCGTTCGTCGCTATTGTTAGGTGATTCTGTTGCGTGAAATTCGCGTGTGAGTGTCAGCAGTTCACTATCATACAAAATGAAACCGGTAAAAATATCAATATCTATTTAATAGAGGTATTTTAATTATAATAAATGTTTAATAATGTAGCCTGAAGCCCGTTTTTATTCCTGGAATTGACGAAATAATTTCTCGCAATTATCACACTTATTTGAATTGTTTCTTGGGTAACTGATTTAAAGATTTGTATGATTATGTTAAATTGGTTTAAATTGAAGTTAATTAAGGTTAATTAAAGTTAAGTTTAAGTTAATTGGTTCTTTTTATTTTTCTTGTTTCCACACTGACGAATCTGCGCTCCTAAATTGTTTTGACACCATGTACAATCAAAGTACATAATATGTACGCTTGAACTATAGAAAACACAGTACATAATACCGTTTGAGAGCCAAAATTACTATTCAAACTATACCCGACATGAAATATTCAATGGTAGAATCTCTGATGAATCTGTAATACGACGTAACAAAGTATGAACTTGGATTTGTCCTCATCGGAACAGGAGGAAATGATACGTTTTGAAACCGCTTGGTGTCGCTAGTATACAGCGCCCTCACCTTCGAACGGCCCAGTCCCTGATAGTAGCACGAAATTTCTGACACTAGCTATTTACGAATTAACTAATTCGACTCCACTTACAGAGTATATAACGCGCCTGATTATAATTATACATCGCAAACTCTTAATTAATTCTTACACGCATCTATTAAAAAACCTGTTAGAAGTTTCACTAATCAGTATGTCCAGAAAACGAAAGGTTGTTGACCCTATCGAACGTTTCGAAATTGGTGAGTAATATTATTGAAAGTATTTTCACTGACGACCAGAAAGATAAAAGGAAGAAGTATCCCTACAGGGCTTTGTGAGCTCATTTTACTTTCAGTCATTGCAACGAAAACACCGCACACAGAAATAAAAACCCGTTGTGAGACACCGCATCTTATTCCATCGGCGAATAATATACATAATGTTTATTATCAGTAGATGCTATTATTATTAGGGGAGACAGTTGCATAGATCCGATTGACGTGTTGTGAGACGCGGGGACTGACCTTTCCCTCGGCGTGGGAATCCTCCACTCCGCTGTGGGGAGCTCTTAGAGGGAACCGAGTTCTATTAAAAAAGGCTAACTCCGCGATTAATCGAGGCGACGGCTAGATCCAACGGGATATTATCCGTGGGACGTGACCGCCTAAAAGTCATGGGGTTACGGGAGAGGGTTGAGCCTTCGGGAAAGTTGCAATTTTATTGAGCCGTTACATTAGCGTTGGGAGTATTGGAGGGATCGCCAATGCGGGGCCATAGAATCTTCGTTTCCCGTTTCGCGGAAACGCCCGACTGCCTGTTTGAACCAGTCATGATATTTTATATTATCCCATACTAACAATCCTGAGAGTAAAAAAAGTTATTTATAGATAAAAAACAGATTAATACTTCGGAAGGCACAATTAGAACTGTATACCGTATATCATCCTGTTTTTCGATTTCATAGCGCTGCCGAAGTAAAAACTACTCAAAACAATTAGTCTATTCATCCCATTATTTTCACTAATAATGGGATTAACTAAGAATTAATACATATTATGTTAATATTATGATAACTTATTGACTATTTTAGACTATAATTCACGTACTAATATTTCATTATAAAGGGTTTTATAATAACGACTTTAAACAGAATGGGCAGGCGAAAAAAGAGCTATTCCCCTGATATTTGATTACCAAATGATTTCTGAGAACCGATCCGGCAGCGGGACGCCATATAAATATAACGTATAAATTCTTATAGCGTATTCCGCTTGCGTAGGGGTGGATAGGGAGGGCCACATTTTGTTGCCTCGACGATTCTCAACGAGCGACGAGCAGACCGCCCACCAGTCTGGCCCGTACGTAAGTTTATTTTTTGGATTTTTCGGACTTGATCATCAGCTGGTAGACAACGAATGATGGTTGCCTGATTCTCACGTTCCCGAATGCCGCCACAGAAAAATGAACGTGATTAGTGTTCAAGATGTGTATGGGGGGACGCTGATAACGGATGCAGTGATGCAGATGTTACCACTAGAGCCGTTCACTGGGTACAAGAACCACTTTCCAAAGGAAAAATTGCCCTCGTAGTGGAATCCGCTCCAGAATGGGAAGTTTCTTTGACGGGTATTCAAACGTTCCGAGAATATCATTCCACTTATCATCGACTTCCTGTGATTGTCGCGACCGTTTTCACAGCGCTGTATTTATAGAATGGAACGATAACAATGGGCGCTTTTTGTTTCGTTGCACAGAAAGGCGCCAATCAATTTATTTTCTTTTAGACAATACAATTAAATCGCCCGCCTCCAAAGAAACCAATCTCTTTCAACCGACGCTGTCCCATTAATAACCCCCAAAATACTGATACATCTCAATTTTCGAATATTAATACCGACACGACTGTATTCTACATAGTATGCATTCCAGCATAATGATTGGGTCGCAATGAGTTTTGATTCTTCTTAATTCTTATCCATATGTGCTAATTCTTGTTTTGGATTGCTTATCTTATTTTCAATGACCTAATTATTATGGTGACATTTCGACGACACTAAGAATAAGAATTTATTTCTGGATTTGTGAGGTCCAACATCTTGTTACCGGGAATATTTCTGGGGTGCTTTAGTTCCTATATTATTTTTTTTAATCTATAGAATCGCTCCGGTTCTAAATCCAATGAGATAACCGATCCGTAATTGATTCAAATCGGAGTCAAAACAGGCAAAAAAGGAGAACCCAGCCGCGGGCTTTGATCTCACACGGGAAACGTTCTATCAAATCGGGCACCAAATAACCGGGGTTGGGTTTATTATTACCCGAGGAAGGGGATAATAAAATATATTGGCCTGGAGAGGGAGATCAATTAAGAGATTCCCCTCGGTCGGGGACGCTCATTAGGGCCGCGGCCGGGGCCCGGTTGAGCAAAACCACTATAATGGCCGAGCGGAGAAACAGAGATACGACAGAGTTGTAATTAATGCAAACGCGCTCCGCCTATCCCGCATCCGATGACTGAGCCGATCTTAAAACAAGGGCCTCGTCCTTCTTTTTTATTACTGATGAATTTCTCATAAGCACTTGTATATAGCACTCTATAGTTGCAGACACAACAAATTCTATTGTCCAATGAAGGCCTATGATATTACCGTGGTTTCAAAGTGACAGGTTTCAAAACTACTATCTTAAAGAGCTACTAACATTCAATTGTCATTTTTCAAAACGTTTTGTCGGATTTTATTAGCCAGTCAGTGGCAATTATTTCGAATCCTGGTTATATGACACAGCGCACCTACGAATTCTCCGGCGGTCTCTCTTATAGCGAAACATCCGCCTTATTCGCTTATTGAAGGGAGCCCCAAGCTGTAGGGACACTGTAATTACAGCCTTTCCGGTAACGTCGTATGGTCCAGCGGTCCACTGTCTCCGGATGAGGGTTTTCCCTACTTCTGATTCGATAATATATAATAGTATTCAATTATTTTGCATCCCTTCAGAGTATATTGAACGTGTTTGCAATAGAATTTATTACAGTGTTTAATGTATCACTCGGAATATGTATTTAATGGCCAGTTCATCGACATTCGTTATTCAAATGGCGCGAACATTTTACCGTTATACGGATTTCGATTAACGCCGGCCACAAATCGCGTCCCAATTCAATAAATAAATAAACTCGGGTTAATTGGAATTCGGGGTTGGGCGAACTGAGCCCATTACGCCTGCCCGACTGCATCCTGCCCAAAATGCAGTCGTAAAATGAACACACCTGATCTGGTAGCCACGGCAATTCGCCAGAAGATCTGTATCTAGAAGGCGTATATATTTTTATGCGATGCGTCAAACATTTATTGCCGCAATTATCTACTTTTACACTTTACATATTCAAGTGATAAAGCGTTTTAAAACTTTGTAAAAGTACGATGCGGTCGTTTGTGCGTTGATTATAGTAATTAGTGTACCATCAGTACTCATGATTTGGTGTTAGAGTTTCGGTTGCTTGTATCTTTCATTGCCACTACACTGTTACTATTACTCCGAATAAATATTATCTTGGTCTATCTAATATATTAGCATTCCGACAAACAATTAGTAAGAACACTTGAGTCATACTTCACCTTCTAATTCAGCCATTTAACCGCTAATATTGTTTGGTTATTGTTGTACTCTTGGCGAAGGATAATTCTTGGATGACGGGAGGGGGGTCATAAATAATGCATCATGAAATCTGCATACTCGTGGACTGAAATAATCACAAGTCAGACTAGACAATGCAAATTCATGTTTCCGTCAGTCATTCGAGACTGAAAGATGGAACGCTCCTTCAGAAGAATAATTGCGCTGTTACTGTTGTCAATGACAGAATGATACTGAAGATATTTCCTGAATTCATCCAATTGTTGAAGATTAAAATGTATCTCTCGCCACTCGGGTCTGGAGTCCTGACAAATGGCTCGACCCCCGCACTACGGCTGATGGGAAACCAATTTGAAGCTGTCGAGATTCTTGAATCGTCCCAATGAAATATATAGTATTTCAATTCGGTGCCTCCGATGACTGCTTGGATGATTTAAACGGAGAACCGGCGTGTATCACCAAATAATTCCTTACCCGTCGCAATAAATCTGTCCCAGCTCATGGAATTATTTCAGACTGAATTTGCATAGTGAGTATTTCTTACTAATTGAGAATGACACGGCGGCGATTCATTTCTTAATCCGAACGGATACGAATGAGGAGACGGGGGGGCTTCCCCATTCCCATTATTCTAATTACCGCAATTATATTTTTATAAACTGTGGTGGAGGAATAAATAAACGCCATTCGCTTCTTCGAATATAGTATTAGGAATATATGTCATAATAAATTGCGAAATTCAACCGGGAAACCCGATGAGGTGTCCGTTCGGGGAACATTCCGCACGGACTGTCCGTACTGTCACGCTTCATTAGGCATTCACAGCGTTTTTCTTCTTATTGGCCGTAGACGGAGTCGCTTTCCTCTCTTAGAAAACGTTGAGGCACAGTTCAGAGAAACGTTTCCACCACCTGAGCGACAACCGGCGCTCAATTGGAAAGTAATATTCTAAATATAGACGGTGTTTACGCGGCCCAAGGACGCGGGGGTCGGACTTCCCCGGCCTCCAGGCCCCAACCCGTCAAATCCGAGCAAACCCCTTGACCACAGACTGTTGTAATTGTTCCATAATGTAATTTGCTCGGCTCTGAGAAGAAATTTTATAAAACTTATTTTAACACAGATAGCCGTTGTGACCCTTGCGGAAACACATATTCCAGCAAATAACTCGAGGAGATGGTAGCTCATAGCCCACCACCTGTTGTTTAATTTTTATATGCCAAAATTATATCGTTGGCAATCCATTAATAATAAGGCAATTTGAGATTCTGAGGAAACTTCGAAACTGATTGGGCCAGACAGGCGAGAGGAGAAGGAACGTAATTATTTTTAAACGCTGATTTGTTCACACCGAACCCCAACACCTGAGCTCTATTGATGTATGGGTCCGGCAACCCACGGCAACAGCTGATGTAGACAAGTCTATCGGAGATCCAACAAGCTACACTTTGTTCACTTATACACGAATCCCATTACCTTATTAAACGTGTATAATTCATTATAAATATACATTACAGTGATGAGATGCCTTCAGAAATCCGGAATTGCTTCGAAATCAGGTTTAATGAGCGAAAGCCTAGCACTCGCCAAAGAGAAAGGAATTAATTATAAAATAACCCTCAATATAAACTCGTCCACCCAATCGTTCGGACGCGGGCCAAAGGCATTTTAACTGTACCGACCACCGGGTAATTGAGTTTTAATTGGGCCTCCTCGAAATCCATATGCAAATTTGTATGATAAATTATTGGGAGGACTGGACGTGTTTATAACAGCACCGGTCCCAGCGGTGCAAAGCGTCCTAATTAAATTTAATACCGATTCCGGAATTTACGGCCGGAATTTGCAATTTGATACTTTCGGTATTAAGCAAGAGGATTAATTCGCGAGCCGCTTATGACATCATACACTCAACGGCTATAAAGGCCAGTGAAGAGTCTATCTCGGGCCTATCCAAAATATTTAATCGTGTCCACAAATGGACCGAATGGCCAAACGGCCTATTAAAAATTGGACAAGGCAGCAACAACCGCCGTTAGCAGGGTTAATAGCCAGAGATATATAAATAATGTAATTCTTGTCACTGATACATTGAACAACGTAGAAAGGGTGGATATAAAAATGCTGGTATATATAAGGAAAGACAGGGCGAGGATGATTTTGAATGATCTATTGGCCATTGGAAACAGTCAGAAAGCATTGAAGAGGCCTCGGTTTTTGTAAGTCCATAGCGCAAGAATGTACGAAGAATAAATTAAGTAAATACTCACTAATTTACTAAAGTAAATGTCACTAAGAAAATGGACCCCAATAATTTCTGTCCGGCAGAGAAATTAATGGGAACGGTGGAAATATACGTTTGCACCGACTATTAATTGGTTTTATGTCGATTGAGGAAAAAGGAATATATGGAGCCCCATTTTCTTACCTGTGGGTGATAGCTTTAACGGAGTTCCATTCCGTTTGCTCGTCCATAAGAAAGCTCGCCTTCTTATTGAAAATCACGGGCTACCGAGGGTAGGGAAGGTTGGCACAGTTAACCGGGACTACCGGAGAGCCCGTTTTCGGGCCCGCTTCCCAATTTTGGCCTAATGATGTCGAGAGTAAGGTGACAAACGTCCATCCCCGCAGAACCGACCGAATTTACGGAGCTGTTGCCGAACAAACCTGTTACCCTAATAGGGGCCGAGGGGGGTGGTCCCACGGGACCACGTCGCAGGCAGAGGTTTCTCTCCTGTATCAGCGACAACGATCGTCCCGGTACCCGGCAGAGAGACCGTTTCCAAATAAGGGCACGCATCCGAGCCTAGGCCCGTAACTCATGCCACAACGGCCTATAAAGATTACTTCGTCGCCGTTTTACAATTGGAACCTCTTTGCTGAAACTAGGACTCTCTGGACAACAATTACAACGAATTTATTCTCAACGCCATTTTTTCACCCAACGAGCAATTTCCGATGTAAATCGAGAAGAAGCGGCCAGTGCGCTTTTTCTGTGACACGAGCAATGCGGCTTTTTCCAGGCTCGTTCCTTTTTTGGACAAGGAACGGAAGGTGTAAGTCGGGTTTAGGTTGATTGGGGCTAACGGACATCTCGGATTGATTTTGGGTCGAACAATTCCATCCTCTGGAGACATAGGTGTGTTATTATGGGCCAGAATTCGAATTATTGCCTAACGTCCGGTGAGAACGCTTACTGATGTGAGGAGAACCTCTGGCAGCAGGTGTTGAGCTGCTGTCTGTTAGAGATTCTTCCTGGTTTTGAGGAACACCTGAGCGATTTCCAGTAGAAAGGTTAATTCCCTTCCCAACTGGAGCTCCTTTAGGTGTGGTCTGTTCCAACGTTTCGGAACTGTTAAAGCGTCATCAAGGGTGGACCCTGATGTCCTGAGTCGGAGAAGTAGTATAGAAATATAAATGTAGATTTTCGAAAATGTTGCTTCTGATGGCATCTGGCTGTGTTCAAAAAAAAAATATATATATGTATATATACATATATACATACAGAGATATAGTGCGGGGGGCATTATTGGTTTACCGAGAGTATGGACATTGAGACGAGGACTGCGTTAGTCTGTTCCATGTTGTAGCATTGTAAACAACTTGGTACATAAATATGCCTCCTCTATTTCGGTCCCTTTGTTTTCCACTCCCCTACGACAGTTTTATGTTCTGACAGTGCTTTCTGAAGTGGAATTTATTTGTAACTTCTCATTTCTAAAATAACTTTTTGACAGTGTTATTTTTAATGTTCCTTTTTTATTATCGCCTGTAATTCTTTCGGCGGTTACATCTACAAAGTGGCCTTCTTCCTGATTATTTCAACAAAAGAGTTCTCTGGTTGGCTGAAGACAACATTATGATGTTTAACTCCAAGACCATGCGAAGTCTAAGTCGTTCTAGATTTTGTCACCTACTTCAATCTGACCTAGCCTTTCGCTCTTAAGAATGCTGCCCCCTCAGAGTTTGAAGAGCACACATTTATTGCCTATTTTGGGACCCCAATTACTGAACAAATCTGTTCAAGAAGACATTCCTCCCGATTGCTTTTCAGCCATAATTAAACATCAGATTTAAACATCGATCTTTACATATCACAGATAAAAGTCACTCTAGTATACCAAACGTGTTGTTAAATTGCGAACGAACAAGTACAATTACGCATAACTTATATGCAACGTATACACATAACTTATATGCGTTAATGGGGAATTAAAAGGCGGGGAGGCCGAATTTTAAGTAATATTTTTCGGGTAAACGCTTTCCAACTTGTTATCGATACGAGTTTGTGAGGTATTTTATTAGATGGGGGAGTGAGGCCCGAATCTGCATATTTTGCAAATAACGGAAAGCGACCTAAGCGGGCATTTTACGATCCCGAAAGGAAACCAGAATTCTCAAGCTGGCCTTTATAGCGCCTAATGCATTAAGATGACATCGGAGGGGGGAGAACCAATTTAAATGATACGCTCCAATCAGTATTGTTAATAAAAACAGAGAATAATATAAGGAGAATAAAAAACCGGACACCCAAAGACTCGTATTTAGAGTCGGGTCGGTCTCTAATTGGTGGTGGGTTCTTACATTTAAGCCTCTTATGCGAGTAGGAAAGCCGAAAGAAATGGTATTTTCGGTACAGCTGAGGCGTCCGGAGATAAATTCGCGAGTGAACCCGAAAAGCAATCTCTTGTATGGCGATGGCGTAGGTAGGGGGTTGAGGTCCCAGGTATAAAGACGGCTACAAAACGACGATTTCAGCCAACGATTTATTATTTCACTGGACCCCGATGCCGTTGAAATTTAACGACGTGGCCGAAAAGCCGTCGGGTGACCGACCCTATCATCCTAAATATTCTGACACGGATCCTGTTTTAGTATTTTTCCAGGTAAAACCCGCTAAAAAATAATCGTTTTTGTAAGTTTAAATACTTCTTTCGAAGTCTTTTGGAACGCTCACAAGACCCCGCGTACACGTACCAATGATATTCAAATAATAATAAAGAAATATCCCTAAATTTATTCCTGTAACCACAAATATACATTAAAACAAAAATATTTCTTGATTGCAGCATAATGCAGGACATAATGTTGAACCCAAGGCGCTGCAGTTTTTCTTTCATTTCTGAAATGGCCGTCACGTTTTCTGGAGACTTCCTCTTAGTGGCAACTGAATCTCGACTTTTCTTCTTCCTGGGTTAAGAATTTTATTGTATTGTCCTTACTAAGGTTCGTCAGGGCCATCGCATTTCCCACGTTTCAGAGTCAAATCATCATCCGTCCGTCCCAAAATGAGCGGAAATTTTTGGGGCAGTGTTTGGTGGGGGTTGCGTTATTTCCGGGAGGAAACATTCTGGAGATAAAAATAGCAAGGAGGGAAAATACAGAGACAATATGAAGAAACAACTTTGGCCGGTCCGTCTAAAAATAAGCCCATTCCGCTGTGTTCGCATAGCGTATGAAAAAAAAGCTGGCGGCAAAAATTGAAACGTGAATAAGACGTCGGCAAGAGTTTGAGAGTGGGTTTGTGCCGGTCTGCCGAGAGATGAAAAGTAATACAATCTCCTCCGATTCTCAAAGGACGGAAGCGTGTCGCCGGCCCCTGACTTAAACAGTTTAAAGGCTTACATGAGCGTTAATATTCATGAGCGGGCGGAGGAAGGTGCCCCGGACGTGGGCACCCTTAACTAATGTCCACGACCCGACAAAACAGGTGGGCCAAATCCGTATAATTCAATTTTATAATTCTAAATAATTGATATTTTGGGAAAACGTTTATTCTCTCCTTTACGTCACAGATTTTGAATTAAATCCCGAATAAATTCATCCGGGGTACATTTTAAAGGATTATTTAGAACTGTAAATATTCCGTTAACGCGGCCAAACCCTATAACCAAATTAAGCCAAAAGTGTTTTATTTCCCACTTCAAAAAACCGTGCATGTAGGCCCAGAGCATCATTCATTTCTCGGAAAACAAGGTTTTATCTATTCATTATCTATCGTGTGTTATATCCATGTTTGTAGTATAACTGAACACGTAGGGCGACCCTATATGAGGATCGGGACTAGAACGAAGTAATATTTATCAACGAGTAGTATAGATCCAGGACAAAATAAGTTATATTATATTACATATATATAATGATAGTAATGAACAATGTATTACATATGACTCGTCCTCCTTTTATCTACTGTCAGCAGAGATCTGTCCTTTTATTGGTAACTATGTTGACTCCGCATTATAATTACATAGTAATTTTGATTGTTTCCACTCTGAATTTGCGTCTTAGCTGCTTTCCACTGCTATTATGAATACAAATCGGTCTTGTTATCGTCTCAGACGTCAATTTACTCGTCCCGTTTTAATTCTCCTTCCGTTCAACGCCCCGACGAAAATTGGACAGATGGGAGGTAACTCGCGAAATTACAGCCCACGCCGGCCCTAGACGCCGAAGGAGGCGGCCGTCCACTAACCAGAGCCACGTACTAATTACCGATAATTGATTCCACCGAACAGTCGGATTATCTTGTTTTTAAATTCTACTTTTTCTCATAAATAGTACACCTGAAACCCGATATTGAATAATATGGTAATTTCAAAACGGAGGACCGTTAAAATTCGCCAGCCCACTCTTCTTAGTTAATTCTTCAGTCGAGGCGGTGCATTTATATCTTGCATTCGGTTAATAGCGACCTCATACAGCAATATCTGGAGATGTAAATTTCCAAGAGATTTAACGAAAACATCCTCTACATTATTCGATTTTCATTTACTGCATTTTAATGCCTCAGCCAACGTATTATTATTATTACTGATATTCACCCATTAATACTCGTATCGTCATTCGGAGTATTATTTCTCGTTTAGCAATTTGGGTCCTGTTAATTTATTAACGGACTCATAATAATATTTCGGAGCGACAAACATAGGACTAAAGAAAAAGCGATTAATAATCATAAAACATTTGGGAAACAAGATAGCAGTAGGTAGGATTACTTCTTTACCATTATTGATTTCCCCGAACGTGTCACCTACGTAAAACGTAAAACGTATCTGAAAATACAATTTACTCATATTACATTCGACATCAAATTTGAGATTCAGACAAGTACAAACTATCGATAAGAATCAAGAACACCAGGCAGGGCGAGTCATAAAAACGTGGCGTCGGTGAAGGCTAATCTCAATGTAAACATGCTAGGCCTGCTGTGGACAACATATCAGGGTCAAAGACTATGTCTTATACCAAATGTGTAACGGGACCGGTCCAATAATGCAGTTATAACCTCGTATCGCGTTTCACGTTCGTTTCATTACGTGATAATTTGGTATACGATGACATTATATAAGTAATTTCCGACTAATATTTATGAATATTACCGGGCGTTACCTTTTAAGGCCTCTTCAGTCTTCTCAGCGTACAAAACGGTCAAAACGTGTTAACTCGGATGTAGCCGGAATGCTACTGGGGTTGTGCCACTTGTGACCCAGAAAATAACGCCGGTCCTACTTTTCCGAGTACACCAGAGTCTCCGTTCTCGATAAGGCAACTCATATCTCTTTTGATGATTCGTAAGAAGGAATCGTTTTACATGTATTTACATCCGTGGGAAGGTCGAAATGGTTAAATGTGTGTATGAATCTGATATTTTCAAGTCTAAAAGCTACAATCAATGCATATGCCCCAAATAGGGTGATAATTTTGTGTGTATAGTTTTGAAATAAATAAATGAACAATACTAGAAAAATAACAAAAAAATGAAATATCCATAATTTGTATTTCATGTCACAGTTAAAAATATGTTACGGACATATAATAACAGTAATCTCCCTCGTATATAGGTTTGGAACGTGTTTGGTCTACCCTAAATACATACAAAGTTAATACAGCGAGCGTTCTCCAACTAGGAAACGATCTCGGGGAGTGGGATCTGGGTCAGGAGGGGGAGTACACGGCGCCGAGGTTATGCGAGCCCGCTTTGCACGTGGCCAATAGAGTTCCAGTCGCTTGTTGAGTGTGTCGTAACAGTTTGCAGGTGTTCACCGCCGGCCTGCTAGGTCGTGCCTCATAACAGTTTTATTGTCGGAGCGAGGGCGCGTCAGTGCGTGCCCGAGAAGGATAGACAGAGGTGAGAGCGTTCGAGAGGGAAAGAGAGGGCGGAGGGGTTGGCTCATAGGGCGGCGAAAGGGGCCAAGCCTCCGCCTCCGCCTCAGCCTCAGCCTCAGCTCGTCCCCGGGCCGGCTACAACAATGCCCGGCGACCCCTCCTGGGGGGCCACAGATAAATCTCCAGTTTGCATGAATTACAGCGCCTCAGCCCCCTACCCGCGGGGGCTATTTGAGCCACTCCGTGGAGCACCGGTACGCCTCGGCCCCCACCCAATTTCAACGTGCACAAAGTACATACCGAATACAACACACGCACTATACGACTTAGAACACTTTTCATAATCACGACTGTTGCTTTGAATGTACTCTGCGAATGGCACAAGACGAGTGTTTCTGCACTGCCTTTTAAAATCTTCATCAAAATCTCTTTTAAAATTCTATCATGTAGGCACAGCTAAATTTTTCTGAAACGTTCAGAATCACCAACACACAAAAATATTGTGCACTAGAATGTTCTTCGTTATATTACTAATACTGGGTGTAAGAGCGTCGACAATGCTTCCTGACGTGGTACTTGTTGAAGGCGATACGGACCCACGCCGTTTATTTATTCCGCGGGCCCGTCAAAGCTGCCTCCGCAGTCCGTAGGCCGCACCGCGCGTAGTCCGACAGACGACAGAATTGGACATCAAATGACCGCTCCATCCATCAAAACTGTCATGTCGACCCGAATGCAAAAACCGTGTTAATAAGAACCCAAGGCGACTGGAAACGACGGTAGTACGGTTTTATGTTATTCAGACAATATCGCCAGAACGTCACTGTTTAATTATGTTTGATAGCCGACAGATTGATGTATCGATTGCCGCTCAATTTGATCCTATATTTCTAATAACCAAAAGTAATGGACAGGGCTAATTATAACTTCTAAACAGTAATAAATAATGACGAGAAATAGCTGGCAAGAAATCGTACAAAAACAATAATTAATATCCTGAATCTGTACACTTATAATTTTTTTCCGGCCAGTATTTATAAGTAGTGCCCTTTTGAAATTTTCTCTGGGTTACATTATATCACAAAAGGAATTCTGCTGGCCATATGGAGGGCCAGAAACCTATCGAAGATTGGTACAAATATAAGAAATAATGATCTAGAATGCTAATGATATAGCTAATACCCGCGGACGCGTCAAGAAAAACCTAAACACCCTGTCTCGTGTTAATTGAATTATCGTTAACGAAAAAAGAGTAAGAGAAAAAAAGAGGAAAAAGAAGAAAGCGCGCAACGCCGACAATTGAAGCGCGGGCCGAGGGCTCCGGCCAGTTGACATCGCCTCCTCGTTAGTTTCAATTAATAATAAGGCGCGCGTAGTGCGTCTCTCATCACCGCCCGGCCTCCTCTCCTCCACCGCCGCCGCCGCCGCCGCAGGCGTCATCCTCGGGCCTGACTAATTTTTTACTCCGGTTCCCCTTTTAATCTCGCCTCGTTAATTGATGGGGCCCACGTGGCCTGGGACCGTCATCAGCCCAGTATATTTAGCCGTGATCCTGGACCACTGGGAGAAGTGGGTAGATTTCGAAAAAATACATAGACCAAGCACAACAACTAAGTACTTACTATTTTACATATTACAGAAGTAAACTTTTCCTTCGAAAGTTACAAAAGCGTGGTGGTAAAGAATGAAGTTATTCATTTCAGCTGTTTCAATAGGCAGTGAAAACTTATGAAAACTTGTTAATGCGTAACTTGCGCTCAAGTTCAAAATCGGACTGAGCCTATAAATCTTCATAACCCTCTTCAATATCGATGTCTATAGACGAAGAAATCCTCCATATAATCCATGTAGATCTATATATGGGTATCCATCCGTTCGGGAAATCAGCGCCAGTTTTGCGCTGCCTGGACTGTACCGACACCTGTAAGGCACTGTTTCTCCCTCTCGTTCTATCTCGTTGTGCCGTCTATACCTCCGTCTCTCTCCTCTTCCTGTACAGGAAGAGCTCCTTGTTCGCTCCCTCACTAGAGCTAAAGTGGAGGAGAGGGAGGACCATTAGAAAGCGAGTCGCGGCGGGGCCTCACACTATCTATCCCCCACTGTCTATTCCCCACTGGCTTTCATATTCAGATACAGCGAATATGATTCACAATAGCAACACCGTGAATGATGTTTCGCAATTTATTTTATAACGAAGTAAGTAAATGATCGATGAATGGTAACTATTATATCGTCGTGTTCCTTGTTTATGAGCCACATAGGTTACAAAAGACAATAATGAAGTATAACAAATGGCCCGATAAGGTTATGGAACATAAATAAAAAAATAAAACATTTTTATTCATCTCACATTTGTTTGTTCTAAGGGAGTAGGGTGGTTCCTGCTTTGTGGTAACGGCTGATATGATAATACAATCATACTTACAGGTTCAGTTGCAAGGTGAGATTAAAGAAACCGCTATTCGATTTTTGGCTTTTAATATTTCACAACGTTCCGATTCATAGACATAATTAAATTATGTAATATCCGGATTGATGAAACTATCACCATAATACATTGAAAATATGGTAGAAGATTTTCTTAGCCGATAGGGTTATTTATAGCTCGGAAATAGGGAAGACGATCGAACTTTCAAAATAAGGCCTTCAAGGAAAGGTCAGACATAATGGCGTGGATTCATCGATCGTTAAAACTGGTGGCTGGTCAACGTAATTCGCGGTAATTTTGCAATTAATTTGTACCGCTCTCTAATATTTAATATACGTATGCG
The DNA here is from genome assembly GCA_019843655.1 of Lethocerus indicus. Taxonomy (NCBI): domain Eukaryota; kingdom Metazoa; phylum Arthropoda; class Insecta; order Hemiptera; family Belostomatidae; genus Lethocerus; species Lethocerus indicus. Next base: position 17,962,935 of record JACDQD010000005.1, on the reverse strand, counting down.
TGGCACATAATTTGAGCTCTGGTTTGATTAATATATCATTAAATATCATTAAATCAAAATAAATCATTAAATAGGGAGAAATAAATACTGAGAGTAAGTATTTCTCGCGATTATTATTATTATAAATTATTCTGAAAAAGAACTCGTGTAGTGATCCTAGTCAACGTCCTTGCAGATCTTAAATTTAAAGTTATGAATTTAATTGAGTGTCTAGTGGTTTGCTCTGTTAGTTTCCTTTAGAAACATTAATTGGTTAAATAAGAATTTTTATATGTAATGAAATGATGTATAATACATAAAGAAGTTTGGAGCTTAGACGAAGATTAGCGTTTGATAATTTACTATAAAACCATAATGCTATTATAATTTTAACAGAAGATTAGATGAGCATTATAGTAGCATTACCGAAACCGGTGAGACACGGTCTTGAGGCACGAGATTTCTATATTCCTGGCACGATGAGTTGGTATACTAGAATTTCGGGCTCTTCTTATAATGCATCACCACATTTACAAATAACTATTTAAATCAACCAAACGCAGGGGCGTCCGTAAATCAACATGTCCAAACTTTTTATCCTGTTTCTATACCCGGAGATACCCGGATTCGTAAATCCAGAAAGGTGGTTTTGATTGGGCGGGAGAAGCGGTCTGGAATGGAGAAAGAGGCACCGGCTGGATTACGTAGCGGGGACAGACAAGTTGCGCACGCCCGCGTTCAAAATGGGCCACACACACAAACAAACAGGATTTACAACATATTATGCCAAAACAAAAAATTAGCGCCACCAGGGCTAAGGGAGACTCCCTTGCGGATATGGTCACCGTCAGGACCGTTTTCCTTCTGCCCGAGGACCAATAGCAGGAGCGGACTTGGCACTGTGTCACTAAGGAAACTAACTATGGTAAATGGAGCTAATTATGAGATATGTAAGTCAATACAATAGAACATGACAATCTGCATATTAAGAGATTAAGAAGGCGCAGAAAGATGACAACATACTGCGCCCTTCCATGACGTTGTAAAAATCTAATGTCCCAACTTTACAGAAATATATAGTGTTCTGGAAACGTCAATCAACAATATTTTAATACAAAATTAGAATGGCGTAAATTTAAATTTTAGTGAGAGTAGGACAGTACAATATATTTTGAAACATCTAGAATAGAATTAATTTTTCCGATAGCCCCTGTTTCAAGTAAGTTCGAAACAATAAAACACGATAATGGGGTTTCGTGCGCGGTGAATCTACGGCATTTTCTCCTCCCTTAGCGCAACCGTCCGAAGCTTGTCATGCTCTGTTTCGCCAAATCCTTTGTGTCATAACTCCCGTAGAAAGTCCCGCCAAGCTTTCATTCCAACATAAAGAAAAGAGAAGAATTTTCTAAATGCTCCCGAGAGAGTTTCACTCGGGAATTTTTACCGTTAAATCCAGTGGTTAATGTAGATAACTGTATTAATTGAACTGCCTCGACTACTGTAATTGCCAAGTATAAATATTGTGCAATCAAGCGCAAAGTAAAAATAACATGCAATGCGAAATTTTTGCTTCAGCTTCTGGTGAAAATCGCATTCGAAATCTGACAAAAGAAGGTATGCGTGGCTTTCACTGTATTAAAATTAACAGGGCCAAGTGGAGTGAGCATATTGACACCGATATTTATCAATGTAATAACCATGTGAAATTATGTTAAACGATTCCTTCGGAATGTATGTTACACAAAGCAAGTAGGAGGTGTTTGTAGACTTTCATAAATAGCGAATATGTACGATTTGATATAGATCAGAACCGATGCTTTACATTTTTATTCCAGACACCAACAATACTGGGGGGCAGAAGTACCCCTGTTTCTTTCAGTGTTATTAAAATAGTTTCAGTCTACAACTCTACTTATGCTACACAGTGATTACCTTCTTCTATACATCGTTGTTGAACATTCAATTCTTTCCTTAAAATCTGTTGCTCTCGGGGATTTTAATTTCAGGTCATTGAAAATTTACATTGAAACTACCGGAAGAACCGCTAGGATTTACTATTATATAAATCCATAATATGGGTACGTTGTAAGACTTATATATTCATTTCATTGTGTTAGGCCCACCCTAGGCTATGGCAACTCGATAATTGTGATTTTTATGTGTAAAATGATATCACATATCTAAAGAAAAAAGGATTTAGCTTGTCTGCAAGACACCTCTCAGGTACTGTCAATGCATTAGTACATGTGAAGGCTGTTGTTGTTATATGTCTGTGTGTAGCAGCGTGCTGATGGGCTGTGGTCACTGTAGAAGGGGGAATTTTAACACGCCACACGGTTACAAACTAAAGCACAAAAACAAATACGAGAAAGGTACGCCTCGGAGGGCCAACGGTAAATGTCAGGAGATTGAGGGAGGAGAGCCGGGGCGTCCCTCCGGGCTGCTTTCTTATTTCGACTTCAAAATAATTGTTTTGGAATAAGGCCAGAGCCTCGGGGTCGAGCTGCACTTGTTAAAATCGACGGGGGCATTCGTCATTGTCAGTAGTCGGTATCTATTGCCGCCCTCCGGAGTACGCCGTACCCACCGGCCGCCCCCAGACTGCCCTGTTCCTTCCTCTCACCGATTATTCCAGATTGATAAGTTCAACAAACAGGTGTCGTGAACAGGGACTCCTCGATAAATTATTGGAGGGGGAGTCGAGGGGTTATGAAACCGACTTTCCATTGGGATTTCAACAATGATATCTTGCTCTCGGCAAACATAACCCCCCCGGTTTATTAGTATTGGACTTTCTCCCTCCTCGGTAGGCCCTGATTTATAGACAGTTTCTGTTGGAATATTAATGTTTATCGTTGGGGGTCGTGCTATGCGCTCCTCTAACTACTAAATATCAAACTTCACTATACAATATCTTATTCCTGACCGAGTTCAATGTTTCACAAAAGGTTAAATATGGAAAAGGTATCATTCAGTTGAATGGTAGTGTTTCCGCATTTGTGAATCGGATGGGAACAATGCAATTACTTTGAGTACAATTCACTTGAATGTTGAATGGGCAGGCGTCTTGACCGAAACTCGAGTAGATCATTCTTCCGCCTTATCCCCGATCTGGCCCCGGGGAGCGTATCGAGATCCACTATCTACCTCACGAGCGGCGCTGAATAAACTCCAAACCCCCACGGCGGTATGAGCGCACGGCGTATCTGCGTACAGCCGGGTTGGCAATCACGAAATCCGAGAGAAAAGGCAAGCGGTGGGAGGAACTCCAGGTACTTACGTCACCGCCGTGAAACCAGATCTCAGCCAGAGATTTGCTGAGGAAGGGATGGGGGTCGTCATCCCCACGATGGGGATGGGGACGTGGATGGGGACGATGATGGGGACACGATGATAGGGATGACGATGGGGATGGGGACGGGGAAAGGGAGGGACCGGGCAGGGGACGAATGGGGAATGGGGATGGGATGGGGACACGATGATGGGGACGACGATGAGATACCTGGGGACAACCATGATGGACACCTCGGGGATGGGGATGGGGATGGGGATGGGGATGGGGAGGGGATGGGGATGGGGAGATGGGGATGGGGATGGCCCAAGATGGGGATGTGGGCGACGCTGGATGGGGACACGATGATGGGATGACGATGGGATCAGGACAGGATGGGGACACGATGATGAGAATGACGATGGGGATGGGGATGGGAATGGGATCGGGAGGGGTTTGGGGACAGGATGGGGATGGGGAACAATGAGGGGACATGGACCGGGCAGGGACGGGGAATGGGGATCGGGGGATGGGGACGATCTCGGGGATGACGAGATGGGAAACACGAGAGGGACCTGACCGACATAGGATGTTATCTCCCGGGAGAGCGGTCCGAAGGCCGGACACACGGGTCGCTCGCTCGACTCCTCTCGTATATGGCCAACGAGTGGTCAAACCCGACGCAGTGGGGCGGACAACGAGACGCTCACTACACTCCTTGGGAGGGGAAACACGAGAGGTCGGGCTGACCGACATAACTCTGTTATCTCCCGGAGGCGGGGCTCCCGGCCGGACACACTGGGTCGCTCGCTCGACTCCTCTCGTATATGGCCAACGAGTGGTCAAACCCGGACGCAGTGGGCGGGACAATGTAGACGCTCACTACACACCCGGGAGGGAAACACGAGAGGTCGGGCTGACCGACATAACTCTGTTATCTCCCGGAGGCGGGGCTCCCGGCCGAACACACTGGGTCGCTCGCTCGACTCCTCTCGTATATGGCCAACGAGTGGTCAAACCCGGACGCAGTGGGGCGGACAACGAGACGCTCACTACACACTCCGGGAGGGAAACACGAGAGGTCGGGCTGACCGACATAACTCTGTTATCTCCCGGAGGCGGGGCTCCCGGCCGAACACACTGGGTCGCTCGCTCGACTCCTCTCGTATATGGCCAACGAGTGGTCAAACCCGGACGCAGTGGGCGGACAACGAGATGCTCACCACACACCCGGGAGGGAAACACGGCGAGAGGTCGGGCTGACCGACGTAACTCTGTTATCTCCCGGAGGCGGGGCTCCGGCCGACACACTGGGTCGCTCGCTCGACCCTCTCGTATATGGCCAACGAGTGGTCAAACGCGGGCGCAGTGGGCGGACAACGAGACGCTCACTACACACTCCGGGAGGGAAACACGAGAGGTCGGGCTGACCGACATAACTCTGTTATCTCCCGGAGGCGGGGCTCCGGCCGACACACTGGGTCGCTCGCTCGACTCCTCTCGTATATGGCCAACGAGTGGTCAAACCCGGACGCAGTGGGGCGGACAACGAGACGCTCACTACACACTCCGGGAGGGAAACACGAGAGGTCGGGCTGACCGACATAACTCTGTTATCTCCCGGAGGCCACACTGGGTCGCTCGCTCGACTCCTCTCGTATATGGCCAACGAGTGGCCAAACCTGGGCGCAGGGCGGACAACGAGACGCTCACTACACACCCGAGGGAAACACGAGAGGTCGGGCTGACCGACTCTGTTATCTCTCCTACCGTGGGTCGCTCGCTCGACTATGGCCAACGAGTGGTCAAACCCGGACGCAGTGAGCGGACAACGAGACGCTCACTACACACTCCGGGAGGGAAACACGAGAGGTCGGGCTGACCGACATAACTCTGTTATCTCCCGGAGGCGGGGCTCCCGGCCGGACACACTGGGTCGCTCGCTCGACTCCTCTCGTATATGGCCAACGAGTGGTCAAACCCGGACGCAGTGGGGCGGACAACGAGACGCTCACTACACACTCCGGGAGGGAAACACGAGAGGTCGGGCTGACCGACATAACTCTGTTATCTCCCGGAGGCGGGGCTCCCGGCCGGACACACTGGGTCGCTCGCTCGACTCCTCTCGTATATGGCCAACGAGTGGTCAAACCCGGACGCAGTGGGGCGGACAACGAGACGCTCACTACACACTCCGGGAGGGAAACACGAGAGGTCGGGCTGACCGACATAACTCTGTTATCTCCCGGAGGCGGGGCTCCCGGCCGGACACACTGGGTCGCTCGCTCGACTCCTCTCGTATATGGCCAACGAGTGGTCAAACCCGGACGCAGTGGGGCGGACAACGAGACGCTCACTACACACTCCGGGAGGGAAACACGAGAGGTCGGGCTGACCGACATAACTCTGTTATCTCCCGGGGCGGGCTCCCGGCCTGACACACTGGGTCGCTCCCTGCTCCTCCGTATAGGCCAACGGGTCAAACCGGACGCAGGGCGGACAACGAGACGCTTCACTACACTCCGAGGGGGAAACACGAGAGGTCAGGCTGACCCTAACGGACACACTCTGTTATGCCTCGACACACTGGGTCGCTCGCTCGACTATATGGCCAACGAGTGGTCAAACCCGGACGCAGTGGGGCGGACAACGAGACGCTCACTACACACTCCGGGAGGAAACACGAGAGGTCGGGCTGACCGACATAACTCTGTTATCTCCCGGAGGCGGGCTCCCGGCCGGACACACTGGGTCGCTCGCTCGACTCTCTCGTATATGGCCAACGAGTGGTCAAACCCGGACGCAGGGCGGACAACGAGACGCTCACTACACACTCCGAGGAAACACGAGAGGTCGGGCTGACCGACATAACTCTGTTATCTCCCGGAGGCGGGCCCTGGCCGAACACACTGGGTCGCTCGCTCGACTCCTCTCGTATATGGCCAACGAGTGGTCAAACCCGGACGCAGTGAGCGGACAACGAGACGCTCACTACACACTCCGGGAGGGAAACACGAGAGGTCGGGCTGACCGACATAACTCTGTTATCTCCCGGAGGCGGGGCTCCCGGCCGAACACACTGGGTCGCTCGCTCGACTCCTCTCGTATATGGCCAACGAGTGGTCAAACCCGGACGCAGTGGGGCGGACAACGAGACGCTCACTACACACTCCGGGAGGGAAACACGAGAGGTCGGGCCTGACCGACCTCTGTTCCCGGAGGCAGGCCCGGCCGAACACACTGGGTCGCCTCCTCGACTCTCCTATGGCCAACGAGTGGTCAAACCCGGACGCAGTGGGGCGGACAACGAGACGCCTACTCACTACACCGGGAGAGGCACGAGAGGTCAGGCTGACTGACATATAACTCTGTTCTCCCGGAGGCGGGGCCCTGCCGAACACACTGGGTCGCTCGCCTCGACCTCTCGTATATGGCCAACGAGTGGTCAAACCCGGACGGTGGGCGGAACAACAGACGCCTCTACACACTCCGGGAGAAACACGAGAGGTCGGGCTGACTGACATAATCTCCCGGAGGCCTCGGCCACACTGGTCGCTCGCTCTGTCTCTCGTATATGGCCAACGAGAGTCCCCGGACGCAGTGGGGCGGACAACGAGACGCTCACTACACACCCGGGAGGGAAACACGAGAGGTCGGGCTGACCGACATAACTGTTATCTCCCGGAGGCGGGGCTCCTCGGCCGAACACACTGGGTCGCTCGCCTCGACTCTCTCCTCGCTATGGCCAACGAGTGGTCAAACCGGACGCAGGGCGGACAACGAGACGCTCACTACACCACCGGGAGAGAGAGGTCGACCGACATAACTCTGTTATCTCCCGTCATATGGCCAACGTGGTCTCGGGCATAACTCCGAGGGAACACGACTGTTACATAACTCTGTTATCCGGAAACTGTTATCTCCGTAGGTCAAACCCGAGTGGTCAAACCCGGACGCAGGGCGGACAACGAGACGCTCACTACACACCCGGGAGAAACACGAGGAGGGCGCTGACCGACATAACTCTGTTATCTCCCGGAGGCGGGGCTCCCGGCCGGACACTGGGTCGCTCGCTCGACTCCTCTCGTATATGGCCAACGAGTGGTCAAACCCGGACGCAGTGGGGCGGACAACGAGACGCTCACTACACACTCCGGGAGAAACACGAGAGGTCGGGCTGACCGACATAACTCTGTTATCTCCCGGAGGCGGGGCTCCCGGCCGACACACTGGGTCGCTCGCTCGACTCTCTCGTATATGGCCAACAGTGGTCAAACCCGGACGCAGTGGGGCGGACAACGAGACGCTCACTACACACTCCGGGAGGGAAACACGAGAGGTCGGGCTGACCGACATAACTCTGTTATCTCCCGGAGGCGGGGCTCCCGGCCGAACACACTGGGTCGCTCGCTCGACTCCTCAACGTACCATGGTCAAACCCGGACGCAGTGGGGCGGACAACGAGACGCTCACTACACACTCCGGGAGGGAAACACGAGAGGTCGGGCTGACCGACATAACTCTGTTATCTCGGAGGCGGGGCTCCCGGCCGGACACACTGGGTCGCTCTGCTCGACTCCTCTCGTATATGGCCAACGAGTGGTCAAACCCGGACGCAGGGGCGGACAACGAGACGCTCACTACACACTCCGGGAGGGAAACACGAGAGGTCGGGCTGACCGACATAACTCTGTTATCTCCCGGAGGCGGGGCTCCCGGCCGAACACACTGGGTCGCTCGCTCGACTCCTCTCGTATATGGCCAACGAGTGGTCAAACCCGGACGCAGTGGGCGGACAACGAGACGCTCACTACACACTCCGGGAGGGAAACACGAGAGGTCGGGCTGACCGACATAACTCTGTTATCTCCCGGAGGCGGGGCTCCCGGCCGAACACACTGGGTCGCTCGCTCGACTCCTCTCGTATATGGCCAACGAGTGGTCAAACCCGGACGCAGTGGGGCGGACAACGAGACGCTCGACTACACACTCCGGGAGAAACACGAGAGGTCGGGCTGACCGACATAACTCTGTTATTCCGGAGGCGGGGCCCCGGCCGAACACACTGGGTCGCTCGCTCGACTCCTCTCGTATATGGCCAACGAGTGGTCAAACCCGGACGCAGTGGGCGGACAACGAGACGCTCACTACACACCCGGGAGGGAAACACGAGAGGTCGGGCTGACCGACAAACTCTGTTATCTCCCGGAGGCGGGGCTCCCGGCCGACACTGGGTCGCTCGCTCGACTCCTCCTCGTATATGGCCAACGAGTGGTCAAACCCGGACGCACAACGAGACGCACTACACTCCGGGAGGAAACACGAGAGGTCGGGCTGACCGACGTACGACGCTCACACTCCGCTCAAAAAAAAACAATAAGTAATAAAAGTTTGGTAACTTGAACCTTTGAAAACAATAATAAAAGTAAACGACGCCTGGCGACAACCGAAACATTAATTTCAGCGGGTCTGCCCGGCCTTCGAACCAAGGCGAAACACGTGTTTTCAGACGCGCGCTTGCGGCCCAGATTATCACTCCGGAACAGACCGGATATTGCTCACCCCTCGGGCGGCAAACACTATTCTCCCCATATTCCAGTTAATACCGGAGCATTGGATACCGGAATTGCCTGTCGGCTCAATATAATAATGTATAATAATAGGTCTCGTTCGTAAACGGGCGCACCACTACCCATGGGATCTAATATCACTCACATCTGTCAATCCTTCATCTACAAATTACGGGCATAGATGTGGGTCACCGACCGAGCGGCATTCAGTCCCAGCATGGAATCGGACCTACCATCTTTCGGGATCTCTACTACCTCCTTATATACAGAAACCCGACAGGTCGCTCACCGGACGACTCTCCGTCCAAGGTAAAATAAAACCTGACTATCGGGGGCTCCTACGGCAAGCCAACTCCGTCAAGTTATTTTCTACTCACGGGTGCCACTCGGAAGCGCCACCCTCGGGGCGCTACTACGGTATACTCGCTGCCCGCGACATCGACCCGCGACCCTCTTAGCACGCGTGTCCCGGTATCATCAACAGCGTCGTACATCGACCTGCTGGGCTTCCTTGCCCTGCCACTCACTAGCCGTCGTGTCTCACTGCCGGACCGACCCTCTACAATAGGTCACTGTGTCCACCACGGGGCTCGGAGGGTGACCGACCACCGGCAGCCGTCTGCCTTAGCCACTACCGCGTGAGTTCTCTACCACTGAGGCCCTTGGACACCTCTGCCTGACCTCCTGCCAGCTGCTGTCGTGTCTTCCATATCCGCGTCTCCGGACGCGGCTCTCGAGACATCCTGCCCGACCCGCTAGTCCCGTTACACATCCCCGCCGGAATCGACCCCTCTCTACCCCGGCTCTCGTGTCTCTCTACCGGGGCGTCCTCCCGGAGCTCCCGGACATCGCCCGACCCCCGCTAGCCGTCGTCCGGCACATCCCCGCCGGAATCGACCCTCTACCCCGGCTCGTGTCTCTCCCACAGGGCCCTCCGGTCCCGGACTCCTGCCCGACCCCGCTAGCCGTCGTCCGACACATCCCCGCCGGAATCGACCCTCTACCCCGGCGCGTGTCTCTCTACCACGGCGTTCTCCTCGGCTCCTTGCCCGAAGCCGTCGTCCGACGCCGGAATCGACCCCTACCCCGGCTGCGTGTCTCTCACCACGGGCCCGCCCTGACCCCGCTACCCCGCTAGCCGTCGTCATAATCCCCGCCGGAATCGACCTCCCCCGGCTCGTGTCCTCCACCACGGGTCGTCGGACGGCTCCGGACATCCTGCCCGACCCCGCTAGCCGTCGTCCGTCACGCCGGAATCGACCCCACCCCGGCTCGTGTCTCTACACGGGGCCCGCGGACATCCGCCCGACTCCCCGCTAGCCGTCGTCCAACACCCCGCCGGAATCGACCCCTACCCCGGCCGTGTGGGCCCCCGACGGCTCCCGGGCTTCCTTGCCCGACCACCGCTAGCCGTCGTCCACACATCCCCGCCGGAATCGACCCTCTACCCCGGCTCGTAACGGGGCCCGCCCGGACGGCGGGGACGACCCTTGCCCGAGTCCGTCGTCCGACATCCCCGCCGGAATCGACCCTCTACCACCACGGTCCCCCGACCCCGGCTCCGCCCGAAGCCGTCGTCCGACACATCCCCCGCCGGAATCGACCCCCACCCCGGCCGTGTCTCTCGTGTCTCTACCACGGCTCTCCCGGACGGCCCGACTCCTTGCCCGACCCCGCTAGCCGTCGTCCGTCACATCCCCCGCCGGAATCGACCCTCTACCCCGCTCGTGTCTCTACCACGGGCCCGCCCGACGGCTCCGGGCTTCTTGCCCAGCCGTCGTCCGTCATCCCCCGCCGGAATCGACCCCTCTACCCCGGCTCGTGTCTCTCCACCACGGCCCGCCTGACGGCTCCGGGCTTCCTTGCCCGAGCCAGCCGTCGTCCGCACATCCCCGCGCGGAATCGACCCCTACCCCGGCTCCCCGGCGTGTCTCTATCACGGCGTCCTCCCCGGGGCTCCGGACATCCTTCCCGACCCCGCGCACTAGCCGTCGTCCGACACCCGCCGGAATCGACCCCTCTACCCGGCTCGTGTTCTCTACCACGGGCCTCCCGACGGCTCCCGGGCTTCCTTCCCGACCACCGCTAGCCGTCGTCCGTTAACATCCCCGCCGGAATCCGACCCCTCTACCCCGGCTCGTGTCTCTCTACACGGCCCTCCCCGGGAAGGGCTCCCGGGCTTCCTTCCCGACCACCGCTAGCCGTCGTCCGTTAACATCCCCGCCGGAATCCGACCCCTCTACCCCGGCTCGTGTCTCTCTACACGGCCCTCCCCGGGAAGGGCTCCCGGGCGTTCTTGCCCGACCCCGCTAGCCGTCGTCCGACACATCCCCGCCGGAATCGACCCTCTACCCCGGCTCGTGTCTCTCTATCACGGGGCCCTCCCGGACGGCTCCTCGGACTTCCTGCCCGACCCCGCTAGCCGTCCCGACACATCCCCGCCGGAATCGACCCTCTACCCCACGGCTCGTGTCTCTACCACACGGGCTCCCGGGCTTCTTTGCCCGACCACCGCCTTGCGCCGCCGTTAACATCCCCGCCGGAATCGACCCCTCTACCCCGGCTCGTGTCTCTCACACGGCGCTCCTCCCGGAGGCTCCCGGACATCCTTGCCCGACCGCTAGCCGTCGTCCGTTAACCCCCCCCGCGCCAGCCGGATCCCTCTACCCCGGCTCGGTCTCTACATCACGGGTCCTCCCAGACGGCTCCTGGCATTCTGCCCGACCCCCTAGCTTCGTCGTCCGTCACATCCCCCGCCGGAATCGACCCCTCTACCCCGGCTCGTCTCTACCACGGGGCCCTCCCGCCGACGGCTGCCGGGCATCCCTGCTGCCCGACCCCGCTAGCCGTCGTCCGTCACATCCCCGCCGGAATCGACCCCTCACCCCGGCTCGTGTCCTCTCTACCACGGCACCACATCGTCGACGACCCTTACCCCGGCTCGTGTCTCTCTACCACGGGTCCCCCGGACGGCTCCGTTTTGCCTTCCCCTGCCGTCGTCCGGGACCATCCCCATCCCCGGCCGCACGGTCCGGTCCCCACATCCCCGGAATCGACCCTCTACCCCGGCTCGTGTCTCTCTACCACCGGGCCCTCCCGGAGGCTCCAGGCATTCTTGCGACCCCTTCGCCGTCGTCCGTCATCCCCGAGGAATCGACCTCTCTCTACCCCGGCTCGTGTCTCTCTACCACCGGTCTCCCTCCCGGACGGAGGCTCCGTCATCCCTGCTGACGGGCGTTCTTGCCCGTACCCGTCCGGCTCGTTCTAACACGGAATCGTCCTCCTGCCTTCTCTACCACGGTCCTCCTGTCCCGCGGTTTCGTTACATCCCCACCCCGGAATCGACCCTCTACCCCGGCTCGTGTCTCTACCACGGGGCCCTCCCGGACGGCTGCCGGGCGTTCTTGCCCGACCCCCGCTAGCCATCGTCCGTCACATCCCCCCCGGAATCGACCCCTCTACCCCGCCTCGTGTCTCTCTACCACGGGGCCCTCCCGGACGGCTGCCGGGCGTTCTTGCCCGACCCCCGCTAGCCATCGTCCGTCACATCCCCCCCGGAATCCGACCCTCTACCCCGCCTCGTGTCTCTCTACCACAGCTTCCTCCCGGAATCGGCTGGGTTCCGGCGTATCCATTCGACCGACCCCGTCCTGGGACCGTTCGTCCGTCACATGCGGAATCGACCCTTACCCCGTTCTCGTGTTCTCTCTACCGCTGACTGGCGTCCTCCCATGCCCGACCTTGCCCTATCCGTCTAGCCATTGGCCTCCGTCACATCCCCTGAAATCGACCCCACCCCGCTCGTGTCTTATCACGCGTTCCCTCCCGGACGGCTGCTTCTGTCCTTGCCGACCGACTACGCCGTCGTCCATCACATCCCCTGGAATCGACCCTCTACCCTGGGTTCTCGTGTCTTCTACCACGGCGTCCCGTCCCGGACGGCTCCAGGCGTATCGGAACAACCGCCTTGCTCGTATCCGCCGCCGTAATCGACCCTTCGGTTTGCCCTTACTACCCGGCTCGTGTCTCTTCTACACCGGCGTCCTCCCGGACGAGCTCTATCCTTCCTGCACCCTTTCGACTTGCTGCCGTCGTCCGTCACATCCACTGAATCGACCCCTAACCCGGTACCCCTACGTGTCTCTCTCACCACGGTTTGTTGCCTCCCGGACCTCGCCAGCCATCGTCCTGCTCTATCGCGCTACCTCCGCTAGGAATCGAATGACCCTCTACCATGCCGTGCCCTCTTCGGTCGTCGTTGCCTCCCGGAGGCCCTCCAGTCTAATCCTCGACCGACCTCTACTCCCCGGGTTTCCCTCTCTTGGGTTCTTGCCCGACCCCCAGGTGCCTTGCCGTCAGCATCTTCCTTCTGGATTACCGGTACGGTTCCTTCGTCCTTCGGTTCCTTCAGGTTCGGGTCTTCACTGGTTCCTGCAGGGTTCCTTCAGGTTCCTTCAGGGGTTCCTTCGGCCTTCCTTTCAGGTTCCTCCTTCCACTGGTTCCTTCTGGTTCCTTCCGGGTGTCAGGTTCCTTCAGTTCCTTCTTCCCGACACCCCACAGGTTCACTTCAGGGTTCACTTCTGGTTCTTCGGGTTCCTTCTGGTTCTCCGTGGTTCTGGTTCCGGTTCGCTTCAGGTTTCCTCTGTTCAGGTTCTTCAGGTTCCTTCACTCGGGTTCCTTCGGGTTCCTTCGTTCCTTCGGGTTCCTTCACTGGTTCTTATTCGGTTCCCTCGGTTCCTTTGGTTCCAGGTTCCTTCAGGTTCCTTTCAGGTTCCTTTCAGGTTCCCTTCACGGGTTCCTACGGGTTCTCGGGTTCCTTCGGGTTCCTTCCTTCGGGTTCCTTCAGGGTTCCTTTCAGTTCTTCACTGGTTCCTTCGGTTCCTTCCGGTTCCTTCAGGTTCCTTCTGGTTCTCACTGGTTCCTTCGGGTTCCTCAGGTTCCTTCAGGTCCTTCGGTTCTGTCTTCTGGTCTCACGGGTTCCTGGTTCTTCGGGTTCGGCCCTTCTTACAGTTCCTTCGGTTCCTTCAGTTCTCTTCCTGTTCCTTCGTTCCTTCAGGTTCGTCAGGGTTCCTTCGGGTTCTCCGGTTCCTTCAGGTCCTTCGGTTCTCCCTGGTCCTTCAGGTTCTTCCAGGTTCTTCCGGTTCCCGGGTTCTTCCAGGGTTCTTCACTGGGTTCAGGTTCCTTCTGGGTTCTCAGGTTCTTCTCTGTTCCTTCGGTTCCTTCCAGGGTCCTTCAGGTTCCTTCGGGTTCTCACTGGTTCTTACGGTTCCGGGTTCCTTCTGGGTTCTCAGGTTCTTCTCTGTTCCTTCGGTTCCTTCCAGGGTCCTTCAGGTTCCTTCGGGTTCTCACTGGTTCTTACGGTTCCGGGTTCTTTCGGGTTCTTCAGGGTTCTTCGTTCTCCTTCAGGTTCCTTCAGGTTCCTTCTGGTTCCTTCAGTTCCGGGTTCTGGTTCCTTCAGGTTCAGGTTCTTCAGGTTCTCCAGGTTCGGTTCTTCAGGGTTCCTTCGGTTCCTTCAGGTTCCTTCGGGTTCCTTTCTTACGGTTCCTTCGTTCTTGGTTTCTTCGTTCCTGGTTCCTTCAGGTTCCTTCCAGGTTCCTTCAGGCCTTCGGGTTCCTTCGGGTTCCTTCAGGTTCCTTCGGGTTCCTTCGGGTTCCTTCAGGTCCTTCAGGTTCCTTCGGGTTCCTTCGGTTCCAGGTTCCTTCAGGTTCCTTCTGGTTCCCGGTCACTGGTTCCTTCAGGTTCCTTTCCTTCGGTTCCTTCGTTCTCAGGTTCCTTCGGTTCCTTCAGGTTCCTTCGGGTTCTTCGGTTCCTTCGGTTCCTTCGGGTTCTTCAGGTTTTCGGGTTCCTTCGGTTCTTCGTTCTTCAGTTCCTTCCTTCGGTTCCTTCGTCCTTCAGGTTCCTTCTTCTGTTCTCACTGGTTCTTACAGGTTCTTCGGTTCCTTCGGGTTCGGTTCCACCCTGGTTCAGGTTCCTTCAGGTTCTGGTTCTTCAGGTTCCGGGTTCCTTCGGGTTCTTACACTGGTTCCTTACAGGTTCCTTACAGGTTCCTTTCGGTTCCTTCTCAGGTTCTTCTGGGTTCCTTCCAGGGTTCCTTCGGGTTCCTTCAAGGTTCCTTCAGGGGTTCCTTCAGGGTTCCTTCAGGTTCGGGTTCCTTCTTTCAGGTTCCTTCGGGTTCCTTCCTTCTCTGGTTTGCCTTCTGGTCCCTTTCCGTTTGTTCCGGTTCAGGTTCCTTCCAGTTCCCAGGTTCCTTTGGGTTCTTCAGGGTTCCTTTCGTCCTTCGTTGGGTTCCTTTCAGGTTCCTTCAGGTTCCTTTCCGGGTTCCTTCGGGTTCAGTTCTTCCTTTCCAGGGTTTCTTCGGGTTCTTCCGGGTTCCTTCCGGTTCCTTTCCGGTTCTTTCCGGTTCTTTCCGGTTCTTCTCGGTTCTTCCATTTTTTCTTCCGGTTCTTTTTCTTTTCCGTTCTTTCCCTTTCCGGTTCTTTCCGGTTTCTTCCGGTTGCTTCCGGTTATTTCCGGTTCTTTCCGGTTCTTCCGGTTCTTTCCGGTTCTTTCCGGTTCTTTCCGGTTCTTTCCGGTTCTTTCCGGTTCTTTCCGGTTCTTTCCGGTTCTTTCGGTTCTTTCCGGTTCTTTCCGGTTCTTTCCGGTTCTTTCCGGTTCTTTCCGGTTCTTTCCGGTTCTTTCCGGTTCTTTCCGGTTCTTTCCGGTTCTTTCCGGTTCTTTCCGGTTCTTTCCGGTTCTTTCTTTCAGTTCTTTCCGGTTCTTTCCGGTTCTTTCCGGTTCTTTCCGGTTCTTTCCGGTTCTTTCCGGTTCTTTCCGGTTCTTTCCGGTTCTTTCCTCTTCTTTCCGGTTCTTTCCGGTTCTTTTTGATTCTCTCTGTGGCATTGATTATACATCTGTCCTCATTCGTATGTGTGAATAAGGTATATATGCTTTCGAATGGGCAGCGGAATATTGAGGACAGATACAAAGAACACAAACGCAATAAAATGTAAAACCTAATATAACATATGGATATTGTTTGTGTGTGTGGGGGTAGGTATGGTATACGCGCTGTGTTGGACTGTGTCTGGAAGGGCAGTTGAGTCTTGGTACGGCTCACTTGTATCAAACGAATTCCATTTGGCGGTAATATTGTTTGTGTGTAGAATTTAAAATATATAAAACAAAGAACAAACTATTAAAATACCTTAACACCCAACAACAAAACAAACACAAAAGTCCGGAGTGTAATATCATGCGGAACGTGCGACAGAGTTTATGGCCAAGGCGGATGGAAGACAGACGACAGATATAAAGAACACAAAAGCGATAAAATATAAAACCGAATCCATCTTTACCAACCACATTATACACTCCAAATTCCCAATGTGATGCAATATATCCCCCGCCAATCCTACTAAAGGACCTCACGCCCAACTACCTCCACCCCTTTTGACCGACAATCCGACAGACTTATTCCCCTCCCTATTACAAAGAAGACGAACAACATCCACCAAAAACACAATTACATGACACATATATATACGCACGACAAACAGACAACCACAGTACTAGTGACAGTGACAGTGCAGTGAGAATGCCCAAAAAATATCCAAAGTGCCTATAGTGACTAAAACCGCTACAGAAGATGGTGAACAGCCGAAACCGGTCTAGCAAAAGACCAAACCAGTGAGATGAGATAGAAACACACGAAATCTACGGTATTCCAACCCCTCGCAGACAATAAAACAGGTATGTGAAACCTTATAATATTCGTCGATAAACACGGGGTGATAAAATATATAGAATTGAGATAATGGAAGGATTCATACAAGAACCAATTTCCATATTTAAAGGCCAACGTCCCAGACTTCAAATGAGGTCGCTGCGGTGATTCGAAATACGGTCCCCAAATTAAAAATTAATTAATAGCCCGAATTTTTATTTTTAACAAATAAACACGGAGTTGGATTGAACATTGAGTGCGTTGAACGACCGTTGAAAAACGATGATCGTGGTGCCAACGACTGTCGCCGCGAATAAACTTGCGCCACTTGGTCCGGTCCCATATCCGTCATTCGGGCAGAAATCGGCTGTATAAACTGCTAATAAACGGCAGACCCATGATTTCCATACCTAATTGCGCGAAATCGCGATACGGCCGAATACATTCTAGAAATGGAGTATAAGATACGCGACGCGGGTCTCCAAATGAGTGTAAATGTCACAACAGATCTCGCATTACAGGTTGTTCAGAAATAAAAACAAATTAAAAATAAATATAAGAGAAATAAATATAAGCGGAAAAAATATTTAGAATGGATGTCAAATGCAACGGCCAATCGGAACCGGTTCAACCATTCATGAATCAGATACTAATAATAAGGACAACCGGGGCTGGTTATCCTTAATTATTTCTTTTTTTTACATGTGTTCTTATACGCCAATTAAGAGTCATTACCCTGTATGGGGGTTCAATAGCCATTTGAGAGTGTCCTGCATCAATTGAAACGTTATATTTAAACTGCTTTACAAAAACGGAATTTCTGAATGATGTTGACCATAAAAGGGAATCTCTTCGGAATGAGAGGGCCCCGCCTGCGCGGACCAAGTCGGAGACCTGTCATAGTCTAAATGAATAATCAAATCCTGCTAATATCACTTGGGCAATTTAAATAAAAAAAGTAATTATTCGTTTGCATAATGATAATGATACATGTCAATTTCGTAGTAGCGTTAGGAAGTGTATTCCTTCATAACCCAAAAGCCCACTGTATCAAGCACTATATGCGCGAAAAATTCGCATTAACTGAAATAAAATAATTTAGTTCGGATTATATTTAAATTGTCTTCCTTAGAAAACTTGTGTATTAATATTTTCTATCAGTTTAATTTTATATTATGTAATTAGAAATATTTCTCATATTATTTTTGTGTTTCAACTTCCTCCGTCCATTTAGCCAGGCCAGTTTAAAATTCGGGATCGAGTTTCATATAAGACGAGCAAAAAAACTTAAGCTGAGGTTCAATATTTGAATAGGAGGTCGCTACTTACCGAATTAAAATCGGGGTCCGTCTAAAATACAAATCGGGCAGCCTTAGGGCGGGTACTATAATGCTAAGTCCCGTAAACGCTCCCTCCAGTATGAAATTTGGCAGTAAAATCGGTCGCGGCGAATTGAATTTCAAATGTCGGGAGCGGGAGCCCCACTAAACCGCCGACTCGCGCCGGGTCTTATGTTTAATTCAACCCGTTACAAATCAACCCGCGAATACATTCGTCCGCCCGGGACCTCCGACGTCCACGCCAAATTGGTAGGCCCCCGGAGGGCCCCGAGTAACGAACGGCGAGCCGCGTGTGGTCTCTCAATCTCGGCCTCCGTGGACAAAGCGATAGGCCGAATTCAATTCAGTAACGAGAGCTTAATACCGCACCTTTATTCTTTGCCGACCAACCGTCAACAAGTCGGACACCGTGTACGCTCGCTTTTCACAAATTATGCCTCCATTCCACTTTGTGTTGTGGGGAAATTATACTTCTTAATGGAATTTTTATAATACTTTTTAATCACGCCTTAAGTTACGATTAAAACGAGATGTACTATCTTCTTTGACTCACAAAACGTAAACAGCAGTGCGGTGATAGTGTTGACAACGTGCTTGCGAAACCTTACAACATGTTAATTACTAACAGAATGTTTGATCGAGCGGAAACATGCCCGACAAGAATACACGAACAGCTAAAGACTCACATGTTATTTCAAGTATAAACTACCCGTGAGGTAACTACTGCGTTACTATCAGAGCTACTGACAAACGGCACATGTGATAATATTCCTAATGCTAGCGGACCATCCACGATTTTTGGAGTACTATTTCCATACCCTTTTACTCGCTTCGATACCATTATTGTACTTTTTTCTGGTATTAACCTGAAGCTCGATAACATTTTTTGTTCATATACTCCTATATCCTCTATACTTACTCTCATTATACTCTGAAAATGCGCCAGTTATAGAGTCCTGGCGTTATTTATCCGATCAGAGTGAGGAAGCAATAGAGCTATGGAGAACTATTATATTAGAAAAGAATCGTTCTGTTATTCAAATATTCTAGTACCGTATTCTATAATCTAGCACATCCCATTTTGATAAATTATTATTTTGTTCGAAATTAGGATTGGTTTTATGGTCTTGGAATCAGCGGAATATAATTCTCTCTATACTGCCAATTACGGCAATAAAACCACCATCTTGAAATGTGAAGCCTAGAAATATAAACCATTCCAAAACTCATACCTGGGGTCATTTCGTTTAGCGCATTCGCAAATAACTGTATTTGTTCATCGGCAATTAGCAGTCCGCCCAATTTAGAAACGAAGCTTTGCCTTCGAACTGTAATGGTTTCAGATGGTTAACTCGGAGATAATTAAAAATTCTTTAAATTACGAGCTAGTTGAATTTCCACGAATATTCCACTATATATAGACCGCACACACTCAGTTCCCTTATGCTTCAATACTACATTAATTAAATTAAAAAATATGATTTCATTTTCCGCCTTTCCTGAACGCCAGGCACGACAAAAAGCGGCCAACATCGCAGAGATACAGGACGAATTCTAAAAATTTAGTTGAGTAAGTTCATAATTGATTAACGATCGGCCCATTGTATTTAAATTCGGATCGACCCAGTTGACTTAATTTGGGCAGAACATGACTTCATATAGTTCTACCCTGTAAGACCAAAACATTCGCAATGGGAGAAAGTAAAACCGAATTGGTTTAGGTCACTGGATTCAGCTATAAATGCTAAGATAGGATTAGAATTTCACCAGTGGAGAAACAACAGAGTAGTACCGCATGATTCTCCTGTCCTTTGAAATGTGCCGCAGGCCTGTAGGAAACATAAACGGGGGGGATTTCATTTAATCTTCAGTTATTAAGAATTTGGCTTTTAAACTCATGATATCGGGTCAATTCTTAGAACACTCCAGATCAAAGGAAAGGACTAACTATAATCAACTTTCTGTTCAACTAAAGTTTCCAGTTCTTTTTGTCAGGCTTTAGTTTCTGTAGATATATTAATTTTCTTGGTACTACTACACAACTTTTAGCGTTATACCTTCTATCCTACCTATGCTACATTCTAACATCTAAAATAGGTAAGTATAATTGGATGTTTAACAACGTTCGGAAAAATAATCGAAAATCAAAAAATTCCTTCACTCCACGGTCACTCCCGGAGTTCGGGTGAGTGCAACGTGCCCGTTTGTTAAAAGAAACTAAATTGGATGAATTAAATTAGAATCTCAATGAATTGGTGGTTTAATGGTCGGGAAATTCATGATTTGGAACGGCTCGGGCCGGTACCGTACACCTGTTGTCCCGTCAGGCTCTGCCGCGGACATTTTAAACGTCCGTCAGCATTTAAAAAGTTCATTTAAATCGTTACACTCTCGATCACGTTTTTATGACCGAGTTTAAGGACGCGCCCGCCTTCCGTTACTTTGTTCCACCAATATTACTTGTATCAAAATTAATTATGTCGATTATTTTATATTTCAAAATATCTTAACCAGACCAGCTGACCGCAGCTGAATGTTTCAACGCGCACAGATGTAAATTACTACAATGCCAATTTATTGATTCATAGTAAAATTTACAAAAGTTTTAACAAGGAACATAATGTATTTTATTATATTATATTTTTCTGTGTGGGGACTAGGCTAATAAGACACCTGATACATGTTAAAGCAAAACGAAAAATGGCATTCCTTTCATCAGGTAGAAAACAGGTGGAAGGAAATCGTTAGGCTACTGAAATAACACAGTAATTGGAAATCCCAACACGTTATCTGCCATAACGCAAATAGGATTGATGTCCATTATATGTTAATAAAACTTTTTTATTCAAATAAAGCACGATTCTATACTTAAATTTAATTTTTGAATTACAGAGCTTCAATCTTATAATCAGTTGAAATTTGCAATTATAGGAAATCCTATTAGAGTTTCGTCCTTTAAAGTTATTGTCATTATCCCACGGGTGACCAATTAGAATGTTTCAATGCAACAAGATGTTTGTACACATTTGCACATGTTTCAAACAAATGTTGGTTTGCGGTAAGGGTTAATTAGCTCCCAATATTTTTTTTCTCCTGGCACTGAGGAGGCTAAACCCCCTAAATATACAGTGAGAGAGTGGACCGAGTGGACGGACCGAGTGAAAGGCCTCTAAAGAAGATCTAAGTAAGAGGGCTGTAACAGGTTTGCCGGATATTATTGATGAGAACGTCGCCGGTGCGTAATTAATAAATTGTTCGATACGAATCTGGAACGGGTTATTAACGCCGCACCAGCTCAGGTGGGAGTGTCCCATGATCGGGGTTACTCAGAGAGAACATTAATTGAAACCAAATCAATCCGTAATAGTATTTCTCCTTTATGTCCTATCTGTCGGTTGGGCAGTCTCGATTTATAATAGCCGCCCTCAACAAGAAATGTGAAATTAATTTATTTTAAGAGGTTATTTAAATGTAATAAATATATTTTATGTTGATAGAAAACATAAATGTTAGACCGCAGGAGGGGATTACAACTGTTGCGAGGCTTCTCTCTTTGAGAGCTATAAAACGAACTATAATGTATTGAATGGGTTATATATATATAAAAACATAATTTATTCATTTAGTGAAGCAATTGCAATTGTTAACGCTAGCAGGAATTCCTGCTTTAGTATGTAGGAAGGGACAAGTCCGATTGTCGGGGCCTTGGCTTCCGGCCGGCCACTTCCGGCTGGCCTGAATCCCCGATGGCCCGTGTCACTTGTCGTCTCCCTCTTTAACTTTCACTCGAGCTTCTCTCTAAATGCAAATGCCCAACGCCGAGTCTACTAACCCGCGCCCTCCCTACATATACTGTATTTTCTTCGCCATTGCGGTTTTCCAACGAGTATTCAATTCCCTACAGCGCATTTACTACCAACATAAATCTCAGCCCGCCACTCTGTGTCGGAATGAATTTCATAGATCTGGAACGTTTCGGTGTTCACGAAATAGAATTTGAACGATCCACGAATAAATTCACGATAAAAAATCAAACGCTGTATCATCGCGGTTGTTATCCAACCGGACCCCGGACGTTATACCCTACAGTGACGGTCACATCACCGGACTGTAGAAAGATTCGTGCATTTATACAAAAGGTAAGACCGTTATTTACGAGAGATCTATTTTTGAAACTTTATTTCGTGCGATAAAACTGTCGGCTTTACAGAAATAAAAATAATGATAATTCGACGCAGCGAGGAAATTTATACCGGAATAACATTGGAATTGCCCCCATATCACCGTGGCCATATAATTCAGGGGCATCACTCCCGGTTGAAAATATTTAGACCCGAATTTAAAATAAAGTTGGGGGCCCTAATGTTCTCTCGGGTGGGGCGAGACTCGTTATAAATTGTCCCATTTTATTATTCGTTTAGAAATAAAATATACTCCCCCCCCCGCCACCCAACGATTGGAATCGGGGCTGACAGTGTTCCCATTGTGGGCAGGTGTCTGTTGAACAATTAATAAGTGGGACGGGAGCGGAGGAGGTCTAGCACCGATATTTACGGAGCCCCTTCTAATTGGGCCCTCTCTACACTCGGTGACTGCCGGAGTGCCGCTACCGGCCCGTAGTTCCTCAACCAACCCACCACTTATCAGTAGAGGTACTGTTTGTTTCTACCCTGTACAGCTCCCGTCCTTTATTCTGGCCAGTGGGGAAATACACCTCGAGTACTCAAACCCTAGTCAGTCACCCTCTAGACATTCGGAAACATTCTAACGATTTAGAAAGCCGGGTGGGCAATGTAATTAAACTTTGCTTTCTTAACGGGATACTACGACGGATTTTGGGCGTCCCGTAAACCCGAGACAAGGAACCGACTGTACTTTCAATGGCAAATACGGAATTTGTTTGTTTTTCATGCAGTATTTAACCTAAATGATTCGACCGTAATCCATAGGTGCTTTACAATTGTATTATGGACATACGTGATACGCCAGAGTGATGCATTAACAAACAACACGTATCAATTTCACGTAATACACTGTGCAGTAATTTCTCTTATTTAAGCTCTATTATTAACCGGTTAAATATAATTTTTTTCAGATTTTAAAAACCTCCAAAGCGGCTTCAGCTTCCTACGAGGAAATAGGCGTTGATATGGACGAGTCTAGAATATCTGCTGTTCGCGGTACATCCGCCCGACTAGGAAATACGTTTCCTGCCGACGGCTATCTCCCGACCGGTTCCCCCATTCATAGTCATTCCACCAGTCAGTGCACAGGAAGACACCTACCGCACGCACTAACTCAGAAAGTATTATGTAATATATTGCGTAACCACCAGTCTGTTGTGGACATATCGAAGACGGTGAAAAACCAAACGACCGTTCTATTAGTTTCAAATCAATGTTCCTAACCCTCGGTGTATTCTATTCACAACCATAACATTAACCGTTTGAGAATTTCTGTTCTTGTTGAACGAAAATGGTTCAATTAATATAACGTCGAAAGGAGTAGACGTTTATTTCTTAATTTTTTCAATATTTAATTATTAAAGCATATAAAAAATATGGTTATATGCGGATGTGATTGGATACAATTTTTGAAATACTAAGTAATTCATTAAATTAGTTATCTACTAACGTGTGAAAAGTGTTCAATGTAAGTCTACAAATTGGCCAATTGACACCGGTTTGAAACGACAATATGACGCGTACAAAACTCAACAATAATTATCTGCGAAAACTGAGTGTCGGCCCGAAAAACCTAATCAATAGCCGTACGTGATCGCGCCCGAATCCATCACCCCTTATCGCGAGCCTTCCATTTCGGCAACGGCGCTAATGTTGGCCTCGAAGAACGGGGAGTTCCGGCCTGGCCGTTTCCAAAACGGCGGGGAATGATATTCGGGGATATTGTGAAGCCGGTTAGCCAAGTAGTCAACGTCTGAAAGGGGCGCGCGAAATTGATGGGGGGCGCCGCTCAATTCAGACCGAACACAGGCACGGACAAGAACACGGTTTGCCACTTTATTAAATGCGCCCAGATTGGAAGAAAGCGGAGCCCGGTTTTCCTTGTTTTGCGCCTCGTGATTTCCACTGCGATGTACATCCCGTAGTGCCTATTCTCGATTAGATGTTAGATGTATTCAATTTAAAATGGGTCGCCTCTCGCTTATAATTTATTGACATTATACATCGAACAATTGTTATACAATTGACAGAGACAGAGAAGACTTAATTCCAACAGTCAGCTTTTCCCTCGGTACCGAGATGAAATGTTTTTTTGCAGTTATACAATCTAAAGTCTTGTTTTATATATAAATCACATAAACGATTTTGAATAGCAATCCTATTATTAGGGGTTTAATTACGAAAATAAGTTTTTTTTTGTTATCTTAGTGCATACTTAAGATAATTCAAAGTAAACTGTAAGCCTCTTAAAATCATTCGTAAACAAAGTAAAAGCGTAATGATACATAAGGCCAATTTCAACTTGTTTTGGACAAGATCCCGAGAGTAAGTGAAACAATAAATAAATACAAATTAAAGTTTTGCAACATATGTCGAAATGTCTCCCTTGTTGTGTTAGACAGAGTACACAACCTATAATACGTGGCAAGGCCATATTCGGTTCAACAAAGCAATTTGTATTGGATGTCCTTACAGTGAATATAATTATAGGATAAAGAACTTTGACTACTGGTAGAATCTGTTTGCTTATAACTAAAAATATTTTAGTTAATATGGATCTCCAATGAAAAACAATAATTTAAAAACAGATGCTTAAAATTGCAATGCCCGAATGATCCAAGACCTTTCAACAGTTAACTGTTCATAGTGACTAATCCAAATCCTTAGATGGTCAAAACCGAAGCCTCCATTTCAATTCATTGCTACAGGAAACATAATGCAAAGGACAACCGCTGCCAACCACCAGACGTGACTCAATCTCGCATCGGAAAAATCTTTTATGACCCTTGAGCAAAGTCAAATAAAGATTGTACATTGATTCTATTTTTTTTCAGTTTCCGCTCCCATCGACTATTCAGCATAGACCGGCGGAATGAAAAGAAACCAACTTGATGATCCAGACAGGACAAAATATTCGTTTACTTTAAATGAGCTGGGCTCTAAATTTCAGCCATAACGGCACAAAAAAATACCAACGGTAAATATTTATTGTTTATTACCATACGATAAAACGTAGAAATACATGTGGTATATATATATATATATATATATATATATATATATATATATATCCACATCCAGGGAAATATTAGTGACTGAAGTAGGGAACGTTATCATTATGAAGTTTGTATCGTAGCTGGAAATTTACGAATTGATTCTATACAAATGTACGTAGGTAAGAGTATAAATAAAAGTTATAATTGTATTCAGGTTCTTGGAGAGGGAACTAGAACTCTCTAACCATGTCTTACGATAAATGTTTTCCAGTAGTACTGACCAGTCATGCTAAATAAATAAAGTTCCCACACGATGAATCCGTCGGAGAGTCCGACCTGAATTGAATGTCATTCAAGGAAGGCACCCTCCTGCTCGTGAAGGAACACTCCATTCAGGAGTAACTGTGGGCAAGCCCGGCCCTGGTGGCAATTAGGCAGCAAGCCTCAAGTCTCACTTCATCGAGAGGAAGCCGGCCATTAGAGGGACCAGCCACCGTCACCGCAACTCGCTCAACCCTCCACTCCTTCTTCACGGACAATACCGTCGCTGGCAATTTTAGTCCTTTTCTATTTTCATCGAGCGATTTCTCCACCATCTCTTTCATATCTGGCTCCGTTGCAGTGGAATGCCTTGCTCTATGATTCAGACGATTAACATTTCGGAACCTGTGCTGAAAGTCTGTCGTTTTCTACCTGAATAGTGCAGAAATGTTCAATTAACTAAAAAAAAAATTCCCCTACGGACTAACGTATGAGATCTTTCAGATTAAACAATCAAATTTGTATATATTTAGCCATAAGTCCAAATATTATTCAATAGAATATAAGCGAGAGGACAGAAGAACTATTGAAAAATTTTATGAGGGTCGACTCCATTCCCAGTGGGGCTCTAGTGAAACGAATGTTCACATTTTTGCTGCTAGACATTTTCTAGTTTTCGCGCCGTTTAAAGTGTCCCGGCGCTTTGCAGGCGAATATAATAGTCAGGTGTTGTCGCATGGCAGATAAAAGGAAGTCGGCGGTTACAAGGCGGGACAAGGCCGCCTGTCAATGAGGGGGAACTTTGATTGCTGGAAAACACGGGAATTAAAGCCAAGACAATCTAGCAAAATATTAATGGCCTATCGTTCGATAAAAATACACTAGCACTCTAATGACTCCCCGAGTCCCATTTTAAACCGCGCAACAGCGAACGGTTTAAATTCTGGTCTTATCGGTCCGTTTCTCAAAATTACATTAAAAACAGATTTTCTTATTTGGAAACTATATAACTAACTAAGCAACTATATAATTTATCATGAAATAGGTGGAATATCACTGAGTCAATTGCATTTCAATTTTAGTTTTAAAACAATCCTACAAAACTTCATCACTTCCAAGTCAATGATGTGAAATGTAATGTACTAACTAGAAGATAACTGATTTAGTAGTACAGAACAAAATGAAATCAAACGAAATAGGGTTAGCTTGAATACATAATTTATATTTTGATTTTTTTTTGGTTTACTGAACATGCACCATAATTCATTTCAGATCTAACATTAGCGGGATGTATCCCATTACGTAGCAATTCGAACTGACGAGCTTAATTCGTCGGTGGGGATATTACATGGGCTTCGTCCGTTCTCTGCGAGTAACCCCGTTTTGATTGAGTTTTGGGCCACGTCTCCCCGTTTCCAGGATGCGATCCCAATACCACGGTCACGAAATGGGCGGGAAGCAATTTATTAAGAGAAATGAATTTTATTCGGACCGTTATATCGGAGGAGGAAATTGAGTTTCTAGAAATTGGGGCCCAAAATCGGGACCCAATAAGGTGGATTTAATCGAATCGATATCGAAAAATTCCCCGGAGTTGAACGATGGGAATTACGAGAGATTGGAAATATCTGGAATAGAGGAAAATATTTAAAATTTACGCATAGGAGTAAACGGCCCCATTTAGATGGTCATGTATTACAGAAAATATTCAATCAACGATAACCATGAAAAAATATTCTAGTTTGAATTAAATATTGTAAATAAATAATATTACTTGGACTAGATCGACTGAAATACATTTCTACATTGCAACGAATGTATAAAACTCTAAAAACCTTGGACTTTTATCTGTAGATTCATTTTTAAACAAGTTAAGTTACGTGCATTACTTATTTATAAGTCTTGATGAAAGAGAATCGCAAGAATCTCCGTAAATTCAAATCCTCCTGTCGATTTAATTGGTTTCATACTTATTTTTATTTTCAATACCAGTCCACGGTTCTGAGTACACGTTTTCTGAAAACTGTTTTTCAGTTTTCTGTACTTCTCACGGTAACTGAACTTCCAATTAGTAGGCAGATTATTATGTCTATTGCACAATAATCCTTACGTAAATCGTTAGTAGTACTTGTTGCAAGTTGTGAAATTACCTAGTTTCAATTGACACCAGGATTATGAGAGTGCATTCTCAACAAACTTGAAATATTTGGGAACCACAATAATAAAGACTAAACACTAGGGAAAATATTTTATAGTATCAACATCCAAAAACTTCAGAGATGTAAGAAATTCAATGGAATGATAGTGGTGAGAAGTGGAAACCGCTCTCGTTTCACACAGATTGAGTGAACCGTCGATAGTGCATATCGTTAAGGCTTCATAATGCTTCATTTTAACCGGATGTCAATGTAAAATATTATGCCCCTAATGGCACAACTCTAAACTGCTGAGGACAGAATGATATACTGCCCCCGAAATCTGTTCCCCCGGTCTGTGAAACATACTGAACGTTGAGCGGTCTTCCTCTAAACGACGGAGCCGGTCTATCTGATGATCACTGGAAAGGACGATAGGTCGGCTCAATTGAAGCGTATCGGCCCGCTTCCCGCTGTTCCAGGAAGTGATCACGGATTGGCCGATGGTGTGGGGGAGGGCGCGGTCCAATTATCTATCTGTTGAATGACGAAAAAAGCCGGGATTGTTTCAGGACGGGGGCGTGGCGGCACCGGGGGTCACGCATCGCCGAGTAGCTTCCGGCCCCAGCTCCTCTCACTAATGCTTTTTGTCCATTCACTGTCCCGTTCATTCATTCCCCCTGAGCCTCTGATGGTTTTTTGGAGGAGCCCTCCTCTTGCATATTGTTCTATAGTATCAAATGCCAATAGGAAAGAATTAGAAGTAAACTATAAGGTCGAATGCCTCTTGGTACCACTAGGATTGGGATAAGCCATCCCAACAAACGCAGTCAGACACTTTAGATCCGTTTGTCTGGAGGTTTTACAATTCCGCACATTATTTTAATGATAAATTGCAGGCTATCTGAATTTAATTCAGATAATTTAATCATAATGAACTACAGACATACATTGAAGTGGAAACGTTCGAAAGAACGTATCGATAAAAGAAAGATTCCACCAATATCATATAATTGGTAATAACTTGAACAGCCTGTATCTGTGTATAACATGCTTGTATAAGAAACAGTTTGTTTTTCCACCTCACTTCTGTTAGGAGCGTATTTTCGGGAATTTTATATTAGGCGTACGATTTTTATTCACCCGGCGCACGATAATTTTGTGTAAAAAATATCCGCTGTGTCAACGGATATTTGCTCCAAATGCAACGTTCTTATATCGACACCTCATTCCAAATTCCGGACATTGAGTGTCCGCGGCGATATAAATTACGTGCGCTCCGCATTTCGTATCGACCGGTGGGGTCGAAAGAAAGAGCGAAAGCCGGCGCGTCTCTACACGAAAACGTAAATGTAAACTCACAGCATCCATAATTTAAACCGCTGTCTACGGGTAAAAAGTCCCACAAACGTGTCCTTATATGTTCCAGTTGCCAGTCGATGCACGTAAATGGAAAGACCGCGCGGTCGTTAATGTCGAGTCGGCAGGGGGGACTCACATGCTTACCAAGGCCGGCCGGCCACCCCCCTCCGCCCGCCACGCTAGGTGAAGTCGACCTCCGACCTCCCCGGGTTCCCAATCAAGGGCCTTCCGCACTTCACCTCACTCTCCAATCTACGGCACGCTCATATATCTCGCTGGGACGTTTTCAATAAATGCATTAATAAATGGCTTCGTACGCGTCCTTTAAATAAGTACGCCCGAGAGACCGCACCGAATGACGAATGACTTGAAAACCTTCCCAGTTTTGTTTATTTCCGTACGAGTCAGAAACGATCATTGTTCAGGTCAGATAACTATCTTGCCGCTATTCGAGTTGGGTTTCTTTTTACATGATGATTATAATAATTCCTTCCAAAATCTACAGTAACTACAAGATCCCGAAACGGAAATAACACATCTGATTTGCGTCCACCGGGCGGTAGACTTGCGTATATCTGTCGTTTAGAACATTCTGCGGTGGTATTCATGGTGCGAATATAAATATTTGCCGCTGAAAAAAATTCCAATTTCTTAAAAACTGGGCCAGGAAGCCGACTGACATTGGAAAGGGACAGACTGCCGGTTCGGAACGGGGTTGTATAGTCGATGAATATTCGGGCTTTCGAGGTCGGCTCCCGAAAGCCAAGTCTGATTTACTGCTCGGGCGAACAACCGTGGTCAAATCGGGCGGGATTTTTTCTCCCCATTCCAAATCCGATTTATAGGCCACAGGGAAATTATCCTTGTTTAAATTCGACGTCCGGCGTTCTCGATTCGACGAAATTGAGTTTACGACCCGTGTCCGCGCTGAGCGAATCCTCCACCGGCCGTAGAGAGAACTGAAACTTTAATTAAAAACGGTGGAATAATCCTCCGTGGGAGGATTCGGCACGCAGTGGGGACCACCCAAAATCAGTAGTCGGTCGGAGTAATTTATAATCGAAATAAAGGTGACCGCTTTGGGCAGCGGTCGCGCGGTGTTCAACGATCCGCCCCCTTATTTATGTTTCCTGGTTATTATAAATACCTACATATTTTTCACACAATTTTAATTATATCGCTTTTCATTCAATGTTGGCCCGTCTCATGGAATTATCTACTTATAATATATGTGATATTGGTTTCAGGAATAATGAGCAACTGACAGCTAAAGATGCTACTGACGATAGTCGAAACAGTGTGCCTTAGACATTAATATGCGGAAGGAGACGCAAAATTGTAGTGATGACTGCACCAAATTACGAATTGATATGCAATTGAGCAAATAAATAGAAATAAAGTTAATATTTCATTTGTAAATGTAAATCTCGGGATCTTATATTAAAAACAGAAATAATACGCTCACTAAAAAGAAATAAGCGCACATTGTGGGATTTTTAATAAGTGTAGGGTATAGGAAAAGAATTTAAAAATGACATAAAAACATTTCTGAATCACCGGAGGTGGGCGGGGCGTTCTGGCTTCAAATAAAACACGCGAGAGAGCAATACACGGTCGAAAACATATTGGAAAAAGGCCGAGGCGTAACATTTAAAATAGAAAATTATGATTTATAGGGGGGCAACCTTGCGCCGCTGCTGTCGGCTATTAGCCGGGGCTCCAGCGGCGTCGGCCGTATTACTTTGAATGTGTATTTTATTTTTAACCTCCTACTCCTACACGGAGGGAACAAAGGAGATTGCTCGTTATAATACCAAGGTGGGGTTTTGGTCGTAATGCACGTGTATCTTGGCTGACCCTTTGCCAACGCTCGGCGCTCCCGCTCACTTGCGTCCTCATCGGCAACGCCCTCTCATCTAATCTCGCCAACTTAATACACGCCAATCTAGATTTACAACAAACACTATTTCGAAATAACAGCCTAAAGGACATTGAAATGGTGAGAGTTGAGATAAAAACCGGTGGTGTAAATTCCGAAAGAAGTATAGTGAACATTGTGGATGAAAAGATTTGGATAAATTTAAGTTCAAATACTCATTTACAGTCCCGGACGGAAATAACCAACGACCACAGGACTGTATAAATGGTCCTATATTCATTCCTTAGTTTTAAAATAGAATGGAACCAGTAACCTACGACTAGCCCCATTAAAATGTACATTGCCTAAATTATTTTATTACCGCCTTCCACAGAATTGCGTACAGTTGAAAACCTAGCCGGTGATTCTGTGCGCTGTAAGCCGAGTACAGGTGGGATTACGTGGTACGGCAGGAAATGCATAAAGTGCGGTTAAAAAGCGAGGATAGCGAAGGAATATTCTACAAGGCCGCATTCTAACTATTAATGCAATTAAAAAATTGCAATGCGGATTTGACGTCGGGCGTCTCGGCCGGACGCATATATAATAAGTACAAGTGCATTTATGTATTCTGGCTCTTTACTGTGCAGAAATATTTTCCACCACTATGTATTGAGAAAACCAGAGACATCGGTTTAAATTAATAATAGATATTTAAACGCGGAGGATGGCCGGATTTGTTAATCGCGAAAACTGGTTTCAGGGAGAGAAGTCCGATACTTAATATTTAATTTCGAGCGTTGTTTACCAGCTTTGCAACAACTTCGCAATGGCTTATGGCACATGGCGATGGGTGTTGAAGAAAACAGAAATATTTTCTTTTCTAATGCTTTCGTTCAGTGGAACATTGGGCGACACTTGAACAAACATTCTAGAGTTGATTGTTGAGCCCCGGTCCTTTAGAAACATGAAAGGTTTTGATTGTACGATCCAGACGGGCATGACAAAGGGGGTCGGCTCGATTGATGGCTGCACGTTCCCCGGCCGGTATCGCTTTATTTTGCAGAAAAATAGTCAAGATGGGGATAGGATTTGCGGGTGCTGTCTGAGGAGGGGCGGCAGGTGTGGGGTGCGGATGTGGAGCCGCGGACCGGAGAGACCTTCCCGGCTCACGGCCGCGCTCCCTGAATATCATTTCACAGTCCGAGATTACCGATACGCTCTATGGAATTGCCGCAGACCAAGAGAGGGAAAGATAGAGCAATAATGAATAGGAGGGAAGGGAGGGAGAGGGAGAGGGAGAGGGAGAGAGATAGAGAGCGAGAGAGAGAGAGAGAGAGAGAGAGAGAGAGAGAGAGAGAGAGAGAGAGAGAGAGAGAGAGAGAGAGAGAAAGAGAAAGGGGGCGAATGAGGTTGGGTTGGCACGGCGAGCGGAGCGTGTCCGACAGGCCGGCCCTCTACGACGGTATCTGATTGCCCCGTGCGGTACCGAACATTCGCATACTTCATATTGCAGTCGAACATCATTAAGTGAATTTATTGACGTTGATCTACGGCCTTTAATAACGCGCTGCACGGCCCCGGGGCTCAGATTGAACGCGCGCAGATGTTTCTCAGCATGCCGTATTACATGTTTAGGCACTGTAGTACTGTAATGTACGATAAAGTAGATGTGGAGGTATCATCCGACTGAACACCGCTGTTCCGCTAGAGAAATCGTGAAACTGTAATTTTGATACTCCACTGAATAACTTTAGGCGGAAGTTCTACATGTCAGTAACTATATTCGGTTTTTTTAGTTACAATGGTGGTTACTTATGCTGGGGTTTGAAGCTTTTAAATTTCATTGTTCTACATATTTAACAATATTAATTTGAAATACATAGACTGCTTAGATCCATTTGTTTCTAGCGAAAGAATGATTTCCTATGCACTAGCATATAGATTTATAAAATATCACATTCATGCTTTATGCGTTCATCCTGGTAAACCCCTGAGAATCCGAACAGCCCATATTCCTTCCGTTCAAAGCAGTGGGCCAATAATCTCAATCAACAGAAAGTGTTAATTAATTAAAAGCCACTTCGAACATTCTATAGACTGGACCATGTTTATTATTCAAATGTACGATATTTTATATGTTTTAATATCGTGCATATAATCAGATGTAAGCACATAAAAAGCAAGTATAATTTAATGACTACTAGGCCCTTTGACCTCCTTGTAGATAAAGGAAACTGGTACGGCGTTATTCAAATATTTCTTTTAAATATTCGTCGAGCCACGCGACCATAAAAACAGGGTCACCGACTTCATAAACTGCAGAAGGTCCGTGCCCCATTTTCTAATCGCTTAGAAATTGCAATTAAACCTCCTTTTTCTTGAAAGAAAGCAAATTATTTGAATTAATTTGCGTCCGATTATTTTTTGTAATAATTTGTTGGAAACCAAACATCATTTCCCTTGTCTGCATTTAAAATGTGCCAGAAAAGTTTTCGTGGTCCCCCGGCTAGGCTGTGTCAGGGTCGCGACCGCGGCCGCCCGCACATTACACATTCAATTCGTGTCGTAATACGGTGGTTTATACATTATTCCTTATCCACTTTTTAAAAGCGAATAATAGGCCTGTCCAAACCCCCTGTATATTTACCTCGTTTTTAAAGTCTCGTTGAGGAATACACAAAGTGATTTATAATTTATATAATATTTGTCAAATGGCGTTTGATTGTGTGTGTGTGTGCTCGCTATGTATTTTCAAACGGTTGAACCGATTTCCACCAAACTTTCAGCGTGCATGCATCTCATGTCCGGTCAGGTCAAGAAGCACCTTTCCAGGTCATGGGGTCAGGTCAAAGATCAGCAGTGACCTCTACGCTGTACAACATGAACGGCTGCTCCGATTCTCACATCAAATTTACAGCACGTATACAGCTAACCCACACAACCGTTTCGCGACATGTTCCCAGGTCACGGGAAGTTAAAGTTAAAAGAATATTTTGTCACGTTAGCAGAAAGCATCCCACAGATATTTTACATTATCGTTTCCCTTTATGTTATTTAAATATTACAATTTAATCATTTACATTAAAGGTTTTTTGAACTAATATAAAAGCACCCAACAGGTATCATACATTATTGTTTCCCGTTCTCAGATCTTTTAGAATGAGATAATTGCTCTTTCATAAAAGCAGTAACTATCCAATACTATTTATATCGTAAGTTATTAATTAATAGTTTAGCATCTCATTAATTAAAACGAACTGCCAACAGATATCTTAGAATAATGTTTCCCTTTCTCAGACATATTTAGGACTATTTTGTCACTCCATTCACAATTACAAACTATGTACGCATTAAGATACAAACAATAAATAGTAAAATATGATTGCAGAGATAATGATCGTAATAGTGATTCCACCGGTACTTATATCCTACATTTTTGTATATGCAGAGAATGGTAGAACTATGAATGTAATGTACCCTCAAGTACTGTAATAAACATATCTTTAATTACAATTCTGCTTTCTCTTTGATGTGAACCCCCGGAGTAAGGCCGGGTACTTCAGCTAGTCTCTAATAATAAAATAATATTATTTTCTATCATGTTCAGTCCCACTTCTGGTTACCATTACAACAATTTTTTTAGTGAGGCCGGTTGCCATGAAGTGTTTAAGGAGTCAAGAGCGGTTAGGAATACAAGAAGAACAATGGTGTTGTTTAATGCTGTATGCTGATGCGTAATGTGAGTTGGCAGTGTTGGTTGGCTGGGCCCATACACCATTGCCCCTCAGGCGCATGGATATTCTGTTTACTGGAAATGTGCAATAACTCAAATCACGAAGTGCTTATTACCGACGGCAAAAGTGATTCCACGCAGAGTGGGAGCTCATAAATATTTAAGAAAGTCGTCGTCTATGTGTATTCAAAGGGCGAATAGAACGTTTTCGTATACCTTGTATAATTAGAGTTTCAGCATTTAAATGCACTGGTTTTTAATGGTTTAAATGGCGGTGGCTCCCCTCGGCGCGTGCCACTTTTTAATTGGTTTTAAATTGAAATTAGCGCAACAAGCAATGCGTACAACTTTCATCCGGGCAGCACCTGCTCCTCGCTTCCAGTAATCGACCGGCAGCCGCTCAGATTAGGCCGTATAAATAACAATAACAACCAATAAAAGAAACAATAACACCAATTAACTGTTTGCATAGTGCATGCGATCAGTCCTGGTCAATTATGTACGTACAAATAGTGAGTGTACTTTTTATACTAAAAATAAATAATAAAAGAATACACTCGGTTCTAATTTAAGCATGTGCTCGACACATAAAGCCTATGGAAAATCATAGCAATAGTTAACGAAAATTCAGTATATTATTGCCTTTGTGACAAAGTATTTTTTTTACTTAATAATACATATGTATTACGGTATCTTAATAACATGGACATACACAATGCCCACACGAGTACATAACAACCGATATGCACCAGTCAGGGAATACTAGAAAAATAATAATACGGTTTAAATATACGTGTTAAAAATAAACTTATCTAATTTTATGATTAGAATACTAAATTTGGGATTCGGAAAAAATATTTGGTTGAATGAAACAGGGAGAGTGAATTTAACCTACCTGTGTGAGTGGTGCGAGTCTAATGGCCGGGATAAGCCACAGCAATCACCCTGATGCGATTTTGATGCTCCCGCAAGAGACAAGAAATCGACGCGACGTGAAAGGAACGGGTTATGAAAGTTTCCAAAGAATCAGAATAGCGGGTAATTCATTTTACGCCTGTCACTTTGAACATACGCCACGGGCAGCAAGTCTGGGCCCAGAAACTACGACTGGACATAAAAATGTTCAACAACCGAATGAATTTCGTGACCGCCAAACGAAATTCACAAAGCGGCTCGCGTCCTTACAAACAACGACTGAATCAAGGGCAAACCAGGCAATAAACACATAAACATAGTCAACATAGACCTCATACTCAGTAAACATAGAACTCAGTCTTGACATTAAACTTCCTAACCTGTCGTAAATTTTAATATTTGATTGATCAAACAAAGCAAAGCGCCGTATGTATGAGTGACTAGTTAGAAGTATCTCTTTATATCCCTGTTGAGGAAGAAACTAAACTTTGTCAGGTCATTAGCAATGACGGTCGTAGCCCTTTCCATATACGACTTAAACTTGAGGGAACATAGTTCGTAAACTGGCGAAGGGGAAACTTGAAGGCGGTAGTTGAAGAATAATTAAATTACCCATCTGATGAAGTGTAGAGCAATATGCCGTACTCGAGAATTCACTGGACCAGATGCGCTCCAAGAGCCCAACCTGCCCCGTTTTTATGAAATCACTCCGCTCTCTTTCTCTCTCCCGCTCGAGGTTTATCCACATATTTCCCTTTCCCTCTCTCCCTCTTGCTCCTCGAGTTGCCCAACATAGTGTTTTTTTCTCTTGCAACTGGCCTAAGAAAGGCCCCTCCTGTCCACCTGACCGCCTTGCACCGCCTACGGAGCGGCTCGTGAAATATGAGAACCCTGCAGTTTGACCGGAAAGTCGATCTGCCGTTTTCAGAATGCCTAATGGGACCGGGACCATCGGCTGGGGTAATCGGGCGTATAACCAATACCGATCCTGGCCGCTCCTATTTTCGAGGAACAATCCAGATAACTTTAGCAAGATAATTAATTTCTCCCAAAGAAAATATGAGACGGTGTACTAATTATATACAGTTTAAAGAATAGTCTGCTTGAAATTTAATCCATAATCAGGGGCATGATAATTACCATATTATATTATTGATGAAAATCTACCGACGAATCGAGAAGCCGAAACCAATCTAGAATATCATTAGGCCGATTGACAACAGAAAATAGCAAGTGCTAGTTATATACAGCTAGTTCCTTAAATTGTCTTTTTTTATTATTTCAAAAAATAGGGTCTGAATGGGCCATGTCAAAATAGAAACTAATGACGATCAAATAATGACCACGTTAAAAAAAAGTCGATAAACACAACAAGAGGGACTGTTACTAGAATTTGCATTATATTAATCGAGGGGTATTCATCATCCATTTTGAAAGAGCTGAGATGAATGGTGGCGGGGTCCCTGTGCTGGCGAAAACTGGGGTATAAATCATCTTGTCAGTTAACGCGCTCCGCGGGGATTATTGTGTAATACTCCTCATTACTTCTGTTATCGGACCGATCTTTAATCCGTAGAAAAGCTAATAGGGCATCGAAATGAATTTCGAGTCGGACGCCAACAGGAAAAACAATAATCGGCTGACATGCTGTCGGCTGTTGAGTGTTCTCTCCGTCAAGTAGAGGCAGTTTGGCCGGTAACCTCTTTATTAATAGTGTTAAGGCCGCCGATGGAGAGCACCTGCATGTCTAGGCCTGCATTTTCTGCAGGTGTCAACGTGTTATCGCCTCCAGTATTTAGGTGGCCCCGTATACGAATAACAGTATTATCCGGATAGGGCCGCGGCCCCAGCCATAGAAACCAAGGTTCCATCCAGAAGTCGGCCAGAACTGACCACCTTACAGATGATCATCAAGGTAAAAAAGTATTTAAAAAAACCGAATTAAATTTTTAATCAATTATATATGTAATTTGATTACAATTATTATAGGTAATCAAAGAGTGTATAAAGTAAAATTTATGATGAATGAATTCGTTTAAACGAAACTTTAACGACGCAATTAGTTATGCTACTGATGCTGATGCTACACGTACAGTATTTTATTAATAATACGTCGTAGTTACCGGATTTCTTTTATTTCCGCATTAAAGTGAAATTATATTGAGTTAACTTATAGTTTCATTCTGCCCGGAACATTTATTTAATACTGCCTATTTTTATTCGTCGAAACCATCTGATGTTCCTTTATAAAAAGTCAGACGAGTTTCGAGTTAGCCCGAGAAACGGGTTAGGAGGGAAGGGGAGGACTCCATTTTATCGAAACGATTCCATTTAAAGACACGATTCTTGACCGCGTAGCAGTATTCATTTTGAGTTTACCGAGCCGCCGGCGACAGCCGCGTCTCGCCGAACCAATTGACTTTTTCACCGCTCTCGTTTATTTCGCGGATTTGAATAAAATTTTTGTCGTCCCCAAGAGCTGGGCAGGCGCCGATTTACACCGCTGTATTTCAAACGGCGCTCAGCTGTATTTTCATATCCCGGTTAGCGTAATGTAATAGGAAGACCCGCGTCAAGGTACTAATATGGGCGACAGGGGGCCGAAATTTATTGGGCCGACCTCCCGGGGTCGTAAAATTAATTAGAATCAGCGTGCGGCGGAATCGGATTTTACGATTAGAGCCGCCACCGACATCAGAGACGCTCTTTCTTTTTTATGTACCCGGCCGTTGGGTCGCTGCTGATTTTGAATTAAAAAAACGAAAATCCGAGGCGGCGAGTCGAGAGAAATTGTTTAGCGATCATTTTTCATTCGATTTTATTCATGTACCGGTCGTTATTTCAAGAAAATGTTCATGCACCCCAACCGACTATGCAGTAAAGAAACCTAGGGTCCTACAATTAGATTGTACTTACGCTAGACGAAAAATGGAAATTATACTGTCATAAACTATTAAAATATCCAATAGCCCTCGCGGAAATTGCCGATTCTTTAAATCTGCTTTTCCTTTTGGGTCCTCACTACTCTTACAACGACCTAGCGAAAATGTTTAACAGTTCCAGATTTAACAAAAGATTGTTGATGTTTTCGTCATTAATTGTGTGCTTCAAGATTGGATTAGGTTTAACGTATACAGAAAACATACCGTCACCTTCGTAAATGCACGTACAATAATTTTACGACGCATTGGACACTAGCGGGCGATTTTGCAGCTGACGGAAAGAGCTTGACCATGATGTTAGGTTAAGATATAGGTTAAGTATACGGTTAGATATGACTTAGTTCGTAAAGCACTAGAGAAAGGTCCTCGGGTTTTTATTGTGTATTTTCCCGACTAGCAAAACAACATTGTAAAAAAAATTCATGTATAATGTATTGTAATATTTAAGAACATAAATGTAGTAAGGCCAATAGGCCGGAATACATGCAGTAATCACAATTTGTTTATACCGTTGTATCGTTATAATACTTGTATTTACAGTAATAAAAATTATTTGTATCTTGTATCCACTAGAGAAAGCACTAGTTACGCGAGCCAGTCCGTATAATTGTTTTCGGGGTCGTGATCATGACAGGGCCCAAATTGATGGCAAGAATGCCAGTTAATAATCAGTGATGTAGTGGGGAGGGATGATCCAGCAGTCTGGAGCCTGCCAGAAAGGAATTTTCAAATTGAATTCTGTCGTAGTATGGGAGCGTTGGTGGATTATTGTTGAGGGCGAGCGGGCGTCTCCTCTAGGGGCGATTCCACGCCGCGTTCCACGGCGTCGCATTCCGTTCCGATCGGCCGAGCGCCGCCCCTAATAACATCCGATTCGATCGGGGCCCGGCCCTGGGGATAAAGCCAGCCCGAATCTGGATTTCGAGCGGACCCGATCTCGGCATCCTGGGCAACTAGTTTTTGTCCCTACAGTTGTGAGAGGAAATTAAACGAATCCAACAAAACAAGTTTAGAAACTTTGTTCGGGAGTTTACATTACGGATGATTGAACACCTCCGCTCACCTATTCGGAATATTAAAATAGGCATTGATAGGCACTTCCCTTAGCAAACTGAAAAATATTTGGAGTAAAAATAGTTAAACGACAATTTTTTATCATTATTGTTGTGTACCCGCCTTTTACTAGACTATTTTCGGTTTAAATAAGTTATGTAGTCCAATATTAATTTATAAGGATTTTTGTTTCAAGAATTTTCATAATATCTTTAAGGTAAAGCTGTTGTACTGAGTCTTGGCAGATTACACTCCAGGTGATGGGGCCACCTCCACTCGCTTATTTTGAGATTAGGCCGTCTTCGCTGTAATCATCCAGATTACCCCCATAATGACAGGTTGTCTTTAGTATTTAAAGTTATTTATTTGAATTTATGCTTTTAATCAAAAGACCGGGTCGAAACAAGGAGACCACTTAGACAAAACTGATCTATAACTAATCCGCCGCGATTGGTTTTAGATTAATAGAAAATAGTCATAAACTTCGCTTAATCGTTGTTAAACATAGCTTATTTTTTCTTTTTACCTTATTGTATTAAACGAAGCTAGTAATTTTTGTGAATATTTTCCTTGAAGAAGTTTCATAATAGGAGATTTTAGGTAATGAAAACATAGTTATTATTACAGAAAAACGGGCTGCCTGGAGTCACGTTGAACGGTTAATTTACATTTGAAATGTGATAAATTTACTTTTCCTTTAGATAAGCTTGCCGGCTGATAACGAGTCAGTGAACCTGGTCAAAACGACGGCCGTCTTTCAATTTTCATGTATTTCCAATACACGATTAGACACATTTCAATATTCTTTGACGCTTAAGATTCGACATTAGAGATAATTTCATAGAAAATTCATAGAGAATCGCCTTGTGATATTCCGTTTCGTGTTCTAGCATTCTTGACGCTTGAGACACTGAGAAGATAGACGTGTGATGAACGGAAAGAATAAAACAAATCGCTATAGGCTGTAATATGAATCTCTCAGTTAGCTTTGTCACTGCATTGTTGCATTCTAGGTCCAGGGTTCCGGTCCCTCATCGAACGGTTGATACCATCTACAGAAACATTATACATGTTCATCAATTATACATAACGGGACACTCTCACATGCGAACATTTGTTACACATGCTTTCTAATGGAAAAAAAATTGGCGAAATTTGTCTTTGTTCTCGTTTGGAGGGTTATTTGAAGAAGGCGGCACGAAATAAGGTCGTCCCGAAATTCCGGTTTTCTTTCGGGGGAATGTAATTTACCGTTGGTTCCGTCCGTTGGTCCGCCGAGGCCTCTGCCAATCCGTTTTCGGGATTTATGACGTCACTCGGATGCAGCCGGCCTGCATCTCCAGTCAGCTAATGGATATCCGAGAGGAGAATTTATATATTTCCTCCTAAGGGAAATAAAATTAGTTTTTTGGTACTCGTTCCCTCGCTAAATTGGAATAGGTCGTATATTTAAAAGGAGACTGGATCTTGTATTCGTGCGGGAAAAATTAAATTGAAATTGAAATTTACGATCTATCTACCGTCTCACGCATTCTGTGAATTCAAAAATTTCACGTAATCTTGAAATAAGTCACTTTCCCACACGAGCAGTAATATTTTATTGGTGGATTAATAAACTGTAATAATGCAGTTGTAATTGTAATATATTTTAAATAATAGATCTTGACATTAAAATATATTACTTTCAAGTTATTCTGTCCCTCTCGGTAATAAATAATTATTGTGATAATTTTTTCCAATTTTTCATCGCTGTACATAAAATATTGCAGCATAAATTTTAAAACATTATGCGATTTCTATTACGTTCAGGAGTTAGAGAGGTAGAGGCAGCATGCCTGAGTAATACAATGACGTGATGTATTAAGTTACAAAATCCGCGCACGTCTGCAACTACGCGGTAAATAAATGCGATTCGAAAAAAGTTACAAAATATTCCGAAAACCAAGAGTTCGTAGATAAACATGTCTGGATCTTTACGAACGTCGGCAAAGCTGTAATTCATACGATGCCTGGTGAATGAATCATACCCTCGAAGCCGATTTGTCGCGGAGGAACTTTAATTAGATTTTACGACCGGTAATTAATAGAAAAAAAACGAACGCGGGATTCCGTGAGTCGGCGACGGAACGACGTCCACCACAGCTGGTCTAGTGGGAACAGTTTCTGAGAGTGATACTTGTAAGAATTAACTCAGTCGTTAATGCAAACGGGAGGATATACATTTATTCCTAAAGTTTTCAAAAATAAAATATTGTTGCGTATAAGACACATTTCAAACATTGAGTCTGGAAAATTAAGCATATAAACAAAGAAATTCATTAATAAAACAGTCGTTTTACGGACATGGAAACTTTTCCTCGGGCTTTTTCGGTGTATTATTTAGTTATAATTTTTACACATCAGATAGTCAAAGAGCATTGAAGACCACTTTAATGATCTAGTTTTCCGTTAAAATAATTATACTACTAAACAATGTATGTAACTTTTAATACTTAAAGAATTATTTGCAAAGAGGCACGCGGAAAAAAGCTTGCCTTTATGTGCTGTGTCCTTGCGTTTTTTATCACTAATTTTCTGACTATCTCAGGAACGGAGTTTATTAAATTCTTGTTTCTGATCCGATGTGTAAGGAATTTCGAATTTCAACTGAATTATTTTCTCCCAATTTTCTACCAGTTTTATTGACTACCTAACGGTTATCAAGTTTGACATTTAATTGGTGCCGGAGGCTTTCGGTGGAAGCGTTTCTAATATCCAGAATGTAAAAAAAAAACAAGCGGGGAAAGTTCAGGGTTGTTTCAGCTGAAATTTTGATTTGTAGCTGTTGGATCTGAATTCTAAGTTTCTTAAATACCATGAAAGGTCAAAGCAATTAATAATTTAAAAGCGTTGTTGTTTTTGTATTTGTATATATTTCGGTCCGAAAATTAGCGTGCGTTGCGGATTTCGTGAACGATGTCTAAAATGTTGGACAGAATAATGATGAATGATTTTTATTTAATACATTCGAATAAATCAAACGTTGACGTTAATAACCACGAAGAGATTTTGATCCTACCAAATTCTGGGTCCTACTGGCAATCTAAAATTTAATAAACACCTTGAAAGGCATTCCATAGAGTATCAATTACTGTATATGTATTTATTTCATTCAATGGCATTAGATAGTTATTGCTTTTAAACTATGCTACTAAAAATAGTGTAGACACTTACATTGAAGGACATTAATTTATGTCTCACAAAGACCCTCACATGGTTATCACTTTCCGAGGCGTATTGATCAAATAAATGCGATAGCAAATGGTGTGCAAAATCAATTGTCAGAAATTTCGGTGGAACGCTGTGAGGCCTTGTACACTGCACAAAGTGCGGACTCTTCTATTACTAACACGGTCACTCAATTTTGATCTAAACTTTGAAAGGGTTTCAGTGAACACGCTTGCTTACGCAAGTAAATTCGCTTTTTCCTTTAAAATCCGTTTAGACGCTATAATTGAATTTCACACGATAAATCAGACGGACGCTAATGATCGAGAACACCTAACCCACAGGAGGAGTTAAAGTTCATTCCCCCGCTAGCCGTTGGAGATAATCGGCGTTTATTTAAAACGGGACCCGACGAAGCCTTCTTTTTAATTGAGGAGGAGGCGATAACTCAACAACTTTCCCGCGGCCGAGGAGAAGTGGGTTGGTTGGTTGGCTTTCACTCGCCCGCTCAAACCGTCCCTCTCATCCTGCAGAAAAACACTCGTGCCCGTCCTGGAGAATATTTCAGAAATTCATCCCAACAAGAATACTCACGCCTCGTTACTCCAGACCGGCCGATATACATTTCTGTTAACTCATTTCAGGGGGAGATCTACGATGTACAGACGCAGATCTTTTCATAACTAAGCGGAGTTAATCTAGAAGCGCCAAATAACACAGAATTTAAAGTCAAGTCCGGTGGAGACAGTTACGTTTGGAAAAAAAACGTTGTTTTTATGTGAATCTTTTTTCTGAAAAAATTCCTGTGATATTTCCGCATTCATGGAATTTATTCGACGACGGTCATTTATTTTAATATTTAGACGTTGATTGCAGCCGTCATTTTAATTTGAATATATATGTATGAATAGGAATTAAATAATGCAAATCTTAATTTCTATTTGGCGATTGATTTTACGTTTACGTGTAGGAAAAATTGCTGAAACAGCTGCGGTATTACGGGGCACATTTCTTACCGGTCCCGAAAAGTCATTAGCCGGCCCTGCTTTCGCCGATACCGGGGGGTCGGACCGATAAATTATTCGGTCGTCGTAGCCGTCGGGGGCTCTCATTGTTTCAGGAAAGGGCAGAGTTTCTCCGGGGGAATTAAGGCCGCCTCCGGGGAGGAGATTGCACAACTGACGGGCACGACTCGGCCTGTAATTGCCGGCTAAGTGAGCCGTA
Source organism: Lethocerus indicus (assembly GCA_019843655.1). Taxonomy (NCBI): domain Eukaryota; kingdom Metazoa; phylum Arthropoda; class Insecta; order Hemiptera; family Belostomatidae; genus Lethocerus; species Lethocerus indicus. The sequence continues at coordinate 17,919,200 of JACDQD010000005.1, read as the reverse complement.
ACCCGGCGTTGTCTCCGCTACCTCTCCGGTACCGTGCGTTTAGCCCGGGTTGAGCAACGCACATTTTACCCGCTTGTCGACCCGCCTCACCCCCAGCCTCGGCTATAGTACCTAGCCAAATAAATATTCTCAGCCTTTATTCCTCGCAGACTATGAGATATCTGTAATTATCCACTACTGTACACTAGTTCCATTGGAATCCGAATATTATAGGCCGAAAGAGTAGTGCAGCAAAGAGAGAGGAGCGGATAAAAAAGAAATGCCCTCCCTTTGACAAGAGTATCGACAGGAGTTGGACGAGCGAAGAGCTGTTACCGCGGCTCAGCCGAGGAGCAATGGCGTAATTGCCCGTTATATAAGAAGCGCGGTCTGCCAGTAAAATACTTTCCGATGACGGCCGTAAGACGGGACACAACAGTTGGCAAGCGGTTGCATACATTTTTCAGCGACAGGTGATTCCATCAGTTTGCAATAGGCGCTATTCCTTCATTAAGCAACAGCGAGGAACGAGGGAGCGTGCTGGGCACTTGATGGGGGCCCAACTTTGAACACATTTTCTGCGTTAAACACTATTCAATCGTCGTCTCACGATATTCAAACTGGGCGTCTACATACGCGTGCAAAATATTACCGAAAGTAACTTCTTTTTACGATATTTTATAATTTTAACAATTACAAGACATAGAAACGCGCACGCGTGCGTTACGCGTCTTACTATGTAGACACTAATTACTTGGGTGGAACAATATGGCGGAAGTCAGATACCGTATCAACAATTCAAAATAAGACTAATTGCCGTGGAAGAATTATCGCGCGTAATAATTACGAAAGGAATAAACGAAAATGGGACGTCTATTTAAATTTTCCAGTTATATATGTTTTTATTATTGCGGCGTGTACGATAATACAATATAGCTGGATATAAATTACTTTACTTGAGTTCAATCCTCAGGTTTGTGAACGTACAGACTAAATTCGTACAACACAGATCTAATTATTAGCCATTTAACGTAAACTCGCGAAAGTCATATCATTATGGATGTTTGATAAATCGTTACAAACATGGCGTCTTAAAAGCATAATTGTTTCGATAAAATGGAAGTCTGTTTTCGACCGGACTACACTCTACAATGACAAAGGCAATTTTCATAATTAACTCATCTTCTCGGGCTCGTGCTTTATTAATTGGCCGGTTTAGAGAGCGGACTGTTAGGATGATATTGTCGTACGGAGGCTCGGCGAGAGTATATGGGCTTACGAAGAAATTCAGTGTGTTAGGGATAGGATCGGCCTAGAGGAGCGGGCAAGGTCGGCTCTCCAACCAGGCGGAGGTCATCCGTCACCGGCACTATCACACACAGCTCCCTTCCCAATATGTCCCTCAGCCCGTGTCTCATTCTGTCACTCGGAGCCCAGTTTTAACACGCCAATCCCCCGTAAGAAATTCCTTCCGCCGGCTCCGGAAAATACACGCGGGACGCGATTCGTGTTTTAAACGTAAACTCGAATTACATCCGTTCTTTGTCCGAGACCTCAACCGTTTCTACAATCGGGCCAGAAGCCGCGTCCCAATTAAACGCGGTAAATATGAAAACCTCCGTTTCCTTCCTATCGCGTAAAAAGGTCACACCGCAATATCCACTGCCTAAAGAGGCCGTAAAATACCTTCGCCCGTTTTATTTTCACAGCTTACTGTCTGACCAGTTTTGACTTATTGCACAGTCAGTCGCGTATTTTATTACCTCTCTAAGCACATTCAGGCGCTTACGCCTCCCACGGCGAAAATTAGCAGCAAACATTCGACGCTATGTATATGTAAGGAGAGTTTTGTGTCGACTCTTGAACGCGTTCCAACGTAATAATCGAGTCGCATTCTTTTCCCCTGGACAGGCTACGCTCCATCTCAAAAGTATGCTTCAATTTCCCAGAAAATTCAGTTACTTAATCGACCCCTTAATTGTACTCGGCTATTAATATTTTCCGCTTTCCGAATTAAAAATCCAGTTAAAGCCGAAGAATTAAACAATAATCGAAAGAATGCATTTTCGCTGTTGAAAACTGAGGAGCTAAAGAGGGCTAAAGCCATGTATAGGAAAGGAAGGATTATGTATTGAATACATTTGTATTTATTAAAAGTATAATACGGTTTCTAAACCGTATAGGCCTATAGGTATATTTCATATACCATCTACAATGCCAAGGGAGCCTCGCAACACCTTTGTTTCCCGTTTCCTCTGCTCATTTACTCAGTTATTGGGCACGCCCCTGTTCGTGGTTGGCTAATTAGGACTAATTGCTACATCCCCGCAACTACGGGATGTGGAGGTCCCGTTGCCGTAATACCTCCCAAGGACAGAGACCTCCTTTTCGCCCGCTCTTGTTGTCCATCCATTTCCCCTCCACTCGTTATTTTAATTTTATAAAAAACCTAACCTTTTAGCCCCCTAAAACATGACTCGATACGTCCGGTGGTTAAAATAATAAAACGCAATTCATTCGCATCGCCACCCAGAATTGCCTCATCCGAGGTAAGTTCTGATCAGCTGTAGAAGAAATAACCGCAGGGATTTGAATAGACGGACGCGGTTGGAATTTTCTATCTGAGGGAACAGTGTTTGTATGGTGAGCGGTTGCGAAAGTTTTGCATAATTAACTAATACAAACGTTTCTTTGTACACTACGGTTTCCGTTGACAACTGAGACACGGTGTTAGAACACGGTAAAGACGTCTCGGAAAACGTTTAACGGCAGGAACAATGTGACGCAATGTACATTCATCGTAAGAGGAACGCGGGCTTAATACACGTAGAAACGAACAGTTGAAAAACAAAATATTTTTTGTGCATTTTTAATGATCCTTTATAGGCGTATATCGTATTTCAGAAAACACTACAAAGGAACTATGAATTATAATTCCAAAATGCAGGAAAAAACGCCGATAAATTCCATTGTACAAAAATAATCTTTCAGAACAGTTTTCCCCTAAAACAAAGCCTTAACTAGGCGGCTGTCACCCTACACACGATCTCAGTCTCACAACGTCTATATGATTCAGTGGAAGGCCTAAAAACATATTCGCATATAGCGAACCGTGTCCGGCAAACAGGAATGACACTGGAGTAAAGCAGTTAATACAGAACAATGGAAGATTGCAGTCTAGATCGTTTGAATTGTGAAGGGGGGCGCAGGTTGGTCAGTCGGGCACGCACGGACGGTCTGGGTCAGAGCTGGGCAAAGCCGGCTCCAGAAGCACGTCCCGCTCCCAACTCCCTGACCCCGTATTCCAAACCTGTATACGTATATCGGTCTGTTTTTGTGTCGGCCGGTCTGGCCGCGAGGCGAGCCCCACGCCCCTGAGGAAGTGCCGATGCACCAAGGTCAGGACCTTGGCCCCGTTCCCTCCCCCTCCCACCATCCCATCAACAAGGTGCCCCTCACAATCATGCTACGGCGACGAATAAATCCTTCAATCTAGCGCCATCGCTAATTACCGCGTTAAGTCTCTTAATGGGCCGCCGACTTAATGGCACATCGGAGTGATTTAACATTTTCCCTTGCACGCGACTCGTGTCGCAACGCGGAGATTGCGATTTATTATAACCTCGCGCTCTCTATAACCATTCGTCACGTTTATCTGATAAAAACCATTTGAATTTAGTCCACATTTATATCACGGCTAAGATTTATAGTATAATGTAACTTCTAATGAATATTTATTTATTTCATGATTACCGCGGGAGATTTTCCAGGCTAGATTAGTTATTTAGATTGATAGGACAAAATATATAATTGTGGTTATCGTTTTTAAATGTGTTAGACGTTTTAAAAAAAATTACGCTCAATTTAACTGAATTTGAATGCACTAACTCATAATCCATATGTTCCATAACATTGTGTGTAACACAAATAAGTGCCTCATTCAGGTATTACGTTACCAAATTACCAAATCTGTATGCATATAGGTGAGGGGAGGCCAAGTGGAGAAAATCGTAAGATGAATGCTACTCCAGATTCAGCCGGACCCAAGAAACCTTCAACTAAAATAATAAATTTATTTCTGATAATCTTATAGACGGGTACGAGAGAAGTGGGATTATTATGACCATGTATCCCGTTCACAAGCCAGTCTACACTATGCCGGTCTGGGACTAGACCGGTTCCGGCTTTTACAATTTATCTGAACTAAGCGACCCCATGCAACAATTGGCGACTAACGCGAATGCTGGCTCGAAGCCAAACCAGAATATTCAACTACCTTCTATTCACTGGGACCACACTCTAGACACTCATGAAATTCATCGTTGAACAAAGTTAATTTGTCGTCTATATTAGAAGGGAGAATAGAAATTAGCACCGTTCTCGTTGGCCGAGCGAAATGTGGATCCAGACTTGGCCGAACCGGTGACTCCCCTGGGGTTCATAAATCAACACAAATGAGGGCACTTGTTTGTTTGTGTTTACCGTCCAGCATCCATGAAGGTCCCGGCTCTAAAAAGAGCGCCACGATTCGGAACCCCGACCCGCCACAGAAAGGTATACACAAGTTGGGACAGCAAAACACTGCAGGAAATAATATCCGGTTTAATAAACATTTCATCGGATGGACGCCGAGCAAAAAACACTCCGATCGTAAGAAGAGCCGCGCAGTTTTATCGGAGTCACTAAATAGATCAAATTCGCAGGAATCTTTGGGCTCGTTACAGCAGGCGACAATTGTCTGAAATACTCCTGAATATTAATCAGTATTTTTTTCAAATATTAAAACATGAAGAAGTTGGAAGTCCGCAAGTGGTGCTCTCTGAGATATACTGGTATTTGAAGGCTGTTCTGGAACACGTCTTATCGGCCGTGGGTTGATTAGGCGGCCTCCTCCCACCGCGTGCTTATCGTCCCAATGAAGGATGCGGTTTTACAACGATACGCCAGCCACTTGTTTCCTCGGTGAAGGAAAATCTGAACCTAAATAATATCGCAGGCGGACGAAGCGCTAAAGGTTATCTCTTTCTCTGCTCAGTTTTATCACAGCCACGAACGAGACCACCAGCTTTCTTGGAAGTGGATATCTTGGACAGACGGGGTTTTATTTTCAAGTCGCGCGGATGACAAAAAAGAGTATCTTTTCAGGAAAACTGAACACTGAGTGTGACTAACCGAGAATTGTGGATAGTATATTTTGTTAGTAGTTCTGTACCTCTGTAGAGGTTATTATGTTAAATATCCTCGATGGCGGTACGACGTGATGGTGTGGAATATAATGGCAAGACAATATAGAAATGAACTTTAAATTTAAATTAGATACTTACATTGGCAATAATAACTTGGGGGATTTTGTTAAGACAGGAATGTAGAGAGTGCGGTCTGTTGCGGACAAGGCAAGGGTTGGGAGGAATTGTGGTTTGAGAGAGAACTCGGTTGCGGAAGGAGTTTGGGTGGCGGTGTAGGCTGGCAGCGGTGGCAGAGCTTACCGTTATTCGAGTGACCGACCGTTAGTGGCAATGGAAAAGCGTTCTTAGCGGACGCATCGCCGCAATACAGACACCCTCCTTTCCCTCCCAGCAACAGTTGTTTGCTGCTCTTAAACAGCTGTTCAGACACACAACTGAATGGCGCAATAATAAATAGAAGGGAGAGAGCGAGAGAATGAACCAGAGGAACACGCTGAGGGGTTGTCAACTAGTTTACCTCCGCCCGTTTCCCACCACCCAACAGTGGAACTAACGAAATCGGACCGATGTGAATTTTCATTTACATGTCTACAAAGGCTCTTATTATGACTGATTTGAATATTGTCGCTATAGTTCATTTGTGTAATTTCATTTTAAAATATACTAAGCTAAGGTTTATGTTATTACAAAAATATGCACTGTATAACACACCTAATCATTTCAGTATGATAAGCAGCGCGATTACTTAATAAATTGGAGAGATTTTACCTCTCGTTTCTTCCGCAAGTAAGAATAATAAGAATTCCTCTAATTAATTACAGAAATTGAAATAGAGTGTGCATATTTGAAATGATGGCTCAGGAAATTCTGCGCATTATACCCTTAATTTAACTTGGCAGGTTGACTTGATTAATATTGAAGACAATTAAATTTGGCAAAACATTCCACACTATAATCTCTAGTCATTGTTATAACAATGAAAAATTCCGGTGATCGTAAAAATATATTATATCCAATAAATTAAATTATATTATATGATGTATTTCGTGAGCGTAACGATTTAAGTCACAGATAAGAATTGCTGTCCGGAATATCGTGAAATTGCTTTCGAGAATCATTATCATTGCAACTTCAGAAACTTATGTATTTTAAACAATGGTTGCTCGGATTGCTTACGCTCGACATAAATAACTCTAATGCATATACAAAGAACCCGGAGGATATTACCATACTGTAAGGGCCGACTGCACCAGTTAAATAAGCGGCTTAAAAAAGGGAAGACGAAAACCAATTTTCGCGTGACCGCTCAATAGACAGGGACTTTACTGCCGAAAGATGGCCGTCTAATCCTTTGCCGTCATAAATCTCAATTCCCCTCCCCCCGTTCGCCGACACGAACGGCGGAACCCCCGCAATAACTTTTTTGAGGCGAGGTGGGCGGAGGTGGGCTCACCCTCGCTTCCAGGTGTCGGTGAACGGGAGCGGGCCCCGACGCAACTACTATTCAAAAGACGAAGAAGAAGGGTAAGAGGCGAGATTGGGGGGGGGGGGTTGTTGGCGAAGACTCCTCCCGGAGGTTGCACGTGTGCGGCATCGGGGGCCCTGGGCTAAGGTCCCCGCAGCTCTGAAAAGGAGCGCTCCGAACAGCTGGAGTCCATCCGCGCATTGTCCCCCGGCCCTCTTCTCACCTGCGTCCCCACCTCCTTCTAATTCTCCTTGCACTACCCCCTTGGACTGGCCGGCCACCCCCTTTCCTCCTTTTACCCCGCGAGGAGGGCATCTGCCCCTCGACCCGACCCTAGGGATTTGCCCGTACGTCAATTACACGTTAGGGGTGGGAATATACGGATTGTGTTTTTTTATTTTAACTCGGTAGACTCGGAGTTTTTATTTGGGATAGGCGGCGGACAAAAAGGTGGACGCTTTGTCCCCGACAGGAAGAGTTACATCTGCCCCACTGTCCACATGTACGCTGTTTTGAGCCCAAATAAATTGACCAAACTAGAGACGAATAATGAGAATGTTTGTCGATTCCAAAATAATATTCCGCTTTAAATATTGTGCAATGAGCCTTATAAAATGTACTTAGTCAAAATCAAACAGCTTTAAAAAGATTAATAATATTCACAATTAGGTTTATAATTAAGGTTCCAATTGTCTCATAAATTGCCAATATAAACGGTTCCAGTAGATTTCGAGCATTCATAGACGGTCTTTAAATGCCTTTCGGTTTCCCAACTTTTGGTAACTATTTTTGTTTTGTCCGTATACGGATAAACAATAAAAATGTTAGGTTTCCTTATTCTTTCAACGATTCTATTATAAAAATGTAATTGGATCGTACTTATAGTCTTAATTCTTTTTTAAGGTATACGCCGAGTAAGATTACCTCGTTTTAAACAGTCGGTTGAAGAGATGTTTCACATTCCGCGTGGCACCTGCCAACAGCGAAGGCCGTACCTGCACGTCGGGCAACTAAGTGGGCGCACCAAATGTACCCTTAAGGAAGTCAAGATCCTGAAGTCACGTCTCGGCCTCTAGCCTGCGACCTTTGATTCTCCTATTCGGATATTCATCACGATTTCCTATTCATTTAATTATATACGGAAATAAGTTCCGATACGGATTTAAATCGAGAAAACCTTTTTTCGTACGTCTTACGATTTATTCAGACGTTGTTTTAAGAAAATACGAAAATACGTTTTAAAAATACGATCTCGATATATTTGACAACAAAAATGGTAAAGACCAGAGGTTATTCTTCCCCCACGTACGATTTCTATCTTAGAGATGAACTTTACGCGAATTTAAGTAATGTAATTTTTTCCTGGAGTTGATGAGGGTAATGCCGAAAATTTTACAATAGGAGGCTGGTCATCATCCACACGACAATCTTCTAAAAATAAATCCATTCCACTGTATACCAAATTATATGGTTCAATAATAATCCTAAAGTCTAAGTAATAAGTATACACAATTTTTTTTCGCACATTAATTAAACCAATTATGACCCAAATCATACAATCGCCAAAACTATAACCTTCAGCTTCGTTTATTCCGCTTGAGAATGTGCTTTCATTTTTTCCAGTAGGCTAGGTGTCTGGTAGTGACGGCTGGAGAAAACCAAGAACGTTTTGATAACAAGTCCAATAAGTGGGTTGCTTCCAGCACCGCTTAAGAACGGGAGCTTGAAACCACTCAGCCCCCATCCACCACCGCGCATACCCGGCCTTCCGCTCCGCTTGGCACTCGGTATCTGAAACTGCGCAGACAGCAAAAAGGCCCCGGTTCTGGAGGGCTTTGAGAAAAAAAAGCTAGCAAATAAAGGCGTGGTCCCGAGGCAGGAACCTCCCGAGGAATGTAAACACCTCGGGGCGGCCTGGACCCTCCCATTGTTGTCTGCGGGACCGCGACGAATCCTCACGCCGACAATGCACGCTTAGGAGACAAGAAAAATACCAGATATGTGTTATGTTATACGAGCACGCTCACCGACCTTTTATCCTTTCTACGATTGTCGGCCTTCCACAGTTCGGGGAAGGATGGATATTTGTCCAAGAATTACCAGCCAATTTGCTGGGCGGGGAGTCCCTCCTTTCTTCCTTCGCTTCGGTTAAAGAAGACATTAGAGCGGTATAGAGGGGCACCGAGAATCCTCCATTCGGGCGTTTGAGCCGTTTGTTTGTTCAAATATTACGAAGGAACGAAAAAAATTGATGTATATAATATCCGCAATGCGTTCTTGTAAAAACGATTTACTAGCTGGGTAACACAACATTGTCGCTTCCACTAGTATGCTAGAATTTAAAAGAGCGAAGTGTCAATGGCTCCCCTATCCATTAAAATAATTTCGTTTCACCCAAAGAAACGTCTAGAACAATTACAAAATATACAAGTTTGTATTAATAATCCGGAAATATCCACAGAATGTCAGACGGCTTAGGTTTTAGTCATTATGACAAATTTGTGATTGGATTGGGGCATTATAAATTGCCTCGTCTGAATCAAAACGGCCTATCGTCATTATCAATATTGGCTGTAGCTTTAGGATAAACACCTAAAGTGTCTACACACAACTACAAGTAAATAACAATCATTCTACATATAAAACATCTAAAGAAATTATAAAAAACCTTGTCTATTTTATTATGAATGATATTTTGAAGAATTGTAAACTGAAATAAAGGATATTTATAATAATACGTTAATCATACAATAAGATACACGCCAGTGGATAATATGAACTTTTTAGTTGCATTATCATAGAGCAGCCGTAGATAATAAAATTTTAATAATAATATTTTCATGGATGTAGCCCGTGCCGCGCCCCATTTGAAGCAGGAACCTGCACAGAACCATGACTCCGCCGAATTGAGTAGAAAATATTTATTTCTATGACATTTCGTCGGGTTATTGTAGTGACGCAAAAAATGAGGATATCGGGGGCGAAGAGGCCGGGAGGCGGACAATGGGGCAAGGTAAGCCCCCGAGGGGTTGTTGCGCTTCTGCCATTGAACTGTTGCTAGGCTACGTTCGCCGGTAGATGAGGGAAACGCCCTTAAGACGGGTAGCAAGCGATGAGGGGCGCCTTCTGACTAACCGCCTCCCTCCAACCGCTCATTATTCCTTCTCCATTCACTCCTCCGCGACACATCTGCCACTCATCCCCAACCCCTTATTGCGTCCTCGGCCCCGAGTATCGCCTTCGGCCAGGAAAAGGTCAACTGGTTTCAAATAGGAGTATTATACGTCCCCGTGTGAAATGGAAATTATATATGGGAAATATTGAATGGAACGGCGATTATTTCTAGTATAAAAAAAGGAAAATTTCGGAACGTAATTTGCTGCCATATAAAAGTGACCAGCCTATTCTGAGATCGAAACAGTGGTATTATATTAAGATCAATTTCACTGACTTTGCCTTGTAGCGAAATGTCTTTTTTATAGATATACTACTGACCCTGACGAAAACCTAAATCGGTCCAAACTGGGTATGGCAGGGATAATAGTATGCCGAGTATTAAACAATTCGAGGAGAGAATTATCTGGAAATTAAATTTACCCTATTATATAAAGCAGAAATGGGTCAGGCGCTGCTAGCCGAGAGAATGTGCAGTGTCACAGTATTTTGGAACGTTTTACATGAGGAAGAAACAGAAATGACAAGTATAATGCCCAGATGACTGAAACCATCTGTTCCATCTGAGAGACTAGCTGATATTCTCATGAAGAAAAGCATATTCGATGATTGAATTTAACTTAAATATTAACAACATATTGAGTTTCTCGTGGTCTCATATTCTCGATTATCGTGTTCCGCAAACGTATATACCGTAACCAATTAATATAAATGAGTTGTTTCCTGTAATAGCTGACCGGAGTTAGTGAATCGCTGGCGCAATTTTCTATCACGAATCGTGTTTTGGCCTTAATCAAGCCCGGTTTCATAATACATCACTGTATTACCACAGGTCTAGGTTATGAGATCAACTCGATATTATAATGTTCATAACATGACAAAATACACTTAAAATCCCACAACTATGAATTAGGATCGACAGCCGGTAAGGCCAAGAAGTTTCAAATCTCCTCTCGGAATCTGCTTAATATCGTGAAAGTATCGGGAAATATAGTTCGGCAAATGTAGGTTGTCCCTCTCTACTATTTCAGGAACGTTACGATAGTGCGTTAGAGAATTTCTCAAATGTCTCTACTAAGGAGGGTTAACGGTTTTTTCTGTTTCGGTAAGGGGTGAGAGGGGGGGGGCCGCATTGGCCGTACGTACCCTCTGTCTCGGGTAAAGGAGGCCAGAGTCGTGGGGAGTCTGTTGCGATCCGGAAGGAAGTGAGCGGCGAACCAGCTGTCCCGCCGGAGAACAACTCGGAAGTCCTGTTTTGTCGTCCCATTGTCGAGGCGGTGAGGGGGGGGGGTGTGGGGTACTCTCTCCGTCTGGCCCGGGTCTATACACATCTGCATAGTTTCTCCGCATGGCGGCCTATACCACCTATCTTCACCTGCCCCCACGACTTATCCGAACTATCGTAATTATTGGATCGCGCGCAATTAACAGAAAAAGGTCCGATGACCCGCTCATGACATCCTCCGAATTAACAGACACCTCTCCTAAAAAAAAGTAAAACCGATTTTTAACACACCTCATGGATGTTTCCCATCTCCTGGGAACCCAGTCAGAAATATTATTACGATAAAACTTAATGCTTGTAAATCCGGATTCTTTAGGGGGTCCGCGAGGGTTTTCAATATCCGATCACGACTCCACCTAAACCTCAGGTAGACTCTAACTCTCTATTTGAGAAGACAAATATGGCCCCAGGTCTGTTTCGGCTTCACGCCATTCCATCCAGTCAGCAGAAAAGCAGAAACTTACAAACTATCTTAAATCAGACAGATTAGTGGGAATTATTATGGCTGCGTAGATATGTCTAAACTAATTCAGAATAGTCGAAAAATTGGACGGAGGCCACTGCTGGCGAATGTGGGGTTTAATCCCCCGAACCATTCAGCCCGGTAATCTTCTGTGAAGGAGGCCATAGTCAACATTTATTATTTTTAATTGAGTATAATACTTTACCAATTTTATGCCCTGTTTGTGTTAAATTCGAGTGTTTATTCGAATTAAATTGTGTTTAATATTCGTTTGTTATTATATGTGCTGATAAGTGTTTTACCCTTTGTCAGATTTTTAAGTAGATGATGTTATTACATCGTGTTTCAGTTGTAAATATACGAACCTAGGGGATGGATCTTAAAGGGAATGATTAAAACAGTTTAGTTAGACAATAGGCACGTGAAACAAATACTGTTGAACTGATACAGTTTCATAGACTGGGTTGTACTTCACATTCGGTGGGGAGTACACGAGCTGCTGTCTATTTCCGTCGATGACTAAACGACAACTCATCGACCGCACCGCCCAGTAATCCGGATTCCGTCCGCTTTTAGCCACTTTTGCCAAATTCGATAAATCACAAAGGTTCTGCGGGGAGGGGGGGAGGGGATCTTTATATTCCGCTAAGAGAACAATGATTGTTGGTGAGCGCGTTCCAAACGGGAGTGGGACACCTGCTTTTCAACTAAATTGCCGCCAATTGACGGGACGGGCGAAAAAATAAACGGACGGGACCCGGGGGGGCATTGTTGGGTCCAAAAAACCGAGTCCGCCCCAGGCAACAGGCCAGCGGTACAAGATACATACTTCACAGCGCTCTAACCCGACATCACAAGGGGTGAGAAAACTCCCTTTTTTAATTAAAGTATTATACGTAGTTCAATAGCGTACTCGTACTTTTGTACCTTTGTTTACAAATTCGCAATTGGCCACCGTCCCCTGCCTGTAACGCGTTTATGGTTAGGATAAGTGACCGCTACCAGAGATCGTGGCGGTCTAATTTCCTGACTATGCTAACATATATAATCTTCCGTCTCTATACGCTTACGTTTTCCTAACATAGTGTAGTTACCGTCTTTTCCATGAAATCAGTAGCATTCCGTTTGCACTATAGTGGGTGTGTTTACACGCCGTTCGGCTGAAAATTTAACGCCCTGACAACGTGGTCGTGTCTTGTATTTTCTTTAATACAGAGCCCGAATGTGGCTCACCATATTAATGACAATGGCGTAAAGCTTATACAGGATTAGTTTATTATTATTTCTATCTGCATATTCATTTTGATACCTCGGACAAACGCGTTTCGATCTAACTTCAGGCTTCGTTGCTAACAAAGACTCGGTTTTTCGAACTCTTTTTCATGGATTGAATCAGTCATTGGTCCACCACTTGTGGTTTGGTAAAGGAGAGTATCTCCTTGTTAGAGGGGCGGCCTCCGTCTGGAGCGCATCTGTTATTGCTAAATCAGGAATACATCCCGGGCGAGAAATAGTCACTTCTCTTTCCGCTCCCCCTTTATCGCCTTCTGCCTTGTTCCACTCCTCGGTTTGGACACACGCGTTCACTATATATACTTGTGTAAAACCCTTCATTGACTCCCGGATCGCGTCCCTCCCCTCTCGCCTTTCTCCCCCGCTTTGGGCTCGCCCTAAAATTAAAAAGCGCTACTCCCTGCCCAATGAGTAGACCATGAGTAGTCGTATGACAATACGACCGTCTACTCCAGTAGGACGGACCACAGCAGCGGAAACTAACTAATTTAGAACGCAGCTAGAGAACTTAGTAACCCAATTTAACAATCGGGTTGCTGAAAAAAACTGCCATTCGTTACTATAATGAACGAGAATGATTTCGGGTATTTATATTGAGTTGATGTATACCTGTAACGAAAGATATGAAATCATATAAAATAATATATGCGGAACACAGACAAAAGAAAACTGGCCGCTCTTATTCAATTTTGTCATTCCCTTACTTATTCTATTAATTCATTTTTGAAATAACAACTACTTTAATTTGAGAAAACGTTTCGATGGAAAAAATTATAACGGAAGGAACTTGAAGGAAAAATGACCGGCTCTTTAACCATAATCATATTTGCGGTTATTTGGAGCACAATGCTGTGTATATCATAATGGGCTGGTAAAATGGGGGACCTATCGGCAATGTTTAATAACGATGAAAAATTGGCGGGTGGGTCGACATCACGTGTTAATAGGTTTGTATCCCGTGGTGAAGTTAATTTTAATGCGGACATTAAAATATACGCGACTAATATACGGGAAAATAAATATATCAGAGATAGACCGGAAGAGTTCGGTTTGAAGAGCGCACATATTCCAATTTGACGAGGACTGTTTTCTCTGGTGGGCAGATATGCCGCTGGCTGTATTTCATAAATAGTTAACTGGCCGCGGGCCCCCGAATGTAATGGAGATGGAGACGCTGTTAACGGGGCGGGCTCGTAAACTGTCTGCTTACTACACCGAGCATGAGTGCGCCGCGACCAAAATAAGTCCCAACCCCAGGTGTCTGGATTTCAACCAAGAAATCTTTACCACCAGTGTCCGGATTGACGGCGATTAAACTCGTGGTGGACTGTCCCTCTTGTGTATTTGCATGTGTCTATCTGCGTGAGTGTGTTGTATACACATTCACTGGGCCACTATATAAGGCCAGAGGCGTACAAAACCGGACCTCCAAGCACGAAGATTGGCTTGCACTTGGACAAATTTTGAATTTGCATTTAATTAAGCCCCTGTGCAATAATTCTGGCAGCAATTTGAAAATTGCTCTGCAAGTTCTAATAACTCTTCGCAAAATTAACGAGAGAGTCCCTCAAGTTTTGGTGCCAAATTGTCCGCCCATTTTTCGCTTCACTTTCCGCAGGTGTCCTCCAACATGAGTGAGTATTCAACGAATTTCTGTTTAGAAGCGTCGAATTATTTTCGAGTTTACTTTAGAATCTTCAGAAAAACAGAAAAGCGTTGAAATTAACCCTATAGTGCTCTGTGTTACTAATTAATACAGGTAGTGCTCTGTGTGACTAACAGAGCAGATGGGGGGGGGGCATTTCACGACACGCTATGACTAAACCGTCACTCACACCCAGATCTCAGGGGATTCGCTGAGAATAAGCGGTTCAGACCGACCGCTTCGTCCCGTAGATGGGCCGAACGTTTTTCGACAATGTTCAGGGCCAGGTAAATTGGGTGGCGGCGTGAGGTACGGCCCGCTAACGCTTTAGACAATGAGCTTAATCTAAATATAGGTGAAAGCGGCTGGCACTTCTCCTGGGGACATGTGGGCCCGTGTGAGTGCGTAAGGGGGCACAGATGCGCGACATACCTATCGGGGCAGACAGTCGGACGGAGAAGCGCACGTGGCCTCCTCCTAGTCTGTATTTACAGCAACAGCTGCGCCGCTATACAGTAACACCTTAAAACCAGACCTAAGCATCGCGACGCCGCTAACTCCCTCGCCTATAAACGACGCCCCGCGTCAAGTTTCTTTCTCTGTCAAAAAATACAAGACGTTCCCGCATATTCCGCGTAGGGTCTACATCCATTTCTACACGATGAATTTCTTTTCACGAGATACTGCCCCATTTATTACCTAAAGATTTGTATCGAGGACACGCCTCTTCGCCGTTCCACCATTTGGAATTCTAAACCAATTTTAACTGGTTGAACTGGTTTAACAAGGGAAACGAATGGACCATTATATAAACATTTACATAGCGGAGCTATTTTACGGAGTGTCAAATGGGGGTATAGAGTCCCGTGGTTGCTTGGTAAATAATAGTGTTTTCTTTTATAATATTTTAGCAAGTTATTTGTTAGATATAAGGAAGTCCGGAATAAAAAATAAATAATCGGTTTCAGGTTGTTGAAACTGTGAGGTCAGTGTCGAGACGGTGTACCTCCGATTGTATCCCCCTTTCTTTCCACGTCGGTGGCCATATCGAGGAACCCGTTCCGCTTCGAAGTCTTCTTCTTGGACTCCAGAAATACCGTATATGGGTCGGACGCCCGCGGGATGGCTCATTATACTCCGCGGCTGCTCGCAATTTTCGCGAAGGCCGGGGGTTGTTGAAGGGGGGGGGAGGGGAGACGGCAGACAGGATCTTGGCGGCAGTCCATAAACGAACCGGGATTTCCATACCGCTTATGACGGCCCCGATCATAGGCCCGGTGTTATTATCCGTTCTCGCTACCGTCTCAGTCCGTGAATCGCGTGGCGCGGGCGCTCCGGAACGGCTCCTCCGAGAGGTCGGGAATATTTTCGGATGTAATTAAATATATTGAGTTAGCACGTGCTCTTGGCAAGGGACACCAAAAGTTGAGAGGGAACATTTGTGAGCGGGTGTTCCGCCACCGCTCGCGGGCCGCGTCTATATAAAGGTGACGACGACGCCGGCCCGCCTCCACCACCAGGCTTTTCTTAGATGGTTTTTGTTTTTTCATCACCCCCCTTTCAATCGTACTGAAACCGAAATTGTCCGATATTGTATACTGGAAATCATCCAATAATCTTCTTTTGTATCGTTCGAAATGTTTTTTATAACTATAGTCAGTTTTAGAAAAATGAAACTTCTTTAATTACCACTTAAGATTATTAAGTCCACACGGTGGTATTTCAAACAAAGTATTTGTATTTAGTTCATATTTCCGAATGGACATTTACATAGTTCAATCATAAACGATTCATTTCTTTCCTTCATGAACAGGAACTAAAATATACTCTAATTTAAATACTGGAACGATATATTGATCAAGTTACATGAAATGAAGGCAGCAAGGCACTCCCGATTTTAGCACCCGTTTAAAACGCAAAGGGCGGTAAATCAGTCGAATATATCACTTTTCATAATATGTTACTTTCCATGCGTCGAGGAAAAGTAAACTCAAGAATTCAAGGATATACTCCCCCACCCCCCACCACTTCGTGGGTATTTTTTTCGCGTACTCGGCTCGAAGACTAAGGCGCACGGACAAGGACAGATTGTTTATCGGAAAAGTTTAATTGACTCAGATTGATGATCTTGGAAAGATTGATGACGTTTACATGCAATGGAGTCTCGGAGGTTGTGCCGCTTGGACGGAAGGAACGGGGCGGGTCGTCACTTGTTTTAATTGATCACGAAGGCGGAGGCAATCAACCCCGGACGATAATCGACCTCTTCTTAGCTTAAAACATTTATCAGTCGAGTTAACTAATCTGCATATATTCTTGTTTGGCAATTGTTCTTTCGGCAGCTGTTTACTAGTGCTGCATTCAACCTTCATTAAATGAAAACCAAGGAATTTAATTTAAAGCATTAATGGAATAAATCAAAATATATTTCATTATTTACCCACCATATAAAAATTACATTTTCAAGACACTCAGAAATTAAGGAAATATGATCAATGGTCATACATACTAGCCGCACCAGTGATTCGAAATATCTTTATGTTCGAAAACGATAACGGGACGTAAATCCTTTAAGAGTTATACTGAATTTATGAAAGTTGCCTGGCCGTATGGCGAGATCTGTTCTGGTATAAAAAAGAAAAGGATATTTATGCGAGGCGTTGGAATCGTCATAATCCTCTCCCTTCTTTGGCCCGTTGGTATGCATTTCAGACATGTTTCGAGTTGCATATACTATAGGTTCCCCCCGACTTCTGCTGTTGGCACGACAACTAATGAAATACAAACAGCCAACATTTGAGCAATTACAGCTACCTCTTTTCGTGGTTTTATTCCTGATATAACCTTCTTATAATTAAGGCCTTCTCGCGTACACCTATATGTAATTACGAATGTAATACATGTAATCATGAGAATCAAGAAATACTTGTATTATATAGCAGATTTTTTTTGTGAGGGTTAACAGGAAAAACGCGACTGATATAAAATATTATAAATTCGATTATAATGCGTAAACAATTCGTAATTCAGAAATATATTACAGATCATATTGTTCAGTACACAAGTGTCGACCCAGTTGCAAATGAAGGCGCTAGAGTAGAAAATGCAGAGTGAGGGAGATGGAGAGGGGCGAGCGTACATCACCAGACCGCGCTCCGTAATGGACTTGCACTTGTCGTACATGCCCCTGCGACTGGTTTATAAACATCAACCGGAGATAACTTATCCTTTAAATACGTACGGGACCGTCGGCCCATAAATTAATTCTTCCTTTTTTGTTCTCTCTCTCCCCCCTCCTCTCCTTCTCCCACTGTAAAGTGGCTTCGGATCCACGAATGTCCCGAGGGACACGGCACTTTCCCAACCTATCTGTCGTCGGTCGCTCCGGCGTTTGAAATAGAGCTCCGATTTGCATAATTCGACTAATAACGCCGGAGCAGGAACCGGCTGGCCGGGCATCCAGCCCAATGATAAGAAGATTAAAATTATGATAAATGGCCGGGACCGGTCCGCCGTAGTTATTATGACTGCTCGGGGTTCAGTATTCCGCGCGTTCGCCTCTTAGCGTCCCTCATCAAAAATATTTACATTCAATTCCGCAAAGGCATCGACAAAATGGTAATAAAAACATATAGTGATATTATAAAATGTCGATAATTATTAAGAATTGTCTATAAATATGTGTCTTGTGTAAGGCAACTCCAGCAATATATATCTGCATTAGCAAAATATTGCACAATCTGTGCAGGACAAACATCGGGCTGCCTGACCTTTTTAAATATATTCATTCAGAATTAAATCTGATAAAATTACAACACTTAAATTTCTGTCTGAGTCAAAATGACAGAAGTGTCTGGAGTTAAAGATAAAAAATACAGGGTGGGTAGGTGTGAGTGTGGCCGGTTGTGTGTGTTCCAATGTTGGGAGGAGCGTCTGCTCGTCTTTTGTGTGTATTAGTTGCATCTGTTCTACGTTGGCAAGTAGCAAGTATTCTGGCCAATGTTTAGTTGCAGGGTTGTAGCTTGTTGCACTGTTATATGTCCCGGGGCCTACGTGCCATATGTGCCGCGGCCACACGCACCACCGGCACAGGCCCACTCACACAAGTCGCCTGCTTTGAGAAAACCAAAAATACACATTGAGATAATAAAGCGTCCTTCTCCCCCTTGAGGTTGACCAGCAGCACCAGAAACGCCAGACCAGTTCACTTAAATACATACACCGAACCTAGAACCAGACTTGGGCTTCTGCTTCTATATTTCCTGAATAGCGTTTGGGGTAACGTCCCGGCCAAACTTCACAAACGTTAATCTCAACTGAATACTGGCTTTTAGTGCTTGACAAATTAAAGCTCAACCAGTAATAAATAAATTTCCTAGAGATACTTAAAGCCATTATAGCACTTGTTACATTCTTTTATCTGTTTCTCCCTCTCTCTCTCCCTATCTCTTTCATTCCTCCCGTTCAGGGGACATCAGAGATAGACTGGACCCAGCGACCTCACGGCCTCAGCTCTCCCTACATACATAATCGCGAGGAATTAAAAAAGCATCCGATTGTGTCAAATTTAACTCAGAAAGATATCTAAAATTTAATATTCTGATATATGACGATTTTAAATGTTTCTAAAATGAATTCCTGATAAGCCATTATAAAACAATATCCTATTTATAGTATTATGTAAGTACATATACGGAGAGTGAGTGAGAGAGACACAAAAAATCATTATAAACTTTTCTTGCTGTGAGATTTTTACAACAAAATTGTAAGAATAAAACAAACCAGCGTGTCCCTTCAGTTATAAATGAAGCCATTTCCGGATGAGCTATCCATTCTGAACAGTACCAACGTCATCCAATAGTCATAAAAGTGTCCTCCAATGTTGTCCCAAATAATCCTACTCGCCGACTGAATATAGATGGGCCACTTGACCTCGTTCAATAGCAGTGACGTCCTTAGTACAATTACAATAGGATTAAGTGTGCCGTCACTGGGAGGTTTATGCTTCCAACTCTTGCCACCCGATACTATCTCAAAAAACAGAGACGATTTGGCTTTGCACAAAAATCTCATTTTAATGGCGGAGCTATTATGTGTTTTATGTTCATATATCCCAAGATGGTATGAGATATTAAAGCGTATATACTCAACGAATGAAGAAGAAATGATGGAAAATATTCGATTAGTTTGTCCGTACCTCGTCTCAACCTTAATTTCTCAACTTTACAACACCACCTACTCAGAAGGTTATTGAAACCAGTATATCTCGTGCGTATGAAATATGAAGAAATGGTATTTATTATATATTCGAATTACATCAACAGGTCAGTAACCTGACCGTGAATAATAGAGAAATAGAGTGAGAAGTTATGGGACTCGAATCAGTCAACAGACCGTGTGAATATTTCCAGTGTTATCTCGGACCAGGTGTATTGCGCCACAGTCCGCAGCTGGACCCCGGAGCTGGAGAGCCCAAGAAGGTCTTCCGTGGGAAACCAATCCGACCCCATTTAATCTATCCAGGTTTCGACGAAACGTGATCTCGGAAAGTTACCCCATCGATTTATCCGCTATCTCTATTGCATTTCCAATCGCCCGTCGTAAACAGTCCTAGGAAGTGGATATAATATACAGGAGAAGGTCAGGCGTGTTCGCGGCTCGTCAATTACAGGGGCAGTTTCCCTGTTCCGGGCAGAACCCGGAGTGGATTTCGGCGGAGGCTGTCGATTTTTATTCGGTACGCTCAGTTTTGAAGGACTACCCCACGCTGTCGAAAGGCCAGAGAAACCGTTCGGCGAAAAAACCAATCGGCGATGTGATATCATTCGCCCGGGAAGGTCTATCGTTTTCGTGATATTGCTAGAAGATTCGAGAAACCTCAGTTCCATTTCAGTTATATTCCCAGAATAACGAAGTCATTTAAATCATGCAGAGGTCTGATGACATTAAATACTAATGGACTAGTTGAGTTATTAGTCAATTTGTTCCAACACAATACGTTGTTGACACTAGTCCAATACAATATCGTTTTTTCTCAAATTTTACGAAATATAAGAATATATTTTCGAAATAATTTAACATTTGCGGGGATTATTACATTTATTATCTAAACTCTTTTTGATGTGAATTATGTTTTTTGAACTCATGTTCCTGATTGTAAGGACGGATAAATTAATTCTCTCTATGTAAAATCTCTTGAAATATCGTTCCATCGAGAATTTCTCAGCTACTAGAGCGTTCAGAGAGCGAACGTAAAATCAATTCTGCAACGTATTACAATATGAAAGGGGTTGGGAAACTGAATGGCAAATAGTGTGCCGGATAAACGGTGGTAGGTAGGAGACAGGTGGTAGGGCCTAGGGTGAGTGACCGAGGCCGGTTCCCACGCGGTCCAGGAAGGGGTTCGACCCGCCGTCTCCGGGGGCCGACCCGGGGGTTGTTCCGCGTCCACACCCCTTTCAGACGGTGTCACAACCCGCCGCTCTTTTTGTTAAACGTCCATTCAATATTATTACGCCGTCGGATTCTTTTCTGTGGGGCCCCGTCCTAAAGGGCCAAACACGGTGTGTTTAGAATTTCCAATTGTATGCGGGAACTCCTATAAATCACTCCCCTTTGTAACGCCTTAAACAAGTTAATCATCGAGGAGATCCACGTATAGTGACCATCTGAAGGTGTCAAAACCTAAAGTAATATAAGGTACGGCTGTGAAGGCAATATTTCATCACTAGAAATATTTTGGTAAAATTTACTTATATTCGTAGCCGGTAAATACTATTTGAGCTCAACTTAGAATGTCCACAGAAGAATGCCGAATACCATAGAAACGGGTGGACCGGCCTAGGCGCTCCGACTGCTGCCGACTGGAGGATTAAATAAATTCTGAGAGGGCGTATTATGTTCGGGCCTCCGGTAAGCCTATTATAGGCGGGCGGGAAGAAAGCAGAAGCTTCTGGCCGGAGCCAGAAAAGCGGGCAGATTCTCCTCTTAAAAACACCGGGAGCCGAGCTCGATAATCCGAGCGCTGTGGGCTCGCCGGGCGCCCTTCTTATCGGCGCGAATCATCATCACCCGCCCGGGGGAGAATTTAAATTGCAAATGACCGTCTCCGAGCCCAGACTATTAATCAGCGTTGAGATGGCGGTGCTACGATTCCGTTTTTACGAACTAGCGGTATATTGATTAATGCCGCTCGGCTATCCAATAAAAGCCACGGGTCAAACTTCCCGGCAAGTTCCCACGACTGAGTCCCTGTTGTCACCTAAGATGGTCAACATTCCGGAATGTTAGCGACCCGAAGGTCTTCTTTACTCTTTTCGGTTGTTCGGAAAAATTAAACAGGATTCCTGAATCGATAGGGGATGTAGGTCTACATACTTTTGGGCGTTTTTAGATTTTTTTTAGTTCCTTATTTGTCGTATCGGCATTTCGAAGGGATTCTGTTTCAGGACTGCTCGGTTACTAAATCTTAAAATTCTTCGGGTTTCTGCGACTGGTCGCCTTTTCCTATTTTTTGTGTAAAAGCAGCCTGTTCCCGCACCGCCACGAGGAACAGTGATTGGTTGTCCGACGCCATAAACTTCCACTTTGACTTCCCCTTTTGGTATTTTAAGGATTATTCTCGAAAGTTCGCATCTTAAAAGTCAATTCGTCATAATTCCACCTCAGGTTGCACTCAAAGCTCAATTGCAATCCATTATGAATCACGCGAGGTCGCGTGACTTCCCTGCAAGTAATGCCCTTGAGTGGATATTCGGATGGGTGACCCATCACGTTACGTGGTCTCAGTTTTCATTTATAAACGACTTAACGTAGAGTATTCGTAAAGGTAAATGTTTAAATAAGGAATGTTTGAGAAAACGTGAACAATTTCGCAGGTTATGTATATTCGGCCCTTGTGTTTAAAATTGTAAACATGAAAGTATTCCTGAATAGACACATATGAAAAAGTTTCATGTGTAATAAATGTTGCAAGAAGTAATTCGATGCGGAAGTTGCAAATATTTTCCTGACAAATATTTATGTTTTTATTCTTAAAAATGTATAAAAATGGTTAATATTCAATTTCCATGCTGTTAACTTAGCGTAACCTTTTTTGCTGTTCATCGTGTACAGAACAAAATGAAGAGTGGCAACAAATATAAACGCTAGTTATTAAAATATAGGGTACGGATTTTAAATGGACTATTGCAGTGTACAAGCAGGGTATATAAAACGCGTGGCGGGAGGTTTGTTTGGAACTCAGCGAACCCAAACGGATTCTGGATCCTGACGGGTTTAGCGAAGACGGGTTTACGACCGAGTACACCGTAACGAGGTACTAGGACTGGCAATTCCATTCTTCGCTCCACGATTTACAGCTCGAACCTTGACGCTTAATCTATCGAAAGGTCTGTTTACGGATTCCGAACCGAGGCGCTATCCAAAATTTAAAGTACAGCAACAGAATATTTGGCGATAGAAAAATAAATTATGGATCCTCGCGGATCTCGGCAACTACCCTGTCGCCTCCGAGAACCAGTTTCATTCAATCACCGGGTATAATTACCGTGCCTTTGTGAAAGTTCAGTGAACCGAGCGGTGGTGCTTTCCGGACCCTTAATCGAACATTCCATTTTTTTTACGCCGATTACCCCTCCAAATGCCATGACTCATCGCTATCCAAATATTTCTGTTCCCTTAGGCCTGTTCATTGGGCAACTCATTCCGGCCTCGGCTGTGTTGGCTCTGAGGTCACATCAAACTGTTTATATATGACGATCTGCTGTTTAACCAGGATACATGAAACATGAAAAAACGAAGAAAAGACGAGGATACCAGACAATAGCATCATACGAAAAATTAAACACTGTGCCACCCAATAATTGGCTGAATACAGATGCGTCTCAACATTGCTAGTGTTGATAGGCTGCGTCACCGGTAGCTAAAATACCTTAGTTTGTAACTAAATTACAAACATATCTTTTGAAATCTTGTGATGATGGTAACCATCCGAACAAATTACGTAATTCCGAATCTAACATACATAATTAATGGTGTTCTCAAAATATTACCAATTTAGAACATCCTGAAGATACTTTACTTCGACGCCTAGAAGTACTCAGGCAATAAATCGGTTGGCTGTTTCGTGCATTCCTTTAAAATGGAGTAAGAAAAACGAAAGCCAAACGACCTCACATAATGCATCGATGACGGGACCGATTATATCCATCGCGTCAATACTTACTCATCGCTCATGAGCTTCGAGTCGGCTCATGTTTAATTAATGTCCCGACGCCCGAACACGTCTTTCGTGAACAACAACACGACCGGTAAACAACGATTATGCGAATGGGCGGAAAATGCGGTTTTTCTCTCCTGATTTATCAGGTCCTGCGGTATATTGGCGCGTGAGCGGGAAAATGGACATCCATATATCAGAGACAACGAGGGGTGGGCTTAAGTGCGCCCATGTCCGGATGACAGTTATTAGGGGTGAGGGGGAGGGATGATTGAGTCAGGCTCTCATAATGAATACCGAGCGGCCACCCTACTGACTTTACCGGCCCCTCCCCCTGTAATACGAGACTCATGAATGCATAGCTACACATCACCCTCAGCCCTCTACCCCTCCTATCGATCCTATTCCTCTACTACTAACGCGCTCTAAGCTCAGAAGTCGGCAAAGAATAGTATGGAATCTTGGAAATTTAGCACCGTTACTGCTGTCAAACCGGTTTTTGAAGGGGAAAAGATCCAACTTGAATAATTATTATATGGAAACAATGTTGTGTGGTATGACTTTTCTGTTAGTAAATGCTGGAATAAATTTTTTTTTCTCTGGATGGAACGATCTGGTCATCATTAGTCTCTAAAAAATTCTAATGCAAGCTGTAGCATGGAATCTAACGAACACAATCTGCCAGTATATTATTAAAACTTTTCTTAGTTCTTATTGGTTTGTTTCTAATCTAATTTCTTCTTACGAATTCGTGCTTATTTACGCGGAGGAATAACTTTGTTCATTCGCACACTGATAGACCAATCATTCTTTATAGTCATGTATTTGACCTGTTACCCTTATCGGATGCGAGGAACAATACGATCAATAATGGAAGTTAGGTACGCGGCCCGTATCGCTAACAAAAGGGCGGGCGATGCCAATCTGATGACATCTCCATAAGAGTCGGGCCACGGCGACGTTCCATACACAAAGCCGACTCTGGAAGGCGGACGAGGCCATCGATAAAAATCATGCCCAATTAATAGTCCCCGTTATCGCCGCATCTTAAATATCGTTTATCGACCCCGGCAGGTTGAAAAACAGCACCGATCGACAATCGCGTATATTTGAACTGGAAGTAAATCTAAAAACGGTGCCGGGTCGTACAATCCCCGCCTTATCTGATGTATTCAGGTTTGACACACTTCATCGTCAAGGAAGATTATACCGATTGAACCAGTGTAAATTACAAGGTAGGTTACTGCCCCGGTAAAAAAAAGAACGTCTACTATATGCATCACGTAACTATATTATCGAGTATGCTCATGATCTAACCCGATATGTGAAGGGGCACGTCCGACGGGGCTGCGATACGGGGTTATATTTTCAAAGATATAGCAATTTGGGACCATTTCATTAAAATAGGTGTATTATTTGTAGTTGTTTCAATGTAGTATCGAGTTTTTCTACCTTATAAAAGTTAATTGTAATAAAATTCCGCATATGCTTAAGTCTAACCACAGGTGAAGACCATCCAACTGTTAGATGCAGAATTCCATAAAGCTGCGTAACATGGAGACTTTCACTGGAATCTAGTAAGATGGTTACATACGAGGTTAATGACGGGTAAAACCGAATGCAAATATAGATTGGAATATTACCACGGAATAAACGTGAATACATAAAGGGAATTAACACACCGTTCATTTAATTATTGAGCATAATTAAATTATCTTGGACTTCTTGTTCTATTTCTGCCGAAATATCTATCTGATTTTCTCTTCGAGTATGCCGCTGGCTCGTGGCCGCATGTGCTCTAGAGCCACCGGCGAATTATTTCAGCCCACCTTTTGTTATACCGGAGCGCGCACTCAATTGGAGGAGTACAATGGCCGTCCCAAACATAAAGCTCGCAAGTTCTTTTATAGTTTGTAGTTGATTATACTTTTGTAGAGAACTAAAAGATCCCTGTAATAAACTTCAGTAATTCAGCTGAAACAATATATATCTGGAATATTTTGTCGTTAATAAAAAAAGTAGAATTAATAAATGATCTCTTATCTTCACTAGGCATCGTATGCTGCGCTCAAAGGTGCAAGAATTTGAGATGACCCTCGGATGATTCCTCCAAGATTTCTTTCATAACACCACTTTGCGTTTATTAACCTTTTCGGGTTTTGTTTCTGTAGAGCCGTTAACGGCTCGGAAGAGCGTAATATACAGTTAGGCCGCATTTGCCGATGTTATGCGTTGGCTTTCCCCGGAGGTACTTTCTAAAAGTGTAGGAGGCGATACACCGCGCAGCGAGCACGTGTGCTCGTTAAAGCTTCGGCTTACATAACTCAGCGTGTTAGCTGAGGCCGGCCTAGCCTAGCTGTTGTGCTCTGCTGCCTCGGCGACAGCTAACACAGCCGGACCGACGGCGACAACAATTCATCCCCGGGGCCACCGGCGAGAACAGAAGGCGTTAGAGACACAGCTCCGTACAAATTAGCGCTAAAGACACCCATAAATCACAGCAAACTGATAACAAACCGCAATAAATCACGATAATGATATAACATTTTCGTAAGTGACAAATGTCTCGGGTAAAAGCATGCAGCGGTATCGTTCACACCCGTTTACAACATACATTTATTAGAACACTTTAACAGTACAGAATTTCTTCAGTAACAAATTACTAAGTAAAAGGAAAATAATGAGGGAGACTGTGCGATATATTTAAGAAACCTTTTATGTTTGGCGAGGTGTTCTCGAGAGTATGAATTATTATAGTTCGTTTCGGGCTGCTCGCCATTAGCATTCTGTCTATAATTACCGAGGCACCTACATGTTTATACGGGATCTGAAATCGGTTTACCAAAGAGCCGAAGAAGATCGTAAGACCAGCGTTGTTAATGTGTTAGCCAGGACAGAAATACAATAACAATAACCATATGCATTATAAAATAAATCCGTAAAAGTATATAAAAAATACAAAATATTAGAATTGAATATTGAGTCAGAACTAATGTGGAGCTTAGACATTAAAAAGAAGTATTAATGTGTTTAGCAATTGAATGAAATGGACCTACCGGCCTTCAACTCGGGCCTATAAGCATTGCACAATAAAAGTCGCAAATTAAGCCTACAGTTTGGGGATATGTGTGTCTTTAGCTCGTTCGTAAGATCTAGGTTTGTGGACGCTTGTCAAATCTGGGGCGCAGCATAGGTTTTTTCAAAGAGACAATTAAATACAATCCGTGCAGATTCTGTCGTAATAAACCCCACATTTCTGTGTAATGTCCCCACATTTCACTGTAGGGATAGGATCCAGAGTATAGTTCAGTGCTGAGTTATTGAGAAGGATTTCATCGGGTCATTACGTCGTCAATCTTCAAGACCTCGTTAAAACTAATTTTTATTCGTAAATAAATCATTTATATGAAGGGAATATGTATTGCGGCACTAGTATACATGATATGTACAGTATTTCACTCAAAACCGCTATTTACTCAAATTATTTCTCTGTCTGATAAAATCGTGGAAAATGTAATCTCACACCATGCCCCGAACGCGGAGTGCCGACCGAAAGAGGGCGAAGCCTAATAGTGATGCCTTGAAAAATAGATGCCAGCAGAATTGAATAGGTCGGGCTCGGAGGGGACGGGAGGCTAAAAGCGGGTCTTGTATATTTGATACGAAGTACGCTGGCTGGTGGACCCAAGCAGATTGCCCGGGGGCCCAATCCCCAAGTGAAAACAACTACTGAATATCAAGCAGGAGAGACCGACTCCCCTTCGCATCGAGGGTAGAAGCCAGCCAGACTTGCAAGTCCGATCAATGGCAAAGGGACAGGATGGCGATCTACAATATACATTAGGATTCACACTCTGTGGCGGCGTTATCCATCAACAGATTGTTTGCAGTAATGAAATAGTTTAATACAGAAAACGTGACCGTTAGGTTGTGCATTTTTTATGTATTATTAACTGACTACATCCCGACAAATAAATTATTCTTGTTCATGAGTGATACGAATACGTAGTACCCTAAGGCTTTGTGCTGTAATTGCCGATATGTGTAGCAAACTTCAGATTCCTCAACATATTCCGTACATAACACTAAATATAATAAATATGACCCTGAACTGGGATAATATCAAGGTATTTTTATGTATGCTTAAGAATCCACAACAGAACTTTGCATAGGGATTAAGTGTGTCACTACAGTCACACTGCATCAACTAATACAAGCGAGAAATCACCGTTTTCCTTCAGTGCGTTATAGTTCTTTGCAATTTTCGCTTTCCACAGGAAGAAAGCGTTCAATACTTTAGCCTATCTGGAAGGTATTTAAAGGCCGAACGGATAGAAGTGGTGTTACCTGTCGGTGTGATGTAGGTGCCTCGGGGTCGGCCAACCGGAGGGTGTTTACCGGAGCGTGTTGCAGATGAAAATAATGATTATGATTCGGGGTCGGGGCGAGATCAAAGCGGCAAGTAATCCGGGGGCCACGTGCACCTCTCTAATGAGACGGGCCCGGCCTGACGTCACCCCCACAATACACTGATTTGATTAGGCCCCGCTTCAATCTCCGACCTCTCGGTTAAACCGTAACGAACCACTAAAACATACCCCCGGACCGGCAAATTTATTTCATTGTACGCTCCCTTCCGCCGTGCCCTATATGAAATTCTCGGCGTTCAGGTTTGAAAGTTACGATGTTACTGGTGCGTATCGATTGCCCGCCGATGATAACTCGAACTGCTGCAACATGATCTTTATATATACTCGTGCGATAAGATGTCCGTTATCGATTGGATTCGTCCTACGATAGGCCAGTTTCGGTTTCTCGCCATCGATATCTTCTTTCCATCGCTAATCCAGAATTACAGCATTGCAGTATTAGGTAACGACATGTAGTACTCGCTGTATGCAGTGCTACTAACGATCGCAAACAGCTGAAACTTGTTCAAGACAAAATGGGGAAGTGAATGCCGAAAATCACAATTAGGACATTTGAAGCCTTTGCGGACTCCTGGCCTAGAATATCCAGCGTGAGTTTGACTACAAGGTTTCTCTGTGCAGAATTCATAACTGTTGTAACTATAATTAACTTATTTATCAATTCCAACGGTAATCTCAATCTATTACGCGCTTACTGGGACCTACTGGGGCTCTACTTAATTTTATTTATTCTCAATCAATATTTTAAATAAACTTATGTTTTGGATTTAATTAAAATAGTAATTTAAGAGTTACAATTAAAATTATTTTATTTTATTCAGAATCGAAATTGCCTTGCTACTTGAACAAAAGAAAGTGTGGCTGAGAAGATAAAAAATAACCAAAATAAGATCTAAGAACGAATCAGGTTATCGGCACACCTGCGAAATTTTCTGATGAATGAAACCAGAGTTGTTATTTTCTTCGGGTAATCTGAAAAATTCCATTTAATTCACGGCCAACCTCATTTTTAGAGCTCTTTCGAACGAGGTGTTAAAACTAATCGTTTCTTCGCTTCGGAAATTCCAAAAGGTGTTTTTTTGTATTAAAGGCCCTAATTACAGCGTTAAATCCGCGACAGCGGCTCCGTATGCGAGTCGTGGGCGTCCGTCCAATTATTCGAGCGAAAGAATAACTGAGCACGTTTTTTTTCGTTTACCTTTCCAAGTAAACTACCGCTGAATTATTTGACAGCGTTGGAGCGAGGCCAGGTATTATTTATTGTGGTCTCGGAAAAATTCCACGGGACGGAATGTGCGAGAAAAATGTGACAACCTGGTCCGATAAAACAGGAGAGCAATTATAGGACAGGCGTTAACGAATTCACTACAGCTGAAAATATTATCGCGTTCTAACGTTTCGTCCGCAATTTAACCAGAGGGTTTGTACAGCCTTTGTTCCGCTTTTATGGCAAATAATCGAATTTGCGCCCGACCGCTCTAAACTGCCCTACCCCCCTTTGAACTGGGCGACACCAACTCTGCAAAAGGGCTGAAACTTGAGGTGGTGAATTCAGAGAAGGTATACGCCTATATTTCTCCTTTGATGGGAGACCGCATCCATATAGAACAGGCATATACCATATATAAAAATTCATTTAGTTTGCCATTATTTCTACTTTCTATGTTTTTAGTTATGATAATGTATTATATCTGTCATATTAATCTGTACTGCGTTACTATAGTTCGAATATTATTATAGCTGTGATTAAACAAGAATTGATTACCTATAACATAAAAGTTATAGATATTCCGCAAACACGCGGAATTCTATCGTACATTGGCGTTCAGAATCTCGTCAGATTTTAATCCAACCATTAAAATGATCCCCCGATGTTTGTCCAGCAGTGGAGTATTTTATCGATCGTTGTCAAAGTGGCAAAAACAAGGGAGGGCGAAAGGGCGGATTTTGGCGAGGGAATAAATGGTGTGGAACGGGCTCCGGCCAAGGGTGGAGATATTAATAAAGTTACAGTAGATGGGCGAGGGCGGGTTGGAAGATGGCCGCCGCCGCCCCCCCGGTCACCCTGGAGAGGACTTGACTTATTGATCTTTAGGGCGCAGGCGCCCTTTACAGGTAGCCCAACAACGGCCTTACCTTAATCAGCGTTTTCCCCGACTACAGTATCACATAGAATATTTACATCCAGCTAACGCTTGACTGGCGAAGCACGATTAAATAGCGCGAATCAAATTAAAGCCATCTTATTGACAGCGCGATTATTTCTGACGTTGGTAAATTAAATTTTATAAATTTCATCAAAATATTTAGTATTGATTAATATATCCAAACAAAACGAGCGAACGATCTAATAAAGATGTCATATTTACCCTTCCAGCCAAGGGAGCCAACCGAATACAGTCCACAACAATGAGGACAACGAAATTATTTCGTGGTATATAAGAAATAGCGTATCATTCAAAACTGGATTGTTCACAATGAAGCTGCAACTATTTTAAACGTCACGACTGGGATAGACATATCGGAATAACTGCAACGAAAAAGACTCCTGTATTGCGATAGGATTTGTTTTACCATGCAATATTTTATGACTACCAATATATAAAATAAAAAAAAAATGAACTGTATCTTAAGCTCTGTGTATACATTTTTATAATAAGCACTTCCACCGCGCGTAGTATGAATATTATTATTAATAGTTTATGGTATGAATGTGGATATTGAGTATGAAGGGATGGTATTGCTCGGAGGCCGGCCAGCTGGACACGTCTAAGCGTGTTAATGTTGGCCGATCGGCCGTAGCGGAGCCGGGCCGAGGGCCGTCGGCAAACACATTAGCCGGGCCAATTAACGTCAGATTTCGACACGGGCCGCCATTAGAGGCCCACCGCTAAAACCCCTAAGCGAGCCTCGCACTCACAACCTCGCCCGTACAATATTTTAAAAATCCTTTCCTCTCCGCCAATTAAAACCTCCCCGATTTTAATACCTGACCAAATTTGGACAGTCGTGAATGTTTTTATTGAGGTTGCTGCTAGGAGTAATACTCATACGCGACTGTCGCTCGAGTTATCGCATTCCGACGGTAGGAAATTAAACAGTTATTTGAAGCGTAACTGAAAAATGCTGTCAATGGAAAAAATCTTATTTTTTTAATATTAACCCACATTCAACAACAACCAGTCCTGCAGCTTCGTGTATCACACATTCCTTTTAAAGAAATAATTCCAAATTATTAAATACTAAATGAGTGCAATTAACGTTCTAACAACTGTAATATCATCGGTTTTGCGGCTCAGCACCGGCTCAAATTAACCGCACCCAGCGCCCAGAACAATTACGAGCAAACGAGGTATATTAAACGACATTATATAGTAAGGCGTTAGGACACAAATGCATTGCCCAGAATACGGCGGGCCAAATAAGGAGGCAAGATTTGAAGATCCAAACAGATCTTGAATTCCCCGGGCCGAATATTTCACGGCTGCGCGGTCTCGAACCGGTCGAAATCGAACAGTTGACGGACGAGGTCCGCACCGAGAAGCGCCCACCAAACCAAACATGGCCCGCAAATAACAGCGGTACCAAAAATGGAACGCCACCTCTGTGCCGTCCACGCCGCCAACCAACTTTTATTATTCTATTGATACATCTGTAAACGAATACTGAAATATATATATAAATTCGGAATTACGTCGAACTAATTTTCCGTAAGTATTACGCAAAACTTACACACTTACTTCACAGGCGTTTAAAATAAGGCGCTCACTCTAAATAAATTAAGGAGATTTTCAATTGATGAATTCATTTACGTCTTAAATTCTACTTTCTATATTTAACAATTCATTTCCTTAGCTTGGGTCCACTGATTTTTCTCCTGTAAGCCACTCGGTTTTTCTTTATTTGAAGAATGTAGGGGATTTTCCGGTTGCATAACACCGATTGTGCGGTTCTTTAGCATAGTAAAAACATATAAATATACATAGTAATCCGTTTTATAAGTAATATTATACAAATAGTCAATTTTTATTCTAAGGACATTGCCTCCATAATTTGTGCTATCCCTATATTATAGATATATTATTCCTATATCGTAAATAAAAAGAAAACTTCGATACTCTTTAATCTTGTCATTTAATATGACGATGCCGGCGGACTATAAATATGTCCGTAGAAGGCTACCGGGCGTATTTTACACGGGCGCCGATACCGAAGTTAATCTGTCCCTCTCTCTTTGAGTTAAAATATTCAATTGGGACCGGTCTGTAATTTAGCTGGGAAGACAGACAGCGGCGCCGATTAACGGTCTCCCGTTACCGGCATTCGAATTTAGAGATGGTTAATTTATTTTTTTCCGTATCATTTTTTCTGTTCCTCGGCTCGATACTATCTGGGCCGCATTAATAAAGCATAAATCGGTGCCCCTTATCCGTGAGTTCGATCCGGATTAAGACGTGTAGGAACCTTCCCGGCCTGCCAAATGATAATGAGCCGTGACGGCTACCGGAGCCCCGACGGCGCGAACTTCGGTTCGGAGGCAGAACGGGTTATGCGAATGGGTTAGCAGCCAAATGATAGTTAGTCAGTATAACTGTAAACGGAGCCGTAAATAAACGGAAATATTTCTGAAGATGGTATCGATTTCTTAGAATATTCTTCGTCTTATTGCATTGGAACAAATCCTTTTTTCCAATGAGCGATCAAGTGGAGATTTAAGAATCCTTTACTGTAGAGCTGTAAGAAGAGCGAAGAAGTTTCCAAGGATGAGCAGCTCAGTTAAGTCAGTGTTTTAATTTCGTAACACAGAACGAAGAAAGCTAGAAACACTATTTCAATATGTAAATAGTCACGGACTCCATATTATGGAAATTATTTACATTGCAACGTTATTTACTATGATAAAGTAAAGAGCATTTTGCAATAAAAATAAGCTCAATCGAAATGATATCAACCATTTTTAAATGAAATTCCTGACTTACATATTTTGTTTCTCTAGGTATTAGAGGTCTATACAATATGAGCATTGAGTTCGAACAAACTTGTTCTTAGCCTAATTTCAAGCATTTCGCTGAAACACTCGGGGCACGGAAACAACACCCGCAAACGAACTGTTGCTGAACCACAACTTTATTAAATGGAGGTCAGGTATTCTTTACTTCAGGATCACCAAAAGGGGGTTCCGACAGTTGCTCTAGGGAAAAAAGAACCGGCCCTTCGAGGTCAGATCCGCCGGGAATGTGTTTATCTCGGGATCTGCTCAGGGAATAGCGGCTCGCCTGTGGTGCGTGGACATTGAGGTGACGGCTACGTACGTCCAATCGTGACAAGAGGGCTGACTCAGATGCCAACGGGCTGATAAAATACCTGAGGAAGACATACGTCGAAAAATAATTCTTCCGTGATTCGCAGGCGTAACTGGGCTTTGGATACCATCACCGGTAAAAAATAAAGTTGAATTTTATTAAAAATTACCCGAAAAGAAAGTATATTACTCTCAACAATTTCAGACTGATTACATGCGATAGTACGGACACCATGCTGGATCCACGATATATATTTATTCACACGTTAAGTTGTTATGTAAGGCTCTATTAGCAGTATAAACAACCGGTTTACTGATATATTTTTACAGAACAAATGATAAAAAGAATTAATGCCGCCATTCGCCCAATTGGAATTAGGTGAATAGGACGGGGCACGGATAGGCAACCCGCCAAGTGCGAGAGCGAGGGTGGCTTAGCGTCCGGTTCGCCGTGCTCCCTCACGGCCCCATCGATCGCTCCCCCTCCACCGATGGCACCACCCCGCGCACTACAATACCTCCTACTTTTGCCACTGCGGCTTGAATTTCTCCATAATTGGTACCGCCATCTGGACTGCAAAAAGGTTGCCTAATTTACCCTTTCAAGGATGGACTCAATTTCTCTTTTGGACTGCTCTATAAGCGTATTTATTTAAATTACGCGGTGTTTGATAACTAATTTTCCGTTGATAGATAATTACAGAAAGTCAGGGAAAGTATCGAAAAATAAAGATAATAGTTGCACCGACGGTAAACATTCAACCATACATTAATGTCACACTAAATTGATTCAACATATTTATACATAAATTGTGGTACAATGTATTTTAACAATAATAATTGGTTAATATTATGATTTTAATTTCGGTTGCGGTGCTAACATTGTAATATAGAAACTAAAATATTTCCGCTATACAACTCCATACCGTATGGACCCTTACCCGTTCAGAGATATGGAATTTTAAACGACGAAAATATATATAACGCGAAGGAGGACATTTCCGGTCGGTTTAACTGGGTAAACATAGGATGGGGCGGAGCTACTCTCAATTTGTAGGCGGCTAAGTGGATTGTGCGCGCACCCCTCCAGCACCGCGCTATAGCTCGGAATTTGATTTAGGAACCTAATTCGATATAAGGGGCTCCTCCGAACAAACTATTCCCATCGGCTCTCCCCCGCACGCTGTTCGTTGCCCAGCTGAGATTCGTTGAGGAGACCACAAAACCAATCTCGAATTGAAGTATTTATTTTCTGAAGTATGCAGCGTAACACATCCATGGACACAGTGTTACATTCATTATTAGTGTTATAATATCGGTAATGTAACTCGTCTGGTTGGCGACAGTGAAAGATTTGCTCCCACACTGGTTGAGGATTGTCTTGTAAAATTGAGGACTAAATTGATTTATTCCTCTTCAGCGGGCTCATTCGGTTCCTCCGCCGGGATACTTTCCCACTTCCCGAGGAAACAACCCTAGCCCCGTGGGCCCCCGGGGACGTCCGCGTTTCTACCGACGGTCGGAGGAACCACGCCAGGGGGAGAACCTCAATTCACTTCTCCGGGGAGAGTGGATTCCTTGGAATAAACCCCTTCCCGCTAAATCGATTCGCGACTGCGAACATAATAAAAAATACGCCCGTACGCCATCTGCCACGGGCCAAATTTGAGCGACTAATTTCAGCCTTGAAATTAAATATGGCCAACGTTTTTTTCTCCAAACGCCGATCCGCAATTGGTAGATCTTCAATTCCGATTCCGGGGTCTCCCTTCCTATAACCGGGCCGGATTATCGGCCATTCGGTCCGCGCTCCGGTCCAAATGAAAATCCGCGGGGTAATAAAAAGCGCTTTTAAAAAATTGAACGCCGGGGGTCGCTCGAAGAGGAGGACAGCTGAGCTGATAGAGCCATCTGTCGGCCGTGCCAGAGAGGCCGCTATCTTGGACAGATGTATGTATTAATTTGACCGGCATTGATTTTCGTGCCATTTCCCGGACCATCCCTTAATCGCTTTACGAACGATATCCTTCATTTTAATTAACTTATAGATGCATTTTACTGTTACGTAAATTCGATAGCAACTATTGTAATATTCATTAGATAACCGGGTGCTACGTCGGAACGTAGGCAAGCGTACGTTACAGAATTATAGTCATAACTTTAAATCATTTGACAGTTTATTTTTCTATTTATACATCTACATCGTCGAAGGCAGCAATGCCTCGTTTCCTACTAATTTACGGGAAACTGTAATTAGTTTATTTTCATGATTTTGTGTATTCACTAAATTAGTTGAATTGAATATAAATCTTTGCACATAAAAATCAGTTGAATTTGAATAGTGTTTCACAAATCAGATTTAAAATGTACGAATGGAGTAATAGTAAATTAGAATACATTAATATTTACACAATCGTACCGAACAAATATTAGGACAGAGATAAGGACATGTTTACACAAACACCCACGAAGACGTCTCAAAGGTTGAAATACAGATTAGTTTCAGACATTTATGGACTTCATTAAAAAGCTGGTTCACGTTGTATTTATTATATTACTGGCGGAAAGCCTACGACGTTGGTAGGGAAGAACAGTTTCTGCGTTGTTCAACGAACGACGGAAATGAAGATGACGAGAACGGTCTTATAACCGGAGATGTTTGAATCGTAAAACCGTATGCCATCGCCCTTGTAATTAAGACGTGACATGGAGGACATGAAGCCGAAGAGAAATAAAACGGCGGTCGATCACGATCGGGCGTGATGTCTTCCTTGTTTATTGAAAGAGGCTCTCCGAAAGAGGGCTTTCACGTAGTTTGATTCGTGCCCCTCTTCATTTGGCCGGTGTGACCGCGTGGGTGTCTTATACGTGTCCCGCTCAACAAACGACCGCCTCTGACCTTATACCTTTCTCCGGCCAGACCTATCATGACTTCCGCCAAAGCGTGTATCTCCGTCACGATCTCGTGAGAAGCCCTCGCCCCCGCCCCCGCCACCACGGCGGTGAAGTTTCGATCCGGGAGGATCCGCTCATAACGGGGAATCGACCGCAGGCCATAGTCGAGAACTAGAAAATTAAAAACGCCCTATCGGCGATGCAATTATTCCGGTTTTACTGTAGGAGAAGTTCACATGTGCGCAGAACAGAACTGCTCTTTGACTTCTCGGCCTCGGCAAAAGAAAGGCCGAAATAATGTCGCCGGGAACTCGGAACTCTGTTGAGAGTCGGCGCTGAACCTTTAAAATGGCTCGACGAGCACAGACGGGCCACGGCCGGATCCCCTTGAATAAATCCCGGACAGTGACTCCCAAATACGAAAGTCAAATGGGACGCTAATGAGTTGAATCGAAAATTTATTGACTTCCACTGGATGCCCCAACAGAGATG
The DNA here is from genome assembly GCA_019843655.1 of Lethocerus indicus. NCBI lineage: Eukaryota > Metazoa > Arthropoda > Insecta > Hemiptera > Belostomatidae > Lethocerus > Lethocerus indicus. Next base: position 17,882,371 of record JACDQD010000005.1, on the reverse strand, counting down.
ACCGGCCCCGCCCAGAGTCAAAGGACCAACGAGTCGGGCCGCTTTAAAAGTGGAGAATGGCGCATAAGCATGCGATCATTATTAAATCCGCGAATTCGAATAACCACTTATCACAATTGATAATCATGTTTTAACCTATGTTCAACATTGTACTGAGGATGAATAGATAGAGTTAAACATATACGGAACATAATAGTGCATTTGTGAGTCACACTACTGATAATTGGTATCTTTCCATGTCTCATTGTAACACCAGAAAGAATTGTTGGTAATAAATTGATTTGTCACTCACAGAATCACAAGGGCCTCCATACTGCTAATATCATATTATATACGATATTTTTCTAGTTTTGCTTCAATCGATCGTGAATCATTTTTAACAGCGTAAGCACATTCATCTGTTTTTGAAATTTGAATCGCAACACCTACACTGACCTAGAAGAAAGTAAGTATGCCTGAAAATCGACCAAGGGCGGAGGCGATAAGGCGGGGTACTGCGCCTACGGAACAAGTCACAGTCTCCCCGTACCGACCACCGGAATATACATCGTCCTATATATAGGTCATAAATGAAATCGTGTCAAAGCATTGAAGGCCCACATCGGCCTGCACATGCGGGCGTTTCCCGCTCGCCGCTTTACCAATTTAGGAGCGCAGAACCGCCGAGTTTTTTCCGCATTTGCCTCTCTTAGATCATTCTTCGAAAGAATCTCCGGACACGGCCACAAAGACGAAACCTCGTGCGACGTCCACCTCGGTTTATTGCAAGGGGAAATGCCGCAGACTTCGATTCAATTATCGGTTAAATGCTGGGGTGATGCGGGCGTTGACTAATTCTCCAGTAGTCATGAATGGACCATCAAAGAATTCAAAGTTCAAACTTCCATTATTTTTTCATAATTATATGAATTTACCCTGTTTTACTATGAATTTATTACGTAGAAAATAAGAGCAAAGGTTATACAAATACCACTAATGTATAATCTTCATCCTAATCATGTTATAATCCTCAGATATAGATTTTTGGAGAAGGTGCTCATCTAACTCGATTGGGAATGGTCAATTGCTTTATTAAATAGTATTACTTCCCGGTTAATTCATCCTTTGCCACCAAATGGTACAAACATCAGGGTGATCTAGAAATAAAATATACTTATATACTCCTGCCTAGGATATTCCATACGGTATCTAACTCCGTACTCGGGTATCGGCTTTCCTATTAATCAGCAGAATTAACTAACTGGTTAGTTAAAATTCGGGCGAAGAGAAGAATCGGTTTTCTCAGAAACCTGATTTCTTTCTTCCCCGCCAGACTTTGGTCCTCCGGTAGACGGAATTATGCTGAAAATCCCGTCTGCCTACACAAGGAATTCGCGCTCTGGATCGGCCCCATTCATAGGAAAAAAATATTATATAAGACAAGCGGGAGAAAGAATAAAGACATCGCTGATGTGCACGTGGGCGAGCCTAATAACGTCGGATTCCCCCTAATTGAATCGGGGCCGGCCTACAGACGGCCGTAAAAGAAATGGGCGGTTTTTATTTTTCAGAAATTTCGCCCTCCCTCCAGTTCCCCGGTTCTCTTTTTCCGAACCGGCGTCCGCTCCGGAGCCATCTGCGGAATGGGAATCCGCCGCCCACGCTAAACCTGTCCGACCTCGCGTTATTAACAGACCTCGAACGTTCTGACCCTGCACTGCAGCTTAAGAAAACATTTTTTTCACTAAATAATTACTGTGTCACAAATAGTCAACCGTTATTCAAAAGTATTGACGATTACAGAATGTTTTCTTAAATTTTGTACCCAGAGAAATGATATAAACATTATCCAAATGGGGTAACATGTAATCCTTGAATGATAGTCCATGCTCCTTTTGCAATGTTTATCAATTTCCGTTCGTAAAACAAGCACAAAATGTTCCCACGGCGATACAAGATGTGCTTGTATAAATATTTCAAATTATTAATTTTTTGTCTGTCAGAATCGGACAAATATTACTACTCTCAATAAACATTGTATTATATTAATTGATCGTATTAATTAATTAAACATATATAAGAACCTAATAAGAGTGTAGTCTTTCAAATTTATCAAAAAGACATAATAGTAGGCGAAATTGGGATGAATTAAAATAATTGCAAGCCCCCCTCCCAAATACAGATTGCTTTCCTTTTTTAGCAAATAATAGGACCACTTCTCTGCAAACTTTCATTTAGCGGTCTTGATTATGACAAACGGCCGACCTGACATAACGCCCCGACCACAAAAGCCCTTCTGAACAGAACAAATGTTTCTTGGCAATTACTAAAGAGGTTTGTTCTTCTTTCCTTTTCTTTATCTCTTTCTTTCTTTTTTTTAGAAAACGAAAATACCAAAAAACTGACGCGTGGGATCTTTAAATTGGATCCGTGACAGGCCGGACTGGCGTCCCTTTGGCCGCTATTATCTCCCCTCGTGTGTCACCTCCTGAAAAATAAGGTATCGGAGTATTTCGAAGTTTTTCTCGTTTGTTCCCTACGAAATAGTTTTCAACAGAGATCCCGCCGACAAGGTTCCGTCAGCTTTCCACTCTGGTGCCAGATTTAAGATATCAGAGAATAAATGAGAATGAAAAACGAGTCCCGAGTCTAAGCAACGATATATCTTTGTAAACAATACAATAATTTACACAAAAATTATGCACATTTTAGCGTTGCATATGTCAATTGAACTTGAAAAGGATATTATACCTAGATATTTAGGATAGACAAGCAGGTTCACGGACAGATAAACAGTGATCACACAGGTGATAGAATTCCCGGTACACATTGGGGATCTCTGAGGAAATGAACTGTGTCGATGATTACTTTGATTTTCGCAACTTCTTTCCTGTTCATTAGGCGACTTAACAAGACCGATCGTCCCTAGAGAGTGGTGTAGAAATGAGAAGAGACGGGCAAGGGGGAGGACATTTATGAGGCGGTTCCAATTCATTATTGCCTACCCTACAGCGCTACCCTTTCCCCACTGTCGGTTCAACCTCTCTCCCTTTTCTCTCTTGCAGGATTTAATATACTCCCCGAGCCACCCCCCCCCCTCTGCCCGCGCATACGCCCGACGGAAAATGTTAATAGCAGTATAGCGAACCCCCACCGGCGGCGGTCGCGTGCCGATCACGTGACCCCGGGGGCACTAATACCAGTGGACGACTAATGGGATACATTGTGTCTCTCATTCTGTCTCACTCTCTCTCTCTCTCTCTCTCTCTCTCTTTCTATCTCTATCGCTATCTCTCCCTCTGAGTAAATTTAAGGGGCGCATGCGCCTCGTACGTGTGTGCGAAAGTATCGATCTCGACCTGTTTCCCGGGCGACGAGAAATAACACCGCCCTAATTAGGAATGCTCCCACCGCTTCTCATCACTTCGCCAATTGTATACCAAAATAAGCATTTTATCCTTCACAATTGTCGCTGACACATTCGAGTGGTTGTGTCCATTGTTCAGATATAGCCCTGAGAACACTGCATCGGGGAAAGAAAGATTTTTTTAATTTATCCAGTATATGTTAGAACAATAGTATTACTTCTTGAGTTGTATGTGTACTATTATTAAAAATGAAGTTATATTTTCACTATTAATATAATCATGTGTTTATTCCAACAATCCTTTCCGGACTAGTGCGGACTTGTATTTCTTAGATTTGTACCAGATAGATAGATTTTTGGTCAGTATTCAAAACTATGTTTCTAAGGCTCCCAACGACTACTCCGATCCCACTTTTAAATGTTTAAAAACAAAACAATCGTTTATTTGTTACACATTAGCAGAACAATTTATCTTGTTCCAAAAAAGTATCTCCTATATTTCTACTGCGACTAGCCCATTGCTGCTGAGGTTGGTCTAACCTTTCAGAGACCGACAATTGAGGGCAGATAGAAAATCACGGGACTGATAAAATTAAATAAACTACACTCGATAATAATTCGATAGGGTTCCAGCTCGGCAATCGGCTAATATATGTGACATTAATTTCAGTCACGAATAAGGGTTACATTACCATAACATGAAAGGGGTCGTACCTCTCTTCTAAATCCTCCCTCCACTTAATGAAAAAAAAATAAAAAGCCGAACGACGGTCCGGCCTTTACCGAAGGCGGTCATTAATGGGAGGGTGGCGCCCGGAGCGATGTGGGCCCACCGTCGGCCAATTAGTCGGATTGATCGGCCATATTGGATCCGGTCACGGGGCCGGAACTTGTCCTTTCCTGTGAGTCAGCTCCGGCGCACCCCGCAGATCGTGAGAGGGTTGCACTAACCTCCCGGTGTTGGGTTGCACGTGCCCGGCTACAACTTTAATTCGGTCTCCCACAGGGCTAGGTTTACCCGAACACCCCCCACCGCCCTCCCTCCAGGCCGACACACGACCGCCCCTAACTCGGCCCTAGCCCATTCCGTTTTTAATAATGCTCCTCCGGCTTCTACGGAACGGGAACGCTTTGGATTGTCCGTAGTCAGGTGATGCAGTGCGTTTCATACTTATCTATTTACAGTCGGACACGAACCGTTGAAGTATAATCAGAATAATAGTTTAAAGTAGTCAGATAAATATTCCGGAGTAATATTACCCGCGAGATATTGGTTCTGTTTTCGCTTGTTTGATCTTCTACTACAATAAGAATGATACAGCAGTCTAATCATAGTACTAACACCTGTGTACTCTGAATTGATGACTAGGATGTGGTTACCTCAATTGAATCCTTTGAGTTGTAAATACTTTGTCAATATTCTCGATATGTATGTCTCCTTATGATCGCTCTGTGATAAATTTCTTTTTTCCAGAGAGGACGACTTGAAATATAGGAGACAGAGCTGCTTATAGCGCATAATAAGCCATAGCTCGTGAAATCCTAGGATCAGAGGTTCGTAATTATATTACTAGGGGCCGTCAGGCTCGTACAATGGATGATTTAAAACTGAAATGTTGCTCACGGCTTCCGACGCCGGACGATCGTCGAAAATTCCCATCGTGAAAATCAGAAATCACATTTGCAGAAGGCCGTGGATAATGTTTATAACACTGGGAACGGGGGAGGATGAGCCCGAGGCTCAGCGAAGCGCGAGATAGCGTTGGGGAATCGGTCACGGCTAGAGAGGGAGCCCGGTTAGACAAATCAAGGGTCAGACCCCAGCCGGAGCATTCCCTCCAGTTTCTGTCTGACTAAGGGATGATGGAAATAGGCAATCTGATAGCTCCTTCCTAACAGCCGTAAAGCCTTATCTATCCCATAGATACATGTCCTAATCCGGCCTAAATTTGAAGCGAAAAATAAGCAGTGCGAACACTGGGTTATAAATGCGAGGATCCGAATACGACCAAACAGATTAAACAACTGTGATTTGAAATTGACGCCTTATAATCACACAGAACAATTTATTCTGAGCCTCCAAAACCAAATTATTAAAACGTGGCATTTTCGCAAATGTATTTCGACTATTTCTTATATGTCTTTCTATTGCATTTTTCTTTCTATTAACTGGCAAAAGAAACTACAACCGTGATTAATCGTCGACCGTTCGCTCCATTCCTTATACTATTCTACTCGCACTATAAATCTTATTAAACCCCGAACACTAAAAATAAACCCGAATAGAGAACGAAGCGCCCTTTTAAAAGGCCTGGACAAGTGCTAGTCGTGACGACCATCCAGGAGGACCAGTTGGAGGTAAAACCCATTTATTTTTAGAATGTTCCTCTTTTTTTTTCTTTCTCGTGTTCCTCTTCCAGATTTATTTATATTTTATTTCTTCTTGTCACAATAATAAAAACCTGTAAATATTTGTGTGGGAGCGGTATGGCCGCTCCGGGGGTGGGTGGCAGTGACGTCAGAGCGCCGCGCGGCGGAGACACGTGCTCCCACACGTGTCTCATCAATTCCCTCTCTCGCTCCCACCCTCCGGCTTGCTCGATCCCTCCGTCTCTTTCTCTCTTATCTCGAACACGTGCTAACTTCTATTTCCGAACTCATATGCGTGGAATTATTTACAAAGGCCAGGTGTTTTAAAGGGAACGGCGGAGGAGTTTCTTTAAAAAGATGGTGAGACCTCGTAGTTTTCTCTGGTGAGGTTGGCCCGGTGCTAGAAGTTTCAAGTTTCACTTCCTATTATATCGACCCTGATTACTTTATGCTGTTTATTTATAAAAGCATTTTTGTATACGGATAGTATAATACAATCTTCTGAACAATTCTTTTGTCGTACTGGGGAAATCCAGAATATGTTGCCCATACAGCTTTCTAACAATATAGTTACATCTTAAACAAAAACCACAAACAAAGAGAAGACATGATTGTTGTACAATTACATAGCCCTTATTATTTATTATATTTTTATACATATGGTACATGCATACATTGTCACATGATTAACTCTAACAAGGCACATACAACAGACTGGCCGATATTAATACGTACGTTTTAAGTATTTCATTTATAAGTATTGATATATATTTAATATACGTAATTAAAAGTAACAATACAATTTTCCATGAAATTATGGAAAATTTCAGTTAGATCAGCTAATCGGTCGTTTTCCGTCAATACATTTTATCAATCACGTTAATTTTCAGTAACACAGTTTGTGACAGTCTGTGCCATACGTTTTGAAGGTATACAACAACCAGCTTTGGTTTTATCCAGCGTGATATGTCCAACTCTGTCAGTCTTTCTGTGTTTTAATAGCTTTTATATGCTCGATTTTTCCCCCGATCGGTTTATCAGTTTGTTTCCCATACGGGCCGTGCGGGACTTTCACGTGGTCCGCCCTGGCCCCGACATCTGGGCCATTATATTTATCATAGCCGGCCCGGCTTCCCGCCTTCTGTCTACGAAACTGCAATAATAGCCGCCAGTATCGCAGCTCTGTGCACTTTTCAAAACAAACTTTGTTTTCAGCCCCGGCCAAATGGCTCACCAGGTGTTCTCCAATCATCTCGCGAAACATGTTCTCTCTCGACGGGCCTATGCTGGTATAAGCGCTCACGTCGGTTTTGTCTTAAGGTCCTGCGCTGTCATAAAGGCGGAAACCAAGAACATGATTGCAAATATATCAATTAATACAATATTTTTTTATTCGCACCCCTACAACTCGCGAAAACATTTCATGGGATAATATCGAGTAAAGCTGGTGTTATCTGAATACAATCCTGATATAAACAAATCACAACAAAATTCTAGTAACTAAAATATAATACGTTCTTTCGTTGGTCCATAGATGATAGATAGAGATGAACCATAGGCATCCTGGGTCATTTAGTCTATCGAACCCAAATGCGATTAATTCAAATAAATCATTTATAAGAGTTGGAGTAGGAGGGTTTTGCCTATAGTGGGATAAGCATTAACCCAGCTGCATTTGGAATGGAAAGTATTGGATTTTGCTTAAGCCCAATCCTTCTAAACTTATTTCCATGTGTAGGCAGACTTTTTTAATATTTTAATCTATGTAACTAATATTAAGTAAGCAATTAATTAGAAAAGCGCTTAGCATAATACAGTTTATCTCTGATCTGGTGCAATGGAAATAAACATAGAGTACATTAAGAGTTTTATATTTTAATGTTGTAGCTTAATTAAAAATAAGGGATTATCTAAAACTCCTTAGTAGTGCTAGTCTAGAATTAGACTCTTAGGGTGGGGGGGAACACAATTTCGGCGGCTTTATCGTGCGTGGAAAGCTGGAAAGGCGGAAGGGCAGATGTCCGTAAGCGAAGGTTGTCACCCCCGTGGAAGGAATGTGGGACGTATCTGCGGCTGTTTTATTGGCGAGGGGGTGGTGGCCATGCCGGAGGGGCCTCCACTTTCCCCTCCCTGTGCTCTGCACGTGCGCTATTGTTACCCCTCCTTAGGCCGCTCATTTATTGGCGTGCCCCACCCACCCGCTCTGAAATATAACCCGTGTTTTAATACAGCAGATATGTGTCCGATAAAGAATTCCCGGCATTGATAAGACGGGGGTTCGACGACCACGTGTCTGTCGCATTTCAGACTTAATAACCCTTCATTCTTATTGGATCATTAATCTTTCTCAACGATAAAAGGGTATTACCCAGTGGTATATATAAGCCAAAGGACATTATATCCTGTCGTATCGAGGTAATTAAACATCCTAACAAGTTTACCCAAATGTCTCCTTTTATGTAAATACAGATAATAAATAAATTATACTGGTTTTTACTCCTCGCTATCGTGATCAGCTTTCGGATGGTTATTCTTAGGGTTATATTTGATTACATTCCATTCTGTTGGACGTGTCCTATGTTTTCGCCTATTGCCGCCGATTAATCCTAATTTCTCGGCGTCTCCGGACCACGTATCTACAGTATCTTTTCAGTGGGGCTGCCCCATCCTGGACGAGGACCCTCTTCGTAGTACTCCCAATTTCCAGTTGCGCCTTTGGCGAGCCTAACTATCATTTATGACAATTTTTGCGTTTCAGGCAAGGCATATCGGGAATGTTGAACCCGGATGTTTTCGCCGGACCATCCCGCCATGTTGGCTGGGGTGGAGCGGTTTGTAATCGTCGGAGCGGTCGCCACAGCGGAAAGTGTACCTCTCGTGTTCGAGCGTGTCTTATCTGGGCCCCAGTTCTTTACCGCCGGTCGAACGTGTCCTATCTGGGCGTTATCGGCGGCGACCGTGGAAGTAGAGAATGAGGCGACCCGAAAGGTGCAGCGCTGGGACCCCGCCTACTCCGTCAATACACGATTCCGTGCCTTATCTCTCAGCCCGCGTTTGCTCCACCTGTACACCACCACTCAAAACCTGTTACCTTCGGTTTGGCGAATGCCAAAACGGTAAACACGTTGACCGTTACCGATTTCAAACCTTCTATATATACAGTAAACCGAGAGAAATGTTTACAATAGATGATTTAGTACCACCTATTTTAAGGACAATATCTTCGCAATGAAATGTGCTATTTTTGTAATGTTTCAATAGCATATTAATCCGTTTTACAGTGTACTCACCACGCCCCGACTCAGGAAAATCTTACGGGTAAGAACAGATTAATCGCAATAAACAAGGAGCCGATAAGCGGACGGAGCGAGTTGAATTTCTTGGAGAGATACTGATAAAGATCCCCTCCTCGAGGTAGGAACGGAGAGGGCGAGCGGCGGCCACTCCTCGGCTAAAGAAAACACGAACGTCGTCTTGTTAGAGATAGCGCGCACCTGTACAAACGGTTCAAGTGAAACGGCCCATTACTCTTCTCTGGCTTGGACAAACACGGTTTTAAAAAGCGGTTTTATCGGCAAACGACCGACCGTAAGGAAATTGTAGAAATTGAGCCGATAGTTGGAAGATCGGACCGCTTTCCAACTTGCGTGCCCAACACATGTTCTGAATTGCTAATTGAGATGCTACCGAATTTAAACAATCGACAGCCAAACGAAATCCCAGATGGTGTTCAGAAAATAACACTACACCTTTGATGAACCGATAGAATGATACCGCGGTAATTTGTAAATTGTTATGATATTCAATGACACTTTCTGCCTTCAAATTCTATCCTATCTAGCTCATTCAAGGTACAGGAAAAAATCTGAGTGACCCAAGAGAAACAGGCTTCCTCTCTAGTACTGGACCAAGTTTCAGTTCTAAAATTTACTGTATCTTTAAGTTGAAATGTGCCATATCAAACCACATCTCCGCGGGTGATTTTTCAATGTATTAAACCCTTATTTTCCTTTGCGTTTCCTTGTGTATTATCGTATTATAACGCAAGAAACACTTTTTATAGTCAACTGTCGGCATGGAGAAATTTTCGTGCTTAAACGTAAATTAATAGAAAAAAATTAAATTCGTCGTTTGAAAGAACAGCATAGAACAAAACATAGATTGAAGTACGTTTTGAGGAGAAAAGAGTCTATAATAAAGATAGTTGAACGCAGTGAGTGTGAAAAATAGAATAAACATAATGGAATAGAGACCAAGAACAATATAGGAGTTAAACTATGCTGATGCTGTAATTCCGAACATCATAAGAAATATAGTTCATGAGAATACTGAATTAACGTATAATTAAATTATTCTTAAACGACGTTACAGATTTATGATCAGTTTTTTGACAAATTTTTGCAGTTATGATTGGAACGCGTGACACGAGTTGGCGGTGGGCGTTGAATTGTAGATTGTAATTCTATTTGCGGAGGTAGATTGTCGAGTGCGATGAACTATTGAAGAACGGCAGGTGTTAGAGCTGAGATTGTTTGGCCGGAGGCGGCCGCCCCCTCGTCCAAAGTAAGCGGTGGGGGGAGGACATTGGCCAAGTGCGGGGGCGGTAAACCGGGGCCACTGGCCGCCTCCAAACCCTCCAACTACTTCTCTATAAGGAAACCTGTACCAACTTATTGAGGCTCCCGATTTTTTTTTATCCCTCCCCCTCCTCCCCCCTGTCCTTCTCTTAAACTCTGTCCCGCTCGCTCACGCTCTTTCCCCCGAACCCCCTCTTTCTTTCTCTCTCTCTCGCACTATCAGCCAGCGTCTATCTACTTATATTCTTCTCCCCCGGCCGCCCCCTCCTCCCGTCTCTTTTTCTCTATCCCTCTCTTTGGGAGTGTGTCCCGAGGCGGTAGGCCGGACCCCGTGTTACTAATGAGAGCGCGTGGGAGGGTACTACCCGGGGCCGTACCCCATATGGTCCTCCGAGTTCAGGTTTTCTAAAACTAGATTCAATCGCCAGGGCTTTGAACTGAATAGAGTAGTGTTCAGTGCACTATTTCACATATGCTATTGTATAGACAGAGGTCTTCAGTTCAATATACATATACTGATTTATTGTATAGTTAATACTTCATTTATTAATAAGACTTTTGACGCTGAATATTTTAGGTAGATTATTGGGAACTTATTCACAACTGAAATTTATATTTGTGAGTGATCCTTTTCCCTTTTCTTAATGTTTCATTAAAGAATTCCTTACTACAATACTGAAGTCTGTAATCATATAAATGTAATGTTAAATATTAAAATGTTTAATATTTTATCTGGTATAGTACATTTCCCTACAATAAATTGCAACAAAATATAGTAATATTAATACTAAGAGGTCCGGATTAACAAGTGCTCCGAATATATATATTAGCACGTACTTGTTTGGTCTGGACCTAGACTATTTTTTCTTCTTCCTTTCACTAGTTCGGTGGTAGTTGGCTGGTGCATATTTGCCAAGTATGTTAACATGGACAACTTATCCAGCATGCAAGTGAAAGGAGGATTCTCATTAAATCTATGAAAGCAGATTAAAAAATGACCTATTGAGGATCTCGGAATAAAATAGCAGTCGAGATAGCAGTCCTGGCACAGTTAAGTGAAACCTTACTGGTAGCGTCGCGTGCCAAGCCCCTTACCAGCGGCTATCTGAGGGAGGGCGTTTCCAATCTAGGGAAAAATATCGGGAACGTATTTATAAAGGCACCGCCTTTTAATTGCTCCTGCTTTAAATGACTCCTCCCTGCGGAATATAATCCTGCGCACAAGGAATGCGCCATCGATCGAAGGTAATTTCGCTTTAATTTATTTCGATACGAGAACTCGGCATAATCAATACTGGGCGCTTAAGCAAATCTCGGAGTGATGGGCGTCTCATGCAAATAGGGGCGGCACGTTAGTGCCGGGCTCACGGCGCGCTATTACAAACTCCGATTACGGGGGCCTCCGAGGAAAATGAACTGCCGTGAAATTGGACGGACCTAGAGATTCGCTAGGGGGACTGGTTCCGAGGCTTTGAGCTATTAATTTATTTGCCGAAAAAAAATAAAACTGCCGCTTAAAATATTTGCATAATTGTAGTGCGTCCGGACTCCTTACAAGTGCACGCGGATCCGCGGGAACGGGGTACATGAACCCGCAAGAATGCGGAGAGCGTCCAGAATTCCTCGCCGACTCCTACGCCTTCTGCGAGGTAGATCTAGCCGTGTTGCCTGTCAGGAATAGATAGATTAGCGATTCCACCTTTGATATTATGCTAATGTTGTACAGAACGTAATAAAAAAATTCTTGGAATCTAGCACTAAGAAACCTTCATTATATAACACACGTTCATGAATGAATCAATTACCGAACGGGATATAAACCAAGGCACCCGTTCATATGTAACCGTTATGAATTACCGGTAAACCGCGAAAATCACGTGGCAACAAATAGAATTACAGTAAAGCCGACTCGGCGGGTCTTAAACATTTGCCAGATACGGTGGGATCGATTGCAAATTAATAAAGGAGCGCTTGCTCCGGAAACCAGTCCCCGGGAATGAAACCGGGTTTTAAAACCTCGGAGATAAAAAAAAAAGGAGGTCTCAATTCTGATGCACCCAATTTGTCCGGCGGGTCCGGCCCGTGTAAATCACTGCTTCCCTTCTACGTAGAACTGGTCCACCCGGGGCCCCTCTGCATTAGGGCGGAACATAATCGGAGCATACTAATTGGATCTGATCGCGATCCTGTATGAAGATTGTGTTAACGGTCCGGTGTTGTTATTTCGTCGCGGTCCTGAGCAGGTGTCCCCCGCCCCCCGTCACAAACCTCCCGAACGCGCCTAATTAAATTCGGCAACGAGCAAGAAATAAGAAGGAACGAAGGACTGAAACGGGCGAACCGCAAAATTGTTGAAACGAGACGCTCGTTTCTCAGGACTCTCAGGAATTATTACCACCACCTGCGAATTCGTTCAGATAATCACGGCTGAAAATCAGTCCTCATGAATGTCCTCGATCGCATAGTATGACTCCGGGTACGGTAATAATATCTGCATAAGAATTTCCGACACTGTTCCACGCCGCTTAAACTAGGGCGAATTGAGTTTAATTAAAATGGGAATCAGAAACTGGCACAAGTAAACATTTGGGGGGCTCATACTGGTTTCGGAAAATGTTTCGTATGTATATCATTGGCGACGCTAGAAAATCAAATTATTCAAAATACAAAAGTAGCCTATACACTAGGCTACTAGGAAATGTGTTCCTTTCATTCAGGAAGCCTGGAAAAAATGAGTTGTGACGTAAAATATAATCATTATTAGCATACCTGATTTTACTGCCCCTTTCGGTTTTTACCTCAAATTTTCGACTATTTATATTAAAATCGTTTTGGCTGATTGGATTGAGAAATATCCGTTTGGCCGATGATCTTGTATGCCACAAAAATAAATTCCTCTCACGCATACTCGACAGTACGGGTGTACATAATGCGCGTATCTCTGTGTTCTTGTATTGTCGGAATGCATCGCGGTATGTAAATTCATCTACCATAACGCAAAAGATTTCTCACACCGATATAATATCACTTCGAAACGTACATTTGTCTGGCTAAAGTTACGCTTTCAGAAAATCTCCAGGACAGCAAGAGAAGTGTCTGGTAGGAGGATGAGGAGGAGGCACAGATGGCCCGGGAATGCGATTAAAGCCTTCCCCACGCTCGCCACAGTATTTTTCCTCACTTGCCCTTTATTAAAAAATAACTCAACGCCGTATTTTTAGTTTTTTTTTGAAGAGTTGAAAAGGAAGAAGAAGCGAGTTAAAAAAAATAGAAATTACTCAGGGCGGACGAGATTTAACTCTCCCCCCAGTCCAAGTATCTAGTACCTGAAGGTAATTACTGTCGGATTACGAATTCTCCTTTCCGATTCACTTCTCTTTGGCCTTCTCGTGTACTAGGCTCCATAAGGGAGTTCACCGTAGAAATCCGTAAAAATTCCGAATAATTTGCTTGTTGTTCAAAACGGGGGCTCCAATTTTTACTTTAAAAATCGTAGTTACAAGAAATTGTTTGATTGTTTGACATTGTTATAATATTAAAACACATACTCATATGGCCGGATGCACCACCCGGGATAAAGGGGTCGTCGACTCCTCATCTGTAGTAGCGGGCCAATTAACGTCGGTGGGCCCCAAATAAATGAGCCGACAACAGCAACGAGGTGAGAAGAAACGTTCAAAAATTGACTGAGGATGAGACCGACCCCAAGAAAAATACTACCATTAATACCAGAGTCTGGTTTAACTACACGTGTCCGGGGGCCTCCTCGATAACGCCCGGACCCACTAATAACAACCTCGCGTTGTCCGAAATGTCCCGATATTAAATTTAATGGCTTTATAATTATTTCCCACTCCGGGTCCTGTGTCCGCTCTCGTATCAAATCGGGACCCGTTCGTATTTACATAAAGATGGTCCCGGCCGGGACGCCGGTCCTCCTACCTCTTGTATTTCGATTTTTTGATCGCCATCGATGGCTAATAACGCGGCCGGTGGGGCGGGAATCGTAGTAAGTCTTAGTCATTTTTTGACAATGTCCTTGTACCCATCACGACGTCCTAAAACGTCGGGAAAGAGAAAATCTTGGCCGTGAATATTAACGCTTTAAAAACTACAATTTGCGCCGCCCTCGTTTCCGAACCCCGAACTCGCATCTGCATCGTACCGATTTATTTCGATCTGGGTTACATACATTTAAAACCACTACACGTCTATAAAATGTAAGTTTCATTTATGCGATTTGGTAAACAGAAAATATTCAAGTTAGATTGAAAACTGATTCCTAATTTTAATTCCCATCAGGTTGGAACTGGCTTCTAGATGGATTGTACCTTAATGTGAAACTAGACAGACTACTCTTTCTGCAATATATTTAAATTTTTCCCGAATAATTGTTGCGGTGGTTGTCGCCCTGACGCAATGTTGTTGCCATTGTCCATAGTCCACATAAATATTCTAATTAGTGGATGAGTACAGGCGATTTCCAAACATGACTTACATGTTGGAGAGCGCCATTGTTTCCACACCCCTTGGGCGCTACACGTTTGAGACTCCACTAACCGGATCTGTATTTCATTCTGGCGGGGTGGCGTCGAGTGAAGGGAGGACGGTGTCGATGTTTGCTATCCGAAGCGCGTGCCGTATCGGGAAGCGGACTCGGCGGCAGATTGGTTCTGCCGTTGGGTTCTTTAATCATTCATAGAGTGCATTAGCCGGGCGGCCGGCCTGCCATATGCCGGCTCTCGCTCTAGAATGCGGCCGGCGTCGGTGGCCGCGTCCCGGCGCACAGATGGCGTCCGCACTCCGCCCCATAACCGGAGCATTAAAACATTCCCCGAGCGCCGGCCCAACTTCCGAGCCCGAGCTCAGCGCTGCTTAATTGTACACATCCCCGCGATACTGCACAAGTGAGCCAATTAACTTGTGTACAAACTCACCTGTAATCAAAACTATTTAAACACGTCACCGCGTAACTTCAACTGAGTTTCCCCTTTGGTAGACCAAAAAAAGAAATATCCCAAACCGTATAAAAGATAAAGTATAACTCAACAATCATTATAATAATGTAGCCTCATTTCTATCAGGGCATAACATCAGTCAAAATGAGGCATGCCTCACTATGTTACTGATGTAATGCTACTGACGATGGTGAGAAACCGAAATATTTATATAGTTCAAGGTCCAATCGCCGAGCAGAGGTAGAAAATCGATGTAATTATAAACTATAAAAGTAGCCAGACGCCAAAAGATAGAGAAGAAAACTAATGTTTACAAGATTTGGGGAGGCTACTGACTGTGGGAGAAACCTCTCCGCTTGCCCGGAGATAGTGGTTCGCTGGAAAAAAACCTTCCCGCGTCTTGTCCCAAGAGTTTAATCGTTAGGATACCGGTTGATACGGTCTCCAGGAACTTTATGAAAACGATGGTCAGTTTAATGTTCGGGGCATTTAAAGGTGAACAATAAAGAAGGGGTATTGGGGCCCAATAAAATCAGAACTGTCCCATACGGGGCATCACATAAAAGCCGGTCCATTAGGTCGTCGGTCTTTCCAGGACCACCGTGAGTCTGCCGCGGCTGATAGTCGTTTAAGGAAGCGCAGTTCTTTCTCAGCTAGACGTTTAACTGCTGGTCGTTATTCCCCGTTCGGAACTTGAAAGAATAGCGATGCGGAATAGGAAAACAACGGAATTTAAAAGAATTTCTATATTATCATATGACCACCGCCGCGATAACATTTAGAACTTCTATCTTCATACATATGCCCTATGCTTAAAGAATATATTATTGTAATATATTACCAAAGAGAATAATACAAAGATCACATTGGTCACCAATTCTAATCGCGAATTGAAGGATTCGTTAGATATCTGTAGGTGGCTTGGCTGGTAAAAACGGAGGCTGGTTGAAACAAGACCGGATAAATCTGCTGTAGTGTAATTTATATTTAGAAGAACCGCTTTATATATAATTTCTGGCGAAGGCGGCAATCGAAATCATACTGTAATTGACCATTGCGCGTAGGGCCCTGGAATTTCACACAATCCACGCAATCTCCCTCGGAGTTTTACATTCCTTATTCAGAAGAAAATGATACAGCATTCTCGACGGGCGGCCGATTGGATACAGTCCATTCTATACGATGTACTACGCAATTATTAATTGAGGCCGTATCTCAGAGCGGTGTTCTCTCCCCTAGCCATTAGGCCCGGGGTAATGGAGCCGTCCCTAGAGTCAGAGGTCGTCGATATCGTAGGAATAATAATTAAAATAAAAGTCAACCGCTTGGAGGGTGAGGTGGCTCCGACCTTTTAATAAATCCCAGGTTTCCCACGTCGGGCCGAGAAATAATTAAAAGCATAAATTCCGCGTCGGGTAAATGCCGAGCGGAGAACCCCCTCCCCCGACCCCAAACCGATCCATTTATTCTACCCATTGTCCGGCCAAGCCCTCATTAATGAGCATTCACGCAAGCTCCTTTTAAAGCAGGTGCCATACTTAATTTTTAAACCCACGGATCTATTTATTTCATTTTTCAATTAAGAGGGCCTCTGTTAATAATCCATAAATACGTCCTGACATTATTAACATAAAGCGAGATTCGTTCCCGGTGAATTGAAATACATCGCTTCAGTTTGGTCCCACTCTTTCCACTTAATGGCACTTATGGTACGAGGAGAGTCTCTTCACTACAGGAACTTGGATCTTTGCCCACTCTCAAGTGGCCCGAATGAGCTCTATCCGAAGACAATAATGGACCCGTTAAAAAAATTGAAATAAAATCCGCCGCATTAAACAATTACGGAAAAAACAATGCAACTGCACACGCTGTTTAATTACAACAGTGCAATATGGTGCAGTATAACGTAATTTTCCTGCAATATGGTCGGTGAACCGCAGTGGACCTCCCACGAAGGTC
Organism: Lethocerus indicus; assembly: GCA_019843655.1. Classification (NCBI taxonomy): domain Eukaryota; kingdom Metazoa; phylum Arthropoda; class Insecta; order Hemiptera; family Belostomatidae; genus Lethocerus; species Lethocerus indicus. The sequence goes on along the minus strand of JACDQD010000005.1, from coordinate 17,865,161 downwards.
CCCCACCACCTCCACCAAGGGAATACGGTAAATCAAGCAGTTGTATTTGTTGGACGAAATTCCTATAAAATTACGAGAGCAAAATTATCATAACACCAGATTATTTATCTCTATATTGTCTTCTTCAAGATATAAATATAACAATGGAAAATCAGAAGACTGAAAGCACTATCTTTGCTGTTCTAGAATCTCTGTCTCGTCCATCGGCTGGTTGTCTTGTAAGAATTCTCGCGAGTCGTCAATATCGACAGAGTTTTCGGTTATTGGTTCTACAGTCCCTTTTGTCGGAGTTACAAAATGACGAACACAGTATATATAAAACCAATAGATTCGCGAGCGCGAAAACAGAATAGGTTGATATTCTCGATTTCCCAAACTCGAGTATGTAAGCCAGATGTGATCTATATTTTATGAACTTTGTTATTTCTCGTATATAAGCAATTGAAAGCACAATTCGTTGAGCACGTTAGAGCGTCTAAACTGTGTACTATGGCAGGAGGGGGTGTAAAGCGCTTGCGCTGGGCCCGGGTCGCCGGGACGACAGCCCGATTGCTATGGCGAATCGGACCCCTCCGAGAAGCTCCCCATCCTATCCCCGAAGGGCGAACTCCTCCATCCCTCCGCGTTCCAGAAATTTATGCCTTTCCCCTCCTGGCGCCGTTTTATCTGAGCCAACGCTATCTGAACTCCCGACCTTCGCAATCCCCCTTTCATCATCCCTTGGGACGAGTCGCGAGGGTGGTGGAAAATGACTTGCGGAACACGATGCGTCACACTCTAAAAGCCATTCAGCGCTGACTGGCGTTTGGGCAATACGGAACGGATAAGGGCGCTGAATTGTTCGACTCCCTTTAAAAACCTATTTATTCCAACGGATTTTATCGAATAAATATAGTTTAGAGTGAGATACTACTTACGGATGTGAGCTACAGATAAAACATCCTGTCCCTGTATTACATGGATCATTACACATGAAAACAAATCAGATAGCTTCCTATAAAATAGCTTCCTCAGAGTCTTTAGCTTCATATTTCTTTGGTAACTGTATCCCGGTCGACAAAAAACGAAGCTCCGGGCGTCTCTATTTTAATATCAAAAGACGCCTGTAATATTTTTTACAAGGCGGAACGATGGGCCAAAAAAGTTCCTTTAATTGAGACGTTCAGCATTCTAATCGGCCCTGAATTATTGAAATACACGTGCGTTCGCCAGCTTAATTAGCGGTCATTTATTTATTAAGAGAAGAAGGACGCTGGAAAAAACCAACGGACATTATAAATTCATAAATGGTATTTTTTTTTCTATTCGCCGTGTAATTCGAATCCTCCGTATTAATGTACCGATCGAAAAAGCGAGCCCAGACATTTCACCACCGCGGTCCGCTAATGCGGGCGGTAATAAATCAATTCGGGAAGACAATCGGACCCTTTCTTCTGAAACCAATCGTATTAGGTGATCGGGGACGACCGTACGAAATTTTTATTGCTGAAAATATTTTCGGTGTGAGGAGGTGAGTGTGATCATTCGGGTTTGCATCTCCTCTCACAGCTTTTCTCCATTGTCCATTAGGATAATGCATAACATGGTCAGCTGTGGTAAAGCAGTCTATCAAAAGGATCACTGCCAGTAATAGCTTTCTTATTTTCTTTATGTTGAAGGGGGATAAAACGGCTATTACCGATTAAACGGTGGCCGACATCTTCCTGTATTACCAGACGAATATAGACCGGTGAATATTGGATTCGCATGAATAATGGAACCCGTTCAAACGGGATATGCAAGTGTATTGGTTTACCTACCGCCCGGACCGACGCCGTACGCCGTTCCGATTATTCCGCTAATTGAAATTCAAAGCTGAGAGCAACTCGTCGGATTACACACGTTGCAAACGGCGCCACGTCGCGGCGTGACCAGAACGTGACACCGAAGCGAAGAAAAAACCAAACACCGTCGATGACCCCGTTTAGTCGGACCGGCTCCCCCCGGCAGAGAGAGAGAGAGATCTTCCCACGCGTCGGCGATTAAAATATCTTTCTTCCCGATATTAATAATTTCGCCGTCCCCGATGCCCCTCCGCGGATTCGGGTCAGGAGGATAATTGCCGAAGTCGTCGCATTAATTAACGGATCTTTCCGGGCATTTATCGAAATTTTTAATTGGCGAAAATAAGACAAACTTAAACAACGAGAATTAATTTCGATATCTTGTTTACCGGAATTCGAAAAGTTCCGCACTCTTGAAAAATACAGACAGCTTTTGTCAATCGCTGAACGAAACAAGAAGAGACATTTAAACTTCTGGACGTAATGCAACCACATTGGAAACATGGACCCAATGTACCCACGACTGTTTATTGCCGGCTAAAAGCTAAGAACCTTAAGAAGGGCATGCTACTTATATATTCATACAATCTATAATTTAGAATTAATTTATATATATATTAATAATCGTTCATGTTATTATGAGTACTCAAAATTACTATCTATAATCAGTAAATTTAGTCCGCTAGTATGAATGCATTACCAAGTGCATTAGAATAATGACTTAGCTGCCGTTTGTTTATTTGTAGTGACCTTAATTAGTAAAAGCGAACAATTAGAATGGTAGAGATTGCACTATTTGATATACCTATTGGTATAAAGTTATAGGAACTCGTAAATCGATTCTTTGAAGCTCTACATAAGCCTACCAGTTTTACAATCCCGGCGCTTTACCTGTACTCTATTTTAATAATATCGATCATTAATTACGCCGACAACTCTTTGGTTCCTTGATGGGGAAAAAAAAGTAACAGGAACCGACTCCTCGGGACCAGATGTCGCCCGCTCCTGATATAGACGGGGAGCCGATTGAAGACGGAAATCCCCGTTCCTTCCCCCGGGCACGTGTTCCCAACGCCGCGGTCGCTCCCTTTCAAAAGAAGGGCTTCTCAGACGACGCGGGAGCATTAAATACGGGTACTGGCTACCGCGGCGACCGAATACTATTTCGAGTGAACCGGCGATACTCGGTAGTAGCGGAGCCGGTGCTGTATAGCGCACGCCAACACCAGCTGTTCGACTCCCAACTAGGGTAATCCCTGTACCGGCTGAAAAAGAAAGGCTGGTAGAGGAGGAGAACAGATCCGAGGAGTGGCACGAGCCCGCTTCACCACATGTAGCTTTTTTCCTACACTCGAGAGGATACCGCTAACGTTGGCGACTGGCTTTAGAAACGCCGCCTATTTTCGAGCGCCTGTCGAGCCTTCCGGCTCTTCTAGTCGCGAAACCGATAACCACCAACAGACGAAAACTGTAACAAATTAATAACTAAACGAAGTACGAACTGTTGTGAAATGGCTCGACAAAAATTGGATTTCAAAATATATCTATATTAGTAGAAGATCCACAGTAAAGCAACCTCATCATTTTTGATATTTCCTGCCTCGACGCAAAATACCGATTTTCCGCCCTCGGTAAGAAGATGAATATTTTTGTTCAGTGGGGAAGAATGAAAGAAACCGAAACCTCGTTTCCACGAGAGGCCGTTCCCAAGGCGAAGGCCCGTTACTGAATAAGGAATTCCGGGGGCGAACTTGAATTTAAAAAATGCATGGGGCTTTCAGCGGGTGGTGTCCCCATCATCAGTTCTCATGCACAATTCATGCGATAGGTTTGCGAATCCAACATGTCCTCTTATATCATTATTTTGAGAAAGTTTTTTTTATTTTCATTTTACGTACATAATTTGGCTTGCCTTTCAGAAGTTATGCCGGGTGTAATTTATATATGGCAATAACGGATGATTTATAGTCGAACCTTTAATGTATTTCAAAAACTTATTTCGGGTTTGGTTTTCACGCTTCTTGTTTGGAGGCCAGCGAAAATTTTGAACATGCGGTGTTTACTAGTATATTACTCTTGAGATTTCTGTCTCAACTCGCCTACTCGGTCTTAAGGCCTACGAGTTATGATATTCAAGAAAATTGCTAAACATTGTCATGTGAAAAAATATTAGCAGAAAATATTTAAACTGATGTTATACTGCCTACCGATATTATGGCGCTATATAAAAATTATTCTAACGCAATTTTCTACATTACTTGTCGTAATTTAGGCAGTGCACTCCAAAATCTTACAAAAGCCGACAAGGGAACAGAAATCATGAATATACAGTAGAGGGGTGTAGTGGGGCAGGAATATTGGGCAACACCGTTGATAGCCTATAATTTCATGAATGCCTTCTTCTTTGGAAGGCACTCTCAAGTTACCTTAGTAGGTTCCTGAATCGGAACGGCAAAGGCAATCCATCGTAAGAGGTTCGATATTAAAACACGGTTCTTCCCCGGCCTCCGCTCCGGCAGATAATAGCCCGCGCAACCGAGAATAAAGGCAGGGGAGAATAAAAAGTACATTGTTCGCTTATTATAATGGCGAAGTAAAAGTGAGCTATTAACTCGAAATTATTGAGTGCTCTCGAACAGAAGAGACGGGATCCAAAGCGGAGGAGCGCGCCCATTATGCGCTTTGGTTTATGAAGCAATTTACTTTTTTTTTCAGTGAGTTATTTACTCCGGCCTTCGCGTCTCCGCTTCGGTCTTCACAAATTACGACTGGCGAAACCTCATGACTCATCCATCCCCCGCGGTACTTCTTCAACGGTCACCAGATGTTCGACACCGCTAGATTTAGTGCGGCCGCCTTATTTGTCTTAGGCTGGCCCCCAAGCGGGCCTTCTTCGTACGGCCCACAAAACCATAACACGCAGAATAAATGTCCGATTATTCACTAGGTAATGAAGATAAAATATCCTCGGTGATTCCGTTTGTCTGTACAATGTGCACGGTAAGACGTCGTTTAAGCGATTTATTTTGTTTCACATGTTTGCGTGGGCGGCGGATCATCACTGCTAAATCATATACACAGTGCATAAGGCTATTTTTAAGGCCGCCTCACTAAATACTCTATTGCCATTTATTTCTCCCGATAATTCGAAATGCGTGTTTATATTACACCTCAATATATCCTACTAGAAATTGTAATTTGCCAAACCTTTCGGAGCCGCGATAGTAGTTTTTTTTCTCGGTATTTATTTTAAGCGCAATTATGGTTTCCCCGTTATGCGCCTCGATAGCAGTTCCACTATAGATGGATCGATAACTTTTACCCCTCGATTCCTAATAATACTCGAGTAATACCGACTACCCGGCGGATGTCAGGCCGGAGGGAAACTCGGGGCCGAGTCGGTGTAGTCCATCAGATATCGCTAACAAGCAAAAAACAGGGCTCAATCGCGATTCCGACTCTATATCCCCCAGGCCGTATTTCTTTCACCGGATTCTCAATTTCCGATCAACCGGTTGAATGGGCCGAGGGCCGCCTTAACCCTGTCCGGGGTAAAAACCTGAACAGAAATGCGAGGACGGAAAAATCGTCCCATTCAGCGTCAGCTCCCCGACAGGTCGGGAGTACAGAAACCTCGCGCCCTATCAATTGAATTCCTCCGGGTTCTTGTCCCCCATCTTTTCTCTGGTTCTTTCTTTTCTGTTAGACCCCGGGCTTCTTGAAATGCGAGGCGAGTCGCGTGCGCCGGTCGCACGAAACCACCGCCGACTATTTAATTGAGACAAATATTTTATTCTTTGCCGGCCCATAATGGCGCTCTGCCGGTTCTTCCACATTGAACTTGATGTTCGAAGCCAATCGAAATTAGCCTTATTTATGCTTCCATTAGGTAGGACCGCAGACGGATGCCCCATTATATTTCTTTACCGGTTTAATGACTATTATTTTTTAATATGATTTCGGATCATTAGCCCAGTCCGTGACCCCAGTTCGTAAACACCAAGGTCTTCTTTGATGAATTGACCGCTGTCAATGACCATTCTGTTTGTGGCCTTGTAAGTATAAGAGTAGGTTGAATAGCAAATTTATAACAAGCTATATTGAGGGAATTATTATTTTAATGTGTATTTTTTAGATGGATATTTTTTTAGATTTAGATGGATTATAAGTCACTTTTTACAGCGCCGTACGGTACGATATTACCCCGGGATTGTCTAAGAGGCGTAATTGAAAATTGTTACAGGAACCAGACGTAATAGCCGTTCAGTCAAATTGGAGACGATTTGGTTAATGGGGCGGACACGAGCCCGAACAGACCTTATCTCTATATTCCCAGGAGGAGGAGGAGGAGAAGGAGGAAGGTCTATGTGTATCATTTAGCCTGGACGTGATACAAATAAGAAACCGCGCGGTAAATTGGAGTTGGTTTCACCGCAGGGTTATTTACGATTCGAGCGGGATATTCTCCTCGCGGGCTTCGTGCTTCCAGTGCCTAGGTGATAACGCAGAGAAACGGAGCGTCTCGTTTGGGATCGGTTTAAATTGGATCTGAAACCGAGGACACGGTTCTAGTTCTATTCAGAGGACAGGGCGCTATCCCACAGTTCCCACGGCTTCTTGGGAACCACTTCTATGGCAGCCGATCCGGGGCCCTCCCGTTACTCCTGTTCCGATTGTGCTCATTATAATTATAAAATTAACATCTGTTAATAAAGTAACGACTTTTTAATGATAATAATATTAAAACAATATTTTATGAATACAACAAGTAACGTTTTTGCAATAATTACTTTGCCCCCCATTTCCAACGTGATATTCAAGGTTTTAATACGTTCACATCCTATGATACGTTAAATTAATATCATTCCAGTAGGGTTATTATTTCAAACAATGGGAGTGATTTCAAATAATGTTTTAAAAATTTAAGAAAGCTTAGGGTATGAAAAATATTAGTAATTACCAAATATTTAAGCTCGTTTATTTCATTTTAGCCTCTCTCCGGCCGGACTATTTACCCATTTATTTTTTTTCGGAGAACGTAATTTAAAGACATACAAAAAGTTTGGATACCTCGAGTGACCCAAAACAAACAAAATTGCCAAAAATACTTGCCACGGAAGATCAAACAGCCGCGGAGATGACGTGTAAATAATTAATAATTACAACAAATTACTGAATCCGTGTCCGGGGACACGGCCTTAGCCGCCCCGAACATCTGCCCCAAAATAATCGTTCGGCCGTACTACAATTTATACGGAACCGGTACCGTAAATCAAATTTCAATAATCGGCGTTCATCCGACAAATTTCCATCCGCGGCCCAAAATTAAGGAGGGTTTTTTGGCCGGCCGAAAAACCGAGAAGGTTGAAATCGACTCACCGCTCGACACCATTAAAATTCAATAAAATCCGCGAAATGGTCCACAAGCAGAAACGAGTCAGTCGAACCTTGGACCACCCTTATTATCTCCGTAAATGCTGATGAATAGCAAAAGGAATAAGATGGTAATTGGATGGGCGAAGAGGCCTTTCCCTCTTTAAGTGGCAGTCGCGGAGAGGATAGGTGTTTCCAAAAGTGTCGGATAATTAGGTAGTAGTTTTTCGTAATTTTGAGAGGCCGCTTAAAATATAATGACAAATAAATGAACCGTCTCCGAGAGCTGTTAAACAGGGGGTGAGGGATACCAGACATCGGGAGTAACACATTATTATTAGCCTTTGTGTTAGAAAGTTTCACAGCACCAGTGCCTCAAACATGTCAAAATAAATTTAAATTCCTATTCGGAATTTATGTACTTTAAATTAACTATATTATTTATTAATAACTATAAATAAGTAAAAATTCGAAACACTTTTCATCCTTCATTAATATGTCTGCCGCAATATATAGAGAGGGACGGGAAGATATCGTCCCGAATCACGGACGCGAACAATTGAGCCATAAAATAAAAAACAACTCCGACCGAACCGTTTGTGAAATCTCAATCGGACAGAGGACCCTAATTTGAGTAGGAGCTTGGGCGGTAAATCAAGCCGGGAGAAGGGAGGTCTCTCGATGGATCATAAAATCCGAGCGGCGGGAGCCCTCAGCAAACATGCACTTTACCAAATTGTACGGTCGGGACCGGCCGAGAGGGATCGTGATCGTGATCCCGCTCTTCCTCCTGCTCCCCAATTGGGCCCAATTGATCGGCTACGTTTGTCCACACACCGGGCTTATCTCAACCAACGTTTGTTCCATCCCCCTGTCTATCGCTATATCAATCGGCGGTAAGATTACCGGGATAGTCAGGAATATATGTAAATACACTCTCAACAGGGCCCGGTATTACCATTATAACCGGCCACTGAGTCGGATTCTTTACTATTTACTGAAATTAATATAAACGCGCCGTTCGTTTATTTTCCCTAATTACGGTTTAATGTTCCCGGATACCGATGGAAACTTAGCACCCGAACTGTACTAATTATATTGTCGGATGACTATGGTTACGGCCTGATAATCGTGGATATTTATAGCGCTTGAACAAAAAGCAAATGTATCCATCGATAACATTCGCATGAAACATAGGGGAAACATCAAAAGGCGTGTTTCCTAGATCCTGCTGAATACTTAAACATCAAACGCACTCCAATAAGTAATTTGTATTTATTATTTCCTCTTTTTCAAACGAAATGATAGGATCACATTTTCCAATACAAAAAAATATATATTCGTCGTGTTATTAGCGCGATGCTACAACGACACTGTCGCTAGATTTGTTCAGAGATGCAGTCAACACGTTCATAAAGTTTATAGCGGCGGCAATAAAATGTTACGATACCGTACAAATAAAGCACACTTTTGAAAAGGTGGATTCTACGCAACAATGTGACACTATCACACCGCGCTCATTTAAAGTAGAGGTGTTACATCAACGTTCACAAAATTACAATTCCCTTGTGGTAACAAGAAATGTGATTTAGAGTTCTGTATCCTTGGACCGAAACAAAGGCGCGTGTTTGTAAAAATAAAGAAATATGCCGGGTTGAAGTGAGCCCTGCGTAGTTGTGTATTCCTGACCTTTTCCGATTCATTAGCGTCGCCCGAAGCGTGACTCATCCGCACCTAAGGCGGGTCAAATTTTTTTTATGGCCATTACGGGCCAGACCGAAACAAAAATCGGACATAAATAGTGCGTGTCGGTTCGTGGTTTTGACTTTTGCGGTCCACACTCTTCAACACATCAATTAATGGGGAATTAAATATTTCAGTTCCTCGAAACATTTAGAAGTGTTAGTTTCATATGCTTCTGGTGGGATTCCTGAATTCTCCCTCCGATTTTCCGTATTTTTCTATGTAAAGAGTAGAATTTGAGTACAAATTTCTGATGATGTCCGTTACATCTATTCTCTGCTACTACGTGATAAGACACACTGGATCGGTCGTGAGATCGGACGCGATCATCTATCTACACGACACCTTAACGGGGCTTGTATTTATTTATATCCCCAGGCTTCCTTAAATTTAAAACGAAGATAAACAGACGTAACCTTTTGGTGAAAAAGTTATATATTAGTGAAAATCCGTGCTTGAGAAATAACACTACGGACGAGCGGACGGTAGTTTGGAGCCATTTAACAGGTGATCTCGCTCCGCATGTCCGAGAACGGGTAATAAGAGGGCGATAAATATATGAGCCGCATTCCTCGCTGGGAACCGTGTTTATGTCGGCTCTGATTAATGGGATATCCCGGATACAGACTGGGCCTACAGAGGGCCCGGGGGACGGTTCCGAGCAACGCCGAAAAAGACAGAAAGTCGTTCGAAAAACGACATTAGCGGTGGGACGAACACTCCTACGGCCGGCAGCGTATCCGGACCGCCTTTTAAATGGGGTTCGTCCGAATTCTTTTTCTTTCTTTTCCAACGGTGGCATTCGGCCGGGGTCGGCAGGCTCGTAAAACGTTTTTCACCGGCCCCTCTAAGGATCCGACCGGAAGGACTCCGGCTATGGGCGAAGGAATCTGGCCGGCGGCTTCCGTCCGAATTTGGACCGCGTGATAGAGGTAGGCGTCGGAACCCTTTGAGCCCAAGACGCTCCCACTGCAACACTTTTCAGCGCCCGGACAAGTCGCAGGAAGGGTTTTATTTCCAAGCGATCCACTATTTCAGGAAAAGTGGATAAGGAATTTCCCTCAGCCAGGTTTCTCCATTTCATCAGTAAATGACGCGAACACCTCCACGGTGCTGATGCTTTGCTCGGAATCCACTTAGAGCATCCCTAATGAAGATTCGCGGCAAGAATGAACCCACGATCTCTATTACTCCAGACCTCTACCAGGTATCTACATAATGTAGCTCTTACTGAAACTGAAAATAATCAGAATAATAATCCGCACCCGTTTTAGTGTTGGGGGTGCGGATTTTTAACAACCGTATAATTGTTGACGCTCCGCAGTAATGTTAGCTAACGTTTGTCAGCAGTTGGTACGAAATTACCAATGGACTGGACAGTGACGTTTCGAATATACCAAAACATGTAGCCAAGTGTAACTTACATACGAGGGTAATATAAGAAGTGCGTGAAGTTAACCATTTGTTTAATAATACCGCTAGAGCGGTCAGTTTTTTTGTTCTTTTTTTCGCTAAACGCCAGTAAGTATCCCCGATTTGCTCAAAGGGGGTTCAGAAGCCGGTGAGTGCGGTGTGGATATCGACACCGGCGAAAGACGCCCTTCGTGAGAGCAGCGGGCACTCGGGTCGGTGTAATTTTGTAAGGGAAATCCCTCAAGTGCGAACGCGCGGCTCTCTTGAGAAAGCTCCTGTGGGAACTATCTCACCCATTGTAGTTGGCCAGTTTTATTTTTCTCACACGCAGTTTTTCTTATTTTGGATTTCACACAAACTCTCCCAGTACTTATCTGATTGTCGGGACTGCAATCAGTGTACTTTTTGTTTCGGCGACTGAAAAGGCAATTGTATGATGCTGCCTCCTGCCTGATCCCAGGTTATAAAACCGCTACAAATCACCAACCATATATATGTAGCACGGTAATTTTTGGGCCTATTTTGAGCCTAAAAACCGCATTTTTGGGCTGATTTCGCGCCTAAAAGTAGCATTATTGGACCTAAAACCGCATTTTTGGGCCGATTTTGCACCCGAAAACCGCATTTTCGGGCGAATGTTGCTTCTAAAAACCGCATATTTGGGCCGATGTTGCGCCCCGAATACGCATATTTTGGGATATAATTGCCTTTGTGAAAAGATAGATCACAAAGATCCTGCCCGGTTGAGAGGAGACTCACGTCCATTATTTTGATATCAAATATTACTTCTGACAGATTTTTTCTACCTGTTAATTTTTAGATTTCACCTAGCAATCTCACGTGCAAGTACGTTATATTCCACGTTTCATGATGTAGAAATATATAGGTCGAAGTAGATCAACATTTGGCTGTATAGGGATTGAATTGCCCGTCGAAACGAACGTGCGTTGACATCGCCCGCGGGTAAATTACGAACGTCACGGCTCGAAAAGCGTGAGATCACCGAGTAGGCCGTATTATATTGTGTGTTAATAAGCCACGATTTGACTCACTTGCGTCACACATAAATAGAATTTTTCCTAATAAATACCCGTGACCGGAGGAGAGTTCCTAATTTGTTGGATTGTAAATTTATGGATATTTCCAGTGTCTATCGGTGAACGGGATCTTTCTCGTTAACCTCCGCGCCGACCTCTCATTCGGTAGTTACTTCACTCTCTAATTAATACATTTCGTTTGGTGAGCGGCGTCGATTTTGTGTAAATTAGTTATTCCAGGTTGGTTCAAGGCGCGGTCAGGCCGCGCCCCGTCTCTGAATCATATCGGACATAACAACCGGGCGCCGGTGATTTAGATAAAAATCTTTATTTGAATAGCCTCGGCAAACATATCGGCCGTTCGTTTATCCTGGATCCCAACCCGCCCGTTTATAATCAGGACTTATAATGAACTGTGAACTTTCCTCTGATTCAAACGGATCTAATAAGTTTTATTTTTATGATTCCTAATCTAAAGTCCAATACCCGAGCACGAAAACATCTGTTTGACCGGCCAAATATTTATAAATATCTTCAGCAGTTTATTACACCTTCACGTTTAAGGGCATTTACACTTGACGTTTAACCGATGAATAAATAAAATGTGTTGTTAACATAACTTTTATTCAAAGCTACTTATTAGTTTATTGATAATTTCGTTGAACGTTCTTACCAGCCTTCTTGATTGCAATCGTTGCAATCGTAGACAGTGTTCGAATTGCGGTTATAGATCTCTCGACAGACCCCAGCTCTCAATTTACCAGTACCAACTATTATAAAAATACAGAACCATACAAACAGTAAAATATTTTCCACAAGATAATTAAAAACACCGTTTATTCGCCGACACGACCCTTGTCCAAAAGAAACACAGCGTTCAATGCTTAAGAACATAATGTACGTTGAATCGAAAGTAGTTTATAATTCGAGAAAGACAGTCCAGGGAAAGAAAATTCATATCCTGTAAAAGACAAATGGTTAACTCTGAATCATCTACACCTTCAGACTTATGGGTTCGTGCAACAGAATTTCAGGTGATACTTGACAATGGTGAGGTTTGCGCAACCTACAGATATGGTATACGTAGTCTGCAAAATTAAAGCCGAACAAAGAATTTTGAAAGTTTGTTTTATGGACAGCTCTGTCCACGGTCGTAGACTGTTTAATCTAAAGTCGGGCCTTGTTTAGTCTACCGGTCCCAATAAAAAAACAAATAGTTCCAGGCCGTTATCAGGTTTACGTCTACCTGTCTCTTTTCACAACCCCGATCATCCGGAAAGGCTTTTTGGACGTCTCTCCAAATTCCACGATATTGGTTGGACGAGTCCGAGGGCCTAGACATAACAGTTGTGTTTGGCGAATAGGAAACTAGCCCGGCACTATTCGTAGAGGCTTTCACTCAGGCTATTGTCTGAGGTTCAGAGTGGTTTTCTATTTATAATCCGGCCCGCGTTTAACTCGGACTCAACCTGAGTCCTTTCAGAAACTACTGAGGGAAGCTGTCCGCTCGAAATGTCAAATTCCAAAATATCGGTTTCGAAATGTACCGACGAAATGCCACTGATCCATCGTCCTCCGTAGGTCGATAATACGTTTCGATAACTACAGATAATTATCTGTTAACTATGGCATAATTAATGCCATATGCTACAGCATAGAAGCTGAACAGTATTTCTTAAGAAATATCAAGAGAGCCTCAATTATGTGAACCCAAACGAGCCACAACATTTATTTGTTCGTGAGTGTTCACTTTCTTCGTCAATATCTATCATCATCCAATATCTATCTATCTTGGACCATATTAGAAACAAACCAAATAGTACCGGTTCTATTACCTGACAACCAAAGTTATGGCTATAACACGTGTCATGGATTTGGGAACAATTATAAACTGACATCTGAGACAAATTTCAATTGGCGAGGAGAAACACGACCTGTTTAACTGGCCTTAGCGGCCTCGATTGTACCGATAATAGAGGCTAGGTGTTATCGCGGTCGACGAATAACTCAGTGGAAAACAGGTGGCCGCCCTGGCCAGCTCCCCTGTAGTCTGAAACGAGAGTACGTGTTTTGAATTAGTTCCAGTTTCCGAGATAGCTGGATTTACAGCCACAATAAACGACAAGAGATTCGATTAAAGCGGCTGAAAGGCCATTGAATAAGATCCAATAACTAATGAAGTACCCGGTGGTAACATTTTCAAATTTGTAGATTAAACGCATCTTTCTTCTTATGTTATTTACCTCTTTACATACAGCATTGATAAATCATACCAGACTCCACATGTACTAGATCTGGAATTCTGGAATCGTCCAGACATCTACTAGAAAAGGAAATAAAGTCGTAATTTAAAATAAAAGTAACATTAGAAACTTTTGTCTATTCTTGGCGATGTTTTTCGTATTATTATGAATTCTATTAAAATTTTTTCTTGATTTTCCTTTGATCTTTTCGTCTTAGGAACTTCATACCTAATAAAGATACTATGATATGCATAGGCTCAATTAATTTTCTATAAAAAAGGTTGAGTGCACTGGGGCAATACAAGATATGTCGGTACAATGGTCGGAATAATGCGGTACATAACTTTTTGACAATTTGACGCCTCCCACAGAAGACGGGTCAGTCAGGTTCAAGCACTCGGTCCCTTCATCTGCACTGACATGCAGCGCCCGTGCTGGAAGATTTGTTCCGTTAGCCGCCGAGAAATTCCAGAGCCTGAACGCGAGGTGTATCACAAGTAGTCTTTCTCCAAACTGAATTACTCGTGTTCTCAACGGATCGAACATCTGTCGCATGCACCGACACATACACTTACACTTATAACAGTCCAGTGACAGTGCTGACATACGTTCATCACTGAAATGAAATACTAATGAACTATTACGAATGAAATATGAATGACGGTGACTGGTCAAACGAAAGAGGAGACAGAAAATCGCACGAGAGATAACGTGTCATAATTAAAAGTAAAATGCAAAATTGAATCTGTCATAATAATATTATGACAGTTCAGTGTAATCTCCGCATTCCTTCAACCTAGGCTAATGCCGTGTTATTCCCATGTAAATGAAGCGGTGTCTAATCCAGTATCGCAAACGGTGGTTGAATCATGGTCGGTACTAGCTAGATTTCAGTTCGGTAGTGGTAACAACTATTTCCATCATGAGTGACTTCTCAATAATATAATTATAATTGGAAGCATTAATAGACTTAAGTTTTCAAGAGCGTCTTTCACTGTATTCTCCGCATTTCTTCAACTCGGGGTGTTAATCTGAGTAAATCAAGTCGATGTCGTAAAGAGGGTGGTAGTTGTCGGAAGACTGAGGAGTCCGGTTGGGGCCGGGCTGTAGGGGATATCTGCTGGCAGCAAGTGGGCGCCGGAACGTGACCCGAGAACAATGAGTCGGCCCAGCCAAGGCTGACTTCGCGGCGCCGCTTCGCCCAGGTGTTGATTAGGCCCGCCTTCCAAACAGGATTACTACATCTTTCCCCGCTCGCAAATAACTCATGACCGGAGAGATGACGAGGCCTGCAAACGCGCGGCCGCTAGAAGAGCGCAGTTTGGCGGCGCCGGTACCGATAACACGAATGAGGTGTATTCATAATTGAAGCGTTCGCGTTGTCACCGTCGGAATGCAGCAGTCAACCCGAAGACTTTAATGCGAAGCGATAATGTATTCTTTGCATCTCATAATTTTCATTACTTGTATAAAATCCGGCTTGCACATTTTAATACTGACATTTATCATTTAAAATATATCCGAATGAATTTTATCGATCACAATTTTTAAAACAGTTTAGAAAGTGGGAGGTGTATGACAATATAGAAGATGGCCAAAAAATTACGTTTATTCGTAATTGCATTATATTAAGGATGTTACAGCTGGCAACTTACGGAAATGTCTGAAACATATATTTGGACCCTTAATCATACTCTCATTGTACATGTATGTATACGGAAACATAATATATATCCAAGGTTACAATTTTATAATGTGGCACAATCGACATTCTTTTAAGTTTTAACCAGACTAGATTAATACCAAATAGGCTTGTGCCATAATATAAGGCTTTAAGAAAAAGGACAATTAAATGCGGTAATCTAAATAAATATGATTACTTGACATGATTGGAAGCAGACTTCCTCCGGTGGGCCTGGGATTTCAGGAAGTCAAAAATTATACTTCTTCACATTATGCGGGCTAGTGGTTCGGGAGTGTGGGAAAAACTTGCTCACTGCGGGGTGTACGTGCAGGCGTGCTACCTTACTTTCATCCTAATAACAATAATGGATTGGAAAAAACAGTGATGGGAGGGTTGGGGGGGGGGACAAGGACACGGGACCCGGGGTCCCACAGCTAGTTAGCATATTCAACTGCTTCCGCTAAATCCTTCCCGTGAACACCTGCTCTGATCTCCCTCTCCACCCAACCCAATAGGCCTTGCCTAAGCCATTCCGCCCTCCTAATCAAATCCGATCCAACGCATACATCAATATTCAACCCTCCGATTTAGGCAGCGTTTGTCTTATTCTACATTTATTTCTTCTTAGATTGCTCCAGCAGGATTCGATTTATAGTTTTTTTATTAAAACGGGTACGAAAGTACTTTCGTATATATAGTAATTGAAAGCTAACTGTAGTCGGGTCATTCACTACGTGAATATTGAACAATAACTTATCAACGACAATTTAGTTCCAGTGTAGTTATAGGGTAGAGGCTGGTCTAGTGCAGAACCAAACGAGTGACAGAACACAGAAAATAGAATGATTTAGCCGATTCATTAAATATCTAAACTTAATAATTGCTTCATACTGAGAAATCTTACCTACTCATTTATTAAAACTTAATGAGATCCCGGTAGCTGAGAAAATAGGTATACTTTATTCATTAAAGAGGGGCCAAAACCATTGTTTAATAAATCCCGGAAGAACCTAACTCGGTAATCGGAAGAAGTATTGAATAAACCCTCATTAGTAACCCTCCCGTTTCCTGACCATGGTGTGGGGTGGAGGGTAGTGGGGGTGCAAGGAGCCCACTTTTGTTCTTTTTGTCGAGACTCGACAAAGTGCAACAGCGTTTTCACGGTCTGAAGGGTCTGACCCGGACAGGGAGGAGGTGAGACCCATGGGAAACAGGAAGACACCTCTAGCGGGGCCTGCCCCCAACAGAGACAATCCCCGGCGGAAAGCGGCCTACTTCCGGCCGCCCAATCCCTCGTTACACGCCCGATTTAATTCCCCGCGTTAAGCGGTTAATAACGAGTTCGGCCCCACTACTGTCCATTCACCGTTATGGAAATGCCTTCGGCTGTGAATGGCCACAGACCGACGCGGACCTTTCTATATTTATATACTGGAATATTAGTTCTAAATATACTTGTACTGTACGCGATGTCGGTATGTCAATCGGGAAAGTTACTATAATAAAAACCCGAGAGCATAAATTACGCTCGCGGAGTAACTGACAGGACGGTGCCAGCGGTTTGGGATGACTCTGGAGTTTGACCCAATGTCGTATGGTAATTTGGTCTGGTTTGGGCGTCTGTGCTAAGTTGTGTACGTGGTCCGTGCGTATTTTTGGGCTTATGTCAATAGCAAAAGACCTGTGAACATCGTTTGTAAAATAAAGTATAAATTCGAATTAAAGTACGATCTGGCCCATGAGTGTTCTACGGTCCTTCCGACGTCGCATCCTTCTACCACTGTGGGCGGTCGGGAACGGGTAGCGAAATAAAAACGTAAGCATTTTGCATAGAAACCCCTTTTCTTCTACAGTGGATTCGCACCGATATAAATCGATTTTCCGGGTTCCCGGGCGGACGATGAAAGCGGTAGTCAGACTCGTGAAGACACGTCGGCGGTGGAGAAAGGGAGTCGGTCGCCCCAAATTATTTTAGGACGAGATTTACATAACGGCTTTTTTACCAGATACGCCTCCTGAGCTTCTGTCTTGATCCGCCGACGAGGCTGGCACGGCTGTCATAAGTGTCCATTTCTTTGAGCGATTTGAGCTGGAACTCGAGCAGACAGATGGCTTGCGAAGCAGAACGCACGCTTCTGATCTGTCTCCAGACCATTTTTTTCACTCTGCGACTCGAATGTTCGAAATTTTCCACTGTTCCAAATTTCTTGTCCCCGTGTAAGTTAAAGTCTTAAGCGTAGGGTGGCCATCGAGGGGGTGGCGGGGTTTCGGGATTCGGGAAATATTATCTATGTATTTATGTTGGTAATCTACCGCAATGTTCCATTTTTCAAAATTTAGTATAGACCACAAGCCTACTTTCAGCTAATATTACTAGATTTAAAACGAACTGTTACTACTCTATATGATTTATTATAAGTTACAGTTGGAAGAAAGCTTCAAATATTTTATAACGCAACCTCCATATTAATCTATCATCATCTCAATATTGAAGGTCTATTCAGTCGGAAATATCCTTCATAATTAATGCAAATCCGGACATTAATCCTCATCCTGCAAGGCCATTCCAACAGACCGAGTATCGAGTTTCCTCCTGGTTTATATATTTTTTTCAGGACACTTCACAATTTGTCCAGACTAGTTTGATAGCCGAGATGGAAGCTGAACCGGATAATTTGTAATTAATAATAATAATTTCACGAAACGTCGTAAGCAGAGGAGCTCCAGTTGGGAAGAGAATTAGCTTTCCTACCGGAACTCTCTCAGGAGTTCTTTAAAACCAGGATGAATCTGACAGACACCGGCTCAAAACCCTATACTACTACAACTACTGCAACCAGTTCTACGCGATTTTAGCGGAAGTTAGATAATTCGAATTCTCAATATTTTGAAATAATATTTTTTCGAAACCTCAGGCAGTCTTTCAAATTGAACGATTCAAATTTGTAAGCGTGACAAATTTTAGAAATTGTATTCCTCTCAGTTCAAATTTCAATTGTCCACTGTAGTCCGTGGCGATACCCGGTCTGTTGGAGTTTACAGAGGACAGATGTTACAAGGGCGGTTTGAACACGGGCCGAACCGTGTTTACGGAGCTTGACGGGTTAGGAAGGATACGGCCCCTCGAAGACAATTCGATTTAGGGCCCGCTGTGTAAGCGATTCATTAGCGCCGACCCCTCCCCGAATATATATTGTCGGTAATCCAATAGAGGACTCCCGATTGTACACATGTCCTATTGTGGGCCCTCAGCGAATTACTAGTTACGAAGTACTAACTCTTTCTACGGCCCTATCGTGTAAACTAGCCGCCGGCCTAAACGCCATTCCGGGTCGCTTCAAGACATTTTCTCGTCCAACTATCCCATATGTTGTTCTTCAGGTCAAGTAAACTAAACTGTTAAATATATAAGCAATATACTCACACACACACAGACACATCTGCACTTATCACTTTTTACTTTTATTACGCTTTTTAATTAGTTTGCTTACATGCCAACTCATAAAATTATATTTTATATTATATATTTCGTGACTTATAACGAGTTATAATATTATTAAATAATTTCCGTTGAGTTGGCATCACACAGAAGACACATTTCAGTCATGCGACAGTGGATTAAACGAGTCGGTTAAGTGGAGCTGTTAGCCTGATACTACATACGAAAATATGGCGAATAATCGTATTATTAAAGTGAATTTCAACTTAAAATTACTGTTTCAAAGAGAATGTATAATATTATAAGGAAAAAAAATTTGTAAAATCTTGAATCAGAATTTTCGAAACGAGCCACCAAATTGGGTATGACGTGACTTAAAAAACCCTGCGGATGAGTTTATATTGGGTAGTCCTCCTCCATAATTGGTATCGTGCTTCGTAAAACGACACGGAGAATTTGCATAAATACATATGCCGGAGGAAAGTGGTAAATTGCTCAAATATTTCTGTAACCCCCGGCTTTGACAACCCAAGTATTTCACGATTTATGTCCGCTCCCCGTTAAGAATGAATATGCGGTATTCGTCCCGGAACTATAACAACCGAAGATATGATCGGTCGTCTTGAAGGGAGTGACGTGAAGCTCCGTTTGCCGAGTTCCTTAAATGAATTAAAGGAAGGTTTTTTTTATTTCGTAACGGTCCATAATTAGAGCGATAACAACCGATCCCAACGCGTTGTCGAGTGTAAACATCTCGGTGAATAAACGTGATTACACGAAACCTGTCTTTCGTTTGCGACCGTTGAGTAATCCAGAAACAAGACAAAATCTATTTAAATTAGTCGTCGCCAGTCTTTGTCGAGGTAAATATAATTATTATGCTTTTGGAAAATGTTATTAAATATTATATATAAATATTATTAATACTTCAATAAAAATAATGTTTATCTTTCTTCTAAATACATGGGAACAAAATATATTTTTTTTAGATAATTATAACATAATTATTTCTGCATGTTCCTCGTCATTTTCTTTATATTTTCCTCCATTCCTGTAAAATATTATTTTTCCCGGATTTTATCCTATTTTTATTTTCTACAATATTTTATTTCCTGAGGTTCAGGTTTAAAAAATCAGTATTCAAATTTTGCATCTAGTCAAATCGAAAACGGGGGGGTGGAGGCACGGGTTTGGAAACATGACCTCCCCATACCCCGAGACACGTGCCTCCGACATGCGGGGCACAATACACTTCTAGAATCATTAAAATAACAAATGTACTCCGCTCTTGTATAGGGACCAATGCAAATCTTAACCGCATGCAATGACCGACTGAGAATGAGGGGAAACTCTCTCGCGTCGAATGCCATTGTTATGAATCTTCGCTCTTTACCCCTTTCCCGTTTCCGATCAAGATATCCTGAGAGCGGCCACCAAAGGCCGATTTCCAGAATTTTGTTCTCGATTCACGCATTGTACCTTATGTCACTTCATGAATAAAACCTAAAACGGGGCTATCACACGCGTACCCAAGAACGAAGAAGAATCATAACTCACGTGATTTTTTGTAGCCGCTTGCCTATTATGTTCTACCTATTTCCCTCCATCGCCATTGTAATTTCTTGTCCTCAATAATTGAAATATAGTTAACTCAATACACTGTACTAAATACACACGCCTAATTACATACTACTTACTAATGTAGATAAAAATGTTACATAACTGTGATACTTATCTGTAAAATGATTCACCTGAAACTATTTTTACTTGAATACGAGTGCGAACGATTACGACATTCCGAAATCGAACTAGACTCAAATGAAAATATTGCATTTTATATAATCTATGAGACAGTTCTTGGAAAGCGTTTATTTTTATCTTAATATTTCCTGTCCTTAAATTAGCTAATAGCCGTTTAAGATTCAAATATGGCGCTTCAACCATATTCGGATCTATGGAATGTCAAAAAAGGAAACGGATTTATTCGCGAGGTTCTTAAAATAAAAACGGAAATATAATAGCCGACTGGTCTAGTAATAAAAACAACTGGAATTCCCCTCATACAGTTGAAATTCTTTTGTCGTGTTGTGTGCTATAAATATACATTTAGATATTCTGAACGAAGTCTTTTTACCATGAGAGGGAATTTTCGGTAATAATTTTATTTAATATTTCTGGACGACCCGCCCGGATCCCTGAGAGTCGGTTAGTGGCTCTGAATCGGAAATTTATGTTGGGCACGCGCCCATGCTTATGCCTTATAAGGAGCGTGCCTATTTTCAATTCATGATAACTCAATTCCGATGAAATGGGACAGACCAGTTGTATTGTCGCTGGCGCCGTTCGGGTCCCTACTTATCAACTGCGATTCAACCGATCGCGTCTCCGATTACGAACCTTGTTTCGGATATACAATTGTAAATAAAAAGAGGGAGATATTAAAGGGGATTCTCTCTGAAAGGCGCTCTAACGCGGCGCTACAGCGGAGAAAACGAGGCAGAGATTATTGTATTAGCGTCCACTTGTCGGCCGTTATTAACATACAATGTGACTGTTAAGGCCTCGCGGAGGACACCGACACCGATAAGGCTCGTCCGGATGTATAACCTTTAGTCAGCATAAATTCGTATATAGATGAATACATTAGTCTTGTTACATCCAAGGACGGGTTTTTCCACTATTGTGCATCTAGTTTTTAGAATGGACCTAAGATCTATAAATCCACTAATATCTAAGGTAAAAATCCGAAGAAGAGACTAAAAATGTATACAAATTCTTTTACCATGTTCCAAATTATAATAAATATTTATATTATAACCGTGGAGTATACTTTAATACTATATCTGTATTTTAGTAACAGCACTTTTCAGCTGCCACGCAAAATAAGTTATTTAATTTATCATTGCCTTGTGAAATTGAATAATTAAATGTCGTTCATCCATAATTTATGATACATACCAATATGAAAGTTATCAGTACAGGATCCATATCGGTCTGCAGTCTGTACGTTCGGGTTGTTCTATAATTTACCCGGCCCTTAATTGTATTACCTTGAGATAAGGTGGTGGCTATTGTTGGAGCCCGGGCGGTGGCGACAAAAGGCCCGATATTATCGTCGTATTATAAAACCCGCTGGGATCCGTAATTACCTCCCGTACGATTGTTTTCATTCAGGTGGCTCCGCTCGGCAGCGATTCAAAACCCCTCGCCATCTAAAAAGGGGAGCCCATTGAAAACATTCTAATGAAAGCAGCGTGGCATCCGTTTATTGATGCCGACACCCCAAGGACGGAACTGACTCCGGCTCCGCTCACGTTAAGAGCTGTACAGAAATTATAAAGAGCGCCGGTTTGCTCTATGCACCACTGTCAACGAATGTGCACTATACAGCATAAGTTATTCAGAAGTTTTAGTTCGAATGACAGGTAGAAAGAGGCGAAAAACATTTGAAACTTCATTTTATTAAAAAAGACAAACTTTTGGACAAATTGGAAATACAATATTTTTTTACATTAAAAACAACGCTAATACTGGGCCTCATAAAAATGTAACGTAACAAGGCCAAAATTGCTAAAAAGGAATCAGAATATAATAAAGAAACATTTTAATAAACACGAAAACCGCAAATATATTCGAATATCCTTCCACCGGTTGCCGATTGGTACGCTACTAACATGGTGTCGATCTGGTACTGGTACACGTAAGCAAGGCGCGTAGTGATTGCACTGGAACTATGTCCGTTACTGAAGATATCAACAAAATAATAGAGAAGGAAAAAGGTGGAGGAAGAGGCAGGAAGACTATTAGAGAACTGTAGTAAATTGAACATAAAACGAACCGAAATAAATTTAGCGACCAAATAAGGTTCCCAGGACGTCTCTTTCACCGCCTAATGGAGTCACCAAATTGATTTATAACGCGAAATTTATAAACACGTCACGTTATGGGAGTCGCATCTGCCGCGCGGTTCTCTCGTTATTGGGCACCGGGTACAGGGAGAGGTCCCGCAATGTAATACAGCCGTGTTACGTGAGACGAATAAAAGCCCTTTTTCGGTAAAGCCCTGTAGCCGGCGGATAGAGTTGTTCGAATAGGCGGCGGATGCGGCATTCCACCGCCGGCGAATGACTCTGCGCGTATTTGGCTTTGGGAGCGCTCGTAACGTCGCCCGTTTTACGGCCGCCGCTAAACCCGACCGCGCGGTTCGCTTTCACCTACCCACAGCTAGATAACTGCTCGCCCGACATCGCTGCGCTATTGCACTTCCACTAAAGTCTTTTACAATTCCCAAAACTTTTTATAACATTTTAACTGTTCATGAAGTTATAAAAATAGTTTAACCGTTGTTGTTGGAAAATCATGCATCGACAATTGACTATGTTCTATTTTCAAGACTTAGTCATTAACGGTTTAAGACGAAACCGCTAACGAAATGAATCATTCAAAAATTTTTCTTACTGATTGGTACTGATAGAATATTACGTTGTTTTTATAAATGTTTCTATTGATGGGAATTGAAATAGCCGGGAAAGGGGTGACAGAATGGAAGATGGAGGAGGAGAGCGGCGAAGGTACCGGGGGACCGCTATTGCACCGTTGGACAGATGGCCGGTCGCGAGGCAATCAGCCCGATCCCCCGCAATAGGCCACATCTGTCCCACCTCACTATAATAATTAAAAACGCCAACGAATATGACTGACCCGTACCTGAATCGAAAAGATCTATCAGAATATTTTATCCAAGCTTACATTGGTCAGAAGAAATATTTTTTTGCAATATTTATTGCACTATAAATAGGTAATAGAACCAAACGGATAAGCTAAGACAGAAAACCGTATTTTGATGTAATATTCTGAACAAAGTCTTTATTTTATACCAAAATTGTTAGAGAAAGCCGTACAACGTCACCCTTTGGTGAATACCCTTTACGTAGCTAACCTACACACAATACGTATCTATAACTATGTGGATTACATCTTTTTAAATTTGTTAATCAATCCTTTATGTAACCTGAAGCATGTTAGGCAGATAAAAACAATAAAAGGCGGTATCTTTATGCAGTTAAATGTAAATTAAATGACTTATTTTACAGTGTAATGGTCGCAAGGAAAAAGGAATGATAGAAAAGAAGTTTCCTTAAAATAAATCACTACTAGTATTCTTGGTATTGAGATAAAAACTGGTTCTGTAAATGTTGATTTACTATTGCTCAGAAAAAAACAAAAGGGTTCTTCGCTGGCACGTGGACAACTATTACACCTTAAATGGAGTTTCTCCTACCATGTACGCACGAGGGCGGGCGCGCGCTCACTTATCGACACATCTGTTAAATCTACCACATTATGGGATGTGAATACGGAACATTTCTTCTGGGGGAATGCGGTACCAGACCAGGATATACAATTCGAGTATTACTGGCATTTGGAATACCTGTTTTGTGGTCTCCGAGGTGTTGGAATACCGTAGATTTCGCGTTCTTCAGTCTCCTCTCGCTGGTTTGGTCTTTTGCCAGACCTTCGGTTTGGCTAAAGTGACTCACACTGCTACTGAAAATGGCGAGCAGCCGACCATTGGCAAAAGACCAAACCAGCGAGAGGGGACAGAAGAACACGAAATCTGAGGTATTATTGATGTATTAAGGATTGAATCACAGTGATTACCGAATGTAAAAATGTCAAGAATTTTCTTGAACACATCATGAAAATAAATTACTTATTATTTATATAACTGAGATTAATTTATGCAATACATTGGAAAAATGTAAAAGCCTGGATCGATTACCAACGAAGGAAGGACCGGTTTTTTTTCTAACGGAACGAAATACGAATTAAATATGAATTAAACATTCTATCCACGGGTTCGCAAATCAATTCACGCTCCAAACACGCGAGAGTGATTACCGCTTCAAATGTCGTCCGGTCCGCTGGTTGATTCGAATAAAAATGTATTTATTGTCGGGTTCATTAAAAATCAAAGCGCCGAGCCCGGTGAAAGGAGACGCGCGGAGGGTTGGAGGACCCGAAAGGAAAGGTTCGGTCCATCCGTCATCCTGTCCTAACCAAAAGAGTCGAGGTTGAAAAAATCGTCGGCCAATTTGTAGAGATCGGCACCCGCGTCGGCAACGAAAGCTTGCCCGGGCCCCCGTTGCCCACTATTGCCCCCGTCTATTGCCAAAGGCAATCCCCGGTGGCCGAAGCCACAAACCGGTAAAACTCATAACGCAGTTGTGAATCTATACTTGGCGCTGTGTCTATGAAATACCGGAGTAGTATGACAATTCTTGCGATATATATATATATATGTCCAGACACAGGTGGCCCTTGTAATGTATAATATCTTGTTATCGGACCTAGTCGTGGCAAATGTCAAATTCCCGTTGTTGGCCTCCCGTTTCGGAGTCGTAAGAAACCTCTCGGTCTCGAGGTCTGCAACTCACCGTAATGATTGGTCGAAGGCTCAATGAAAAACCGAAGGGGGAAGTTGTGAGTCCGGACGGGAACAATTTGTTGGGCGACAATTGCGGCGCATACCGAACGGCACTGAAGAAACCGTTTCCTGTCCGGTCGGACACCTCGTCAGAAGGCGATGGAGCGAATTGAAGCGCGCATTCTTTGCACCGAGTCATAAAAATCACTTCCAAAATTGGTAGCCCGACAATTATAAATTCTAATTTCGTTCAAAATACACGTGGAGTAATGAAAACATAAAATTCTGATACGAATAAAAACTAAAATATAAGAGGAAAAATGAAAAATTTTGGAAGGTAAACATACTGTTCTATATCCCTGACTCTAAACACATTATGCTAACGCAGTTTAAACTAAAATTTGAAATATATACTAATAAAATTTCTAGGAAAACGTATCGGACTTGGCAATTTCAGAAAGCGTTTGTATTTTCCAATGTGTGGAAACATTAACCACAAAAAAATTACTGAATTTATTATTACTATGACGCAAGAAATATATTTCCATGAACGGGAAACCTATAAACACAAATAAAATCCTAGAAAACGCATTCTGCTGGTGCTTCATCCCGAAGACGAGGCTTTAAAATGAAAACTACCGCTGTGCAATAGGACTAGATACTACGTTTGGAATTTCGTTCAATCGGTAGCCCGAAGTATATAAAATTCATTTAATAGCGTCCCCAGTGCAAATGTAGTACTTGCGATTATAGGGGACAATAAAATTTAATTAGACTTTTGATCCGATGGAATGGAGATAAACAGAAAACGGCGCTCGTTCCCCGCGTACTGCCTACTGGAGAAAGTAATAACCTGAATAACGCGTCACCATTCTAGGGGTTTTCTATTCTAGGACAGGTCCATTAACCCTCTTACGACTTGCTCCCTGTCCAAGAGTTGGCCATTAGTACTGAAACTTATATTACTATTCATATCTGTATAAATAATATATATATATATATACATATATATGTTGACAAAGCTGAGTCTATATCACAACTATTGTATTATAAACCGATCTAGAATCGCGTAAAAAAAAAATACTTTTATCTACTTTCTGTTTATAAAAGTCAGCCAGCGGGCTTACCCTGTCAGTTGCTATTAATTTATAAGAGTGGCGAGCTCATGCATACGAATGATGCTCACCCCCGATTAGTGCCGGCGCTGCGAATAAAACTCTGCCCCGTTTGCCCTAGATGGACCCGCAGGGCGTCGGATTGTTTATGGATTCCAATCTCTTTTTTAACGATTACCAAAAATATCTCTTTGTGGCTCCAAAATATGCTTTTTCTTACTGCCTTTCTGCGAACCGGCGCCTTTTTTCTGTCCCTACAAATGGAGGACGGAATAAGAAGGAACGCGGGACTCGATCTGTTTAAGGCGTCCAGGATTCTCCAGTTCCCATCGAGAGATTCATCTTTCTGCAATAGTTCCAATACGAAAAAGCTACATTTATATAATGCGGTTGTATCGTTATTATTTGTAATAGTACTGCGGAATTTCTGTAACCCAAGTGGTTTTCAATTTGGACGTCAATCTTGCGTGATTATGAATTTATGACAATAGCCACGAATAATATCTGGTGTTTGAAATTGTTAATTACGCAGTACTCCTGAGTCTGTGTTTAAATATAATCGTCCAGATTTCACATCGTAACTGACCACAACGGATTCACAAACTGGAAATACCTTCGGTCCCTTTGGCAGCTGTATAATAGCAAGCCTCGGGCTGCAATAATCTTTAATATTTACAGAGAACAAGCGACCATAAAAACACACAGGGAGCCTACCTTGAATATATTACCGGCCAATCTAGGGGATATCGGGGAAAGAAGGAACAATTCCATCGCGGGCGTGTTATTAGGGGCGTTCGAAATTCCTATGGACGGAATCGAGATGACGGGTTAGGCCGGGCAATCTAGACTTATGTGTGTGCGCGCACTGACAGCGAAAGAGCTTCAAAACGACGCCATTATTACAGGCCATGTTATGGCCTTTCGCAGATCCACTTTTGTAGAACTAAAGGATCGAGACGATTACTTTTAATTCGTAGTAGATCTAACATCGAAGGACTAATAAAAATCCCTATCGACTTCGAAATCGAACGGAGGGTGATAAATTCCGAACCTATCATCAGCCTGAATAGTTTTCTCTCCTTGTTCACACTGCGAGAGAACCTCCTCCCGACTATTGAAAAAAGTCGCTCTAAATCAATTTCCGCCGAATTTGTATCTGATCGAGAGCCGTATCAGCGACGGACCGGCCGATAATATCGGCTTAATTCTACCGAACGGAGGAAAAACGTTGCTCTTTATTAATCATAATTGGAATCAGAACCTTCTGCACCTGTCCACACGGCTGTAACCACCTAAGGCTACTCGCCCAGTGATATTTCCTAGCCATACATTCTACGAGAGGTGTCCGATAAGTCCCGGGGAAAATGTAAAATGTTTTACTTTATAGTTTTTACGACTTCGGAATGTCTCCACTGGACTAATACGTGCGCAGTCTTGTGAATCATATATCCCGTCCCAAATTCGACCGTTCCGCTCTTAAATGCCCACCTTTAATACTGCGAAAAATGTTCAGCATTCGAATTTCTTTAGGAAATGTTGTTTTTAGAAAGATTCAATAGAAAAAGAATAATAAGACAAGGGTTCTGTTTATAAATATGGTACAAAAAATTAGAATATTTTTTATAAGAACAGCACTGTGGCCACTCGTTATCGCAAAACATTTAAAAGAGCGTCCAGGATTAACATAGAAATTCTAAGAGTCCAGTATCAAGTGAGATTAGAGATCTGGGCAAGGCCATCTGACGGACACGTGTACAAATTACATCGCGAGAACACTTTACACCCATTCGGTTAACGTCTATTCCGCACGGACTTTCGGAAAGGTCCGGTGTCCGATAGCCGATCTGGAGAGCGAATTTAAGGGACCGCGTCGCTCCCGACCAATTTGGAGGGGCCTGGTACTGCTCCTTTTTTTTGTTTATTCCAAGACAGTGTTATAAAGAGGCTGTGGCGGGCGGCCGATGGGATCGCCGACGCGTTATCTCCGCCGGGCACCCACACTGCTCGAACGACCGTCTAAAAACTCGGTCGTCGCCTCCGGGCCCGCTGTCCAGTGGAACCGATCCGCCGATAGAGGTGAAGCAGTATACTGCTCCGAGTTTCGGCTCAACTTTCTAAAACCTTTTTTTACCGGTATCCCTTACACTGAGCTAAGTAAACGCGATACTATCCTGTAAAACACGTCATGAACTGAACCTTTTACTAATCGCTCGAAGGAAATACTAGTAAGCATATTTCCCCGTTGTAGCCGTGTTAACGCAAACAACGCCATGCAGTCCTCAAACCCTGTGGACAATACATGAATAGTGTTCTATTGGGGGTCTATGAAATTCCGTAAATGAAATTTGGATTTTGCCATGTGGAGTGAAAGGACATAGGGTAAATGAATCTGTACATACATGGAAACAACATGCATAGAGGAATTCCCAAAGGTTATTTTTTTGTCTGAATTTTGCGTTTGATATACTTTTTCGTTGCTAACAGTAAAAATGCTTCCATCAGGATCTTTAATCTAATGTAAAATAACCTGAAAAATAACCGTGAATTGTATACCTAATTTCGAAGTATGTTTATATGAAAATAATTCTCGGAGGACTCGCCCTTGATATATTGTTGTCGTCCCCTGGTTTAGTGTAATTGCGTTGGTCCCATTGAGAACCGATGGTCCCACATTTTTTTTTGGTTTTGAAATTCGAAATGGAATTCGGCCCGAGAGCCCACATGGCACCCCAGTCCTTAATGTGGTCCCTGTCGCAAGACTCCGAAAACGAAATTGTACGTTCGCCCCCCTGGAATAAGGGGAATATAAATCCATAGAATAAAACACGAAGTATTCCCGGAATTCCACTTGGGACAGACTCTAATTAAATAGAGGAACGTGGGCATCGCTTTCGCTTCTATGTTTATTCGACCGTATACAATTCCATCCTGTCCGATATAAATATCACGTGTCTAGTCCACCAGTCTAATTGGAAATCAAGAAACTGTAATCGACGTTTAATATTTCAAATCTGTTCAGTTATTCACAATGTTTGTCCATCATTATCCCCGTTTTTCCCGTTAGACCGGGAGATAGTAAAACAGTACGGAATAAGAGGTTTATGAATATTCAAAAAGATAGAATAAAAAATTTTGAAATATATACAGTGAGTTACATCGATATCTGATATAAAAACAGGATTCGGAGTATTGGGAATTCAGTTTTAAACAACCAAATGGAACGACATTTATTTCTTACGCAGTTATGCAAATGTAAAGGATACACCTCCGAAGGTGAACAAGGGCTCAGTTGACGGACTGTCCAATCTCTCTCTTGCAGTACTTTGAAACACTTTACCCTTCTACACATTACTGCTTGTTGAACAGCGCTAAGTTCGATTTGGGAACAGGAAAACGTTTTTAATCCATAAGTTGGGAGATAAAACACGGCTAAATTGCCCCCGCCACCCGCCCCCGGACCACAACCGAAACGATTTTGTGGGGCCCGACCCAGTTTGGAGGCGAAGGCGGCCAGATCTCGTACTCGGCAATAAATTAAACCGTAAATCAGTCTGCGAAACAATGCTGACGTTATTAATGGCGCCGGTTAAGTTACGTTCGATTGGTCCGGGCATCCTTTTTTTTTTATTTTCAATACCGCGAACTCTCATTTATTCATCACGAAAGGAAAGTCGGGGCCGAGCTCTGGGCCGTACTTGCACTGGCAAGCGGTAATAACAGCGGCACTAAATTTCATATGCAATATCGTCTCGAGATCGGTAAGGTGACCGCTCGACCGCGAAACCCCGACGACTGCTATGAACGGCGTAGTGACGACATAGGTTAACGGAAATTGGAACATAAGAACCAGTATGCATCCTTCTGATGCAAACTATTATGCGAATTTATTGAAAATAACTGAAATTCTTATCCCAAACATTCAGCAGTCCCTTAATGAATATACAAGGTAATAAATAAATAAGTTTTTATTGACATTTTTAATTAAAGTTATATATTAACAATTTCCCTGCTTAAATTTTGAG
This sequence comes from Lethocerus indicus, assembly GCA_019843655.1. Taxonomy (NCBI): domain Eukaryota; kingdom Metazoa; phylum Arthropoda; class Insecta; order Hemiptera; family Belostomatidae; genus Lethocerus; species Lethocerus indicus. The sequence goes on along the minus strand of JACDQD010000005.1, from coordinate 17,834,842 downwards.
GCATAAATTGTGCCTAAAATAAACAAAGGTGAACACCAAAATGTAACATTAAAATTAATTAGGTAGCATTATTCTTAAAATAAAATATTCATTCAACACGCATTTTTATTTTATACTAATAAAGACGACCGGAATATTTTTGTACTAAAATATGTTCGAAATTAATCGTCCACAGAAAGGCGTAAAAATTACACGCGTGGTTCGCTTTCAAATTTGAACACACAGTTCGAAGATAAAAAAATAAAATCCCGACGGTTCGGCAGGTGGGACTCCTGGTGGGGAAATAGCGCAGAAGGTACGGTCAGGGAGGTGTTAGGAGAACAGTTTGGGGAGGACCACACAGTACACGGCCCGAAATACGGAGCCGAAAATTATTCATGTATTCGGCGGAGGCCGGCAAGCCGTGATTACGCGAAATTAGGCGACAAAACACCGGCCGGGCCGACACTCGGACGTGGATTGAGACGAACCGCAGGGATATAATTAAAGCAAATTGTTATAATAAACCTGTCCGTGGGTTATTCTATAATGCGGTCGTGAAATTGTTTTTCCTGGGGAGGAGAGAAAACGGAGAAAAAAAATGAAGAGTCGGCGGCAAGGGTAAAAAAGCTCTTAGCGTCGGCCGTGGCGAATCGGGCCCGATGCCGCAGGTTACACCGTGTTCAGTTCGACGATTAGCCGCCCGTGGAGAGAATTTGAGAAAAAAACGAATTTTGTCGGCTGAATGGACCCCGTTATAGCCGTACGAGCTTGACGCAAGCATACGGGATGTATTCATAATAATAGTTCTTTATTACTTTAACAGAATATACACAAAAAAGGATTAAAGACAGCGTAATTGAATTAATATTGCATAGTGAAATTGGTAAGCGCTTATCAAAATTTTATAAAATAAAAAAGTCCTGCAATGAAATGACAAAACTTCAGATAATCACAACATTTAGTTATATTTTGAGTATTATTCTTTTGGCTTCTCTCGAATGTTTAATGTCAAGCCCTGTGGGATATATTCACGAACGATTACGATCCGAGCATTAGCATGTCAATACAAACGGCACCTGATAATATCTGGGCGGGTGACTAAGCCGCAGCAGCCAGTCTTGTCATCTGCGGTCCTAATATAGGGCCGTCTGTAATCCCCGTTCGGTGTGATATGTTAATACGGGGCGGGCCGCTGATTACCCGAAGGGTGGCGGAGAGGGGAGCCCACCCTCCGGATTTGCCGACTTCATTATCCCCGTACCGCCACCCTTCCCAGCCCATAATGCGACATCCCTCAAGTAAACACCCGCAGTCTATATTAGAAACATTCCGACTTCGGGCTTAATCCGGGAACAATATAACACCGACTAATGCCGGGCTTATTCTTGTCAGCTATCGCATACAAAACAGAAAAAGCACGTTATTACCCTTGTAGACGTAAGTTAATGATGTGCATAAATCATAGGCGTACTGACAGGCATAAAAAATTGCGGTTGAAACAAAAAAAAGGCAATCATTCATTCATATAGTTCAGCATATTCGAAGGGAATACCCACAGCACTGCCTGGGGTCGAGTACCATAATTACCACTAACTAGACCCGGAACGATCAACTCAAGTTGACATTTTTCGACACACTTCTATAATGCTTTAATAAATAAAACAAATCATTTTTTAAGATATCGCTTTTACAATTAATAAAAATAAGTTGGCGTTTGAATGTAATTACGATAATTTGATAGAACAGAGTGACGGAGACTGGAAAGTCTAACGGAAGTTAGTTCAATGACGGTATCGACGTTCTGGACGATAGCGACCCGACGGCGGAGGGGTTCGTTGAGCAGAACGTGAACTGGCTTTTTATCGGCCAGATGTTGAAAGGACGGGGTGGACAAATATTTGCATCGCCGGCAGCAGGTTGTGAAGGGGGTGCGGCCCGCCCCCCAATCATATCTCCACCGAACGCCCAATAGCCATTTCCCATCTGCTGGGATACCAACTATTTCACAAAACCCGCCCCTCCCTCCCAACCTCATTTCCCATAGCGCTCATTCAGCTTAGTCTCTCCTAACGTACGTTGTCCCCCGTATCCGTGCCTAACCTCGATTTTCTTAGCTCATTTTTCGCACTCTTCTCAATTTTAGCATGTTTTTTTAACATCATCTATTAACGGTTCAATCGTTACCAGCCCGTCATTGCCAGTAGCATTCTGCTAGCCACAATCCGTGCATAAGAGAGGAAACTGACCATTATTAGAAATCTTTGTTATTATCCTTGTTATTATTGTCCTTGCATATAGATGTGTCCTAAATGTCCTACATGTCTTTAATTCCAACTAATTTGTTCCGAAAGTGTTTGCAATATCTTTCTTTGTTCCTCGTTCTAGTAAATATTTTAGAGTGCCATATTTGTAACAGCATCGTGTCACATTTCTAATTCACTTTTGGTCTTCCCGTCACACATTAGCCGTTCTTCTCCCCCCCCCCGCCCTTCCGCCCAATTCCCCAATCCCCCGCCCCAACAGTCCGGTGTCAGCCTGTCGTGTTGCAACACAACTGGTGACACGCTCACTAAGCTCTCTCCCCGAATAAAAGCGTGTAATTGCCCATGTGTTGTCTTATCAGAGGGTGTTGGAAGGGGGCAGCCGCCGTCCTCCTATATTACCCCGTCCATACAACGCCGATGCCTAAATCATCGTCCCCATGGACCGACCCCGTTCTCTCTCTCACTCTTTCTGTTCAACAACCAACAGCTGACTACACAAAATGGTTCGCCCGCCGGTTCCCGCACACTGGAAATCCGATTCAGCTGCATTAATTACCCCGTCCAAAAGGATATGGGTGATAAATTCGTCGTGGAAAAATGCATAACAAATTGTTAGATTAAGAACACAAACATTTTACATAAGTCGTCGGTACGAATTTACATTAATAATCTTAAATCCCTACACAAATATAATATATTAAGATTTACATAAATAACAGATATATTCTTCTATTACCGTAAGCATAAAAGGACAAAGCAACAATTCATTATTAAGCAGTTTTATAAAAATGGAAACTAATAAACTGTCTTCAAATGTGTGCAGTCTAGTTATCTAATATGGAAATTTAAGACAAAATAATATTATTTGCATTTTTCTTCGCGCTTTATACAATATTATTAAAAATCGATAAAAAGATAATCGAATCGTCGTGAAATTCAGTATTCAACATTCGAGTGTCACTCCAGACTAGAAGTGACAGGTGACGCGACAGATGTCCAGAGAGTAAAACTCCGGGGAAATCAAGCCCCTCCCTCCCATCAAGCACTAAGCTCACTCACTTATACCATAGTTATAAATCCGGAGTGCTTGGGGTGAGCGAGGGAAGGCGCCTCCTGCATAGAAAACAAATATCAGTTTTATCCCCCGATATATATTATTAACTCAAGGACGAGTTCCACCCTCTTATATTAATCCCGGTTTGACTACGATCCGATCGACTCTCAGGAAGGACTGGCTGAATGATGTGAACAAATGTGTATTATTTTAAGGAAAAGTTGATTTTATGATTTTAGATGAGTTACGATAAGAGAATTTATTATTTTTTTGAAGTGATTGAACATTAAATGGATGGGCGGGCTTACCTTAACTCTCATTGAATAATTCTTGTATTTTAATAAATGCGTAAAAGTGTCTACTTTCGAAAAAAGAACTTTACCAAAATATATATTTTACCGAATTACCTATTCACTGTAGTCAATAGATAACAGCAAGTTAATAGAGGCAATACAATCCTAAATACGAATAAACATATGGCGCACTCGGTATGTTGCTCAATAACAATCCATAGCTGTCGCGCAGAAAGTTCAAATCGAAACGAGGCCTTATAAATAGCCGTCAAAACGGGACACGATCAAACAGAGAATGGATGTCATTCGATTGGGAAAGGGGGGAGGAGGAGGAGGGAGATGCGGTCAGAGGCCAACGGAACACCTGGGGCTAATATTGCCCAGTAAGAGGCCGGAGGGGCGATGCGGCTGCGAGGAACTCCTTCATTACTGTAAGTGTTCCCGGGTTCACCGCTAAGTGATCGATATGACTCAGAGTCATTTCATTAAGGAGGGTGGCGCCCCTCCGGAGACGCCCGGGGGGGGGGCTGACAATGGCTTCTTTTGCACGAAAGGGAGCGAGGAGACTCGTCTAACTGATTTCAGGGAGGCCCGTAAAACGTCCTAGATTTATAGTGCCCAAAACGCATTCATTACGGCGAAGTAAATTGTCTATAGCTCACAAATTTATATTTATAAGCACATTTTAATTAGAAAATGTAATTAATTCAACAATTCGTTCATCTTATCCGTCTTTCTTCAGTCGGGACACATTATAGTGATTTACACAATTTAGATTTCGTCCCACGTATATAAAACCCTAGGGATTTCGGCCAATACTATCTATAATCATCGAAGGTGTTTTCACTTTAAAATATTTTGATATAAGTAAGTATTTGAGAATTCCAACATAAAATTATAAAACCTCTCAATTATTCTCGTTTTGGAATTTCAGCCTGGAATCTCAGGGCTAGTGATTTACCTTGATGTTTCCAGTCCTTATTCATAGATGATTATTGATTTGTGCCCGGTCGAGCAGCGGTATTTGTTTCGTTCTGGCGTGCAACATTGTCGAGGGCCATGAAGTGAGGCCAAATGTCCGGGCCGGCGTAACGAGCTACCGGACTGGGCGCTTCCCATGCAAATGGCCGAGGCGCGGACAGCGCCCCAGCCGTGCCAAGTCCCGCTCAGATTGACTCGGTCCGTTTTAACTCACCGAAGACGGGGCCGAAAATATAAAATAAATAAGGTGTTCGCGACCGTCCCACTTGTTAAACGTCTCCGATGAAATCTTCGACGACGGTGCCCTTACTCTCTTCTTTCCTTTTTCTGTTCCTTCCCGCATCATCCCGAGTTTGTTCCCGATGTTACGCCTCCGTACCGCGCCGGGGTTGACGAACTCGTCCGTTCCTCGGAGCGGCTCATTATTCTGTCCTGTCGACTTTTATTTACAATTCAAATTCTCCCCCACCCACCCCTACCCCGCGTTCGCGCTGGTACTCGCTTTTCTTTGGGACTCCAATTAACTGAATTGAATTAGTTCCAAATAAAAAGAGAACGACGATTTCCATTCATTTGTGACCGCAGTAACTTTATTTCAACCGGTACAAACTGCGGCCTTACCGTAAAAAGATACGGAATAATGTTTCAAAATCGGTCGAAACTATTAATAACACATTTGAATTTTATATATGTGACCAATGGAACGATTCAGACATTCGTCCTCTAAATGGCGCAAGACTTATCGTGACAAGGAATAAAGGTTAATCTTGGTTTGTCTCATACCACAGAAGTGATTATATAAAATGGGTTTTTCTTTTGTACGTGCGTTTGTCGACATAAGATGTAGTGCGCATTGAAGTTTGTCATTTAACATTCTACCCTTCCAGATTCCAAATTGCAAGAAGAATTCGTTACCTCCTAAAAAGGTTGGGGCCAATTAAAACCGCGTGGCTCTTTTGAAGCTGTTAAAATAACCTCGGGAAAAAACGTCGGATTTAAGTGCAGTCGGGTTGGAAGCCTCGCACTAAATAAAAAAGGAGGATTGGGAGGTTTCATAAAAGGGGAACGCCGTTCACTGGTAAGGTGAAAATTAATTCAAACGAGGCCGCTAACAAGGGCGTCAAAACCTCCGCTCGTAAGCCGTTCCCTTCGGCGAACGCTCATAAAACATTCGGAACGGTGGCAAATTATATATCGCCGGCTTATAATAATAATAAACGGCCGGTGGTGGTAACCCCGCCGCTAATGGAAGGATCCCTTTAAATTGAATCGGATACGCGGGCACAACCGTTCTTCTGGATGTTAATAAACTTTATTGAGATAACGGCCTCCTGTCAACTCCGGCACCCTTTGATGTCCACGGTTTCGGCAGCGAGAATTTATTTATATTACCTGTATTTAGGACACGAAACTGTTCGTTAATTACTGATCCTCTAAATCGTGAAGTACTCCGGCTGAGATTGAACCTGGGGCTACTGCGACTTAGGTGGAGTTAAATGTTGAACACGCTTTCTACTTTCTATACTGTCATAGCGGAAACGGTCATTCCCATAGTCATCTTTCGATATCCCCCCGCTGTCTACAATACACTAGCTTCAAAATATTACATCATGCTTCTTTATTCTTATTGCACATTTTTATTTGTATTTCATTCCAGCTTCTTACGACGTTAGATACAGCGTCTTGGATTCTGTTTTTATCTCAAAACCCCCTTCAATAGTCCCTACAAATAGTAATGGTGTGGCATCTTTTTTCAGGAGTCGCATACGTTTAAGAACTCTCCTTTCACAAAATAATTTTGCCGATTCATGTCTTGCATTGTCACTGTGATAGAACTTTATTGGATGGGGAAAGGGAAGGGAATTTTCTATTTGAAGAACCCTCTCTTGAAGAATGAATATGCATATTATAAACTGCCAAAACCGCAGTTAATATCATTTTGAAAAATGAAATGATATTTCAAAAAATCTGGATGTTCCAAACACGAATAAATAAAGAAATTCTAGTTTTATCACGAGCACAAGCATATGAGTTCCGAAGCGTCAGGCCGATCTAGTGCCTATTTGTAGCCTATTGTGTATCTGATAGTTCGAACTATATCTCTTCTGAACAGCAACGAATTTTTATTACAAAATTTATAAACCCCTAAGTAAACTACCTCTGTACTACTTTGGTACCTTGAACCCTTACTGCGAGGGGGGCGTCTACGAAACAAATACGTTCCGGCTATCCAGGTGGGAAAGGTACTCAACAAAAAATCTTCATTCACGCTTAACGCTCCTATTAGTGTTTAACAAGTTCCGGCCTCATACCCGGATGAGTTCAAGACGTTACCGTTCGAACAGAAACAGTGTCTAATTGTAATATATATAATATAATGTAATGTATTATAATATATCGTTAAAAATGTACTAATTTTTTTGCACTAACGCATTAGATAATTTTCGAGCTTATATAGAGGAGAATTTAAAAGAGTTTGATTTAAAAGAGGTAACCGAGTGAGCGATGGGAGGGCACCTGCAGGCCGCGGCCGGGCAGTCCATCAGCCGGGTCCATTCACTACCGATTATCGTATTTTATGTTTCCTCTGCGTGCAGTTGGCTCCTCCGACGCTAATTCCAGGCATAAAACAGACGTCTCAAACCAACCTACCATTATTCTACATGATTTTGAAGCGAGCGGTATACAACACATGTCCAATAAAAGTCGGGATTTGAAAAATTCCATCTGGTCCCAGGGCCACATTCCCCGATACCTTGGTAGGAACCCTTATAGGCGATCACATGAATTTGACTAATTCCTTTGGCTAAAATCTTCATCGTTTCTATCTGAATCTATTATATATTCTGTTTACTTAGGGTCTTTCGGCACCTGCGTACTTAGTGCTATTTGGCTTTGTTAAAATGGCGCAATCTGCAATTTTGCACACACAATGAAAACAAATGAAAGATTACTCTGACTGCATATTCAAATGCTGATTACATATTCAAATTGCACGTTTCAGAATTTATCTCAAACTCTAGCACGAGTAGGAAAACATGTATTTCTGTTAGAAATGTAGCACTATTACTGCAAAAATATAATAATTTTATACGATAAAATGCATTCGTTCTTATATTAACTAAACAAAATAAATCTTAATGGTTTCTTCACTTCTTCGCCTACATCTTATTAAATTCCTACTTGGTTACCTAAGTGACAATATGTCCACGAACTTTGTAATAAATCCTGCTGTTAACTGATGTCTGTAATAAAAATATTAATCAATCAAACAAACTGGATAACATTCCGACAGTTCTGGTATTCGACTATAAGAAGCCATATCGAAAAAATTTCACTGTTTAATGCTAAGTGGCTAACTGGATAAATGGATTTTTACTGGCGTTAATTAACTCGATTTCTAACAATGCGCCGGATGGAATCACAAACCGATTTCTCTTCACAGCGATAACTGGAGTCCCTAATAATAAGGTTCTTTCTCTTTTGGTAAACACACAGATTCGATAAGTTCCTGCCGGCTGGAACTGGGAACCGGTTTTTTTGTAACTAAAACACCACGTGAGCACAAGGACAGGCCCTTGTCCTTGGCTGCCCTTGTCCAGAAAAAATCTTACCGCTTATGGAAGATTAGGACATGGCATTTCCATGATAATGCCCGACGAAAGCGAACGTCGGTGCTAAAGCGCTACAGAAAGTCCTTATTATAATAATTACTATAAATACTTATTATTATACTTTTAATCTTTATTTCCCATGACACTGTTCTGGCACTCCTCCTTCTCGTAATTGAGAATATAAAATATCCTGAATTCGGGCTGGGCCCACTGAAATCATGACAGAGGTCGATTTATATTCATAATTTGCAATATTTTTTCTTGACCATGCGACTGTATCAAGAAAACAGGTTTCGAGCGAAAAGATTATTCGTTAAAAATCCTCCATATTAAAATACCTGCCTGCTGAAATAAACAAATTTTTCATACCGAGAGTTTTCATTCCAGTGTACTATCAAAAAGGTTATATGAGCGAAAGCACAAATGAATATAAATTATTATTTTCATCCAGATGGCCGAAAGTCTGGGCATAGTGAGCTAAGCTTATTAACTGCTCGGAATCTACAAAAAAAAGCAAGCGCATTTAAAATCCAAATCTGGGAAATGTTCTTCATATGAGCCGGCCACACGCAGACTTCTCTTCAATAATCTGCATTCTAAATCTAATTAAGGTCTCTCAGGTCTCCGTCCCACCCGCTAATCAGTTATCCCGGATCTCTAATACCCGTGTAGTAAGGTCGAACGGCTTAAACAGCCGATTTTTATTCGGAGTTTCTGTGGACTCTACTATAAAGTGTCAGCCAATCGGCCCTTAATAATGATGTGTTTTTATACTTCATTTACTCGGTGAATGCTTTTCCTATCGGTTGCTATTATTTGTTTTTTTTTACAAAGAACAAACATATTTATATAAGCTTATGATGAACAAGACGATATTTCAGAGTATAAAAGCAATAACGAAATTAATATTGAACAACTAATATGCAAGGTATGGGTCACAAACATTGGTATTGGTAACATTTCTTTATCAAATAAAAGGATAAAAAGGTTTTAATTTTGATTAAATTAATCAAAAATACGTAATCTGAGTATGAGTTGATGTTTCAAGGAAGTACTATTTCAATTTCATAGTTGATTTTTATATTGAATTTGACAAAAGGTCAAAAATTTCTTTTGTCCGAACTATGCCAGATTTTAAATCAATAACTTCTAGTAACATTATAAAAGATTTATGTGGAGAATGGAAGAATCTATTTTGTACTTTATTTATTTTGTATCTGTAATTTACAATAATTACTTTACACATAAAATCTCCTGGCTTTCCTAGAATGTTAGAAACTATTGCATTAATAATATGCAATACTATTTAAAAGTCGTTACTACAACAGAATAGTTACTACAACAGTCTGGCAAGCGGCAAAACTGTTTTTGGTTGAGTTGGCAAGACTGGTGTTTACTAAACAGTAACTAGAGAAGGTTATGTTTTGAATTTCGTTGCTTGGAAGTGCTATGTCGGATCAACCAGTTCTCTCGTCAGAAGAAGCGGTATCGACCCCGGAGAAGCAAACGGAAAATGTAAAACCGAAACCGAGGATCAGAAAACATAAGGCTGCCGCTTGGGTAATTAATTTGTATATTCTGAGACTTGTATTTTGGTATATAATATTTACATATTTAATTGTTAAATGTAAGTAGCAACTACAGACAATTGTATTCGAACGACATGTCTTTCTTCTTTCCAGAATGAAGAATTTCAAGAAATACCAGAAATAACCACTTTACCACAGGATGAAGTGGTTGAAGAAATTGAAACAATGGAGGAGACCAGTTTCATTAGGACTATTTCTCCAACCCAGTCGAGTCCCGGTAAATCATCGGGAATTGTCACTCCAAAGAAAGTTCTCAGCCCGAATAAGATAGGAGGATGGAGCAGCACTGATGACCCTGGAAGTCCTAACATGATCCCTTCCAAGTCATCAACTAGGCGTTCCAGCACATCTATAGTTAATGTATCATTACCTCTCAGACACTGTTATGCATGTTGCTAAAGTTTTTAAATCCTATTGGCACTATACTGTAATATGTTACGTTACAATTTAATATAAAGTAGAGTGTATACATTAATTATTTATTCAAAAACAATTATTAAGATATTTTCCCTTACAGAAAGAACAGCTTCATTCTGAAGAACCAAAGAAAGTGTTAGAAAGTAGCATTGGAAAACTGAGTCAGCTATCATCTACTCACATCACAGATCAAACATCAAAGATTGATGGAAAATCTCATAGGGACCGCATCAGGGAGAGAATACAAGCAGCCAAGGTATAATGTTTGAAATATCATAGTGCAAACATTTTCTCCATTTATGATTATTGATCATCTTACAACTTTTGCCTTTAAATCCAATTTGTATGGCAACTAGTATATTCTTTATAGAAGCATTAAGCACAGTGTGATTAGTCACATCCTACTAATTAGTAATTTCCATGTTAATAAGCTGTTTATTTTATTTGTAAACACATTTTATTTGCTGTATATATTATGTATGGTATATCTCATTTATTTTATTATATTAAATAGTTCATAGATATTTTATGAATAGTTAAATAAAAATAAATGGTATGTTGTAGGAAAGAGTTGCAGCCACTGCTCAGCTGAAAGGGAAGCAATCAAAAGTCAAATCACCTTTGCATAGTAAATTGGAAGTGAGTACCATAATCACCACTCTGGCACACTTCCATCTTTTCAGCACATTATATAAGCACTGTTATTTATTCTATAGTTCATGATCAATGTAGTCTGTAATTTAATATACTAATTGTTTTAATTATTCACACTGCTCAGGATGAAATATTACTTAGTAGTATCACAGATAATTTTGCATGAAAACCAAATGTAATTAATTCCTTTTAAAGAAAACAAAATACCTAACTGGTTTATTCATTAATAAAGGTTCATTAATATAGGTTTATTCATTAAGAAATTGAAGTGATATTTACTGTGATAAAAAAAATTATTATATATATATATATATATATATATATATATATATATATATATATATATAAAATGAATATTTTATATTACACTGATATTGTTATCTAGGTAACAACTGAAGTATTGCACAGGGTTGTTTTTAAATATATTGACATTAAATATATTCTTTGTATGCACTGTTTTCAAAATCCTATTTCACATTCCTTTTCCTGATTGTAAAATACTGCAAAATTTTATGGAAATAATTATTATTCATATTTATCTTACTTGTAGGGATAAATTATAATATGTAATCTATTTTCTATTATAGGTAAAGAAACTATATTTTGTATATTTCAATATACATAAAAGTGCCTCTAAATATGTGTAAAGAAAAATAGTTTTAATATTGTGCAACATTGTTTTACCAATTATTACCAAGTTGACATTCAAATATTATTAGCCTCAGTTTCTTTTATCTGGTTTTATAGAAGGTATCAACTCTATGGCAGGTGTATGAGAACAAGGTAAGCCCTGGGACATACTTATTATTATGCAGAATTTCAGGCAGCTGCACCCGCTTTATAGATATGCAATGATTAACAAACAGTAGTAAGACATTTTATTACAGTTAACCCAGTTATTTAATCACTAATAATTCTAATTTTTAATTCAGAATATAAAGTATTCTAGTGGTTTGTTTTTGACAACATTGACAGTTTTACATTTTGTTTTTAAATATAATACAGCAGCCACATTTTTAAATTAAAAAATAAGTATTTATTTACTAAAATTAAATTAATTTGACCCTTTGATAACGTGATAAATTTCTGTATATTACCTTCTAACATTGTATTTTTATCCATAAAATGAAAGTTATGTCTTGCTAGAAATTATTATAATATTGAATATTATTTAAATGCAACCAATAAACAAGCATTAAAGCAGAATGAAGTATTTCAGGAATTCCATGTCATTAAGGATATAAGGAGTGCCTTAGGAGAACAAACAAATTTGATTGATTAATACAACTTAGTGCTGTGGGTACCAAATTGAAAATGTATGCATTTTTTACATGCATAAAAATGTATAAAATTTTATTTTATTATGCAATGTTAGGAGCAACAATTTGAAAAGATTAAACCAAAATATAAAACTTGCAGACCTTATACTAAGTACAGGATATATACTTGGAAGGGAATTATGTTCTAATGTTACTAAACAGGAAACCAAAGTTATGAACCTCCTATATTTATGCCATATTAAACTTAAAACTATGGCATATATTACCCCATATACTATTTAACTTTCTTGCCATTGGTCAACACAAATGTAAAGAAAAAGTAGACATTTTGAAAGAAAACTCCTACAGTTCATGGATTTATACAGAATATAAATGTGCATGGCGCTGTAAATCAAGAAAGTTTCTTGTTTGGCAGAAATATGGTTTCTTGACTTGCTGAAATCTGCAATTAACTAGTATAAATAATTCTTCTTCAGTTTTCCTGAAATATCTATGTATGTACGTGTGATATTTATAAAAACTGTTAGTTTAGGAAATATAATAAGGAGAATAAAACATTTTCAGGTTGATGCGGCAGAAGCTGAAGTAGAAGAAGCGATGAAAAGACACCAGGAAATGAGGGCCAAGTGGAAAAATATCGCTAGTGCGTCCACTGAGGTAATATACAACAGTATTCTGATGAGTGAACTGGAGTTATGTCAGTATGTTTTCGTCCATTTTTCATAAATAACAACTATTGGTATCACCAACAGAATTTTGCTGTGTTGTACAACTGAAGTCGAGGAACACGTGAACAGAGGCAGTCACAGGAGTATGATACTTGCTCGAGTATGATATCGTCTGTGAAATGTAGTAGGTTGAAGACACATTGGAGATATTTAAATTCTATTTGTATAGCGGTCACGAGAGGGTCCCTCACCTGTCACACAGTTTTCATTTAATATGTCACGAGAAACCCTCTTTCGAGAGCTGACCGAGATGTCACAACTATCCCGGTATTTAAACTTGAAGGGCCGTATTGATCGGAGCAGTTGACAGGTGTGAACAGGGCAGGTGTATAGGCCAAGCCTGGGTCTGCCGGCCTGCTGCGCGGGTTGCCTACACCAGTGCGCCTTAACTCTACACACCCCTATGACCCGCACGCTCCCGCTTAATTTTCCAACCCTAATCGCCAAACTGAGACCAGTGTGTGAAACTTGCTGTGTGAGCGATTGCTGGGCTATCGATCCGCTTTAAAACGATCACTCGTACTTTGTCCGACGAAAAGCGGGCAGGCAGGCTCATTTGTGGCGATTTGAATTCGGGTGACAGCAGATGTTCGGGCAATCCGGAGAACTGTTTCTCAACTGCTTCGCGTGCTAAAGTCGGTCCCCCGAAACATCCAGTAGATAGAATAATCAAACATGGCACATATCATTAAAGCAAATTTAGAAGATAACATATATTCTTCAGAGACCATTTTACAAGATAACATATTCAGTAATGTCATGGAGCTTTCGTCTCCGTGAAACACTGAAAGGGAAAATATTGTACAACTGGATATATAGTGCAACAACATTACAATAGGACGTAAAATTAAAAATAAAGTTAAAAATATTTATAGATACATTCATCCCAGTAATGTAACGGACAATTGCCGATATTGTATCGTATATATTTTATATATTTTTATTCGGCCCCTATTCCCTACCACGCTAAGTCGTCCCTCAGTGAACGTGGAGGACGGACTGAACTTGACCGGGGTTCGGATCTCGGTGGTTGTGCCGTGTGCAGATGTGAATTAAGGAGATAATTAAAGTGGTAAGGGGAGGTCGAGCCGAAGCCGAAGCCGGAGGTAGAGCCAGATGTCGGTGTCCGCTTCCTCCGGGCTCCAGTCTGCGTCTCTACTAAGGCCACCATTTCGTACAGCTGTTGAACGGAGCCCACATGCCCACGGACAAATACGCCCCTCGGCCCTCGCGACACAACATCACGCTTCCGCATCCTCCCTCTTGTTATTAGCAAGTATTTTTAACTTCGACTGTCGGTCCAATTCGGCCGCACATATTTGTATACATAATATACGGCCCCTGGGGCGTGTCTGCCACGCGCCATGCCCCTGGATTAAAGGGGTTGCGAATGCTATAATCCCTAAAGGATATACATCTACCCTGTTAAGATTAAAGGTCTGTCATGGAATGAAATTACGGAAATGTCGCCCTAATATTTCACAAAGCAGAAAAGATTGCTATGGTCGATCCTACTGTCAGTTTCTGCAATGATACCTAGAAATGATTTTTGCAATGTAGCCACATTAGAACATAGTAGAAATATTAGAAATGTATTTTTAACATTTTTAAACCATATGTAGCTTCCCCTGCATCTAATCTGATATGCCTAATGTAATCTCATAGGCTGCATCTCAGAATCGATTTATAATTTTCAGTTACTTGTTACGTAATTTCAAAGGAGAGAATTTAATTTGTTGAAAAACCGAAACGCGTCCGATTCACTTATAACAAAAAAAGAGACAAAAATATTTACAATACCCACATTGGCGGTGATAGGGAATGAGGGAGCCCGGTGTTGGCGGACGACTGCCGGGCAGGTGGAATAATATATCGGTAAGCTAGGAAACCTTCGGTGGAGACCTTCGTAGTAAAGGTGGCACAATTGCAGCTTGCCCGTTTTCGTTACACATTCGAAACTGTGCATGTGACAAACGGCGTTAAGGAGCCATGGTCACTCATTACTGGCGTTGGGACTCAAATGCCAAGGATAAAAGAAAATGCACGCATAATGTAATACCCAGATGGTTGATAAAAGCAAATGTATAATGATAACACCTGCTAATCCTTGGATCATAAGTAAATCGTTTGGCAAGATAGCGTCAGAGTGATGACAAAAACTGTTGTGGACGTGGAAGCCTTGACGTTACATTACATGGAAGAATTTGGCCATACAACCCCTCCTCCCCCCCTCATAGGTTTCTTTCAAAGAAGATGCTGCCCTCCTTCTCATTTTACATTTTTAAATCTTTCAGACGCCACTAAAAATAGAATTGGGGACTTTCTTCTTTTTTTTTCTGGGTGTTATTAGTGCATTTTTTGTTCTCAATACTGCCAGGCGACTGGTTAAAGAGCATTAAATTATGAACTAATTGGGTCCTTTTCATAGTCAGCTCATTCTTGCCGTTAGTTATTCCCCGCAAACTGGACTGTCCACAACGGGGACATCATCTAACGAGCCGATCAAGGTACGTATCCGTCCCGCGTTGATTTATGGACGGTGATAAGGGCAAAATTGATTGTCGGCTAACCCCGAGGCGCGCGGCTAGACGTCTGCGGCATTTGGCCTCGGGGATAAAGGACGGTAGTAGAGAGGCTTCCGTATGCTGACTGTTGACACTGTCAGGTGTTCGTCCGGCCGGTTACAGGTGTTTACAACTGTTATTGAGCCGGGCGCGTGTGCCTTGTGCCAGTTGTTGGCGTTTTTAAAGTCGAGGAAGAGGCACCGCCCCTATCCCTTATCTAACCAACTGCCCTCGTTTTAATAGATACGGTACCCGCCTATTAAATACCCGATGTTCACGACGGTTCCACCACCGGCGCACGCGCACCCATGGACAGTAATGAGGAAATTCGAAAATTAATTACAGCGACCTATATGCTTTCGGAAAAACATTATAAACTAATTTATCAATTGTAAGTAAAACTTTTAAGGCAAACCGAGGCAATTTTTTTTTAAATTTATTTTATTTAAGCCGCATTATCATTTGTCATATTAAACATTTTAATTAGGTGTCTTTTAAGAAGATAAGCGCTATTATTTATATATTATATATATTTATATTATTTTATGGTGTTTTTGTTCAGTTTGTTCAAATGATATTCGTAGTCATATCAGTTTTAGAGTAAATTAAGAAATAAAAGACAATGCTCTATAAAGAAGTCCGAATAACGTTCGTTTATTGCGGAGCTCATTTAAAACCCCAGAGAAGTACTCGAAACAGGACAGAAATGAAATATCGGGGGAAACTCCTATTAATAAAATATTTTTTTTTTTATTTGTCCAATCAATTATAACATAATTATGTGTACAAGTGTTGAGTGTATGTTTCTCACTTGAATGGCTTGACAAAAGAAACCATCCAATGACTGCACTTTTCACAATGCATGAAATAATTTATGGCTTGGTATAGCAATTCTACGGGCTAAGAAGATCTCTGGCCCAGCGGCGTTTAAGCCGACGCGGGGGGGTTAATGGATGGGTAAGAGAGGAGAGGGACTGAACGAGTGGATTAGGATGAGGAGAAAGGCGGGAGTGGAACTTCAGGAACCGGGATTTGCGACTTCGTCGATTGTCGGTATGTTGAGGTCATGGTGGATTGTCTGGTTAGAAACATACCAGGGAGCATTAAGGATGGTGCAAAGGACTTTTGATTGGAATCTCTGAGTACGAGCGATGTTTGATGTCTTGGTGGAACCCCATAGCTCAATTCCATATGTCCATGTCGGTTTCAGTATTGCTTTGTATATTGTTAGTTTGTTGCTTAAGGCCAATTTCGATGTCCGTTTTAGTAATGGCCTTAAGAGTCCAAATTTTCTGTTTAAGTCGGTTCTTTTGAGTCGGGTGTGGGGATTCCGCGTGAGTCGTTTGTCGAGGTGGAGCCCAAGATAGCGAATCTGCTGTTGGGTGGGAATTGGTATGAAATAGACGTCAGGACAGTGCCGACGGCGTAGTGTGAAGGTGACGTGGGCATTAATAAAATAGGGAAAGTCAAAATGCACGAATAAAGGCGCCTTAACGCTTCTATTAGGAATAGTCGTTCGGAGAAGTGGACGAGAACTGGCAGTGCGGGGAAACAGGTGATGATGCCCGCGGTGGGCCCTGGGAACAGACGGACGGACAGACAGAGAGGGACACAGGTGTGGGAGTCACCTGTCCCCCACCTGACCCCTACCATTCAGCTGGCCGTGATATACAGGTGCAAAACCGACCGCATCCACGCTACCGACGATAACGGGCTAATTGCGCGGCCGCAGGTCCACGCGTTAAATGGCACCGTTCGGCAAAAAAATCGTTCCACAGCGAAGCGCCCAAGAACTATCCTCGGTGTTAAAATTTACCCGTTTGAACTTATCTTCGTTAATATCACTTAGTAGTGATATATTTTCGCATTTCGGTTTTCTTATGAGAAATATTCGCGCATAGTTTTCATTCAAGCTATTAGAGATTTATTAAATGACTGTACATTTCCTTATTGGGACCTGACCTGAATGGAGCTCGAATTCACAATGTTACTTTCTTGATTTCTCGTTACAGATGGCGCTAAAACAAGAGGGATACGATTTCTTCAACAAGGACTGGGAAGAAGAGGTTACGACCAAAGACGATCCGGAAGAACAATTTCATGAGTGCCAAGAAAACATTGAGTCAAAATCACAAACAGGTGCAAAAAGTTGGAAATACAATTTTTAAAGCTGCAGTTACATTACAGCATTCGGTTTAACCATAACGACGACGACCAGGTCTCGCTGGGTCGCGTATGTGTGGCACAAATATTATTATCGGGCCTCCATTATGGTAGTTTGCACGAAGGATTAACGAATTTACGATTAGCACATTGAAAAATGTCGTTATTTATCATTACCAAATGAATTTATTTTACATGCAGGTGATGAAGATGACAACGTGGGCGACAAAATCCACCTGATGACTTCTGGAGAAATTATGGCCGGCACTTGCGAGTGGACTCCTTTGGTCAATTATGTACCTGCTCAGATCGCCGATTGGGAGGACATTAAGCGTAAACAACGCGGATTACTGTTCTGTCCGAGTTCTTCCCCTGGTTAGATTTTTATTTTCCTAATCTTTTTTGTCCTACGATGAAAGTGGGGGCCTGCAAATCAACCATTGAAATGATTTTTCTAAATGTTTCACGTTCACAGTTCCCATCGAAGAGAAGTTGGCACCCGATGTGGTGCCCCGGTTCCTTGAGGACGAGGGTCTGTATGTCGGCAAAAGGCCGAAAGTCCCCACTAAGAGTAAAAATAAATTGGAGCAACGAATTATGGCGTCCGGGTCTGAGAGGTGAATATATAAAAAAGAATATCTAAGATTTTATAACAAAATTATTTATTACGCTGTTTATCATTTACTGTTGTGCAAGTTTATTAAATCTGCGATAACTTTTTATAGACTGTGGTTTGGCGAAGACGGGGAAATTAGAACAATAAACGACCCTTTGAATTTCTCCTCCTACAGACTTTCGACGGAAGGACAGCTCAACCCTCTTCTAGAAGTTCGTTACAGACCGGTAATCTCTTATTAAGAAACGAAATTAATCTGACGCTCATGTGCCTAAAATGTTATAGGGTACACGTACAAACTTTGGAATGTGGTAATATTACAAAATCGGGCCAAAAAACCCCAAGAAAATCGAGTTTTTTTGATAATTTTGGAAATAACGCCGAACCGATTGATCAGATTATCCAGATACGTAATGGATAATTATATATATTCACAGGTAATGGAGGAAGAACCAATATACCGGTTTTCATGCAGAGAAAAGAGTTCAGCAGAAAATCAAAATTTACCCAGTAAATATAGGCCTTCCACCCCTAATTTTTAAACATTTATTTTAATTTTGAATAGATTTTTAAAGATTTCGAAAGAGATTTATTCATAAATGATATTAAAATACTTAATATAATTATTTTAATGTTCATAAATGACCGCGAATTTATCGTTATCGGTGAAAATGAATGTTGATTAAGACATTTGTTTACGGTTGGCAGTTGTTGGAGGCTCGAACCAATTGAGGGAGGCCATCTGACAGCATTAATAGTTGTATAGTTGTCTGCATGCCACGGGACCGGAAAATAATTACTGATCACCATTTACGGTTATAAATAACTACATATATACATGTATATATCTGACTGCAAGCGAGCAGGTTTTTTTCGTTACAGCCCCAGTTAGAGGGGAAGGACAGAAACGCGGAGGGAGTACCCGACGACGAACACTACATCCTGGAAGTGGACACCGGGGAAGTGAGATTCAAGCATCATCCTCTGTTCTCTCGGGAACACGTGGCCGGGGAGCAGCTGAGGGAGCTCTGCCAAAAGCTGGACAATAGGGAAGGGCTGGTCTCGAGACTGGCCGGCAAGTTGAGGGCACTCCGCAACTCGCGCGACCACGCCCTACAGCTCTACCAACAGCGAAGGGACCCTCAGAACAAGCTCAGAGCCGAAAAGTATATTTTGAGAACTTACAACACAGTTACTGCAATTAATTAGATTATATATTTATTTTTATGAAGTACCGAAAATTATTGTCATGTCGATGGGAACAAATCGTGATTGTATCCGTATATCTAAAGAATGAATAAATTATTTATTATTCTACTTAAGAATGGCAACAAGGAATAAGGACCTCGAAGTAGCCTCGAAATTGGAAGGGGCCTCCATATCTCTCGTAATATGATTTTAAGTACGCTCATTTTCCAGATACAACTCGGAGATAAAGGAAACGAAGAAGCGTTGGCTGTCCGAAGGCCGCCAGGACCGTTCGCTTTTGACAAACATATTGGAAATTTGGAGGGACATCAAAGTGATGAGGGACCAACAGGGCTACTGTGCCACACCTTTCAGGCTGCAGATCATCAGCGCCCCCTCGGGCGAGGACGAAGAGTGGCAAAACCAGATGGAACAGTCAGTAGACGCTTCATTTCATCCAATAGCTTGTTTCCATGATATTACTTTGAGAGTGTGGGTATACAGATTAGAGTATATATATTCCACAATAAACATTTTTAATGGTTTTGTTTCAGTTTGATGAATGAAGTAGAAGAAGAAGCAATGGCTGCTTATCACGAAGAACATGCGGAGTACAATCGACAAATGGAAAAATGGAATAAAAACAATCCACCGACGGTATTACTTTTGCTGTAATTGTAACAAAGAAACAGAAGTAAAATTATAAATTAATTTTCCATTTTATAATTGGAATATTTATTAAATACCCTAATGAGAGAAAAACTGTTGAAGGATGATGAAAGTGATTCATCTACGGATGAGGGCAAGAAAGGAGGGGGAGGTGACGCAGTTCCTGAAGAGATGCCTAAGAAGCCGAAGAGGCCCAACATCTCCAGGCTAAGGGCGGAAGCTGTTGAAGAACTGGCGGAAAGCCTGAGACCCCCCGAGGAGCCCAAAGTTACTGTCAGGCTTACCGATACTATGGAAGTCGACGACAGCATCACAGACCTAGAGTCAGTACTACACACGATAAATTAGAACTAAATTTTATATGCTTCTCTTATAGATAAAGTCTCCAGAAAAATTGTTTTATTTATCCCGTGAACTGGGAGAATGTTGTCTTTAAGGTATAATAATTTTCAGAGAGCTGGACAGGAGGCACGCCGTTGGAAAGTGTTCGGTCTGGTTGGCGTTAAGGTACAATGGAAAAGAGGTGGGAAGAATTCAGGGTTCTCCACTTAGTCACGGTTTCGTATCCAGTGTTAATCACAGATTTTCGATGAGGATCCAGCAATGGCCGACAGCGTTATCCCTCCAGCTACTCGAAATTGGACCCGGTGCGGGGGTTCTCTTCGGGAAGAAACTTCTGGCTGAAGTATCCCTCCCTATTCCTGGCAGGTTAGATAGGATTGTCAGCGTGTAAATTATATACAGGGACTTTCGTTCAATTTCCACTATGCGTGATCTTTCTTATAGTGTAAAAACTGAAACGGCCCTGTGGCAGACCTACGAGTTCACGTGCAATCACGTTAGCGGTAAAATGAAACATAAAGGAGTGGGAAGCGGGAAACTGAACCCAGGTGACACCGAAATAAAACATACTTCCGGATGCATCAGCGCCAGGACCGGATGGGCCAACAGCGTCCCGAATTTCGTCTACACACAAAGGTTTACAAATTGTTGTGACACTAATATTGAAGATTTATCATAATTACGCAATATATAGTGCCCCGTTGAATATTCCATTCCGCGAATTTTACACCCCAATTTTATTTCGTGTTTTTTTAGGAACTGTTCTCAAAATAAAAACACAAACAACATAGAGAAATTAAAAGACTGGGCGGAACAATCCAACCTCGACCCAAATGATCCTGATAACGCGGAATTTTTTGAATACCTAAAGGTGAGCAACCACGTTTACAATTAATCGAGAAAGGTACCAAATAATGATTATAACACAAATGAGATGCGCAGTTAATGTTATTCCAAATATTTATTGATTCAATGACATAGCTTGGCGTACATGATGAGAATTCCTGCTTGACTGCTGAAATTTGATCGATATAAACCTTTAAGTGAATAAAAACCAGTCAGCAAGAAATCTCCAAACTGACCCTTAAATAAATTACTTAATAACAATTTCCAATTATTGATTATGAAAATATTGCTTAACCGAAAAGTTTACAAAAATAGATTCTTTTTAGGGAGCTACGAAAGAAGAAGAAGAGATCAAAGGATTTTTCCTTAACCCACTTCAAGCGGCATTTGATTTCTGCGACGAAAAGGAACTTTTGAACAACCCGCGACTGAAACTTCTAATGTTGAGGGACCGTGGCCAACCTGAATTCAGGGGAATGAAATTCATACCTCTGAACGAAAAAGAAATACCTGCCGATATTTTTAAGGTACCCGGCTCAAATTGAGAGTGTATATTTGAAGCAATGTGTGTGGACACAATAGAAAAAAACTAAATTTACCGGCAGCAGAAAATTTTCTATTCATTGAGCTTAAAGAAGGTATTAGAAAGTACCCTTCTTAGAAAAATGATTCCGCAATAAACACAGACAAAATCGGATAGAGCAGCTGCGATTAGCTTTCATATGTAGTTTCACGAATATGGAAACCATGTACATCATTGTGTGCAATCATTTTGTAATATTAGCAGTTTTAAAGTAACGATTGACGGTTGCAGAGTTACGAGAAAAGAGTGACAGGACGGAACTTCAAAAATAAGGGTAGAAAATCAGAAGGTCCTTTTGAATCCCACAGAGAGAGGGGCAAAGAATATCTGCAAGCCTTGAGAGACGCAGTGTTGCAGCAATGCCGACACGCTCAGCGTAACAGAACTCACAAAGATATTATAGCAGAAGACCCAGTGCCTGATATTGGGTAAATTCTTATTCTCTCCAACTCTCAATGCAGCACCAAGCTTTACAACATCAATAAATAATAATATATAACTTATGAGCCTGAAGAGATATATTTGATATCTTAGATCCATGCTATAAACGTACATCCAGCCTATAAGTGCCTAGCCATGTTGCCTATTGAATTCTTTCAGGACATTAGGATTGACATTCATGAAATGGTTGCAGCCCAAAAGACCGTTGAGACCTACAAGAAAAGAAAGGAAAAAAGTTCCTGTTAAAAGTTTGGTAGGGCAAGAAGTTGAGGTTCGTTGTAATTTCTCAAATGACTCAATTAATTCTAAACTTCACTATTAATAAAATAATATTTATTTAAACGCACGATCCCTTTTATAATGGTTTAATCGTTGCACTTTAGTTGACGCAGGAAAGAGTATTTCAAGAAAATGATGGCTTTAAGAACTAGATATAATTTAATATTATTATGGTTCCTAAAACATTTCGACTTATAATAGATCCACCATGCGTTCACAGATAATTGTAAACGTGGTTCGTGCCTTTGAAGTACCTATACGTAAGGAGGAAAACATTCAAATTGCTGGAGAGGCAATGATTGTGCCGGTTAGGCCTTTTGTCGAAGTGACATTTCAGGACCACAGATGCAGGACTACCACGGCCGAAGGGCCCAATCCAACTTGGAATCACGAACTCCACATTCCTCTCAAGTTAGTACTATTTGTAATGAAAGAAATCGATGCTCAAATGATACAATGGTTAGGTGACCATTGGAGTCAGCAAAAGAGTTCATAAGTTTTATTATACTGAGTAGGCCCCCGCAAGGAGGTTTAAGTCCTGACGGCCTATACTCTATAAAGGACAGCATCCACTGCCACCTTTTCGATGAAACGATAGTCGACCTCATCGAGGACGACAGGGAAAGAGAAACGAATATTCATCACAGACTTGAGAGACATTGGCTGGGAAGCCTCAGAATACCGTTTGCAGCTCTTTATGCCAATTCCAGGGTAAAAATCGATCGAATATTTAAAATAAATAAAAATAGTATTTTAAGAATAAGAAAGTATAACCAGCCCATTCAGGTTATTCAACATACCATTTGCAATTAGGTTGTTCATTATAATCAGACATTTTTAATAGAATAATACTTTTAGATGGAAGGTACATTCGAGCTCTATTCTCCTCCTGTCCTTCTTGGTTATGATAGGGAGTCAAGAGATTTTCGAAATACAACATTTCTCACACTTTTCATCACTGTACATCCTTCGCTTCACCCACCAGCACCCCTACAGGTGACTTACTAGAAAATGTTGCGAATTGAATTTGTAAACATTTACTTTCTTTGAAATAAGTATTATACGAAATAATTAAATTACAAATAGTTTTTTTTTATTTTTTAGTCCTGAGCTCTAAAGCTCTAAAGCTAATATTATGTTATCTATGTCTTTCACAAATAGCATATTGACCACCTAAGTCTCCTAGTGATTTCACAGAGTAATTAAGTTATTCCAATATAGGAAAGACTGGAAAGTAGTGAAGAAATGTACTTGGAGCAATATTTGGATAAGTGGCAAAAAGAAGTGACCAAAGAATGGCCCTGCAGAAATGTGACAACACAAGTTATTGATACGACCGGTAAATCTGTATGCATCACTCGGTTTTTCAAGCCGCTCCCCCCTCCAGGTATTAATTATTCTTGAAAAGCGATCGTTATAAAGAATCGTCCAAGAGAAATCATTAATTCGATAAACGGATTTTCGCAGTTATCGTCCCCGGTGAATCAACGACGGCTGAAATGGCGGCCAGGTTCGTTTCGATGATACCAATTGTGAGCGGGAACATGCTCTTCCCGGGTCTCTTCGACGTCTGGCTCACGGCGGATGTAAGTCCCATTTATGACAGAATATTGGTACTTTTTAAAGTTCAAAGAGTTCGATTTCGTCACTCAGTAACAGTATAGTTGATGACACTGCCGGCATATTACATCGGTGACCGATAGATTACACCGATATATATATATATTTTGATATATCGCATATATATATATATATATATATATATATATATATATATATATATATAGCCTCGATCCTTAACTTGTAAGAACATCGCCCCAATATTATCAGACGGTATGTTTTTAAAATTCCTCCTCTAAAACATTAACAAAATGAATCATTCACGATTTTTTTCTTCATTTGTTTACTGCGCAATTGTGCTTAATACGCGTGCATTCGCAATTTATTTTTAAACTGTTTCTTTTATTAGCAAGTGGTGAAGCTGCTGTCGGGTGACGGTTGCGACCACGCCGTCCTTCTGTCTTGCTACTTGCTCTACTTGGGCTTCAAAGTGTGGCTAGCACTAGGTACGGGGATACCCCAAGGGCCTTCGGCCTACGTGCTAACAAAAGATACCGATGGAAAGTACATGGTCTGGGATCCGTCCACCGCTCGCAAGTATTCCATCACGGACACATTCTGTCCACTGCACAAGATCCACTGTCTCATCAACGAAGCCAATGTAAGATGCTTATATATATATATATATGATCATAATACCTTTATGTTGTAGATTCCGATGAAGGTGTTCAAACTGCCGAAGCAATATTTCCATTAATTTTATATCCCACTTGCGTGACTGTATGCCATTTCAATGTATTTCATACTTCATTATTGAAATATATTTTGGCACACCAGAGCGCGACACTGGAACAATTAACGAATATATCGCATATTTTACACATGATTGTAATCTCATATGTTATTTCATCTACACACACTCGCCAAGTTTCATAAACAAAAAAAAAATCAAATTTATAGGTATAGCATGTCCGATTAAATTTAACTGTTGTCCTTGCACGAATTAACGGCTCCCCCTCTCTCTCTCTCTCTCTAACAAAGAATTTATCAATCAGTATATAGCGTCAACGTTTCAGGAGGGATGAAAGCTGTGATTTCATACTTTCAAAAATTTCCCAAACATTTTCAAAACCTGTACGGTTCGGACAACGTGGAAGCAAGAAGAAGTTCGAAAGTGCAAAGCCTCCAAGATTTATTGGCCAGTATCAAAAAGGATATGACCGAAATGTTCGATCACCGAGAGAAACTAATCAAGTCACCAATAGAAGGAGTCGACGTCTGCCAGCACTGCTGTCGAGGAGTTCGCTACAAGTTACACACCCTCCAATCGCAGATGAGGAGTGGTACAGAGACGTGCATCAAGCCACGTACCGAGGACGAACTGACTACCGCCTATTGGAGAAACAGAATGGAGGAAATCCACACTCTGCTCCAATGCATCAGATTGGATATAGTCAAAGACTTCATCAAGGGCCTGACATTGGAAGTCGGTTCTTTAACCCCGAGGGGAAAAGAAATTCTGTATGTATACAGGTTTCTGACAGTGATGGAGGAGGAAATACGCAAAGACCTGGAGGACATGTCCTGCGAAGGCAAAGGACGTCCGAATTTATCGGTGACGCCAGAGAAACCATACACTGAAAAAGTATTACCCAAACAAGAACCTTCTGGCAACTCTAACGCAGAAAAGGAAAGTTCGGTACGCGGCCTAATCGAAGCACCGACCCTAAAAAAGGACCATCGTGCAGATCTCGACATGCTTTGCGACGACAAAGCTTTGAAAAATACACGTAAGGCCGAAGATTATTTCGGAGAACTAGTTTACCGTAATAATGATTTCCCCTATTTCGCCGAAAAACGTACAGATAATAAAATACCGAAGAGCTCGACGTTAAACGCTGACAAAGACGATTCTGCGATGGACCGGGAAGTATGTACCCGTCCGCGTAGCGGTTCCTTCGCGAAAGATGCAAACTTTAAAGGTTTATTGGCATCGGATATTAAGGAGGAGTTAAATACCCTTCTAGATTTACCGGTGTGCGATAGCGACTGCTCACGCGATTCGGGAGATCCGCCCCTGTCCTGTTTACCCGAAATCCTGCGCACCCTTTGCGACTTAGACCTGGAGGAACTTCTCGACCATGAAAAGGCTCAGTCCTCGAGACGGTCCAACACAGATTCAAAAGTATCAAACCGAATCGAAAAGAATCATAAAGACAAGGACGAAGAATTAAAAGAATCCTGTCTTCCTAGCTTGAAGGATTTCAAAATGATTACATTCAAAACTTGTCAACGCGAATCAGACACTGTATTGTATCGCAATACCAAACAGGACAGGACCGCGCTGATTGAACAGGACAGCGACAACACCCATGGAAATTTGGTCACGTGGTTCGACTGCGCTAGAAAATTGTGTGAATCGTACGGTCAGAATAAGTAAATTGTTTGGCGTCGGATATTAACATAGTAATGAGTGAATTAATAAAATCTATCGAAACATTGAGGTTGTACTTGAGTAATAATTTAGAAGTTCACTGTCCGTATTCTGCATTTAAAAAAAGGAAAGATAATTGTACAGTTACCTGGACGGTTTAACATAGGATATTTCTGCCCCATTTGCGGAAGAAAATGTACCAAATTAATTTATAATTCTGACTTCAGTTAGAAGTATGAAAATCACAAAGTTTTGCAACGCGTAAAAATATTAAATTCATTTTTCAGATCTGGTTGAACATACAGAAAGAGGACATAATTAGAAGAACTTGCTTCGACATGAGCAGAAGGTCCGACTGGTGGCCGGCTTTCGGTCGGAGCGTGAGCGCCCCAGTGGGCAGCGTCCAGCCGCACTCCATCCAGTACACGGCCACCTCCGAGACAGAGACCAGGCTACTCCAGGACAAACTTGAGAAGCAACTCCGAGACGCCATTATGCGACTAAGGCCTACTTCCAGGTCAGTATGAACAGTTTTTCAACAAGTGGGAATCAGTTACAATGTTTACAATCAAAAACCATTGAAACTCTCACTTTGTCGCAATGAAATTAATTACTTTCAGGACTGTGTGGAACCGCTATTGTACCGCAACTCTAAGAAAGCTGCTGCCCAGCCTCGAAAGAAATTCTTGGACCAACGACCATTCCTCACCACCAGATCACATTCAGGAACTCGAGCATATTCTCAATTCCTACAAGGTAAGCGAAGTCGCACAATCAGTACAATTATACTATTGCCGAGACGTACAAGTTATTAAACCGTACTCGTAATTAATCATTTGCCGAGTAGTTTTCTCGAGCTATTTTCTTTTATTTATTGCAGATGTGCGGTTTCCCAATCAACATGCCCTACACGAGTTCGAAAGAACTGATCGATGCTGTGAGCGCCACTGGAGTCCATCTGAACGACTGTCCCGATATCGAATTCGCGGCAGCTGTCTATGTCCACGCCTTTCCGAGCAACGTACTTTCTGTATGGGTTTACGTTGCTTCTCTTGTGCGCCGGAGATAAGTCATCTTAAGTGCCATCGACATTTGTGAAATGACTTTCTCACTCATCTACCCCAGAAGATCAACCCCAGAAGCTCACACTTCTAGCACCCAGAAGAACCCAGAAGCATAGTCATGATGTTATATAGCATGCGATACTGTAATATATGTTTTAATATATCAATAAATTAAACAATTAACCTACAATTTATACACGAGGTTGCAAGAGGTAACTCCATTTTCTAAGGAGACTACCAAACGAGCATAAAATACAAGAACCCTTATACGTGCAGTAGGTAATAAATACATATGTTATATAAAAAGTAATGATTATTTGCCAGAAAATTGTTAAAAATAACTATGCTTTTGAATGAACTATAATTATGAAAAAAAAATGATTAGATTAAAAACTTGATGTAGGTATGTAAAATTCACTGCCTTCTCAAGTAAAAATATTTGAGGGCAAACAGCATTGCAACCTTCTTCTGGCCTGGTGATCAGGTTGTGTTGTCTTTTGCTTTCACACGTGTCAGGGGGTATTTTATTTTTGTATAGTGCAAAATGGGAAAAGTAAAAGAAAATGATAAAGATCAAGAAGATCGACGGATATCTCCGAATGATATTAAAAATAAAACAATTCGTCGACAAGAAGTCTACAAAATGAAGCAAGAAAAAACCAAGGTGAGAAGGTCCAGTAGACCTCAATGTTTCATATAACTAATTTTTTAAGGAAGGGATTATTTCCAAAATAATAAATTTGATAGAAATATAATTGGATTAGCTACAATTTTAGAAGCCACCACTTAAACTACAGCATTGTCAAATTCTTTGAATGACATCTCTACCTTAACTTGAAGACAGGTTTTAAATATCCCCATATAAGGTGCTATATAAAACAAGAAAAACAAGCAACACATTTTTAATAATTTCTTACACATTTTTTATTTGAATTACTTTTTTCAAATATTATGAAATTAATTTTCTATTTTACAACTGCATAATGTAGTTATAACGAATGTGTAATGTAATGTTCAGGAGAAGAAAGCTGAGAGGAAAAGGCGTAAAGAGGCTGGTGAAGCTCCTGGAGTTCCTCACACAATTGAAAGTCTAAGAGTAAAGGATGAAACTATCCTTGATCCAAATGTAAAAGAGAATGAAGACAGAATAGAAGAAGTAAACATTGATGTAGCAACCGATGAATTTGAGAATTATTTCAAGATGGAATATGAACCAAAAGTTTTAATTACATTTGCTGATAACCCTTTGAAAGTAAGTAAGCATAATTCTTTTTGTCTAGAAATCAAGCCATCTTCAATTTTTAATATCTTCAAGTTTCTTCTTGTTTTAATACACAATCTTTCCAAATGTACTATTTCAATAGACTGTTTTTAACTTTATACATACATGTTTTAGAAAACAAGGATATTTGGAATTGAATTGAGCAGAGTAATACCTAATTCATTGACTCGATATAGGAATCGCTCAAGTATAAAAAAAATTGTTGCAAGGGCCAAAGAAAAAAAATTCACGGACATTGTGGTTATAAATGAAGATAGAAGGCAGCCCAGTATCCTTTTGATTACAATATTAATGTTTTTATAGCTGACTAAAGTGTTTGTCAGTCAATTATAATAACAACCAATGATAAGGGTACTAGTTGTTTCATTTATTATTTCGCTATTTCATCAAATAGTTCATTAGTCTTATAGAAATTCTCATATTGTCTAATATTTCTTGCTCTTTTAAAATATTGCCCTTTCATTATACATTACATTTTTATTACTATACATAACCATTTTTTAAATCATAGTGGTTAATATTATAAAATTTATACTTCCTTAATAAAGTGTGTTAGGTGGTTTACTAATTATTCACCTCCCGGATGGACCAACAGCGTATTTCCGCCTGAGTAATGTTAAAATCACCACAGAGCTAAAGGTAATTTTGACTTTTCAGTGCATTCTATATACTGTATTAATAATTTGGCAAATCTATGCACATATAAAAGTAAGTAAAAGGACTCAATAAATGTCTCATTACTAATGCTCCACTTTCCCATGTAGCCAAGAAACTGAAATGTGGCTAATTCTTCCTTAGGTACTTTTAAGAAGTAAGATGCTGGTAAATGTTTTTGTTTAATTATTCATAATTAATCATTGTTCTGCAAATGCTCTCATTGTACACTTTTTATTAATGTGATAGAGCTGTACTTATGATTTATAATATTTAAATCTTCCTTGCAAGGAATGTTCAGATAGTATAGATATTTTCCACAAAATTGTGATATCACATGTACATCACTTATGGATCTATCTTGCATCAATCATGTCCAAGTTACTGTTTAAAAAGCTGTATGTTAAAAAAGTATGTTGTGTTAAGTCATTAAATTTATTATTAATAGTACTGTCAGGATAATTAGTGATGTATGGATAAAATAATCCGGTACCTATGCTAGGATCCCAAGAGATTTTTTAAAATGTTTTACCGAGTTCATTATATTATGTACTGTATTATGTATTCTTCTTTGCAGTCATCTAATGTTTCTAATTTATATGTCATACAATATATATAATCTTTCATGTTAAGAGAAGTGTATTCACCTTCTTTGATTGTTGTTCTCTTATCAAGCTAAGAGTAAATAAAATTACTGAATACTAATAATATTGGAATGAATTACAGAAAGATCACAAGGAAATTTCTTCTCACAGACCTGAAGTCATACTCAACAATTTTACAACTCGTTTAGGAACCTCAGTTTCTAGAATGTTGGCTGCTTTGTTCCATTACAATCCAGAATTTAAAGGTAGAAGAGCAGTTACATTCCACAATCAAAGAGACTATATATTCTTCAGGCACCATAGGTAATATACATTTTTATACTCAACCATTCTTATTGTGTCAGGTTAGTTTATGAAGTAATAAAAACAAAGCTCAAATCAAATCATAAATTATTATTAATTTATAACTTTGATGTTGTATTTCATTTATACAATGAGCACTTTACTTTAAAGGTACATATTCATAAAAATCATAGTGATTTGCAATAAATGCTAACATGAAATTCTCATTATTAAGAAGAAATATACTTATCTTAATTAAAGCCTAATTATTATTAAAACATAAGATATACTAAAACCTATAGTTTGTACTTCTCTTAGCAGTATTATTTTCTAAACAAATGTATACAGAGTTATATTTGAGATATTACTGATGAGGTAAATTTATTTTGGTATCATTTTCAATACAAATCTATCTTGGAGAACTAATGGGAATGTAGGTGTGTAAATAAACTCTAATGGAAATCCATATATTGAGGCAATTCAAATTAATATATATTACATTTTTATTTATTTCCTCTTATTATTCTTATATTATTACTTTTTTACAGGTATGAATTCAAAGGTAATGGTAAACCTTGTCTGAAAGAGTTGGGGCCAAGATTTACTTTAAGGCTAGAATACATACAGCAAGGTACATTTGACACCAAATTAGGTGAATATGAATGGATCAAAGCTAATCGCAGACATGAACTTGAATCGAACAGAAGAAAGTTTCATTTGTAATTTTTAAATATGTTCCCTGTTGAATACAAATTTTTTTTTCTAATCAATATTTCTATGTGCTTACTATGCCTTTTAATTGTGTACCAGTCCATTACCTCAAACAATGGGACATTACACAACCCACAACACTAATAAAAATAAACTATGCATAAATAGGAAATAAAAGAAATTAGGAAGAATAAATTCAGAGATAAATTACATGTTTAATTTACTAGACGTATAAAATAATTTAAACATTGTTTTTTTACTCATTGTCGTGAACATCTTAAACAAACTTCAAAATATAAATTTTAAATTATGTTGGAAACTCAATTTTTTATACTACACAATTCTTTACTATATAAACTCCAAGAATATCATTCTTAAATACAGTATAAACTAGGTCAAATGAATAAGGAATGGCTAGCACATAATTTTTAATGAAAAAAGTCTACCCGAATTTCTATTAATAAAACTTATAATATTATACTTTAAATACGTAATTTTAACTATGATAAAGTTGGCACATAAGTAGTGAATGAAGTAAAATCCAACTTTAGCAATGATCTCCTTCCCCCTCTTCTAAGCTTAGTGAATATAGATAACTTCCCACAAAAGTAAATTACATTCTTAATAAAATATTTCAATTTTGAGTTTGAATTTGCTCATGTAAGAGATAAATATAATGTGATAAAAATGTTAAGTGATCATTAAAATCTGTAGCTATTATTGAAAATTTTGTGCCGAGAAGAAAGGATTATCATGAATGTACTACATTCATTGTTATAAGATAGAGTGATGAATGCAGGTGAGAAAAAGAGAAATGGTAAATCAATGATTATCGGTAATCCCTGTGTATTGTTTTGAGAATGGCAATCATATTTTCCAGCCCAAATAAGAATCCGTTGTCTGGACCCGAATAAACTACTGAATCAGACATTCCTTTGTGAGTGGAATGTGCAAAATCAATTATTCGGACATCAGTCAGGGGTTCTTTCATGTTGGTTTCCTCCGTACAACTGGAAATTGATGAAAATCATACATTAAATGGTGCAATGTGCATTTGTACATGTTTTAATAATTTATCCATTTTAGTGTAATTTTATTAAAAATTAGACAATTGGTATTAATTATTCTCAGGTTTTATGAGCTATGGCATTTCTAAATTAAGATGAAAAACAAAAAATAATTTTAAATCAAGCCAATTTTGTGAAGCCTGAGTTATAATTTTATGACACCTACTTTTAGTTTAAGTATGAATATTCACTCAGGACAGTTCAGTGTATACTAATATATTTCTAATTAATATGCTTGCAGTATTCTATCCACTCATTTATTTGGCTTTATGCAGGACCAGTTGTGGTAACACCTTCAATAGCATTCCATCAGTAAATTAGTTAGGTACCTATCTATTTTTAAAGAGGATAGCGTAGACATGGGACATCCCACAACATGCGTTAGTGTCTCACTAATTAATCAAACGAATTGCTCCCTTTAATTAATTTTAATGAAGGTCAAAGAGATAGCAAGAATACATCATGCCTTTGTGTACCAATTAATAGGTATCTAGGATTATATTTAATCACTTTTAACAATAAATTGCAACAAAAATGTAGTGAGACAATCAAAAACATTCCAACACATTGTTTGTGCATTTATATGCTCATATCTTAACAAATATTAAGCCATTATAAATAGACAATATTGATGTAGCATTTTTGAAATATTAATGTGCCTAATTATCACATTTTTAGAATCAAAAAATAGCTCCTTACTCATATTATCCAAGAAGTTTATTTATTTTAAACCAAATAAATAATACCTTGTTTCCCTGGTGGGATTACAGCTGCTACTCCTACGTCTAGTGAACTTCCTTCCTTCACTATTTGCCCTCCTATCATCGGGTACTTCTTTACTTAATAAAGCACTTAATGAACCAGAACTACTGCTTCTCTCAAGTCCACTACTGCTACTATCTGACTCTATATCTTCTGCTCTATCTTCAAGGGAAGATGATCTTTCCATACTTTCACGTTTTTCACGTAACCTAAAAGTGATAAATAAATTAATAAAGAAACTAAATATATAATTTACATAATTTAACACTAACCTTTACACCAATAGTACACCAACAGCAGAAAATAATAAACATAAATGAAATGTAAAGAAAGTTTGTTCAAAAGAGGAACTGACTTATCAGAAGGTTGTGGAATAGGTTCTCCTTCATAAAGCAAGAGTAATGATGTAGTATACAATCTGAGGGAATTTTGACTTTCTAAAATTTCAACCAATCCCTCAAGCCTCCTAATAAGTGGAGGAAGAACTTCAACTCTCAATCGAATACCATCATGCAAGAAATGACGTACTGCTGCCCCAAAACCTCCAGCCGACAAAGTTCTTCCATAGAACTTATTACGACAAAGGAATCTTCCAGTTGTAACTTGATATACCTAAAACAAATAGTTGAGCTTTTACCAAAAATATTCATTATACAATGACAAATTCCTTAAAATTAACTATTAAATTCTTTCAATCATAAAATATACAGAGTAACATAATGAACTCATCATGTAATTTTTATAATTCTTATAATGAACAATGCTGGTACTTATAATTATTTATATAATAAATTATCTGTAGCTAATAAAAAACCAAAAATAATAAAATAAGCCAACATAAAACAAGAGCCCAATCCTATTCAAGATATGAAGTCAATTTCAAATCTGATATACTGTTTATTTACCTGCATTCCTCCAACTCTTACACCTAGTTTTCCTGATGTTGTGGTAACAACTTTGACCATTTTCCTCTGTCTTTTCGCAAGACTATCATTGTCATCATACTGACGAGTACCCATTTTCAAATCCAAAATGCATGGGAATCGAAACTTCCATGTCAAATTTTCAAGAACAAGAAAATATGTAAAACTGTCAAGGAAGTTATTAATGAGTCAACTAGTATATCATGGTTTGCAAAAACAAAAAATTATTCTCTTCTTTATTCTCTTGTTAAAAAGCTTCTCTTAGGAAGTTACTGTTGGTTTACATTACTGAGCAAGCTTAAATTTGTTAGTTAATAGATAAAAATTGTATTTATTTGAAAATATAATATGTAAGAGTACAAATAAAGTGAAGGATACTTTGGGGTGTGTTTCTGGCCTCAATAGTAGCTGCCAAAGTTGCAAGGTGATCTCTGTGGCATCTGAACACCCACGGATTCATACCGGTAGCATCACTTTTATGACCATTGCAAGCTGCATCCTCCTCGAACATTCCCACTGCCCCAACATCTTGCTCCAAGCTTCCACTCCTTCTAAACCGCAGCCTGTATGCACCAAAACTGGTTTACATTTTATTGAAATCAATTTATAGTACCATAAATGAATATTTGTTACATATAACCTCCAATTATACCTAACCATGAATTCAGGAATTTTTGATACAAGTATATTGCCTTTTCATTGATTTATAAGGAAAAAATGTACTCTTAACACATAATATAACACACCTATTTTTTGCTTATAAAAGTACCACATTATTAAAATAATATTTTGTATTCTCAATAGTGATTCTTAAAATGTAGTATTGGAAATAATGTTCTATTGAGTCTTCAAAATTATATTTATACTTCTAAATTCATATTATTTTGAACCTCATCTCGTTGAATGAGATGAATGACTAAAGATACTTCATGATAATATCAACATGACATTCACAGAAATATTCATATTCTAAAACTATATTATTAGCATAACTGGTTTACCTGATTTGGTTCAAATTATTCATAGGTATCATGAAGCTTTCTAACCTTTTGAAGGTGGAAGGGAGCTTGGGTTTATAATTGGTAGGTGCTGAGCCCACCAAACTGATATACTCCCCATCAGGTAAA
The DNA here is from genome assembly GCA_019843655.1 of Lethocerus indicus. Taxonomy (NCBI): domain Eukaryota; kingdom Metazoa; phylum Arthropoda; class Insecta; order Hemiptera; family Belostomatidae; genus Lethocerus; species Lethocerus indicus. Next base: position 17,799,824 of record JACDQD010000005.1, on the reverse strand, counting down.
ACGTTCACTTTGATAACACCATAATATTCTGGAGTGAAGGGATGAAGTTCTTCGGGTAAGCGTTCATAAAACTGCAACTCTCTTTCAACTACAGGTTTGCAGACAGTGGCCTCATCCAAGCACAGCATGGACGAATGCCCCCCTACCTGATGGATGTAAGGATGCAACTGGAAATACAGGAAACCATAAAATTAGTGACAAATTTAGGAGAGACCAAGTACTAACTAAAACTTCTCTCTTATACGTACATAAGTAAATTCGTTTCCATGAGAGTCATCCATTAGCTACGTAGCCATTTAATAATTATTTGAGAATTCAGTCCACTTGTTCTCGCGATTAAAATCACATAACGGTTTTCGAATATTGTTATCTCTTTTTGGTTCAGGTAACCTCCACTAAGAGCCAACACCGATATTTTATAGAAGGACGAAGGCAATCGTCTCACGATTTATGATTTTGGTTTTTTCATTGCTTTTCGCCTTTCTAAAACAGACAACGTCCGATTTTATTATTGATCTCTAGTACATTTTTGGTAACATTTTTGGCCTTCGCTCCCACCGAAACATTTGACAGAACCTTATCAGTTCATTCCCAGTTTTGCCAACGGTTGTGAATTCGGAATTTTTAGACAGACATATATTTTATTATAAGCGATTTGTATAATGAAATTCATATTTAAGTTTTGCACCTTTTTAGTTAAATAGGGTACATTTTTAAAATGTTTTACCTTAGTGCTCTAATGAGTATATATACAAGTGTAAATGAATATAATATAACATTACAAATACATTCGAGGAAAATCTATTATTTGATAGCTGATAATTAAATCTTAATGAATTTTTTAGATATTTTATTAGTCGGTAGTAATTTAATCAGAAGAAATCGTTAATCGATTGTGTCCACCAGCTGATGCATGCGAGCATCTTCATTCCTAGAGGATCCATCAAGCGGGCAACATGGACACTGTTGTTCTACTTGTTAATTCATAGTCTCCGTTAAAAGGGTGCTGTTCTCAGTGCTCGTCCCTTATATTAGTTTTTCATTTCGAGATTGCAACCGTAGAAGCTTAGTACTATACTAGAGTAAAAAATGGCCTTTTGTTTTACTTAAAACGCATTAAAATGCCTATTAATATGGCGGTCGGTAACACTCAACTGCGGTGATTCGTTCTTAGCGGGATAGTCCTTATTTAGTGTTGTTGATTTTAATTTAATTTATTCCCAAACCCCCGAGGGTTTTTGTTTGGACGGCCGTTCCAAGTCTCGGACGCGATGGTGAAAGAGAAACCAGGTTCGACCCGTATTTATGACGAAGACGGCTTCCGAAGACGTGCCGCTTGCATTTGTGTCAAGAGTGAATCAGAAAACGAGGTAAGACCTTTATGCAAGTATTTCTTGTTTGTCCCTTTATATTTTTGCCTTATTATGTACTTGTCTGTCCGAGTAGAATTTCGTTTCACCAGACTGGATCTATCACATCCAGTCTTGTTTAGAAATTTGCGTATTGACACATGCTAGAATGCAGGCACGGAATGCGAACTAACTTGATATTCAAAAGCACCACTAATCCATTACTGTTATAATTCAGAAACATCAGTTTACCTTTACAACAACCACACATATATATATATATATATATATATATATATATATATATATATATATATATATATATCATCATTTAAAGTTAACATCCCTGCCTCTGAAATCTCAGTTAGGCCTTTGGTAATCATGCAAACATGTAAGTCTACAATTAAAAAGAATCATGGGAATAATTGATTACAATTGATACATTTTTTATTGAATTCCTCATCTCTTATAACATAAACATATGTCATATATTCACATATAATTTTTTACCTTGTATCAAAATTTTTCTTTAATTTGCATCCTAAATATACTGGGAAATTTGTTTTTTTTGCATTACTTTAGGTTTTCTACAGATCTATAAAGTGAACCAATGCATACAAAATACTAGAAGTTCCAAGCACATGTTATTTGTTCAATGTATGATTTTAAAGCATGGTTGGATATATGAAATTGAAATTGAAACTCAGTCTGTCAATTTGTGATTCAGTGATACTTGTGTATTTGATGATATAAGCAGGAAATTTTATCACGGCATTGAAAAGAATTGCTGCAAATATATTTAATACATATTATGATAGAAGAAACTTTTAAAAGGAATTTTTTCTGTATCGAACATTGTACCTGCTTGTTCAGGATTGATTTGATGATTTATTTGTAAAATGTAAATTAAAAAAAACATTTTGTTTTATGAAAAATTAATTTATTATGTATTTGCTTAAGAATTCACTCTAAAAACAAGGCAAGTACAAATAACGATTAATATATTACCATTTTCTATACATACCAGCAAAAGTTCTATATAATTAAAATTATTATATATATTTATGTATTTAAAATTATTATATAAAATTGTTACCATATTTTGTTTTACTGTATGTTTCGAAGTAAGGTGTTTTGATTTCCTTGGCCTGAGCTCAGCAGGGTATGACCTTCAAGCTGGGAATAAGCAACTGATAATATGCCAAACTTTTTAAAAATCTACCCCTTTTTAATTCCAATTTCTATTACATGTAATTCTTTGGTAATATTACTATAGTGTTGTCTTTTTCTGTTGCATTTTAGAACTGAATTCTAACAATTAAATCACATATTTGATAATGTAAGCCTCCTTTCCTTCCAGTTTTTTTTCTAATTGAGTTGGAAATTATATTTCAAAAAATGGGGCCATCACTAAGGAAGCCCTACCCAGTGGGCATCTAACCTTATATATCTTGCATAATCACAGGCAAGGAATCACTGTCCTAGAACTATTGGATGTATTTTGTTTTTTGATAATTGTAACCTAAAACTGATTCTGCTTCTGTCAGTATTGAGTCCAATTCAATCTATAAAAATATATTCTTCAAGCGTTTCAGTGGTGCATCAAGGAATTACTATATATCATCATCCTCTCATTTTGGGAAATGCAGGTTTCATTCCTTAAAATTTAATGTTTAATTTGGACAGGTTCTATTGTGTTCGACACCCCATAACATGTATAAAAATTACTGGAAGCCGCTCGCATCAGGTTTCCTCTACCTGCAACGTAAACCCACTCTAACATACCCGCGCAGACGACACAAAACGGTCGTGCACGGTTGTGATAATATTTCACCGCAACATCTATAACAAAGGCGTAATTGGGGCGCGATTTGGTCGAATGCCGCACTGAAAACCATCGACGATGAAATTAGTGCGAATACCATTCAACAGATAACTTTAGTCCTTAAAAGACTAAGGTCAGAGGGGCCATGTTACTGCTGAAGTAATTCACGAACAAGAAATTAGGGTGGCAGTATGCGATTGAATTTCGCGATATGGAAAGATATCCAGCTTTCAACAGGCGCCTACTTCCGAATTTATTGAAAAACTAATCAAACTGCTATGAAAACATTATTGGAATATACCGTTAATATTCGACTCGGATTCGCAAGGTATTGAAAAGAGTGCTCATCGCTGTGAATCGGAGCGGGGACCACCCCGCCCACGCTGTGGATTTCTTGCCCCCCGAGCTAGGCAGGACAAGATTACCAGCTACGCCACATTCTCCAATTCAATCAATTCCCGAGCGAGGAAAAATTAGTCGATATTAACTGCAGAATTTGTCAATTTTTTATAATTCCTTTTATTTTGTTTTTGTCGGTTGACAAAAGGGCCAGAATTGTGCACTATATCCGAGGGCGCCGTAGGTCAAAAACATCGTTTCGAACGGTCTAATTGTGCAATCGTTGATTTGAACAATAAGTGCTGGGAGGGACCAGTTTTGTTCTGAAGTGTGGGGGGAGGGGGGGATTATGGGTTGCGAAGGAATAACGGCCACCATCCATTAAGGGTGGGGGTTGCAACGTCTATTGTCGCGGCTAGTAGACGTCTCCGCCTTTTATTTGTCCTCTCCCTCCAGGTTTACCGATATCGTAAATTATAGCTCTCTCTCCAATTTGTTCGAATAACAGAATCCGTCTGGTGTATATCCCTCCGCTTTGGGTCACCAGACGATTCAGGCAGAAATTTCCAGAGTAGGTCTGTGTGTCTTAGATGTACGTCATTCTATATCGTACGATGGTGGATTGGGGTTGTCAACCCGTATGGTTTATGGAGGAATTATACCATTCTTTTTATTTATATTTGCTAGAAACTATTCCAATATTTCATGTACTGAGCACACCGACATCGAAATCTAGGAATTGATGTGTTACATCCCGAATCAGTCAATTAATATTTGATTACTTTCCAAGCATTTTCAAATTTTTACTTGTATTATTACGTGAATCTATGACTTTATGGAAATTTTTATTTTATCCCTAGAGCTATATTATAGATTTTTTAGTTTAGAAGTTTTAATTTTGGAGAAATACCTTAAGTCATCCAAAAATGATTAATTAGATGTTGTTCTCATTGTTTAGTAAAAATATTGTAATATTTATTAACGCCTGAAATTATTTTATGGCTGAATTTCATCGCAGTTAGCAGGATCCTTTTAGCTCTAGGGAATCTGCTGATGCGGGGCCCCCACCCTCAGATAGCGAGGTTTGCTGCTGCCAGAATTGATATCTTGTTCGTGCACGAGATTTTAGTGTGCATCGCACCAGAAGAAATAAGTAAATAGGACAAAAGTCGGTGGAAATTTGTTTCTGTTAATTTTGGTCCTGTATTGTCTGCGGTTTGGTTTAGCTACCGAGTTAAAAACAAAAAAAAAAGGTTCAAGAGTTTTTTGGTACTGAAGATTTGATCCCGATACAGAGAGAGTGTTCTCTACTCGCCTGCTGAGTCCGGTCGCTGCTATCACCGTCGTCCAGGGACATACCTGTTGACGGCAGAGCTAGGTCATATTTCTTTAGTTATTGGACGGGTCTGTAGACCTTTCCATAGAGTGGGTAAAGTCCGTTGCAGGTAAATCTTTCTCGACACTTCGGCCTCGTTTCAACATCACAAGCAAATGTATATTCAATGGATAAGTTAGTTGGACGTTATCCTTGAGTCTCATGTCACGATGACATGAAGACTATCACTATGTTGTTATTGAGAAATTGCCATTGAAGATGGCGGGAAAACCTGTCTCGCGTGGGACCGAAAGAGTGAGGCGATGATGACTCACTTTTCGAAACTTCACAGCACATAAAAATATTATCTTTGTCCAGATTGTTTAAAGTCGAAGTCGCATGTTTCACAGAAATCTTCTATCGCAGGATAGATATAAGGAAGTCGTTACTTCTGCATATCAGTAGCTACTTCATTAGTTCGGTCCATATTCGATCAGCCTTCCATCGGTTTGCCTCTATTCGATAACAAGGTTTTGCATTTGCTGCAAGCAAGCTGCATTGTATTGTTTCGTCCGGTTTTCTTTCGGAATAAGCGGTTGATCCGGTTTTTGTCCCCTCCCCCTCCAGTTTGAACAAACTGGACGCAGGGAAAGATGTAAATATGAATATTTTCTATATGTTCCAACTATGTAATTTTTTTAAATTCCGATCAGTTTACGATACGAATTCAAACTAACAATAAAACGAAAAATAATAACGGGTAACATTGCGAGGTCGTCCGTTTTGATAAGATCCAGTCTGGGTTTCCCCATGAATGGGTACTCATTTTCTCGCTTATCGTATTTTAAACCATTGTAATATATTAACTTGATTTTTCTTAAATTAGAGACAAAAGAAGTGAGTTTCCGTAATCGCGATTACAATCGATGCACCGAATGCGAGGAAATCATGTTTTTATATCTGGATCATTTGATTGGTATTTTTAGACGCTGCAAGACAAATAGGATAGCGAGCGCGAATGTTCTATTTTAATCGGCCGGTGGCGTCTAAAGCTGTCGGCAATTTTAGAGGCAGGTTAAATGGCATTCCTCCGGCTGTTCAGACGTGTCGGGCTTTACCCTCGTTCACGAGGACCGGTTCTGTACATATAACGCTTTTGAGTTCCTTACAATACGGCGCCTCGGGCTCATTCCCAACGGAAATGCACCGAGTTCAAATATCTATCCCCTCCCTAACGAACACCAATCGGCGGCACCTCTTTTTTTGTTCCTTATCCCAGACATTAGGCTGATCGACCGTACCGAACTGGGCAACAATGTGAAAACAAAATTGTGGTTAATACAAATTACACTAAGCATTAAATACATAGACATGCGCTTACAGCATTTACTGCATGGTACGAGTCAGAAATTAATGAACCCATATAAGAACAGTCTCCGCTCTCTCTATTTAAAAAAAAAGTTTTTTCTGTTATTGAAACAATATGTAGGAATCATTATAGTTTACAATACTTTCACACTTCATTTTGTTCAGGCTTGCTATTACTTTGCGTAGAGCTAATTTTAACGGTTTCAAAAAGAGCACACGATGATTGTACGCTCGGTAAATGGAAATGGGAAGGCGGTGTACTTAACCTTAATGCGGTACTTGGCAGCCAGCTCTCGGTTTGGAAGCTTTTTAAACAGCGTTTCCATTTCGCCCGGGAGATACTTGAGAGATGCTCGACTTCGTCAACGCTGTCATTTTTGGTTTGGGAAGTTACCTGAGCCCGGCAAACTTGGTTTCGGTTTTATCCCTGGCCCCTTTTCTTTTGATGACTTCGTAAACTCGAAACATCGTTTCATGTCAGACAATTGGAATTACCAATTGTACAATTGTCAGGCCTCCGACATGACATTATAACATTATTTCGATATGCGATACATATATTGTACTCGAGTTCATAACGGAGAAATGCTGCCTTTATCTGATTTGGTAACCGTATCGCGATACGGATTCTGGGCGCGACTAGGGTTATCTCGAATCGACCCATAAATAACATCGGTCATTATCCCGTGATATGAATTGTAATTAATAGCCCAGCTCCGGGTCATTCGCAAAGCCTCTTCTGTCGTTTAGTGGCCGAATCTGAATAACATTTGAGCCACCAAATGGGGACCCGAATGTATGCGGCCCATTTTTATTGTTTGCTAGTCCTCTAAATAATAATGTGGATGAGATGAAGTTTTTAAACATTTCCAAACCAAGAAAATAAATGTCACGGTGGTTGTATCTATTCTCAAGTTTTTACTATTGGGCGATGTTTTAGTAGATTTAACGTCTATTTATTCCGCCTACATTGGTGTGCCGATTCTTCTAACCGTGGTATGGTTTTGAATTTACTCGATAGTGTCAATTTTGTCGCAGTGATATTGTATCCAATAATTTCCTATCGGCCCCATAAGTACCTGGTGTGAAAGGATACGCCCTGTAAAATGTGTGATGCACATTGTGTTTGCGATAATAAAAGATTTTAGCCTGAATGACCAATATCGCCACTCTATTCGAACCTAAACTATTATCCGTTTGCGTTCTTTATTTCGTCGTAATGTTTGTTCTGTCAGATTAAAACGTATTTGCGGAGTTTCGTCAGGAGCCGCCGTCTGGGTTTAGGTAAACATTACAGAATCTTCTTTTTCCCTTTCCTCGCGATATCTCCTCCGTTATCGGCCCAGTCCTCGCCGATTTCGAACAACAATAGGAAAAGGTCGATGCTCCCTTAGGGTTGTTTCGATTCCCCAAATCAGGATATCGATAGGATTACGGTGTTAAAAAGGCATAAATGATGCACCCGCATCATTTTCCTAATGATTTCATTATCTCCCTGATGATATTTTGTACCATATGTCGAGAAGTTGTCTGCTTTTCTGACGCCGCTTCGATGACCCGAAGGACCAAGTAATCTATACACACACACGCATAATTAGTTTTAATTAATATAGTCAAACGATTCGATTAGTAATCATAATGAGTCAGACTTACTTTATAAGACAAACTCCGTTAATTATATAAATTTGCCTGTCTGAAGTGGTTAATAATCGTATCTAGTTTGTACGCGGATTCGGTTTTGCACAATTTATCGGAAGGAAAAGCTAGGCCAACCTTATTAACCGAGAAAGACCGCATACCTCTCGCGTCAGTTAGTTGTCTGCCCGTAGATCGTGGTTAATGACCCAAGGATGGTAATTTGATGCAAAACTGACCCGACCTTAGTTTCGGACAATAAACTTTCCGGCTGATCGGCTAAGCAGGAAATAAGTAGTAAAACCAGGTCACCGTAGTGTAAGAGTGCGATGGAATTAATTCGCTCCAATGAACACCATTTTATAAACTTATTTTATTTGTTCATTTCCGACTTTTCTTTTAGCACTCCAGAAAAAGTAACTCTTGGTAACACTAGACCTATGAAAAAAGTGGAGTTAATTTTAACCTGCTGTTGTGGTTAAGAGAGATTGGAGCAAAGAGTTTGAAGAGTATAATTAGAGTCTTGGGAATGAGTTCTGAAAGAAATAGGGTGATAGGAAGGGAAAAACTATATTTCGTATTCCGTGTTTTAATTTATTTTGATCATTACGAAATACAAATGCATTCTCTTCTTGCGCCATATAAGAAAAGACAACAACAACGGATGAATTCTTCATTCGAATACATTAATGAGAAATTATTTATATACGATATAAAAATGTCTGAATATTAATTTATTTGGCTGCTCTACGATGTCATTTCTTTGAATCTCTTTAATTAAATTTATTTATATTTTATAAAGAAACCGATCCGATAAAATAAACTAAACACAAATTAAGTCTATTTCGTGCTCATTTTGGAGCGTTCTGAATATACTTTGAAACAATAAAATTTACTCATCACATTATGACAGTCGTCTCTAGTGTTACGCAACTTGTCAGCATTTGCTGTTCATTTGGGGATGGGGGTGGGAGGTTAACTGTTTCGTTCCATGTAATCTCACCTTCCTTGGTAGACACAGCACGATATCTTCTTGTACAAATATTGCTCCCATAAAACAGTTCTCTTTATCCGAGCCAACGTATTGCGAAATTTAAAGCGTTTTACTATCTTTGTGTCTTAAAGACACTAATACCGCAGTAGTAACTACATTGTCACATAACTAATTGAATTTATACACCTTTATCTTTTGAAAAATTCTAAATTGCCTTAAATATATTTCCGGACATGTTTAAGTGAACAAATGGCATAACCTAACACAAAATAGTTGATCCAGGTAGCAACAAAAACACCAGGTACCCAATGTACACAATGTTGATATTGTTCAATTTAACGTATCGCTTGTAGCATTTTTGTTGGGAGAAAAAAGTATAAGCGAGGCTTTATAACCAACACCAGGCATAAAGTTAGAACGGAATGTGTTTTATTTTAATAGAAGTCGTACATCAATTTTGTACAGAGCTGGTGTGGCGTAGAGAGCCTATTACTTGGCAAGGACCCGTTCATTTTCCCAACCGCGTCCATAGTCAATAACCTCGCGTCCTCCTTTTCTTATTAATTGTTGATTTTGAAACTTGGACCGCCTACGTGGACCGTCACCCTTCAAGGCGGACTTGTTGAATTGAGCCTCTAAATAGGACTAAACGTCCGTTCAATTGAGATAATTGTGTATAAATATATGAATAGCGCGGCTTGTCAGTTGACGCTTGGCACGCCGGCGTTTCTCAAACGAAGAAGCTCGTCAGGAATATGCAAGTAAAACTTTTTGGCGCCACATTGGCATGTTGTACCGTAATTTGTTTTTTACTCAGTACCTACCTTTTTTGCCTTTAATTTCCAAGCCTAATTCCATTTGAATTTCAAGAGTTTCCATTAAACAAAGTCGAGGTAAGTGTCCAATAAAATTAAGTGATTTCGGGATTTTGTGTTGTCTGTGTGTGAAGAGCACTTTAAGACATTTAAGCCTAGTTTAATCCTACTTATCGAGGTAGTCAATTGGCGATGTGAATGTTATCAACGAGGTGATTATGCATTCATTTTAACTAGATTAGATTAGGTTTATTTGTGGGCGGATCTAAGCCGTGAAAAAATAGAGTTCGTACATATATTTACATGGCGCCTATATCACTGCTTAGTCATAACGCATACTTTTATTTAAACAAAATTCGATAACTAATCTGCTAATACTTCAGCTTGTCTTGCATTATACACTTCTGATCAGATGATTTATGAGACCATACTTAATGAAGCAATAGCTCCAATGTATAGGCAATATAGGAGAGAAAATTAGTAAATATGGGTGTGTATTCAACCATTCTGCTCCTGCCCATTTCATTTAGTGCATTTTATATTAGCGTATGATTTTAGTGCAGACCCTGATTAAATCATTCACAGTTTCATATTAAATCTAAGAAACCAAGGTATTCTGTAATAATGATATAAAGTCAAGAAAAAATATTATATTTCGGGTTAATATAGAATTATAAATAAACTAGAACATTTTCAAATTATTATTATTATGGGAATCGTCGTAGCAATCGTATGTGGTTGTGATTCTTTGTTGGGACCTCGTCATTAAAGGGTTGTAAGCAACTGGTTAAGTGTACCTACCGTTGCTCCGGTTTTTGAGGAGGTGAGCTTCAGGTGAATAAGAGCCGGTTGTACTTTATACTGTGGTATTTTGTAAGGCGTTGAATAAAGCAGGTATTCAAAAGAAGCGTCTTGCGTTACCTGGGCTTTAAGTGGTTAGAGTGGTTTAGAGAGGGTGAAAACACTAGAGTTTCAGTAACTAAGATGTACAATTATTGACCCGAGTGTTCATAATAATGCAGCTACAATGTTACGTCACATGAGTGGCTGCAATGTCAAAATTCAGCAATAGGGAACATTGCTACCCATTTGGAACTAAGGTAGGCTTAGGGATTGGTAGAACAGTATTTTTTATATATAGATAAACCAAATTTTTATTTACATTAAAATAACTTCCATTTACTCAATGTTTCATATAAAATTCAATTGACGAAACTTTATACTGCAGAGTTTAAAACATTTACTTTTCAGTAATCTGGTAACGCGGAGTTAAACCCGATTATCAGGAAGCTGCAAAAGCGTTCAGAGCTAAACGGATTGCAGAAATATCTCAGATTCAGGATAGCTTCAAAGGCATCTCCCGTTAAAATTAACTTAAGTATTAGGTATCTCCCGTTTGGAACTATTGTTAATGAATTATTTCTCCCACAAAGCTTACAAGTCGCTTTCTATAGTTTAAAAACGATGGCGATACAAATAACCTTCTATGATGAGTTTTGTGATGAGATTGTTTTCGCCTCACTTCACATTCTTTGTTTGCTGACGTACATCTCAGATGAATGAAAATTTCATTATCATTACTACAATTTCGTATCGTATCGGATGTCTTGACGTTATAATTTGTCAGAAGTGGATGGTTGATTGTCTTCTGTGGGTACGTACGTGATTCTTTGCGCATTGACGCAAGTACAGTTGGGGTTAAAAAGGAATTGTCGTCGAAGGTAATCTGCTATGACAATGAGTGGAGTGCTATCATAAATCGTAAAAGACTGTTTTCCTGATCCAGAATCGGCCGGCGCTCGTCAATTTGAAAAGCGAACGCCAATTCGTTATCGCGGCTGGACATACTTATCCTTATCTGCGGTTCACGGCCCGATAATTGAATTCGCTATGATGGTGCTCCCTTGGCGTCTTTCCACGGGTGACTTATTTGTAAAGAACCGCGAAAACTCCGAACACTTGCCTCCTAGCAATCGGCGTATGTATTATAATTCTAATATTACTAGGTCCATTTCCTTTAGGCCGACCAGAGTAATGCCATTCTTATTCGCCCGTACTTTTCTTTCTATGGCTCCGTCCATAGCCTCGGCAATCTTCAGCCTCGCTATATATTGGTATAAGCCACTGGAGGGGTAGTAAACGAATTCTGTTCAGGTAAACTCCTTTAGTTGTGCGTGTAAATTTCTGTTCAGGCCGAGTTGGAGCATAGGATAACGTAAAACGGAAATTTAGCGTCATTTTATCTTCATAAAATTATGATAATTTAATTGCGACTTAAATATGAGCCGGTGTACCGCGATTACGCTTGCGTTTAGCTAAATTCAACCAACATTATGAAAAAAGTAGTACACGATATCGATTTATGCATTTCAAGTTGGCAGTTGAATTTCATTGGTATTATACTGATGACCAGGAATATTTCCTGCACTTATAGGATTCATAATGTTGCTAATAATCGGTGCCTATGCTCTCGTTTCTGAGCCTCAGTGGGTCTCAGCGTTCGTTATCTCTGTCCGATTTTGGCTTAATAGCTTCAAATTATACCGATACAAGTATAATAACTACGCTGGTACGGGATACTCAATAGCCATAAAGATAATTTACACAATTCGAATTACTCGTTTGGTTAGTCCTTAATTCGCATGCCTCTATCTAATTAATGTGCATTTCATTTTGTATTTCTTCCTCATTTCGTTATTTGATGTAAAATATAATTTAAATACAAGTTCAAAATATTGTACGTTGCTATTGGCATAGGGATAGTTACGAAACAATCTCCACATACTAACATCTAAGATGAAGTACTGTAGTAAATTATATGCTTAATTGTTGAATTAAAATTAATATTGCTTATGGTGTCTTAAATCGATTCTCTTTAATACGTGATAAAGTAATATTTAATGTCCTGGTTATAATCCATGGCATCCCTACTAACAACCGGGCTATAATTCATTGTAGGGATTTCTACCAATCACCAAATGTGAAATGTATTAGTAGTAGTAAAACTATACGCCAGTTGTTCTAATTGTATCTTATTATTTGTTTTTATTTTTTATATCTTTATATGGTTCTTTCGAACACCGTTTTCTGTGAACCACGGTATTCCAACATCGATATAAAGTAATTGTGTACGAAATATTCCGGTACAATCGATTTTTCTGTTGGCCTCGCAAAATGTTCTTGCTTAATATCAGAATAATAATGAGAGGGATATAGTTCACCGCCTTAACACGAACTAGTTGGATCGATAGGTGCAATTTATTTATTTTCTACCCTCTAAGATAGGGAGCTTAACAAATCTGACTTGTAGGTCGGTTCTAAGGCAACTTAGAATCGATCGTATTTTTGCAGAACCTTTTAACTCTATTTTATTGAGACCTGAATGAGAACTATTGTTAATTCCTTAAACGCACTTTTCAACATTTGATTCCCAAAGTTGTCGATGTTGCTGTACATATTTACCCACTATGTGTGCAGTACGATGTGCAGTACATTGTAATAGTGGATTATTAAAGGACGTTGCTAATTCGATTTTAGCGCCAAGATCCGTTAAGGTCTGTATAAATAGTGAGGCATCGTGGACGGTCGACTGGGGACCGTTGGCATCGGCGGCTTTATAGTCAGGTGACTTATTTCTCCACTGAAATATAGCCAAAGTCTTTTGTGCCGCTCCGGCACACAAACGATCGGCGGTGGTGCACCACCAAAGGAAATAAATTCCCTGAAAAAAATTGCATTAGAAATAAGAATTTATTTTTAAAGGCGATGTTATAATTTTTAGTTTCTCCTTTCGGGGTCGTTGCAAAGATTGGTGGTAGTTATTCATTGGATTAGGTTCGCAGAGGAGCCCTCTTTCCGTGACCTGTCCCTCTTATAGTCCGGTCCCCTCCGTTACTTTATATAACACCTTAACGACAGAGATATACGAAGAGAAATGTTTATTTGGATAAGGAGCTTGCTTTAAAAAATAAATAAATACGGCCGTTTGTTTGTTCCAGCGACAGGAGTTTGCAACAATGTGCTCTTAACAAATAATTTGTTCCTCAAATTATATTACAAACCATTCAAGACTTTATTTCTAAAATTATAAATCATAACATTAAGTTGTGTCAGTTCATTAACCAAAAAAAGCCATATAAAAGTTTTCTAAAAAATAAATAACTGAATAAAAATAAAAAAACGTGCGACGGTGAACCAATAATGCGATTTGCTGCGGTAACATTGTTATGTCTGCGTATCATTCTAATAATTGGCATATTATATGAATAATAATTTTAAATATGTATTATTTATATAATTATAACTTTGTAGTTATATAACGCATAATTTTAATATTGAATACTTTTGATTTATAAAAGACATATATGAATAGTAAGTTCTTGCCTGTAAGTCAAGTAAGCCAATTAAATGTAGAATTGCGATACTGGCTTTTTTCGGTTTAAAATTTTTTAGCTACCAATTTCAGTATGTTTTATTACTTCTCATACCATAGTGATATTCTTTACTTGCAATGTTGCTTTGCCGTCTCTGTACACTAGTGCAGTACGTTCGTACAATGTAAAGAACGCGTTAACTAAATCCCAAAATTGGAACTGGCTAGCACTATTTAAATGCTTATTATTTATCGAGATTCATGTTAAAGTTATTGAAGTTATAGTTCAGCTGCTGATTTAAGGGCTATTATCAGTTATGTGAAATCCTAAAATCGACGATTTTAAGGTCTCGTGGCCATTTTTAGGTTTGTATCGAGATAGTTAACTTGAGAGGACAAGATTCAGGCATAAGCGTCAATTGGGGCCTCGAATATCTCGGCTCTGAGTTGAAAGATATTTTGGGCGGCGGTTTTGGCAAACCCTTGCACCTAGCTAATTTAACAATACATGAAACCTCTTGAATAAATAAACTTTTGCTTACATCAGGGTATTCACCTTAATAACCGCGAACGGGTACGGCAAATGACGTGTGTTCGATTTCTTTTTAATTAACGCGCATACTGAACCTAGTTTCTGATTGCGCGTTATAAATACCATAAGGGGGAAGAGGATCAAATATTTATTTAGTCTTCGCGAAATAAAAGAAGCATTACCGTTTAGAATATATTCGGCGGTTGTTGCATTCCATCTCTTGCGAGGGAAAACAAACCATGGAGGGCAACACATTACAAAGTAACAAGGAAAACATTTATTTCGACATATTTTTCGATTCGTTGCAGAAATTACATCCTGCCTCTTTAGAGTCACTGCCAAGCGGCGGATCCAATATTGAGATTACATTGGAAATGCGGAGCGGAAAATGGCTATCCTTTCGATCTGAACTTATATGTGTTCGGCGCTCATAGTATTGTCGTTTTTGAATATATAAATGAATAAATAGCGATTATAATACAGATTAAGAGGAGTCAAGCGTAAACAAGATCAAGGACAACGCAGAGGAATTCAGTGTTTGAAAGTCCTAGTACTGCACGTCGTATTTCAGTCGAACCGGTGTAATTTCAAATGTTGCAAATTTCACAAGTACTATAATAAACGGCAATTGATTTTGAGATGAACTAAATGGAAACGAAAAAAGTTTTCTATAAATGATTCATAATGAATTAATTGTGCGGAAATGAAACTAGTAGTGATAAAATGAAATTAATGGTATGTTATAAGAATTGTTTTAATTTCCTGTTATCGGAGCAAGATAATGATTTTCCGTATCGTCAATATCGTTTCTTCCTTACTAATTAATGCCAATTGTTCACACGCATATTTCTTATTATTGCTCAAAAAACGACATTTAAAATGATGGAGCTGTCCGAACATATTCCTTTAATTTCCATATTCTTTGAAACTTTACAATAACAGCAGAATTAACCCTTTATTAAATATATCACTACTTAATCGCCTAAATATGCGGGACTGTATTATTATGCAAATCAGTTACTGGATCGATTATCACGGAACATAATTAAACAAGCTACAATCACTAATAAAAATAAGGCAACTCTATTAGAACAGACAGATGATTCATGATCTTAAAATACCTTGTTACTGTCGAAGAATCGAGAAACTATGTGGATTCGACAAAACCATTCCTTCAGTAGTTTGGGTCCTAAACCTTTTATCTTGCGATTTGCAAATAGAATTAAAAGATTCGTTTCAAAGAGTTTCTTAGGACTCAAATAAACTTTATATCGAATCGGTTCAACAAACTGTATGTAACGGTGCATTCTAAGATACCGCTGCGAAGGCTGAGCGGTCTAGGCGTTAGTAACAACCAATAGTCTGATCGGGATTCGCGTGCTAGCAGCTGGGACTGATTTTACCGGTCCGGACAGCAATTTCTTCTTAACTGTTATCCTCCTGGGGCTCATCAACGGATCGGGTATGTGCGTCGGTTGTCAAGGGGGGCCGGATCAATGGAGGAAGAGCGGGTGGCTGTGTGACCGGCCTTCATCGATCCCCTCTCCGGCGACGCCCCCGCCTAGTTCTCCCTTCCAGCCACTACGGTTGGTCACCTTTACTAACTCCCAAAACCCGAACCAATCTTTTTTTATACAATCCGCTCGTGAAAAACCTTCCGTTTTCTGGTTTTTTTTAAGGACCCCACCCCTTTGTTGGAAACCGGGGGGGGGGGTTGTCCCGGCTTTCCATTGTCCACCTCCTCGGACAAGACTCCCGACGAGCTTTATTCTGTTGTGATGTAGTAGAGGGACAATACAGCATTTCGCTTTAGTTACTGCGAGGCACAATTCGACCGGTGTAATCTCTTACTAGAGCACTATTACGTATTATATATCAGTGTTTAGAGCGGGTAAAACTTATATAAACGTGGGGTCGTCATTGTAATATACCGATATCGTTCCGCCCCGATTGCGCTCGAAACGTCTGTGAGGTCTTTTAATTGAAGTCGGGGCGGGTATTTGCATAGAAGAGACTTTATTACTGTTAATTACACGTCGAATCTTTTGTTGGCGTGCGATGGTCTGAAGACTGTTCGAGCTTAACGGCCTACAAACACGGCAAGTTTCAAGGATCCGAAAGTAACTTATATCGGGTCATATTAAGTTCAAGGTCTGTTAACCGAGGAAATTAATTAAGCTGTAGGGTCTTGTACCGATAAAGAAATACGGATTCATCTATTATTTCATTTTTCTGTACCGGAACTTTTCAGCTTCCCATCTAGGAAATAGGCTTATTTAAAATTTATCTTGCCTAGGGTATTAGGTAGGGCGACCGTTACTCTAACCTGAGGGTCTGTCTGACAATAGCATAGGTCTTCAATATAACCGCTTTCAGCATTTGGTGTTGCACTCTCAGATGAACACCCAGGCGTGATAAGACCACCGGTAATTTGTGTCAATATTGATTTTGCGTTTTATTTTTTATTTCTGTTTAATATCCGTTCGTTAATATTCTGTTGGTTTCCGATAATTATCTCTATTGGACAAATGTGAGTTGCATAAGTGACGTATTTAATTTTACTATTTTTGATTGCAGGTAGGCGAAATTGGATAAATGAACATTTCATTCACGGCATTTTGCCGTCGTCTCGTGCCTTTAAAGTAAGTTCAATCCTTCATACTCAATTATAATATTCATCACTCAATTCTATTAATCATTAATAGATTGAATTATTTCTGAGCATAATGAATTATGTCTATAACCCTGAAAAGGTATGGATTAATTCGATAAAAACGTTGGGGGGTTGGGATATGTTCCTTCCCTCGTCTCGGGTTTCTTCGGAAAGTTGGACAGTTAATTGAATAAACAGTTTACTCGTAATAAATATAATTAAGTTTATATACCTATTTTGCTTTCTTATTCATTAGAACTGGAATTTTAATATTAAATTTATGACTAGTTTCCTAATTATGAAAGACCATTAGCTCCTGTTGTGAACAAACTGATAATAACAATACCTTGGCCCATCTCTGTAATCGAAATAAATTGCAGAATTTGTGTAGTTTCTACAGAATTAATTCAATCTACGAGAAAAATGTACTCAATAATGTACTGTCAATACTAGAAATATCATCGCGAGAAATCGTGTTCAGCATGGCTTTATTTACTTGGAAGGGGTGATCACAGGTTCGATTCTCATCGATGAGTTATTTCATTAAAAATGAACGCAAACAATGCGCATGCAGTTTTATTAGAAAATTAGATTTATATCCTCCCCCAGAATATTTGTAAGTTCTAGTCGGTTAAACGTAAACTTTTATTTCTGTTGTCCCCTCTAATTAGGGGTTTCGAGAGACCTGTTTTGGCCGGTGCTCGTACTTTCTAATAATTCATTTTGATTACCTCCTGTGGGTCACGCGCCATTGTACTAAAGCCCAGTCAAGTCGTAGTGTTATTTTGTTTTCGTCGGGTGTCCCCGGACGTTATATTCAAAATAAGTATATCGCCATTTTGTAATAGTCAAGTATCGGTGTGAGTCGTCCTGTACTTGGGTCTAAACTGGGTTTAAAAAGTTGATTCTGTTTTAAATTGGAATCCTATGACGTCAACGTTCCACTATTTAAATTCAAATGGTCTGGCGCCTTCATTGCATCAAAAATCTGATGAGAGCCGGCCTGCTTAATATTCTTATTCGGTTTATTCTTATTCATGAAACATCAACGCTGTGTTAAATATCCGATTCTGAGCTTGGGTCCTTTTTTTATTTTGGAGAACTATTTGGGAGGCTACCGGTATTGTGCGTTCCTTGGTGAAAATATATTGAGGGTATTTCGCGACATTTGTCACTTTATACCGGTTATATACTTTTATAGAATTTTGAAGCAATAAAATTAATAAACTGTCAGGAAGTTATTTTAGAAATAGTAGTAAGACCTCTAGGGCGGCAATAATTAAGTTGAGAAAAGTGGCCAAAAGACCTAGCGAAGGAGTAAGCTTAATAATGTGGCCGTTCTTGCTTTTTTTTAAAACTTTCCTTGTTTTCAAACAATCATCGAAGAGTCATTTGTTTCAAAAAGTCTTATTTCCTATATCATGAACATGTTGATGTATTTTTACTGTGGGTCTGTGCGTGACCCTACAGACAAACATGCTTAAGTGCCTCACAAATCTACTGACTGAACGTTACTGATTATGGCGAAAAGTCGAAACCTGCCTAGCATAAGACCAAGTCAGTGAGTGAAGACAGAGGCTGTCAAGCATGATGAAATATATAACCTTTTACGTACTTGAATCGAATCCAACGGCGTGCGACCACACGGGCTTCTTATTTGCCAATTGAATAACTTCTCGTCTCACCCTCGCAAACACTTTCCGCAGGGTATGTGACCCATGAGGTCGTTTTCGAGGATACTGGACTGGCTCCTGTCGTAAAACGTTGTCGATCTTTTATTGCTCAAAATAAATTCCATTTCACTGGCCGTAGAAAACACAAAGTTTGTTGAATACAATAAGCTATACGGTACGTCTGGCAGAATTATTTTATTCGATTTGTATTTGTTAACGCGTCAATACACTGACCATCTTATGGTTTTGCCATTGGTGTCTTCACCCGCGAGTATTTTCTGCCGAGGCGGTTCCATATTTTCAGGAATCAAATTCCCGAGGGTCCGAGTTTAAGGTCAGGCAGGGAACCGTGAGATTCCTGATATCAGTTTAGAATACCTGTTTTGTGGTCTGCGAGGGGTTGGAATACCGTAGATTTCGTGTGTTTCTGTCTCCTCTCGCTGGTTTGACTGTTTTGCTAGAGTGGTGCTAGTAGCGGTGTCACTTGTAGGTTGGCACTTGGATCTAGTTAATCGGTGCAAATGCACTCAACGATCTTAAGTTATGTACACTTCCGTACCACCCTCAGGGGGCGCTAGTTTATCGGTGCAAGTGCACTCAACGAACGATTTTTGTGAAACTAGCTCCCCGTGAGCTAGAACTAAAGTTCGTTTTGTTCACTTGCACAGATAAACTAGCGCCCCCCTGAGTGTGGTGCGGAAATGTACTTAACTAAAGTTCGTTGGGTGCACTTGCACCGATTAATTAGATTACTAAAAATAAACTTTTTTCAATACATTTTGGTCAACATTTATGATACACAATACCAGATAGGTTTGACAGTACAAGTGACAGTGACAGTGCAGTGAGGATGCCAAAAAACATCCAAAGTGACTAACATCGCTACTGAAGATGGCGAGCAGCTGAAACCGGTCTAGCAAAAGACCAAACCAGCGAGAGGAAACAGGAACACACAAAATCTACGGTATTCCTGATATCATTAGCCGGCGCTATGAATCGCTAAAGATTCAACTTTTCCTCTGCCCCCTGAACAACCATTCTCACCAACGAAAACCCGGACTTCGGGGATAAACAGATAAATCAGATATAACCGTTATCACCGCCGTTCACAGTTATCAACCGGTTCGATGCGCGCCCATTGAATGCTGTGTGCGATTCAGTTCTGTTCACTTTGAATCAGTTCTTGTTCTAATCTCCCGTATCCTAATCTAATCCGCGTTCTCGAATCTATTCCTATCCACTGTACAGAGTTTCGGTACGGCTTCTTGGTCTCGATTCGGCATACGGCAATCAGGAGTTGGGGTGATTTTCGGTTTGGGACGAAAGAAGCTGTTAGCGGTGGTGTGCGCAAGCCGGTTGCCAAAGTCGTGTCCAATTCGAAATTTGGCTTCAGTTCACCTCACCGACGTCCGAGCGTTTTAGGCTATAAATAGGAAGGTAAAAACCCATAAATTTTACTCGGGCCCACCTATTGTTCCATCTTTTGCCTGGGCCGTTATATCAATTCGCCAGCTGGCAATTTATTTTTCCGTGTCCCGACTTTGTATACGCCGAATAATTTATAGCACGCGAAGACGGTAATTCTATTGTGTCTCCGAATATTGAAACAACCTATCGCCGCCATTTTTTCTCTCCAATTAAAATACATTTGGGAATATTAGTGCACGGAAGTCTGGGTACGAACCCGCGTGGTTTTCTAGCATTGAGCACCCTGCTATCTGTCACGGACACCAACTAGTGCGACTATCACTGTACCAAAGTCTTTATTTCATTAAATTTGTATGGGTTATGTGATACAATATACAAGAATACGTAGTATAATACGCATGTTTATAAACATTAATGTTAGGACGTACAGCTTACGTAATACATACAATATATACACTATTTCCTCACAACCTTTCTTTTATTTTACTAATCTAGACTCCATGTCATAGTTCTTGGGAAGGTGAATCCACCAAATCGAAACCGTTCAGATTTATCTATAGATCTGAATTCCAAATACGATACTCTATAATATGTACTAGAATTTGCAAATTGAGGGTTTAGAGTGCTAAGTCGAATGTATTCGTGATTATTCTATATATATCGAAAACTAAGAGATTTGATGAAATTGTTGAAAATTTGTATTGCACGGTGCGACTCTCGCATATACGTCCGCCGTGTACGCAATCAAGACGGTAGGAGCGAGTACAAAGTTGGCCTCGGGCTGTTCCTTATAACCGAGCGTCGTCCCGGTCTTTCCACGGGCTCTAGCCTGAAATTAATGAGACGGCAGATAAGTTTGCCCAAAAAATAGAAACCAAAAGAAAAAGGCCGAGGACGTAGTCACCCGTAACGAGCACAAGCCGGATAGCAATTTAAATTAAAATGCTCGAATATTCCATGCTTTCTCTGTCAATATGGAAAGATTCGAATTTATTTTTTCTCTTAATGTCCACAAAATTCGCTATATTTGTGTGGTATTCGCTACGTTCATTACGTGGCAGACTATTGTAAAGAAAACAAAGGGCAAAACTAGAAAATAGATATCCGACCGAACGGAAGGCATCCGCCTCATCGAGTAGGAAGGAAGTTCCAGCCCTTAAAAGCGCCACGAAACTAGTTTTCTCCCTCCTATTCCGAGCCTGAGAGTTTATCGACCGATAACAGTCTTACTACAGCTTCCCCATGAGGCAAGGTGGGACAGCCGGATCCATACAAACGTCGAGAGAAGAAATAAAAGGGGCCTAAGGACCCCGTTCGGCCGAGAGTAGTTTTCGGTTGACGGTTTAGTTGTATGCTGAAACATTATTTGAAAAACGCAAAACAAAATCACCGCGTTCATTTGGTAATTCGTAAAATGCTAACCGGGATCCACTTATTTCTAATTTAGATCTAGAAGAAATAGACAATTGTCTCGGCGGCGGTTGGGGCCGACGCTGTCGCGACTGAAAGAAGTTTGTAAATAGCAACGTCTCTCCGTTGACCCCCAGGTCCTTGACATTGTTTGGAAACGGGTTGACACGAGTGGCCGCCAGATGGCGTAACTATCCTTCCTTCCAATGTTGTCCGCCCCTCTGACCACTGTTCGTTTATTGGCCTTTGGCCTACTTAGAGATTTAATTTTTAATTGAAACGAGGACTTATTAGAATCCTCAAGAGAGCGTGAAGCGGAGTTGGACCAAGATTCAAAATGACAGTTGGGTCTAGTTGGATATCTAGGTTCTGTTTGTGATCGGCATGTACCTGCTATAGAATTGAAATTTTAAAGTTTCAAATTTATGATTATTCTTTTCATAGTAATAGTTTTCTATTAATGTGTTATTGATATCAAAAATAATTAAAATACTCAAAATAAGAGACAGCGTCCGGTACCAATCATGACAATTTTGAAATATATACAGGTCTTTTTGGTTTTTTATCCTTCTAAATTATTCAGTTTTTTCGTCTGAATAATTACTCTTTTTATCCATTTAATTAATTAATTTATTTATTTATTGTTTGTGTTCGTGAAAGAGAGAGTGGCACAAAACGAAAAATCAAAAAAAATATTTTGTTGCTCGGCCTTATTTATAATACTTGTTCATTTAATACACTGTTGCATCAGAGATATAGACATCTCGCGGCAATACTTTTTTCAATATGAATATTCCAAGGAGAGGACATTATAAATAAATTAGCTTAACGACTCGTTACTTGGCCTCTAGTCCAATTTAAATCCCACGCCCCAGGCCATGAACCACTTGTCGGGCGTTAGTTTACAAACGGTAGCTAAATCTGAGCGACACCGCTTTTTGGCAGTAATGCAGTTCTCTGGCCACCCGAATCTAGAGCGGAGAACTTCTTAGATGTTTCGTTTAGTCCCCGCTCTAAAGCGTTTTACTGTCACTTTGCCAATGAAGACTGGCATTCAGGTTAATGATGTTGCTCCGGAGACTGCTGTAACGAAAACTCATAATCGGTAGTTAAAAGCAAATCCTCTGGCAAAGAGTTTCAGAGGGTCATTCTCTTTTCTCGTTCCATCCTCTCCCATCGACACCTACTAATCTTAAATACCCGTGTTTTGTAGATCTTCTCTGCAAAGTATAGTACAAGACATGCTATTCATTCTAACACGCTTATATACAAATATTTAAATTTTTGTTACTCCTTTAAATTGATTGACGACATTACTAAATAGTATGTATTTCATAAAATGGACTATGGGAATTTGTAAAGATCAGAATACGGCCGAATTTTCCAGAGAACGGCAGAGGTCATTTGGAGGTCGCCCGGTCACGTAGGCCACCGTTCGACTGATAGATGTTTGCCGCGGTCACCTCTGACTGACCTCTGTCTCTAGGAAAATTCGACAGACTTCAAATTTCTCCACCTGCTTGTCTCCTGTGACTCAGTATACTCCTATTTATCGCCCGGCTGTCTGGATGACCTCTATGTAACCTATATTGATTTTCGGTAATTTCGACAATCTTGAACATCTCCGTTTGCGTTGTCCTGTGCCTCGACCGTCTCCCCGAAGCCAGTGGCACTCCGTTAAAGTGATATATATTAATGTGTATATATATATATATATATATATATATATATATATATATATATATATAGATGGATAGATATTAATTATTTCATACTGATTTTACTATTATCCAGACTCCTTTGCAAGCATAATACTATTTGTCCTTGTTTTAGTGTATTATCTACTTCATGTCAATTTCATGAAGTCACTGTACATTCCAGGAACTACAAATCAAGAACAGCTTAAGATATCGACCGCAAATCTAATTATCTTGTAAATTATTATGCGCCCCAAACATATGACCTTACGAATAATTTGAGAAAATAATATTTTTGCTTAACCGTTCACCACGTAGCATGAAAATCTTTGCGCGTGCCACCCTTTGGAGGCGTGCTACTATAGGTTGGCCACGTTTGGTCTAGGTGGTTGAGAAGAAAGTAGCGTCTAGACGACGTGCGCTGGGGGGGTGGAGAGGCCTTGAACTTGCTCCGCTCCCCCACACACCGAACGTCCTTCGTCTTCGAGCCTCTCTCCACCACTGCCAAATTCCTTGCCCGGTTGAACTCGCTTCCTTTCGATTGCCGTTCTGTAAACGCCAACTCTGTTTCACAACTAAACTCGATGTAAAAGTGGTAATTGTATGTACCGTCCCGGAATGTATATAAATAAAAACACATTCGTGTAATTATATTTATTTATATTATATATTGATTGGTTTTAAGAACTTCATTCTTTGCGTGCTTCCTTTTCTTGTTACCTTGGCTAGTTTTGGTAGTTGTTTTCGAGTCTTAATGTAACTTTGTTTTAAGACTATCCACTACATTTGTGACCGCTGTAGGATATGTTTCTTTGTTGGGGATGAAACTTTTCTGTTACCTTAAAGTCCAGTCCATACTCTTTTTACAGAAGGCTAATGGGTGAGGTTTTTGTCCCAGGATTCCGGGGTGTATTTTACGCCCAGTAATGCCGGCAAGTATTCTATTCTAGTGAGTATTTCCCTCGACATGCAGGGGGTAAAAAAGTATTTAACATTTTTTTTTGGTATTCAAAAGAACATTTACAATGTGTCATGATGCCACATGTCGCCACAATAGTTTTTGTTGGTGATGGGCGGCAAAATGTGTGGAATAAACAAAAGCTCCGTTTTTTCAATCCAAAATGTACAATCGATAAGCCAAGCGGGGGAATGGCGTAGTATTTTAGTTTGGGGGGGATGAATTTCCACTGTCGAGTGGAAATTGGTGGAATGATGGAATTTTGATTGAAGACGAGTATATAAATATTTCCGCCGTAATAGTGCCATTATATTAAGTCTAAAAAACATTCATTTCCAACAGGATATTGATCCCAATTGTATGTCCAATAAAACAAAACACGGGTTGCTTTATAATGCACCAAAACAACTGAAACGTCCACCTCAGTCCCTGCACCTATGGTGCAAATTTCATTTTTAACTGCGCAAACTAGAGTTTCATAAAAAATATCATCGGTTGGTTTTTCGTAAATAGGAGTATAACAAACACCTTTTATTATTCTTATTTTCAGTTTTCATTTAAAGCGAATGAGATTAATGCTGTTTATGAACTAATATGGGATACCGAGTACTCGTGTCCGTTATTTCAGAAATACTGCTGTTGTAATGAACTTACGGAACAGGAATTTCACACTTGAAGTGATGGGATGAATTGAGCGCGGCGATCAATTTATTTACCTTTTTGCCTGGTTATTATTTATTTAATTGTTTATTTATTTGTTCCGAGGAACACCTTTTGTCAATCGAATCTGGCTGGGAACCATTCCGTTCGTCAGAATCCAGCGCTGACCGACGTTGATTCACACTTTGCAACTCTTAAATAACTGTTCTGTACGGTTGTTACTAACGTGCATGTCGTATTTCTAACGTGGCTCCCTTTTGAATATCACTCTTATTGACGCCTTTAGTATTTTGTATGAATCGGTTTGCTGTTGTCTACAGGTACTGTTGGTGACTTCATCGAGCCGGCCGGATCACTGGATTGTGCCAGGTGGGGGAGTAGAACCAGAAGAAGAGCCATCGACAACCGCCGTGAGAGAAGTCATAGAAGAAGCTGGCGTCCTCGGCAAGCTGGGACGGTGCCTCGGTGTGTTCGAGGTGGTACTATCGTTTAAACTCCCAACTCTTATATTTTATACAGTTTTTATTAATTTTATGTTTACCATAACATAATGCTTCCTTTCAGGGGAAAGGATATTACATAATAATGTTTTTTTTAAATAATGTCACTATCTAGTATTATACTTACAAAAATGTATAGCCTTAAGTTGGAATTGAGTCAACCCTTTTTTTTTAAAGTAAATTTGGGAATTATAAAAGTAGAAATGATTAATTGTACTTGACAACTTGTAGTAAGGATGATTACTTTAAAGTTTATAACACTTTCAAAGTACAGAATTAAAAGCTTATTATATATAGGAACAGTACAAATGATCTGATTTGATATGTTGGAAGGGTGGAAGTCAAGGATACTAATTATTATTGATTATATATATATATATATATATATATATATATATATATATATATATATATAATAAATATTATGTACGTTATTACATTATTATGTAATATTCTCTAGTATCTCTGAACTCTGTATACTGTGATCTATTGTGTTTAATTCAGATTCCTTGAGTTCTGGTTATTTGTTTCACATTTAGATCATGGCTATAGCTAATCCAAATTAGCGCAACAATTAAATTTAGATTACTATTTGACCTTTTACACTATTGTCTGGTCCATCTTAATATTTATCGTATGATACATTAATACTTGCCTCTTTTGTTGAAGATCGACTATATCTATGAAATTCATTTGTTACTTAATCTGAATTTTAAATTAATTTATTCTTTAACATTTGTTACAAAATAGTGATATTATGTAAAATTATATTTTTACCCTCAAATTTTAATATACTTCATTAATTCTTACATTTATTTGTTTGAAATTATAAATATTGCTCTTTTATTATATTGCAGTGTTCATTGCTGTATTTTTTATGTAGTGTGACACAAGGCAATAATTTGATAATAAAATTGTTTGTCACTCAGTGACAAAGTATGTAGTCTTGTACATTATGAAGTAGGATAAGCTTATATAACATAAATATATTATTATACCAGAAATCTGTTCGTTATCATTCTATTTTTTTTTTACAGAATGATGAAAGGAAACATAGAACTGAAGTGTTTGTGATGGTGGTTACTGAAGAACTTCCAGAATGGGAAGATTCCAGGAGCATTGGTTAGTGTTAGAACTTAATTAAATGTTATATTGAACTTTTTTATTTTGAATAGTTAGGGTTATCCTTTAAGGGTTGCTGATGCTCTGGCTGTTATTGCTACTAATATAAATGTTGCCTTTACCAGTTTCTATATTGGTCAATATTTTTTATGAATTGCTAAATTAATATGCCATTTCTGTTAACAGGACGTCAGAGGAAGTGGTTTACACTTGAGGATGCACTGAAGCAACTTTCACTACATAAACCTGTCCAGCTTACATACCTTGAGTCGCTTCTTACACCTTCTTCATCTTCATCTTCCTCGGACAACAAGGTTACATGAACAGCCTTCCAACCCTTCTCCATCAGTTATTTTCAATTTCAGAGAAACCCTTATCCTCATTTAATTATTCAGTGAAACCCCTCTTCCCACCCCCCAAAGATTTTCACCTGCAGTAACATTCTCAAACAATTTAATTTTTATTCATTTTATATATACACTCATTTTATATATATATTTATATATATATATACATACATATACATATATGTATATATAATGCATGTGTGTACTATCATATACTTAATGGTTATTTGTTTAAGATTTTAATCAACAATTTAGTAAGTACTTGAATAGAGTATGACTTTATGTATCATAAATAAAGATGGAAGGCAGTAATTCAAATTTGTTTCATATAACCCACCTTGTATGATTTGTACATAGACTCTTACATCAGAATTGTAATGCTATACATTTACTGAATTACAGTTAAGTTTATTTTGTAATGTGATATATAATATGACTTTGTATTTCGGAAAATCTGATTTTACATTTGTTGTCCATTTTAAAACATTGAAACCCAGTTTCCGGTCTTTTTATAGCATTCCTGTGGCTCTCAATTTCGTTCAAACTTGCTTAACTGGTATAAGTGAAAAGATAATATGACAGTTTGGAAATGAAGATGTGTGATAATATTGTATGACCTTTGTAGCATGTAGAAATGTTCTGCTTGCATAAAAACAAACAGTGTGTGTATATATCGCTATGCTAACCACACACAGATATATATTTATACATATGTGTATGTGGTTGGAACTACATTTGTGATGCTCATTAACGTTTCATTGAATTTTTTTTTCTTTTTAAGATCAGCTCATTAAAATTTCCTGTACTCTTAACATATTTATCCTAACCATAAAGCCCTCTCACTTTTAGAAGAGTACCCATTAGACTAGATATCTAGATGCACTTGAGCTTTGAACATATCATGTTATACTAAATAAATCTTTGGTGCTTTTTAAACTTATTACATTTCTAGAATTTTACATTTCTCATTCAAACAAATCTGTATTTGCCACAAAACATAATTACAGGAGAATCATTGCTAATGAATTGTTATTTTTCAAAATGTTTTGTGTTGTATAATGTACTTTCCAGATACCGTGTGGTTGTTTCAAATTTAATTTTAGTAAAAATAAACTATTTTGACATGTGTTTATTTTGGAGTGTTGGGGGTTTTACAATATAAATATTATCAATTGTGGATTTATTATTTAAAAATTAAATTTGAGTATTGAGATAATTCTGCAGCTGTAGCAGAATGACAAATAAAAATAGCTGGTAAGGAATCAATAACATCTGGTAAGTTTTTTTAATGTAACAGGATATTAACTGTACTGGTACAGAGAAGTATTGAGAGCCAAAAACTATGAAATGATTATGTATTTCTAAGTCACCTGTTATTAAACAGTTAACTTTTGTATTCTGATTTCATCTTGAAATATGTAAATAAAAATATTAGAATTTAATTTACTATTTTTTATTAAAATTCATTAATCTTCAATTTATGCAAATATATGTTTGTCTTTCAAATTAATAGGTATTGTGTTCCATTGGCATTTATGTGAAAAGGTAATTAATAAATAAAAGTTCACTTATGTTTAATAACAACAAGAAATAATTATTAACATATAAATTCAGAATTGGGAAAGTTATAAATGCAGAAATAAAAATACACAAATGCACAGTTAAATTATTTTAAATAAAAGAAGTTGACTAAAACTTCTTATGAATGAATAAAATAATACTGGTTTTGTTCACAACCTTATTTGATAAAACTTATATTTAATAATAAACAGGATGTCTAAACTTAAACCTATGAATGTGAATATTTATTACAATATGAAAATCAAATGCAAAACATAGATACAGAAGTAAAATAATAATCCAACTGTATCACTGTTTTGAATGATAACCTGAACATAAATGCAAGTATTAAAACATTATTCAAAATGTTTAGATATAAAAAATAAAACAAAGCAAAGAATTCAAATAGTAAAATAGAATGTGGGTTAAGGATATTTCAGTCATTTTAAAATATTTTTGAACTTCCTATCAAATTAGGTAAAGCGTTTGACCAATTGGGTATTTAAAAGCAATAATTCATCTCCCAGCATATTCTGAAGCAGTCTATAACAAAGACTGATGTAAAATATACGAGTTACATTCTAACAGGATAGACATTACAATTAACACATATTCAGAATAAAAAGCTGCCACCTACAAGGAATTCATGATAACATCAGTCAATAATAGATTTAACTTATGTCTAATAATCTATATTTAATACAAAAGTATAATTTTGCTGCTCTGAAATATTAATGCTTATTTATATGATTACTATTTCAATAAAATTAAAAGAAAAGTATGTTATAAATGTGTAAATTATGTAAGTCAGGGAATTTTATATCTAATGAATTATTCCAAACTAACCTATCTAATTTTGTACCCCAAACTTAAAGCTCATCTATGCTTAAAAATTCACTAAAAGTAATTAATCACTTTATGTGCAAGAATAGAACAATACCTGATGATTTATCTCAGATAACTATAAAGTGCAATTAGATTGATAGCCCACTTCGTCTAACTGCTGCACTAAGAATAGGATTTGGGTCTGGTTCTTCAGTTATAATAACAACTTTGACCCATTCTTTGTTTATACTTGATTTACGCAGGGCATTGATAACTGCCTGTACATACAAGCCATCCTCAAATGTAGCAGCCAATGCCACTGGCTCTTTAACCCATCCTCTTTTATCTTCAACTGGAAGAAATGCTTCCCTAAGTGCTCCCATCATCTTAAAAAGACCTTTCATGTATGGCCGTGGTATTGTACTCGCAGCAGCCGGGCTTATTGAAATTGATCTTTGTAGATCTTCTACATCAAGGTATATGACATCTTCCTTAGCAGAACCCCCTTTAAAACCATATAGGTCACCTCCCCTCACTACCAGGTATCCCCCTTTGCCACAAACTAATACTTCTTGGCTGAAAGTTCCTGGAATATGCGTGTTTAGTGTCACTGTTACTACTGTACCTCGGTTCATCTCCATCTGGAATGAACAGAAGTCTGGACTAGTAACATTTCTAATACCATTTATACAGTCTGTGTTTTTTGTAAATGTACGCACAAGACCATGCACTCTTGTGGCCCTCTGGGATGTCAAAAATGATACAAGATCGATGACATGACTTCCTACTAATGTCAGAACTCCTCCTCCCATTGTCTCGTCACAAAGCCAATCATAGGAATCATGAAGTAGGCTTCCCATCTGTACCCTTACATCACACACAGTTATCTCATCCTCTTGACCCAAGAAACCGTCAATAATTGCTTTACGCATTTGTGAAAATGCAGGCAAAAATCTAAGACTGTGATTTACAATTGAAATTAAGGAAGGATAGTACTGTGAAGCCCTTACCATCTTGAGAGCTTCACTCTGGCACAAACCTGATGGTTTATCACATAATACATGTTTCCCAATCCCTAAGGCCTTCACTGCTATCTGTGCTTGCAGATTTGGGGAACAAATTATGAATATAAGGTCGACGTCCTTCCTCAACAAAACATCGTCAATTTTATTTGTGAAGAATGGTATTTCCAATTCTTTGGAGGCTTCCTCGGCTTCGCATAAAGTTCTGCCCCATATTGCTTCGATTTTGAAACCTTTCTCTCTGAGGAACGGTACCACAACTTTGACGATATTACCTGTTCCGAAAACTCCGATGCCGGGAAGCATGTTGGGGCAAAACACCGTTCAAAGAGCGATCTAAAACAACATCGACTCCTATGACACAAACACAAACAAAACCAGTAACTTTAGAACCTTCCACAAAATTCGATATATACGGTGTGCTATAAATCTCTAAACTCAAAAATAACAGATTGGGGACTTCAATTATAAGAAATTATAGTTAATGATGTGTGCGGGAAAATTATGTAATTTTAATCAGCAATAATTTTCTTATCAGAACATTATGTCCCCGAATTTATTGATATATCTTATTCGATAATTTCTTTCAAATAGATCTTAGCGATGTGTAGTATACCTGAATATCGTATATCTTTACAGTTAATTATGACATTAATATAATATGCAAAGTAATATAATTATATATTTTGAAACAGCCAGATCTATTAATTATAAAAAATATAAATGTTCATTCATGTATCAATAACATATCAGAAAATATTTATAAGAATTTTATTATTGTTTGCTAGTATATTACAGATGTTTGAAAATATGTTTTTATGCAGTAAACAACGAAATCGATAAATCCATTTAGTAAAATACTTTTGTTAATGTTGGCGACGGTTAAGGATTTCGTGGTCCGAAACTCGTGGTGCTCTTTCGTGTTTGATTACGGGGTGAGAGTTCTGGTTTTCTTTCGGTCTTCTTTGGTTGTGATTTTAGCGGGTATGTTTATATTTGTATTTACTTTTAATCGCTGCATCATATTACTGAACCAATACTCTTCCATTCCCTTGGAAAAGTTAGTTTCTGTTTAATTACTTCTTTAGTTATGTTATTTATTTTATTACTGTTTTAGTTTGTTACATTTTAACAGATAACCTGAATCTCAAGAGCCGATGACAAGACTTCCAGCTCAGAAACTTTACTCTTACTACCTCAAAACAAATTTTCTTTACAATAGTTGGTTGTCAATACAAAGAAATCTTGCTTATCAATATATTAGTGATATGGATACATTTCTTTTACCACCGGCGTCAGTCAGAGGTATGACAGTATTAGAGAAAGAAAAGTTTACAAAGGAAATATGTGTCCCTTGTTTACATTTTAACCCAAAAGATGTGCACAAGGCGAAGGATTATTTAAAAACTTATGTTTTGAAGCTGCAGATGCTCAAGCCCTTACAAAGCCTTGATGATTTCATTCAACTCATAAATGACAACAAATCAAAAGAAAAAATTTCAAAATTAAACAGTACTGACTTTAAAATAGTTATTCTTGATCCACGAATTGTTACTTCATATTCTGATATCGAGGAGAAAGATAGGGCTGAACTTGCAAAATTAAACATTACAGAGAATAACTTCATACAAGTACTAATGCAAATGAAATTTGAGAATTGGAAAGTTGATGAAATATTGAGAGCTATTATACCTGAAGATCTTGACAGTGTTTCGGGCTATTCTTTAATTGGTCACATAGTCCATCTTAATTTAAGAGAACATTTGTCAAGTTATAAGAAGATAATTGGTGAAGTGTTACTAGACAAAGTAAAGAATGCACGTACTGTAGTAAACAAAATTGACATTATTGATAACACATACCGCAATTTCAAAATGGAAGTTTTGTGTGGAGATAATAATATGGTCACTACTGTCAGAGAAAATAAATGTGTTTTTGAGTTTGATTTTTCTAAAGTTTATTGGAACCCCAGACTGTGTACAGAACATGAAAGAGTTGTTGAGAAGCTCAAAAAAGGCGATATTCTGTATGATGTTTTTGCAGGGGTTGGACCTTTTAGTATACCTGCAGCTGTCAAGGGCTGTACAGTTCTTGCCAATGATTTAAACCCGGAATCGTACAAATGGCTTAAGAAGAATTCTAAATTGAATAAAGTAGAAAATAATATTACAGCTTATAATAGTGATGGTGCTCATTTTATCACAGATGTTATGAAGCCACACTTACTTGAAATTAAACCAATGGAAAACTCCAGAATATACATTACTATGAATTTACCTGCACTTGCATATTCATTTCTTGGCAGTTTTAAAGGTTTAATATCCTCTGAAAACCTGGAACATTTCAGGAAACTGCCTCCCCCAGTAATATTCCTGTATTGCTTCTCCAAGGGATTGGATGATCCTGTGATTGCAGCTAGAAATTTGGTTCAGGATGAATTAAACATGAATTTAGATAATGAAATAAAAGACATTTCCTTTGTTAGAAATGTAGCACCAAATAAAGAAATGATGAGGGTTACTATGATCTTAAGTGAAAAGATAGTGCACTCCATATCAGAGAAAAGGCCTTCCGATGTTATAGAATCAGAAATTAATAAGAAAGTTTGCTTATAAACAGTCACTACTTAAAAAAATGTAATTTAAGAATTGTCTTTGTTTTGGCAGGTTTTGTCGGACTGTCAGTATGGTGAAATCTAAAAAGAATCCATTCAAAGTCAACCATGTTAGGAGCATTAAACTGAAGAACAAAGCGAAAGCATTTGTGACTCAACTTAAAAAAGTATAGCTCAAAATTTATCCGCAAATTTAAATGCAGTTTAGTTTTTGCGTTCGTTTAACTAGAATTGTTTGTCCGCAGTTGAACGAGATTACAAAACAAAAAGTTGCAGATATTGATGAGCAGCTGAAATCATTACAAGAAACCGTTCACAAGCCACTGCCAAAACCTGCCGACACAAAGCCAACTATTGAAGACAAAGCAAAACGGGAAGAAGCAAAAAATAAAAAGATAAATGATTTTGTACAGGCTGAAAATAATGCAAAGGAAGCATTGAATAAACTCACAAATATGGAACTTTAGAGGCTTAAAAATACATTTGTTTGTTAATACCTCAATTTATTTCTGGCTGAGCCCTTAACCTCTAAACAAACCTTATTTATGCATTGTACACTTATTTGCCCAGTTGTACAAGTATAGTACCGCATATAATTTTTTTTTCATTATACTTTATTTTGTTTGCTTATATAAGTTTTCACAGTTGCCAGTTTTCACTTGAAAATCTTTTTAGGAAGCTGGTAATTAGTAGCAGATCTTTTTTTTTCTTTTTTAAATTTAAGGAATAAGTTGTTAAACCAATATTATTTGTACATTTAAAATATTTGTCAGTTGTTAAATAGTTGTTTGAAATAAAATTTTTCTCTTTAAACCACAGAAGAATCAATGGATGATGTAAAGACAGCAGGTGTTATCATAATAGGTGATGAAGTTTTGAAGGGACAAGTAGTGGACAGTAATTCCACGTTCTTGAGTCAAAGATTCCATGCCCTGGGTGTTAGACTACGGAAAATTTCTGTGATACCTGATTCTGTTGAAGAAATTGCTGAGGAAGTGTCAAATTTTGCAAAGAGATATAATATAGTTATAACTACTGGAGGAGTGGGACCAACTCATGATGATGTGACCTACATGGGAATTGCAAAAGCTTTTGGAGAGCCCTTAGTTCTTAATAAGGCACTCATGAAATATTGGTCATCTCGGGAGGGAAGTAAACTGACTGCTGAAAAAATGTCAACTGTACCACAGTCTGCAGTCGTGAATCATGGGCCACTCCCTATTGTTTCTGTATCTAATGTTTACGTATTCCCTGGAATACCATCATTTGTTGAAGCATCTTTTAATAGTCTTGAAGCTCACTTTAACTCAGATTCTACAAAATTTTATGGCAAACAGATTTATTTAAATGTTAATGAAATTGAACCTGTTGTTACTGCTCTGAACAAAACTGTTGAAGCATACAAAAACAAAGTGGAAATTGGCTCATATCCTATTTTGAACAACCCAATGTACATGACAAAAATAACAATAGAATCTACATCAAAAAAATGTAACGATGAAGCACATTCGATGTTAGTCAGCCTTCTGAAGGAATGGATTGTTGAAGATGCCAACCTCATAGGGAATGCAGTTTCAAATTTGGACAGCTTAATTGCTTCAAAAAAATTTGAGAAGTTCACAGATCATGTTCAACATGCAATAGAGGTAGTATTAAAATAAAAATGAATTATTTTATCACTTTAATTTATTAACACTTTGAAAGAATTAATAGATATGAAATTAAATATTCATTTTCTGAATGTTGTGTCCAATTTATAGTTTATGTTTTGTTTTTGCTTATTGATGATTACTTTATTCAGTTTTACACTATCATATCTAATTAAAAATATATGTTAATGTATGTCAAGATGATGGTCAGTGAAATTTAATTTCTAGAGTTATTATGATATTAAAATAGTACACTTGGTCACTCCACTTCAACTCATACCAGTGATTAATCCCTGGCATGGAGTTAATACAAAAGTACTAAAACTAAGTACTACTAAATAAACTAAACTATGTACTACTAAATAAACTAAACTATGTACTACTAAATAAACTAAACTATGTACTAAGTAAATTATTACTTTGTAGTATTAAAAAGGAAGAAAATAATTTATCATTGCTTTTTAGGTTATAGAAAAGTGTTTCCTTAAATATGAGGAAAATGAGGTTTTTTTAAGCTTCAATGGTGGGAAAGATTGCACAGCACTTTTACATCTTCTACATTGTGTACTGTCTAAGAAATATCTTGGTCAAAAACGACCCAAACTGCAGGCAGTTTATTTTCAAAGTGAGAACCCCTTTCCAGAGACTGAAGAATTTATCACAGAAACCCATGCAAGGTTAATAAAGTACCTACTTAAAACTTGTTAAAATCTTTTTAATTGATTTGGTTTTCAAGTACTAGTTTTGAATAAGAGCATAATAATTAATAGTTTTTGGTTGTTTGGGGTTTCCAAACCCCAAAGCCATATTGTACATTCTATTTTGCAACATAGGTATAGAGTCAGCAATGTGCATGTGTGATAGTCTCATTATGACAGTATATTAGTGCTAGTGTTATGGTTATTGATATTTTATTTTCAGATATAATCTAGATCTGGTAATAGTTCCTGGTCCCATAAAAGAAGCTTTAAGAACACTTCTGAAAGAAAAACCTTTTTGGAAGGTTGTTTTGTTGGGAACTAGAAGAACAGACCCATTTTCAAATAGTCTATTGACATTCCAGGTACCTTAAGATAATTTAATTTTAAGAGCAATAATTACTCTCTAATGAACGCAGTGTGCCACTCAACAGTTAACACAATAAGAAATATTGTCTTGGATCTCCATCTATCCACTACTCTCTCAAATCTCTTCTCCCTCCTTCCTCACCATAATTATTGCCAACCATTGCATTAGCTGTAACATCCACTGCCAATTATATTGCTACTATTTTGCAATTCCTATGTATAAAAATGCACTTGCTGAGCTAGAAAATTAAAATTTTTAACATATTCCATAAAAAACAATAATGTAAAATAATGAGATAATATTTAGGATTTTTAAATTTCATGATTGACAATTAGTAATTGTTTTCAGGAAACTGATTCAGATTGGCCAAAATTATTAAGAGTTCACCCATTTCTTGATTGGGAGTATCAAGATATCTGGAAATTATTAATTGAACTTTCCATTCCATATTGCAGTCTTTATGACCAAGGGTATGAATTAATTGCTTAATATTACACACTTCATTGAGTATTTCTTTCTATTTTTTGCAATTAATATAAAAAAATAGTGTAATCCTGTTTATTAATAATTACTCTAAATGTAGTTATACTTAATTATCTATGTATAACTTTAAAAAGCTATAGAACACTTATGTATAATCAGTTGAATAATATGTTATTTAATATTATTCAGTATTTTGTACTGATAATTATTAAGGAGTTGACATTGAAAAAAGAAACTTACTTTTATTACAATTTTTAGTATTAAATAAGTTTTTGCTTACCTTTTTTTACCAAAGTGCAAATGTGTGTTTTTGTGTTATGCAAATGTTAGGAACATAATGTGTTAATATGGTTGTTTCAGGTACACATCATTAGGTGATCGTCATAATACTGTGCAGAATCTTGCACTTCAATTCACAGATTCTGAAGGCAATTTAAAATATCAACCAGCATATTTGTTAAAGGATGATGAACATGAAAGGAGAGGGCGTAATTCGTTTGTAAGTTTATGAACAGCGTTGTTATTCATTTCTGAATATACATATTTTAAAATGTAATTCAGCTGAATCATTTGGACATGAAGCAAGAATATAATACAACTGAATATGTTAGGATTTTTTTTATTATTAATTATTTCTTGTTTATGAATTAAACATAATTTATTTTAAATACTTGTCATTGCCATTGTGAAAAGGTAATAAAGTTAATAATTAATTGAGTAATTTTCAAGTAAAATAATAAGTGTTTAAATCTAAACAATGGTTATTCGATAGTTCAGAAAATGTGAAACAAGCACAAACTATTTGGTTTTATATTTCTTTCTCTATTGTTATTTGCAGTTGTGGATTTAACAGAAAATTTTGTTACTAGCTATGATTACTAAATTTTTAGAACAAAGCTTTAATGCATTACTTTTTTGGAGCTTATGTACTAACTCAGTGATATGTTTCAGACAAATGTTCCACCCAGTTCTTAATCCAGTACCAAGAGTTATAGAGCGAATGGTATGCATCTTACAAAATTTATTTTGGCCAGAAGGGAAATCCATTAAATGTGAAACCAGAGGAAATTCTTTCACTAGCAAATGCAGCTGTGAAATTCTAACTAGTAATCGATCCGAGTACTACTCTAGATCAAGATATATCATAAATGCTGTGGCTTTTACCATAATAAATGGTGTTTGTTTAATAAATGATTAGGTGATAAAAACCTTTATTTTTTACTACTCTAATCATATGAGAGTTTGTTATCCAATCAATGATAGATCAAAACTATATAGAACTCGGGGCTAATTTTAGTTTATGAATGTCAACCAAATAATACAGGTGAAATTCATTTGATAAATGTTACAAAACCTTTTTTCCAAATTAGGTTCCTGAGGAATCAACATGGAAGTTTATCTTCTTTTTATAAATTGGGATGAAATAAATTTAGTGATAATAATTACAAATATTTACTTGATTACATCGAAATATTTTGTAAAACTTTTTTGGGGCTGCTAAGTGAATCTCAGACTGTAAGTAGTGGTGGTATTGAAGAGAACATGAAATTAATTCAGAAGGTTCTTTACTTTGCTGAAGATTCTTATAAAAATGCTGAAGTAAATCATCCGATTTTACTTCTGTTATTAATAAAATTGATAACTGTACTGAACACAACAAAGTACTTTAGCAACCAATGAAGGTCAGCAAGCATTACTGAAAAGGTCCATGAAAAAGATGAGCATTCAATTTTTTTGATGATACTGAATTTCTTCATAGTAATTCTATCATGTACTATACTAAAACAAATTGAGTATACAAGTAGTTTTGTAGAGGTGAATTAAAGCATAAAAAAAGGATTTGATAGTCATTGGAGGTTTCAAGATCTGCTGCCCCAAAACAGATTTGTTTAGTATAGTTCATAGCTTAAGAATTGTGTAAAGCTCTGTCAAGTTATATCATAGTGCCCTGATACTATCAGGACTATTTAAACACACACTAGGAAAATATTTATGCTTATATTTAAAAATGAAAATAGTACCACTGATTTAAATTAAATTGAATTGTTAGCCATCTGTTTAGATGAGCTTCATCTGGAAATAAAACTGAAATCACTTATGTATTGATCAAATAATCATCAACGTTAATGTACCCACTGTTGAGCATTTGGAAAAATATAGTTATAAATCCAACTATGTACAGTAAAATAGTAGACATTATGAGTGAATGTCCTTTTCTGTGTCTAGGTAGATTCCTAATGGAGTATGAAACTTGGAAATATTTCAATTTGTCCTGGAAGTCATGACACGTTCTCTTAATTTTAATGCATTTTTTAATATACAAATGTATGACTAGAACTAATGTGTAACGTATTAGTTTATGGAGATGTCATGACATTGGTCTTTTAAAAATTTTATGAGTAATACATGTACAATCATAACAATATTGTTATATCAAATAATAATTCCGTAGATTTGGTGTGTTTCTTTCTCCTCTTGGCCACAAAACAGGTATTCTAAATAATAATATAATCCATATTGAAAATGATTTACATTAAGATGTTATGTTGTTTTCTGATGATTATTGTATCTACACTGAAACAAGTTTCACTATCATCCCCATTTTTTGTAATTGATTTTATATAGTGAAGCCTTTAATGCTTATAAAAACTGGAGTAAGGCTTATATCCTTTGAATCCCATTACTTTCTACTTGTAAGGGTTCCTTCACATTACTGTACTAATGATCACAACACACCTTCTGTATTTGTTATCCTTAGAAATGAAAATATATTTTTTATTGGGTGGCTGGCAATATATTTATTTGTTTTTTATTTAAAAATATTTAAACAAGGAAATTTAAAACAGGAGTTGAATTTATAAAATATTTGTAATGAAAGCAAATATTTGTCATAGACTTCATTATTTTAACATGATGATTTCCAAGAAGAATGAGGAAGTGTACTTATATCATTTCCAAAGAATCATTTTTGTTTTTACTTTATTTTTGTAAATGATATCAAATGATGACTGTAATTATGAAAACTTTTTATTGGTTTATTTATTTATTTGTATTATTGTATTTGCTGATATTATTATGTAAATACACCATTAGAAAAGCAATCTTTATTTATCTTGGGGAGGCATATTTTATTATTTACTTGATAATTTTAAGATCTATTTTTATACAGTGACACCTTTTTTCAACAAATAATAAATTGAAAGTACATTGTACGCATTTGTTTATATAGTCTCAAATCAATAATAAGTGTACTCCAATTATTCATTTACAATAAAATATTTTGTTCAAGAAAACTGAATTAATTTTCTATTACATCATAAATTAAAGGTACAAGGAGGTAAAAAGGAATTTATCCTTGAAGTGGCATTAGATTTGTGAAAATACCCTAAAGAAATGTACAGTGAATGTTATAGGAAAACATCATTAGTGATATTAACATAACCAAGTGTTTTATATTGTAAGCAAAATCTATTAGTCTACTATTCTATTAATTTTTTTTATGTAAGAGGAGAATTGTGATAATAAAAGAACCAATTGTCTTAGTTATAGGATAAGTTCATTTTTAAGATCAATTTACTTGCAATTGTTTATTCTTTGTCTGAAAATAATTACAAACTGATGCACTCACATTTATATATGAAATGGACAAATAAAATACCTTTAAAACGTAATAATCATTAAAGTTTTGTTCTGAATTAGCGTTTTTGGTTAGTCATGTTATACACAATTTACACTATAACATTCTTTCTTTGTCCCTTCCTAATTCTTTACTAGAAAAATACACTGAGATTAGCTGCATTAATGTTGAAGACTGATTGTAACAGAAAGTATTCTAAAATACCTGGATAGTGAAGGAAGTTTCATAGGTGCAAATCCAAAAGATTTCTGCAAATTCAATTTCACGAACGAATCAAAGCAACACCCTAATACAATTAGAGCATTGGATTGATTCGGCTGATAGGATTATTAGGTATCCATATAAAGGGAGGCCTCGTGCAATGGTTTAGTTGGGGCGGGATGGAGCTACTCTGTGGACCCACTTGTGATAACACAACTGTATGGCGCCCACAGGCCAGGTAAATTTCACCTAATTTACAAAACTTTTATTAGAAACTTTTGGAATAACATTAGGATTTTTATTATAAACTCCATAATCATTATTCAATTAGAAGCTGAGTGCTGTGAGATTGTACCTATGTACAGTTTTGATTATTTATTAAATATGCAGAAGTATAATTATTTTTTATAAATACCAGTAACAATATCTTTAAAATGAAGTACTATAACTAAACATAGTATTAAGTTATTATAGTTAGTATTTAGTATTTAAGTTGTTCATGAGGCAATGACATTTTATAACAACATGGATCACTCTGATAATTTCCAAATCATTGAGCAAATGAGTTTCTTCTTATATGTGAATATAAGCAAATGTTTTCTTATTGCACGCTAAATAGAGACTCTACCACATTGTTTAACATATCAAAATAGTCCATTATATTTATTGTCATAGTTTCAAAATGAAGAGAATGAAATTGACAGTCGGCAGTGCCTTTCTTGTTGGACATTGTCCCAAATGGTACAGAAGTTTTCAATATTGTTAACGATCCAGGTGAAATAGTGGCATATAAAACCTACGTGACCAAACAATGACTGACACAAGAGTCTATTTTTTAATTTTGTTTGACAGGGTATCTGGGCCTGGGCCAAAGCTCCTGGGCTGGAATCTCTCCCCCGAAGACCGACAACATATTCCAGAACACTGGTTTTCATACCCCGAACCTAAACCGATTTACAACTATTCCCTTGGAGTCGTCTACATATTTTTTATGTTCGCTGCACTTATAGGAAATGGACTTGTCATATGGATATTCTCTTCGTAAGTGTATTCTATAAAATATTATCTCATTGTAATAAGAAAAACAGTTACAATTTACTAATTTACCCATGATCGAACTATATGTATGTGTTTTGTATATTATATAAATTAGGTAAATATTTTCATTTTATTTGGAAGACCATTTAATATTATTTAGTAGATCCATAAAAATAATAGTTACTTACCACTATTCATTTATTTTAATATAACGAAACATGGTTATTTAATATTTTTTAACAGAAGTAACTACTACTTACAATCATAGAAAATTTAGATAAAGATCTGTGATAATATATATTTGAAAATGAAAAGGGTAAAATATTCATATTTTAATTGCGTTTCTATACAATTTAATAAACATTTAATATAAACGATCCCGCGTAGGTGTGGGTTTCAAACCAAAGAGAAGGGAGTTCGATTCTCCTCACGATGAAATGGGCCTTTAAGTGTTTAGTTACCCTCATTTTTGCAGTTACCATTGAGTTTAGAAAATAAACATCATGTGTCTCTACTGGAACATGAATCTAATTTTGAATTTGACGATCGCGTGATGTTATAAGCTAAATATTTCATAATTGGCATTTGCATAATTAAATGTTTCATGGAATTTTTAATTTAATGTCTTTGCCTGATTTCAGTGCAAAATCACTACGAACTCCATCAAACATATTTGTTGTCAACTTGGCGATATGCGATTTCATGATGATGGTCAAAGCACCCCTTTTCATTTATAATTCGTTCACATACGGCTATGCAACTGGGCATATTGGTTGTCAGATCTTTGCAACTA
This sequence comes from Lethocerus indicus, assembly GCA_019843655.1. Taxonomy (NCBI): domain Eukaryota; kingdom Metazoa; phylum Arthropoda; class Insecta; order Hemiptera; family Belostomatidae; genus Lethocerus; species Lethocerus indicus. The sequence goes on along the minus strand of JACDQD010000005.1, from coordinate 17,757,942 downwards.
TTGGCTCATTTTCAGGGATTGGAGCTGGAGCCACAAATGCTGTCATTGCATATGACAGATACAAGTAAATGAAAAAAAGAATTATTATAATTGTTATTAAAACGTTTTACTTGAAATTCTCAATATGTTGCCGGACATTTTCAACCTACTAGGACTGTTAAATCAAAAGTTAAACTTAAAGTATTGAAAATCCTGTAAGGTTATCACAAAAGTTAAATTCGTTCAGTAACAAGAAATGCACATATATTATTCATCTAGCAATATTTATTTTATTCATATAATAAAATTACATGAAAAAAATATGGTACTAAAACGATAATTATACTTCAGGACCATTGCGAAACCCTTTGCACCAAAAATGTCAAAAATGAAAGCTGTATTATTTCTGGCCGTGATTTGGGGTTATGTTACACCTTGGGCTCTGATACCTTTGTTCGAACAGTGGAGCAGATTTGTACCAGGTTAGTAACCGATGGTTAGAGTGAAGCCTAGCTTTTCTTAGGAAAATTAATAACAAATTTTCATGCGAATAGAAATTTTATAAAAATATTTTTTGTAAGATTCTATTTGTTAAATTATTTATACATAAACACTTCCCAAGTGTACATGCGATTAATTAATAATACTTGATGACATAAAACTCATCCATATTTGCCATTGGCACTCTGTTGTATCTGAATTTATTTGTTGACTTAATACAATCACTTCAGTGCTGTAATTTGTACTTTTGTTCTTTTTTGTAGAGGGCTTCTTGACAAGTTGTTCTTTTGACTATTTGACCAAAGATGAAGATACTAGAAATTTTACTGCTGTCATGTTTGTCATCTGCTATTGTATTCCTTTGGGACTAGTGATATATTTTTATTCCCAAATAGTCAGTCATGTCATCATCCATGAGCACAACCTCAGGGAACAGGTATGTATATCTGGTTGAGCTACAATAATGTTAAATGGAATTTCTGTAAACATGGAGTTATGCAATTAAGTCAGTGCCCTTAATTTTCATCCCATACACAAGATTGGTCATCGCTGAAAGTATTAGAACAAATACATTTATTTTTAACACCACAGTAAAACACACATTCTTATTAATTACTTTTTATGTTCATTATACAATTTACATGCATCATTATAATTTCTTACGAATACATCGTACGTTTGATTTAAGGCAAAAAAAATGAACGTGGAATCCCTTAGAAGCAACCAAAATCTTCAGAGCACATCAGCTGAAATTCGTATAGCAAAAGCCGCCATTACGATTTGCTTCCTGTTTGTCGCTTCCTGGACTCCATACGCTGTTCTCTCATTAATAGGAGCATTTGGAAATCAGTAAGAACACTTGTTTATCTTAGTGTACCATATTAAAAGATTTTTAACTTAAAAATGTTAGTATTATTTCTTATGCAACTTAATCTTAGGAAATGTCTATGCTTATATTTACTTATTTATATATTTCTTCCAGAGCTTTATTGACACCCGGAGTTACAATGATCCCAGCTTGTGCTTGCAAAGCTGTGGCATGCATAGATCCTTATGTTTATGCCATTAGCCATCCAAGATACAGGTATACCAATAAAATAATCCCACTGCATGTATTAATTGTATTGGCAATATATTAATTGTCGCATGAATTTTTAGTTAATAACCTAATAATTATAATAATTGTAACTTTAACGTAAATGTTTTCAGGCAAGAGCTCAATAAAAGACTTCCGTGGCTTGAAATTAAAGAATCAGCTGCGACAAGCGACACCGCTTCCGCAGTCACAGAAAACACCACAGCTCCGACAGCATGAACTCTCTACAAAATACTTAATTTTCGCATGTTGTTTATGATTTCTTCCTTTTTGTAATACCATTATTTATTATTTTCGAGTACTTATCTCTTTTTATTAATGGGCGGATCATACGGCTACGGACCCGGCAGTTCAATGGATAAGATGGAGAGTCGTTAATTTGTTTCTCGACTCTTAAAATTATAAAGAAAAATTGATTTAAACTGAGGTACAAAACTGTGAATTTCGATCGTTATAACAAATAACGTTACTCGTACTTTAGGTTCCTTGTAAAAGTGCTACAGATGAAATAAACCTCTCGCAAGTATGAACCTGTTGTCTATTTATAAATTACAATTTCCGTTTTTGTTCCCGTCTCCTTTTCCGATATGGCACCGCTTGGTCACTGGCGAAATTTCAGCAGCATCTATTAAGCTTGACATTTTACCCGTTTTCGTTTTCTGATAGGGCTTAAGAAATAGTGCGTTCGGCGTTGTGCGTTTTATGTCGGGAATGTTAAAAGTACACGTTTCCTCTATTATGCCCATCCTCTATTGATCTATCAATGGTATAAACACTGATCTCCCGACCGGGTGAATTGACCTCCTGCGCCGGAGTCCTGCCACCCCTCTTCTACTGTCTCCGGACGATTCATTAAATAATATCTGTTTATTAACTTATAATAGAGCTATTTATGGAAATGTTGTCGGGATAACTGACCCTCTTTGTAGTGGTAATTGGCACGGGGCCTTATGTCCTATTTTGGAGTATGCAAATTCTACAGCGTCGGGTGTTAATATTAGGATTTTAATTCGCGGTAGGTGTGAATAGGATGCGTGTGTGTTTCTTGTACTGTAGCCCCGCCCACGCAGCCCAACAACCTGTTCCCATTGCGAAACCTACTCGGCCTCCTCCCGAGACGCTCCTAGTATCTTCCGCAACCTCTCTTACCATAAACACCTTTAACTCACACTGATTCAACTTTCAATTTTGCAATTTTTCGTTCATTCCCTTCCCTAAATGGAGCAGAGTTTGTGGAGTTTCCCCCACTGTCAGCCGAAATCCGAACGCCAAGTGGTGGGATAGGGATCGGGTATTCGGAGTCGAATTAAATTAACGCTAACCAAGATTCGTGGGGAGGAACCGTGGGAAAGAATGAGCCCAAGATGAGAAGGAAATAAATTAGTTCGGACCTTGATTTCAAAGAACAGTTACCAGTCAGTTTCAGAGCATAACATTCACTGATGCAAACCAGACGATAGAATGGACTAAAAAATATATATATTGATATCCCGCTTTACAGAAACGGTGAACCTACATGGACAGAATACAGTTTAACATTGTTTGTCATTTGGTTATTAGTTTGTCCGATGGTACTATCACATCATCATGTCTGAGTTATTACGTTGCAGCGCTATGGAAGATGTTAGACTTCCCGAAAGGAAAGTACGCGTTTGCTAATACGTTACTTCGAAAGTAGGAAATGACGATAAATGTCAGAAGGCCTTCGGACACGGCCGGAGTACCGCAACGTTCAATATTGGACGAAAAACCTCATTCGTGTCAAGTAGTCGTTGCACGTCCCCTGGGAGTCAATATTTCGGTAACTCACCGGACCTTTGCTTTAACAAATAAAAACCAATACGTTGTGACAGGGACCTCGGAGGAGGAATGCAATAAGGGGTCAATAGGGGGAGTAAAATATTCCAGATATCTTAATCAGAGTCCTTTACAAGAACAACGGTAGTGCAACAGACCTTCTTGGCCAAAGTGCGCTTCATCCAATATTAATAGAAACAAACTTTAAACCGAGCAGAGCGGAAACAAACATTAACACACAGAAACTTGTTAACATTGCGTTTCTTCTTTCCCCTTATCGGGCATTCACTTATAATAACTTGACCTCACCGGATTACCTTGTTAGTATTTTGCGGATGTGTAATTTTTCCAATGTAAATTGTACGGAGTAGTGTGGCGTTTTGAGGATGGCTATAGAGCACGGTACCGACGCGGTTACAGCCAATCGATTAAATTCCTAAAGTAAATTAACCCAAGCAAATTAGCCTTTATATGTTTCGGCCTATGAAATGTTAGCGCTTACTAAAAAACGCTAAATATCTAAAGAGGTTATCTCTCTCCAACCGGTGATCAAGCACCATTGTAAAGAGTGGTGGGGGAAAACGCGGAAAGCAAACCCGGCCAGGGTAAACGCTATTCGACTTCTCGACAATGGATTTTAAACGACACGAAATTCATTGTCGGCCGCCGAGCGTTAAGTATTCACAGCACGCGGGCCGCTTCTCTCGTCTCTTCATTTGAATTTAAAAAATCTGACTATTAATAGTCTTCCCGCTCGTCCTTTTTTCTTTTTTAGCTTCTTTATTTCTTTCTACTGGTCGAATGGTCGGTTAATTTTAAACCGAGCCCGGAAGCGCACTGCACCACTGAATTGGAGACGGCCATTTGTGTGGAAATGTCCGCACCCTTTCGTGCACCCTTCTCTTTAATTTATTCGTATCCGGACATTCGCCCAACGCCGATACCGCTCGCGTTTCGGAGAAAAATAGGGATCGCACCATTGTTTAAGTCGTATAGCGAAACTATCAGCCGGTCGTGCTTCACGTTGCTCGAGTGGTTTTCGGCCCGTCCGATACTTCACAACTACATTAGACCAATAGAACCATCTAATCTGCAACAGACTGAGGCATATGTATCGTTATTAACTATTATGGTGTAGCCATAGTGCTGAAAGAAAGAAGCGCGCCACTGTATTACGAAAGAAGGAACAGGAATTTTTTTTAGTTCATTCAATCGTATGAATATGGTGTACCTCGGAACACGGTGAACGATCGATATACACGTGCCGGGATTGGACGGTTTCGTGGGTCCTATTCTAATTTCTTGGACGGGTATAAAAGGAAGGTGATTAGCGGCACGCGCTACTGATCGAAGGGCTGAGACCAACGAGCCCACTCACAGTCGCTTTTTATTTTCTGTTTAATTTCAGCCGAAACTATAACAGTATAACGGTAACTAGCAATTAATTTCTATGACCGATCTCAAAATCGACAAAAATATATTATTATATAACGTTCTTCTCGGTTGTTTATTAACTATAGATGATGGTATATAAATAATTAGGGTGGCCGGTAATCGTGACCGATTTTATTCGATTGCCATATCCCAGTGGTAGAGATGATACAGGTTAACTATTCTCGGTGATGAATATTCTCGAGCATCTCGAACTTGATTAATTTTGTCGGAATTTACTGGCCGAAAATTGTCCTTCCATTACACATCGGATACAATTATAAAAATTATGGCTACATTCGTTCGTTAAAGAGGCTAATACGTTATAAGAATGTCAGTACGTAATGCGGGACAAAAGGCGCAATTTTATTGTCGCATACGGTAAAAAAAATAACCGGAAGATCCTTGGTCCTGGCGGAAGTTCATACCGTCTAATAATAACACACGATTTGGTGATTCACGTGCGGTCGTCCTTGAGACATATTACTCGCTCGCTGCATGGGCACCGTTCGCAATCTCGGAAAAGGTTTCAGCGAGACGGAATTAATTTAAATTTCATACCCATTTCCACTTCCGTCGGTCTCGTTGCCGACGTACTTGTCTCAGTAAATACCGAGGAGGGGGGCCACAATGAAACGGCTCTCGCACTACCGCCTTTTCGTTCGACGCAGACAGGCATCAAAACTCAAATTGCAAAACTCGAAACTTTTCTAAGTGGGCCAATGGTGGTTGGACAATGCTGATCATATTCTTCATCGGTGACCATATTTTTTGTCCCCGCGTCTGCATTCACTGACGTTCCTGTCATACTCCTCGTGTGGAGGGAGATGTCCTGGTGTATAGGAAAGAATGCGTACAGAATTTTCAATACTGAAAAAATTGTTACGACTAAAACAAAATAATTTTAAAAAAACTCCATTTTGGCGATATCGACGGTCGGCAAGGAGCGTTCCGGCGATAGAGCGCGGCCTCCTTTCAAGGCTTCGCTCGAATCGACAACACAACTTAGAACCCCTATTAGATAGAGCACTATCGGAAACGCAATTTGTTTATCTTGAGCGAGCCGTAAACGTCGCGCTATCTCTCGTATTGTTCATCGAAGGGCGTTTTACTTCCTACCAATCACCGGCCTCGCGATCACTATGCGCCCTTCAAGTTTTTTCAACTGGGAAACAATTTTCCCATCGCGTTTTTCCTCCCACTGAGGCGACTCTATGAATCTTAAGGACTAAAGGGTAGTCTAACTTGGATCCTGTCTGGGAAGCACAAAAGCCGGTTCGAGCTGCAACCCGTTTCGATTTGTCGAAAGGAACATAGGTAGTTTCGGGCGAAGATATTAAAAATGAGAATTTAAGAATTTTAATGAGGAGGAAAAATAAACACGACAACGGTTTTAATTCCTCAGAGCAGCTGTTATCGCGCTTATTTCTCGGCGGACACTCGAGTTCGTTTCCGGTTTGATGACAATCTGGATCGTGGGGGAAATTCCCCGACCCGCCATCCTTATCGAACACGGATAGCTCCCTTAATTAGGGTTTTCCTTCAGTTTTAGGCGTTCCAGAAAAGAATTGGATTGTATCCTCTTTTCCGAGAACAAATATAATGGGTGGGGATGTCGTAAGAGACGACGGGGACCAAGGGTGAAAGTTATGCTCTCAATATTGCCAGCCGGACAGCCCATAAAAATGAACGACTGAACCTAATTATTTATTCGTCGTAGGACGACAAAATTCCCCGTACGACCCATCGCCAGGGGTCGAAAAAAGTTACTTTTATTGTATGGGCCGTAGAAAATTGGAAGGGCAGCGGACAGGCGCCAGACGACGTTTGATCAATATCGGGCCACCGAATCCCGGCTTCACGTTTCTTATAAGTCGATAAAACTGCCTTGAACTGGAATTCAGTAGTTTTATCTTTTCATTATTAAAATATTTGTTACTTTAAATTAATCTCGAAATGAAAGCGACCATTGACCGGTGGTAGCATTAAAAGAAAAAGCAGGATGACGTCAATGTTATAAATTTCTGGAATGAGCCGCCCGTGTCGCAATAAAATGTAATCTGTTCCGACCGCACGCAATGCTCCGTGGCTTCCTACTTCGGCCACGATACGTGTTCATTAAGCCTGTTTGTCAATAGTATAATATACCAGAAATGTTATATACATAAATGCGTTGAAAACGATTTGAGGCATAGACCCCCAATCTAAACCCCCTAACATAAAGGCCTAACACATAAAGGTTTCTTCTTTTGGGTCGACAGAATGAGGATGATAGAAGAACGTCATTTTTATCTCTTAAACAGTCTAGTTGAGGCATAAGAGTCAAGACTGTGTTGACTCAATAGGGGTTTAAATATAATACGCGTCCCCATACGGGCGGGACAACTGATAACTATTAAGGCTGGGGGCTCGGCCTAATATTAACCCCTAGTACCAGATGGTCCCATACGAAACTTCCCACAAACATACCGCTCATATAATTAAAATTATGAAACAGTTTCTTCAATATAACGGATTAAATATAACGTTTATAGAAGTGAACAATAATAATAAAGAAAGCTTTGATCGGCCCCATATTAATCTGTATCGAATATTGGAAGCGTTGGATCTGTGTTGAGTTTATATCGGGTATCGGAGATCTTTTCAAACGACCAAGAGAATTTTTTTAAATCTATTTGTTAAATTTATTTATACGCGCAATTACGCGTCTATAGCCGTTATGCGCAGCAAGAGAAAATGAGAGAGTGTGCGATATGGCGCAAAGCTGATTAATTTAATGAAATGACTGTGTGAAAAGATATTATCGGTCGACTTCGTTATAAGAGATTTATGAGCAATATCTGCCATTAAGCGGTGATACGCCAATTTACTCGAGTTTTATCTGCCGACTCGAATATAAGTTGGCGTCTTTTCTTCATGAAGTACTCTGCAGTGGCTAGTAGTATTTGTTTAATCCATTATGGACAACCGTTTGGTTGTCAGGTTAAGTTTTCATTTGTTAAATTACGGATATCTTGAATTAAAATTTATTTAGTACTCATGATTGATATTAAATTGTAGAACAAAGCGGCAATAAAAGCTAGAATAAAAATTGTCGAATGGTTACGACCGGGTCGAGTCCCTGCCTAGAGTGACGTCACTGGCCGCATCCGGTGCCCTCTACAGCATTAGGAGCTGTCGAGAATCAAAATTAATCTGTTTTTGTTCGGACAGAATCGAAGTAGAGTTAGGTCGGCGCCGTCCTACCTACGAGGCCTTGCCCGTAAAATCCTTTCGCCTATCGATTGCTGCGCTATCCAGAAAGAAACATTTAAAATCCCTGCGGTATATCATCGCAGATCGGATTTTCTGTCAACTCTCTCCTATTCGTTCAGCCTATCGGAATGCAGTGGGACGGGCGCCGAGACCAACTCTGCTCACGTTTTTCAAGTGACCCCCCAGAACTGATCCATAAAATGTGTCATTCGCTGTTCATTCTAAATAAATATCTGCCACTGGATTGATTATTAATTTTCGACAGAAATATGCACGCCTTTGAGCTTGCCTGGCGATAATTGTCGACCCACGCACGAACAATCGTGCAAGGGCGACGGATGCTTTAATGGGCCTACGCTTGAAGCGCCTAAGTGATACTGATACTGGCTAGCTAGCATTCCGATGGGATGATCCGAAGGTTGTTGAGGAGAAGAGGCCGCTCTGAGAGGTACAGTTCGCCCGGCCGATAAGCGGAGCCACCACTACCGCATAACAGACTAAACTTGCCTCTCTCAAATATTTTCATCGGGGAATAAACAATTCGACGAAAAATAAATATCCGCAGCCTGCGAAAACCCGGCCGCCAACCTTTGACGCGTCCTCATTTGCCGCCGCAGAAACGTGGCCCAATTTCTAATGTAATCATCACGCTTTGAGTGTTCATCTAAATCGATAGCTTTCTTCCATTGTTTCCCTCTATCTCTCATCTCTTGTTTTCGACCCACTGACACCTTAAAGACCGGCGTCACAAATGTATATATTGAAAGTCGAAATTGGTCTCCTTATCGCTAAAATATTGACTAACTATTGTGAACTTCTGTCTCGACATGGTTGTACGGTCCTAAGGAGAAACGGCTTCGCGTTTTTCGCCATCTCCAATCATACACTGGGTCAATAAAACTGGGTTTTTGTTCATTCTCTCGCCTGGGGCTAACTCCAGACTAGTGCATTAGGGTTTTCCCTCTGCGAGGATTCCCCCACTATCAGTTTTGCTTCGAAACGAGAAAGTGTGTCCCTAGCAAAGGTTCGAGTGGAGAAACCAAAGAGCAAAACATAAGAGGACAATTTTCACTAATGCCGAACAGTCGAAATATGATGATGTATCCTAGTCGACGACGACGGTAGGGCAGATTTCAATTTGCACATTATCGAGAGTGCAAATGAGTGGCCGAATTGTGAATTGTCGTTTCTTTACGAATCGATCCTTTCGAAACTCCGGTCGGGCCCGTTCTTTATTCTCCGAACGAATTCCTGCCGCCGGTTGTGACACAGTAGTTGGGGTCTGAGTGCTCGGCTGAGCACTTCACCAATTAATTCCGAGTGCTGATCCCCGGCAGTGACTCACTAGCCACTGCCCAGTGGCCACTGGCCACTTGGCGCCCGCCCTCAGCTCCTCTCCTGCCTCCGCCAGAGAAGAACTCCGGGCCCCAATCGTCCTTGTTTTACTTTATTTAAGAATAGCCGATGACTAATCCGGCATTATGAGGGCCCGGGAGGCCGCTACAACCACTTCGCCTTGTCCGTAAAAACCGGAACGCTTTTCGACCGGAACGCGCGATAACTCCAACCTCTACGAGAGGCGGGATATTTTTCCTTTCTTTTTTTTTGTAATGCCGAACTGATATACGATCGGCATCCATAATAATACAGCGTAGCCGGTTGAATATTGTAAATATTAGTGTAAAGTTAAATATTCCGAGAGGGTACATTTATGCGCTCCATACGCTTCATTCTGTTATAACATTCTTCATTGCATAATATACACTGGATTTGATGGTCCTCTCACGATTGCGATCGCCGAAAATTGTGTTCTCCACCGCAGAACATGTATACTGTATGTATATAATAACATTTTAATATATATAATTAATTATAGATATATCTAATCGTAGATCACGTTAATAAATATAGTCTGGGAAAAATATGGCTCCCATAAGGTAGGAGATTCCTGGATGCGCCTAATCAAATATTAAATATCCGTAATTTAAAACAACTCCGCTTTAATATAAAATTGTTTTCCTTTCGATCTCCTTTGAAAAAAGACTGCCCTTAATGGCACTGTGGCCACTTACTGGCCGTGTAGGATGCGTTGTTTGTTGAGACCACTCGTTGGAGGGGGAGCAATATCGGCTGCATCACTCTTCCGGTGACGTTACACTCGTGTCCGACCTCCGACAGGAACAAAATTTAATTCCTACTTAGCCCTGGTCCGTCTGTTTTCAAGTTAGTGTTGAACGCAAACTTTATATGGCTTTATTTAATTTCAAACTATTAAGTACTCGGCTAATCTTTTTCTCTCGCTATATACGTTTGAATACCTTTTAGGTAGTGATCAAATGCTCAGAAATAGAAACGAATTTGTGGTTTGAGTATATGCGTTAAATAAAATAAAATAAAATAATTGAAGCAAATAAATAATCAACATTAATCTAATAATACCTTTCAAAATCACTCAACCGGATCTACTGGGATATCTTCCTTCATTCAGATTGCTGGCAACAATTGAGGAGGAAGGCGCTACTTGGAACCGGGTTCGAATCCCACGGTCTTGGCGGAGGTCTCGCATCTCGAAAACGAGAAAACGCCTCCGGAGGAAACATTAAACGGAAATTTGAGCAGAGGCGTTGCAAGTTGACGGGATGAAGTCAACCTCGCATAATTCGATCCCGCGCTTCGACCGACTGCACCTGCCTCAGACGGCCAGCTTGCGCAACCGCCATCCAAGTCCACCTATCAATCAGTCACGAGCGATCGAATTTCGCCAATTCGGAAAAAACAGCTTTCTTTCACTCGAATTGTAACAATTCGATTCTATAACACATTACTGATGCAATGCTACTGACGATAAATAACAATATCGCTACCGTTCCGGTAATATTTCGTTTTCGAGTGAGAAATGTCTCAGAAAACACGATCTGGTGGCGATAGTCGATGAAGCTCGATAAAGACTTCTGCTACAGACAATGGGCCACTTTTTGAAAAAGCCGAGTTGCGGTCGCGGACATAATTAAATAAAAATTATGATTCGTTTTAATGGCCCCCGAGGACGTGGAGATTTCCTGCGGAGCGATCGATGCGTGACCTGAGTTTTTTTTATATTGGCCATTGTCCGCCGGCCGAGCGTCCTTCCCACAGCCCCGGCCGGCCATTTCCCACATCCACCTGGCCATTATACTGTTGCGCCAATAAATGGAAAATAAAAAATAAACGCCATTGCCAAACGATCGCATTCACTACCATCCTCCTACACCGACAATGTGACCCATGCCTCCACTTCCTCTGTACAATTTTGTTACATCCCGGCGGATACGATAACCAACCATTAAATGAATCACCGTGAAATGAGACCGGTTCCCCGTTTTATATTCCCTGTATGGTATTTGGTGGCGGTGTTTCCACGAGGCTTTGAAATACCATCATTCAAATATCATTGTTCGATTTTCTTTTACCCTCCCTGTTTTCGCCCCGGTGTGGTTAGGTGTGGTCTGAGTGAACGAATAACCGCCTGGCTTAATTTTGGTGACACGTAGTACAACTAGACTACCTACCCCTTTCTAGGATTACATGATTAACCTGAATAGCGATAAGAAATTTATGCATTGGGCAATGAAAATATATATGATTACCTTGGAATTTTTTCTATAGGTGCCTCCGGTATTATTAATTCCAATATCTTATGACGTCAGTGCATATATTTTCAAAGCCTTTACTTAAATTGGTTAAGAAACGCCGATTAACCGTAGATTCAGTGCATATTTCAAGGGAATTAACAAAATTATACGTTACATCGTCTCCCGATTGACATTATAATTGATTTCCCTGGATAGTGTAGTCCACAACTTGATAGAAGTGTATTTAAAATATCGATAACTATAATAGGAAAAATACCTATTATCACTCGCGTTCTAATCTGACCCGCCCACAAGTTTTGCCCAATTTGCCAACCGGACATAGTTATGGAAAATCTAAATCTATCCTCGCCTTCTTTGGCCGGTCTGGGCGAGGAGTTCTTGGCTCTTTTGTTTTTTAATAACCCAACTAGTTTTTTTCGCCGCTTATCAAATAGCTCAGAGCCTTAATAAGGTTGGGAAACGATTACAATTAGACGACGGAACAAGGATAAATACAATCTCCTGTAAGGCAAACATTGGGTAGGTCTGTAATTATATGTAAATTGAAGTCCTCTACGTAAGGAGCCCGCCGTGGTCGCAGGGCCTTTTTTTTAAATACCGAAACAGGCGACTGTTGGCCTCCCGTCAACTTTTTCGACAGATAAATGAGTAAAATCATAGTAATATATCCGCAGTTACCCTCGACTGTCTTAGAGATACTATTATCAGCTCTTTTATATATAGGATTTCAATTGTTTACTTGAACTTGTTTGTCGGCTGTGCGAGAACTCCGATTGTCCATTGGGCGCTCCACATTCTAAACTAACTGACATTTGTATCCCAACACTTGAGACTTTCTGTAATTATACAATGCGTAATTGCCTACACCTAATAATAAGAAACGAATCCAAGACGAAGTTAAGACTTGAACTAATCGTTCGAAGGACCGCGACAGCTTGGAATACCATTACACGGGCGATTTTCCGCCCACTCGCTATTTTCGTGCCAAACCGAACGGTTATTAACGGTTTTGGGGACGGTAAACGTCTGAGCGGACGACAAAGGGAAAATGTGGAATTAAACCGATTGATTGTGCGTCACGAATTCCGGGGAGTGACGTGGCGTCTGAAACACGCCTTTTGAATATAGAATGGGCTAAAGGCGTGTACTGTAATCTCCGTGAGGCCCGGATTGACCGCATTTGCGATACGGAGTCCCGGCCGCCTCTGGGGCAAGTTTCGAAACAAGAATTAAGTAGGGACACGGGCCAGTCAAGACACCACCACCCCCCGCCTATCGTTGGCATGTCCAGGGGGCGTTAAAGCCGACTTTATTATAAAGCAATCCCACCCCACCCCTCCCTCTTCGGTTTTCATGGAAAATGGGTTCCGTTCGGAAAATAGGTTCGGTCGAATACATTTGCATTCTATTACAGATAGCCGCATATTCTCCCGAGAGTTCTTTTCACTGTTAATTTACAACGCACTCCGATAACATCCGGACTGTTCATATATCAAAGATTACATTAATAATAATAGTTATAAAAAAGGTTTTTAACAATACCGCGTGAGGAAAACAACAGATCCGAAATTGTGCATATCATTATCGATGTTGTTACGGTTAAACAAAAGCCCCAAGGTTGAAAAATTCAATATTTAATATAATATGTATATATACGTAACATTCTTCCGACTATCTCGAGAAAAAAATTCATTTTGCGGAAGAATCACCCACTGCGCGTTGTTTATTTGTACAATTGTGTTTACATTTATTTATTTTTTTCATTAACCCTACAACCATTACACCTTTGCTGACTTTATGACTTATTATCTCAATAATTTCCGGTGTTCGTAATTAAGGTGATATAAGGTACCGACCCAGAGCCAACTTGAAAAGAGTTTCGACCTTGGGGGACGCTCAGTTCGATGGAACGCCATTGCCGGCCATACGATTACATGTGCAATATTCCTGACAACGGTGAGCCCAGTATTGCAAACAGTTACCGTTACCTCATCTCATCCCATCCATCGGTTTCTTTGTAAATTGCGCGCAATAGTCGCCTCTGAGAGGCGCTGTTTGAGATAGCCAGTTCCATGAAAACATGTCGAAGCAAGCAGTCCGACCTAATTACTGGGCTGCTATTTTTTCTCCGTGATGGACGAGGTTGTTTATTCCGTCGGTGGCGTCCATTCGATAAGTCATGCTCCTCGCCCCCATTCACTAGTGACAAGGTCGCATTTTTATTTTCTCCACCCTCCTCACAAAACGACTAATATTCCTGACAATTACAGGGATTATACATACATGTAATATATCTTGTACCTATTAATATATATTCGTGTCCACTTTCCTTTGGGGAAGTAGGCTTGAGTTTTACAAATATACAACATAACAGGGGTAGTAAGAAAATTCCACTAAGGAAAGCCTAGGGGGCTTGCTTTCGGGTTTTCCCTAATAGTTTTATCAATATGAGTTAGTGTACTAATAGGAGGCTCTGAAGGGGCCTAATTGCTTGCAAGTAGTCATTATACTCTGCTATCATGATATGATCTCGGCACCAATCATTTTACATACCCTAGGGTCAACGGCCCGATTATAGTTCTCAAGGCACGTGATATTTGGTGACGAAAATTTATTTCAAGAACACAGGCCGGTGTATGGGTTCTCAATTATTCTTTCAGGTACAAATCCGTTTTTGAATCTCCTAATTGCTAAAACGTGGATTGTTGGAATAACATTTTAATTTACTTATTTACCCTTCAAATAGCATACGTATAAATAAATAAATTATATAAATAGGAATAAATTATTTAAAGGAAACGACCATTTTCAATCTCGGGCCAACGTAACATGAAAATAGAAGTCGGCGTATTCAGGCATAGCATATTTCGCAAAAGGAAGACGTTCGTTGTATTCTAAGAAAGTAGAACTCGAAAACGGAAGGAGTTCTGTGTATTGAGGGGTAGCATAACTGGGAAACAGAAGGCGTTCGGTGTATTGAGGGTACTATCCCTCAGCCTTCGAAGTATGGGGTTATACTATCGCTCAATACACCGAACACCACCAGTTTTCGGTGCACGTGCACCCAACGAACTTTAGTTGAGTGCATCCCCGCGCCACCCTCAGTGGGGCGCTAGCGTCGCGGTGCTCGTGCACCAACGAACTTTAGTTGAGTGCATCTCCGCTCCACCCTCAGTGGGGCGCTAGCGTCGCGGTGCACGTGCATCCAACGAACTTTAGTTGAGTGCATCCCCACGCCACCCTCAGTGGGGCGCTAGCGTCGCGGTGCTCGTGAACCCAACGAACTTTAGTTGAGTGCATCCCCGCGCCACCCTCAGTGGTGCGCTAGCGTCGCGGTGCTCGTGCACCAACGAACTTTAGTTGAGTGCATCTCCGCTCCACCCTCAGTGGGGCGCTAGCGTCGCGGTGCACGTGCACCCAACGAACTTTAGTTGAGTGCATCCCCGCGCCACCCTCAGTGGGGCGCTAGCGTCGCGGTGCTCGTGAACCCAACGAACTTTAGTTGAGTGCATCCCGCGCCACCCTCAGTGGGGCGCTAGCGTAGCTGTTGAGTGCGCTCAGTGCGCTAGCGTCGCGGTGCACGTGCACCCAAAGAACTTTAGTTAAGTTCATCCCCGCTCCACCCTCAGGGGGGCGCTAGCGTAGCTGTTTATAAACGATTTTATTCAATGAGCATCAAAGAATCTTTAAAATTAATACATCCAGGCAATGAGATGGATGTAATAGATAATATGGAAATTTTCAAGAACAAACAAAGCAACATAAAAATAAATTCCCAAAGTGCTGCTATATTCACCCCGTTAATATTTCTAATTAACCTCAAAACATCCAAAGTATCTAACACCGCTAGTGCAGATGGCAACAGGAGACCGAAACACGTAATTTACGGTATTCCAACCCCTCGCAGACCACAAAACAGGTATTCTGAACTAGATTGTCTTATTATTTATTTCATCTTATGCTCGCAAAATGGAATCGTTTCTAACTTTTATTGATATCTCCTATAATAACCTGTAATTTCTTTAAGCGTCCCACGGCCGGTTTATTCAATAGCCGATGCGAGGTCTTTTCAGACTGTACTGCGTGTTACTTCGGTTTGTCGGTCATAGAGTGCGGAGATGAGTAGTAATCGTTTCAAAAAAAAATATAAGAAAGAGAGAAAATAGAAGACGAAGACAGGGTTATAAATGGACATTACGGGGTCGTCGAATTGCGAAACGAGCGGGCGAAGAATTAGCTCATGTTGGCCTAAACCAAAAGGGAATTATGGGAGTGCTCATTTTGGAAAGAGAGAGGGAGGAGGATTGAGGCTGAGCGGGGACCGGCTTTAGGCTGTTGACCTCACTTTCCAAGTTCACGTTTACCTACAGTCTCCTATTGTATTTGGGCCGCTCGCTGAAATGCATTCCACCCAAACGAGACAACCAGTGATGATGTCCTGCCCAGTCATCACCCCTGCCGCATATTGGAACATCCCCATCAGAAATCCAGATTTCTCACCGTCTCACAACACCGCACATTCAAAGAATTTGGTAGTTTTTTGGCAGTATGGTGATAATAAATCACTCGGGCATATCAGTTACCTGTGGAGCATGCCGTCTGCACCCCACTGCACCGCGCAGAACCGCCTACACACAGTCGTTTATATAAATTTGATCCCAATAATTGTCGCGTATGTACACCCTGAATGGACTAGATTTCATTCAATTACCGATCTCCATTATATAAGGGCTGAGATGAGAACCTTTGACTTGAACAAAACTCATTCAAATTTGTGCATTTTTTGTATGTGATCGTATAATTCATGGCATATTATCGCTAGTTGATACAGTAGTTTAAGTTATATTACAAATGATTAATTGATTTATAGCTATTCATTTGTTTCCTGAATGTTTACACACATTCACACACCCGTATATGTACGTATAACATCTTTTACGCCGGAATATCTCTCATAAAAGTGTTAAAAGATCGAATGTTGGATTGAATTGATGGAATGTATCCTATGAAATGTACCAGCGCGGGACATTTACCGTGAGCCAGTTGCTCTCTGGCGGACTGGACTTGGACCCAAGTCCGAACCGCGACCTTCAGCACAATCTTCGACCTGGTCTTCACAGGGTCAAAAGGAACACTTTTCGAAATGATTAGAATTTCCTGAGTCGAAACATCTATTTCACCTAGGGATTTATGTAGAAATATAGGGAAAGCGGTCAAATATGAAGGTTTAAGTAATTGGCCGTTTAAGCAATAGGTTATTTTGAAAGAGAAAGTAGAAAATACCAAAATATTAAAATTCTCGATCCGGAACCTTCCTCCGTGGAATGCAATATATGCTTAGGTTATAAAATAAACTGTTTTCTCAATGCGGATCATAAACTGAAATTCCCTCTAAAATGCACCGGGACAACGATGATAACTTTTAACTAACCGGCCATTTGCACATTTCCCCATCCATCGCCTATTAAAAGAAGCTGTTGGGTTCAAGACCATTGTTAAATCTTTGACCTTTTGAGGAGCGATGATAGGAGTGGCCGGGGCCACACCTCGGAACAACCGCTCGGGACAATCAAATAATATTAAACGTAAAACACTATCCGGGTTGAATGCCGACGCCTCCCGAAGACGACAGAGAACCTGGCCCTACCATAATAAACAATACGCAATACCCAGCATGATAAAGATGAGGGGGGATAAGAAAAAGCGTCTACCATTAATTATAATAAAATGTATTTCGATATTGAGGCATTTCTCAAACGCCGGTTATAGGTTTAATTTTTCAATGCAACAAATTATGTGCAGTAAAAAAACGAGTTGGCTAACTGTATCGAATGGGTGGAATGTACGACAAGAAGAAATGTTACGTTGGAGTGAGCATTACGTTCCGAACTCTCTTGAACTTCCAACTCCTCGCACCAACGACGTAACAATAATTTTTAACTGTAAAACATGAATGCAGTAATGAAGTGATATCAGATGACACTCGTATTGAGCACCTGCATCGCGGAAGAAAGTTCTCAATTGCGCTCAGTGAAATGACTCTAGTCCTCGCTAACTGACGTCAATCGAGCGGATACGGCGTTCCGATTCTCTTGACGGCTACTGGGTTTGACTCACTCTCAGAACGCCTATTGTGGAAAACAAACGAGCGAAAATTGAAAGGAAAGAGGAGCAAATAATGCACGATCCGCAAATGCATTTATCGTTTTTCGACCCGGGGCCTGCAGGTGGGAGGCGGTGACGCGAGAGAGTCACGGTGAGCTCCGTCAGGGTTCTCGGTAATACGATTTGCGCAACGTCGTACACTTCCTGTTTTAATAACGCAATCAATTAAAGACTAGTGGACATTGGAGCCCGCCTCGGGCCGATAATGACCGCGCCCCACGCCCTCGGTAAATGGAAAACAACTATAGAGATTGTGTCCACTTGACTTGAGTTTACCTTAAATGACCATTCCGTGTATCTATTCTGTTCTTCTGCCTGCATACCCGCAGATCCCCATACAAATCTGATCTACATTTAAGTAAAACAATATACACTGAATTATCGTACGAGATGATTATAAAATATAAACCGAACTTTTAAATTTTCTCAACCAACCAAAACTTCGAACCCATTAACTGCAAGGTTTAAGGGCCGACTGTACAAAGAAATAGATACTCGAAGCAACTGAATTATTATTTACCGCACTTAAACGTAATCATTTCTAGAACTGCCTTATTTAGTCTACGACTGGTTTCGGCCATTAGCATTCGACTAAAATCATTTGCATCCTGTGAGCACTTTCATTAACCGCACTCTCACTGGATCCCATTTATTCATTCTTGTTTGCTTCGTTTTACTATTTAATTGATGATATGGAAATATATTCTAGTCTCCTATCGCTCATTCGGTCTTAAGTTAGACCAGTTTGGGCTTCTCGCCAGTTCCGACAACGGTTCCGTCAGTAGATTAGTGAGGTACTAGCATGTTGGTCGTGTTGGTGGGGCATCCTGCCTCAAATAAAATCGCAAGAATTCAGGTATCGTATTGAGCGGTTAAAGAGTAAAAATTTGAATCGAATATGAGAGTAAAGTATAGTTAACATAAACATGTGAATGTTGAGGGGAATGCTTAAAGGCTGGACAACTGTCGGTTAAGGTTGCTGTCGTCCTGTCCGGTATAGCTGTGTTTGAGTCGTCCTTCACCCGAAGCGGCGTGACCTTTCTCTTACGGTTATTAGCGCCGTTTCCGCGTTCGTGAGAACGCCACATCACGGATGTGTCTCGGCGAGGTTTTCCCAATTAAGAATGCGTACAGCTCTCTCGAACATAGGAGAAGCAGTTTATTATTAGGAGCGTGCCAATTAGGATAAGCCAGCCTTATAAAACTAAAAAAATAATATTATTATTTCCTACTTGAAAGTCAACTCGTTGAGCTGTATTTCTTTTCACTCGATGAAAGTCTACGGACGGATGTTTGCTATACAAGCGGGGGAGATTCAGACCTTCTCAAGCCCTCCCAGACCTCGGAATTAATATATTATACAGGTTGGCGGCCACACCAGCATATGGAGGGTTAACACGATTTGTTGCTGATTCTGTCATTTCCGGACTCATCCAGTTCGGCTTTTATACCGAATTTCTTCAACACTTAAAGTGAATCCCGCTGAATTATCCTTTAATTGGTGTGTTCTCTTGCAATCCAGTTGTCGGCAATTGTCCAATCGGCGCCCCAACAAAGCCCAGTTCGGATGAAGGCCTCGTGAAACACAAATGGAGACTGTTAAGAGTGAGTCATCCTATTAAAGCGCGACGGGCCCCCAGCGTCTATGCCTCCTGGCCGGCAATTAATATTAATTTAGGGACAGGATGTGGTCGCATACCCATTCTATTTATTGACCCCCTTTATCAAACAACCAGACCAATAGCGCTATGTAAAAATCAGCATACATATTACAGTATCGTTGGCAGCACTTTTGCAAGGAAAAGCCTACAATTTCCCCAATACTAAACAGTTCCTGCCTCAAGTTTTCATTAGATCACAGTTTTCTAAGGATTAATATTTTTCTGGTGTCGAACGAAACTGGGAGCATAACAGGTTGAAATGTCTGTTGACCAGATGTTCCTTTTTTGCCTGTTGAAAAAGACCGACCAGTTTAATTTATTATTATGAAAATTATATGTTTTTTAAATGTTGAACAGTTTCTTCAAAAAGATTAGGTAAAGATTTAGGAACACGGTCTTCATTATTTAATTCATAATCGATTAATAACTTCATAATATTTTTAAAACATTATGTTCGTACATAATATTGATGTTTCTACAAATTTACCTAAGAATAAGAGCCATCAATATATACATTGTGATAGCATCAATGTTCCATAAATACAGTATAAGTAATTATTCGTGTCATTTAATATTAATTAGTAATTTTTTTAATCCTATGGTTTATATTTTGCAGTTATAAGTTAACTCAAGTTAACTGGAGCCTCTTGCATGAATCCTTACGTGCTTCTGCATTCCAATCTGGAACCCGAGGGTACGGCAACACGTCCGAAACTTGAGCGTGAAGATTGATTATTACCGTATAACAAGTTAAAAAAAACGCGACAAATTTGGAGGATATAGCCATTGGGCGAAAAGAGGAACTCTTTCCATTGGGAGGCCTTGATATTTGTCCAGAGACTACGACCTCTAGATCCTATAAAACATTGCCATGTTTGGAAGAACGATCACTTGGTTCTTTCCTTCTGAACGCTTTAGACTGGGATAAAAAAAAACATTATTATATAAAAGTCCCTCACGAGCCGACCCGGCAATAACTTCGAGGGAAGTGAAAATTCGAAACTAAATAAAAGGAGAAGCGTTAACAGGAATTTAGGAGTGGACAATTCTGAGGCTCCCTCTAATTGTCTTTTTTTATTTTTAGCTGTTCATACAGAATATGTATTCTGTAGGTACATGTGTTCTGAATACAGTAGGTATTCAGGAAGCCTTAGAAAGTAGAAAAATAATTTAGTTTTTGTAGGTTTTCCGATCTTAAAAAGCAGAAATAGTTTATGTCTGCATTTATATGTAGTTTTTCAGTTGGAGAATGTCATATTCGCTTTGAAATATTTCATGCAGGTTTAATACCGTAAAGCTTGAATAATCGAGAAATGAACTGGTTAATCTCTGCTAGCAGGATCACAATGCGTCCACGAAAGAGCATACATTGCTAACATTGAGCATTTCATGAAGTATTTCACTGTAGCCAGTATCATTAACTGTCGACTTACCAGTTCTTCTCGAAACGAATGTAAATAAATGGTTATATTATGTTAATCAAACCTAATATATATAGACAATTGTTATTGCTGGAACAGTCGGATCATAGTAATAATTATGAAAGGTGGGTTGGTCACAGTGGGCAGACTAAACAGTAACTTTGTCATCATGGCGACCAAAAGAAAACCTCTTCATCCTGCGCAGTCTTCTCGACTTAATTTTAGATCTCCTCTCTCGGGTGAAAAATCGGAACCGACAAGAGGAACTAAACCGACCGCAGAGCCCTCGTCCATTGCGGACACCTTGTTTCTCATTCTCCAACACATATGTAAGAAAATTGTTTTCGTCAACACTAAGCACAAAATCCTGGTGTATTTCGGTGTAGTTTTTCTGTTGTCGCTCATCGCTGACTTCGCTCCTGTACCAAAATCATTTTTCGCGAAGAAAGACAATATTTTCAATCTCTACTTCGTGAAAGTGGCGTGGGGCTGGACCCTGTTGCTGTCGCTTCCGTTCGTCTCTCTTTCGAGTTTCACTTATTGCTGTGGAAGAAGAGACAAAGTGGTGAAACACTGCAGCAGACTCCTGATCGCCACTTTATTCTGGTATTTCTGGGTAAACCTTTACAATTTCATTGAAAGCATCTATGGAAGGTGCAATGTCAAGGAAGCTAAATACCAGCAGAGGTCTGCCTGCCTTGCCATAGGTAAAAATTGGTCCAGCATCGATATATCCGGCCACTGTTTTATACTGATATATAGCACACTTGTGCTTATAGAAGAGGCACGTGCCATAAATTATTGGGAAGGCATTAACGATCTCATCAGGGAAGAAAGTTATGCGAGGTTGATCGAAGATAAAGCTAGCAGGCCCTTGAAATGTCTGTCACCAGAGGATCTGGAAGCTTTAAAAACTTACTATTATAAATTTTCACCTTATATCAGAGGACTTTTTATCGCCATTACATTTCTTACTATTTTATGGGATATAATGTTGCTCTCTACCATCCTTTACTTTCACAATATGCTAGAAAAACTCATCGCTTTCGGTATTGCTGTGGGCACATGGGCTTTCACTTATCAACTTTGGTACCCAATACCGAACCTTCTACCGCCTATGCCAGGAGAGGGCATGTTTAAGTATCAGGAGCCTAAAGTACAAAGAGAAGTTAAGATGAAACCACGACCTACAGTTTCGTCAAGAGTTCCCGGACCGAAGTTTATGGGGATGCCTCTAAAAGTTCCTACTGAAGGAAAGAATTCTACATTGTCAAATGATGACCAGCCAAACAACATTATGTAACTTGGGTTGCGACTACTGCCTTCTCTACACATAAAACACGTGATTGCCTTTTCAATTAACTTTCATTAATTAAAGAAATATTCATCAGTGAACTGTTATGTATTGTGCAATTTTGAAAATGAGTGCTACATATGTCAGACTCTTGGTACAATTAGGTAAGTTTCTTGTGATATAAATATAGAGTACAAATAGTCAAGAATATTACTGAATTTGCATTATTTTTATCATCAGAATAGTGTCAATTTTAAATTTATTTAAAAATAATTAAAAACATTTATTTTTATAATTTATATATAGGTACTGAAATATTTACATGATTGGCATTGTACTTTCTAAATATTTTGACTTATTAAGTAAATGTCCTATGATAGTTTTATTTTAATGCAGTTGGTTCTGTTAATATCACTGTTGGTAACAGTTTGATGGTAGTGAAAGACTTCTGTTTCTTATTGATGGGTATAATAAATAAGAACTGTGAATAATCTATTTCAATATGAACTTGCAGTTGACATTAAATCTGACAACAGCTCCGTTATCATTTTGAATAATGGTTATCTTGACTGTCTATATAAATACCCATATAACAGTTATCGAATTTTCTGTCCTTCAATGTTGCATGATCTTCAATAAATTGTAACATAAATTTTATTTAAATCCAATAGTATGTCATAACTTATTTAAACTTATTTCTGTTATAAGGAATTTAATATCATTTTGAGAGGCAGGTAATCTGGCTTTGATTCTTTTATTTCTTGTATAGGGATTTATTTGAGGATTTAAGGTACAAACAATGTTTTTGTTACTTTGTTATCTTATCATGAAGATACAATGTCATTAATCGATGTTACCTATCAAAATTATTTTCTGTGCATGCACTTTTCCTTTACTTTACAGGGTTCATTAAATATTTAAAAAAGACAAAACAGTTATAACAGACAACACTTTATTATAAATGTATTAATTAAATATCATTTAAGAATTAATATATACATTTTGTTTTCATTATTACCAGTTAATTTAAATGCACATTTTCAAATTGGGGATGATTGTGTAATGTATATTACATTATTACACTAGTATTTTATAAAATTTAATGCGAATATTTATGCTCAATGATGCATGACATAAACTTGTGCCTTTATGGATTATAAGTAATTACTTTTTCATGACTGTAACTTTACTTCTGAAGTAAGGTTTTATAATGTTTAATGTTTGTTGTTCATTTATTATTTAATTTGGCTTATTTCATACAAGGTCTGTTGTATTTATTTAACTTATTAAAATACATCTATTAATTGTTTAACTTATTGAAATATATGTTATTATTATACAATTTATCTAATTCATTTCTCAGATGTTTCCAAATGGTCAAACAAAAGAATTAAAAAAGGTCTTGTCATTATATTAGAAAAGATCAACACTACTTTTTATTCTCATTTTAATCTTGGATAAAAATTTATTTTTTAGAATTGGTTAAAGAAAAGGGGCCATATTACCAACAAACCATGTTGATATATCAATAGAATGAATCCATTAGAATTTTTTGTTTTATTTATTTCATAGGGACTTAAGGACTAATATTAGAACAATCTGCACTTATTTGTTTATTTATGTAACTTATAAATGATACAAACACCATTAATTTTTTATTACCCATTTAGTAGATTAATTATATAAAAATAAATTCAACAATACCTAAATACCTTGAGTCTAACCCCTGATTGATTTAATTCAATGTCCATGTCTATGAATGTCATTCAACTTGAGTATGTCATTCCATGGATTAAGGTCTTCAGGTGGAACATGAGGGAGGGCATAGTTTTTTTATAAGATTCTCTTTGTTTGACTCTGGAAAAATATTTGGCCAAATTGGGTCGTTTGCCATTGGTCCAGAATCTCTCTTCCATCCCCAAATTGTTCAACCTCTCTAGGAGGATTGTTAGACTGATATCAGCCACAGTGAACTTATTGCAAATCAGCCACTTCTCCGAACCTGTAGCAAATGTGTGAAATTATTCATACAAAACATTATTATTTTGAGCTATTTAAAAATATTTCTACCACTGAAATGTGTTTCAGTAGTACGGAAATGGCATTAAGCGAAAACGGTGTTATAACAAAATAATTTGTATTGTTATAAAGTTTATAATAATAATGGCTATAAGAAAACATTTAAAATGGTAGTAAAGTTAGTAATAAATAAGCAGTATTTAAAGAAATATTGTTCTACTACATTTACAGTATCTGTTAATAGGACAAAATCACAGGGAGGGAGGAAATATTTTTATAAAAAGGCATGTTATGTTTTTTTCATGGGAACTTTTATACAGTTTATTCCCATGACAACATTTAAATCCCTTTTAAACACTTAGGGAAGTAGTGTTACTCCTTATTCAAGTACCTAATTTGGAGTTTTAAATAAATATGAGAATGAAACATATAATGTGGTTTTGTGAAAACACTTTATTATTCCCATAATACAGATACAAACAGTACACAATATTTATATAAGTATTATAGGCACGTTTCACCATACTAGTGTAATAAAAATAAATAATATAAATATATCTTACAACTAATAACAGAAATAAATACACATGTATGTACAAGTGATATTTAAAAGTGGCACATAGAGTATCATGAAATATATAAGTATGGATATAATTTAGTTTAGTCTGATATAATTGAGCATCCATTGTTATTGCACATCTTTTCTTAAATAGCACAAGACTGGTTATTGGCTTACCCTATGGTAACTAAATGTAGTCAAATGTGAAATTTTGATTAATTTTTATTTATATGAAATTAATGTGATATAGCAGGTAAAATTGCAGGAGTATCGTTAATTAATATTTTATTTAAGCCATGTGAAATGCCATTTTCTCTGATATTAACAACATAAATAATAAAAATGTCACTTATTTGAAAGTTAATATCAGGAGGTAAAAGATTTTTTCTGCAAATTAATATTTACAGAATATAAAAGTAGTTATTGCTTACTAGCAGATATTAACTAAAAGCTAGAACTTACATTTTAATTTATTACACCGTACAGATATATATTGTTTTGATTAACTTAAAATAAATGAAATATAATATCACACAAACATCAATAGAGCACTCACTCACTAATAAAAACAGTCAAGGCATTGAGGACTTTTAATTACAAAAGCTAAATAGGGCCTTACCAGGATGACTGTAGATATGACTGGGTCACCCAGATATAGAACTGATAGGAAAAACTTTCCTGAGCACACACTGCCTAGAATTATTAATACAAAAATATTTCAAACTAAGAATTTCATATATAAAAATGAAAAGAGCCTTTTTACACCTATTTATTCTCAAAGCACAAATATATTTTATAAGAGATATTCGTGAATAGTTGTGTAACCATAATTTTCCTTTGTAATTTGATATTATGCAATAAATAATACGAACAGATCTTTAATCAGTGTAGTTCAAAAATCGTATCTATTTTTTGATGAATTTAAACCTTTGAGTGAAACATTGACTGAAATGCTCTCCTCCTTGTAGGTATTTTTCATGGGAACACTGGTTACAAGTAAGATGGACCCATCAGTACCATTTTTCAAATAAAATTTTTAAAAAATCACGATTTTAACTAGGAACCGCTAGAGCGTTGTGAGCGTCCTCAATGCGTTAACTTAGGCCGGTAGAAGAGGTGCGTGGGCAATCTAGTGCGTGGGAGATTGATGCGGAAACGGCCTACAGTAAGCCGGTGCACCCCATGTTACTTCATTTTTCTTAACTTCTTGTTTCCTCTCGTATTGCACTTTGGCGTGGTTCAATTCGACAGTCGGACCACCGACTTTGAGGCCGGAAAGTTTGGCGGAAACGGAGGTCTTATGGGAATTCCTGCACCTGCAAGGGTCGTGTTTGTCCAAGTAGTGAGCCAGAGTGTCCCATCCTCCGCCCACACGGACCATCACGTGTTTCCGTAGCAGTCTCACGAAGATGAGCACCTTGGTATCTCCGATTCGGTACTTGCCTTCGGAAACTCGGATCATAGGAAACTGCGTAGGGCATTTGCACAGTTCCACTTGGACCCTTACCATGTCGTCCAGGCTCTTCAGATCGTTGGTCACTATCTGCTGTTTGGCCGAATCGGTACAATCTTCGGAATCGCTTTCGCTGTCGACAGCTTCCTCTCCGTCCAATCCTCCTTCGACCGCTCCATTCTGGCTCCTGTTGTCCGCAGCGATTTCTTTGTCGATCTCCTGCTCCATAAGAACCAACATCGGGGCCGGCATACCTAGGCGGGCGCCTTTCCTCGCCAGCTCTAGCAGGCAAAGAATTACGTGTTTTTCGTTCTTCAACATTATCAGGTCGTCGGTCTCGAAAAGTAGACACTCTATAATTCCTAGAGCCTTCCGGCACCAGGATATGAAATTGGAGACGTTGTCCCGGGCGAAGAAGGTGCCCTGTTTAGCTCCGGAGAAGTACTTGACTGGAGGATACTGGAGTACGCGATTGGCCAGATTGGATTCGCTCTTGCCCTGGGATTGCCTCCAGGCCGTGTACCTCTCGGCGTAAGACCTGACGTTGTTGGCGTGGTCGCACAGGGCCACCCCGGTGTCCAGCCTGTCCCAGAAATTGTCCGCCGTTATCCTCAAGTCGGGATATAAATTGTCCAGCCATTCGGCCAGATCTTCTTTCATCGCATAGAGATAGTCCTCGCTGGACTTGAACGGCCTCAACGGCCTCTGTTCTACCATCACTGCCATGGTCGAGGGCTCGGCGAAGCTCTCGGTTCGAGTTCGGAAGTTACACTGAAGGCTCGCACGCCGAAGTCATGGCGACCGCTAGGAAGACGGGGCCCCTTACCGGAGTGGGAAAATGGAAGGTCGACCACGAGCGGACGACCAAAACAAAACCATATGTGGACAAGTTACGCGTACGGGACCTTGAGCGCGGTCGACGGAGCCGGTTCGATTGGGGTGCCGCGTCGTATTAACTGCCGGTAATAATACGTTTTAATGGAGGGTCTACTTCCCGCGGGAGAGTCGGATACGTAAGAGAGAATGGCCGAGAACTAGGCGCTATCCCGACACTGACTGGTATAAATGCCGGTCCTCCGTTAACTTGAAGCTCGAGCCTGCGCCCCACCACCGCCGCCACCACTGTGCCCCCCACACACCGACATCGCTGCACACTCGAATAAAAATTAATTCCGGAATAATGAACTATAAGCCGTCAGAAGAAATTATCCGTGGCTCGACGAAACTCCGAAGTCACTCTATACTTAGTCTGATAGTTTATGAAATAGTTTAAGACGACTACTCCCCATAATAGTTGTAATTTTCAAGCCATGCAAAGTAAATTTACTTATTTCTACCTAGAAATTATTTCTTTTCAACTAATATTTACCCTACAGAATACGAGAAATGCCATGTTGACTTTCAAACTCGGTATACGAGGAATTTTTCGAATATCTTTCGAAATAAATTCATGAAAAGAGAGGTTGCAAAGCGCGATGACGGATAAAACAATAATGTTCACCGTTCAATTAGTAGTTAATTTTAAATGTATTGGCATGCTCAGGTATTTTGGTTTAATTTGGTAAATGGTAGTTTCGTCATTTTTTCAATGAGAAAGTAAATGTTTTATCGCTTTCAATCCATACAGACTGAGTTAATTTCTATTAACAATTTTAATCAATCAAATCAGTCAATTTTAATTGACAATTAAAACTTAAAATCGCTCGTGTAACACAATAACCCGAGAAAATGAATACGGGGCTAGTGAACTACAAGCCTCCCTCTCCTGTATTACACGTCATGGGAAAGACTACGAGAAACGGATTCCTCGGAAAATGACTCAACCGTTTCATGTTCTCTTTTTTCGAGTTGGAAAACTATAGGAATTGTTCCCGAGAAATAATTCTCTCAGAATGAACTTATTATTCACCTCGAAATCGGACGCCGAAGACGGAAGTCGGCAATAATAGAGTTCTTAAGATGTGGGAACCGAATACTGTAAAAACGATGATTGCGTTAGGGAAAAGTCCGTTAGCTGCTGTAAATTGGAATTAATAAAAGTGTGTGTGCGTGCGTGCGTGTTGTGTGTGTGAGTATAAATACACAACACATATTTCTTTCTAAGGATATCTAAAATCTTAACGGAAGTGATCATTCAAACCGTAATTGCATTAAATGAGAGACAACAGTTCTTACATTTCACCACTGGAAAGACTGTTCTTTTCTACTCAGTTTTATGATTCTAAACTATAATATGCTAGATAAGTTTTTACGTTTTTAAAACTTTATGTGACCTAGTAAACTTAGAGCTTTATAAAAACGTTTTTTTCACGACTGCCATACAGTTATAACGAAAATGAGATGTATCACGAATATGTACAGGGACAGTAAACACCATTGAAGCTTTAAAGTTATTATAGTTATGGTTGAGGTAAACCACCTTTGAGTTTTATAATTATTGTTTTGAACTATGCAATTTTTTTGTATACCCTGTATTTTTAAACAGGCGCAGTGTATTACTTGCGCTCCTGGGTTTCTTAATTTTATTGCAACCATACAAATTCTAATTGATTACGAGCGGTCTAAAATAACTACAGATGACTGTAGAAGTCACTTCGGTGGTTTCATAAAGCCACCGTTGCTGCCTCCCGATAATGTTAAGATATAAGACGCTTCCCCGCGAACCCGGAAATTAAGAAATAGCTCTAACCAATAGATATAATGATACAGGAGGCCAAAAAATGTTAAACAAAAATTTGTCTCTATTTTATTTTCCTAAATCTGTTGTTCAAATATTGAAATAAATTAAGGACAAGAAGGTAAATAATTTAGCTCTAAATTTGTTACATTATAATATGTAATACTAATGAACATTACAAAGGTTACTGAAATTTATAGGGATAAACATTGGTTAAGTCTATCAAGCTGAAATCTGATGAATAAATGAATGAACTGTCTAGTTATGAATGTTTGTCCCGAGAAATTAACCATATTTCTGATTAATGATTTTTTTAATATTTAGTTTTAACATGTGCCATGTGTATTATTTCCCATAGAAAATATGATAATGCATGAGACCAAAAAAAATTCATTTTAAATCATTTAAACATACAGTACAACTAAAATAGTGCTATGTATTTCTAAGAGGAAGATGTGATAATGCTCTCGTACTTTCAGCTGGGTGTTTCTGTAATTCTCTATTTTATTTTAAATGAGTTAAGTTCAGACCGATTTAACTGATTCTTTGTTATATTATAGCAGCAGGAGTGTGTGTATGTAGTGAAGCTGTTCATTATTTAATTAAACAAAAATAAAGCTATAGCCAGTACAAACCGAAAATATGGATCATATTCATTCTAAAAATTAAAAAGCTCCACTTTTTATTATAATGCTTTAAAAATGTTTTTATGTATAGTGTAGAAAACTAATTAAATATTTCCAGAGTTCAATTCAGAGTTTGTACAAGTTCTCTTTTTTATCTAGTGCTGAAAATGAAACAACACCTGGCATAAGACCTTGTCTGAAATTTCCTAAGTTGGGAATGTGAGTAATACTCCCACTTGGATCAAAAAGGGTATCGCTATTGAGAGACCTTGTCATCCTTCTAGGGGTGATATTTGTATCTCTGTTAGGTTGAGGCATACTGCTAAAACTTTGTGTACAATGCAGTTATTTTCATTTTATTTTTTAAATGTGAAACAAATTATGTTACTGTTAGATGATATTCTGGCCATGGAAGCCAAAATATAATCCAAAAAATTATTTTTTACCTATTGAATGATGTTACCTAATAAAAATTATCTTTCACCAACATAACTAATTATGTAAGAAATCAAATAGTTGTAAGTTGTAAAAATGTAAATAAATATTTGGAAATGGTCTTTTGTTCAAGTCTACCAAATAAGGTGCTCTACCAATTTTAAAGGGTATTCAAGAAGAAGGGAAAATGACAAAAACGGTATATTTCTTCCAAGATGAAATTCTGACAGTGCTTTTAATTTCATAATAATTATTTAATGAAACACCTGGAATTGCTTAAAAAAATAAACACTTCACTGTTTCATTTTTTACAAATTTTTGAATTTATATTATATGTGAATACTAAATTATAATGAAAATATAATTACAAAATATTTTTAAAATCATTTAATTTAATAACTATACATAAAGTTCTAATTTCATTTAAAAGAGCATAGATATATAAATAATTTGAGTGTCATCATTGTCCAAATAATTAATGTTGCATTAAGAACAAATATTATTTATCATTAAGTTTACTTTTATAATAATTAAAGTAATACTTCAACGCATATATTATTCAAATGTCCGTTCATGGGGGAAAACAAAGTCAGGAAGTGTAACAGGTGTGATTTATACTTGGCATTGATCAAAGGTGTGTAGTGAGAGCGGCATTGGGTAAATGTTCCAAGGGAAAGGTCAACACATGGCGCTCAACGATGGGGATCTTTAAAGCAACTTTGTTATATTCCTTGACAATAAGAGTATGTTGATATTTTTAGCTTTGAATAATTCATTCCCCTTCCATTAATATTATATGTTCCTCTAATCAACCCAATAACTTCAAAGTAAATAAATTATCCAGACATTCGGTCTACTTCCGGTCTTTTACAATCTGACATTTGATAGCAGCTAGAATTTATGCAACGTAAACAGGCAGTGTTAATTTAAATACCTTTCATTAAATTAATGTTTCATTGTCATACCTAACATAAAATATTGTCATAGTTAAACAATAATAATTAATTGTTCAGAAATACAAATTAGTCAAAATTAACATAACACACCAGTGAACCCAAACATCATTATTTTAACACTAGAACTTATGCAATCAATGCTAAATATTATTATACTTATATGAATGGATTACAATACCTTCATTAGAGGCAAGTTGATTTTCAACTTCAGTGAGTACCTCATCGATTTTATTGAGCACTTCCTTGTAAGCATCTTTGTTCAGTATTTTTTCACGTAGTTTATCTACTTGTTCTGCCTTGTTTGTGAGCACTTCAGCAATTTCACTGTTCTTTTCAGATAATTGTCTCAACTTCCCACTTGCCTTTTCACTCATTGCTATAATAGAATTAAAGGAATACAATTTTGGCTCAAAACACTGTTTATACAAATAAGTACTGATATAAAATTTTACCTTTCATATGCCAGCGTACAGGAAGTATGAATGGTAATTTAGGGCTCCTCGTGAATTCAGTATGGTGGAATGATCCAACTGTTAATACATATATTGGCAGGTCATTTATTATATTATTCAGATGTGTGTGTTTCTCCAATATGTCTTCTCCTTCTTCTGTTGGTAGCAACCGTGGGAAATCATCTATAATTTTAATATTAATATCTTAAATCTCACGAATAATTAAAGCAACATTAATTATTGTTTTAAATAACAATAAGTGACTTTTATTTAGAATAAATTTGAGAGCCCATATACATAAAAAAAAATAACAAACATTTAATGTAACATAAATTAAATGCAGACATTTCTGTTTAACGCATATGATATGCATTAAGCTCAATCTAATACATCTGTTCTTAACATCCAGTGTACATTTCTTCACTGACAACAACTGGCACTTCAAGTTATCCCAATGAACCCGAACATGTGCCTCTAACCACTGCAGAACTAGTTCTGAATAATTCAGCTAAAGTATGAGCCAATCATAGTATCTAATAACTTCTATATTTTATTTGTATAAATAATTATTTATAAACTACTAATTTAAAATGATTAAGCAATTGTAATTAAAAAGCAACATTTGTAATTATAAAACAGATATCAATACTTGACAATATGCCTCAAAATACCTAGACAATGAGCGCAAAAGTATTCAAAGATCTTAGGTTGTAAGTACAGACACATTGAATGGTATTACTACAATCAAGTTGCAACACAAGTAATTTGACTGTTGAAAATCATTCATTCTGTTTTCATTCTATAAATAAAATACATATAGAAACCATATATATATATATATATATATATATATATATATATATCTATTCATATCTATTTATTCTATAAAAGCATTAATTTATTAGAAATGAACCGGAACAATTCATAGACTGCAAATAATCTGTAATTAATACAAAACCAGCATTCATTAGAAGTGATCCAAGTGTATGAATCACTAAGACTCAAAACACATTCCAATAATTAGATAAAATTAATCAGGGACAATCTAGCAAGATCCCAAAAAATTAAATATTACAAAATTATAATTTACCATTGTATTTATCCTCCAAATAATTAATAATCCTTGCTGAATCAACAATTATTGTTTCATAGTCCTTCAATACGGGTACTTCCCCCCGTGGATTTATTTTCAGGTACCAACTATGATACTGTTCTCCATTGGCAATGTTAACTGAATGCACATTGAACTGCAACTTTTTTTCATGCAATGCCATCAAAACCTGTCATAATTTAAGGGCTTAATTATTACGAATTAATAACAGTAATAAGCATGATTCATAACCATGTTGGTTCAAAAAATTATCTATGAATTTGTTTTTTAAAGGAAAAGGCATTGAAACCATTATCAAAGATCAATATTAACATTAATAATTATAATACAGCTTATACATTATAAATACCTTTTAATATGAAACTTTGTTCAAACAAAGGGTAATGCCCTCATATCCTTGAACTTCTAGTGGAAATATCTTTTAACAGTATGTATGATACACGTTTAATTTTTAACCTTAACATATTATTTTATTATAAGGGAATACATAATATAATAAAAGTGAATAATTTTAATTAAACACTTTATTAAGTAAATTAAACAAGTATTAGGTATCAGTAACAGAAAAACTACATTAACACTACCTTTTTAAATTATAAATATCTTTTAAGAGAGACAAAATGATACTGCGCATACATGGTTAATATTCAGTATTTTTAATATCAATATAGCTTTGAATTAGAACAAATTTTGTGCAGATTAAAAGTTTGTGACTTCATACAAAGCATTCAATCCTGCTGGCACAAACTAATTCAATCCCAACCCATTACAATATAAGGTCAGTACATACAAGTAAAATATAACTTCATACAATACAGTTAAAATTTGTTCTTTCCACAGCCTTCATTGGGTAAGTTATACTGACATTCACATTAGACAGAAAATGTGTTATATATGGAATGTGAAAATATAAAACTTGTTGGCTATTTACACTTTCAAAATAAAACAATAAGAGAACTCTCCGTGATTAAATATGATTTCTTTTTTCAGAAAACATATGCAAGACTACTTTATTGGGCTAGCTGTCGAAACCCACCTTTCCACAAACTGGACATTTCAAGTACTTAATCCGCATTTATTTAATATATCTTTAAAATTAAGGGCTCCTCAAGATATATTAATGTTGTGCAATTAATATTGGACTGGATATCAAATCAAATATAAAAGCCTTAAAAACGTTCATGGGATAACAATAAAAAATAAGAAATAATAAACAATCGAAAAAAGAAACTGTATGCATCATAATTTCATTGACATTATGCACAACATTAATGGAATCGCAGGAAGAAGTCAAACCCATCATGAAAAAGCTTATTCACTTATAACTATCAGGCTTAAAAAAGAAGTATCGTTTAATCTTCAGGCATAGGAATGATTTTTCCGTCTTGTTCCAAGTAGGAATAAAGACCCTGAAGGCGCTTTCTGATTTTCTTCTGATCGTCGAGAGCACATCCGAGAAGGGCTGACTCAAAAGCCTTGTCAACTTGACTATCAGACTGAGAAGAACAAGCGGCCAAATATGTCTCACACTTAGCTCTGGTTCCTGTAGCGTCAATTCTGAAGTTGACCACCAGAGAGTCGATGAGTCGGTTCACTTGAAATAAAGCTTCTTCCTGCAACCTGTTCCTGTCGGTACGCACTGCGATTTCTATGGTCGTACACCTGGTAGTAACTCTATCTATATACCTCTGTATATCGTCGCGGTCAGTTTCCTGGAGGTCGTTCAGTAATTCCGAATTTTTTATAGTGTCCAACGTCGTGAAAAGTGAGTCTCTCTTTTCTTCTAATATCAAAGTATCCTTTCTTAATCGCTCTACGAGAGCCTCGACTCGATCTAGTAAGTACAGCAATTTATCTTTCGATAATTTGTTGTCGGTATCGGTGGCTTCTTCAATCTCCGGGGCGATCTCCATGTTATCATCCATCAAGGCCGGAAACAAAACGAAATTCGCTTGAAAAATAAACAAAATAAGGGTTATC
This sequence comes from Lethocerus indicus, assembly GCA_019843655.1. Lineage (NCBI taxonomy): Eukaryota > Metazoa > Arthropoda > Insecta > Hemiptera > Belostomatidae > Lethocerus > Lethocerus indicus. The sequence goes on along the minus strand of JACDQD010000005.1, from coordinate 17,723,442 downwards.
CCTAAGGCCGACTTCAAATACGACAAACGAGGTTGCACACTAGGGAAGCTGTATCACACGATAACTAGATTGCCAACTCGACAATCGAGACAGCACTGGCTAATACCGACTAATATTATGCGCATTCGCCACTTCACACAATCAACTCAAAATATTACACTTTCGGTTAGTTCTCCGTGTATAAATAACATGTGTATAAATGCACTAAATTCATTAACAGAATAACAATTTTCAATATATCACTTACACAATTATTATTAGAACTTTACTCACAACTGTTACTCTTTTACGTGTTTCAAAATATTTTCGCTATTAAGGACCATTTCATAGAAACAAATCGTAATTAAAAATAGAGCCATTTATTTATAGAACACTTTGAAGGCCATTCATGAATAATTTACTACGTCAGAAAGTATATTATGTAAACGCTTTGTGCTACATAATGTATAATTAAAATTGTTTGTAATTTTTTTATCGAGTTTTTATTACTTCGCCAGATCTTAAATTGCCTTCTACGAAGCTCAGAAGAATTGGTCAATTTATAATATTACGAATAAATGGCTGTATTCATATTTGTTACATTTGTTTTCCGATGTTTTATCGAGCTACAGCATTCTTTATATTTTAAGATGAAGTGTTAATTGTTACTATGTTACATCATTTCTTTCATATTAGGTGCACGGGCATTAGTAAGTTCACACTTTTGTTTTTTCAAAATTATTTTGGATTGATATTTTGGAATGGAGAATGTCATTGGTAATGGAATTAATTTGGTAATGGGGGATTTTATATTTTATACTGTGGCCAAATTAGTGATAAAGGAGTTGACGGGAACGAAACAAACATTCCAACAAAAGCAAGTTTTATAATTGGTTATTGTTAATTAAGTTTTTAAGTTAAACACTAGAGTTTTTAGTGTATCTCCATTCCTTTACCGAAGAACATACCACATAATAAACAATTCCATCACAGTTTCACAATAAAAATTATCTCCCACATCCGAATATATTAATAAAGAGAATGGAGGGCGTTAACTGCGCAGTCGTGCTTTGCTCGGATTAAGTATATTGGAAAAATGTTTAAAACATTCGTTGTTATCAGGAAAATGCATACAGAGTTCGATGACCTGTTAGGAACTTGTCCATCAGCAGGGTCAGGTGCCCGACCCACTTTTCGAGGATTCGCAAACCTAAAACCTATCATAATTGTAAATTGTACGAAAAACATACCTTCTGTCCGTAGAACGAATAACTGTAATGGTAGAGCAATAGGACATTGCGTTTTTCTTCGGGAGTGATACAGCTAGCTTCTCCAGTGGCCATGACTGTGTAACTGAACTCACCGCTTTTATTGAAAGTAGAACACGGGGAACTCGTAGAAAGTGACAACGCACCCTTTATGCCATCGGACTAACAGAAAAAAACAAACCGAATAAACTTAATTCTAATATACTAGAGAAGTGTATTTACTTGCTAACTAACGGCTCAGTCTTAACGGCAACAGTAATGGTGAATAAAATATTTTGATCATATAGACCGCGGGAATTAATATTTTGATATAAACATTTTAAAACATGTTTGCTATTATCTATTTTGTACTTATTAGGTCCACATAAAGTGTTAGGTGAATTATCATGTTTTATATTAGTTTTTAAAGACTAAATGATTGACTATTCACTTATAAACGAATCTGTCAATTCTTAAATTAGGCCAAAACTGAAATTGATACAGAAATAGGCTGCATTAATGTCAAAACTCTTACTTTAAATCCTAAAACATTATTTACTATTACTCCAAAAGAAAAGGATGCCAGTTCCTCAAGGGAGTTTCTAACAAAGCAGGAAGTGATTATCATACTGCTCCAAAAGGGAAATCACTTAATACAATCTAGAAAGGTCCCTCCTTCTAAGGTCTGGATATGACCTTACCTTTTAGGGAATCAAGGTCTGACCTTGACATGCTAGTAACTTCTCCATTCCAAGGTATAACATTTTTTTGACACAGAGCCAAGCAATTTGCAAACTGTAAAAAACTATTTTTGGTACTAATAAAAATTTGTTTACGTACAAATAAAAATATTTTTAACAATAACTAATCTTTGGTTTCTACCTTTTACATTTTTTCTTTTTTATTATAAGTGTATCATATTATAGGTTATAACAATTTTTTTAACTAGAGATGAATAGAGATGACATAGTCCCAATGCCAAAAAAATTTGAATTTCTTGCAATCTAGTATTTGTACCATGAAGTGATAAACATGATTTTTGAAAGAACTGAAAATGCAGGTACAAAAGCAATAACAATGATCACACAATACTAATAAAGTGGTCACTAAAAAAATATAATATTTATTCATTTTTCAAAACAGTTGAGGAATTGGTTTATACAGAACCATCAGATACAGACAGTTTAGATCAAAACCAATTAAACCAGTGAACACATACAGAACAATATTTTTTTAATAAAGAAACTAATATTTGTATTACATACCATGTATAAAACATAAAGGCAACAATTTAACTCCAATTAGTTTCAACTAATAAACAAAACAAACAAGTCTAGTACATTTATCATATATTTTTCTGATCCACAATAAACTTTAATACCGGTTTAATAACTTTATACCAATCCCTATAATCAATTTTTCAACAAATGGTTCTACAACATAACTACAGTCTACATGTAATGAGGTATCACAACTTTAATTGTGAATGCTTACAGTCACTTTAATTTAGTTTACAATTTGTAGGCTTTTGCACAATGTAAGAATGAATGTTTAATTCAACAGATGTCTGAATAAACAATTTCAATCTAATGGAGATATGTTAATTAACAACAGGATAAAAATATTTCAAATGGGCCTTAAAACTGAGATATAGTAAATAAGATTCATAACAACTGGATTTAACAATAAGTATAACTAACAAGAATTGAAATAAAATAGCACAGCCAGGGAAAGCAGGTAATATTTTAGATAAAATGCTCGAAGTCCAGTTTAACCGACAATTGTTTAAATGACAAGAGTGAAATCTTTCTACCAAAAAAATATTTAAGTACACCAATTTTTTTATATACAAGCAGAAGTACACAAAGGGTAATATCCAAATTCCATAAAGCTACCACCTTTAGGCAGAAGGACTTGGAGTAATTTAAAACATAATATAAAATAGGCTAATCAGATTTCCTGGAGAAGTATATTGCTCCAGCTACAGTTGCGATGATAGCAGCAGCTCCAATAGCCATTGTTTTACACCCTATCAATGTTCTGGCATGGAAAAATGCAGTGGGCATTGTCTTTCGATAGGAGTCCCTCAACCTGACACGGGAATAATATTCAGCCACACTTGGTCTCTTACCACCCTCCCAGAATGTTTGACTCATTCCAATGAGGTACAGTCTCTCAAGCAATACTGTCAACCCTATATCAGCCACCGTGAATTGTTCAGAGACCAACCATTTTTTGGCATCTGAAAAACAAACGTAAATTAATAAGGACATTATTCTTATTGTAAGAAAGAGGGGTAGTAATATTGTAGAGAACATTAAATGGAAACAAAGCTCCATATTGACTGTGAGTGTACTGATTTTGGTTATTAACTAAAACTATCTCCAATAACTATGGTAACATATTGCAATAAAATGTTTGCTAATATATTATGCATAGTTCAAAACTGAAAGAATCCCGGTTTTTTATTTTATTTCGACACTTCCCTATTATTTAGCAACTTTTAATTGTAAGGTTTTGCGCTTTCTTAAAGTTGATGTATATGAACCTCAAGGCCACTTACTTTTTAGACATTTGCATCTATAATGTCAGTAACATTGGAAATAAGGAGAGTTTAAAGAAGGGGAGATGATGAAAGACAAAATCACGGGGTTACATTATAAATATAGGAATACTTAGAGATTGAGAATAATAAACTTTCAAAAATCATAAGAAAATGAAAAAATATACCATATACTTTTATTACTTCTCATAATGCATTCATACAATTATTTTACATTCCATTATCTAAAAATAAATTCAAAGTTTTTAGTAATCATATTGGCTTCTACTTTCTTCAGAGTTTAAAAAAAAACAGAGCATTATAAAAATTGATGAGAGTACCTTTGTGTGAAGTTAATTGCTCTTCAACTTCAGTTAGCATGTTATCAACTTCTTCAAGGAGTTTTTTGTACCTCTGCAGATCAACAACAAGTGCATGATTCTTATCATGAGCCTCAGCTTTTAGTAGTAATGCTTCTTTGGCCTGAGGGTTGGATTCAGCAATACTCTGAAGTCTGGTGCTCATCTTCGCATCACTGGCTGTCCAAAATATGAAAAAGGCCAAGTCAGAAAGTTATGGAATTATTATAAAAAAAACAGGGGGCTACTTATGGCTAAAATTAGTAAAACAAACCCACCAAAAATGCTGGAACAAATATGATACCTGTAGTGGTAAATGTTATAACCAATCGTAATAATGATAGTTGTAGATTTCATTCAAGCACTTGGTTCATGCATAATGAGTTAAAATACATTATGGTTATTGGCACATTCAACCACATTCCCAGACCACTGATATTTATGGAGATGTATATCCACTATGACTGATTTTTGATTCATTCCATTCTCTTTGGTGCATCCTATACTTATGATAGCTCATTAATCATTTTAAGTATCTCAGGGCCACCCATCTAAGGAACAAAGATGTTCAGTTGCTGCTAAGCAAAAACCTTCTCAGGGAAGGAAGCTGCCATGAGGAAGTGGATAAACTTCAAATTATCCCCTATTACTGAACTTGATATGTACTTAACTGAAATTTATAATTAGAGAGATGGCTATTGAGAAGACTAGCATTGAAGACTCAAACATGCATCATTTTACGTATCAAATGTACCAACTGCCATTGAGTTACGTAGCCATGAACCCCACTTAATCTATGGGGTACCTAATATAAATGTGGTATTTCAAACTTTCCTCAGGAAAGAACACTCTTGTGACAGTCATAAATTTATTGGTGCAATTCATTCAGGGTAGCAGTTCTGCAAACTGAAACCTTTCAAGTGTAAGACCTGTTGGCATGAGCTTTTCTCTAGTTAATTATTTAGAGTATTGCACATTAAAAAGAATCATTTAATAATCATTTGCTATTCTCACCTTTCATGACAGCCCGTACAGGGGCTATGAATGGAAGTTTAGGTTTGTGGACAAGTTCCTGATGGTAGAAAGATCCAACGGTAATAACATTGGCTGGTATTTTATCGATGAGATCACGAAAATGAGCCACTTTCTGACGGATTTCAACTCCTTGGTCCAATGGAATGAGTCTTGGAGTATCCCCTAATGAATGTAAAAGTAAACTGATTAAAACTATGATACACAACTAGAATGCTTATTTAAGTATAATAAATACCTATTAAATATAAAAACATGTACAAATATCAACACTAGAAACAGCATAAAATTCTGTAATTATGTAATTGATTTCACCAACTACCAAAAATGTTACATTTTGCTTTATTCATTAATCATACTGAATGACCCATAATTTCCAAATAAATATACAATTTTTTGTGAATGTGAGGGCTAAATTCCAGCTTGGACTACAATAAAAGTAAATGATAGTTGTGAATTATAATGGAGCTATTAAACAAAATCAATAGCTGCAAATATGAATCAAATAGTTACAGAAAATCCTTTGAAGGAAGGTTATTAGGACACCTTTATCACTGAGGTTATACACTTAATTCTTTTGTACCATAATTAAATCTAGTTTTCAATAAAACATACCATTGCTGAAGTTGTCTTCTAAGTAATCTATAATTCTGGATGAATCTGGAATAATTTTCACACCATCCTTCAGAACAGGGACCTCACCTCGAGGGTTAATTTCAAGAAACCAAGGGTGATACTGTTCACCTTTTGCAATATCAATAACATGAGTCTTATAGGACAGTTTCTTTTCATGAAGGGCCATTAACACCTGTTTGATAAGAAGACATTTTAACGACAGTATATAATTAATTCTATTTAAGTTAAAAATAGTGGTAACATCAAAACTTAAAAAAATAATTCAAGTCGAGGAATCATATCAAACTGAATACGTTAAAAAGACACAGTTGGGCTTCAACTTTTATATTTGATCAAATTAACTGTCACGAGTAGATGTTAAGTATGGCCGCAACAATGAATTATACATTAAAACTTTACACGTGTTATCACCTTTTGAGCATAAAATGAATAGTTGTGGAAATATAGTAACAGGCCATTTTTATTTTCGTAATTATTACCGGGCTTCATGTTCGAAAACGAAAATTAAAATGCACTACTAATACTCCATTTAAAAAACAATCGTGAATTGTGCCAACCCATAACAAGTAAAATTCCCCTTCGTTTGCATTAATAATACAAGATTGCTTCACCGATAGTTCGTTTGATTTGTTTTTGTTCTCAAAAACAAATTTGTTTTGATTTGTGTAAAATTCTCATAATTGCATTTATATTGACCTTTTGATATCATTAAATAAATTATTTGCACATTATGTACAACATATTGTGTATTTTAGTTATATAATTCATAACACAATAAATGAGTATGGATAATACAAATAAGTAATTTTCATAGAGTAAAATACATATTGTATATAAAGAATGCATGTATGCAAGAATTGTGTAAAGCAGTAAATACAGTAAAATTTTGTTCATTGGACCATTGGAAAGGACAAAAAACATGAAATATAAGTGTTATTGTTATTCTAATTTTCCAACGTATTGAACCATACTTTGTGCAAGTATATATTTTTCTTAAATACTGTTTTAGGTTTAGGATATTAATTGTCATTGTTATCTATGAAACCTTTTACTGAGGTAAAGGATAACAACTCCATTTACCAATTTTATAATGTAACAATTCTAATGTGTTAGAAGAAATTGCTCATAAAAAATGACACCATGTTAACACAAACATAATACATTAAAAACTAATAATGAATTAATTAAAACTATATAAAAAAGTATATTTAATTACTTTAATTCATACGTATTATTAATTTACACAATCCAAACAGTATCCAAAGTAATCTTTACCATTTATTATAGGTCAATAATATTGTCATTTTAAGTGTTTATGTAGAATTTTATTGCATTATATCAAATCAAAGATAATGACTAATAGCATAGTAAAAACATATTTAATAAATATACTACATTGTACAGTTTTATATATAGAGCATCATTACTTTTAATTTTAAACTTATTTTATTTTAAATATACAACATTCTTTTTAGAAAAAATTATCTTTGTAATATTTAATGAAGAATTATGAGACAGTGCGAAAAACTGTCTGGTTACCTCATATTGTTTGCAGTTGTAGAATTAGTTATTTCAATAAGATATGGTTCATGGTTTACTTTCTTAATAAATGTTCACATTCTGTGCTAATACTAGTCAGAGATTTCTCCCACATTTCATCTCATTCAAATATAAGAAGTGATAAATACTCCATCAGGTAATTTAAGTTTTGCATATTAATTAAACGTCGTCTATAATTTGCCCTTGTTGGGCAGCATAAATCTATTAATATGCTATTTATATGTGTTCAATTTCATTGTTTTAAAAGATTAGCTTTCATTAAAACGGGAAGTAAAGTAAAATTTGAATAGAATTGATTACAGTAACATGGGTGTGAATTGCAAATGTGGATTATGTATGAAAACATTTCCAGTAATTTATGGTAATCTAAAGGACAAGAATTAACAAAAGGAATTTTACAAATAAGTAGATTAAAAAATGTAATGTAAGGAGTTAATTAAATGTGAAATTTAATGCCTGTTTAAGGTCTGTTGTACTGAATGGGAAGTACATGGTTATTTTTTAACATTAATCATTTGTTAATAAAATCATTTGTAATTTTATTATGTTTCTTTTAAACATTCTCTATTTGAATAATCTGATGGATTTAATTGGTAATTTTAAATAGGTAGTAATATATTTCAGAGAACAAGCATTGTTTTCTATAATCATAATGATTTCTAATTTAAAATGTATTGATATAAATTAATATTTAAATTGATAAGAGATGATGATTTATTAAGTGATCGTTTTGAATTAATTTGCTTAAATTAAATCATTGGAATTTTATGTTTCAATTATCTTTTTCAGGTGTAGTAGTCTTGCTTGTTAGTGTTTCATAATCAACTAACAAAAAATACTACCAGGGCTAAACCAGTAACCAGTTTTAAACCTCAAACCACATGACTTTCCTAGTACAAAAAAAATTCTGATCATTCAAAAATATTGGTAACATTTAGTGCTTTTAGTTGTGGGACAATGATACTTCAATTTGATTGGTTTGAATATGTTGTATTTTCAATAATGCTTGGGTTATCAGCATTAATTGGAATTTATTTCGGGTGTCTAAAAGGTGGCCAAGATACAATTTCTGGTTATTTATTAGGAGGTAAAAAAATGCCTGTGTTTCCCATCAGTATGTCTCTTATAGCAAGGTAATATTTTTACAACCACTATTTTATTGAAACATGGCTATTCATAATTAGTCAAATTATTTGATTAAATTTGTATTAATTTACTCATTTCTTTTTATGATTTAAAATTTATATGTTCTAGTTACATATCTGGAATTACACTATTGGGCATACCATCAGAAACCTACCTTTATGGAACTCAATTGTATGCCATTGTTTTAGCAAATTTTATTGTAACAGCAGTTATACTAGCATTTTATTTGCCCATATTATATCCTCTTCAATACAACTCAGTTTTTGAGGTAGGAAATTCTTTTACATTTTTTTTTATTATAACCAGTTTTTAATGGCCAGTTAATAATTACTACAATTACAAGTATTGTGACAATAAATTTTTATTTTTACAAACAGTATTTGGAAAGAAGGTTTAACAGTTCAGTTCGTCGCATTGCGTCTGTCATGTATGCCATTTTCTTGGTAAGCAATACTACAAATATGTATATATATATATATAAATAGTATGAAGCATATAAATATTTCAATATGAAAAATACATTATTTAATTATTATTTTGCAGTTTACTTACATTCCAGTAGTTATTTATGTCCCAGCTTTAGCCTTTAATCAAGGTATGGTTATTAAGTATTGTTCAGAAACCTATTGGATGTTTTAAATCATGAAACTCTTTTTGTCTACATTTTTAATTTATAATTTGTTAATTAATATTTTCAGTAACTGGAGTCTCAGTGCAGAAACTTGCACCAATTGTGTGCATTTTATGTATCTTTTACACAACATTGGTAAGGTTTAAATATTACTAAATCTGAGACTATTTTTTATTATCCCTTACATGACATAAATTAATACTTTTTTCATTGAGCATTTTACAATTATACTTTTGATTACAACCAATACTAACTCAATTCATTTTAAAATACATTTTTAATGAAAGCATAAGTGCTGATAAAATTGAAAACTACATTTTAAATTTGAGACTTCTTTCTAATCACTTTGAAATGTTTTAATTAAACCCAAACTCATGAAGTATATTATTTGTTCTGCAAATACTTTGATTAGGGAGGATTGAAGGCTGTTGTATGGTCTGATGCGGTTCAAAGTTTCTTCACAATATGTTCAGTTGTTGCTGTTACAATTATTGGCTGCCAAACAGTTGGTGGAATTAAAAATGTGTTTAAAATCAGTGAGGAAGGGCATCGACTTGAGTTTTTTAAGTAAATTACCTCATGTTTAACTACATATTTTCAATTATTTAAATTAAACATATTGACATTTCAATAAAAGAACAATATATTATTTACATTGCATGTTTGAAATATTAGATACATAAATTTCATGAACATGTAAAATAATTACATAATGATCTTTTTTATTTCTTAGTATGGATCCTGACATATTTGCAAGAAATACTTTCTGGACTGTTGTAGTTGGATCTAGTTTCTCATGGTTTTCACTTGTAGGTCTTAATCCGGGGACTGTTCAACGATTTATATCACTTCCAAGATATAAGGATGCTTGTATGTGAGTAGATGTACATGTGTTAAATTTAAATGTATGTTGCAGACAGGTACATTCCTCAATTATAATTTTTATTTATTTTTAATTAATAATTTTTTATCATTCACCACGTACTGATTGCTATTTATGTAGCATACATTCCATTGTAATGTTCTGTGTTTTTAATTTATTAAAACTTTCAATCTAATAAAATGATTAATTTTCATTAATTTCAGAGCTGCTGTAATATGTTGCATAGGAATAACATTCATAAAATCTATCACCACCATGAATGGCCTCATCATTTACACTAAATACCATGATTGTGACCCAGTAAAAATGGAGGTAAAATTCCACAATTAAACATTTTTTACTATCGTAGTACTGATTTTACTATAATAAAACAAATTTTTTGTGTCAAACTTCAAGTTAGCTCATTAAAATGTATAGGTTATTGAGAAATCGGATCAAATATTGCCATATTATGTAATGGATGTAGCCAGGGGTTTCCCAGGTCTTTCGGGGTTATTCATTTCTGGTGTTGTAAGTACTGCATTAAGGTAATGAGCTATAAGTTCCATCCTGTAATCTGATGACATAATATAATTGTTAATGATCCCTTTGACCAGAACAATCATAGATGTTTAAGTAATATATTACTCATAAATTTCAGCACCATGTCTACAGGTCTCAATGTTATATCTGGAACAATTTATGAAGATTTTCTAAAGCCTTGCTTTTCAGAACAAATATCTGAAAATAAAGCTAGCTTTATTATGAAATGCACAGTTGCAATATTAGGATTAGTATTTCTTGGAATGGTTTTTGTTGTTGAAAAAATGGGAGGAATATTACAGGTATATACACATTATTTTAGACATTATGTTGTAGTTCTAATTTCATGTTCAGCTATAAATAACTAGAATGAAAAATGATAAAAAATGCCAGGAACATTAATTTTTCTGCTACATATTTCTATGCAATCATATTCTAAGAATAAAACCTTTTTCCACAAAAGCTAGAACTATAGCTAGAAATTCTTATTTTAGGAGTAAAAATGCATAAAATATGTTGGATTCTTTTTTGTATTATGAGGACATCTTATACATAATTTAAGAGTTTTAGATCTAAAAAATTGGAACACAAACTATAGAATTGCCACTTCTTATGCAAATATTTAAAAAAAACATTGTGATAAATATTTTATTTTTTAGCTTGCTATAACTTTAGGAGGACTGTCTCTTGGTTCGATCTGTTTTGTATTTTCATTTGGCATGTTTCTCCCATGGGCAACAGCTAAGGTACTTTTGTACACATTTTATTGTGTTAAGTAATTACTCAAAACCCAATTGAAAAAAACCTAAAATGTGACATTCTTTACATATTTATATTCTCCAGGGTGCAATCATTGGTTCAATTTCAAGTATATGCTTCATGATGTGGATAGTAATTGGAGCACAAAATGCAGTAGCAAATGGAGATATAAAATATCAAACAAAAGTTCTGAGTGTTAAAGGTTGCCCCATGAATACTACATCACTGAAAGGGTTTAAGTAGGAAACATTTATCATAAAATATAAGATAAAAATAGATCAAATGTAAATTGTCTACTATGGTGAACAACAATTAAATAGCCAATTTATTTCTAACAGATAAATCCTAATAATCCTCTAATGAGGATTATAACATAGCTATTTTTGATATATTCCAATAATTGCTGATTAATAATCTAGCATATACCATTTTTTCAGCTCAACCCAATTTGGTCATGAAGGGTATGGTACTCCAGTGATTTTTTCAGACAATGTATCATACATCTACAGACTCTCCTACCTACATTACAGTACTGTTGGATTTCTCATTGGATGCATAGTGGGAACACTTGTTACCATGGTTACTGGAACTCAAGACCTTTCTCAATTGGATCCAAAGTTGATCATTCCACAAATGCGTAGATTTATTAGGACTGAAAGAGTAAATAAGGAACAGTTGACATTACTCACAATGCGCACTACAAGCAATAAAACTTGAGGTTTATTAAAAAATGAACTAAATCTTTATGAATTAATAAAATCACCAATATACAACTAAATAGGAATACATACAGCATAAAAAATGTCCAAACTAATATTTGACTAGGCCTGATTGTCCTTAAACATTACACCCTATGAATGTACAAACTTTTTGATGTATGTGAATAATTTATCATATGGTAATTATCATCAGTTTATCATATGGCTGATAGATCTAATTAACTAGCCTTAATTATCATCAGTCTGCTTTAAAATGGAAAACCCCATTTCCTTAACATGTTTAAGATTCTTAAATGTGATATATATATATATATATATATATATATATATATATATATATATATATATATATATATACTATACCAATGAAAGTGAATACTTTTTTAATAAAGGGAATAGCAAATAATTACTCATTTTGCAATATTCCTGAGTTTAATTTTTGAGACATAAATCACAATTTCCTGCATTCACTACAAATTTGTCTTGTATTAATTTTTACAAATTCCTTTTCTTATACTTTCATTATAATTAATAATAAAGTTCTGAAAAATTACTTCCATATGAAATCCTTACTGTATATTGCACTGTTTTATAGCTTTTAATGCAAGCTATTTTAGTATAAAATGTTATTTAGAAGCTACATTTTTGGTACATACAAATTTTCAGAACTCATTTAAAAATTAAGCCAATTTAATAGTTTTGTATAAATAATTTTCTAAACAGTAATAATTCTTTTGAAGAATTATTGTACCAGGTATAAATATATTTAAAATTCATAAAAAATGTATGCCCTATTTAAAAATTATAATCTAAGATGGACTAAGAATTATTTACAAAAGTAGCTTAAAAACAACATATAACAAATCAATACAACTTGTATATTGAGCAATTAAAGTTTTATGGACAATTTTCATATTTCCTAAAACCTCCAGTTCCCCCAAAGGTATTTAAGAATCACACAGTGATTTTTGTTAGCAAAATATAATCTTTGAAAAATGGTCATTCATCTAATACATATAACTTAAAAGTTCATTCTCATATATTTCCTATAAATATATATCGAAACAAATAAATTATAATTTTTCTTTAAACATATGTACAAAACAAAATATTCAAAATAGTATAATACTATATTTGTTATTAAGAGAAAAGTATCTAAACTTATAATTCATTTAAAGCAGACAAATTTATTTTATTTTAATCCTCTATGGTTCAAAGTTCAATTTCACTAATAACAATATAGAATTTTAATATTTCCATTTTATTTGCCTCATAAATTAATAAATGTACCTACTTTGCACTTGTAATCTTAAAATGAATGCAAAAACATTAGAAATAAAAATTGTAACAATGTTTGAACTACATTACTAAAATATTGTACTTCCTTAGAAAGTCAATGGAAAAAAATTTGTCTGTAGTGCTAGTGATTGTTTTTTAGTCCAGCTTCAATCAAATTGTAATAATCAAAAAGTTAATCCAACTCTCAAAAACTAAAATAAATTTAAAATAACAAGACAACACAATTTATATAATAATGCTTGAATGTTACTCTTTTTCTTAGTAGTTTGCAAATCTTCTAAACAGCAATAGTCTCAAAGTTGTAATACATAAAAATATTTTATTATTTTATACTTAGTGATTTAAATAAAAATTACAGGAAAGATGATTAACATATAATAAAAAAATAATTACCTAAAGAAAAGAACATTTAAAGCAAAATATGAATTAAATTATGAAATTTGAAAGCATTGTTGTTGGAAGAAATGAAATTACCCATATTAGTGGGCATTATTACCTACATTGAACAAATAAGGTTTTGAATAAACAGAAGTACCATTTTTAAAGGGGCTAAAAACATTTGTAATGATACAATGGTATTCTATTTTTTCCATCTTCATCCACTAATTTCATTCATCCACCTTGAACAAATCTCTCAAAGGGTTATTATGTTTACTTTCAATTCAAAAATAAAAATAAAATGATGCCTTTTATATCACATTTTAATAGAAATTACTATGAAATCATAAAGTTAGGAATATAGCTGTTTTCATTTTGAGCCTGATATTTCAAGACAAATCTCTGAAACAATAACTGAAAATTACATGATTGTCTTACATCATTAAAATAGAAATAAAATTGAGATTAAATTAACAACTTTTTATATCATAAATGTGATCAGTTATATAATTAGAGAATTCAGTAGGTTCAATAAGTGCATTCTAATAGATGAACTATGTGACTTGATTTTTCCTGTTTTAAACTATACATTTATCTACTTAAATGATTATGAGGAGTGAAAAATTATTAACAGTTAACATAATTTTCTGGAATGACAGACTGGAATGATGTCAAGAATGTAGTTTCTCATCAAAACGTAATGGTTACAGGCCTTAACTATAAAAAAGATAAGTCAAAAGACTTATATATACATATTTCACTAAACTTTTATTTTATTATTTATACCAGGTAAATATACAAGGGCACAAATATATTACACAGATAAATATATAAGCCCTATGAGAGATAAAAACTACAAAAGGGGAAGATGAAATTAAATGAATGATTATTTATAAATTAACAAATGTTTCACATTATAAAAAAAATTCACAAAAAATGATGTGAAAATTCATTAAAAAGGTATCCTGGTCTTGTGATTACTGAGATAACAGTTCTGTATAGTTGTGAAATGTTATTTGTGCTTTTAAATAATATATTCTTTAATAAATAATATCAGGTCATCCAGGTCGGAAGTATCAGATATGTTGATTTTCCACCCTACATATTTGTAAGCATACTTCCAAAAGATACACATTTGTAACGGTACAAAGGAGTTGTACAAACATATTCATATCTAAAAATAATTCATCTGTCTTTTTTAATTTAACTACAAACTTTCCACTTTTCATTTTTACCCAGAATCTATTTTCTGAACAACATTAAACATTAGATTTAATGGCAGCCATGACGATTGTCTTTTTCTATTAGTATGTATGTCTAAAACCTGCTGAAAGCCTGCTGTTGGGGAGCTATCTTTCTTAAGAGATCGCCTTGTATTAAACTGTCGAGGGCTTTCTGAACAGAAGGGTCATTCAAAAGTGGTGGTGTTGAACCAACATTTTGAGCCTGAGGGGTAGGCTGTGCTATGTGCTGTTCTGGAACACCTCCAGTTCCAGTCTTATTAAGAATGTTCAATATCCTATTCTGAAGTTCAGCTTCTTGTGTTGCAGTTTCACCTGAATCAAACAACAGAATTATTACAAAATTAAATTGTAACAACTATTATTTAGCGTATACATATAGGCCTGCTTTGAAGAAACACAACAAGAAACAGGTTGAATGGTCAATAATTAAACCAAATGATCTACACAACCTGCTTAAAATAATGTAAACTTACATGGCATACAGAAAAGGAATGTGATAAGAAGATATTCTATATAAAACACAGACCTTTCTTTGTTGTTCATCATTTGACAATTAACATGTTCATCACAACATAATTGCATAAAATAAGTCCAAATAAAACAACAACAGTCACCAAACCTGTTTCTTTCGTTATATTAACATTAAAATGAAAACAAATAATATTATATTTGTTGTTTTTTATCATTATGAATAAAATACAAATATTATAATTAACTGCATTAACATATGCCTAGTTCTAATATCACTTACATTCAACAAAATGATATAAATAAAGAAAGTCATAATTTTTCATCACTAATTAAAAAGAAATTATAATAATATACATTATATTCCAATTAATCTGATACATATTAAATATTAATATAATAATATAAAAACAGAGGTGTAAAAACACACAATAAATTATGACCCTACTTTATTTACTAATAATGGTTTTTATAAATATTTTGCTGACCAGAATTGGCAGATGATATTGGCTCAATCCTGAGTTTCTCTTGTGTGAAGAATTGAGCAAGCTTCTCATACTGAACACCAGTTAGCTCTTTTCCAGCTAAAATTTGTTCGATCATATGTCTTATGTTCTCAGGAGGAGCACTTTTTCCACGTTTCTCTTTGCACTGACGGATGTAAGTATCGAAATTTCTTGAAATTAGTGTAACTGCATCTTCCACTGGCATATTTCTATGTTCTGTTGAAAAATATTTAATTTTTAATTTTATGACATTTTGTTTCTTTTCATAAACAAATAAAATATTGTAAAATATTTTATTTTTAACATAAAATTATTACACGCTATAATTACCTTAATTCACTGAATGTTAAAATGCTATGGTTTAAAAATTCTTAAATATTTCTCTATATAATATAAAATGCTCAATTAAAGTTGAATAGTATTAAAAATACTATGTACTATATATGGAAAGAATATTATTTTTATATTTTATAATAAAATATTTTGTTAAAAATGAGCATGACATTGTATATTGTTTTGACTTATACTAAACATTACTGTTTCTCAATATTTTATTCCAATACACATGAAATGAAAATAAATAGCTTGTTATTTTGGCTAATGGGTAATTACAAGAATTTCCTTCAAAACCAAATAAAAAATCTGATGATTATCTTAATAATTAGAGCTTTTTCAGTTATTAGTACTTGTGAAAAATAATATTGAAAGAGTTATGGTAATTACTCCAACAGAATGGACTACACCAGAAATAATAATTATTAATAAAATATAATCACCTTGGGGAAGTCCATGAAGTATGTGAAGAGTCAGACTCCTATGTTGTTGGTGTACAGGACTAACAATAACTGAATAAAGAGTCCCTCTGCTTGCAATATTTCCAAGAACTCTGGCCATTGGAACTTCCTCATTAGGAAATAAGACATCAACAGTGAAGCCTAGACCTTTCAACTTGCGTTCAATAAATTCTCCATAATCCCTGGATAATAAAGATAATTTTTATTGTTTTGTCTGAAATATTATTTTTTACACTATATTTTATAAATTATTAATTTTTATCCATAAATTAGCAAATTTCACACATCGAATTTTTAAGAATAAAATTCGCACATTTTTTACAAATACTTTATATAGCAATAATATTTCATCCTCATGATTGACATTATAAATTCTTACATGGTATATGTTGTACAGAAACTAATTACCATGACACTTGTATATATGCGTTAGTCGATCGCTTTAAATATTTTCACCCAACAAATGCAGTAACCTCATTAGCAATTTTACTATAATTTAAATTTATCACATTAGACTATCCCTGAAGAACCAAGTAAGAATACAAAGATCAAACGATAAATAATTAGATAGACATACGTAATTCCTTTATTAAGAACAATGATTTCTATATCATTGACTCTTTCTGTGGTAGGAGTGGAGAGTGTAGATGGCTGTTGAGTTGGAGGTCTAGGGGGGGCTCTGAGCGTGTCAGGCTGGGGGCTCCTGAACTGGGAGCTGTCTGCGACTGGGGGTCCCCTGTTGAAAAGGTTATCCGGCTGCTGGCCCCCCCCCCACGAGTTCTCTCCTGGTTGGGCCCTGAACGGCTCTGCTTGGCCCAGCTGTCCTCCCCTAAATGGAGTGTTGTCGGCCCTAAAAGCCACATCGGGGCCTGGTGGTCCTCTAAACGGGCTTCCCGCTGAATTGGCTCCTCCTCTGAACGATTGGTCATTGTTCATTCCACCAGTCCTGTTGAAGTTGTCGGTCCCTGTGGCTCCAAATCCCCCTGGCGCTACTTCCCCTTGACGGAACGGATACTGAGAATTGGTTCCATCATCGGCTCTTGCTGGTTGCCTGTCGCCGAGAAGTGAAGGGCTCCTGAAAGGTGCTCCTCCTCCTCTTCCTCCCCGACCTCCTCTCATATTACCCATTCCTCCCCTGTTGGATAAAAATATAATTCTGTTATTAGGATATCTGAACAAAACGATTTCTGTCTGTACTTTTTAAGAGACTGCATTCTACAATAGTTTCTTTATCACTGTAAAGAAACTTACTGGAAATCTCTTGATGAATCTACGTCATTGGCCCAAAACCCTGTCCTACCATCATTAACCCCTCTATTTCCTCCCCTCCCTATTCCGCCTCCGGCCATTCCGAAGTTTAAAGTATCCGACCTGAAACACCATTATTTGTGTCCAGACAAAGCAAGGTACTGAATTGTAATGAACTGTTTTTATGATGAATGAAACAAAATTTAATATGTTTGGAAATATCTAACGATCGATTACATACTTCATTATACTTTACTGACACCCTAGCATATACTTTTTTCTTTTTAGAACTATTTATTTCAGAGAACCTAAACAGAGAGTATAAAATTTAATTTATACTTTTCCTCACTTTTAAGTATTGCGGCATTAAGAATTTTAGATCTTTCAACTTTAACATACATATGGCTTAACTAATGCAATGGATAACAATCATCTTTTTAAAAAACCACATACAAAAATAAATGAAAAAGTGATAATAAATAGCTACTGTGAATTAATAATATAATTACACACATTTCTGTATTATATACAAAATTATAGTCTTGTATATAAAATTGTGCAATGTAATCTAGATAGAAACTACCACAATTTAAAAACAATCATTTTAAGTCTAAGTAAATTTATTATCATGTTGTACTATTTGCTTACCTATCTCTGTTATCTCGAATAGGTGATCTTTCTCTTCCTGAATCAGTACCATCAGTTGGTGCCTTATTAATCATCTCATTTCCAGGAGCCCTCGCATACTGAACATCTACATACATTATTTAAATAAACTTAAATGTTGTACTTGACTTTAAATTTGTATGTTTTAAATGAAGTGCAACATAAAATAAAATATTTTACCTAGCTTCTTTCCAAAGTAAGTTTTCCCATTTTCCTCACTAATAGCCGATTGCGCAGCCTGTTCATCTGTATACTGCACAAATGCAAAATTCCTATTCAACCGAATCTCTATAACAAAAATGCCATAAGTATATATATGGACAAATGCCAGACATACGTAACTGGAAAATCTATTTGATGCAGTTGGCTTACCACAAATTTTCCCATGTTTCGAAAATATATCATCAATATCTTTGGACTGCACATTATGAGCTAAACGACCAATATAAATTCTGCAGTTTTGTTTGCTGCATAAAGTGTTGTTAGAGTTGTTCATCCTGAATTTAAATGAAGAACCTACAATACATATCTGTTGAATAACAAAGTTTTCTAAGAAGGTATAAAGTGATCATTCGGATACCAAAAGTATAAAAAGAGATTTAAATGACTTAGCTGAACATTATTTTAATGTGACATAACTGAAAAAGTTTTTTTTTAAATGATAACCGATATTTTAAATGGTGTAATAAATAAATAAACAGATACTTAATTTGAATATGACAAAACTTCAATTTCATTTAATTAATAATCATGCCATGAATATCGATTAAGGTAACAGAAAAAGAACATTTATTAGAAATATAGTCATACCTTTTAAATATTAACTATAGAAAAAGTTTTCGTTTCAAACATTAACCAGAAGCCAATTGTGTATCATTTGAATGTTTTCGTGAAATCACTAGAACACTTCATCACAACTCATTTCCCTTAACACCGAAACAAAACAAAGGTTTCTTTAGTGTTTAAGTCTTGTTCGTTTTAACATTTGGTTTATAAACCAATTAAAATAGTAAGCTACCGCTCAAAAGAAACAAATACAAAACAACAGGAATGCAGTCCGGCTTTTACTACTTATGCTGTCAGTGTTACCACTCTGAGAAAATGGAAGTATCCCATCGGAACACGGGTATTAAAAAAAGATCTCAAAATATTATAATGTCTTCACGTTCTAATAATTAGAATGTTTTTGACGGAGAGCTCTAATTGTTCAACACTCTAAATGTAATAAGAAAATTCAAGAATTCATTTTTGAATTCAAAAATAATTCAAGAAATATATATTGCAAAATCTTCGCAACACGTGGTTTTGTTACTTCAGGTCTAATATTCAAATCTTAACCTTAAATGATAGTAACAGGAAGTTGAGTACTGCCAAATTAAGCATAAAAATGGCGATAATTTTAAACATTCGCTGTGGTGTATTACTCTCCTCTAAGAGTTCTAGGGTTAATATTATTTCTAGGTAAGATATCAAATTTATTATTTACTCTTCAAATGTATTATAAAAGCAGGGACCTATCAAACTGAGAGATTGTTTTGGTTCTGGAAGTTAATTAATATATGACGCTAAATCCAGTGTATCATGACACAAAATTAATGAGTCAAGACAAAATATGTGTGTGTGTGTGTGTGTGTGTGTGTGTGTGTGTGTGTGTGTGTGTGTGTGTGTGTGTGTGTGTGTGTGTGTGTGTTATGTTCGGGGCTAGCTATTGTATGAAGGCTTACGCCCATCTTGATAAACAGGATCGAAAAATTCCCTTCGGGGGCATTTTTAATGGACCTGGGTGGAGCCCATTAATTGTTTTGTTAATTTCAATTGTAAATAACATTCAGTCATTGTTAATATTGTGGTATGATATATCAGATGTGAATAAAAGTAATTATTTTTTTAAAACTAGATAGGAACCAGAGGGACTTTTGGAGGGACATATATATATATATATATATATATATATATATCCATAGGAATGGGTATTTCAGTTAATAGAAATATACATTACTCTAACATATAAAACACATATAAATAATTAAGTTTGCTTAATAGCATTGGCTAAGGCTTTTAAGGAACTTTTTTCCTCGTAACCCATACAGACTGATATTTCAACAACTACAACTGGTACATTACTGGGAAAATACCATTATAGCGTAGTCAGGAAAAGTTTCTCAATCCCCCCCCCCCTCTATACATATTAACAAGAATTGTAGTTTCAGAGCAGTCAACTCAAGTTCTACTGACTGCTTTAACCTATTGAAACTGTCCAAAGGCTTTCCAGAACTTCTGGGAAATATAAAATACGCAGTTTGATTGTGCCGAATCAAAACATTTTATTTGTATTAGACTGAGGTGCGGATGGGTGCGAAATTGCTCTAATTCTCAGTACATGGTTTCACACTGATAATTTGACTGCAGGCGTCAGATCCTCAGAACCCTCCCTCAGGAGGGACGACGTCAGATCGGAGACGGTGACGAGCTTCGGAGGCTTGTCCATTTCAATAAACCAGGAGCTGCCATTCTCTCCGTGCTTCAAAGCGTGGACCACGCCCTTTGCAACGCTCTGCGGCCTGCAAGTAATGTGTCTTAATCAGCTTTAATTATAGAATTTAACAATGCATGTCAATACCCTACTGGAGCAGAAAAATATGAGCATTAGAGTTCAGTCTGTTGACGGAGAATCAAAATAATTTCGTTCAATTGAAACGTAGTCGTTTACCTTTTTGTCAGTAGCAGCCAAAATAAACTGTTAACTGGCTATTAGATATACTAGTAAACTGTCTATTAATTTATGTGCATTGGGAAGTTCGTCCCCGAGGGTTTACATTATCATCACTTATTCTGTATCCTCTCGCTTGTTTGGTACCAAATACACCGGTTTAGATTTTTTTAAAGTGATTTAAGTACATTTACTAATAATTTAAATCAATATGACGTAGAAATCTTAAAAGTGCTACTGGTTGCATTCACACAGTACTGAATTAGACGGCATACAGTATTACTGTCAAATTACTATTATTACTTCACAACTAAGATTCCGAACTTACGTCTGTATTACACTCTCGTGTGTTATGGCTTCCATTATCTTTAAGAGCTTGTCTCCTCCAGTGAAGAAGTGTTTTTCCATTCCTGCGAACAGATTAGTTCCGGTGGCGTGCGGGCAAATACACATGTACCTTATTTTGTTCAGCTCGTAGTGGAATGGGGTCTGTAAGGAGAACATCAAACATTTATTTCTGGTTAATTTTGAAATTGCATGATTTAATTAGAAAGATAATTTTAACATTCCGGTATAAGCTTTCGGAATTTGTCAGTTTAAATAATTGTTATCCCGTAAGTATTTACTAAAATTATTTTTAAATATAAACGATTTAATTACTTGAATATATTTTGTACAGATTATTATTGACTGTACTTTAGCCATACAGGCATTCCTTAGAATTTTGGAAAGTAGCGCGTGATATTTTGGCAGGAAGCTTGCATATTGCTTGTGGAATGTATTGGGGACCAAATGATTTCTTTCTAGCTCGAATAGTAGATATTCTTCAATTATACACGCAACATACACACGGAGTGATGGGTAGCATGATTATTTTCTTGGAAAAGTGTTCTTAAAATGATTTCAGTGAGTCCCAATACCCCGAGATGGAGCTCTAATCTAAGTGTCCTTGGGGGATGTGACCATTGTTGGGTCCTCGCTTGTCAACCTATCTGTTCTCCGTTTCCTTGTTCCTGTTTAAAGACTATTTAAGGCCAGAGCTGTGAAGAAAGCAGTAAAATTGAAGTGGGTAAAATACCTCCCCCTTGGGTAAAAGGGAGGAAGCTGAAGCCGTAGCCGGTCCCAACGCGGACACACTGACGCTACGACGCCAGCAGAATGTCATCGAATGCCATGAAAAGCAATCCGTCGTTTATAGCTATTTTGTACTTATTGGTAGTTACAATTTTACTTAACACAAAGACAGTTAATGCCCATAAAATATTTCAGTGCCTTTTCCTAATGAAGGAAGATCCTTACGATTTTATTCCCAGAGGAAATTTCCTGGCCTACTGAAGACGAGGATAGTTTAGAGGGTATTTATAACTGTGATTTAGAAATTGAGAAAGGTGCTCAGGTAATGTCTGTAATTTTTTATACTTATGTCATCTATAAAGGGAAGGACATTTTCGACAGGTTTTTCTCCCTCCCAAATAACTAAATTAAGGATAGCCACTTACGCCAAAGTTTCTTGTTAGGGAGAAGACGGCCGCCTTAGTAGCCGAATATATGGGCATTACAGGAGTAGTCATTATTGCCAGAATGGAAGCTGTGCTGATAACAGTACCACCTTTTCCGCCGTTCTGCGTACCCATGTACTCCATAGCGACTACGCAACCGTTCACCGGCCCTTTCTGGAGCAAAAGAAATTATTGCTTTAATATATTACATGTTTTTTTAGCCGGATCAACAAATTCTTTATTCAAGTAAAAGAGTATAAGTTCGTGCTTTATAGTGAAGGAAATACCACCCACGTTGACATACGTTAAATAACATGACGAGAAGAGACTGGCATTGCCATTTTTAGTGCTAAACTCGCAACTCCCAACTTGTATCGCTCCAACGAATTAAACTGTAGCTGTTTTATCCAAAGTTGTTCACGTCAACAGAAATTTGTCAATACACGATTATCTATCACAGACCGCTTAGTTATGATGATCAGTAGTTTGTTCCGCTTGCAAAATGATATCGGCCGTTACCGCATAGTCGATATTATTTTTCTCTAATTCCAGTATTTAACAATGTCGTTCAAGCGCGATTACTCACAAAGTTGATGTCGACTTGTCTATTCCATCCTTCGGGGCTGTCGTCCCAGATCCCGGCGTTGTTGAACAGCACGTCAACGTATCCGAACTTTTCCTTGGTGGCTTTGAAGCATTCTGTTGGACATGTTAAAAATATTCTTTTCAAAACCATTACAAAATCGCCATTTAATATATAAACTGAGACATTACAGTATAGGAAATTAAAGCTAATACGGCCACATTCTAGCAGCGGTTTCGCAGCTGGCTGCTAATTACTATTTTCGGCTTGCTCGTAAGAGGCTACTGTTCGATGGCACTTCAAGAAATATAAATAAGTACAGTTTTTCAAGGTACTATAACATTCTATAGAAATTAATGCATTTGTAATCCATGAAATAAGAATATTTGTTACTAGTCCGTATTATCTTAGTATTATGTATATATATTCACTAATTATTGACTGACACAAGCACAGGGCCAAATCGGCAAGTGGAGATAGAAGATAATGATGGTATTTCAAACCCCGGACAAACTAAATTTACATCCTATATATTGTTCTTGTATCTTAAATATAATTAACATTATATTCTTAACATTAGGCATGTTATTGGATGGTGAATTGAAATTTCACTCATTACACGCCCCATCGAATATTATATATAGTTCATTATTTTTATAATAAATTCTTTTTCTCAGCAGTATATTAATTTACTCATAAATCGTCAAATTTAATAATATACAAGTTAGCGTAATTTAATTTTTTTATTTGATTCTCCATTCTAGTCGGCATGTGCGAGAGTTCTCCTCTCAATACTGCAGTTATCGTGTAAATTGGTGCGCGGTGTTAGGTAAAAGAAGCGGTAGACTGCGCCCTAAACACTGTTAAAAGTCATTTTTGAGCATTTGAATGGACGCTACTGCTGTTGAGACAATAAATTACATAATGCATGGAACACTGGTAATCGCTTGGTTGAATCACCTCCATTGGGGTCACGAGCGGAAGTCATCTGATAATCTCCCACTTTGTTATTTTTATTCTGGAAACTACACTTAGACCTCTGATCTCAGTTGCGAAGAAAGCTAAATATCATTATTCTCATGAAAATAAAAGTGTAACTAAAATTAAATACAACTATATATCTATTTATCGTGTTACTCTAAAGGCCAAGTATTTACTTACCTACGGGATGAAAGAGATAATCAAATTCTTGTAAAAAGTAAATTCAGACATTCTACAAGGAACACTGAGCTTCATGTAAACTGAGTTTTAGTTCTTTATCTTAATTATTTATGTATTTATGTTATTTGGTGGAGATAAAAAGACCTATAAAAAAGACCTGATTACAGGTTGATATTTGTTTATTTTAGCCAATATGTTTAGCCTTGTACACTCTAAGTAAGAGGTAAACTAGATTAGATGAATTACGACAGATAACAGTTATATCAGAGAAATCTATAGGTTTATATCAGAATATTCAACACATTTACGAATTCTATAGCGATTTAGGAAATTTTTCGAACCGTCCTTCGACAATTAGAAGTCAACGAAACTATTCACCCCTGATTGTATTGATGTCTCTGGTGTCGCAGTGGTTGAAAATGGCAATTTCCGAACCATGTTTATCGTTGAGCTCTTTTGCCAATGCTTCGCCATTCTTAGAATCCAAATCGCAAATCGAGACCTGAAATGGCAAATTTACTTTTTCTGAATGGTAGGCAACATTCGAAAATTTATTTCTAATAAAAAATACGTTAATAATGGCGATATCGGATCATTTTTACAAATGTTCAGCTCAATAAAATTATCGGACCGTTAAGATTGAATGATTTAAATGTGAAATTTGTAGTTGCACGGGTTTAAAATAGTTTGAAAGCTTGCCCTTACGTTCTGAACAGACATAAACAATCTATTAATGAAAGATAAAATACGTTCATTTTTCGGGACTGTATTGCAATCGCCTATACTTTTATAGGAGTTGTTGTATAGGGTAACATTCGATTGGGGTATGTTCAAATAATGAAGTACGGAGTGGAACCTAACGAGGATCTGAGTGTCCGCGTTCACTGATTTTGGAAAATTGAATTATTCTCAGATCACATCAACAATGATTACACTCCAAATTTTTCTGTAATTCATGCTGCGTAAAATATTAAGTAATATTTTACTAATATTATAGTATTAAGTAACACTACTGAAACAGTTTACCTTAGCTCCCAAACTGGCCAAAAGTTCGCAAGTCGCTTTTCCGATCCCCGAGCTCCCTCCCGTCACCAGACAGACTTTTCCTTCCAGTTCCATTGCTGTATTCTAGAAATGAAACGCTTATTGAATTTTTTTAAACAAACAGCTTGAAATGCCTGTTTTGTGGTTTGCGAGGGGTTGGAATATCGTAAATTTCGGCTTCTTCTTTCTCCTCTCTTGTACTACCACAATACAAGTGAAATAAGTGACAGTGCTAACAAGACGCCCCACAAGCATCCAATGTCCCAAAGTGACTACCACTGCGACTGAAGACGGCGAGCGGCTGAAACCGGTCTAGCAAAAGACCAAATCACTGAGAGGAAACAGAAGAACACGAAATCTACGGTAAACTGATAACAAAACCGTGGTTGTCAACACATAATTGACATGAATATCGAAAACATGTTTTATAAAATAAACCAACCTACTTGCCCGCTGTGAAGGGAAAAAAATGACTCGTTCGAATACGGTCCTTATATAACAGTTACAGACGTTATCTTATCTATTTTCTTATGGTATCCATTATCATTCTTTAGTTTCTCCGACATTTATAATCCCACCCCCCTAATTAAACTGGTACTTTGTTGTATATCGAAAAACCAAACATCAAATGAGTCGATGACCACGAACCATTTCGTATCGATGACCGCTCAATATTCAAATCCGGTCTGTGAAACAGCTTTAAGCACTTTTGTTTAAATTTGGTTCTTAACTGGTTGCAAGTGATTACACAAAAATCACAGCCTATCATCGACGTGCTTTTCTTGTACACCTATAATTTTATACCTAGCACCATTTTGTCGAGCCGTTTTTCATTATTACTCCTCAGGATTAGCGCAAGTCTTTAAGTATTATGTGGAATAACGCCCTATTTTTCACATTGGTTGAAATATAAAGTCTCGAATTATTTCTCACCACGTTAGAACTCAAATGGAAAATGCGCGCTTAATTTATAACCGGATGCTTGTTTGAAGTAAACGTTTTTCACCGTAATTATAACACTTGTTAATTGTTAGATAAATAAATTGTTTAACCAGCGAATTGCATTACTTCAATGGAAAATGTAATAAGGTCCGTTTCCGCATATTTTGTTAAGAGATATTGTAATTTTCTTGTCTCCATTAGTAATATTGCCAGGTACATGGGCATTCAGGCTATCAAGAAAACAGTCTGTCAGCTCACTGCTATTGCATTTCGTGCGTTCCTTTCCCCTCAGGTCAGTCAACGTTCGTTTCACAACTCAAATAGTCTTTGGACAAGTTGTTTTCCGAACGTTAACCTAACGCTACAGGGGATATTGAAAAGAGGTTTTGTATAACGTCAAAGAAACTGGGGTGGACAGAATAATACGAGATAACCTAAGATAACCGTGGGGCATTTGGTGGTTGGATCAGGGTCAGGGTCAGGATCGCCTAAACAGAGGGCCTTTGACAAGTTCATTGCCAGAGTGAGAGTCTATAAATAAGAATTCTCGATAACGCTTTGGCAACAGGATGCATCTCTGCATTTCAATCCAAACCAAAATGGGTCCCCTATCAATCTTGGACCGATCTCAATAAATACATGGTCCCAAACTAGTGAAGAAATGTTTCGTAAATAAAAAACCATGGTTCTTTTGAAACAACCGAACAACAGTGAACTTTTAATATTAATGAAAAATAGGACGCCAGTCGCGTCGTGCGCTTAATTAGCGCTGAATGCAGTTTCCGTTTGAAATAAAATAGACAATGCAATTGTCGAACATTAATAACTGTTCGATATTTCATAATTTTTATCAGTAATATATTTCTTTGTTTTCCCGAAAATTGTTACCTTATCTTATACTGTAAATCAATACAACGGAGTTTTACTTTATTTTTATATTGCAATTTTAATATTGAATTTTTCTTATCACTCTGGACTCCTTTCTCCACCTGGCCAGTGATGGACCAAATTTTCATTTAGCAGAATTTAGCATTCGTAATTTAGTATTTCAGTTAAGTTTCTATACTGTGTTATTTCCACAAGCTCTAGCTGCTTTTTCGAGTAAGATTTTAGACCGGAACGTCGTTCCGTTTCCGAATCTTTAGCGGAACGGCGTTCCGGAGACCTCCGGCTAACTTTCACCGCTGACACTATTGCTAACTGTTAATTCTTTCATCATTCAGTCAGCTAAACTGTGTATTAATAAATATATTTCATATATATATATATATATATATATATATATATATATATATACGAGGATACACTAATCATCAAATATCCTCCCAACGTTCTTTTGCCCGTTTACTGAGACTGACCTTCAGTTATTCAGTTGACGATACAAATGATAGACCGATGGGTAATTGTCATTTGTTTTCCAAAGAGAGCATTCAATTATTTGTCCTTGTCAGCACGACCAACTGAACCGTATATTCCTCAAGAGGAAAATGAGTAGGGGCTTTTGTATTTATATTGGTTATAAAACGGGTCATTTTCACTTTGTTCGTTTAACTGTCCACATTTGAATAATTTATAACAATTGTATATTTCAAACAATGTAATAGTTAGTAGATTATTCGTCAAAGTGCAGTGGTTCCGATCAGGTATGTTCAATTTAGTACTGGTTTTTAAGTATAAAATTCCCGACGGAGTAAATGTAAAAAATTAACTTGGCAATCGGTAATTGATAAAATACATCCATGACGAAATATATGATGAAATAATTTTTGTTTACCCTTTACTCCACGCAGACTTTCAGCATTATTAAAATGAATAAGCCGTAGTGTCAATAAGGAGACAAAAAATTATTATAATACAAAGTTATTGAAATATGGAACAATCTAAAATATTATAGTATTTTATATAACTATAAAATAACCATTTTTTGCATGGGCTACATGAAATATTAACTTCACTGCAGCAGATACTATTAAAATATTGCAGTTATGCAATATTTTACACAAATAAGGCTATAAAGATAATCATTTTAACTTTTTTAGAAATTTTATATTTCTCATAAATATGAATAGCGACAGTGACGTAGCAGTAAGTAATCGAATTATGAAAAGACAATAGGAAATATAAAACACATATTTTAAGTATGATTAATATTTAATGTTATTTAATTAATATAGTAATATTAATATTTACTTAGAATGTGCTTTAAAGTGTAAAGCATTTGTGTTAATTGGGGTCAAAACGATAGTACGTAATCATATCAACACCCCCCGGGGAGATATAGACTAAGGATATTAACACAACGATTATTTTTAACAGGATATTATGCGTTAAATATTATTAGAATGCATTAGAGTAATTGGTTTTTTTTCTATTAAAGACTATTGGTTGGATCATTTGACAAAGATAAAGTTCCGCTTTTGGGACAGGTATTAATACTTCTTAGGCATAAAATTTCCACTTCGCTCTGAGTCAATAGGGCCAAAACCAATACAGTAGTATTTTATTATGGTATTATAGTATATTATCACGAATTATATCTAGGTTATGTACATTTCTCCTTATAGGAACAGTAAAACCCTGAAGATGGGAAAACTAACGTCGAATATTCTCGCTTTAACCGAAACTTTAGCAGTGAAGAATTAGCACAAATGTAAACGATATTAGAATCTTCGTATCGCAAAATTATCGAAAGTTAATGACAAACAATTCTTAGCTTTTCTTTATGACCCGCAGAACAGTCAGTTTTATCTTAATTCAATAGAAATGGTTGTCCATAAACAAACTCATCGTGTTGCGGCCCTGCGAAAATGGATCCTAAAATGATTTAAGATACCCATTTGGGGGACCGTTCGCAAAACGGTTTCGGTAAAATGTTCTAGTTTTGTAATTTTGAACTTGTAAGTAACAAGAAAATATGAGGTGTAGAATCTCGATTCTATACAATTCCAGAAGAGTATATTTTTTTAAGGATGGATCAAATTTACCTCAGTACAACAGGGAGATGTCAACTGCAGTCTTGAGAATAGATACCACTCGGTAATGGTTATCAACTGGGCATTGTGTATTATTTCCACTGCGGTTCCTCCCCTCCTGTCATTTAACTATTTTAAGTGGCATCTGCCCCCACCTTCTCTGTCCGAAGCACCTCCCCGCTCGGTTTCATCTCCGGCAAATGCGTCTCGGTAGCCGATTCTATTTTCGGACGGCCCGCGAACACTTGTGGCCTGTAAAAGAGGACCGACGGCCAATTCATTCAAATTTCATTGATTGAACTGGAGGTCGGGTCTTCGATATTATTTATGCGAGCCGACAATAGCGGGAGGACAGTCTCAGATTTCGTTCCGGCGTTGGAAAAATGACAATTTAAGATGAGTGTCAGGGAGGCCATGTGGTTGTAAAATGTTGTCAATCTTGACATCTCGGCAATTAGAGCCTATGCTGCAGAGGTTTCTTGTTTTCGCTGTTCGGGTTTCACATTGGTTTCATTATGTTATTCTAGAGAAGTTTATTGTTTACGCATGGTTTAGATCTACTGTCCAGTAATCTAAATAACATCATGTCTTTTTACCTTTATATGAGGATTCTATGTCAGTCATTTGTCGATATAGAGGCACATGTATCTTACATTATCCAGGGGGGCCAAGTATATATTAACAACATGATAAAATTATTTTACCTTTATTATTTATAAATGTTATATAGCAGTTAGAACTGCTATATCTCTCTCCTCACCTGAGGTTACTGTGAGTAATCTGATAGTGATTATATTAGATAAGGAATAACATAAATGTTTCATCTCTTTTCTAGTTTCATTATTTGATTATACACATATATTCAGATGTTGTTGAAGAGATGGTCTATATGATAAAAATTTGTCTGTGTATATAATTTATGTTAAACAATGTTAGACATACTAAAAATGAATCATACTAGTAGTCATATATGAATATAATTCCATGAAACTAATTATGATATAGAAATAAAAATAAAGTAATTATAATTAATATAAAAAATAGAAAAATATTTGAGCCTACAACAGATAGCTTCATTTATCAAATTATTTACTACTATTATTTGTAATTACTGATTTTGAAATATGACTAGGGCTGCTCTCTATGGCGAGTTTGGTAAATTACTCCTGGCTTGGCAAAAATTTCAGTTTTCCCACAAATCAATACAAACTAAAAATTATCAACGGCATTAAGTGCACTTACGTCATGATAGGTACTCACATATGGTTAGGCAGTTCATGGAAATGCATTAAGCATTATCACACTGAAATCACGTTTTGTACTGGACTATTATTGAGGGTTATTAATTAGGATTTGGGAATGTCAATATTTTATAGATGCCATTCTTTGTATTCCATGTTGTATTTTATTGCCTTCATGGGGTTCTTGAACCATATATTATATATATTTTCCTGCCTGTTTGTCCAACCCCAATAATAGACATACAATGAATTATATTATATGGACCAAATAAGACAGAATAATCCAACTTAATCTGACTTACTAAGTTCTGAGTCATTATTTTAGAATTCTTTTAAAAACATGGGTTTGGTCTATACCTAATAGTCCTGAGATTACATATTACACTATGACATCACTCTAATGACATCACCGCTTTCAAAACTGGACATAGTGTTTCATTCCTCATTATTTCCTTTCCTCGGAACCAGCATGTATAATATACTGAATTAAATGTACAATTAGGGATCAGCCGGAAGCGTCGAGGGGAGGATTTTTTTAACATCCCAGTATTAATAAACTTTGATCAGATTTGAGAGACCCTTCGACATCCAGTGCGTACTAACATTTCATAACAATTCAGAGAAATGACAGGGTTGCTACACCCATTCATATTATTAATAATACGCTTGATACGTGGTACTATAAGCATATTATTTTCCAAATTTCTGACATTTAAATATTTGAAAAGTAAATATTATAATTGCTAACAATACTTAAGTGTCCATAGACTTTTACTTTATTGATATACAGAACAATATTGGGATTAACATTCCTTAGTAAGCACTGAGTCTCAGCATAAAACTTCGATCTCTAAAAACCGATCTATTTGTAAGTTGGAGCAAAGAAGCCAAACATTTTTTTCGAGTCCTTCCCTCTCCAAGTAAAACTATATTGAGCGAATACAGTGAATGGTTTTTGCCCTGACATTTCAGCCTGGATTTTCGATCACCCCGTCTCCCAATCAATGCCACGTCGGAAGTCACGGAGAGCAAGAGCCGGATGAGTCACAGAAGGTTACACGCGTGAAGTCAACTTGTACAAGAGCAGGAGTCAAGAAATAAATCAATCGACTCCAGGTGCGTACGGTTATGCATTTCTCAAACAATTATCAATACCATCGTTTACAAATTGTCACCGCAATCCAAATTATAAAGGTTTTAATTGTTGAATGACTTAGTGCCTTTTTTAATCTACGGATATAATTTTTAGATGATTTAGTGGTTATTTATAAATAATGGGTTGTTATAAACACTCGATTTGTTTTAACTCCATACTATTTACAGTGCAATTTAATCATTTCTTTCGTTCATCTCTGGGTCACTTAATATTAGTCTATATCCCAAAAATTACATCCTACAACAATTAAAAGTAATGATGTCAAGGCCGCTAATTGATTGGGGAACGGGAAGTCCGAGGGGGTTTTAATGTGGGAGAAATGCATAACCTAGTATTACAAACGCTGAGATTTCGCCTGCATCAACCAGGCGTGGAAATATGATCGAGGGCCGGTTCCTCGGAGCGAAAAAAATTTAGATCAGTCCACGGCCAGTTCTCTTCCGCAAATCGAGAACAATAAGAACAATAATTTAAATATAATACCTTCATTTTAATCGAATACAGACACACGGATATGATTAATGTGATAGGCGGCATTGAAATAAGATATTTTTTGTTGCCTGTTATTCTTAAATTATGCGGCTCTTCAAAATATTGTATTAACCGTTATTAAGTTACGTAAGACCGGTTGGTCTACTTATTACACTTAGATGAGCGGAGGTTTCCGCGACCAGTACTTGACTGGGTTCCTGTAAGGTCGCGTGATGTGGGAAGAATATCGGTTGGCAGAGGTTGATCCCGAGCTGTTCCGGGATTTGTCCTGTGCTTGAAAACCACCTGAATGGGCTCCATTAGAAGGGTTTTTGCCCTTTCCCTCACGGGTCTTCCAACGTTTCGGAACTCTTACTGGTCCCACGGTGTCCAACCGAAGAATGGATTAACTTGGGGTTCTATACATACCTGGAGGTGAGGTGTAGTTAATCCTCTTGGGATTAAAATTGTTCCCGTATTGTGGG
Source organism: Lethocerus indicus (assembly GCA_019843655.1). NCBI lineage: Eukaryota > Metazoa > Arthropoda > Insecta > Hemiptera > Belostomatidae > Lethocerus > Lethocerus indicus. The sequence goes on along the minus strand of JACDQD010000005.1, from coordinate 17,690,560 downwards.
TAACTATTAACCATGATAGCGTAATTAATAGTTATAAGCTAAGTATTCAGACTTTGAAACATTATTTAAGAGGATAAGGATGATCAATAAAATAATATGTGTGCATAAAGGGTAATCAATAATCTGAAAATTTCAATCACTGAGTGTTATAGTGGAGTCATCTACTATTCATCGGTTTAAAGCTCCTTTGAGTCATGTAACTATATGAGGGGGTAACTGGGTACCGACGCTGCACAGTTCACAAGCATTACTTCACTGTTTATTATTCCTCGCTCTGAGTCACCGACGTATCCTCGATTCGCAAACCGGTTCCTGGCTCGTCATCGCGTTTACACCTCTACGGCTCGTAGTAAAAGTAACAGCTTGTGACCGCCAATCGAATATCTGAAACGTCCATTGTTTCGACCGGTTTTAAAAAAGCATTTTTACAATCGCTTAGTTTAATTAACTTAGTTTAGTTGACTGCATCCGCACGCCACCCTCAGGGGGGTGCTAGCGTCGCGGTGCACGCGCAAAAAGGCGATTTTTGGAATTTTTACCATTGTCTGGCGTTTATAGCTTTTTTTTCGGCGGTTTTTAATGGTTTATAAACGATTTTAGTCTTCTGTGTTTTCATTTTAAGCGTATAAAACGCTCAGAACATAATAAACATACAAAACTAAAACAGAAACAAAAAAATAAATTCACAAAGTGATGCTATATTCCCCCCGATAATACTACTAAATAACCTCATCCCCCCCTTTTTGACCGATAATCCGACAAAGACTTAAGCCGATTAACACAATTCCTCCCAACCTAAAGACCATCGTTTTCATCCGATATCCTCAATGTTGACTCCCAAATCAGGGCTGACACCAGACTTCTTATGATGGTCATTAAATATTAGCTGTCATCCCCTCTTTAATATTTTTCAAGTGATTAAATGTGTCATGTATATATGTCATATATATATGACATACATATGACATACATATGACATACATATGACATACATATGACATACATATGACATACATATGACATACATATGACATACATATGACATACATATGACATACATATGACATACATATGACATACATATGACATACATATGACATACATATGACATACATATGACATACATATGACATACATATGACATACATATGACATACATATGACATACATATGACATACATATGACATACATATGACATAGTGACATGACATACATATGACAATATGGACATACATATGACTTGTTCATGCTATGTGAGTGACAAATAAAAGACATATTAATTCGAAACTGAGAATCTGTCACTGGTGTTTGCATTTTCTTTTATCTTTCGGTTAAATAAAAATTTATCTTTCACGCGCAAATATCCTATCTATATATTATATACACTCTCCGTGTATACTGTGGGCTGCATGAATGCCTCATCTCAAAATATGCTGTGAAAACGCCTTCCATCTTCATTCTAAAATATAACGACTAATTTCTGGCCTTCCGTATTTAGACTCACTTCTAAAATGTTGGTGCGCCGGGTATGTGGGCCCAAGTGTCGGACGGTGGACATGCTTGAAAGTTGCAAAGGTGTTGCATACGTCATGGGGCAACAGAGTCTGTTTTCTCCTTGGCTCCCACCTTATTATTGCTACGGGCTTCGAATTTAACCATGATCTAATCGATTCACAATCCGACGCCTGCCTCGTTCCTGTATACCTCCGCACGTTACTCTAGTAGATACTTTCTCCACGATTGTAATTGCAATTCAGTGGATTGAAATATGGATTCTAAAACGGGATAACAACACCTCCAGGTTGACACCACTGCAGAAACAAATAGGTTCTTCAATGAATCATTAAAACAGGTGGAAAAATGTTTTGTACATACCTGGCCGACAAAGGCTAGGATGCCGACCGTGCATCCAGCACGGAATCAGAATTTTCTCAAGGTTCTCTATACGATTCTAACCTAATGATAGTACGGGTTGTATAATTCGTTTGTTTTTATTTCAAAATTCATGACAAATATGTTTTTTGGTCAATATTCATGACAACTAGAGAAGTATTGATTCACTGGAATCCAATTATAAACTTAAGAAAATGTCGAATTTGCAAATAGACAATATGGGACATAATGGACCAGGATGGTGTCGTGGATTAGAACGTTCCGCCTTACTCTTCCGTCGATTTCACCAATTATTTCCAGCACGAAATCTGAATAAAAGCAAATTCGTGGAATCTCGAGAGCCGTACGTGACGCCCAGTCCAAATGTGTCTCACTCTAGTTGTTATTTGCTCGGCGGTAAATTGACTTAAAAAAGCGAAATCTACAGACAGAAATATATTGCCCAACCACAAGGCTCATTAAAATGAATTCTTTTATCTATAATGAAATTACAGTGATCCTAGAAGAGATCCGGTTGTTGTTTGTTGCTTAAATTGTTTTGAGCTCAAGCTCTTTTGAAGGATTATTTCAGTACTATTAAGGCATTGGCTATGCGGGCTTGTACCCGCCTGTGATTGATCGAGTAGAAGATTTTTTCAAGAAGATATCCTCCTTTTGTAAGCCGGAAAATGAAAGTAACAGGAAACAGAAGGCAGAAGAGGGCGAAGAAAATTGAAAGGAATATTGGAGCTCAAGAATATGCACGACTTCTTTTTGCCCTGTCTATTCAAATTCAAGTTCTGTATCAAGGGTTTTTCCATTCAAAAAAACGTTTACACTGCTCAAATTGTCAAGTTACTCACATATAAGTTATTCAGCCAATCAGTAATGGAAGTACTGTATATTAATGTAAATAATCCTTCGTTCATCACTATGTAAATACACAGACATGTACATACACAGACTACTAGACTCATATTTAAAGTCTACTGATCTAATGAACAGTTTCTATCTGCATTGTTTTTATAGTGCAACTTTTCTGCCAGTCTGTCATTACAAGAATATGAACGACAATAAATAGTAGAATTCGGTTGGAATCGTAAATTACAGCACGACGGCTACTGTCAATATAACCGAAACGTGTTGAGCAATTATTTGGCCACATTTTACAAACTTTAGGATGGTCAGCGGAGCCTAGGTTTCCAAGGTTCTTTGCAGTTCGTAGCCGCACCTGTCACTTAGGTGGACTTCCTATCTTCGGATATTAACGAGCATACCCGTGCTCCGTGCCAAGAAGAAAGCACTAATATCACATTGTTTCCACTTTTCATCTTGGTTCGACCAACAACTGGACTGCTGAAAGAGCTGAAGAGCAAATATCGACAACGGTTGTGAATGAAATGACGTAGGGACTTACTGTTCAATTTTTACGTAGCGGTTTGGCGGCTGGAGCCTAGATTGTATTGAGGGGGAGCGGCAGAGTGGGGGTCGGACCCTCTTTAGGCGGCCACATGGAACCTATGGCCGTGACTCAGTGCCCAGAGCGCATACCGGCCGTATACACAGTCAGGTTACCTCCCGACAGCCGTCAGACCTACTAAACTGTTGCGATTCCTGGTATGATAATATAATCGTGAGTAGAGCCTTCTTACTTCTCTAACGTACTTTTGTAAATTCATTCAGTGCGACGAATTTGCCGAGAGAGACTTACCGATGTTTTCACTAATATAGTGCACCGGGATGCACGGCAGTTTACGCTGTAATGTAATTCAAACGTGAAATGATTACGGAGACAATGCGTGATGAATTTCATATATGATACATAAACCAATTGTGATTACAAACCTCTTCCGGAACGCATTGTATTATGTCGCTGCTGTGGACTGTCCGAAACCAGCCAAGCGTAGGGACTAAACAGTGGACGGAGAACAGAGAAACTTACGAATGATAGCAGTTCATTGGTATTTTGTTCGTGATGATTTTGTTGTGGTTTAAGAACAAATGTTCTATAAATTATTGAACTGATAAATATATTCGCATATATAATTCCACTAAATTTAACGAATTTAAAAATATTAACTCGAATTATTTGTGTTTATTTTTAGAGTAATAATTATTACTGTTAAGTATAAAAGTAGTGTTTTCAATAAAGGTAAAATGCAATTATAACTTCCCGTTTCATAGTCAGATTGTCAAAGTCATAGCGGCGTTTTTATTTATTATCTCTCCTTGAAATAAGAAACGGAAGAAAACTATAGAAAATGGTATATATGGTTGTCTTCCGTTCGTTATTCAAGAAGAGAGAATAAATAAAATCGTAGAAAGCCGGTCACTTGTCCTATGCTGTCAGGTTAACTTTCTCTGGAGGATTATGCACCCGCTACGGTCCTCGGACAAGGCTTTCGGTTCCTTCTCAACGATTTTCCGTTATGCCTTTCCGAGCTTCGCTCATCATATTTGATATAATTTTCAATCTGTTTTAAAACATATATGAAGACAATATATATATACGTATAAAAACATGCCTGAATGTCTATGGATAAGTGGACTGCCTTCGGACATTTACTGGCTGTCCTTAGGTTAGAGTCGGACAAATTCTTAATTAGATTGTGAAACGCGGTCGACCGTTTTTGGGTGGCCTTTACCGTATTGGGAGGGTTGGGGGTTGATGATGACCTGCCCTTAGACAGGGGCTGTCCCCAAGCAACGGCTATTTTAAGAGTGGGTAGGAAAAGCGGAACTAGGTTTAGTCCGGTTTAGTCATTTTTAAAGCCTGCTTCGTTCATATAGTTTTCAAATTTTTTACATTATAGAACCATTAAACTGAGTACAAGGCTTGGTATAAGTCTCGACTTAATGTGATTTCTTCTTTTCGTTAATCCGTTATCAGTTTCAGTATGATTGGAAGGGTCTTCAACCGTCCTAAATAATTCATTAAATTAGGAAATGGTATTACACATTCTTTCTTGCCATTAATGTTAAATATAGTCCTTTGATCTTAATATTTCATACTGGATATAAAACTGATATGGGACAGATGTTCTCATCAGTAGCGTGTTGTGCCCAGTTAATATTGCCCCACGGTTGTTGGTTGATTCATCTGTAACATTTGTTGTCCTAATACCACGGTGCAATGAAACGTCGAGGTACAAATTAAACGCATGACCTTTTTGAGGCGAGTCGTCGAGCCATCTGGATCCAGAGAATGCAGATGCCAACAATAGGCAACCTTCGTCTATCATCATATCGGTCACATTCCGTAGCTTTCAGCGCCATTGAGACGATCATTATGTTACATCTAGGGTATCGAGTTGTTCCAGCAAAATAATTATTTGTTATCCGTAGTGAGCTGGGTGCATTTAACGTTCTTCAATTCGTACATGAATGATCAGTTTATCTTATGATTAAGATATGTACAATCCGCGTAAATTTAAATAACTATACTGTTCGATATTCTATTAAATTATGGAGCGGCAATAATTTTTAACGTTAAATATTGGCATTTGGCCTTTATATTTCACACGTATCATAACTACAATTGAGGTGTAAGAGAAATTATCTCACAATTCTAGAGTCTATGAATTTCATTAATTCAAACGTGATTATTCTGTACAATGTTCAATCGAAAACACGCTGATATGTCGAAAATAGCTTGTTAAGCCAGACTGATTAATTATCAGGTTAATCTGATAAGTAGGGTGTGGTTGACACCAGTTGGTGGACTCTTTTTTGAGTCACTTTCGAAGTCTGAACCTCACGCCCTCAGTTTTACACGCCAGTACATCGCTCCCCATTCTTCTGCAACTTTTGGTCATTCTATTTATAGAGACCCAACAATTTTCACTAAAGCCCGTAATGGCGTCTCGCTCAGCCCGCAACTCGAAACGCCTACCTTTTTGACAGTATTATATATTACTCCCCATCCCACGCCAGCTCAGTTAGTCTGGACATAAATGGCTATCAACACCATTTCGTTAACAAACGAATTAAACGCTTTAGCGGCGTTGAATTCACGCTTCGTTGAAACAAATTTCAGGAATGCTGATAATTTGAATTGTTGTAGCTGACGTCAACCGTTGGAAATGTGCCCAGTATTAAAAATGACTATCCTTCACCCAATGAGGATTCCTTCAGTGAGGATCCTTCACTATTCGGGTGTCATTTCACAATGGACTAAATGAATGAACAAGGATAGTAGGATGACTTTAGCAGAATCCGTTCCCTGACATTTTCCTCTAGATAAAAGGGCTTCTTCGATTTGAACTTTACGAGCACTCCGTTTCCTGTTCTTGTCATTTCATATTGTACGGGTAAACCTATCATGTAGTATTCAATTTCACAGTTTGGCCTAACGTTCTGGACCAATCTTGAACTCCAAAATCATTTACAGATATCCGTAGTCCTGTTTCGGTTTTGGTTTCCCACCATCGTCAGTTCTGTTCTATTAGTAATACACTAAGGTATCACTTCACTGATACTGTTCTTAGAACAATCGAAAACATGTTGCGCACTGATACGAGAGACGCAAGCTTCTGTCTCGAATGAGCCAATCTCCTGGCAACCGGCCCGAAGAAAAACAGACATCCGAACGATACTTAAAGAGTCCAGAGAGTGTTGACAGGATGCTTCATCAGCAGCATACCGGAAGCTGTGTGCCTAACTGCGAACGGTAGGGGGATGAAAATTGCATGAGTGATTACAGTATTTTGAAAACCCGTAGACCACTCCACAAGCCACACCCACTCATTTAAACTGTACAGCGGTAGCTATAGATATTATAGTATAGATAATCGTAATATTACAGAAATACATCCGATTGGAAGATATAATTTGGACGAGTCCCGGTTGTCCTTCATCGACCCTGTTCGGTTACATGGAAGGTCACATAATACGTCTATCGAAATTATGTCAAGGCTACGGGGTGCTTCAGGTTCTATGGCTCTGATCAATGGCCAGCTGGCTGTTAGGTTTTCTGTCTGTTCACAGGATGCAATTATTAAGTCATTAAGGCTAAACAAGCTCGAGGGAAAAACATTTATCCCCCGTTTATTTTTACCAGTAAAAGGTAGAATGTTGGACTGTTTCTGACCGAAGTTCTAAAAGAACAGTTTCTGAAGAATCTTATATCTAATTTGATGTAAACAAAAGATACACTACAACTTTCTGAATTTAAAACGATGTTATTCATTTTATAGAAAATGTATACTGCCTTGGGGGTCGGTTAGCATTATCTGTAGAGGTTTTCATTGAATGATATGAAAAGCAAAACCACCATGGAATTTCCTGAAATACGCATCCTATGCTCTGATAGTTCACTATCTCATCCTTAGAAATGTTTTAAAAATATTCGTTATAATAACTGCATGCCTTTTTACCCTGCTCTTTACTTGGCTAGAAGTAATTAAAATTCATCTTAATAGTGAAAGCGTTAATAGTGAAACAGTGCGTGTTTACGTTGATCAACGAAAGTTTAAAGTGGAGATCGCGTGTTAACCTCAGTCATACCTTGAACCAAATTCTAACCTAGATTCTTATTAGGGCTTTGGAACTGGGCTAGTAAGCTGAAGATGGAGTACTGTTGAACTAACTTGTTTGGATTGCGTGCGCTATCACGAGCCTAAATATACCTTCTACTGCACATGAGATTGTTTACATACCGACTTCCTTTTCGTCGGATAAGACCAAATATTTGCAGCGTTTATCTATTTCAACGGTGGGAAGCAATTACTACCTGCCGGTACATTTCATATGTTTCTTGCACTCCTGCATTTTGAAGGCAATTATGTGTGGCAACGATATAATGTCTTCAACCGCCGTTTGATATTAAATCAGAATAAATAATGGCTTTCCGGTCGTAGTGTCACGACGGTTAAAAAATTGTCCTTCACCAATCAAGAAATCCTTTTAATGTTTTCTCTTTCGGGCTTAATTTGCCAGAAATTTACTTTATTGGAGCGGGATGACAGGATTATCAAAATTTTTTTCGAACAAGGTTATTTGTTCACACCGCCGATTCGCCTATACCTTATTCTGCCCGTGTGATGTCATAGTTTAGAAATGGGAACGGAGAACCAACGTTGAAAGTAAGTTATCCTCGAGAGAGGCGGTTGACCCGGCGGAGTTGCGCCAATTGTACTTGTATCTCCGTATTCTCTGTGTTGTGCTGGGCTCTCGTGTTGAAAGGGGTATTTTAAGAATAGTTTTTATTCCCGATCCTTCGGGGCCTAGCGCAACAGGGGCTTGGATTCTCGTGTATTTGAAAATAAATAAATAATATCAATAACCCATCATTAAAGCATGCTTACGACGCAACGGGAGAAAAGAGTTAAACTGTTTCTAATTAATACATCACATTAATATTTTTTGAGGAGACGAAAAAAATGTATTTAATAGTGCACTTGAGATGGCTGCTTGGTGTCTTGAAGGTCGCAATTTGGATTTGGTCTGTACCGATTTAGTGTTGCCGCCAGCTTAAGAATTTCGGATCGTCGGAATAACTCTGTTTCTCTTTTCGTTACGCTTTACTATCCCCGTTATGTCAGCGGCCCCATCTAATTTTTTTCGGTCCACCAGGTAGAGAGAGTGTGACAAATCCGGTCGAACTGAGAGTCGATACCGAACAGTTTTAGAAGAGTAGCGCCAGGCCTGAGCGTAGGATAGTGATTATTGTTGTACATCACCCAAACCACTATCTTCATTAAGAAGTGCCCCATTAATCAATATAATTCTTTAATTATTACGCAACAGGGTCATTTGTGCCAATAACCTCAGAAAACCCAACAAGCTTTTGTGTGTTTCAATCGGCCAGTTTTCACTTTTATTTTATTTGTAATGGATATAAAGAATTATATTGTTCATGTTATAACTATATGTATATGCGTGTAAAAAAAACATATAGGAAAGAGAAACTAAGCAAAGGGAATAGAGAATATGCCACGTTAATATTCATTCATGCAGTTTTAACGACACGTAGAATATATATTTATTTTAAACATTTGTTGAACGTATATTTAGACGTTGTTTCATGGAGATTCTTGCAGGAGCGACCCCTTTCACTGAGCATCCGGTATGGGGGCGGCCAATCGGAATTCCTGTGGGAAGGGGCGCATTACGATTCCTGTACAGCCGGATCTCAACGACAAGAAGGAAACGACATGCGCTTTTCTCATATACTGTTAGGACGTATACATGTGTAATACCAATTGTTTTTTTTTTTGGTTAACTCTCTCGTCTGGTTGGCATCAGTGAAAGTTTTGCTCTCGAACGGAGTTTTTTTAGTTGATTCTCTCTTCTGGTGAGCATTTTTCAAATGGACAGTCCGGGTAATTCACATTGCGATATGATTGTCCCGTAACAGGAATGATAGGAAACACGAATAGCGAAAATAATGGCGAATTTTTAGCCGAGAGCTCAAACCCATGCCTGGCGTGATTACTCTTTCGATCGATCACGGAGAGTGACTCAGAACGAAATATTTTAATATCTGAACTGCATCTCGATAATGGATTTGCAGTCAGTGAACCTTTTTTATGAACTGAAAATTGCTGTGATAAAAGTAAAGAAGAAGTTAAAACGTCAGTTTCTAAGAATTGAAGGGGTGCGTAATGCAATGAGTGACGGGTTATATAAAACTACCAGTAGTGATTCTATTGTAAAAAACACGCTATATGATCTCCCTGAGTCTCGAGACAGGATGCAACAGCATCCTCTCAAAATGTTTTATCTGAAATTTCTCCGTCAGTATTCGTTAAACCGCTTTGCCTTGGAGAAGTAATATAGTACGAAGTTCGTGTTAATCAACCGTGACAAAACCTACAGTGCACGAAACTTGTTTTTTATATTGTTCCCTTAGCTATGTTTATTATTGAATCCTGAGTCCGGTACCAGTAGCCCAGCAAACTGAGCTCTGTTAAGCCAAGCGTTTATAAACAATCGTAAGTACAATACATCTGAGACATATCACGGTCTAAAGTTTTAGACTTAGACCGACGCATAACGCGGCCTCCAGTTTTATTTTTGTGAGAATCGCGGATAGAAATCTTGACTCATGCTAATTACACACCACTGCACCCCCGGTATAATTTAAGAATGCTGACAAGCAGAGGCTTACGTCATGCCCCATCTAGAGGTAGTCGAGGGACTTAAATTGTCCACTTTTTCGAACGCAGTCATGGAACTGGTCCAGTAGTAGGTTTAGTTCAGTCCTTCATTAGTTGCTTTGGATTCAAACTAGCGATCTGACTCGAGTTAGGCTCCTAATATACCTAAATACTCAATACTTAAATTGAGATGTGACTGATAACGTAAATTTCACTGAAATAATACGTCATTAAGGGATATGCATAAACAGTTGTAAATTACCAACTATGATTATCATTACTATTTGAGTTTCATTGAACAAAATAATTTTTTTTATAATAAAACATTTGCGTCAAAATTTATCAACTCATTTTTCATTTCCATTTCACTCAAAAATTTTCATTTCCTATTTTTATTTATAATTCTTGTATACTTGTTCAATAAAAACAGCTGTACAGTGAGCTGATTTTATTATTGAATATCATTTAAATATGTAATTCTTACACAAATTTGTAAAAAATATACGTATTAGAGACACAGTTTTGTAGAATGTTTAAAAACATAGGTTTGTAATTCAATGTAAAATGCGTTGGAATGTTGACGGCTATGGAAACAGTTGGATACTCAGGTGGCGGACAGTATTTTCATTAAATTTAAATGATTTCTCCATTATAGTAATTAGAATTTAGTTATATAGTATCCTGAACAAGTGCTACAAGGTCTACATATATACATAAGGTAATTTTTCAATTCTCAATTGATTCTCCATTCTGGTCGGCATTTGCGTGAGTTCTGCTTTCCATACATTAGGGTATCGGTCAGAATACTATTGGCGAAGTGACCACACACAATGTGAGTAGGTTAGGGAGAAGGAACAATTGAAGGTTAATTAAGAAGTCGCCAACGAGACAGAACAGACAGAATCTTCTTTCGATTTCAATTTTCAACTTAAAAATAATCATGAAATGTTCCTTTTTTTTCTTTCGCGGCGGCGTTATATTGCACTGTCTGGGCTGGTTGAACACGGATACACCGGGACAGTGCCGAGTGTACACAGCTGAATTTGTTAAATCAGATTGCTATATATCGATTCGACAACTCCCCCTTTGTAAATAAAAAATTTTTAAAAAAGTGTGCAGCATATAGAGGTCGCTTCGAAAGAAAATTCCTGCTCTTTCTCCTTCGCAACATGTGAATAAAATTATTGATATTCAGCTTCATTGCCCAAATATTCAAGGTTTCCCAATCCTATTGGGATAGAGCACACTCTCATTGGCTTTGAAGCCAAAGTAAACATGCGAAAAAATTAAAAGAAGTTTGTAGTGAGTTATTGAATTATAATAATTGAGGTGACATTATTCTGAATATTTACCATTTGCAATAGATAAATATCATTCCTCCAATTCGTAGAGAATAGCGCCCCTTAGCAAAAGAATGAGCTCATTCTGGCCAGTCCTCTAGGTTGTTTTTTAAATGTCATCCATTTAAAAAATTCCTTTTTATAATGTCTAGAAGAGCACCTTATTTGACACTGTGCCAAGTATGCGCTGGTCAATTGTACACAACAAAATTTAATTATTTCTAGGTAATTGATATCCGGTTAAAATGTAAAACTATTATAAAATAAAATTGCCTCTAGCATTTAGCTCTAGCCAGGAGCATTTTAACAATTGCTACTGAAGGAGGCATATGATAATACCAGTCTATCATATAATGAGTTGAGATAGAAGGTTGCAAACATGGTACTCTTATAGAGTATGCTTTTGTGGATCTCTAAAGGCATAAAAGTTTTATAATGAACTGTCTTCAGTTCCTTTCCTCTCTAATTTTCTTCTTGATTCTAGTTGAACAGAAAATTTTATTTTTATTAATTCGATTTTAGTATTGATCGGTCTTTGTGTCGCATGTAATTCGAAACGGGCTACTTTTAGAAGAGGGTATCCTACCTGTTGTTCCAATTCTTTCAATAGAATCAGTCCTTGGAGCTCTCCTGATTCATTTCAACTCCGCCCTTCGATTACACGGAGGTTCACGCCACACCCTACACCGAAAGGCTTTGTCGGGCTTCGTGTAAAAGTTAATATTAACAAGAAATGGTGAATGATTTCAATAAGGAAGTCCTGATGCCACAAATGAAATAGTTAACGATCGGCCAGATTCCCTATGCTGTTGTAAAAACCATCGGCCTAAATGAAAGAGTAATTGTGAAAAGTATAAAATTCATTTTTTACAAAATTTATTTTTCAATTACCATGCGATGTGTTGGTTAAATTATGTAATAGTATTTTGTTCATTCATTACAATGGTATTACTAACAGATTATTTATTCGGTAGATAAAATAGGCATTAAATCCAGACACCGTTCGTATTTCAAGATATCGAATGATTGATTTTTCTAGAAACGTTTCGTGTAATATGAGATGTATTCGTTGAATTTTTTATCGTTTAAGAATATAATTAAATAACTGTTATGCAATAATAACAAATTGCAGGAGTAAATTTAAGGTGACATATGTGTCTTCAGGATATAGCATTAAGCATCTTCATATTTAATCATTCACTCTTCGTTCCTGACCATTGAACAGTGTTGCCACTTCCTTCCTGTTCCGATTAAGCGGTTTGAACATGAATTGCTTATATCTTCGCTTGTCATCTAGCCCGTAGTTTCAGTTCTAGTCTTGGTTTCGTACTCATTCTTTTCATTTTGCAATGATTGAGTTTAGTAAAAATTGATGGGACGTTTAATAGGGAGCGATTACGAAGGTTTTCAAGTATTGATTACCCTTCTAAACAAATATATTTTTCAATTTCAGTATTATCAAAATAGAGAGTGCTAGGTGTGCGTTAGCATTTCTAGAAAGTACTCTTTTCTTAACAAATTTTATATTTTAAAAAGAACTCATTAGGAACAGTTAATGAGTGTTATATGTGAAATTACAGTTATTTGGCTTTTTATGTATATCTTTAAATTTGCTAGCGGTATGTTTGTTTGTACATCTGTCGCGTTACAATGCTCCCCACTGTTTAATTGGTCAATAATGCTCGCTCCTAAGCAATGAGACTTTAAAGACTAATAAAGCTAGGTGAGCTTTAAATCACTCACAGCGTGTCTTCGCTCTAGAGAAACCTATGAACAATGTCGTTTAAATTCAAAATTTTTTGAAAACCTTAAACCCAACGCAAAGTTTAGTCAAGTAGAAAGTAAACAAAAAATAGCGATGATTATACTTTACGTGACCTGAATTTTCAGTTCTTCATTGTCAAGAGTTCAAAGACACGCCGTGCGTGATTTCTCATCGGATCAATACAAATCTGTGGGCGTATAATAAGGGGTCGAAACACACCTCAGAGTGAGCTGGCGTTGACCGTCCGATAACCACTATCATTCCTTACCAATTGCTAGTTAGATGGTAAAGCATAATTCATCGCGCAGAAATTGACATTTCTGATAGTTTATGTATTGATCTTCCTGTGGTAGCACCCAGTAACACACTATGGACAGAACCTATTGAGGCTCATGAGTTTATTAGATCCGTTCATTCAGTTTCACTTTTGGAGATAGATAAATATATAAGGAAGAAGGTGTAAAAGAGTATAAGAAATCGCTTTCTCCATATATCGTCCAGAGGACAGAAATTATTATATTTATAATATTATATTTATAGCATATATTTATATTTATAATGAAAACTATCCCGTTATGTTCCTCACTCAAATGATTCCCCTTTTTCTGTTCCCTTGTATGTTTCAGCTATAGCGAAATATGACTGTGAACACTTCGCACTATGCTTACGGTCCTCCGGACATATGCGGACCAGCGCTCATACTCCCTCTGGTCGACGAAAGGTCTTGGAGCCTTTCGTTCAGAATCGTTCTATATTTCATCGGTCTCCTCTATTTTTTCCTCGGAGTTTCCATCATCACCGATATCTTCATGTCGTCTATCGAAATGATCACCAGCAAAACCCGTAAGATGTACATGGCAAAGACGGGTAAAACTAAAAAGGTATTATATTTGCAGATTATCTAGAATTATCTACTAAATAACGGCAGTGTAATATGTACATGTTTGTGGAGGATATTTATTTATTACTGAAATGATGCCCAACTTTCATTTTATCTTCTTTGTAAAGAAGAAGACCTTTTCCAAGATTACTTTATACCTTCCGTATTCCTTATCTAAATTCCAATAACGAGGTGATTAAGTCTGCACTGTACCCCAAGCAGAACGGAAGCTACAATTCGGTTGGATGCGTGGTGGCTGGCCTGAAGGAGGATGAACCGGAAGTAGTGGAAGTTCGCGTTTGGAACGACACCGTGGCTAACCTAACTCTGATGGCCCTCGGTACTTCGGCACCCGAGATACTCTTGTCCATCATTGAAATTATTGGTCACAACTTCAATGCGGGACAATTAGGACCTGGTACCATTGTCGGATCTGCTGCTTTCAACCTCTTGGTCATCACTGCCATTTGTATGGTTTCTCTCGAAAATGATGATACCAGAAGAATATATAGACTTAAGGTAAGGCTAATACGCATATAACATTATCCAGAATTTTATATTGTGACTACGAAAAATCAATCAAGCATTTGACTTATATTATTTATAATTTAAAATTACATTGATTAGAGATACGTTATGCATAATTATATACAACTCGGGTATCTATAAGTACTTAATATCATGGTAAGTCGTTAAAATGTTTGATATTTTAAATTATGGATTACTGCACAACAGGTATTCATCGTAACTGGTATCTTCAGCTTCTTTGCTTACATCTGGCTTTTCATAATCTTGAGAATAATTTCACCAAACGAAGTCCAACTTTGGGAATCAGGATTTACATTCGTACTTTTTCCACTTCTGGTTTGTTTTGCATTCGCCGCCGACAAAGGATGGTTTGGTTTGGGGATAATGCGACAAGGAAGGAATAAACAACAGCTAGAATTGGGAACACTAGGCAATGATGAAAGTAAGTCTAGTTTTATTAATTGGAATATTTTATAATTAATTATTAAAAAAGGAATATGTGTTGTCAGAGTGATTAGTAAAAGTAATAATTCAGTTTTGAATACAGTAACACTGTTATAAATAGAATATCTGTACACAATTATTCCAGTTCAGCGCTATTATTCAATAGCATGTGTTTTACTCATACGTTTTAATTATTCTAGATGATAAAATCATAGCTGAGAGGAACTTTTTTAAAGATGGAAAATTAGATAAAGCGAATCTTGTGACATTTGTCAGGGAAGTGATGAAATATCCTGGACTCACAGATGAAGATGCTGCCATTCTTGCAGCTGCAAAGTATGCAATTTCTTTTAACATTACCAAAATGTGATATACAATTAATTAATATTTAATATAATTTATTATTTAATATTTTACTCATAAATTTGGTAGTTAATATGAAAATTATTACTATTCATAGAATTATTACCTGATGGGTCCTCTTGTTTATTGTGAAAATGTAGTAAAAGAATTTTGTAGATCAGTTTAAAGAGGAGAGGTATCATTTATTTTCATAAGGTTTACAATAACAAAATTTGAATGTTTGATAATCCTATACATTTTTGGAACCACATATAATTTTTTAGAAGGTTTTAATGAGCTGTGCGTACTCATACATTATCGTTATGGATCTAATGTTTGCCTAATTTTAACCCAACTATCAGAACTAATACCCAGGGTACAGAAAAAATAAGTATATTTTTTTCTTAGTTCTTATATAGCACAATTGGCTTGTCACTGTAATATACTTAATCAGTATTGATTAAAATTGTTTTCAGCTACTTAATTCTGAGATATGGAAAATCATAGGCATTATAATGGTTGCAGAATAACCAATGCTATGTTTTAATTAATGAAAAGTTTATATATTATTACATATGCATTTATATTACATCATCATAATATATTATGTCACATTGTTGCATCATTCTTTATAATATTAATTTCTAATTTATTTTCAATGTCATTAAAATATTATATTTACACTAAAATATTGAATATTAGGCTGGTTGAATCACAATCACATTCAACATTATGGTACCGAATTGGAGCTGTTAGATCAATGACTGGAGGTCGTGATATTAAACCTGCTTTAAGCACAAGACTAAAAGAGGTAATAATTAACTCAGTAAAAAAACAATTTTTTGATCATTTGTTTTTTACATAACATAGTGACCACATGATCAGATTAGTTTATGGTTAGACATATTTTCTATAAATAAAACTATAAAATAATGAATACGAAGAATAATTCCTGAGATTTCTCAGTTAGGGAGCTTATTTAGTTGTGCATATTATTTATTTACATTTATTTATTTATATATAGGTATATGATGCAGTCAATGCTGACCCAAAGGCACCCGATCTAGGTGATGTTCCACCCCCGCCAGATACAGAATGCAATGCTGTTATTGAATTTCATGCTGCTACAGTTGCAGTCAAAGAGAATATTGGAAAGTTTCCTGTAACAATATGGAGGACTGGCAATCTTGAGTCACAAGTCCGATGCAGGTTGGTTATAAAAATATTTATCAGCTCAATTGGAAAATAATTAAATTAATATTTCAGCATATGTTGTGTTGCACTTGTTCAATTTGTCACAAATACTTTGTCTCTCAGATTTCCATGAATGAAACAAATATCACAATAATTGAATATCCTCATGTTATCTGATTTCTCAAATTTTTCACTATGTTCTATTGAAAATTAAAATATTCTTGTCTCAATATTTCATAAGAAATAAACAATATGCTCCTTTTAATTACAGAGTTCAAACTATTGATGGGTCAGCAAGGCGTGGAGAAGACTATATACCAATTAATGAAGTCATTACATTTGAAGAGAACCAACGAGAGAAACAAGTGTGTTTTGTTTGAATGATACTTAAAATTATTTTTCAGCTCAATATTTTAAATTGAATTTTTTTCTTCAGATTATTGTTGAAATTGTGGATGACAACAAATGGGAACCCAATGAAGAATTCTTTCTTAGATTAACTCTTTTGCATTATGAAAATGAAAACGTGCAGCTTGGTCGAATATCAATTATGGAAATAATGATAATTGATGATGATGGTAAAGTACATTCCTAGAACAACTATTACTAATTCAGTATTTCTCTTACTATTTGAAAAATAAATAAATAATATTTTTGTCATGAAATGCATAGATCCCGGCATTTTTCAATTTGAGAAGAGAGGAATGGTTGTCAAAGAGAGTGCAGGTTCTGTTTCACTAAATGTTGTAAGATCTAGAGGGTCTGATGGAGATGTAGAAGTAAAATGGAGGACAATTGATAGGTCTGCTATATCTGGGAGAGATTACAAAGGCGGATGTGGAGAACTGTTATTCAAACATGGAGAGGTATAAAATAAAAATATATTACATTATCAAGTGGATAAATATGAATATATAATATGGAATTTAGAAATAATAAATTATTAAATAAAATTTATGGACCTTGGTGGCTCAGGTGTAGGGTGGACGTCTTGAGACCCAGCATTCAGCCATTTAAATCCATCCACAAGCCATTTATGTTAGGTATAAGTGAGCATAAGTCAAGGAGTTAGGCCACTATGCTTTCTGGTGTAACTCACAGAATATTAAGCACATAACAGGCCACATCAGTCCATTTGAGCTCTATAAGAAATGTCAAAAAAAAAATTATAATTAGAAAATAAGTTTTTTGTTGTGTTGGAAAAAAATTATGTTTTCAATTTTATTTGTACATGACATCTGAATATTGATACACAAATGTGTACAAACACTTAATTGTAATAGTTATTATTAAAAGCAAAACTTGATTTTGACATTGACAACTGTTATTAGCCAAAGATAATTAACTAAAGATATTTTGATTAGACGTATTACATAATAATTAGCCATTAACATAATTTCAATCTAATAATTCAATCTTACAGACAAGCCAAATTATTGAAATTCCAATTTACAATGACTATGATCCAGAAAAGGATGAGCATTTTGAAGTTGAATTGTATGAGCCTTCTGAAGGTGCTCACATAGGCAATATTAATAGGATAGCTATAACCATTAGTAATGATGATGGTATGTTATCAACATTTTTATGTACAATTCTGACTTTAAGAACTAATATTTGCTGCTTGACATATCATTTACTGAATTTTATTTGTTCTAGATTTCAATAACATGATGGACAGATTGATGGTTATGACAAACACCAATATTGATGCAATTAAAGTCCATAAAAGTACCTGGTGTCAACAGATCAAAGAGGCAATGTTAGTTAAAGGAGGTGATATTGAAAATGCAACAGCTGTGGATTACATACTTCATTTCTTGTCTTTCTTTTGGAAAGTAAGGGAATATATTGACCTAAATTATGCAGAAATGCACATTTTCTCAATCTTATAAAAAATATCCAATAATAGATATTTTGGATATTTATCCATTTTATTTTATTTTAAAATGTAAAAATATATTCATATGAGGAGTTATACTAAAATTGTATTATTATGCAAGTCATATAATTAAAACCTTCCCCAGGAATGTAAATAGGAATTTCTAATTAACAGTAGCTACAACGTATTTTTCAGAACATTGATGGAAACTACTGGAACTGTTTGGATGACTTTAGTAAAATATTAAAAAATATATTAAATTTGTTGGTAGAATTGTACTAACTTGGAAAAAACTTATCTATTACCTTCTTTAAAATTTTGCCGAAGATAACAAAAAAATTAATTGCTACATTGCCATCCACATTGATGAAACACATTAAAAAGTATTGTTGAATATTAAATCAGAATTTAGATATGCAGGGACAAGGGGGGATTCTGCTTATTGCAATTTAAAATAAGGAAACTAAGTGTTATTATGTTCACAGGATTTTACTGGTGTATAATATTTATTTCTCAACAATTTAGTAGTGGAATCATTTGTGTTGCAGGTTCTGTTTGCTCTGATTCCACCACCAGGCATTCTGGGTGGCTGGGTGTGTTTCATTGTTTCTCTTGCAGGCATTGGTATTATGACAGCATTAATTGGAGACATTGCTACAATATTTGGTTGCCTTGTGGGACTTGAAGACACAATGACAGGTTAGATTGCATACAAAATTGACTTCTTTAATGTTATGGGCATATTTTGTTTCAGCATATAATGATGATATATTGAATTTTCTCCTTTTAATTTGATTTTTATATCTGGCTTTATGTTTATGCTTTAAATACTTAGTTAATTGATTCTTTGCTTATAAATTACTTTGATTTTACATTTACAGTATGAAAATTATGCATGAGGTAATGAACAGTATAATGCCTAGATATTTTATTTCATATTTTAATATTTTGAAAATATTGATTAAAACAATTTATAAAATTATTAACATCACTTTATTTTGCATACCTAAATGCTGTGTTTCTGATTTAAGGCTCAAAGACCCCTGGGAACCCTGAGTCCTAAGTAGAAAAAAAGTTAATACCGTTTTAAAAAGTATTATAGTGAAAACAAAAATTGTGCATCAAACATTGACATATTAGGAAAGTGTTTTTAATTTTAAATATTTGTGTATGTATAGAAATCATTGTATAAATAATTGTAATAATTATTCATTATTAGAGTCCATTCCAGTTTTATCCTTCAGAATTGGTACCTACATAAATGGATTTTGAATAATACTGAATGTAATAGTTTAGAGGAATTGGCTTGCAAACACATTAAATAATAATGTACACGTTTATGTTGAGTTTCGGTTTATGTTGTTCTGCTTGTTATTGTTTTGTTCAATTGTCCAATCTTGTATTAAGTACACCTTGCAACCAGGGATTATATGTGAATGTTTATGCTTTTTTTGACTTTGATAATATTGTTGCTTTTGCTTTAAAATTGCCTGAAGAATTAATTCATTTGCTATTTGTATTGTGTGTGTTTAGCTTTTCTTGTTTGTGTTTTGATCAGTTACATGTTATGAAATCCTATTCCTTTTTTTGTTATATATTTTTATGGGTGTAATCAGGTTTTAACTGTTATCCACTCCCCTAATTCTATTAACTAATGTAATAGTAAGAATTATGTTTAACTTTTGAAATCAATAATGGCAACACTATACATTTCTGGTTAATCTAACAGTATACTTGTTTTCACATTAATTCAGAGCCATTAATTATTACATATATAGTTGACAAAATCCCATGTCAATTATGATAAATTATATTAATAAGTAAATAATTTTAATTACCTTGAGTATCTCCAAAATTATTATATTAATTTCTAGACATTTCAGTGTGTGTTATAATTGTTTTTTGTTTTAATGAATGATTTTATGATCTCAATAACATGTTTAACATTAATGTATAACATAACTGTAAATTGAGTTTTGAGTGACTACATGAATTTAATAGGAGGCTATTCATCATACCTTTGTTTTAAGTTTTTCATATCTCTAATCATTATTGTGTATAATTATATAAACATATTTCGTTTTACTAACAAAAATGTGTTAAATAATGTTGCTTATTAGATAATAAAGTACTCACAATTTAGTTTAACTGGTTCAATCGCTTTTACTTTTTAACTTTATGTAAGGAACTGAAATTCTCTCTTACAGCTATTACCCTGGTTGCATTGGGTACTTCAATGCCCGATACTATTGCAAGTCGTATGGCCCTGATTAACGGGAAATACGCTGATGATGCTGTAGGGAATATCTATGGAAGTAATTCTGTCAATGTATTCCTTGGACTGGGTCTACCATGGTCATTGGCCACTCTCTATCACTATTCTAAGGTTAGTATAATTTGTGTCTTAAATTATTTACAGCGCTCACCTTGGTTGCTTTTGGAACATCTCTGCCAGACACCCTAGGGGCTCGAACAGTAACAAGAATTGAAAAATATGCTGATGGAGCCCTAATCCACATTACTGGCAGTATTGCAGTTAATGTTCTCATGGGCGTTGGCATGCCTTGGTTTGTGGCTGCAGCCTATCATACTGCCAAGGTTTTTGGATTTTTCATCTACTCTGTTTGATTAAACTGTGAAGTGCTTAATATTCTCAACATACAAAAAATATATTATTAATACAATAAAGAACGATTCTTTTATAGTATTTATTGTGTTACTAAGGCTATCAAAATCCAGATAAACAAATGGTAAATGCCTGACTATAAATGATTAAAGAATGTAATAAGCTTGTAAGTCGCTCACTTTTTTTCAGTACATTGGATGTCATATTTTAATTTTGTTGAAATTCATACACTGATGTTCTTATGTAATTAAGAAATTAATTTACTCTACATCATAAACAGGTTGCAATAGAATGTGTTGTAAGGGTAGATTACATGAGAACACATAATTGATCAACATTAAGCATATGAGTTTCAAAAAATGATTGGTAATATTTTTATAAAAGCATAAAGTCTTGTATAAATTATAACACCATATGTTTTCCATAAGTTTGTGTTTTAACACAAGTATATTAAACCTCAAATCCTAGAAATATTGGAACCATTTTATTCTAATTTTTTTAAAATTGTTATTATTCTTTCTGTTAACAGGGTACCACTTTTATTGTCCCTTCAGACGGGCTTGGATTTAGTGTTCTCATGTACTCAATAGCAGCTGTATTAGCCATGCTCCTAATAATGTTGAGGAGAAATCTATCAGTTTTTGGCAAAGCTGAAATAGGAGGGCCAGCTGGTGGGAAATACTTCTCTGCTGGCTTTCTTCTGACACTGTGGATTTTATATATTATCATGTCCTACCTCCAGATTAAAGGAATCATTAAGGTTAATTTCTGATTTTGTTTCACAGGTGTTTTGATGCATTGTGCTTGAATGAATGCTCATATTTGTTCATGTGATTTGTTAGCTAATTTAAGTGATAGCTATGCAAATGTTATTCACATTATCTCAAGCAAAAGCAGTATAAACATCGAAACCAAGTTTTTGTATAATGTAAATTAGTTTTAATTGTAACCTTGCAATGTCTCCTATTTATTTATATTGGGGGGGGGGATAAAATATTCCTAAGTTCCATGAAGTGTTACAGTGGACATTCATAATATTTATGTTTTGATAAAAAAGAAATTTTTAATCTCAGGGTTGGATTTAATTCCGCATATATATTCTACTGTTTACTGCTGAACTTTTAACTAATTTTAAGGATTTTGTAACTCATGAATAGCATTATGTAAATGTTAATTTGACATTAATACAGAATTGAGTTAATGTATTTCATAAATAATTAACATCTTGAATTTTGTTATTAAATATATATTTTGTATATAGTTTTGTAATATCTAAAGTGATTTATTTAACAAGTTTTGTAAGTAGTTTATGCTGTCAAAATTTAATACTAAATAAAATATTAAAATTCCTTAATTTAATAAAATATTCTTAATAATTAATGTACAAGACTATTTTAAGTTCATAAAGAAGAACTATTTATTTTTATATTGGTGACTATTCTACAATACTGTTGGGATATATTTATATTAATAGTACAAACAATTGATGTGTGCTGAATTGTGGTCAAATTTGATTAATATATTTGATGAGTGAAATATAGTCATGGCTATAGTATTTTATAATTTTCATTCCTTCTGTATGTATTTCTACAAATTAAATCAAACTTGTGTATAAAACTAATTATACTCACCTACTTTAATTTGCCTTTTTTTCAAAAAAAACAGTTCACATCCATTTAATAATTATGACCAAAATTTGTCTATTGATATTGGTTTAATGACTTAGGATATTTCATAAATAAACATACTTAAAATAATCTGAGCTATTCAATTCATTTTCTAAGTAAATGTTATTAAATAAAAAAAATAAAATTCATTAATAAATCAAGTGAATACTGGGTGGATAGTTATCTCTGTGTTTTGTTTCATAAAAACGGGTTTTATGATATTGTCATGAGAATTTTATTGTATTTATTGCATACCGGTTTTGCTTGATGTTGTTTATATTGAAGCTACTTTATCATCCTTATTTATTAAGTTGTCTTATTTAAAATAGCCAAATTTAGCATTATAAACTTATATTTTATATAATGTACCACATTATTTCATGTCAAACTCTCGGGTTTCAAATTCAGTTTTATCAAGATTCAAGAGCTTAAAAATGAATTAAATACATGCATATATTAGAGCATAACTACTACTACTAAAAGAAATAAAATTATAAATTCGTCATAGTTAATTGTTAAAGGTGAGTATGTTGGTAAGTGCACTAAGACAAGGCTATACCATAAAAAATATGTAATACTTGCATTTAATTTGAATAGATCAAGTGCTAAACTAGGTATTTTTAAAGTCATGTTTAAGGGTTCTTTCCGAATGTACGAAGTCTGCTCTTTTAAAGCAGAAGAAAGTTGGAAGGTAAGATTTTAAAAATAGTATTTGAATAAGATTAGTGAAAGCGTCATTGTGTGACGTCACAAAGATAGCCGCTTAATGTAATGCATTAGGCTCATTCTAAGACTATGAAAACACGATTTTATTACACATTAATTTTGGCTTATAATTGTCCAAGTCACTTTAATTTCGGTTACATATGTTCAATATTCGCGAATTTTGCGAATCGGATATATCAGCAGTCAAGTGAAAACTGATCCCTACAATTCTATATTTACTGATAAGACAATATATTGGGGGTTTGGTATTTTAAAACTTATACTTCTGGATTTTAATTTGTTCATTTGAATGAAAGAAGTTAATAAGTTCAAATGATTTGAATTTCGTATGGAATATTAAAGAGATGTAACATACGAATTTTTCTGTTGTGTGACTGTTTGAATTTTTGGCGGAATATGATCAGGTGATCAGAAAGGCAGAGGAGGTAATATGGTTGCTGTTGCTTAAGGTGCTAAGTTAGGTTCACCAGTCAAAACCATGTACGGTTATTGAGTGCAATAATTTTCCGAGTTTTGAGTTTACCGTGGCCTATTCTTACAGATGAATGCGGTTTATGTTAAAGTTGATGTTACCGATTGTTGTGAAATGTGTGTTTATCTTGTCGATTTCGTATTTCATAGTAATGTCAGTGGTATGTGATGTTAACCAATAGTTCATCAGACAATCTCAAGTCTTCAAAAGGCTTAAGAGACGCCAGCTCCAAGCAGGCAACCGAGGGTGAAAATTTAAAAGTACACGAAAAGGGTGAAGGTGAAAGGGAGCGCTCTTGGTCAAAGGATATTCCTTCCAGGAACCACATTCCCAGTATAGTTATTACCAGGGGTAAACCAGAAACGCGTTTGAAAACCAGATCAAAGAGTAGAGATGATTATGGTGTGGGAAGAGGTAGAGGCTATGTGGAGGAAAAAAGGGGAGGATTCAGATCAAGAGGAGGAAACAATCGCAGAGGCGAGCGCTGTGATGAGGACATGGGTTATATTCCTCGTTCGAGATTTCAAGAATCGTTGAACAAAGTGAAAAGCAGTGATGGCATCACGGTTTCATCGGGAAAATTTTACAGTGGTAATGACAGCCATAACAGTAAAGCAGGTAGGGATTTGCAACATAACCTTAACCCACATGCTTTACTCATTTGTTTATTGTTCTCACATGAAAGTTACATATTTTCTATCATTGCCTAGTTTTGAGTTCTTAACGTAGCGTTTAAATAATATTCCTTCCTTTTTGGTTATTGTTAATTCAATTTTTTTAGATGCTTTTATGTAACTTATAGCACGTGAGATGAACAATACATATATTTGATTATATATTATCTTTTACATTATCAGAATCAATATTTCTTTAAGTAACTAAATCTATGAGTATGAATCAATGTTTATGGTGCATTTAATTTTTGAGATAATATATATTAGCATTAAAAAGACTTTATTTTGAATTCATTTCATTGGAAGAAGTATTATGACATTAGGTTAGTATTTATACCAAATTTTACAAACATTTTTACAAATTTAAAGATAAAATGATAATATGAAATAGACATTACCAACAATTAGAGCAAAATCATAATTTATTTTTGTTTTATATATTTTATTTCTCCATAATGCCTAATACTATCAGATTCATTGCGTAAAATTCCTTGTAGAAGAGTAAATTAATAAAAAATTTATAAAATAAAAAGCTGTTTTCTTATTGTAGAACTAAAAATTTGTATCTCATTCAAATCAGTGCACTAGGTTTAAATATTTTGATGTAACCTGTTATGAACAATTTGTATAAGATTTGTTGATTGCTATTAATATATTTTATTGTATTAATTATGAAGTGTTATAATTTTTTTTATTTCATTGCTTATATTAAATTAATAATCAGTAAATACACCAATTAATTTTAGATCACGGTAATTATATTGGGTTACCTGAAGATTCAAGGATATCAGCAACTTTGCGTCGAATGTTGAGAGAAGAGGATGAAAGCAAGTTCATTAGTCTTTGCAAGCTTTTGCAAGTAATTATGTAACCTTTTATTTATATTTTTTATTGTTTTATTTTCATACTTTTGTTATTACAAAAATGAAACATCCTAGGACTCTCTGGCTCTCTCAGACAATGCATCTTATATACGACGGTCTTTCGATATGATATTGGATTCTCTTTTGGAATTGATGAAGACAGGACCCAGTAAAACTATGAGGTCTCATGCAGCAAAATGTTTAGGCCATGTGGGCCATAATTTGGAGAAAGATTTTAAAAGGTATTTATTATTAAGGAAATAAATAATTGTGTTCTAATTAATTGGTGTTGTACCATTTTATCTAAAAAAATAGATAAATTGTAATATATTCTTGAGTTACAGAAATTTTATTAGTGATTTAGAGATTTAAATGGTGGTGAATGATAAAAATATAATACAAGGTTTCATCTTAAGTCAGTATATATTTTTTTAATTCCTGTATTTTTTTGGCAGATTTATTGATTGGATATTCTCAAAATATAATTCTGAGCAGGATGGAGAAGTCCGTACATTGCTTATGAAAGGAATAGCTGAGGTGTGGATTCAGCATAATGTCATATTTTATTTTTAATCCATATTCTTTATAACTAATTAATAATAACGTTTTTCAGCTGGTTCAACTTGATTTAAAAAACCCAAAACTCATGGATTATTCTCAGGTATCAATAAATTAATGTTATATTTTTAATAATTTGCTTTGCTAAGGTTTTAAAATTAATTATGCAGTTTATTAAATATTGGGTATAATTATTTGATGATATATGTTTTAATCATTACATTTCACTGACAGAACTTAATGACAGAAATACAAGCAACAATGGAAACAAATGATGTTGGTGAAATATTCATTGCAACAGTTGATGTACTATTGACCCTCACTCATCGTTATCCAGACTCATTCACTGAACATTTTCGAGTAAGTGTGGTACTAGTTTGAATTGTTTGGCATATAATCTCTGTAGATTTATGCATTATATATTATTATTATTTTATTATTTTGTAGGATATAATTGATATTATTGTTGGCTGGCACATTGACTGCAGTCAACCAAAATCTGTTACAAAATTTGCATCAAAGTCTTTAAAACAGCTAGCTCCTTTCTGGTCACAAGACATGGGATTTACTGTATCCCTTCTGATACAATTCATAGAGGATGCTGAAAGCTATGGAGATGAACTAGCAGGATCATCTGAAGCTGCTTCACTTGAAACTATAGATAAAATAACTGCTTTTATAAAGTAAATATAAATTCATATTCCATATTTAAGTCATGATCATGGTCCTTTTTCCACAATGTAATATATTTATAATATTTTTATTTTGTTTAGGATATATAATTCAGTATTTAATGGTCTTGGTAAACACATGAACCCCACAAAAAACAGTAGTGTTACTTGGACCTTCTTGTGTGAATCACTCAACAAAGTGTTGACAACTGTTAATAAGACTCTGGATATTAAAATCCATGAAGAACTCCTTATTGCAGGTGAATTTAGTTTCATTTAAATGTTTGCTGTTTATAAGCATTCAATAAATATTTTGTATATTTTGCTAATACAATAGTTTTGTCATTTATAGGTAATAAGTGTGCAAGATATATAATTATTTTTCTGCAGTCAAAAACAAATTTAGTTCAGGAAGTACTTTGCAAATACATATATCTGCAGTTGGAGAAGAGTGAACATTTTGGACACAAAACATCATCATCTTTATTAGAACTTATTTCTCAGGTATGAATTTATGAAAGCTGTTATTGTATGTTAAATGTAAATGTAAATATATGTTTCAGTTAAGGAATGCACACATATATGTGGGTATGTATTGAATCAGTTAGTCATAAGAAATAAATAATATAACTTTAAATCATGTGCAAGGTTAAATTACTTATGTTTTGTATACATTTAATTATTTAATGTTTAAATTACTTGCTCACAGTTGATTTTTTTATAATGAAGCTTATGTGTCAAATTTTTTTAAATAAGGACCTACTTCTTAAAATTTGTTTTGTGGTAAATGTTTTTCACACCTAATTAATAATTAATTCTCACCTAATTAGATGTGTATTTTTATATGAGATTTAAATATTTATTTCCTTCATTAAATTATAATACTCAAATATAAATTCAATTTTATGTTGTTTTTAAGGTTATTGAATCATTGGATACGATGTTGACTAAAGATATGGTTGATAAATTATTTGCTCCTGGTTCCCTCATTTTAAATTCACGATTTTCAAGCTTACAAAATGATGTTCTTCATGTTTATCACAGTTTACTCAAAATGAAAAACATTCCTGTGTTGAAAAAAACGTACAAGTAAGTTAGAACACTATGCATATACTGGCTGAATAGTGTTTTTATTCATTATGAATAGTTTCATTATTATGTTCTTTATTTTTAGCCATATGCTGAATGATATGGATGCTGCTTTGAGTGTTATTTCCCTTAAAGCTGAACCACTGATTTCAAATACAGAAGATCTGTATCCCAAACCAACATATTCAGAATTAGAAGCTGAAAATGTGATTCTCTTTATCTTTAGGGCATTGTCAGATAGGGGTGAGGCAAATCATACATTTATTAAATCATTTTTTTTAAAGAATAGTTATCATTGCAATAATTTAGGATACATTTAAGAGTTGAAGAAAAAGAAAATGTTCTATTAAGGTAGTAATAAATAATTGTAAGACTATAAATAAGTACAATTATCACATTGATGGTATGATCATTTCTAATCAGCTGCAAGAATTAATTACATGTCAAAAACCAGAACATATATAGCATATATTTATTATATATATATATATATATATATATATATATATATATATATATATATATATATGTACACACACATAATAGATACATTATTATGTATTATATTATTTTATATATTATAAATTATATATTTATTTTTTATTTTTCAGCAAATAAGAGTAACTCTCTTATATGTCTGTGGTTACTTCAGCCCAGCATATTTGAATTACTAGCTGAGAAACTACCACCCATTTTGTCACCATTAGAACACCCTAATCTGTTTCATTCCTTGCTTGTTCTTCTAAGATCTCATTGTGATAGGTACGTTATTATAATTATGAATTATAATTATATTAATGTCCATGTTATTATCCACATGGAATACAATAGATGTTAGTTCGTTAGTTAGTCATAAGTAATATGATAAGAAAAAAAGAGCATACAAGCACAGGAAAATTGTGCTATAAAAAATAAGAGAAAACATATCATTGAAATTATAATAATTTATGTATGAATTATTATAAGTTAATTTATTCATATTATATAACCTATACATTATAAAAAAATGTATTCAATTTTGGTTTGATTTATTCCAGACATCAACACTTTGTGCTTAGCAGTGGGATGTTAAATAGTGTTAATGGAAGGCCAAAGCTATGCAGTATATTGGGTATTCCACAGTTAAATGATACTCAAACAACTATTTCTCCTACAACTTCATATTTGGCAACTATTATTACACTGCTTGGTCAGTGTTTAAGTCAGGTTGGTTAGAACTATGTATTCATTTTTCCTGGCTTACATGACTGAAGAAGGCAGTATTTTTGGATCCAGATTTTTGTAACAGATGATTTTTAATACAGGAAATGGGGGAAGAGAGTAAATTACTTGTAATAAATTGGACAAAATCATTATTGGAAAAGGGGAGGCCATATTATGCCACACTGATGTCCACGCCAGAACTTCATGGGCTGGTCAGAGGACTGTGCCATACTGCTTGCGACAGTTGTCCATCTATTGCTCTCAATGCTGTATCTTGTCTTCACCGATTGCTTTATCATTACCGTGGTGCTTGGCCGGTAAATGTTTTTGAATAAATTCTGTTTAAATATATTTAATCTTTTATATTTGAATTTATTTTCAAATTATTATTACATGTGAATTTATATTCAAATTATTATTACATGTGAATTTATACTCAAATTTCTATTACATGTGAATATATATTCAAATGAAATTTGAAAGTGTATTTTTATAAATATTAAACTGTTTGCTCATAAATATCCAATAGTATTGTTGAGCATTCTATTGTATAACATGTAATACATTTGATTTATTTTTTTTATGTCTTATATCTATATACTTGTTTATAAATAACTCCTGAAATAAAATCCTCTCTCTGAATTCAGAATGTGGATATAAATTTGAAAAGAACTCATTTTCTGAATGGACAATTTCAGCAAATCTTTTATAAATTAAATTCATTCAGACATTTACGGTATTTATGGAAATGTTATTACAATTTTTCTTTAAAGCAGAGGAAGTTCTATAAGTAAATAATTGTTAAAAGCACATATATAAAATGATCAAGTTAAAAAAGATATTTTTGTTTGTTTTAGCCTGATTTGGCATGCAAGTTATTGGACTTATGCTTGCTGCATATTAATTCTAACAGTGCTGAATTTAGGGAGAAGTACTCACAAATATTGACAATGCTTCCTTCAATGTTGGTTATATTCTCACTTGAAAGTTGTGCAATGGTAAGTTAAATTATTATTTAGTATACAATATTCATGCATAAATATTGGTTTGATTTAAATAAGTTTAGGTAATTTATATTTCAGAATTCAGAGAGTCAGTGTCGTCAGTTAATTTTAAATCAGTATACACAAATGATCACAGGTGAAACTGGAGAGATGCAGATTATCCATTTCCGTCAATTTATGGGGTATTTACTCCAAGGCCATAATCAAAGGTAAATTTGGCTGTAATTTCAAGGTTATAGCCAAAAATTCAAATTCACATTTATAGTGTAGAATAATATTAATCTGTTTAAATAAATAATATACTGTTGAATATATATATATATATATATATATATATATATATATATATATGTGTGTGTGTCTGTGCAATTTCTTTTTAATATTTTAGCTCCATGGAATGGCTCAGCGATATTGTTGTAAGGTGTTGGTCTGTTCTTGAATCAGAGCATGGTGCAAAAGCATTGAACAATTTAGTTGCATTAACAGACTGGGCAGTTTGGCATTCGGCACAGCTCTGTGTTGATCTGAAACTGAGAACACCTCTTGGTAAACCGCTGGAAACATTCATGGCAATCGAAGGTGTGTATTAGTAACTTTTGTTGTTTTAATAATTATTCTTTACTTAAGAATAAAAATTTTTAACTATGTTGATAATTATATATATTTGATTTAGATATATTATATTTGATATTTTTTACTAACTTAAAATATGTTTGTCAAAACATTTAACAATGAATGTTTTAAAAAAGAACACAGTTATATTAAATATTTTTGTAATTTCTTATTAAATAATGTATTTACCTTTGTCTTCTTTAAATGTGAATGATAAGAAGAAATTATTGGATTGATGGTATTGATTTAGGTGTCATCCGGGGTTTAGCCAAAGAAACTTTAACACACGTGACATCCAATTCAAATGATGCTTTCACTATGGAAAGAGCTAGATTGTTAGTTAAGTTTATGGATCACCTTGAAAAAGCCATATACAATGCTGCTGAAGGTACCTCTTCAGCTTTGCCTTCTGTTTCTAAGGTAAATTGAAACTACCTTAAATAATTTCTTCTGCTAGTATAATTTTTAAACCTATCACAAATCAATACTCATCTTGTAATATGATTGTAATCTTTGTTTCTTATTAATATAAAGTTGGCAATTCATAAATAATAAGGTTCTTTGCGGATATTTGAGTTTATCACTAATTGTTGTGGAAAGGAAATGTCCTATGAAATGGACAGGGAAGTGTATTTCGGGGTTGGCCTGTTTTAAGTACTACACACATTCAATTGATATCACAAAATGTGAAAAATTATTAGTGATATTTAAAAAAAAATGTATTTATGTATGTTGGCTTGTTTTCAGCCTGTTAAAACATTCTTTCTGACAAATCGAAGTACATGTTATGAGTGGTTATCTAGAATAAGGCTTGCTCTTCTGGTTGTCTGTTTACATTGTGGTCTGGCAACTTCAGCTGTAAGACATGGTTATGCTTTACTACAAACACTACTTGACAATGATAACACACAGGTAATGTTTATTGTATGTTGATCATATTCATATTATTTGCCAAATTGCTTTTAATAATAACAATAAATTTCAGGGGACAGAATTTGAATCAACACTCTTACATGTGGGATGGGGTTTGGCATCAATTGGAGAAGCAGAAGCAGTGCAGGGTCTTTATGTGTGGGCTAGAGATACAGCTGGGGTTAAACACCCAGCTCTAAAACCCTTAATAGAACAAGCAGCTGGCAGGTATATATATATTTCTCTACACAAGAGCTATTTGTTACTACATAATTGTTTATTTGTGATAGCATATTTGTGTTAAACATTTCAAAAGTTGGTATTCATATTATAATGTTTCACATGTCAAAGGCTTGTACTTTTATTGTAATTTTATTAGTTGACACAAAAATTTAAAGTAATTTGCAAATCACTGAGACTGCTGGCTGTGGATATAAAAAATCCTACCTGAACGTTTAGGCTGAATGTTTAGTTAAGAGATAGATTAAGGCTAGGTTTAGGGTCTACACTACTGCTAGTATGTGATTGTTGTAAATATTAGGGGAAAAAGGAATTCAGTTAAATTTGTTTTCAGGTATGAATTAGCTGCTGAGGGTTATAAATCTCTCGTGAAAAATAATCTGACATGTTCTCCCAATTATGAGAAAAAGCAGTCGGACAATGATACAAAAAATTCACAAACTCCTCATAGTATAAAAACCTTCATTGCTGATCAGGTTTGTTCAATAGGCCGTTTGAATCACTCATGAGATATTGTCAGTTTATTATTGAAATGTATATATGTGCATTGTGTGTGTATATAAAATTTATATATATATATATATATATATATATATATATATATATATATATTTATATTATAATAAAAATAGTTTGAAGGAAATAATATAATAATAATAATTGTTATTATATTTCTTAGTAATGTTTGTAATTAAATAAGTTTTCATTTTTTCCTATAGTTAACTGAATGCTACCTGGCTATTAATAATTGGGAAGATTTGGAATTATGGAAAGAGAAGGAGGAGGAATTTTTAGCTAATGAAAATGGAAGTTCAGCCCAAAGATATGTATGTTACAATGCATGAATAGTCCAGTTTAATTATTTAATTAGTTTTCATAATGGGTTTAAATTTAGATGGCAAACCAAATTTTCTTTCAATTTCAAATTTCAAGTGATTAAATGAGAGGAGCTCATATACCAATGCTTATTATAATTAAATAGATGTCTATGCTTCTCTCAGTAATTATAATGAATAATTTATTCTAATAATAAATATAATAGAATTATTAATTAATTATCATTATGATAAGAATTCCTTATTCTAAAATAATTTAGTATTGTCAATTCACGCACTATCATAAGTTATTTTTTATTATTTATTTCTGTGCTAATTTCATATTTTACATTTCAGAAATATATCAAAACCCCATTTTTGGGAGCTCTTAGATTATTTGAAGGAGGTGAATTTGTGGCTGCCAGCAGCCTTCTTAATTGGGAATGTCCTGATGAAAAGACATTAAGTACACAAATTAAATGGGATTGCTACAATATATTAAATGAAACAAACTACACATTGATGAATATAGCAATGACTATGTCAGCCCAATTTGTCGGGAAAACTAAGTAAGTTTTTTTCTGAAAATTATCATCAGCATACTTGTTTAAATTTGTTACATAATTTTGTTTTATAAATCTCACTTTTTAGAAGTTGCTGCATTGAATCAATCAACAGATGTAAGAAAGTGATAAGCTGCTTGCTGAGGGAAGCTGTACGTGAAACACCGTCAGAAATATTAACTCACGCAGCTGTCTTGAAATTTGTCACATCGTCTTTGTGTTCAAAAAATAATCTGTTTGATGACTTGGTATGCTTTTTTCCATTTTCTTGTTCTCAAATTATACACTGAGCAATGAATGCCCTTAATATTATCCAATTTATCATTGATATTTCAATTCAAAATCCTAATAAATTTGGGGCCATGATGTTTCAATTGTTAGAAGCACAGGTTTCAAACCATCAAATCTGTTGGCAAGTTAAATTGTTGCTGCAGATATAAAAATTCCAAACCATGTATTAAATTAAGATTATATTAAGGCTAGGTTTAGATAGCTTAATGCATAAATTTCATGTTTAAATTTCCTATAATTCACTTACTTTAAAACATGATCATCCATATGGCCCCCTTAACCTAACAAAGAGGAAATTACATAATGATAAAAACAAAAATAGAAGTAAAAGATTAGAAAGTAAGATTACATATTATATTCCAACTTAAATTTCTCAATCTTTATTGGTTTCTACCCCGTTTACATCGCTGTCACTTATTGTAGGATATAAAATGAGTCAAAGTTAAACTGGCAATGAACGATCAGAAATTAATTGTATAATCAAGCATGTATTATTTTTAAATTTTATTAATTGTCGTAACTAATGTTTATTATTTTGCTAAAGGTTACTGGTAACGAGCATATCCCCAAGAAAAAGTGGCTGAGATCACCAGTTATGGAGCAAGTACTTTGGTGGAGTTTAGCACTCAATGGGACTCAAAAACGTTTTAAGCCAAGTTCAAACATTAGACAGTATACTTTACAGGTACTTATTGCATAATATCATAATTTTTTCAGTATAAAATATATTATGTAATTATAAATGTATATAATTTGTTGTCATTAATACCCACAAAATATAATTACACAGGTGGCCAGAGCAGCTAGAAAAGAAGGAAATTACAATTTTGCAGAAAAAGCCCTTATTAAGCATTTGGCAATACTTGAGCTGACAAGTCCACGTTTTATTGGAAGTCTTAGTGAACTTAGCACAAATTTGACAGCTGATACTTCATCTTCTTGGACTATTGATAAAGCAGAAGCATTAACAGAAGTTGCAAAGCAGCTTTATAGGTTAGTAGATTATCATCAGTATTTTACAAACAATTTAAATTATTAAGGTGAAGAGATCAGGTATTTGGTTTTGGTATAAAATCTGTAGTATAGTACTTCAATTTTGATTGATATTAGTCTATAAATAATCCCCAATGTCACTGGGATAAGCAAAATATTGCTTAAAGTTTTCTGATAATAATCATTATGATAATTTTTATTTTGTAGAACAAATGGTGGTTAATTTGATTAATAAATGATGTTTATAATTTTATTTTAAATGAAGGGTAAACTATCCACTGTACCCACTCAAAAAAATATTCTAAAATATTATACAATAAAATAATTAACAATCAGACATTTGAAATGAATTTAATAGTCATTCAGTAACAATCTTCAAATGTAATAAAGTTTATTTTATGATATCAAAAAACTAATGAACTGTAAACGTATGTAAATGAAAATAATGTAATGTAGTATTAATGTTTTATTAATGTATGTATAATAATAATCTCAAATTGTATTTAAGCTCTGGTCAACAAGAAAGAGCGGTTGGACTATGTATCGAAACAATACATGGCTTATATAGTTGTGTTAAAGATACAAGTAAAGAGAAAATTTCACATCTTCTGGTCACACTTGCCGGTTGGTTACAAATGCCAGAATTAACCCAGCATAATGTTAATAAACTGAGATCAATATTAGAACTGGAAGCTAGTCTGACAATACCAGATTCAATGGCTGATATCAACAGTTAGTATGAATTTTATTTACAAACACATTTATCCTGTTCAATATGTTTCATAATAAGTGATGATATACTGAGAACATATTAAAACTAATTACTTTTTATATTACAATGATGATTGTTTTTTCCTAGGTTGCCCAATTGTTGAGGATGGGGTTCTAGGGGAAAGGGACTGTGTTGTTGGTAGACTGCTGAGGCAATCAGTGATACAATGTCCTGGGTTGAAGAAAGCATGGGGTCGATTGGGAACATGGGCTTATACATGGGGTCACAGAGCTGTTGACAACTCAAGTTGTAGCCAAGTACTAAGTCTTCAAGATAAATTTTTACCTCCAGGAGTAGACAAAGAGTCAGTTCGTTTAATTTTGGTTGGAGCAAAACCACAAATGGATCCTGATGATATTGAGGTAATTAACAAATGATTAAAAATGAATAATACACACAACACACACACACACACACAAATGTGTGTGTCAGTAAATTATTTTTGGTTTATGAATTAATACTGCAATCAGAACTTAAACTTGACTGTATTATGAATAAAAAATATTTAACTTATTGATATTTCTTATCACTACATATCAAGTATCAAGTTGTAACTGCAACAGACCTAGCATAGTACCAGTGATGATGTAGAAAATATTAATGATTATTGGTTGACTGGAATAGTTGTTTATTGTTCCCACCACATCACACCCATCTTATTTATTTTGTAGTTGAATTAGAAAATATAAAATTTAAGCATATCCTGTATTAATTAAGAAGTGCTAATGCATTTAACAGTATACTAGTCTTAAAGTAACATTTATTTTAAAAGAAACAAGATTGTATGTGGCCACAAAATTACTTAACTGCCCCTGTTATTATGTTATTTATACTAATAATAAATGTTGTATATTTAATGAATTGTGATTGCATTTACAGTTTTATTTGTTATTCATTTATTTTTTAGCAAATAGAAAATATGGGCAGTTGTGAGATGCTAAGAAATCAACTTGAATCTTTGGGTCCATTCAATCCTGAACAATTAGATGGACTTGTAAATTTGTGGGCTAATTCATTTGTCAAAGTGTATAACTATTATCGACTTTCTGCTTATTCATATTTTAAATATCTACAGATATGTGATGAAATGGTATGTATTATAATGATTTTTTTTAATAAACCAAGGAAATAAACTTTTTTTCAAAATGGCAATGTAATTATTGTTTGCAGGAAGGATGTGAGCGAATTACGGCTACGCTCCGTCTGCTTCGCCTGATTTTGAAATATGCTCCAGAACTGCAGAGCGTTCTTGAAGCAGGATTGGCAACAACCCCCACTGCTCCTTGGGTGACAATAGTGCCACAGTTGTTTTCCCGACTGAACCATCCAGAACCATATGTTAGAAAAAGGATATCAGAACTCTTGACAAGAATTGGTTGTGATGCTCCTCATTTGATTACATTCCCAGCAGTGGTTGGTTCTCATGCTGGAGCTTCCACTATTAAAGACATGCCTCAAACGAGTAAGTTTTTTAAATTTTAGAATTAGACATAATTATTAAACAAAGTTTTCATTATATTTTACTTGTGTGATTGTATCTATATTAATACATGCATTTAATTTTTCATACTTGTGTAATCTTAAGAATTTTGTGTTTGCAGAGTTATTCAGTACAAGGAGAGAAATAGTGTATGAGATAGATGATGAAGATGATCCTGAAGAAGAGGAAGAGGAGGATGAAATGGAGGTGGAGGAGGATGATGGTGATGATGATACAGGCAGTGTTAATGAGGAAGCTGCTGTTCTTGAAAACAGTTTTCTCTCCATTGTAGATGCCCTTGAAAAACAGGCAAGTCATTTTCTTGGATAGAATTTTTGGAAATAATATTTTAAATATTTCAATGAATCTGGGTTTCATTATTAGTTTTATTTAAAAGTAGTATTGGGCCATCAACTGTACTACCATTTATAAGTAACCATGTAGTACATCATTAAGTGGGTAAATTTATATAGTTAAAGTAATGAATAGCCCTCAAATCACTTTCCAACTTGATCGATTGAATTTTTGAATTAAAAAAATAGAATCAGTTTTTTATTTTACTAAAAAGTTATTTAAATTGATTACAAATGGAGCTCATATAACTCGAGTTAACTTATTAGAATAGAGATATAAATATTCAGTATTTCATTAAATTATTCCAATAGTCAAGTGAAGCAATATCACAAGTGAGATTGTTGGTGAGTGAACTTCGACGAATCACCTTGCTTTGGGATGAGCTCTGGTTGGGTACTTTAACACAGCATCATGCTGATATAACAAGAAGGTTTCTACAACTTGATGCTGAAGTCAAAGCAACCGATGGAAATAATCAACTTTCGCAGCCAACGCGAGATCATTTAGTGTCTGAGAAACATCGTCTGATTCTTAAACCAGTTAGTATTTTCAAAATGGTTACATTTTTATATTAAGGAAATGAAAATAATTTTATTGAATTAGCTTAATGTAGCATTTGTTTTGTCTAGTTGCTGTTTGTTTTGGAGCAGTTGCATGCTATTACTTCTGTGACAGCTGAAACTCCTCATGAAAAGTGGTTTCAAGAAAAATATGGTAAAAAATTCCTTTTAATTATAGAAAATTCATTAAATATTCCACAATTTCATCAGTTAATGCTATTTTGTATTCTTTCTATGGTTTTATTTTAATTTCAAATATTTCAGGAAAAGACATTGAAGAGACTTTGACCAAACTAAGAGAACCAGCAAATCCAAGAAGCCCAGGTGAAGCCTGGCATTTGTTAAAGAACTTACAACTGAAACTATATGCTCGAGCTTGCAAACGGTCGGCATATTCCCTGTCTATGGAGAATATTAGTCCTAGCCTGGCTAAACTTCAGGATACTCTAATAGCAATGCCTGGGGTTAGGAATCCTGTTACAATTAAATCAGTTGTAAATTATGTGGCAATCCTGCCTACAAAAACAAAACCAAAGAAATTGGTATTCAATGGATCTGATGGTAAAATGTAAGATTTATTTCCTCTTATTTACTTTTAGGCATTAAAAAAATAACTTTTCCCCCATAATGGTTGGTCTCCTAATTATGTATGTAATATTCTAAATAGGAAAAATCTTATTTATTTTATAATGTAGTATAAATCAAATGATTTTTATGAATGTCTTCCAACAGGTATACCTACTTATTTAAAGGCTTAGAGGATCTTCATCTTGATGAAAGGATAATGCAGTTTCTTAGTATAGCCAATACTATGTTAAGCGATGCAAATCTCAGAGCACACCATTATTCTGTAATACCACTAGGGCCAAGGTCTGGACTTATCAGTTGGGTTGATAATGTCACACCAATATTCTCTTTGTACAAGAAGTGGCAGCAAAGAGAAGCTTCTAATTTGACTACTGAGGGTAATGATTATCTTTTGTAACCTAAAAACATAGACCTTTCTAGTTACATACAATATATTGTAGACATTATGAAAAATATTTTATAAATTGTAAACCAGTCTAAAGTATTCATTATACTAACACTGGCCAGGTACAGTGTTTTGTATGAGTGTTAACTTTAAAAAATTAAACACAGTTGTAGAAATTATTTTGTATTTATAATAACATTTAGTGCGCTGTTAAACAGGTAACACTATCATGCGACCATCTGAATTGTTTTATTCCAAACTTACACCATTATTAAAAGAAGCTGGAATAACCCGGGTTGATCCATTGCAACGTAAGAAGTGGCCATTATCAGTGCTGAAAAAAGTTCTTGTTGATTTGATGAGATCTACACCTACTCATCTATTATCAAAGTATGTATTTGATATTTTTCTGTATTTTTACTTTTTATTTTTTACATGTAGTTTTGTTTCTACCTGATGCTGCTAATCATGCACTTTTTTATGTTCAATACCTTGAACCTGATGTAGTATATTTTGTAGTAGTGATAATTATGGTATTTTAATGAGGATTTGAAGTGGTCTAACCTTTAATGAAGATTAGAAATTTCTGAAGTGGTCCTATCTTTAATGAGGATTAGATATTTTGAAGTGGTCCTATCTTTAATGAGGATTAGAAATTTCTGTATTGGTCCTATCTTTCATGAGGATTAGAAATTCCTAAAGTGGTCATATCTTTAAAAAGGATCTGAAATTTCAGAAGTAGTCATATCTGTAATAAAGATTTGAAATTTCTGAAGCGATCATAAAACATTCTTTAATAATGTGCGAATCATTATTCGTGTTATTTTTTTAATTCTAATGAATTTTGACATATAAACTATCTAGAACTTGAAGTGACAGCTTTCATAGTTAGATTCATAGATTTCAGTAAAATAATAAAGTTAACAGTAAACATACCAATATGCTGACAATGACAAATTTACCTGCTATAAGTGCATTATGTTATGCATTTTGTCCAGAATTTATGTAGTCTTATTAAATTTATGTAACAATCACATTCATCACAAGTTTATTCCCACAGTTGAAATAACTATAAGACTAGTTGTTATTAAGATAATGGTATAATTTGTGTTCCTGATATATTAAAAAACATTTTTTGAACAGGGAGTTGTGGTGTCATAGTGCTAATGCTGGAGCATGGTGGAAGAGTAGCAAGCTTTATTCGACTTCACTAGCTGTGATGTCCATTATTGGTTACATAATTGGTCTGGGTGATAGACATCTAGACAATGTATTGGTTAATCTAAGTACTGGCGAGGTATACTATTGATTTTCTATTTATATTCAAGCCTTTATATCTATTTGGGCCATGGAAGTGGTTTTGAACTAATTATTGAATTACTCTTAATAGGTGGTTCATATAGACTACAACGTATGTTTTGAGAAAGGTAAAACTTTGAGAGTGCCTGAAAAAGTACCCTTCCGATTGACACCCAATTTCAGAGCTGCATTAGGAGTAACTGGAATTGAGGTAGGATTTTTTAGTATAGTTATTTTTATACTGTTGAAAACAGTAAGTTGTTTGATTTCATTTATTAATTTTCTTATGCTTGTATGCTCTTGTTTATTTTATGTTGGCCCATTTCAACATATGTGATTTAATATGTACTTTACACATTACTATTCAAAAATTGTTTAAGCAAATATTACTACAGTAAGTGTTCATTAAGGAACTAGTTAAAATATACAAAAGTAAGCAATTTTCAAGGTAACAATATTAATGTCATTCATGTCTTTTTTACTTATTAAATGTCTCTTTTCAAACATATTTTTATATGTACTAAAGTCCTCAATTTCTCACATCTGCTACATTGATAACAATAGATTTGACTTTCTTGAATATAATTTCATTCATTGCTCTGTGTGTGTTCATGTGAAATCTCAAGAAATAGGCAACCCTGAAATTTGAAAATGTTTTCTTGTATAATTCAGACAGGTATTTAGAATCAATTTTTAATAGTATTAGTGTAAAGGAGGTCCTGTTTACTTTATAGAAACCTATAGAACCTTTTTTTTAATAGTTGGAATACAAGTAGTAGGGGTTAATAAAAAATGTATTTGTAGTTTTATAGATAGTCATAAAAATTGATTTATTTTTGTCACTTTTTTTATAGAATTTATTACAGTTGTCATGTTAATTCAACAAACAAATAAAATGTGAAACCACTTAAAAGTAATATCATGGTGACCAATATACAAGAATAAATCCATATACTGCAACTAAATAATTCATAAGGGCTTTTTTCCATTTGTTTTTTCATATATAATTTCACTACTGATTATCTTATTTCAATCAATATTTATTTCATTTTATTGTTATTAGGAACACAAATAATAAATTTTATGATAATCATATGAAATATATAAATATTTTCTCATTATATCAGCAACAAAAAACAATCACAGCATTATATTTCACAATAAGTAAATTTAATATAACAAAGAAAGACATCAATTGCTATGTACACTAATCTTAATTCTCTTTTATACTTCCAATTTCAAGCATAGCATGTTGCAACCATTTTATTCTATGTGCACTTTCAGAAAGCTCTGAATAATAATAACTATTGTGAACTCACACTGTTACTTGTGGCCCTAGTGTTGAACCTTTGTCTTGAATTATGTTCAATCCGTGATCTTTAGTCTCACATCGGAAGATCTTTTTGAAGGCTTCTTTGAATTCAGAATTTTTCCAGGCATATATGATAGGGTTTAGTGCAGAACTGCTTAATGCTAAGCAGAGTACTGCCTTGTAGGAAGTTGAGGAAATGTGGTCCCTGTAGCCGGCTGCTTGAGCACTGGCTACACCCAAGAAGGGAAGCCAACAGATTGTGAAACATCCGACAACAAGTATCACAACCTAGAATATCACACATATATACTAATAGTAGTTAAAAGTAATTTATTAAAATTACATTTTTTTAATTTTTGCTGCAATTCCATATGAATGTTATTAACAACCTGGAAAGAGGGTCTGCATTGTTGACAGACATTGGTTCTTCGCAGTTTTTCTGCTTGTAATACTGCTTGTTGCCATATCCTCGCATATATTGCTATCATAGATGCCCATACTATTAGAAATGCTGGCGTAAGTACTGCAGTCATGTAGTATCTTGGAAGCACCTGGAACATAATTGTTTTTAAAAACATTTGGAATGAAATTTAAATTTAATTTTACTATTGCTTAATTGTTAACTTACTTGTCCTAATTCACACAATTCTGCTTCTGACCAAGTGTTCCAGTAAACAGGTACTGTGCTAAATAATAAGGCATGTAAACATGCTACAAACACCATCCTCCTCACTACCCTGGAATATGTTGTATGATTGATTACTTTTAATTTTAATATCTGCTTGATAATAATCAAGTAAATTTAAATAGTTTCAGTTATTTATTATTGACAATACCAATAATAGCCAAATTATAATAGGGAGGTTTGATCTCCTCATTTATTTTGATATTTATTTAACTTACCTTTTTGTCATGAACGTTTCATATCTGAAAGGATGTACTATAGCCATGTACCTATCAACTGCTATAGCTGTTACATTCAGGATTGATGCACAACATGCTAATAGTACAAGAACAAACCTAAAGAGAGAATAGATGTTAGGACATGTGTAATATTTACACATTAATTGTGATAGATAAAAAATGCTTAAATATGTGAAGTAAGCCCTAGTATTTTTAGAAAAAATAATTTAGTTAGTCAGAATATTCACTGCCTTTAAAGTCAGTTATTATAACAATCCTAAATATGTCATTGAACATATCTGTTTTTGTGATAAGATCAAGTTACTTTGTGTGAGTGCTCAATTCACAATACCAGAGTAAGCTAGGACCAGTAAGAGATTTTGGTAACACCCATTTTGATATTATTTTCCATAATTTTTTCATGTACGGCCAATTATTATTAATATGGTAGATTAAAATTATTATTATTATTAAAATAATTGTATTTTAATTGATTTCATAAGACGTTTTGGCATGTCAGGGAAGCATTTCTTTAGAATAAATACTTAAAGAATCGACTAGGAATAGCGTGCGCAATTTTTAAAAAGCCTGGTCATCCACATCTCAGCTTAGCATAACTCTTAAATAGCTCAGGTGGGAAGAACAAGTCTGTTCGGAATGGGGCCCGACAATGATGCGACTTTTTAAAATGGTTTCATTACCTCAGTATACAAGTAGTTTTAATGCATGAGAGCTTCGGGAAAAGAGTAAAGGCGATGTGATACGGGAGCGTGAGTCCAACCAGTGTGTCGGACACGGCAAGGCTGAAAACGAATTTGTTGGATATGACTCTGGAGTTCTTTAAACTAGTCCTGAGGACGTAAATGGTGAGGAGGTTGCCGCAAAGTATGGTGACGAAGAGTACGCTGTCCGCGGCTACCCAGATCCATCTGGTCGGACCCCTATCATCGATGGGACTCCAAGTGTCGTTGCAGGGAAGCATCACTCCACCTCAGACTGCTTTCCTCATCCTGGCCCCCTCTAGGCCCGTTGTCCCCATCCTTCTCCAAATTAACACTCACTCGGATCGCGCCCTACTACTTATCTCTTATCCCAACCTCCATTCTGACTGCTTTGCTGTCGCTTTCTTTTGAATCCTGTTAAAGACAAACAAAAAAGTATTATACTGACACACTTGCATTTGACACCGAGTAAATTACAGTAACCATCAGGAGACCGTTCGTTATTTACTTTAAAAATAAAGTCGAGGTTCTAGAGTTCCAGTATATTTTTTCCATGAAACCGAAGCTTAGTTAATTTCTGCCCTTAGTTTCTGACTTAGTTTTCTCCTTCTCCGAACAACAGTGTCTAGGGATGCATCAGCGCTCAAAAACTAGCAAAAATTCCCGAGTGAAATGAGGGATAGTAAAAAAGGGCGGTCTACCAGTAGCGGGGGGCGCGTTTCAAGTGGAGTTGGAGCGCTAGAAATCCGTACATCTGTTAGCTGGGTGATTTAGGATCGTATTACAAATTTGAGCTTTCTTTAGCCGCCATAGAATGTCCCTTCGTTCCATATATTAGAAATACTGTGGAATACCGCGTTGGACCGAGCTCTGAAGATATTACCATAGGAAGTGGAAGCTGTGACGCACTGTAACAATAGGGAACGTAGTAGCTTCATTAATAAGCATATTTCTGAGCTCCGTAAGGCTATGAGCCCCGTTCAATTGTGACCATGAGAGGATCATTTGTGCCGTTTTACAAGCAAGTTACGTATGTACATCCTCTTTATTTAAGGACCTCCCATAGGTTTATAGTAACCAGAATTTGTAGGGAGTTGTTCCTCAATGGGTCTGATAAAAAAAAATGCCACACTTATAGCTAAAAGGTTCATAGTTTTGTCTGTTTCATTCTAATATTTGTTTATTTATACACAAATGTGTGTGTGTGTGTTCAGGTCCGTTTTTCATTCCTACAAGTCGCTTATTCAGTTTTAAACAGTAACAAGTTTTGAAACTTACTCTAACTCCTCGGGTATCAGTCAATGCGACTATCATATCATGTTTTCCTGTAATGACTGACACGTTATAAACGACGAACGTGGTAGAATGCGGTGGTTTTTCAATTTGAACGTTTTTACAATAGATTCGCAATTTATGGTCCATTGCTCGAAATCGATAAAGCAATCGGTCAACCAATGGGAACGATCTCATTAGATACAATTAACCATTATAAATTTGTTGAAGTGAACGTAAAATGTGTACATGAAGATGGTAGTGTAGTTGTTAACTATAAATGTAAACGGTATCTATTATTTGTTTTGGAGAAGATACGCTGCA
The DNA here is from genome assembly GCA_019843655.1 of Lethocerus indicus. Classification (NCBI taxonomy): domain Eukaryota; kingdom Metazoa; phylum Arthropoda; class Insecta; order Hemiptera; family Belostomatidae; genus Lethocerus; species Lethocerus indicus. Next base: position 17,646,263 of record JACDQD010000005.1, on the reverse strand, counting down.
AGCCTTTTACCAGATTATAATATCATGCTTTGGTTTTAGAGAATTCTGTGAGTTCAGTTTCCTTGCTCGCGAAGACCTTTTTTCTAAAGGAATAGTTCTCTATAACAGGCTTTTTAAAATAATGCATTGGTATTGGTATTTTGGATATTTGTAGACATTCTACCTTTCTGAGAGCCAAAACCGACCAACTGAGAGTAGACAGAAAATCGCTGGAGCGATGATTCCCGTAAATAATTGCCCAATGTCCTTCGCCGTAATAAAGGATAAAATAAATATAATATATTCAGAATACAGAATCGGCAAAACTTCGTTTTTCATGGTCGCTGTATACTTTCACCTCTGGGCTCGGTGGCGTTCGCCCGGCTCTGAATGACTCCCATTCGAACAAAATTATGATTGGTCTTTTTGTACTCGGGTTTAACTGCGAGGCAATTTCACCGCGTCCGCCGCCGGTTCAATTCAAAAACCGTCCCCGGTCGGTTCGTTAATTTCAATAATGGAGGAGCTGATAACGCCGCATAATTTCACATCCCTCCCTCCAATTAGGGCTGAATTGTCTCTGGGGCGTCGCCTTGACTCGGCCCGTTACCCGCCACCGGCACCACCGGCTTTTTCCTTCTCTCAGTTTCCAGTATTTTTGCTTTACCTGCACTTGGGTTTCCATTACTCGTATTGGCACTCCGTTTTAATTGGAACCGGTATATTGCCAATTCGACTCGAAGCTAGTAATATTGCTCATCTGCCTCATCGGCCATTGAGAGAGATTTTATCGCTCACCGAAGCTTTCAAAGTTTTGACTTTAATTGATCAACTACTAGCTAAATATGGAAAGGTAAAGATAAGGACTATTTGTTTGCGTTATATCTCTCATTGTGAATTTGAATAGTTAAAATTATAGACAAAGTTGATGATCACGTGAACTACAAATTTCTATCTAATTTTTTTTGAGATATTCACGACCGAAGTCCAGCGATTGTTTTTTCGCTACCTCCTTGTTATCGACTGTTACCTCGCTATGAGGATGTATAATTAAACATTTCGGGCCTTTTAAATTTTACGCTAGGTATACAATGCAATTCCGACCTCTATTTCGTTGATTAAGCCTTTCTGGGGTGATATATAAGCTCTATCGAGTGTATTATTACATCGTGGAGTCGCCGCCCGAGTAAGTGATAATGGAGAAACAATATTTTTCTCATTATAGAACCCGATATTTTTCGGGCCAATGGAATTGGACGGGCCGTCTGTGAATAGGCTGATGGAAACAGACAGGCTCGCCAAGTATTATTTCGACGCTTCGCCAAGCACATTTTATTCGATTACACGTTGCTTGGAATAGCGTTTTTCGTCACCTATAAGTCTGATCATTTCACTTCCAGAGATCGGAAACTTTCGAATATTTGTCTTTGCTTAACTGGTTCATCATTATTGCTACTGTTTGTTATAGTCTTTCTATGTAGGAAATTTATGCGAAACGTCCTTTGAGCGGGAGTTGCATTTGACGGTTCGGACAGGTTTAATTGAAAATTCTCTGAATAAATGGAATGCCCGTAGCATAAATATTTTATTTGGTCAAAATACAAAATTACGCCTGCCGAGTACCTATGTGGCCTGTGTTTGGGTCTAAATGTTTGAAATGTAAGATCTGGTGTCTATCTCCCGTCCCGAATAGAGAGTTCTTACTAGCCGGTTGTCTTTAGTAATGCGTCTGGGGCCGGCTTTGTGCACTCAGAACTTTAACTATACTATGTTTGTTCTCTTCTATACGATTTCATTTTGTTTCCTATTGACTAGAAATTATTTAGTTTTTCAAATTACTTATGAAACTGGCCAAATGAGAACGATAATCTTTAAAGATCGGTAGAGAATTGATAGTAAGTAATAGTTGAAAAAATATTCCTAAATTTTATTTTAGTTCATTCAACTATTAGAGAAGTTTAATGTACACTCCTCGCTTACGTCCGTATACCCAAAAAGTAGTTTCCTTTAACCATGTTAGGTAGAGAATGCTGTTTTGTATTACTAAGTGTACAGGAAGGCGTGCGTCTTCATGAAGTTTAAGTCAAGAACTGATCGGTTTACTTTGACGGTGACCAACCGTTCTCATACTCAGCCTTTTTTCAGTTCCGTGGGTTTTATCGTCGAATCGACTGAATACATCTTATCGCCTGTTTATTGCTTTATTGCTTAACGGTCGTAGTTATCAATGTAGAATTTGGCTTTTCGTAGAGTACTTATTTCTATAAAAACCGGGACGGGATATTATATTATATTTGTATTGTATTTATTATATTAATCTCGTGCGTGATACAATAAAGGTGGAACTTTGCGTTGTAAATTTGGAAAAACCTATTGAAACACTAGAATTGTATGTGAAATATTATTCCATCAACCGACATATACTTATTTCGCCGAGCTTTTCTCTACTAGTACTAGTGTGGGCAATACGTCAAACATTATCTCTAATGTTTTCCTTAAATTATCTTTATTGAAATATGACGAATTTAGTTCCCTGAATGAGTAGGCTTTTGACACTGTACTATCACTGTAACATTAAATCGATTACATAGTGAATTTAACATTTAAAAAAAAATATATATTCTTAACAGCGATAATTGCCAGTCATCATACCAGGTTTTAGTCTGCGTTAATCGGTACCTTCTTCCGTATTGGGCCGGTTTCAAAATTACATATAATTTTCATTTTTGTTAATATTTGAAGTTGGCCGCATCAGGCAATGTTTCAGGCGTGTAATCCACGTCCAACAAATTATCACCTTATCGGCTGCGCTTTGCCACCGCAGATTATTCCAGAATCCTCTTAAGGCGCCTCCCGCTCGATAGCAGATGGTCATTTCATAGCCGGGTTCTTTTTTTCGAATGGTATCATCGAGAGTATGGTAAATATAATGCAGTCGAAACCGTTATCATGCCTCACTCTCCATTGGGATAGTTCAATATTTTCAAATTTCTGCCAATTATCCAATCGATTCTAGATAATAGAAACAATCGGTACATTCTTTTTTAATATCTAAATATATAGGACAGAGTGTAAAAATGCTTGAACCGTCATATAACCAGTATATAAAAGCCTTTTGGTATCTAATTTTATCAACGTCAAAGATTTGGGCAGATGTGGTTACCGTCCTTTTACATGATTGGCAAGAAGCCGATAACGGTGTCGCTTATCGGTCATAATGTGGAATTAATTGTGGTCGGTGGAACTCATCTAATTCTCCTGTATATCAATCTCGGATGTCATGTAACGACCGGCATTTTAAGGTCTATTTATAAACCTGATACAGTCTACGGTCACGGTATCTGCTCTAAAAACCGTTTTATTCCCCTAATAAAAATGATCCTGTCAGCAATTTGAGACCGGAGTTTCGCTGTGCCCCGCAATTCTTTTATACCCGATTTCATAAATATTTTCGCCTCTATTCAGTCGTTATATTTTTATTGGATTTGGAGAATTTTTATTTCCATTGCTGATTCCAATCAAGTTTAACTTTCATTTCAGCACTTTAGAGCAACCGTGAATTTTATTTAGGTAATGATAGTCCGCCTAACCGACAGAATTTTATGTCGAATTTAACTCTATTCAAATAGAGTCGACGTCAGAGATATTTTATTTTTGGATATAAATCATATTCTTGGATTCGGTTTTCAACCAGAAGGCAGCAACTGCTTTCCCTTTTTAATATATTTAATGTAATATAATCATTATTTAACTATGATGGTGTCTGAATACACTTAAATATCTTGATTTCTGAATTACAATCCTTTTTGTAACAGAAAGTGCCTTCTTTGTATTTTGCAGCCCTCATATTTTCTGTACCCTACCTTTAAATTCGAGCCAATCTATACAGGGAGTCTCATTCTTCTCTTCCGAGTGAACCGTTTCTGTCTGGCTTGAGATAACAGCTGGCAAGTCACACAAATAGAAACCACATGTCCCAGGGCCTACTGATACGGTTTCAGTTCCTCAACGCTTTGATCCCCTGAGTATTTTAAGTGGTATCGTAACAGGGACTTGTCCTAGGATCGGTCAGGGCAATAGATATTTTTATTTATGTTGTATCACGTCAGTCGCAGTCTCTATTCGATCTAAGGATTTACGTTCGATCGCGTCTCCTCTCGATTATTTGGGACTGTACTGTGTTTTGGGTTTACGGCCCCTGGCAATCGTTGGTTAGTGTCTGGATGTTGCGAGTGTAGTGCTGGTCACGTGCGCTCGTTGAAGACGGAGCATCTGGCCAGCGCGAGGTAACTGCATCACCCACCTGATTTACAATGTCGGCAATCAATCCATCGTCCATTCATAGGAGCACTAATTCATTCACTAAGTCATTATAACGTGGAGTGATCCGAAAAGAGCAGATTACATCATAATAGCAGAGGCGTCACGGTTCTCTGGGCGTGGGTGCGTCGAGGGCATAATATCTGTTGTCCCAGGTCGAGGAATCGGTCCCTACATGAAACGGGCGATTAAAATTCCCCCTCCCGCTCCCAATGTCTATTTCGGTATCCCTATAAGTCGTTAAAGTTCTTGTGGTACTGGGTCGCGATAGGCACTAGCCGGTTAACCCGCCGCACGCGACCCTCCTTTCATATCGCAGTTCAGGTAAAGAATCCTGATGGGTAGGTAAAATTCGTTATTTTTAAACGAGAGTTTCCTTGAAGGGGACCAACTTTTAAAAACAGTACCTTTCAGTTGTTGGCAGTCTTAAAGGTTCTCGTTTTATTCTCGTCTCCCATTTGACTCCGGTCGAAGACCGTTTGACGGACGTTTAGAACTATAGAAAGTTTAGAACGATGCGATAATATATTTCATGGTTATCGTTCGTGTTCCAAGTAAAATATCCGCGGACGACTGCTGTTTGTTGTAAAAAATCACTCTGACTCAACCGGAGGTCACACATCTTCCCCCGAATATCACTTCCTTTTCGCTTTGACCAGTGGGAGATCTGTCGCGTAATCTTACGACTCATTTCCCCCGCTTCTTTCTAATTAGATTAGGACATAACTTCCTATCTGAGAACGGCCGATTTTTCAACTTATCTTATTATTAAAATCGCTCAGTTTTGAAGCGGGTTCAGTGCCTTATCTTTAGTCTTCAATGTTATTTCAGTGAGTCATGTACATCATGAAGCAATATGGACGTGTAAATTGTTTTGTTTTATATTAATTCAGTCAATTAATCAGTTTTATATTAATTGCGAAGTATTTTAAAACGTATTAGTAATTTGAATAGTGAACATACTTCATTGACATGCATAGTAAGGTTAACGTATTTTAACGCTTTTTTGTAATACTACACTTTTTGAGCATTGTGCAACACATCATGACAAACAAGAAGCTAACTCATTGAAATTTATGAGCTCCTAACCGCTTGGTTAATCTCCTCCGACGTCGAATATGGGACCACCGATGTATGCTCTACTGGGTCGAATCATCAGTCCATTGTTTAATCTTCGGAATAACTGCTTGTCTTATGTAACTACTCTTTGGGACTTTTGATGACTCACAATTTCTATTGGTCGTTGAAAAGTGCAAGTCCTATGCACACCAGTCGACCCTTGGTCTTCTGGGACGTTTTCAGAAGACTATTTTCACGTCAGGAATTTCTCTCCTTTCGTTTCCCGCTTTGATCGAGTAATCCCGGTAAAAATTTGTGGATCTTGTCGCGGGAGTTTTTGGCCAAATTTAAATCGCCCAGAAACCATCGTTTATGTTAATTATTGATGAGACCACCTTTCGTAGAGAAAGAAAATATCCTCCTCGGAACAGTCTTCTGTCTTGAGACTTCACTGGTATTGCAATGGGAGGGGGTGAAATAAAGAGACGCCATGACAAGCGGGGATGGAGGGTAAACAACCCCATCATCCACGGCCCATTGCTTATTCATAATGGCCTACGTTTCATACCGCCGATGCTAGAACCAGGATAATATCGACGTTTAAGTCGTCGCCAAGAGTCTTAGTGCGTATGAGTAATATTTCGGTAATCCGATCGTTTATAACAGACATATTTGCATGAGTATCGGTGAGGGAACTAACAAAGAAATATACGGAGGTTAGAAGGCGGAATACGGATACTTCATATTATGTAGGAAATCGTAGGAAACTTAATTGTTGTATGTTGTCTTCCTTGTTGCGTGACATCATGGTATGACATACCGTTTTCCTATTTGAGAGCGTTGTGACAGGTAATCGAAGTAACCCCATTGACCTCTTTTCTTCGAAAGCTGAGGCGGAGAATGACACTACTGAAAAGACGACGTGTTGTTGAGGGCAACAGGTAATATAGGAATGATCACGAATAAATGTCAAATTTAGTTGTATTCGCCTGTTTATGATTATTCTGGTCGTTTCAATTCCAAATTCAGTTATGATGACATGCCACAAAATCGAACACATAATTTTCAAATCTTTGTTGAGTCTGGAAAAAATTGGTCGGCGCTGACGTAAGATTTGAATTGAATAGAAGTAGCTGGTTCCAGATTACGAGGGTTTTGCTCAAACAATACAGGAATTTTGATTCATTCGGCCATTAAATAACTTGTAGCATCTAAGTTTTCTTTTACTGGCGGTTAACTCTTTAACAAACAAGCATTTTGAATTTAATTGCTGCGTAAAAACCAGCTTTCGCAGTAATAAGTATGGTTCCCGTTATAATTACATTATTACATATAATTTTTCGACCTACTAAGAGCATTTTAATAGTCGATAGCTACTTCAAATTCTTGTGCTAAAATTCAACTTTTGGAAGTTTTGAAGTCGGATGCAACTTGACAGGTAGATTTATAAATATCTAAGGAAGGGATTTAAAAGAAATGTTTGCTAATAACAGAAATAGTCTTCAGTTGCATCGATCCTAATTAGGCCTAATATTGAATACAATGAGATCACGGGGTCGTCACGCGCTTTCCGCCTGTATTTTTGGATGGCTGTGTGAACTGTATTTAATAAACGTTACTTTAACGGTATCACCGTTGGATTGTTAGGATTAAGCGTGCATGCGAACGAAATAAACCAGCAAATGAGTTATTGAGATGCGATTCAGTTTATGTATAATAAGGGAATGGTTATGTGAAATTTCGCTTGCTGTTATAGACAGTTGAGAATCATTTTCGAGTTCTCATGATTTTGTAAAACTGCTTTTGTTTCCTGGTGAGAAGTTGTCAGGCTTGTCATGAAGGCCGATCGACCTTCAACCGATAACTCCTTAAATATTTTATTTTCAAAGGTCCTTCTTCGGACGGAAGGCCATTCGAAGGATTTTTTGACCTCATATATTTTTAGTAATTATTTTGTCTAATTCGCATTTCTTTCGTTTTCGCAGAATTCATACGAACGGTTTCCTAATTTAACTGATTAATACCTTTTATTTATACCTTCCGCTTGACCTGCCCCACTGGCGTTCCTGTTGGAGATGGATTCGATGCCGCAAAACAAAATCTGATATTTTCCGCTCCGGTACCGATGAGATTGAAATTTATTTATTATGTCTGCACAACACCATAGTTCGTCAATACAACTTTCTTTTATATGTGGGAAACATGAAGATAAGTTAATTTCTGCATGTTTGGCGTAATTTGTATTTAGGGGATTCGTTGTCCAATCTTAAACACACACACACACACAATATTTATCACTAGGGGAATAGACCTATGATGAAAAAGTTTTTATTACTTCAACTTCTGATCTAACAAAAAAATTAAAGCAGTGAGTTTGATCACGATTGAAATTCCAATAATTTTTTAGTTTTAGGAAGTGTTCAACATGCTACCGTCTATTGCTACGTTTTACGAAAGCAGATGTTATCTTATTAATGAAAACTTATCTTAATTGCGTGCCAGATAACATTTCCGAAATTAGTTTTTCGCTTGTTTTCGTCTCCCGCTGAAAAGTACCGTGCGTAGGAGTTCACTCCCATTGATTGCGGATAGCGACCCTCGCTTTTGGACAGCGTGTTTTGGGCCTTTTCCATTCAGGATAATGCTTGATTTCATTGTATTATTATCCACGAAAACTAAATTTATCTGTACACCGAAGAACAGTGTTTGAGCTTTCGCCGTCGTGTTTAAGTCATCTTGGGAATATTTTAATTGAAGGGTGACGTAATTTCGGGCCATTCTAGATCACAGATACTGAGTTTGTCTGAATTCAAGAACGTTGTTTTCTAACTGATTTACTTATCTCTTTAGATTCCCTGGGAATGTTTTGTCATTAGTGTTACTCCTGCGATAAAATTTGGATAGTTGGGTTTCGAGATTCAATATTTACTGAATAAACCGTAAAATTGTATGTGGATGAAATGGAGCAGTCCTTCTGTATCAAATAAAGACCAGCTTATAAATAGTTATCAAATAACGATTTAACGACAGTGATTCTTCCAAACCATTAAAGTATAACTACCGCACCGTCCTATCTGTTTCTATGATAAATATATACATTCATAGATACATGCATAACAAAAAAGGCAATTCAATATCTTAAAACCGATTATTATAACTACAATAAATATCCACATACCTAGTTTTTTTACATACGACTTTGCCGAACGATTGCTGTCGGTCTGCTTGAATGAGGAAATTGGCTTGTAATCGTCCGTTATGTAGCGCCTCATAACGTTGGACACATTCAGAATTATAATTGTCTGTGATATAATGATTTCTGTACAATTCGCGACAATTCATGGAGGTTGTGACAATTAGCTCTCATAATTCCAATAATATATTCATTTTCAATAAGACCGCAATGCAAAGCATTTTATTTCAAGAATTTAACCTAATTTTTTTTGTTTTAACTGTTTAAAACTTATCTCAGGCTCGATTACTCTACGAAATAAAGTAGATTGTATTTGTATTGCAATATCGTTACAGACCAATGATGTCAGCAGTTCGCGCACTATAACGTGATAAATATTCAGATTGTGTGTGTGTGTGTTGTGTGTTTTGTAATTGCCATCATTGGAGAACTCTCCAGTACAAACAGTTATCTGCCCCTAATTTTGGCAAACATTTCTAAGCATAGTCAGTTTTACACCTGATACCTGACAGATAGATTTTGAGGCAGTAAATTTTTTATTTTTTAAAAATAATTCACGCAGTTTACATTGCACTTTCAATGCAATTTCATACATATTTTACAGCAATGCGTTTCAATTTATGTCCATTAGTATTTATGTTATCGCTTTTAATTGTACCGATCGTCTGTACTGCTCGGAGTTTTTTTTTTCAGTGAAAAGTTGCTCCTTCCACTGCGAATCGTAATCGTGTACATTCGGCTCCATGGATTTTGAGCAGCTCCATACAGAACTTGATACTTGTGGGGAGTAATGTGAGAATACATTTTTAGGAACTTCTTCGGAAGTAATTGGAATTTAGCGGTATTAGAATTTGCTGCAATAAAAAAAGTCTTCCAACGACGCTTTCCAGGCATTTGAGCTATGTCAATGCAATTGTCGACCAGGTCCCTAGACTCTTTGAAATTTGTCAATCATATTATAATTATAGATAGCACACTCGGTGACGTGCTTTTCGTATTCTGTTTAAGGGAAATTGTTCGTAAAATAAGGTAAATTTATAATTTTGCGCCACGTATGAATAAACCATACAGTAAATATTTTCGAGGTTCCGGTTTTATTTTAAAGGAAATATTAACGTCTTTATTTTCGTAAAAATTAAACCTGTCCCAACATAAAATCTGGGTTAAATGAACATTTGTCAGTTACCTTTGTCTCGGTAATCCAAATTGAAGTGCCACCGGTCTATTGTCGAAGATGTTGGGTCCGAGGGGCACTGACACCTAACTAGCGACGCGGCGCCTAACTCACGACTGAGCTCAAACTCATCGACTCGTCTCCCTTACCGACGCCTCTCCTCCCCCACCCGAGTAGTCCCCATCGAAAACCCTGTTTCCGGAAAATCCAAACTCAAACGCCCGACTAATAATATTTCACAAGTATCGGTCCCATAATCAGTGCTCACTCCGGACGTTTGAATAGAAAACAACAATAGATATAAGAATTAGCTATTAGTGGAAAAACGTATCCTCTCGGAACTTCGGATAGGTGTCTTACATTTCTATTCAATTCGTAAAGATCGCATTGTTGGATTTCGCCTCTCGTGTAAGCGTCAGGACTTGCAGTTCTAGGAGAGGATTTGTCCACAGTTTCATAGTGTACTTGGGTTGGCTCCGATCTGAGTCCAGTCTCGAGTGTAAACATCGGACACAGATGGACGGCTACTGGAAATGGGAATAATACAGTGTTTCCAGGTAGAATTCCAAGCCGTCAGTACGGCTTGCACGTGTCAGATGAAGCCACCTGTGAGCGTCGTTACAACAAAGGTGATGTTGCCTGCCAGGATTGTGATTTTTCTTTATACCTCACTATTAATGCTGACATAATGTTATTTGTTGGTCAGCGAGTGTTTGGTCATTCTTGCTATTTTATGCCTCCACTAACTGATCTGGTCTAATTCTAAATGGATTTTACTACTTCTTCCCCGTTTCAGTAGTATTCTGTCAGTAAATTAGCGACGTACCTATGGAGCATACAATCTGTACTGTTACTGTTGTAGATATTTTCGGGTGAGTCGCGTGGATTTGGTTAAAATGGAACAGTGCAGGCAAGATGCACTGTCACTGCGTTGTTTGAAACCTTCGCGGAACCCCTTACAGTTACCTCTAGTAGCATTTCGTCAGTAAATTAGTAAGACACTTAAAAGTAACAGTGCAGACAGGTTTATTGGCAATCGAGATGTGCATGTACATCGTTAATTAATTGACGGAATATTACTGAAGATGGCGAGAAAATAAAATTGCAAACCATAAGTACTAAATCGGCGAGTAGAGACAGTTTTAACTGGCTTCGTCCTATTGATTTACAATCAAATTGGGGCTCGGGACATCCCGTCTATTCAATATTTCCGGCTATCCAGGAAGTGACACTGGCAACAATTAATTCATCTATTTCGAGATAATACCTTGGATATAATAATGTCCGTCGTATTTCTAGCTGCTATTTATGTCTGATCGGGAGTAAGAACAACAATTTTAGACATTTGACTTTTTTAAAATCAGACTTTCCATACGCTTTGGCAGTAAAATGATATCGAACACGATAAAATGCAACAAGAATGACCGTTAGTGTTTTGAAAAAAGGTGACCTTTGGGTGATAAGACTAACTGCTCTCTTGATTAACTATAGCGAAACTTTGTCTACAGTGAATACTATTTTCGTATTTATTTGTCACCTTATAAACCTTCCCCTCCTGCCAACCAGATAAGTGAATGAAATTAAAAAAAAAACAGAAAAACCCTGTTCTAAAAGGTTATCTAAAAGTTATATTCCCGAACAGTGTTCGGGAAATTTTATTGGCGGGCTTCCCGTGTTGTGGACTTGAAATTTTCTGTCGAAATTGATATTTACAGCAAAACTATTGTTTGTTGAACCCCGGCCTAGCGTTTATCGGGTCAGGTATCTTCAAGTGTTTACACTGGACACTGTACACAGATCCATAATTCATCACGGCCCCATTTATAAAATCTGTACACACATACTGTAGAATTGACAGCCACTGGAAAAAAAATGGGAAGTTTTCCGGTTCCGCTGACGTAAAGCCTAGCACTAAACTATGGAAGCTTTCTCCCACACCTGCAAGGGACATAGTCCAACAAGTCCATAGGTTAAGTCAGGATTTCCTTATCATTTCTAATTAGAGACTGGCGTGTGTGCGTTTGTTTCAGTATGAGATTGCAATCATTTCTTATAAAAACATTATAGGAAGGCACATTTGGATGGACATCCGATGTTCCAGGCATCCCTAGCAATTCAAATGTGATATCAATACCGTTAGCAAGTGGTTAATCCAAGCTGGTTACACATGATCGATAATTCCCATCGAGCGGACGTAGAAATTCCTGGTTAGAGATGTAGCAGCAGCTCTTCCATTCGTCTACTCAAACACTTCACCTGTTTCAATAGTTATTTTCAAGGCTTCTTCCCTTCTTATATTGCAGTTTATGATTTTCCAGTGGTAGTCACAAATTACACTGATTTTCATTTTCGTCTTCTAAACTTTGTGATTTTTCGTTTGTTTTAGGTCATGCATATATTTTTTATATAGTTAATACTTGTACCATATATCCATAGAGTTTTAATTTTGTGTTTGGCTTGTCCTACCTTGTGGGGGTAGTTTCCCCCTCAGGGAGGTAGCCCCAAGGTGAAGTGTGTTACTTACTTCGCACTAAGTTTTAAGTAGTTTCTGATTCTTAGTATTATATGTTGGTATGCAATTAATTGTTCTGTATTTATAGTGCAGTAATAAATGTTGGTTGGGTGTCACCGTCTCAAATCGTCTGTTTCGTCTTTTCGCCATAGTAAGTAGGATTAATTAGTAGGACCATTTTAGGATCTGTTCTAAAATTCATTATCGCGAAACTTGAAAACCGGTCAATTATGAACACATCGGTTATTCGCGATAAGTGGACAATAAGACATACACTGTTTTTTTTCTTACATGAAGCATTTTTAGTTTAATATTGATTTTGTAAGTTGTGCTGCAAAGTTTCACTCTGGAAGAGTGTTAGTAGATTAAGCTCCTTGGAGGTTTGAGAAGGATCAATTTTTATCAATCGTGCTATGACATCACCATCAGTGGCAATACTATGTAGTACACTGGAGTACTTACGAACGTCAGCTTATCTTATTCTCACTGGAGAAAAATTAGAATTCCATGAATGATCAAATAGTGAAGCGCTTGCTGTATTTCAGTCCGTTTCCTTTCCCTTGTTCATTCAAAATTATATTACGGTTGGGTAACTTCTTCTTGTTTGTGGTAGAATCTCTAAAGTTTATTTTAAATAATTTTTAGGGCAATACAAGACACGCTTTTATAAATTATTTTAGTTAAAATAAACATAACGTAGGTTAGATTATAGTCAAACCTAATACAGGATACTGGTTGGCCGTGGTGACCTTGGACATCTTGGCACATCCTTCATTTTTCTATTTCCTCACACTATGAACATGTCTTGTATGTAGCACTATTGGATGCAGCACTTATTTATGCAGCGACGAGATGTGAATGCATTTAGATGATCTTCCTTCGATAGCCTTCAGTATCGATAGGTGGTGTTACTCACCGAGAGTGATAATTGAACGTTATTGACAACAGAACGGTCATATAAACAAATAATGTAAAATGTGTAAAAATGTAGGGTTTAGCAAAATTATAGAATATTAATTAAGAAGTATTGCGTTATCATTAGTTACATTTAGTTTAATTTGATATCATTCCCCTGTTTTTCAATGTGATTGGAACGATTGGACTATATGGACACGTCTTGACTTTCTGTAGCTGAATGCATTTGAATTCTTGAACTTGAGATCGGCGGTGCCTGGCCCATCTTTTATAGAATATTTGTTTACATATTTCAATTTGGCCTAGATTGTTCTAATATCGCCTCGAAACAAAATAATAGACTAGGAACTGATAAAGTGTGCACTTGCTCAAATTGACTGTTAATGCCATAGTACTTGTGAGGGGTGATGTATGGTGTTATATGTAAGTGTGTAATTGTTTTGCGCAGACCGGAAGATCTAAAAAGTTTGAAAGAAATGTTACAAAAAAATGTTTGGCAATAATTTATACTATACTGAAGAAGTTCATTAGTATCCATAACCTGAAATCGTGGAGGCTTAAGCATGGAATAAGTTTCTTTCGTAGTTTTATAAGCGTGTCAAGCATACTTCCCTATTGTTTCTGAAAATGTATGCTCGGAGGAAATGTGAAAATTCAATACATTTCTGTAGTTCGTTTCATAATCTTTTATGTGGTAATTTTTGTCTGTGTTTTAATTTCAGTAAGATAAAATTCGTTTTGTTCACTATAGGCCATAATAAACATAGCTATATCGAATGTTTGGAATGAGTTCACAGAATTAGCGGCACTAAAGCGGAGAACACATGCTGGCCCTTAAATCCGCTGTTACTTTATTTGTCATAAATCAGTCGGACCCTTTATTGAAAGAAAATTTGGGTCGAACTAACCGTCGGCCTAGGAAAGGTGAAGGCCCTTTGTGGTCGATAGATTCCTCCTGTCTGGGGCAAATTCATCAAAGAACAAGTTCATATCTCGGGATTTTGTAAAGAATATTAACGTTTATGCACGTAAATACGATGAAATTAATTCTTTTTCCGAGTCATTAATTAAAAATAAATTCATTCAATTCAGTTGCTGATATATATTTATATAGAGGTAGGCAAGGATTCAGAATATCAACACATTGCATCCCTTACTAGTTTGGGGTCCTAGCTAGCTCGGTTGAGACTTCTAGGAATCTCCAGTAACAGTAAGAATGTACAGCACGGTGGCTACTGATGAAGCATAGTTCTCTCATAACAGTCGCGAAATTTCCACTTATATAATTAAGAGTAGGTTCCAGGAAAAGCAATTGAGAAATTCTGACGTCACCGGCGATTGGTGTGTTTAAAGATTCGCGGCGGAAGCTCGTAAACCTGGGTTTGAATTCTGAAGGTGGGCCAAATTGTCTTTAACTTGTAAATTGCATACTCTTAATATACTATTATTAAATTACGCGTTACATTAGACTATGTAGTTCTTCCACTGTCGTTACAATAAGACATCCGAGATAGAAAAAGGATGGAAAACGTATGCCTATTTGTTCATCGAAAAATATGTTACCACTCTCCCAGAACATTAAACATCGCGAAGCAGATGTGGGAAATTTACGATTGTGATTTTGCCTATTTCAAGAACAATGGTATGCGTCTAAAACAGGAAGTGGGTAATCCTAAATTAAAAGCAAACAATCAATTTTGCTTTGGTGCATTCTTTTCAGATTTCTTACATTTGGATGTAGAGTGACCTTTATTTGGCTGATTTAATCAAAAGGCCTTATCTCTGAAAGTATATTTAATACTTTAAATATGTCCCCTAACTTTTTCTCTATCCCCATCATATAACATGTTTGTGAAACTTGTTGTGTTATCGATTTTTCTGTTTATTTTTAGGGTATTTATCGCCTCACATGTGAAAATGTGCTTAGAGTTCTAAAGAAGGGAAGAGAAACTCTTCTTACCTTACTTGAAGCCTTTGTTTATGATCCTCTCATCGACTGGACACCTTTAAATGAATCAGGATATACAGGTGACTTTTATTGTGTGAATTCTGTTTTACTATGTAATGTATATATAACCATAATTAATTGTTTTTGTTTTAGTTTTCAGAGAAGATTTCGATCCTCACCCAATAGTGAAGTTCCTAGTAACACCTTCCAAATACATTCCTACTAAACCTGGAAATATCCTTAAAAAAGGTTTCTCCTTCAATTTAACTTATCCCTGAGTAACCAGTTCCATTACTTTTTATTTCTCCTACATTAATTTGTTTCTTTGGGAGTTTATGAGGATTTGGAATATCCTCGCTGTGATTTTCTGTTTCTATTCATTTATTTGGTCTTAAGCCAATTTGCTCATTGCCACTACCTAGGGATTTCTTAGCTAATACACTCTTTCTAAACTTTAAATTAATTTGAAGTATTAATCTACAAAAAATTGATGAATTTACATTTAGATTATTTTATTATAGTTTTAGTCCATTATAAGGTCCATTTACTAGCATCAAACATGTTTGTTCAGTTTTTCATATATTCATTCGACATTGCTTCTTTAAACAATAAAGAAACAAAAAAGAAATATAGCTGATATATAGCTGTTTGTTGATATATAGCTCTGCTTATCACATGTTAATACAATTATTATATTGTAAAAGTATTTCTTCAATAAATCTAACATTTCTAAAGAAGTTCATCATTGCCTAGGTGCTGTGTATGGTGGTGGAAGAGAACTAGCTCTGGAAACCAAACAAAGTAGAAGGCAGTTAGAGCGGGAAGTCACATGCTCAATGTTTATTGTTAGAGTTACAGAAGCTAAATTCCATTGGCTTGAAAACAGGTATATACAATCTTATATAAGTCTTAAAGTTCAATTTATATATAATATTCCTATCATATAATATTGAGAATATTCAAAAATATTAGTTGCAACATATGTTTTAAGAATTTTTTGTTGTTGTTAATGACACTGCATTGGTGTTAATGACATATTAATATCTCGTATATATTTGACAGTCTCATTATAAAATTTCCTGGAAATATTTACTGCACTAGATAAAAAGTAATGAAGTATCTCAATTTTGAAATAAATGTGAAAAACTAATTGGTTTTCAATACTAAATGGTAATGAAAAGTTCCTGTATTTAGTCTACCATAGATCAATTAATTTACTTACAATATTGGCATAGTGTTTGCTTCTGTCAATTGTTTTATTCACGTGTGCTATTTCTTTGGGAAGGTGTATATCTAAATCAATCATTTATATTTTAGGGATTTATTGGCCAAGGAACTATCAGAAATGATACAAATGCTTGACCAATGGTTGCAAGATGAAAGTGCCATACGGAAGAAACAGCTTAATTTGCAAGAGCAGCACACACAAATGGCAATACTCAAGGTCAGTATAAAGAATCATTGATACTAAAATATAGATATTAACCATCTCACTAGTCACAATAATTTATTTCATATTAATATTCACATTGTTACATTGTTGATTTTTCCTGAAGTGTGAAAATGATTTTTTATTACCCCCTAGAAGAATATGGGGCAGTATAATGTAATGACATCTGTTGTCATGACATTCATTGCCAAATCTTACATTGAATACACTCCACTTTGGAAAGATTCCAGACAGTGATGGAATGAATTGCTACTTAGTTAAATAAAATCAATAGAGATTAATTTTTTATCTTCTTACTAATTTTATAGAAAAGGCAAATATAAAAAGAATTATATTTTTAACAGAAAATATTAAATTCGTATTTTTTCATTTAGAACATATATTAATCCTACATATTATCGTGATATAACCTCCTCATCATCATTATTTATTTTTATGGCAATAGGAAGCAGAAGCTCATCCTCAGCATTCACTCTACAGCCTAGGACATAGATATGCAAAACATTTGAGTGTAACTGCAGCCCAGCAAGCTACTGCCAATGCTCTAAAAAGTAGAATTCAAGAGAGTGACATACATCTCACTCAGTATCAAGTGAGTAACTATCTTATAAATAATTGTTACATTCCTAAGAGAATAAAATGAATACAAATGAATACATTGTAGTGCATACAAACAATCTGTGAGTATTATTATAGAAAGATGTTATTTAAAATTTAGGTTATTGGACCATTCATATAAAAATAAAAAAGTATTATCATGAGGTGTCAGGAACAGTTTAAATTATTATGTTTCCATGATTTTAATTTTGTAAAGTATTTGTTATAAAATTGTTTTAGAATGCTATAGTCTCCTTGAGGGGAGCTGAGATTGCTCAGTGGATAAATGAAGTGAACTCTCGTCCTAAGCAAGATGTTTGTCTTGTTTTTGATCTTATTAAAGAATTCCTTCAAAATGCTGGACAGAATCAAATGGTTCAACAGGTAAGAATGTAGCAAAGTGTGAGTTTTATATATATATATATATATATATATATATATATATATATATATGAGTCTTCACTCACTGAGCATGCTAATATTACATGAACCTAAAAATTTCCATTTATCATGATTTAATTTAATAGTGAATTAGTTGATTATGTTATTCAATTTATGCTCTTGATATTATACTTGACAACTGCACATATACAAATTCATAAGAAAATTATTATTCGATGAAACTGTGGTTTGTGCTTTTTTTCTTTATGGAACAACTGATTAAATATAAATATATATATATATATATATATATATATATATATATATATATATTGATATGCAATAAGTTAAATGGAACACTGTACTCAAACATTTCTCGGCCATTCATAATATTTATTAGCCAGTTTTCACTGTAAAAGACAATAATTGTATGCTGAAATTACAGTGTGTCGAATCAGAACATGAAGTTGGAGAGTTGTGCTGCCAGCAGACTCAGCACACAGCTGCTCTGCTGGATATGCTTGTGCAATATGGTAAAATATCTCGTCACTATCCATCTTGTTACATGCTCTTCCACAGAGCATCTCTTTACAAGAACTGGTCAACTTATCTCCTTACTGATATGTCACCAGCAAGGTTTGTTAACTTTATTATACAACTCAGAGAGCTAAGTTTACTAGGCAATTGAGTTAAGCTAAAACTAGTTAGGCTGACAATTCATCTATGCAATATTATTTATTGTTGTTTTTAAAGTTAGTTGAATATTAATTTTTTGTTTCTGTCTAATTAACACCTATCTTTAAAAAATATAACTTTATTTCTCTTTTAATATTTTTAAATGTATTACATCTTAATGTAATTAACCAATCTTGTTTGTACAGATGTGAAGAAGTTTTGACACAGATGAAGAAAGAACTAACACCCAGCTGATGAAGCAATGAGACATGTGGGTCTCTACTATGCAGGACTACAAAGGCTTTTGGTTGAGGCAAGGAGTGCTGTAGCCAAAGCTGTAGAAAGATCCAAGACAGTTGCAGCTCCACCTTCTCTTCAACCTCCCAATGTTGACATCAAACATTTGGAACCTGCTTCACTTGAAGCTGTTGTACTCACTGAATTATGTATTCTGAACAAAAGATTTCTTATGATGGAATCAGCTGCTACTAGTAAGATTTGTTTTTCAATTTATCTTGAGTAGTTGAGTAATTAATGTGAATTTATGATTAATAACAATTGTGAATTTATTATGTTTTCAATGATGTCATTCTGCCAATTTAGTATAAAGTGAAAAATAAGTTAATAAAATTCAGTATGCTATTATTTTTTTCAGAAAAATATGTTTAAAATAAAATAAGCAGTAATTATAAATTTAAATGATCTATTATCCAGGTGCAGGAGACCGTTTACTTGATTTAACTTCAAGAGATGGTGATTGGTTTCTTGAAGATATGTGTCTCTTGTCAGGAACTGTTCTGAAGCTAGTTCATCTAATCCCTACATTTACTGAAGAAAATAAAGATCCTATGATACAGACTGCCTTTAAGTGCCTTCACCATACTCACACACAGTATAAATCATTACAGGCATGTGATTAAATATTACTACATGATAAATTTTAATATTTTATGAGTTAAATTTGTATATTCAAATTATGTTCTTTCCTCTAGTTTAATTTGAATTTAATAATTCATTAGTTAAACTTTTATTCAAAACTTTGATTCAAAAAAGAATGTTAATGATTTTTTATTTCATTTCCAGGAAATGCATATCAATTTTACAAATATTATCCTTGGGGAAGCGATCCAAGCACTACAGTTTGAAGAGCCATCTGTGTTAGTTATGATTGAAAAACTGGAGGAAGTAATTTCATCTGCAAATTGTTCATTACAAGATCTTTTGAATCAATTGCAACTTCATTTACGATTTACTATTATGGGCATGGAGGTTTGTGGAATCGATTGTAGTATTACTAGAGTTCTATATTTCTATTTAAATTTTGTTTTTTTTAACATATTATTAAGTGTGTTGTTTATTAAAACATACTAAACAAACTTCAATTTGAAAAATTCATTTACAGTCACCACATGAAGGTTGCAAAGAGACAGTTAAGATACTTAGAAATGGATTTAATGCACTTGTAAATCCTACAACGGAATTGCTGACACAAGGGGAAATGCTATTGATGGGATTCAATGGTCTGTTCACTAACCTGACAATTGGAGCCGAATCTTTGGTTTCTAACCTTGCTTCATTGCAGTATCCTAATGCATGGAGAAATGTAGACCAGATTAGAGAGGCTAAATCTTTTGCTGTGAGTTAAAAATGATAATTATAATTTTATTTGCTATTCATTTAAATAATATGATTATGGTTTAATAATATTTTTTGATATGAAAGTGTGATATGGAATTGATAAAAAAGAAATTTATTTACTTGACTGATATGTAAGGTATGTTCAATGAGGATTGTTTTTAAACTAATTTAAAAATATGAAAAAACATGAGTTTTAAATTACTTTTAATTAGAAACTGAATTACTAATAATTCAACTAAACTAATAATTCAAATTTCAGGCACCAATATGTGAATCTGCACCCAGGACTGTTCTTGAGAACATTTTCTTTGTGAAAAGTTTATACACAATGGGAGAAGTATTAAGGCTTTGCCGTGCAGATGGTGCTAGTTTCAGAGGTGCACAGGGTTCAGCACCGGCTCCACAAGATCATGATACACTTGCACGCCCAGTTAAGCGATTCATTGCCGATTACATTAGCTTCCAACTCCTTGGAATTTTCTCCCAGGTTTTAGCTAGTACCATCTGTCTTCTTCTTCAGAACTGTGGTCTCAATGTAACTGGTAGGTTAAGTCCCATTTTGAATAATATAATACTTGTAAATAATGTGTGAAAACATTTATAAGTTCTAAGACATAATATGTTGTGATTCGTAAACATAATTGCATATCATATTAAAATAAGTATCAATTAATTAACACTGTCTAATGTATTTAATTTGGCTGTTTTGTAGGTGAAGTTGAACAAAAAGATATAGGTGCACACAGTAGAGTACCAATTGAAGAACTTTGCAAGAAAGTAAGATAAAATTGTAATTTTTAATTCTTAAGTTATTTTCTTGTAATCTCCTCAAAAAAAGAAAAGATCAAAATCTTAATATCCCCGTATGAATTATAGATTTTTTTTGGGTTTCTCCTTCAAGTATATTTTATAGTTTTAATAGTCATAGTTTTGAGTATTTCTTTACATGACACATACTTGTTAGGAGCAATTACACTGTTTTCTTTTTGATTGTTGCAAACATTTATGAGTTTAAGTTTTTGATTTTTGAAAACATTACTTTATAAATACAAAACTCCTTCAGACACACTGACACCTTAATTTGTTTTAGTGAATATGCTCTATGAAACTATGGAACAAAAGTTTTAATTAATAAATCAACATTGCATTGTTTTGCATCTTTTAATGCTCCATGATGTTATAGATGGTGGACCAGAGAGGGTTGAATATAGGTGGAAGGCTAAGTCAGGCATCCAGTATAGTGAGTCAGATACAAGCAACATGGAGACAGGCAGAACTTAAGGCCAGGATAGAACAAGAGGTTGTGAGTGCTCAGGGTCGACTTCATAGACTTCAACTGACTACAACAGCCCATCATTGGCTTCATGAACACTACCTACTTAGCTCTCCACTACCACCTATCAGTATGTTTAGTTATAGAAATTATTTATTACTCTTCATGTTTATGACTTTATTATTCTCAGATTAAAATAATTTAGATTCCACATTTTAACAAATAATATGTTAATTTAGAAATATTAAAATGTATTTTATGTATTCTGGGTATTAATTCACTACTTCATTGTCAGGTCGGGCAGCTTTTATGCTTGAATTGAGGAAGACCACTTCAACTCTACGTAGCCTTCAACCTAAGATAAAAGAAGCACTTGAACAGCAAAATGCACTCATTGCAAGTGCGGAACAGAGGTTGAAATGGGCTTCAGGAGCAAATCCAGCCCTTAGTGAGGTAAGAAGCCCTTGTTTCAATACTTGTACTTATCTATTTCCTGGCAAGGATTGTTGAAGTACCTTAAATTAAATTGATTATGTGAAATATAAATTACATACAAAAAAATCATATGAGCTTTCAACCCTTTGTTATTCAAATCTTTCAATCCACTTGTTGGTCATTAAGGTTACATAGATCCAGATTAAAATTGCTTTACACTACTATTGTTTATGCCAGGTTATGAGTGCATTTGAAAGTAGTGTGGTTGCCCACAAAGAAAAACTAACTTCTGAACAGAATTTTGCAATTTTCGTTGCAAATATGTGCACATCTGTACTACAGCATGAAGCTCTAAGAACACCAACTACTGAGGCATTGACCAACGATTCAGTGTTTGTCAGGGTAAAATAATTTGTTAATTTATATCTGTTTTAGTATAATTACAAATTAATTTATAAATTTCAAACAATATAAGATACCAGAATAATTTATTAATAATATAAGTAGTTGTTGGTGATGTAACTGACTCAAAATTTTAGTTGGTGGAAGACTGTGAGAAAAGTTATTATTTGGGTAAGAATAATACTGTTGCTATCAGTCCTGCAGAGGAAGGATTAGTTGCTCTCTTACCTCCACGGAAAAATATTGACATGGAGTGGATAAATAAGGCTGAAGAGCTAATTTCAGGTAAAAAAGAATTAATTAAAAACAAAGTAATTGTGTGCTTTCATTGAACATTTCCACTGATTAGTTTTTTAAACATAGTTCATAAAAAATAATCTTTTTTACCAGAGTCTGTGCGGAAATTAAATGCTGAAATGGAACCTCTTCAAAGTGCTTTATCATCTGCTGAGGATAACTTGAAAGCAAAGGCAACAAGTATCAGAAGCCTTATGGGAAAACATCATAGAATTATATCTGATGCTAGGTCACTGCTTAAAGCTATGGTCAAAGTAAGTCCGAATTGTTTAAAAAAATCAGAATTTATGGACTTATATATTCTTTGATTTCTGTATAAAATCAGGAAACTATTAAATATTAATTAATGTTTTAGTTTGAGGATGCAAGTTTGAATGGATTGGATGATTATCTAGAAATGTATAAAGACTACACAGAAACAATGTCCAGGATAACAAAATGCATAGGCATGTCTGAAGGTTTAACAGAACCTATTGTAAAAGAAGCTCTAGAAGAAACTAAATGCCTTCACAGCAAAACTGGTAAGTGTATAGCAAATAACCTGGCAGGAAGTCACAATTGTTTAATTTTTATCAAAATTAATACCCATTTAAAATTATATTTCAATGTTATAATACACATTTTTTTAAAGTAATATCAGTAGTAATGTTCAGTTAAAATACAAATGTTATTCTTTCTCTTAATTTTATCCCTTCAGGGATGGACTCTAAACAACTTTTTTTATTTGTTTGGCTCAATTATGATTTCCCCATTATGGGCAGTTGCCTTTACTATTTAAAGGACAACACTTCACAATAATCAGGGGTTTTATATCTGTAATGTAACCCTAGAGCTTTGGTGTCAGAGTAGGTAACTGAGACCATTAATCACTTCATCTATATTGTAATGTATATATTTTTCAGATGGAATTTATGAGAATTTGCTGAAATTTTGTACTAACAATACCTCTGCAAAAAGGCCTCCTTTAATTCGACAAGCTACAGTATCTGATTCACCAAGTCGTGAACCTCGTGATCCTACTACTGGTAAAGGTAAATATTAAAGTTTGTATAGTGCTTAGATATTCTTTGAAAAGGGACAGTGACATACAACTATTTATCTAAAATATCCCAAATAATTTAAAAATTCAATAACTGTTAATTTATTAAACTTACAATCATATTCATATTTTTGTACCTGTTAGCTGTCCAAGAAAGGAATGCATATGCTGTTAGTGTATGGAGAAGGGTGAAACTTAAACTAGAAGGAAGGGACCCCGACCCTGGAGTTAGATCATCAGTTCAGCAGCAGGTAATATTAGAACAGAGGCACCACCTGCCCTGTTTAAATTCAATTATTTTTAATCACTCTCATAAATTTTGTTCATTTTAAAAATAAATTTATATTTGTTGAAATTTATTGAGTTTGAAGAAAATTATGGAGGTTTCCAGTTGTTATAATTCCCGTTTGTCACTTAAGAAGTATGATTCATTTTTATGTCTCTGATTTGTTTGCAATCTATATTTTTAGGTTGATTGGGCAATATCTGAAGCGACAAACCTTGACAACCTAGCAGTGCTGTACGAGGGATGGACTCCATGGGTGTGACACACACAATAGGACCAGTCCGAGGGAGAGACTCGGCTTTGTGTTAATCTCGAAAAGAGTGCCGTGGCTGTAAACAAAATGCCATGCACAGCAGTGGGGGCAATGACAGTTGAGAGCCTGCACGCCACCCAAAGTTATCCTCCCCCCTGGGACTATTGCGGGGGAAGGACCCTCGTACAGAACAACCCCTGTCCCAAATCATCCGAAAGGCCGTTCGTTAAGGCAATCGAATCAAAACAGAATACAAAAACCAACGGCAGGAACAAGAGGAATAATTACCAATCTTGAAATCTCACTTTATAATAACAACGCTCTGAAAAAATTTGAGCAGTTGTGATTTGTTCCTGATTTGGGTAAGGCCCAAATAAAAACAACGATGATCGAAAAAAGCATTTTCAACTTATTCGTGGATTGCCAGGAGTCTGGTGTTTCGCTTTCTTTTGAATTGTGACATCATACAAAAGTGCACTCAACTGACTCTTCATTCCAATTTTACCGCATTAAACAATTCATTTATTTTAACAACTTCCCTTGTTCTTTGATATACCAAGAAAAGAAATATACCTGTCATTAATTTCTTAAACTGCGGTTTATCCCGAAGTTTGGCTTGATTATTTTATGCTATTGTAAAAATTAGGACTGGTTTATTGAAATTATTTGTGAATGTTTCCTTTCTACTTGATCTTTTTAATTTTTGCTTCTTAGATGATACTGTATATAAAATAAATTCTAAATAGAAAGGGAGCATAATATACAGTGTTATAACTCGAATAACTACAAATAGTTGTTTTTCGTAATTATTATATAGGATTTGTACATTTCCGGGGACTATTTTAAATTTTTAAAAAAATATTTTGCAGATTACTGTAGTTGTAAGGTAATGTAAGTTAAACTAAATTATAAGAATCACATTGTTTTTAAATTTCCATTTCGAATTCCTACCCTAATAATAATATACAAGAATCAAAAATAATATTGCAGCTTATTTTCAGTTCTCCAGTTTCATTTTTGGTGAGCAAAGTTTTATCTGTTGTGGCAATGTGTAGAATAGATATTACATAATTTAGGTTTATTCATTTCATTTTCTTCTTACATCAAGTGTATGCAATCAAATAGAAAGTCGATAACTATTTTGTTTTGTGCTTACTAGCCTAGAGGACACTATTGTTTAAACTGCAACATTTATAACACAAGTAACTTGGCATTGTCAGTTCCAGTAAATGACTACATATTGCTGCTATTCATTTCCATCTACCAAATGGGAAACATCTGTAGTTGTATGAACATATGAATATTTTCATTGAAAGTATATTGAAATCATTTGTGGAGCTAGGAACATGTTCATTTCTGCGTTTTAAAAAAATATTAATGGATTATTATTCTTCTGTTCACAACATTAACATCTTCACCTTAAAATTGTGTATTGCCTGAGGATAGAATTTTTTGAAAAGTAATATTCCCCCTGCATTGTGTTCTCTTAATTGATTAAATAAATATTCTGTCTTATGTACTTTGAAGTAATAACTGAACTTTTTCCCCCTCCTGTTAATATAGTAGGAGTTGTAAAAGATTTGTTGGTATTTGTTTCAATGATTGTTAGAAAACCATCAATGCAGAACAAGATGGTGTTTATTAAATTATCAGGGCACATATTATCTCAGAATCTCTAAATACAATTAAAATGTTCATTTAACAAATACTTACGTAAGAGATTGAATAGGTATCATTATGAGGTGGTGATGCTGTTAGCATTTTCTATTAATTAAGTTTTAAAAATAATTTAAAGAAAACTTCATCTGACCTACCTTAATGATATTAAATTTTTGCTACCTTTTCTCACAAAATAATTATTTAAGAATTTGACAACTATAATGAAACATAAGCTAGGTCTAATTTATCAGTACGTTTGTAATTTTTATTATTCATTTGTATTATTACAAGAACAGGAACTATGACAAAGTGATATTGGATAATAGAGATTAAGCTTTCTGCTGTTTCACCATGTGTTTATGTATTTTAAACTCTCTTTGAAGACACTTTTTCCTTAGCAATGAAGTATTTTGAGATTCTAGTAGAATTTATAGATTTTTAATTAGTCTTATTATTTAATAAATAATTTAAAGCTTTCTTGATTTATGTTCTATAATTGCATGAAACAAGCGGGTATTTGGATTATTGTTTATTGATGTATACATTTGAGTTTGGTAACGATTTTTCGCTAAGGAGAGAAGTAAAATGCACTAGTTGTATGAAGATTTAATTTTCACTTGAAGCGTTAATCGTTTCAATCAACATGAAACCAACTGACCGATGGCACGATTATGTTGAGACCACCGGCGCTGGTCACAGAACCAGCTATATATGTCAAGAGAATTAAAGTTAAATACTTCAGCTAGATTTAGTGGTATTAAAGGATAGCTCGTTAGTCTTCGGGTGCGATGATATTTCCTTAAATCAAAGACAGCGCAGCCATCTTTCGTTTGCTACATCGGTCGCGTATCGGCCCCCTCGCAGAGAGAATAGGAATAAGGAGAAGAGAAAAATAGAGTTAACAAGCTTTTTATATATTTATAATATGTATCGTCATATGCGAAAAGTATCATTCATTAAGTATGATTATTCATTTACGTTAAACGCTGTAAAGTTAAGGGCACGGTTAATTCCAATTGTTCTTTCTGTATTTTCAGCATTGAATAAGAAACTTATAACGTCAGAGAAACTGGCTCATAAAATAAATTAGATATGTATATGTATAAAAGCAGAGAATACCGAAAGTGGAGATAATTAATTCCACTTTTACTTTATACGCAATGATGGAAACTATTGCCTCGAAACCACTGTAAGTGTACGACACTAATATGGAATTGCAATCATACACCGTGCAATTGTAAATCAGTGAGGTTGTATTAAACACATTAATATTATTATCGGGCAGCTGCCGATGGCGCATCCTGTCAGCACTACTCTAATTACGTCGCGGTATTAATTCAAGTTTGCAATTCAATGAAAAGTTGAGACGGGACGAAACAAGAGAAAACAGAAAATCGACTGCGATGAAATGTGACAATATAATGGACCATACGGAAATATTTATTAGATAAGGATCGTTTATGCCACCCGTTAGGGTTTTATGTGGAAAACAGTTTAACTCACCCCTGCATTAATAAAATAATATGCAGTGTTTTATAAGTGGTTTCCGTGGCCGAAATGATCTAAAACATTTGTGTTTGGATATCGCTTTCGGTTTGCTCGGTTCGATACAATTCGTACGAGGATTAGCTATTAAAAAACGTCAGTTGTTAATAAATTTAAATGAACCGCCCGAAACGTTGGGAATTCCTACGTTCCCGCCGGCTCTGAATTCCTTCTAATTCCCCCGGTTCATGCAAGCCTGATACCTCCATTCCAGGAAACCTGACCGCCGTCGTCACAGGAATGTATTGATCTTGGGGTAGACGCGAGGGCGCAGGGCACCCTCCAGTGAGCACGCTCCAGGCCTCAATGTTTTATTGTCAACCAGTCCCCCATCTCGTCACGTTACAGCCTCTTCACCATGTCCACCTAGACAATACCACCATTCTCCACTCTACAGGTAAACCACAACGCGCATTACCTCCTAATTTCCAATATTAGGGTTCACACACCTTCATATATATATATATATATATATATATATATATATATATATATATATATATATATATATATATATATATATATATATATATATATATATATATATATATATATATATATATATATATATATATATATATATATATGCAAAGGAATTCTGCAAAATTATGCAATGAGCTACTAAGAAAAAAAGTCGTGTTATTAGCACAATTAGCAATAATTATGCTAAGGTAGTTGCACAAATATTAGTAGTAGTGTCTCCCGCTTGTTAACGCCTGTATCGTCAGTAGTGTTGGGCCAGCATGAGTTGAAGTGAAGTTTGGTTTAGACCCAGACCTTTCAAGGTATTGACGGACCCCTCTATCACAAGTTTGAAATAATTACTCGTGACTAGACTCATATTATTCGTCCAATACCCCTTATTATAACTGTCAGGAAGCGACCATTACGTAGCGAAATGTTAAACGCAATTTACTTCCTACACGAACTGCCGTACAATGAGGCTGCACGTAAAATTCCGTTACATATCAATGAATAAATATAGCTGAAATGTACGAACATAGAGCATTTGCAAGTCAATGACATTGTTATAAATGTCTACTCGATTTTAAAGAAATTTGATTAAATCATTAAATGACCCGCCAATAAGAATGAACAGAAAAGAAAACCATCCCCAGCCGATTAAGAAACAAAAATTCAGTACTCATCCGCAAACCGAGATGTGAACGAAAAAGGAGATTGTAATAAGCAATTTCTACCCCCTCCCCCAATACTTACACCGGCAGTTAATTAAGCCGATATGTAAATAAGATATCTAAACTCTGGAGGAGTCTAAACGTTTGGAAATTGAAACGCAATTGACATGTGACTGAAGCGATATAGATTAAAAATTGTTATCATTCGTAAGTGTAGAGGTTTATTCTGTCAATTACAACACTGGTAGTAAAACAGGTTTCCCGATAAAATAACAGCTTTACTGAGGAAAATTAATATTATTGCATTTTTAATATTATTAAATGATTTAAATAATAAGGCGTTGATGCGGATGTTTCAGGTGATGCTATGTGAAAGGGAAGGATGCAGGTGGTGGTCTGGAGCACAGGGGCGGTATCCGTGAAGGTGTGGGTGGCGGCAGTGGGGGCGGTGGCTTTGGTGGCGGGTGCGGGACTGTGCGCTCTGAGGGGGCCAGTGGGACGGCGGGGGCGAAAGGGGGGCGGGGCGGCGGGGGTGCTGGGGCGGCGGCCAGGCTGGCGGAGGCGGCGGCCGGTTCGGTGGGCCTGATGGAGGGCCGGGCACACCGGCTTGCCCGCCAGATGGCCCTCGTCAAGGAGACCGCCGCCCAGCTCCTCGAGAGGAGGAGGGCCGCCCGCACCGCTGCCTCACTCTTCATACAGCCCCCGCCTCCCCCGCCGCCCCCGGCCCCCCTACCCTGCTGTCCTCACTTCTACTCATCCAACGTGTCCTACACACCCTAGACATCATACCACGTGAGGACGGAACCGGAATCGACCGGTCTCCCCTACCTACCGACTCTGAGCGTTTGCGACGATGGCGTGTTATTATCATCCCTATGACCCCGAAGCCTGTCGAACCCGAGACCCCGACCTTATATGGGTCATCTATGAATGATAACTCCCACCGTCGGTGTATACGCACGTTGAGTAATCGGGGACCGACTTTTATCCTTTCGATACGAGCTCGTATATCGTGCACACTAAACTCTATCTAATCATGCCCACAATTACACTCCCGCGACAATTTATAATAAGCGGAACTCCTTCGAACGATGAGTGTGTTAAATTGATGTATAAATTCGGTAGAGTTTATTCGGGGAGTTTATCCCCGCTTCCGTTATTTCTGTACAGTCGACGTTATCGCGGTGCTCCACTTCGTAGCAATAACAAAAAACTATATTTTTAAAATGGAATTATAGTGAAAAAAACTAACCGGAATTGATATGTCCGCTCCGAAAATGTAAATTCTCAAAACGAAATTCTTAAACTAGGCGAGTAATTTAATTATTGAATGGGCACAAAATATGGGAACAGAGAGGAAAAACATTGTTGTCGCCGAAAAACATTTATAAATTAGTGAGTTTCCTCGCGGGTCTAGTATCTTAAGAAAATAAATTCCAGGGTCGACCAAATTTATCCCAGATTCGATAGTTAGCCGCGAGTCTTCCAAGAAAAGGTGTACCAAAAATAATGTCGTTAGTTCGACGTCGTTCGAACGTCATTCGCCCTCGTCCTTATTGAAGAATTTTTCTGCTCGAGTAAAAGGAGCACTCGATTTTCGAGGGTCCGAATGTCGTTACCCAATTTTGGCGTTTCCCCGACCAAACCTAAATTGTACATCCAATTTCTCAAAGCGGTCTGGAAGGGAGCCAAACAAGTCAGTGAGGCGGTGGCAGCGACGCGTTGACAATGTCCAATTTATCTTACAGGGTCAAACGCATTTCCAATCGTATCCGATTGTTTTAAGAGGACTGTTCGACGTTGAGGAAGCC
Organism: Lethocerus indicus; assembly: GCA_019843655.1. Lineage (NCBI taxonomy): Eukaryota > Metazoa > Arthropoda > Insecta > Hemiptera > Belostomatidae > Lethocerus > Lethocerus indicus. The sequence continues at coordinate 17,616,286 of JACDQD010000005.1, read as the reverse complement.
GCACTTTTTGTCTACGTTTGTGCAATCCAACGATCCTAATTTCGATCAGTATCCTGTACCACAGTATTTTGTACACTCACACATGCGTATATATTTGTATTTTATATGTGTCTTGCTACACAAATAAAGTTGTATGTTTGTTTAAACCGACTGTTTCCTTCGCCGGATATAGAAACCAAGATCTTGCGAGAGCGAGGTACCTAGTATGTGCGTATTGTCGCGGACCGGAAACCGGTATAACTAAGAAATTGAAGATGAGACCCACCCGACCAAGCGACTGATGTCTCTCGCTCTCGCCTGGCACGTACGCCGCCTAGGTTGAGAACGTAATTATGTCTTTTTCACACATTCACAAATCTGTCCATTTCTGAAGTAAAATGAGGTTTTCATCTTATTTGTTTACGGCAGTTGTTTACCCTCGTTGTGTAGTCAACTGCAAACTGTAAGAGCCTTGCAATCCACGACTTGCGAAATTTGAAATTTATTTTCATGCGATTTATTTTCAACCTCGTGACTGTGTACCGTTTCCTATGACGTTAACCGGTAGGAATGTGTCGAAAACGAACTACATTTTAAATGAATATAGAAAAGAGGTCTAGTCTAAGTGTTTCAATGTACTCATTTAATTTTCAGTTCGTCGTCTGAACGTTTTCTTTTTTTAAGCATACCCTGAATAGAAAATAAATGCAAAAAGGATTCACCAGCGAGGACCTGATGTCTACTACATATGGACGCATTGATTGTATGCAGCGGTGCTGGTTTGCTGGTCTAGCAGACACGGCGCGAATTCTAATGACGCACTTCTCAAGGGGCCCTTATTTTAATTCCAACCGTTTGTACACTATAAATATATTGCCTGTCACAAGAAGGCAAAGAATGAAATAAATTATTTTAACAGCGGCCGATATTTAAAAAAAAAATCATGTTAAACTAAATGATCTAAGCCGCTAAAACACATTTAAAACTGATAAGTAGAGAACGAGAGGAAATGAGATTAAGGAAGTGAGGTACGGCCCAATATGTGTCGTCGGATGAACATTAAATTCAAGCTGTCTGTTTAACAAATAATAAAAACAGGTCGGGATCTGTTCAATTTCTAGGTACTAGTTGATAATTAAAATTTATTGTAAAAACGTATTTTACAAAACTTTACAATATTTATACAAATACTGGATAAGATTGTTCGAAACTGCTAATTGAAAGGCGGATTCGAGGCGGCGAGATGGTTAAATATGTTTAAAACAAAAGTCGTAAATGGGAAGCGGGAGCGTCAGTATTCCAGACCGGGTCTATTGGAAGATATTCCAAGGACTGTCATGCGCAGTGGGCCTCGCCGCCGCGTATCATATGAGAGCGGGCCGCCTCTTGTCCCAGACACAGTCACACTGTTAACTTCGAGAAACGAGGATGGCGCCCACGGATGTGAAAGGAGGTAAGCTCGACTCCTTACTAGAACTTTCACTCGATCCTATCTGTGAGCGACATCCCCGCACAATTAACTCCCAGTTTGTTGACCCGCTCGGCCCCGACTTAGGAGTCCGGCCCATCGGCCGGAATACTACGTGCCGCGTAAATTCAATGATATCCCGGTTGGTAGAAGACTCGGATTTCAGCCGCTGCCTCGGCGTATTATTTATTTTGCGTCGAAACGATTTTTATTTTACCCCATTTATTGTAAACAGCTTATAATAAGAACTCCGCCGACGTCTAAACTGGCCTTGGCCAGTACATTAGAAGTACAATTGTAAGTAATTTGTTTATGCGTTGAACTCATAAGTCAACTTGTTGAAATCACTAATATGAAAAAATTCTTTTGGTATTGAACACAGATTCGTGCAGTTGAGAAAAACGATCTTAACGCCTTGTTACGTTTTTACCTCCAATCGAACAGTGTACTCCTGTTGAACCCACAAGTTGATTCGTTAAGTTATGGCATTTCACAACCTCGGAAGTGTGAAACACTTGATTTTACCACCGTGCACGTTATTTGCACTGATAAAAACATCCGATGAATTACGCCAGGAGGGGGGGGGACAAAAAAGTCGAGAAATACAGTAATTGATGGCGTAACCATTAGCTGTTGTTTGACCCGTTCGTGGGCCGTGGGAGGGTCAAGTTCATGACAATACAGATAGAGTTATTGATAACTCGGAAAGAGATAGCCTGCCGACCTGGCGCTTTCATATCTGCGTTGTTTCCATCAGATGTATGCAAAAGATCCATGGAATTTGGAATTAATTTTAGTGATCTTCAGCCGTTTCAGTGAGCTGAACGTTCCACTCCTGGTTTTTTAATAAAACAATTTATTACCTTTACAGTTTAAAATGGCAGCAAGATTTCTACTCACGCGTTACGCGACTAACTAGTAATCTATTAAGCAAGTGATATCTTTAGTAAAATTATTATCTTCCGGTGATGTGTGTACTGTTGGGTGAACCTTGGGCAGCTGGTGTTGAAACCATGTCTGTCCGATATTCTTCCTGTTTTGGGGGAACACTTGAGCTTGGAAACATTAAATTCACCCTAATATGTCGATCATTTAAATATTTTTCTCTTGAGTAACTATCAGCTTATACGATCGAGAATGCCTAGTGTGCTTCTTACCGGCTATTCAAGTGTCACTATAGCATACCGTTCGGCCTTGAAGAAGGATAGGCGCAGTTGTATTGTCGCTTAATTGCATAACCGATTAGTAATTTTCGCGGTGGATCTAACAGTCTATTGTATTTGAAAAATGTTATACAGTATGAATTATTACTGTATATCCCCTGTCCGATTTCGATAACAATCGAATTGTCGTAGTATATGAAATCTGATTTGAAGCGAACGTTGTTTAAAGTGCATCAGCACTACATACAATTTTAACGTACGTCAGAGAGGAGGTACCACGGATTGAGCCGAAAATCGGTCATCTACTCTAGTGATTAGCCCCCTCGGTCGCTTGACCAGTTTCGACGTCTCACCATCATTAGTAGGATTCCTCCAGTTGTGGTAAGGGTCTTTACTGCCACATTCGTTGATACTTTTGAGTACCCAGGCTACTGGCAGTTTACAATCTGTATCCCGCCGGCCTTGCCTGGTTTAGTCAATAATCGGTCTGTAACTCCGAATACTACTGACAATAACTAAAGGCAAGTCCTGACCGGTCTAACATAGAATCGAACAAGCGAGTGACAACAACAGAGTTGTACGAGTGATGATTACTAATTCTTTGCTGGACTGGAATTCTTTCAGTGTCCAACCAAGGTCTCGGATAAAAATGTCTAGACGGTTAGTTTAAATAACGTTCACGTTTGATATGCAATGTGTGTGTCTTCTGACGTCATTTTTCTATTATAAACAACATCGATTCGAATTGGTGTCTCGTACGAAGGCTTAATTTATATTAAGTATTGCATGGTACACGAGGGATTAAAACTCAGACCATGTCAAATTATTCAAGACATAAAAAGATTTGTGAATTGGGATGATGGTCGAGTCACCTAATGGTCGGGCATACAGATTAGGAGCCAATGCCTTCAGCATATTGAATTTCGCCCGTCAATCTTACGTAAGCACATAAAAAAATATATAGTTGAATGCAAATATAGAAACTCTTCCATAACACAAATATAATATATAATGTAATGTATTATCGCGTTCTGGTTCTATCATTTAGACTATCTGGCTTTAAGGGCTTAACGACACTGTGGACATAATATCATCTACGATAAGAATGATCATAAATCGCTTTAATAAATGGTTTTTAGTTGACACTGAGATTCAAGTCCTTTAAATGAAATCATAAAATGAAGTGAAATCGTTTATTAAAAAATTCAACCCGGTGGAAATGGCCTGTTGGATTAGTATTGGTAAGTGAAATTCGAATGTAAAGAGCAATAATGGACCTCAAAGGACGAAAGGGTCGAATCATACTTATTTCACGCACTCTACATTTATTGTTAAATCAATTGTTAATAAAATAAAAGAGTAAATATCTGCCAAAAGCAATCCTAAAAGCAAATGTTCAATGTCCCTGGCTCGTATTACGCCAAATAGAAGAATTTATGATAGAATAGAGCAAGATAGCGAATATATTTAAAATGTTAGAATAAATAAAATAGTAACGCAGTACGTATCGCAACAATAACGTGATGTATTCGTGCCTCATTCAATAGTAGGATAGTTTGCTGTCGAAATCGCTCTGGTATTATCACATAAGTAAATCAATATTCGGAACAATGTTAGAACAATGCGGATTGATACGCCATATGAGTTGCAAGATTTCAAATTCGTATTCCTTAATCCCAAATAATTTTGTTGACAGTGTTTCTGGTGTGGCACAAATGCTCTGTACAATAAAATTTGTGCAAAAATAATCTTAGAAGTCCAATATTTGTAACAAAATTGTGTTCAATTTCTGTTTAGGTTGCAACAACTGCTGTATCGGGTACAGGACCCCGCTGGAGGCCATGAAAAAAGGGCCCAGGGAAAAAATTGTGTACGTTGTATGTATTCCACCCAATCCTCAAGAGAGCAAGACGCCCGACTATCTGGCAACTGTGGACGTCGATCCGGAAAGCCCTACATATTGTCAGGTACGTTGTCTTAAATGAAAAAATATATCTTTTGTTCTAATTTGTTGTTATAATTAGTTACATCAAACTTCAGTATCGTAAAAGTAAACATATTGGAACTTAAATTGTATTTACCATTCTTGTTCTATCTTCCCTAATTTTTAGGTAAATAATATTTTTAATATCCCTCCTTAATCAAATTTAAGCAAACTGGTTAAACAGTAGACATATGTGAAATGTGTATTTGCATTTTTGCTGTTGATCCACTTATTTAAAAATGCATAACATTTGCATATATTTGTTCAAAATTTCTATTCTTGTACGTTTGATAGTTTAGTAGACTTGGAGGTGATATTTTATGACTGTTTCCCCTATCCATTGAATCATTGTTTGGAAGTTGCTTAAAGCAATAAAAGTTCATTTCCATTCATTTAAAATATTTGCTGTCCTTTTGCGTAGGTCATTCACAGGCTTCATGGGGTTACCCTGGGAGATGAGATGCATCATTTTGGCTGGAACGCTTGCAGTAGCTGCTTTGGTGATACGACCAAGAGCAGGAACAGGCTTATAATTCCATGCATTGGTAGTGATAGAGTGTACATTGTGGATATCTCAAACAACCGTGAACCAAAAATGCACAAGGTTTATTTTTATTTATTAATTTGCTTTCTTAATGTTTTGTTCTGTACTAAGCGTAACAGCAAAATAAAGAATACTCCAACACTTTTTCAATAAAAGATTGATTAGAGCTTACCATTAAAAACCTTACCTTTTACCTGAGTAAAAAGTTCATTATTAGATTTCAAAATATACAGAATTTTTGAAATCCTGTGAATATATTAGGTTAGGTTTTAGTTAAGCACTCATATTTCGTTATATGCTCAAGGTAATTGAACCAGAAGAAATGCACAAGTTTGGTGTCGCCACTCCACACACTACTCACTGCCTTGCAGACGGCAATGTAATGATTTCCACTTTGGGAGACCCCGAGGGTGAGGGAAAAGGAGAATTCTTGCTGATTGATTGCAAAACATGGGAAGTAAAAGGTACATCCAATGGCTTGTCAGATACTTTAACCTGTTTATGTTTGTTCCATTCACTAATTTTCAAAACTTTAAACCAATGGATTTTAAGTTGTGCCCTTTTTATGCATGAAGTTATTTGTTAATATATCCAATGTTTTTTCAGGAACTTGGACATTGGGGGAAAAAAAAGCTATGTTTGGCTACGATTTCTGGTATCAACCGTATTGGGATGTAATGATTTCAAGTGAATGGGCAGCACCTAAGAGCTTTAAGAAAGGATTCAATTTTGATGATATCATGGACCCAAGTTAGTTTCTTACATCAGTATTAATCAGTTGAAATTTGCAATTAAAGGACCATCCAGTCTGCCATTGGAGAACAGAATTCCATCTCCTATCCCTATGACTAAATAGTAAAACTATGTTGTACCTCCTTTGCTAGAGACCTTAATTACTCCTTGAAAAATATAATATAATAAAATTATAAATACTATGATTTTAATTAATTTATATAAATATTGTAATAATAAATTCAAAATAAAAACTATTAAACTGCATTTTAATTATTTTGTTGGTAATAAAGGTTTTGATCTTAATTTCTTGATAACACATTGTTTATTTAGATATCTAATTGTACATACATCAACTGTTTAAACAAGCCAATGGAAATATTTTAATGATTCAAAATGTTTGTTTCATATTCAGATTTAACTGGAAAATCATTGAATATTTACTCTTGGAAAGAGCATAAACTTCTGCAAGTCATAGACCTTGGTCTTGATGGAATTGCACCACTGGAAGTGAGATTCTTACATAACCCCAGAGCATCCGAAGGTTTTGTTGGTTGTGCATTGAATTCTAATGTTTTCAGGTGATCAAAGTTTCTTAAAATTTAAAACCACTTACGTCAAAAAATAGTAGTTAGCAAAAAAAGGGTTATAAGGAAATATTTGATAGATTACACTTTCATTAATGTTACTGGGTTCATTCTAGATTTTATCGCAAAGATGATGGCACTTGGACTGCTCACAAGGTTATTAGTGTTCCACCTAAGAAAGTAGAAGGATGGCTGAAACCTGAAATGCCAGGTATTAAATTTACTTATTTTAAAATTATAAGAGATCCATTCTTGGAGTTAGTATTCTTAAAAATGTTGCTACATGCTGTTTTTTTTTATTTGTCCATAAACCACCCATTATACGAAGACATGTTATCTCTTTTTAATTGCCTTACATTTATAATTATTACATACATCTGGTTAACTTTATTTTTAACATACTTGTATAATTCCAAGAATGTATACATCAGCATCACATTAGTCTCATTTTATGGGTTTTATTTTTTTCAGGTTTACTTACAGATATTCTTATTTCTCTTGATGATCGCTTCATGTATTTGAGCAACTGGCTCCATGGCGACATAAGACAGTATGACATTACTGACAGAGCACACCCAAAACTAGTGGGGCAGGAATTCTTGGGTGGCAGTTTAGTTAAAGGAGGTCCTGTTAAACTCCTTTCTGATGCTGATATGCAAGTATGTACTAAGTACTATCTTTGTGTTCACTGCGGTTTGAGTGACTGAAATTGTTTGATTAAAGAATTTCTTATTGCAATCAACACTAGGAGCAGCCAGAGGCCAGGGTCATTAAAGGCAGGAGAGTTGACGGGTCTCCACAAATGCTCCAGCTGAGTCTTGATGGAAAACGGCTTTATGTGACCACATCATTGTTTACTCCATGGGACAAACAGTTATACCCTGATATGATCAAGTATGATTTTGCAGTATCTAGTCAATTTATATATTTATTTCACCTAAACTACTAAAACTAAAACAAAACCAGTTAAAATCTGTGATACAACACAAATAAGAAGTTAATATTTTTACCCTGTAATTAATTAAAAAATGTCAGTCAGGACATTGTACCTAGAAATGGTTATCCATAAGATGTTCGTACATAGGCAGGCACAGATAAACATGAAAAATATACTCATTTCTAAACATATTACAATATCAAATTCTATTAATATTAAATTTCAAACAATATCAGATGCATCAAAATGTTAAGAATCAAACTATTTATATTGTTTATTTCATTATTTTAATATTATTTTTATATTTAATATAATTTTATAATCATTTCAAAATGATTAACAGTGTGAAATAAAATTAAGTCATTTGTTATTTTCTTGAATCTAAATCCATATTTGGAAATTCAATACTGTTTATGTTATTTTATTTAGTCACATTCCTGAGAAAATGATTAGGTGGAAAAGAATTTTTTAAGAGAAGAAAAAAATTAGAGATAATAAAATTTAAAACGGGGAAATTAAAAATTAAATCTTTATTTTGTGTTATTCATCAATGCTTCCTATTTTTTAAACAGGTACAGTTCAGTGAGACTGAATACTGACAAAATTTTTAATATTGATTTTATTATGTAAAACGTACTTCTATTGGTAATAATTTTTATTTTATAGGTATGGTTCAGTAATGATGAAATTAGATGTCGACACTGAGAATGGTGGAATAAAATTGGATGAAAACTTCCTTGTTGACTTTGGTAAAGAACCAAGTGGTCCAGTTCTGGCTCATGAAACCAGGTATGAATGTTGTGGAGCAATCGTTAATATTGGGAATATTATATTTCCTTTGAACATTTTTGCATTCTTTAATTTTATGTTTCAGTTTAAATTTGTAATTTCAGAAAAAGTGATTAAAAAATTTGAAATTGGAAATAAATAAATCCCCAACATCAACTTTGTATTGTTTTTTTTTCTAAGACAGTTTCTTATTTGTAATAACAAATAAAATGTTTGCAGGTATCCTGGAGGTGATTGCACTTCAGACATATGGCTGGTAGAGAACGAATAAAATACAAAGAAGATGCTTGCTCAATAACAAAAGCAGCCTTCATAGTTTTTACAAAATTATATATAAAAGTACAATTTTATTGCTTATATGAAATCAATCAAATAACATTTGCACTGTTGTAACCTTTTTGTATGATTCACTGTAATAAATATAGAAGAATTAATGAATAAATGTGAACAGTGTGCATTTAGTTAATAAAAATAATAAAATAAAATAACATGTCCAGAGCTTTTTCAATTAAATGTTAACATCACACATTCTACTTCTTGCGCATAAAAATGTTTACCCATTTTATTTGTGAGTTGTGTTGACACATACATAAATGATCTATACAACCTGAGCAATGTATTTTTAATAACACCATTTCCTCACATCCTCTTTCTCATTACATAAATGTTTTTTTATTAAGCAACTGCTTATTAGACTTTGATAGATGAAATTCATAAGGTATAATTGAAGTTAAGAATTATGTAAATTGTTTGAATGGTGTTTTCAAATACAATATTGCTCTTAATCTGTTCTCAAGTTATAGTACCTTCCAGGGGAAATTTCAGTCACCTGTGAAGAAAAGAGTATTGCAGTTTAAAATAAGGAACTGAATATATAAAATGAGGAACGAAAAATACAGGAATGAACAATGTGATATATAACCAGAGAAAAAATACACCAATTAATGAATAATACATTCTGGTTTCAGTTGTAAACGGGGATTATCCACTACATTATGGCATGCTAGTTGTAAGGCAGGGAATTTTGAACAGTGGCAAAATTTGGAAAGAAATAACTACTATTTAAATTCAATTGAGAATTAAAATAAGCAACAAACCACTTGACATTTTGGGAGGGGGGTGGTATTCCTAGCATTTAGTTTAAGTTCAATATAATTTTTCTACCCAAAAAGGATAACTGATGGATATGAAGGTACAGAAGAATGAATTGTAGAAATCGCATACAACTCTCAATATGGGCAATATCATTCTGATTTTTTCGAGAATCTTCAGAGCATGGAGGGTGTTTGTGAAAAGGTTTAACAGGCAATCCATCAATAATTTATATGTGTAATCTTACAGAAACATTACTGTGTAATGTCTGTAATAAGCAAATGATACAATTCAAATACGTTTAAAATTAGTATTAAATTACACTAAACTCCCTGCCAAATTACCGTTGACAAAGGGAATTGTAAGAAGAATAAGAAGTAATTCGTGAATAATGTTAGAAAAAACTATATGATTTCAACAAAGAATTTAAAGACAGTTATAATTTTCAATATTTTTTATTTGACACAAGTATTTACAGATTATTGAAATGTCTCGCAGTTACGAGACGACTATTTACATTTTTAACCTTTTTGTTAACATTTTTAATCGGGTTGGTCAGAACCTGCCAGACATGGAGAAGCCTCCGTGGGTGTTCCTGTTCCAGCCTGCGCCGCCCCAGCGTTCCCTCTCGTGGGTGACGTACCCGCCGGCCCTGATGTTGCCGTCCCGGCTCACCGGCCAGTCCTGCCGGATAGTGCCGGACTGGGCGTGGTGCGACCCGTACGGCAACCGCTCCTTCTGCTCTTTTATCTCGATGGTCAACTTGCCACCGGAATCGTCTCTACCCAACACCGCCACGCAGCACATCGCCAACACTATAACCGGAGCCAGCTTCATCTTCGATTTCTTGTGGGCCGGTTCTGAAATCATCGGGGAGCTGTTTAGCCATGGCCTAAGAGGAGGAATTTAAGACCAGACCCCGTTTTTAATGTTTTCAGCCAAAGAAACTTGGAGCGATGTGAAGTATTAAATTTGTCCTCCTTGGGTGGCCCCCCGGCTCCCGGGACCCTTCGCCCGGGTTTATAATTCGCTGGTGGAAAAAAGAAAGAAATATGAAATCGGCCTTAAGCAAGACCGGTTTCTCTATCCCGCCCTTAGTTGGCTGTGACATTCCGCTATCGTAATATTGAAGAAAATTTGTGATCGAAAACAGGAGAAGAGAAATAAAATCTTGGCGGATTTTCATATTTCTTTTTCTCACGCTGAACAATATTAAAGCTACATTTAAATTCGAATGAAACGTGATATATTCGTACGATTAATTTGTACTTACGGTTTATCTCCTAAATAGAGAGCTGACAGCTGAGCTGAAATAGTAAACTGATGTTGTATTGGGCTTTGGAAGGAGTTTAAATAGCCCGAGTGACGCGCCTGTTTTGAGTGAATCCCCGATATTGGGGAAGTTGCGGGAGTTCCCAGAGGTCACGCAAAAACAATGATATGTAAACATTCCGATATTTACATAAACAAAAAAACGCATTGTAATTTTTCTGGAACACCTCATTTGCTATTCCTATAATCTATTAAAAAATGGTTCCATTAAATTTACAGTATCTTAATGTCAGTATGTTGATTTTAAATTTTCTGCGCATGTTGGGTTCAAGTGACTTAGATCGTGTAAACAGTAGTTATACGGATTCATAAATCGTATTTAGGAAAATATACATTGAGGCCATTTCTTAAAAAATACAAGCATTAACAATGAGCCCCTGTTAAATAAACCTAATTTTTTTTTCTTTATTGGTCCAGTCACGACTATAATTTATATTGTATCGAGTGACACTCACTCACTTAACTCTCGAAGGAGAAGCCACCCAATGATGGTACTCCCGCTCCTGCTCTTACTCAGGTGGTAAGGAAATCGCGTGACCATTTCCACTTTAGGCGACGCACGGGATTTTCGGGAAGGTGAAGCGAGGAAAGTTGTTGAATTAAGGGATTGGAATGAAGGGATAGTTTGGAATGGAAGGATTTATACCGGGAAGCTGCTAATTCTCTAACGAATGGGACTTTTAGTTCATTGTGGATTATTCTGTTAGAGACATATGGTGGGGCGTTGGTAATTTTTCGTAGGATTATGGATTGCAAGGATTGGAGTCTATAAGAATTAGACGGCTTGGTGGATCCCCACAGTTCGATTCCGAAATTGTTTGTTTTGTTGTAAATTGAAACTATTAATTTCTCATAATTATACTCCCGATAGGCATACATCAAATTATAAATTATGATTTTCAGAATTTGTAAGCCCTTAAATTTTAAGTTTTGGATGTTGAACATCAATACAACAGTAAATACATAATGGAAGAGTAAATACAGTCCACTGAAATTCCTTGAATTGAACCGGAAGGGAGAAAAAATTGAAGCGTTAACCCCAATTATTGTTATCGCCTGTTTCTGTGTAAGGGAACTAGTAATCTGTTTTGCACGCAGTGACCTCTGACTACCAAACAACCCAGGGATTACCCTTAGAGCATAGCCTTCATTAATTCCATCATCGAACATTCTGCGTTTTATTGTTCCCGGCAGTATGATCTCCCGATGTAGAGAAATTCGAATACTGAAAATGCCAGTATACACTGCTTTCAAGTAAGTGAATGAACTAAATACTAATTCTTCTGATATTGCGAGGTATTTTTTTACTTTATGCCACGACTACAAGTTTTTAATTATATTTAGTGTCAATGCGCGTTGATACCTAGAATGCACTTATGATGGACAATCCATCCATTGATGGTACTGTTTGGTAGGGCTTTGTCATCTGCAATAAGAAATAAGAAAGGTGTCAGGATGTTTTGCTGTGGATGAAAAGTATAGGGAGGGAGCTTGATATATTAGTTAAGCGGTTCAACTTTAAAAAAGACGTTTTTTTTTAAATGACTGATATATTTAACACAAGACGCTCGATACGCACCGTATACTCTCCTCGGATCGACTGCCGGGCTCCTGGCCGGCTCACATTATATAGGACGTTTCTAACGAAGGGCTTTGTTGAATCTCTATGTTTATGTTTACGCGTCTAATACCTCGGAGACTTTCCGGGTCTATTCATTACTCCTCCCCCTCCCAGATTCGACAAACTCCTTTTTTACAAACTGTTTACAAAATTCTCTTTCTATTTCAACTTAATCCTATGGTTCGGGTATACAGGATTTCTACTTCTTTTGTCCCTCCTCAGTTTGCTGGCTCTTGCCAGATTGTTTCTGTCGCCGGTCTCTGCACTCGTCATAATACTCAGTAACCAAAACACAAAAAAAATACAACCAACCTCAACTCCTTGAGGTGGGCGGTCTCGCGGGCAGCAAGCCTGGTTGCGAACATCCTCGGTGTGAAGCCCCGTTACCCCGGTATCCGCTGCCCGTGTGCCGAGAACACTCACCTCAACTGGAGTGCCGCTTACTGCTCGACGCCGGTCGTCGACGTCGCGATCCCCGCGGTCCCCGTCTTCGCCGGAGCTCGATGACGTTGATGCTGAGCCCTGAGATCCTCGACCCGTGTGCCGCCGCGGCTTCCGATCCAGATCGGACTCCTCGTCGCTCGATGAACCTGAAACCGAACTCCTAACATTTTTTAGTTCTTTGTTTGATGCTTTTTTCGACCGTTTGTGCCGTTTGGTGGCCGAACAGTCCATTAGCTTACCCCACGCAGCTACCGCGTACGAGGTTGGTTGCTTAAACCGGGAGCGCACCATGTAGGGGCACTCCCGGGCGAAGTGCCCTCTTCTCTGCACTCCCAGCACGCCAGGGGCCGTTGTTTCTTCTCCAGGCGATCCTGCGCCCGGAAGCCGGGGTTCCGGGGTGGTTCGGGATCTTCGGCAGCGATCGTTGCTCCTCTCACACCGGGGCGGTCCGCCTCTCGAACCTCCCCGGCTTCGCTCTTTCCTTCTGCCGCTGCCGGTCCCTCCTTGATGTGACCTCAGTCCAACATCTCCTCTCCTCGTTGTCAGCTCTGATGGCCTCGAGGGCACCATTAAACCCTGTCCGACCCGGCGGGGTTGCCCTTATTGCCTTGGCCAAATTATGGCTCATCCCGTTTGCTAACATCTGCTTAATTAATTCGAGGAGCACCAGTTGGGACTGGTCGCGGCGTTCGCTCCCTTCCACCACCGAGCCGATTTCCTCTAGAGCCGGCCGAACTTCTTCCATAACTCTGATGGCGTACGCCAGGTGGCTCTCTCCGGCATCTCTCTCCATCTTCACAATGCGAGCCACGCGTCTCCAGATTGATGCCCGCGTGTCCGCATAATGCTCTTTGAGGCGGTTCCGCACCTCAATCCAAGGTTGCTGGACTCGCAACCTGATTTCCCTAAGGACGGATCGGTCAATCCGTCCGATGAGGTCTTCCACCAGCGGCGAACATAACTCAGGCGAGAGTCTTCCGTCGTATATTTCCTTGTGGAGCCCGTCGGCCTTCTCCAGCCATTCCGTTAGGTCCTTAGGGTGCCCTTCGAATGGCCGCAGGTTGCCGATACGGGCCACGAGGTAGGAGGTGCGGTTGTTCTGGGCCGCCATCCACGCGGGTGACGTGGCCGGGTCCATCGTGACCTGCTCTGAAGCCTGAGCTATTTCCTCTTTACCAATCCCGACTACAAAAGACGCTGGTTTAATGACAGATTTTCGCGTTGCGTCGGCCAGCTTTTCGGGAGAGCAAACACAGAAGCAAGAAGGAGATAAAACTAGAGGGATAGAGAAGAATAAAAATTCACGAATCTCCTTCCAAGATCCCGGGTTTCGGCACCAGTTACGCGGTTCAACTTAAAAAAAGAGGTTTTTTTTTTAAATTACTGATATATTTAACACAAGACGTTCGATACGCACCGTACACTCTCCTCAGATCGACTGCCGGGCTTCTGCCCGGCTCACATTATATGGGACGTTTCTAACAAAAGGCTTTGTTGAATCTCTATGTTTACGCGTCTAATACCTCGGAGACTTTCCGGGTCTATGACTTGTTGTACATGACATATATTGTTGGGTATATCATATAAGGCAATTTACGATTGAGTAGTTTCCTAATTATTACATTACTCTGTTTGATGATACCTATGTAATTATTAAACTACAAAGAAAATTGAGGATTTTTAAGATGGTATCCGGAGAATTGCACCGGAAATCACTGTTCACGTAATACCTACTTTCCTACTTTGTGTAATCACTTAAAGAGAAGACGAAGGAAATAGGACTGAAGGGATTAATTACAAATAATGATTATATCAAAATGCGCTCCTCTAATACCCCTGACAACAAACGAAAGTTTCTGCTTTATATTAGGGAGGGCCGGAGATAAAAGAGCTAGCTCAACAATGTCTAATCCCAATAATGACTCGGCTCTTCTAACACAGATCAGATGTGCCTAACACCATTAGCGGTTATATTTGTGTATACATGGCGAAAGACAAGGTTTCTAACAAACAATTTAATTGACATTAAATAGTAATTTCCATTACATGTATTTCGTGCACACCCTAAAGATACGGCTAGAATAAAATGAAGGTATAATTGGTGTCACAGGAAGTGGAACTAAAGACACGTGTTCACATTTGGTAATAAAGAATTTAAAAAAGTAATATAGTCTTATGTAATACATTTTATTATTAGATATGATTATGTACAAATGACAGAAAGCTTGCGCTGGCTCGAAACTGAAGCATTTATGGGGCGAGGATTTATGGAGTACTATTGCGTCAGTTTAGAATCTGCCGGATATGGAGAGGCCGCCGTGGGTTCGCCTGTTCCAGTCGCCTCCACTGAACTTGTCCCTCTCCTGGGTGACGTACACTCCGCCCCTGATGTTGCCGCCCTTGTCCAGGGGCCAGTCGTACTTGATGGAGCCCGACTGGGAGTGGGCGCCTCCTCCCCGCGTATCCTTTATCTCTATCGAGCCCTTACCACCCTCGGGGGCGCACAACACACCCGCCACGAGGCAGCTTACCACCAGTACCAATAGAGTAAGTCCAGACATCTTGGCAACTGCAGAGGGAAAATTTTATCATCTATATATCCACTGACTTTAGCATTCAGTATGACCGTACGTATGTACATATATGTAAGCGGAAATAAATATGCATACATCATGTTCAGTTGGAAACAAATATTCTACGTATACATTCAGCAATATATAATTGATATAAGGTATATGTTATCTAGTTGTTAAACTGAACCTGGCCGTCTTTCATTTGTACAAAGCGCTCTTTGTCCTGTATCTTCTATTTAGTCTGAGATCACAGCGGCGTCGCCTGCGTTGGAACCCGGTTACCTCTCTTTGTCGCTTTCTAGTATTTAACGCGATTAGTTTCGGTTTCAAACTTTCCGAATTGTCACTGCCTTTATAAGCGGAGAGAGAAAAACCTCGCCTTATCACAATCGAAATGTGAAATATTAATAAGTGCCTATCAATTCAAAGATTTTAATATTGGACTTAGTTAAGTAGAGTGGTTTACTCACCGATTAAACTGTGTTTGGGGAACTGCCAGGGAATACTTGGTGGAAGTCAATGGTGATCTGAAAGCCCGGTGAGAGATTATATACCACAACCTGGACGAGTGTGCGGGGGCAACAGCGTGATTCCCCGCTTTCAACTACCACTTACAACTTGAACTCAGTGGAAGTTCAACGCCCCCAGTTCGTTTGTTGTGAATGCGTATTGACTTTCCTCCTTTATACATAATAATTAGTAGATCTGAACAGAACTGCGAAATGAACGCCCTTTAATAAAAAAATGATAATTCGTTCTTGCATTGTTTAAAAACAATACAGATCCAAGACGTATTCCTGTGTGTATCTTCATTGGTCTTATTCTGGACTTGTTTTGGATTAGAAATATAGAGATGACGGCATCATATTCATTTAAGGCATTTGTTTGTTGGTCCGCCAGGGTTTGACTTGTGTGATTTTAATCTCATTGGCTGATCTAATTTTGACCTGGATCGGTTTAGGTCTTTTGTCAACGTTTGTATCCGTCAGTCATAGTATTGTGAGAGATGCCCGAGAAATGTAATACGAAGACTATCACTAAGCTTTCATTGTGAACACTAATGTATAATGAAATCATCCAGATAACACTGTACTGAGTACACAAAGTACAAAGTACACAAAGTACAAAGTACACAACAAGATGGAAAATAAAATCGTTCGCTTTTCAGCAAATCCCAGCTTCGTGATAACAACAATAACTTATAACTAATTTTCTAAACCATGAGCAGTTGGTACAACACATCATGTACGCTACTTTATTTCCTAACATTCGTTACTGTTATATAAACTTATTTGTTGTGTCATAAACATGTGTCATATAAACATATCTGCAAGATGAAAAAATCTGAAATTAATCAGCCCAAATGCTGAATCTATAAGAACATTATTGGATTGGGGAATATGAAAATTTAATAAATAAAGTTTCTATTTAGAATATCTGTTTTGTGGTTTGCGAGGGGTTGGAATACCATAGATTTCGTGTGTTTCCTCTCGCTAGTTTGGTCTTTTGCTAGACCAGTTTCGGCTGATCGCCATGTTCAGTAACAGTGTTTGTCACTTTTGGCACTTTGGATGTTTCCGGGTATCCTCACAGCACTGTCACTGTCACTTGTATGCCACTTACAGTAGCGTGTCAGGGGTCGCTAGTTTATCGCTGCAAGTGTACCCAACGAACTTGAGTGCAGTTGCACAGATAAACTAGCGCCCCCTGAGGGTGGTGCGGAAATGTACTTAACTAAAGTTCGTTGTGTGCACTTGTACCGATTAATTAGATTACTAAAAATAAACTTTTTTAAATAAATGTTTGATCAACAGGAAACTGTTACTTGTACTGTGACAGTACAAGTAATAGTTTTTACTTTTTTTTACTATATTTATATTAGGGAGGGCGAAATGGGTATTTACATGTTATGCGCCCAAATAGCGTTTTTTGTATCAGGAGTGCAAAATTATAAATCTTGAAAAATATAACATTGCATATGTTTCATCATATAAACCTATTTCCTCCAGCTGTTTCCTATTTTTTTTGTTCGGTCGCATTCATATTGTGGTAATGGTAATGTTGCCTACAGAGACTAATAAGCGGGCGCTTGCGAGCATATGAAACAGGCCCAGAGTTCTGAGAACTGGAAGAGGACTATGGGAATCACGGCAGGAAAAGCCCCGCTCAAAAGTAGAAACCGGGCACTCTTTCTTCAGCCTATATAAGCCCCCTTAGGCCCCACCACCTCAGCAGTCGCATCTAGTGCACTTCACAACTTCGTGGACGCTGGAACTGACAGAAATGTAAGTATCAACTCTGCAGTATGTACCAACTTATCTCTCAGTTTAACATTTAATATTTTAAGTGAAAATTGTATTACCACCCCCTTCGCTCGATTTTCTGTCTCCAGTAGTGAGCAAATCATTGTCGCCACTATCGGTTGCATTTCAGTAGTAACAACGCAGATTCTTCGCCATATATTATTAACAGAATGTTACTGACGATTGTGGGACCGATCCCAAACTGGTCCAGGCATTAATATTAATCTATTTTCAGTTGGGCACAAAACAGAACCGCTTCCAATGAACATATGCTGGACAAATGTTCGAATGTTTGTCCATGAATATTCCATAAACTTCTCGGCAATATTTGCATAAATTACTTATTTGATGTCAAAACCGTTTAATGTTAATAAACCGATGATAAATCCTAATTACTATATCCGTCAGTGGTTATGTGATTGTTAAATTGCGTTAAATATCACGTTGATCTTTTCCCTCTGCAGTTGCCAAGATGTCTGGACTTACTCTATTGGTACTGGTGGTAAGCTGCCTCGTGGCGGGTGTGTTGTGCGCCCCCGAGGGTGGTAAGGGCTCGATAGAGATAAAGGATACGCGGGGAGGAGGCGCCCACTCCCAGTCGGGCTCCATCAAGTACGACTGGCCCCTGGACAAGGGCGGCAACATCAGGGGCGGAGTGTACGTCACCCAGGAGAGGGACAAGTTCAGTGGAGGCGACTGGAACAGGCGAACCCACGGCGGCCTCTCCATATCCGGCAGATTCTAACCGGATCCACTCTGTAAATATTCCGGACACAATTTTCGTGGTCGATGACAAATGTGTGCCATTGTATTTAACGTGTATATATTCTTTTCAAATAAAACAATTTATACTGTAACTTGTTTCATTATTTCATCCCTGGAGTTCCGTTCGCTAAATCGAGAAGATGATTCACAAAACCGAATTTGCGAACGACCAAACCAAGGAGAGCAGACAGAAGATGGAAAGAAAGTATTCCAAACTTCTCAAATGCTGATCCCCTTAACAATATTCCTAGAATGAAATGCCTTTAAAATGATGACTTGTCAAAAATCATAACTATCGTCATTCTTAGCAAAACTGTTGACAGCTTTCATTCGATTAATATTTATAAGCACCCATTAGTAATTATCCGATTACTGAAGTTATTATGAAATATAAAAGTTAAACAGGGCTCAGACTGTTCAAGTCCGTTCCCAGAATCTGAAGGCTTGTGCAGAATTAATGCTCACGAAGCTTAGTACCGGATATGTTTGTCTTCTAGAATAAATAAACCTTCCTGCTTATCTCTAATATAAACTCCCTGTTGTATTTTTTGTTCGGAAACCTATGACTAATGAATTTTGCAGACGACAAATAATCGTTGTCTCCAGTATAAAACAACAAACTGATGGCGGGCGGATATTCGATTGATGCCCGCTTCCGTACTATAAATAAACGAAAAAAACCTCTCACGGGTTTGATATTTTGCTAAATCGCTTTCGGCTGCCTACCATTCCAGTAGCAAACCCTGGAACTCTTTAATAGATAAGACAATGACCGAATGAACAATGGTACTCCAAACCCTCGGAGACCATCAAACGTGTAATCAAAACTGTGGAACACATAATAGGTTCCTTAAATGTATTCTCGATTTTTATTGCCCCATATCAGTGCGTCGTCTAAAAATAATCCGTGTAAGCTTCTTGTCAGGATGCGGATGAATTAATGATTAATAAGAAAATGTATAACTCGATTAGACCAGCAGAATTCGAAGGAAGCCTGTGGTACATCAAACTTATCTGGTCGTCAGATCTCAACGTTGCCCATTCAATAGCTCCAGTCCTCTGCGTGGAGTCTCTCTTGAGAGATCGCTATCTTTTATTTTTGAACATAGCCACAGTTGCCTTTAATCCTACTTGTAATTCCCGAGAAAAACTGAATTGTTGACCAACTATTATTCTTCATAACTCTAGCTGAAATCGACTATGTATTATACCGACTCTTATTATGCCGACGAAGAATACCAAACAGAAGTGTATTTACGTAAACATGGCTAGATTCTAGGCTTCATACAAATTAATAGACTCGAAAGAAATAGTTGTTTCTTAAGTTCATTGCTTTGTTTCAGTTTTGAACTTTTGAGCACATTATTAGTCATTTTGTACGAATATTACTCACTATATATAAGATAAAATAATCTAAACCACTTCATAATCCTATATTTGAACTACGCTACACGATATTGTTTAACTCTTAAAATTATAGTTACCTCCTAAATCCTTCATATTGCAACAATTAATAGTACCAAGTTGTATTTGTGTCAAGCTATGTAAATAATGGTGTGTGTATGCAATATAAAAATGAAAAAATGTGCAGAGTAAGACATCCTTTTCTTCTTCCCCTCGGTACAATGAACATGTTATGGTCGTATAGTTCTTTGATTGTTATCTAATTGGTTCCAACTGTGAAATTCTTATATAAAGTGTCCACTGAAGGACTTGTCTATTGTTTCTTTTATGAGAGGAACACCAGTCTGGACGAATACTGTTTTATCTGGTGGTTTCAGTTTTCCTCGGCGTCCGGACTAGACAACCGTTGTCCTGCCAGTTATCGGGTCGCGCAGAGCCATTATTCGCCTAAAGAAGGTTTTGTCTTTGACAATCTTTGTACTAAGATTTCAAACGAACTATTTAAAATATACATAGCGATACATTTTCACATTAACCAAACAGTCTTGTTGAGTATGGGAAGGTACCAACAGTTGTCCAGTCATAATTATAATAGTAAGAAATTCGACAAACAAACGCAGAACATAATAGTAGAGTTGATTTTTGATTATACATTCCATTCTATTTGCTACCTACGTTTTTCTGGAACTAACGTCGAGAAGTTAGGAATAAGAAGTTAATTTCGATAACCTATTACCGCTTTGTCCTTTTGTTAGACTGGTTTCGGCTGAACGGCATCGTCAGAACATTTTTCATCAGTCTGTCTGCACTATCATTGCTCTTCATGGCGCATGTGTGTTTTTATAGCGCGTAATCGTGTATTATTACTTTTTCGCAACTGATAACTCCAGAACTTCTGCACCCCCCGAAAGAGTGTGATCAATGACTCAGGTCGGAGATACGCAATGTTAGATATTTTTATTATGTTTTCCTTTTTTTCGTGGGGTGTTCAAGACCGAGTATTGTTTGGTAATGACATTAGTATTGTTTGTATTATAGTATTCTATAATTTAAGGTTTCACGGCCTGTTCATCAGATTGTTGATTTTCTGCAATTGAGTCTGTGAAAATGACTTATTTTGCCGGTCGTGCGCTAAAAAACGTAATTTCAGGAACCTAGGGGATGATATTTTAACGGCCACTTTGCCATCGTGACGGAGTAGTTGGGTTGGGGAAGCAGCAGAGAGCGGGCTTGTGCAACATTTTCGGACCAATGAGGAAGACGATTGCCCGAGTGGGGGTAGTAACACATCGGTGGTCAGATTCGTCCCTCACTCGATCATCAGTAAATTTTTATGCCCCCTTCTCTCAACACATTCTGCTCCTGAACAATGTCTCGGAAAGTGAGTATACCACCCATACTTTCTTACTTCTTTCTTTAACGCGCCGAGTATATAAAGTGTATAAAGTCGGAGATTATTTGGTCCGTAGCATAGAAAAACTGTCTCTGCTTGTGTATGCAGAAAGATAAGCACCTGAGGTTAATATTTACTACAGGGGCCCCCTAGGTGATCGCGCGTGTTCGATATATCGATATATACGGGTGAATCGATGTCGTCAACTCGGTCGGCCATCTTTGCTTTTACACAAAACAAAATGTTAACCGGTACCTGATTACCTGACTACAATTTTATAATTATATTTGATGACAGTGCGCTTTGATAATTGAACTTTTGATGGAAACTCCATTCATTGATGGCTGTCCTAACAAAGTAGTAAGCATATTCTAGAGAGCTCGGGCTCGGGATTTCCTAGAGAGTAACACGAGGGAAGCTGTTGAATTAAAGGATTGCGCCATGATGGGATAGTTTGGAATGAAAGGATTTATAATGGCAAGTCCGTGAATTTAGTTTATTTTATGGGAGTTAAACGGCTTGGTGGTCACCGCAACTCGATTCCGTAGGCCCAGTTCGGTTTCATAGTACAGTTGCAAATTATTAATTCGTTCGCCAATAATAGTTGCGATCTGACGAGGTGTCTTAAGTAGCAATTTGTAACATCATTCGTTCTGTACGTTTAGTCTTATATGTGGGTCCTCGTGAGTCTTCTGTCCAAGTGTAGTCCCGAGCACCGCACTTGATTTTTAAGCAGTTGGGACAGGAAAACAGGAGGACAAGTAGCTCTTCTCAGAGTAAATGTTGCACACTTTTTTGGTAATTGAATTTAATCCTGACATTACCTTGTGGTACATCTGCAAGTGGAGGAACGGAATCAGAAAGGAATGAACCTTGAGAATCTCAATGTATTCGTCTTCAAATAAATAGAAAGGATAGTGTTTATAGTCTGAATTTCTTGTTATAGTTTTATTTTCAGAAAACTGTAAACCGAAAAGAAAAACGGCTTAACTGTGACACGCCTTTTTAAACCTTTGAATATCTGTTTTCCACATTGCGGATTTTAAGTGTATCCTTTATATTGTTTAACATGTGCTTTTTGTTTCGGGTCAGAATAAAAGGCCAAAATTCGTGGTCAGTTTTCCCAGAGAAGCTTTCGATAATTATCTCAAGACCCAGAAAATGAAACTCGAAGAACATGAGGCATGCTGTTCAAACTCGGACAAATGTGATAAATCCAAGAAAAAAAGCGAAAAGAAGTCGAGTGGTCGGCGAAATGAAGAGGTCAGGAAGAATTCCTGCGACCAGATCTCTGCTGGCAGAAGAACACTGAAAAGTGATAAAATTAAAGTGGGTGACTTTAGACTACTTAAAAGATTCAAACTATTTATATAACTATATTTTAAAGCATTGAAGGTATAGTAACACCCTTAGATCTATGGCACAAGGAAGTGTTTCCTATTGTTGTAGCGTCAAATTATTTTCGATAATTCTTAATTTAAAAGTTTATTCTTCTGTACTAATACTGGCTTATACTAGTTCAATGACTGTGCAATGCAGTCGCATCTCCTAAGTCATTTTTTATTTGATTCTCTCTTCTGGTTGGCATGTGTGAGAGTTCTACTCTCAATACTGTCCGGTGACTTGCTCATTAACATTTCATTCTGAACTGAAACGTTCCTCGTCATCGTGGGCCCATTCCCGCGGTCAGTTTCCTCACGCGAATCTTCGTCAGGGTACACTCCTCCTAGCTTCCTCGCAAAGCACTTCACTCTCCTGAGGCGCCCGGGTCGACCGCGTGGGGGAACCTCGCAGAGGGAAAACCCCCATCCAAGCCGTCCGGAGACAGTGATCGCCGTGAAAAGCCCTCCCTGCGAATTGTCTGATTGCTTCCATAATAACATCTTGGGCTCAAAACGACATTACACCCACAAATTATTGTATATATAATATACAAATCAGGGCTACATTCTGATAAAGGGCCTTCCTTTAGACGAGTGTAAAAAATTAATATTACAATTGATCAAAGAATACTCACATAATTATATATTATGCAGTAATAAATAAATGGAAAACCGCTAAAATGTTTTTTTTGTTGTCTATTTTTGAAAATTTTAAATGGAATTTATTGGTTTCTTATAACTAAAAATTGTTTATAGGACATAATTAAAGGAAGTGAGTCTAATGAGTGCGCTGGTGAAACACCTCTTAGCATTTCATCACCTCCGAATATATCACCAGCAATGACGATTAACCAGGTAAGTTCCCTCCTGTATCCAATTAATTACTGTATTATACTTACAAGTAATATATTATACTTATTGTCAGAGTTATTAGTTGAAAATTTAATTTCTAAAATCATCTTGAATATTATAACTAGTTTTGGATAACATATTAATGAAGTTATTAAATCTGTATTTAATTACATTTTTTAAATTGTATGTTGTATCTTTTCTTGTATAGCACAATTTTAAATCTTATGGTATTCATTACCTTTGATCACATTTGATTTGATTTAATTATGTTGTGAAATTTGTAATACTGGACTTAAAATAAATTTACTACACCAAACAACATTTTTTCCAGGATGTAAATGAAGGAAGTTCTAATGAAAGCAGTGGTAAATCACCTCCAGACTTGTCACCAGCAATGAATATTAATCAGGTATGTTGTTTATTAATATCCTGTGACAGAAATTAACACTTTATTATACTTATGAATATGTTAGAATTATTAATTGCCAATTTAATTTCTAAAATCATCTGTGGTTTAAATGCAGTTTCACTGATATTTTCATTTTAAATCTCTTTTTTCCTTACTTCAGTCAAAATAGGAATATAAATTTCCAGATGGTTTTGGTATTCCTATTATTGTTTGTTTAGACTGTTAAATTATTACTCTCAGTTTCGGATGACACATCAACTAACTTAATAACTTAAATTATTTAAGTTATGTATTTATTTAAGTTATATATTATGTTACGCTTAACAGGATTTACTTGAAGGAAACGTGATTAATGAAGATGACAACATGTATAAATCACCTCCTTGCATTTCTATTTCATCACCTCCAGACTTGTCATCAACAATGAATAATCTGGTATGTCTCTTGCTGCATCCAACTAATTGCATTACTGTATTTTCATCATAAAACGTTAAAATTGTTAATTAATGGTTTTATTTCTAACATCAAAAATATATTTCTGGCACTCCACATGACACTAAAAAAATGAAATAAATATAGTAAACTGCTGTGTTAGAACAGAATAGAAAATTGGATTGATAATGATATTTTTGGAAACATTTTAAAAAGTTTTTAATAATATAATGAAATATTCCATTAAAAAGGATATGTTATTATTTATTATTACTATATTAAGTATTCATTTATTCCTCAATTGCACCATCATTTCATAATTTAAGAGAGAAGTGACAAATAGACTAGCAATTAATGTTATGATTGGTTAATTCTGATTTTTCTATCATGTTGATTAATGTATCTATTATGTTTAATGCGAAAAATAATTATTAAATAATAAATTATTAATTTATTTATAATTAATTAATAAATGTTATATAATTTAATGGTTTAGAATACATGTTTTTTGTGGTTTGTGAGTGGTTGGAATACCGTAGATTTTGTGCTTTTCCTTTAGCTGGTTTGGTCTTTTACTAGACCGGTTTTGGCTGATCGCCATCTTCAGTAGCGGTTTTAGTCACTTTGGAACTTTGGACGTTTTTTGGGCATCCTAACTGCACTGTCACTTGTACTCTGTAACCTATCTGGTATTGTGTATTTACGATCATAAAAGTTTTCCTGTTGATCCAAAATTTATTGAAAAAAGTTAATTTTTAGTAATCTAGTTAATCGGTGCAAGTGCGCCCAACGCACTTCAGTTAAGTACATATCCGCACCACCCTCAGGGGGCGCTAGTTTACGGGTGTAAGTGCACCTAACGAACTTTAGTTGAGTACATTTCCGCACCACACTCAGAGGGGCCAGCTTCACAAAGATCGTTCGTTGAGTGCACTTGCATCGATCGAACTAGTGCTTTAAAACTTTCATGATCGTAAATACACAATACCAGATGGGTTTGACAGTACAAGTGGCAGGGACAGTACAGTGAGGATGCCCAAAAAACATCCAAAGTGCTAATTAGGACTAACACCGCTACTGAAGACGGCGAGCAGCCGAAACCGGGCTAGCAAAAGACCATACCAGCGAGAGGAGATAGAAACACACGAAATAATTTATTATTACTTCCAGTATTATCTTTTTATTTTCGTCAAAACTTAAACACACACACTATTAATAATAATGATGATGATAATAATAATAATAATATTACAGATTCCTGGTATGAAAATTAATATTTTCAACAAAGCTGAGTCACTAAAGAAGATACATCCTGCTTGTTTTCCACCAGCTATTGTGGAATCTAAAAGTAAGGATATACCCAAGAAACAACAGACTTCTGTGTGGGAGGTTCCTAAATCGTTTAAAAGGTTCAAAATGGGTCATACACCAATAAGGCCTACTCCTCAGTACCCTGTAATACCGGACAGGAATAATGAGCCAAGTACAAGCGGAATGCACCAGTCTCAGGATCTTGTGCTGAGTCGTGATCCGCGGCGTAGAGTGCAGAGAAATCGAGGTGGCTTGAATAATATAACTGGAAATTACCAACAGACTTTCGGCTCAAATATGTATTACACTACACCTCACGAAAGGAGCCCTCCGACTTTTAATGAAAACTACAATTTGAATAGTGCTCATAATGAAGTAGTATATTCTCATTCAAGTCAAGTGCACTATACTTACTCACACAGGGATATGAATAACAATTATCATACTCCCAGTTTACCGGACACTATGGCGAACCCCTATTTGTCATCGTACACAAACCTTCCCAGAGGAGTACTACCACATCCTTATTATGTAAGTCAGGAGACACCAGAAGTTGCTATTCAGAGAGCGAGCACCATTAACGGTTTAAAATACTTTCAAGGCCATGGTAGATATAACGTTGAAAATACTAATACAGGCTATACGACAAACAACCCGAAAACTGAAAAAATAAGTAATGATAATTCAAAATTATCTTCACTGATTAAGGATGACGTTGGCAGCAGTCATCCTGTGGCTAACTGTGGAGAATTAAAGGCACCGACAATTATATCTGACAAAGTAAATCCCAAGCCAACATCACCCTCCACTGATATACTGAAGAAAAATGCAGGAATTAGTTCTGAGGAACAGAATAATCAAGAATCCCTTGTCTCTGAGGTTGAGGAGAAAGGGAATGAACCAAAACGTGAAGATAAATCGTCAACTCAAGGTAACGATGATCGCAAAGAAGAAAGTAACAAAGAACTCCCAGATTTATTGCGGACAGGAATAATATCAGAAGCTGGAATAAGTAAAAATCAAGCCTGTAGGAATGTTGATTACATATTTATAGATTTGGTCTCTGATGATTCCTCAGAAGCATTGGACGTAAATAAGAACCAACCACCTGAAAACAGTGCAGCTACTATCGCTTCACAAATTAGAAATGTAAACAACAGCACAGAAGGAACTGGAAGTTTAGATAAAGACCCTTCAATCACCGAGGAACGAGATTGTACACAGTTGGATGTAATTGCACAGGATTTTGTCTGTGTTTCCGGTCAGAATGAGCCTGCTAACTATCCTGATAAATCACCACAACAAGGTAGAGGTGAAAAGAGTTCAGATTGTGAGGAAGACATTGGAAAGTCAATGCCAAGTGAAATTACCTCTAATGAAAAAAATACTGAACAGATTAATGAAAATCTAGATACTGATATGAACAGGAAATATACCAGTAATTGTGAAAGTGATAGTCCCGTCGATGTGTCAAATATGTCAGAAGAAATTATTGTCCATCTTAATCCTGCCGAATATGTAACCGCACAGTTGAGCATGTTACAAAAAATCGACGCTGTACCTGTTACCTTAACTACAGAAAATGTGGGAGACGATTCTGTTACCACAGTAAATAGTGCTAACTCAAATTTTGTTGGTAATTATGATGACAAGGAAATGTATGACTCTGACTCAGAAAATGAGAGAATCGCATTCATGGAAAATAGTAATATTCGTAAAGACTCTGATTCAAACCGATGTAGTAGTTATCAATTAGAAGCTCCACCCTTAAATAAAATTTCAAATGACAAAACTGAAGTGAACTATTCTAATTCAGAGTGTTGCAGCGAGCAGTATCCTAGTCCTTCAGTAATGATTGATTCACAGCATGTACCGGGTGAAGATCCTTTGAACGGAGGTGTAAAAACTGCTGTCGGTCAATATTTAGACATAGAAAGTGCTCAATCAACAAATAGACCAATTGACATGGTAGTTTCACATGATGCGGTAATACCAGCAAAAGAAAACCCAACATTTGAAATTATACTTTCTAGGCACAGCATGAATTTTAAAAATTCGTCATCGAATTCTGATACTGTTTGTGAAACAAGTAGGGTCAGCGATTTGCTCAGTGAAAACCCATCAGCGCATTATATCTTATTGGAATCGAAATTAATGTTGGAAGGACAATTCGTCGCTGCTGGGTTATCAACCAGCAATGTTAACGGTAATAATGACAAGGATGCATACAAGTTATTGTCTAGTGAAAACTATTCCCATGCACCTGCTGCCCTAATAAATGAGGCAAATATATCAGCCAATGATTCTGTAAGTTCCATACCTACTGTAAAAATTAATGAATCTCCAGAAAATCCATTGGATAAGGCTGATATAAACCCAGATACGAACCTAAAATTTAGAATAAAGTATAGTAAGATTCCACTGTCAAACGCTTTGAAACCTGTTCGTCCACTGTCTGGTACTGGTACTTCCACGAAAGATAGTCACCTTAGCTTTCGGATGGATGGTGAGTCAAAATTGCCAGGTATTGAGATGGGAAACTCAAAGATGGCTAACCGAGATACATTGCTGTCCGAGGATATGGCGAGTTATTCATCTGTGGTTAATGAGAATACTGATCAAAACAGATTTGAATGGACTATAAATACGATGGAGGATCGTATTAAAAAGACAGAAGGCTCTAATGTTTCCGGTGGTTCTGCAGACGCAGAAACGGAAAGCGGGGATAATGATTGCATCGATGGTAACAGAAATATTGGAGGCGTATTAAGACCGAGAACTTACAGAAAGATTGGGCCTAAAAGAAACAAACAGCATAAAGGAAAAGGAAGAAGGATATCTGGTAGGCGCGAATTGAAGATTAAGAATGAAAATGGAAATCGGGGTGCTCACTGCCCTACTACATTCATTACAAGTGCGACCGAATCTCAGGATGACAGTATAGGAAATAGAAACTCGCTAAATACTGATGTTATTTCAGAACTCATCAACAAGATAACCGGGAAAAACAGTATAGACGAAGATGTTATCAAGCATTATTATATATTACGAATATTGAAATTGATCTCAGGAAATCAAGAAAGGTTGTTGAGTGTGAATGACAGACTGCTTCGGAAAATTTTTATCGTATTATCAAGTATGGTTTTACACCATTCTCAACATTATCCCAATGACTTAATTAAGGACGTAGTCCGTAATTTAAGTAGTTTTGAAATTTCTGATATCTTGTCTAGCCTTTCCCGCCCGCAGTTACAGATTGCTATCTGTAAATTGAGTCAAGCCGATTTAATGACCCTCCTAGCTGAGGAAAATTATTTGAAAAAAATTCCGTATACGTCGCGAAGAAGGAAATATCTGGAAGAACAAGTTGCAAATGTATTAGGAGGACTTGATCCATCCCAGTGTAGTGACGGGTATAAAATTAAAAGTCGCGGCAAGTTGTTCGAATTGAATGAGTATATAGATATCATAGAAACAGAAATCAGAACGGCTAATGCATCGGTTTGTGACCATTGTCTACATTCTGAAACAGGATCGGAAGAGAACACCGTGCAGAGGTCTACCATTGAAAACCCAGGTAATATTAATTAATTATAACAATGTATAGTTTTATATAAGAGCCATAAATAATACACATGCCATTTTTGTACACTTACTCAAAAAAAAACCTCATCGTGTAATTAATCTCATATAGTTTAATTTCCGGTATTAAATACTAGAGCACAATCCAAGAACAAAACTAATCTGTTTTCCTCGTTGCAATTAAGGAAAAAATGAGCCAACAAAAAAAGTCTTCCACCAAAGAGAATCGGAGTAAAAAGCGTCTCGGTCCTTTACCGCACTTCCGGCTCAAAGGGAAGTCAAAGACCAACACTAGGAGCTTAAAGAGCTTGATAAAATTGCGGGGAAACCATTGGGGGTGGTGTAAACAAAATTGATTCATTTGTGTTTATTTTTTTGACCATCTAAACCCTCGGTTTTATATTATGTTAGATGCTAACCGAATAAGTGTCTTCGGGTTCAAATTTCTTAATTCGAATTCATTCATCATTTCAGGAAATAAAAGCAGTGAATCCGAACCTCCAATACTCGATAGTAGTGTGAGGACAACAGATGACCCAGTGGATGAAGCCCTCAGAAGTGAAGTATCGATGAACTGTGAACAAAGTGAGAATTTAACGGCAGCTGAAGAACCCTCAATGCCAGATGAAACTTTGCCGAATCAAAGTTCGCATATCGCAGCAACGAGCAAAGCCATGCAGCGACCTCCTTCACGACGACAGGATATAATGCCCGCCGGTTGCTCAAAGTATTCCAATCATCCGACCGGACCGCCCAATAGTGTTTTGTCATATCAAAAAGAAAATACTGGTTGTGCAGAAACTATCGGTGCGCCGCCTCAAACCCCTACGGGCAATGCTTTCCAAGATCGACCACGTTATAACGTACCGCATCAACACATTTATAGACCCCCAAACCAGTCTTGCGTTCCGGATATGCCTATGTGTTTCACGCAGACTGTGCAAGGCTCTCTTCAAGCTTTGCCGCCGACTCCCATCCCTAATTTAGTCCACATCGGTGAAATGACGCCTCCGCCGAACGGTAACCAAAGATACGTTTTCTACCTCGATCGAAATTCCAATCAGTCATCGTCTGCGCCATCCTATCGGCTCCTGCCGAATGTCCATTACATTTCTTATCCGTACAAAATACAGAGTCGTACTCCGGTACAGGCCGTACAAACCGAGCCGGTCCCTATAAGCGGAACGCACAATTTACCACACTCTAATTTAACCGATACACTGTTTGGTGCGCCGCCCTCGGCGTTTGTACCTGTTTCCGGGCTGTCTCCAAGTACAGTACCGCAACAGCCGAGTCAAGTGTCGCCAAATTCGCACAGTTATCAGTCGGTTAGCGACGGGCAGAATCCATCTGCTCCCGAACATCCTCATGCAGATTTTCATGCTCGACCTAACAATCAGGAATAAACAACTAAATTTTATCGGCAGTCGTCTAATTAAATTATACTCCTGAAAGTTTCCTGGAGCGGAGTCCTATGGCGACGTTTATTACATTCGTCATTCAGTTATTCAGTTTTTCTATTCCATTATTTTAGTATGTATGTATCAACTGATTTTAACAACTGAGCAGAATATATACAGAATATGATTTTTCATTATCTTATATATCAGACCAAAAAATCTTTTCTCCTTTTATTCCATTCTCTAAGTATAATCTAATACAAGCCGATATTGTTCAACAAACCTACTGAGATAGCAAATAGAGAAAAATAAGAAACAATTTGAGCATCTAAATAAAAAAACAACTTTTCATCGTAATATGTGTTTCGAGATAGGAAATTATTTTTCCTTTACGTACTCGGGACTGTAGGCCCGTAATGTCATTTGGGACATTAAGAGGATTGTATTAGTTTTAAGAAGTGTATTGAAAATGTTATACAAATAGTGAAGTATTCAACGCTGCCATAAGGTGAGTGGACGCTCTCGAGGTAGGACTCTCATCGACGAGGCGCATATCCTCCTGTCTGGACAGAAGGAGAGTTGTAGCCGGAGTTGTAGTAGTAAGGATCCCCGTTGACGTTCTCTCGAGTCATATAGGCTTTCTCAGGGACGCTCCGGAGGTAGTCATCCCTGGTCGGAACTGGGTAGGCCGCTATACGGTTGCGGTAATCGTCGACGGCGTACCCGTCGGGCCTTTGCATCGTCGGGTAGGTGTATTTGGGCCCCTGGTCGGGGTAGCGGATCGGATATCTGGAACGGGTATCGGAGTACTGTCGGCCGTCTTCGGTTACCGCGTAGTAACCGGCCGGCTCGTAATAGCCGCCCGCCTTCCCCAGTCGGGCCTCGGTCACGGACGGATCGGCAAGCCTCCTATCGGTGGCCCAAAGCGGGTTGATGTACCCGTTGAGGACTTGGGCCCAACCGGCCCCGACCATCACAAATACCACCGCTAATCGCCAGCCAACCTGTAAAATATAATGTTTAGTTGAAAAGGAACTGGCGTTAACCTGGATTCACCTTAGATCGACATTACTTTTACAGTGTTATACTCTTTCCGTGAGTTCATAATATGAGACGGAAGGCTTTTAGATTATCCTTCTATAATCGTGAACAACGGCGACATTTATCTATCCTTGTATTCGTGTGCCTTAATCTCGTATGTGCTAGAATTCAAGTAAACTTGATTAACAATATAGCATCCGTTTGTAAACTAATTTCGTTGCCATCTTCGGACAAATCGGCCAAATACTTTACTTCAATATAAAAGCCGTCAGGAAAACAAAATAATTTTAATATTAATCTATTCTTAGGAGCAACGGCTTACCAGTTTACAGCAGACGTTTCTTGGGGCCATTGTTGAGTTGTTGATCGACTAGTCGAGTCTGCCGTCCGTGCTAAGATCGGACACTTTTATACGCGACATCTGTAACCGTCCTTGTAGTGGGATGGGGATCGTCCAGTTCCTCCGCCGGCAAAAGCCGCAGCGGGGAACAATTTGCGGTGCAGTTCTATTAGCAAGGACGGTCTGCCGCAGTCATGGATGGATGCTGGCCACTGTTTACTTGCACACACAATTCACAAGGGCTCCCTTTGAGCGGAACAGAAATGCCTAAGGTTAATAAAGGGGAATTTCTTCTTCTCTTTTATAAAGTTAAGGATGTTATAAGGTGTTAATGTTGGTTATCAAGTGGGTTGGCGTGAGTTCTACAATTGGTCTTTTCTGGGGGAAAATAAGTATTGCAAGAGGAAGTATTTCTATTTTCCTCCAGTTGAGATCACCGTGACTCTCCTCCTCCGCTCCATTGAGTCCCCGACCTTAAACTCCCGACCCCTCTCTGACTTTTATGGTTCGTCAAATACAAACGATTTTGGTCACTTTTTATATCGAGAGAGAGAGAGAGACGGAGAAAATAAAGCATAATTTTTTAACAACCGATTCACGGCAATTTGTTGGAAGGCGGTGTTGCAATATCGTTCAATTGATTTAATATCTTTTTTATAATAAATTATATGCACAGTAGAATTAAACTATTATTTAGTTCGTAACAAAAAATACATTTTTTTTGTTTTGGCTTTCCTACATCTCAGAGGAATTCCTTTGGTAATGCAGTTTAAACCTGTAAGATGCACTGCTCTATAACTCACTCAATAGTGGCATGAGCATAAATTCCCATATTATTTTTAATTAATTACAGCTTTGAACATTGTAACATGGATCTTATGTTTTACTGGTGTTACTATTTTTTACGATCGCAGCAGGCCCTTTCGGAAACGAAAGTTATTACTATACTTATCGGGAAATTAATGTATTCTTCGGAAGTAATTATATTGTTTCTAAAGTTTATATTGTACACTTTTCTGGTTTATATTTCTGGTTGGGGTAGCAGAACACATGGTAGCTTGAGATATTGCAACCAGTTGGTCCGTTGACGTACTCTTGTAACGTCTTGAGGACAGTTCGTCGAATCCCGACCGATTTCAGTAAGCGGAGCGGAGGTGAAGTCGGGAGATAATTTCTAATAATTATGAGTTTAATAATAAAACAGGAAACCTCGGGGCAGGCGACAGGGATACACCTGTGCCGAGGAGATAACGCGTTTGTGGGAGAAGCTCGGTTATTGCTTGGGCTCGGCCGCCTCTCGTAAACGCCCCGAAAAGGATTACTCCCTCGTCCTAATAAACTCCTTATACCGGTTTTATATCCACCGCAATAGCGAGACCTCCGCAGCCAAGATGCAATATGGGGGAGAAGGACCTTGTCGTAAAGATCACGGCTCGAACCTAAAGTAATAGTTTATATTATTAATTATCGCCGTGTCTTTAATCGGCAGGGGAAATATACACTCGTGGCTTTGAAACACGAAATAATGATAAAAACTGGAGAAACTACGAAATAAGATAAAAGTTGGGGTGGGGGAGGGTCGATAAACTGATTAAGCTGTTATTGCCTGGGGTCGACTTGCTTCTTAAACTAACGTTATCGGTCAACCAAAAAATACCAAATAACCAAATAAATTTAGATATACAAGCTAAACATATGATATTTAAAAAATTTAATTATACCATGAGCACGATATTTAAAATGCACAACAAAATGTATTCATAAAAATAAAATGCGGTGCCTACAGAATATAAGAAATTCCATCTTAATTAATTTTAAAAAGCACAGGAAGAGAAACGAACTCGGGCCTTGATTTGGGACTTTTCAATTTTAGCTGACTCACGGAGTCAGATGACGTTCGAAGAAATCATTAAACGGGCCAAAGCTTTAGTTATTGAAATCGGAAACGCTGATTTCGCGCATATCGCAGTATGGAAAGTTTCTGAAGTCACTGTTTCATGAAGTGGCACGGGAATCTTGATGATGGATCATGGGACCATTGTGAGGGAGCTTAATTCACCTTTTTATATATCTTTTCTTATAAATTTTCTTATTTTGAAAATATGCATGTGGGACATGTAAATCAGACAAAAGATACGGTTGAACGTATTTGATGTATACTAAAAATCACCGTTCAACATTAGCGTTAGTGGGCTATGCTTAACTTTAAATATTTAAATTTTACACGGGATAAATGATTTTTCCCTGAAAAAATACAAGGGCGTAAAAGTTTAGAGAAGCCCGTTACAGTGGTACATAAGGGCGGCTGTTAGTTCCTGCGGTCTCTTCAAAATACTGGCTGTGCTCGAAAAAAATCTCCTTTTCCTCCGCTCG
This sequence comes from Lethocerus indicus, assembly GCA_019843655.1. NCBI lineage: Eukaryota > Metazoa > Arthropoda > Insecta > Hemiptera > Belostomatidae > Lethocerus > Lethocerus indicus. The sequence goes on along the minus strand of JACDQD010000005.1, from coordinate 17,582,054 downwards.
TAATACCGTACCAAGTACAATGGGCCGACTATTGACGCGTTATAATGCCGCACAAGTGGAATAATGACTCGAGTCGAGGGCGGGGCGGAATTGCCGAGTTTCTTAAGCAGATTAAGAGACAGTGCGAGGTCATAAATCTTGGCCTCTAACCGCCACCGTCAATGGGATGTTGTCCCGCTTTTACTGTAGTGTAGAGCGCCATCTTTTCTAACACGAGGGCCCATTCAGCCGGGAAATAAAAATGTTAACTCGGTCCAAGTCTTTTAGTGTCTCTTTACCGCTCTTAGAGCATTTCCTCGGTCCTATTCTAAGATGAAACTGGTGCTTGTTTCATTAAAAAAAAGAACTTTAGTGCTGCTAACAGATGTAATTAAATGAAATATTTTTCATGTAGCCATTTATTTAGTTGGAATATATATTTAATACGTTATAAGAGAAGGGGGGATGGTAACGGATTATTTTTTTACCAGGTGGTCTGGGATTCCACACGTGAAATGAAAAAAAACTGCACACTGCATAAAAGTAAAATATATTTCGAACTGGCAATAGAATTGATTATAACCAACTTTTAGGCACATAATTTTTCTACGTAGCTTCCTTGCTTTTCAATATACTTTGTCCATCTGTCAAATCCTCGTAGCGGGTTGTAAGAAGTACTTCGTTATTGTTATACCAACATTATTCAGTGGACTAATTGAGTCTATTAACAGATCATCAATATCGGGATGGTCCATCTGTACCCACCGGCAGGGGTAAGTATGACTGGAAGTGGTTTGGGAGTCACACCGAGTATTATTATTTCCACCGTACGAATATATATCAGTGAATATTGAAATATTTAGCCTTTCATGTAATATTTTTGGTATAGTTTTGCTGGCTATCTGCATTAAGCCCCGCTTAATGCAATGTAGTACCGGAATGATGGAAATACAAAAGTGTTTCAGTGGGTCTCACAACCGTCGTAGTAACGAAGTTTTCAATTTCAGAGGAGTGGGAAGGACTTAACTCGTCGATCGCTCCGTTGATGGAAAGTACCGCTTTTCACACCCTTGTGTACCTTTAGCGCGGGGGAAGACCCCCATTTGGTAAAATGCGTCTTCCACCTTCCAAATTTTATAGAGAGCACCTTTGAGAGATAGAAGCGCCCCACAGTGGAACATAATTTAAGTTTAAAAGCACTTCTTATTATATAACCCACATAATTCTCCAATTATAAGTTAACTAAGCTGAAAATTGGAATATGGACTTATAAAAGGTATAATGCCCTCTTATAATACATAAGATATTCTAATGGGAGAAATAATTACCTTAACCTCGCAAAAATTACCAGATTGGCCCCGATTCAAGTTAATATTTTATTATATAATCATATATTTCATTTATTTTATTTTAGATAAAATTATAAATACTACATGTTTGCCTCACGCGGAAATATTTGTCTAACGTATGTATTTGTGCACAGAGCAATAACCACATATTTTATCAAAGCGATTAATGAGTGATTTTTAATTTTAATCATCACCGTATTAATTCTAAATTCACTAAGCCCAATCTAGCCCTTAGGGTCCTCGAAATGAGAGGGTTTGAAAATGTGTGGGGCCATACGCTAATTTCGAGGTAACCGCTGTTGGCACGCGTGGTTTCAGGAAGTAAAATTTGTAGGTAGGTCGCAATCTCTTTTGGGGAAAATAACGAATAAATTCGACCGGACCGGCTCGTTTTGAGCCACATTCGCCGAAAACCTAATTTTAATTCAATTAATTTGAAGGCCGGCTCGTAAAAAGCTCAACCCTTTTTCAACAATCCACAGTCCTTTTTAATCACAGTTCTATATAGCACAGTTCTGATGACTAATGTAATCAACTCTGCAGATATTGTTTGAATTGCAAGACACAGTTGACTTTGGTGGTTCATCTTACTCGAATTTAGACTAAGAATGTTCTTACCACTAGCGTTTCTTAATTATTACTGCTTCTATTCTAATAAAGAACGCCCTGTCTTTATCCACCTCCACTGTGGAAGGGGGAGGAATTTACTATTTTTTTATTTTTGTGTCGATACATGTATACTGCACCATTCTAGACCATCGTTAGATAGGAAATATTTGTTGATAACAATATTAATGTAATCGATGGGTTTAACATCGATATTGCGGTATTTGTGACTCGTCAAACGTAAAGGATTATAGAAATATTAGAAAGAGACACTGTGCACGATATTATGAAGAATCAGTAGCCTGGAGTGGGTCCCGGGCAAAACTAGTGGTTTTGCAAAGCGATCGCCAGAAGTTGGTTAATTGAGAACCGGCGGGGACAGAGCGATGTGTCGCCGAGTCGGAAAACCCGCTGGCGGACGAAAGAACCCAGGTGGGGTAGCGTTTCTCGCGGCCTAATTAGTGCTTCGTTAAAATTAATTATTGAAACAAGCCGGCGGAAGCGGACAGAGGAAGGTTTGCGGCGGCGGTCTTAGCCCGGGGATTGGAAACGGGCTAATTAGCGGGTCCCTCCTCCTCCTGTTGATTGCCCGTTGCTCCAACTTCCCTTATTATTATCGCCCGTGTCTGTCACCGCGCGCACATTTCTCTAATGGCTAGTCGAGTGTATTGGTTCAAGTCCTATCTTGTCTTCTGGTATTCCTCCCAGTCGGCTAATTATTAAACGGATTTCGACTCGGAGTTTGTCCCCCGTTCACACTCCTATTGTTCCCCTTTATATAGGTACCGCCTCGGGCGGGTCTTTTCTCCATTTCCCCGTCTCTCTGCCGGCTGTCTGCTCCTCGTAGCTTCCCAGCCTCTGCTCCAACCGTCGTGATTATCTCGAGTAAATTACACCGGGTTAGAATGTACAACATTCCCTTTCTGGTAGTTGTGGTATTTTTTCTATCCTGTCAGGGTAAAATTATTTATTTCACCCCGATGACATCAGGGGTTGCTGTCGCACTCTGGTGATTCCGGTTTTATAAGCTTTATTACATTTTCTTAAAAAATATACGATCGGTTGTATTCTATCGAAACCGTCAGTGTGGCTTTCAGATGGCCGAATTTGATTATACACTTTACCGGCGTAGACTGTACGTGATCAATATAGTTGACTCGTGAGAATGGTCGAAGGTGGTGAAAGGGGGAAGTTTTACCAGAACCAGATCCGGTTCATGGGCCAAATAATTGCAAATGGGGCGAGACAAAAGGAGAGGGGGTAAGGGCAGCCAGTGATGCACCGGTACCTGAGGAATCATTAAGACGGTTCTCTGTTATGGTGGCTATCATAGACATTGCCCTGACTATCGGGTCTGAGGACTATCATATAGGCGTTCAGTGTATTACGGGATAGTATAACCAGAAAATAGAAGGCGTTCGGTGTATTACGGGATAGTATAACCAGAAAATAGAAGGCGTTCAGTGTACTACGGGATAGTATAATAAGAAAAACGTAGCCCTGACAATGCCGGTATTACGAAACCACTACGAAAAAGAGGATGAAGTTTGAAATCACGCAATGAGTAAAAAGGGGCGATGTGGAAAGATATTAACCTCGACACCGGCATCGAAGTTGAACCGACCAAAAGTGGGAGGACACCCGTTGGAGCCGTCCCCACAAGTAGTACCAACAAAAGAAGCTAAATCTAGCGGGTCTAGCGAGTGGACGCAGTGTCGTTACATTATTTTATTTTTGGCAGTTATATCGCAATACTTTTGTCCGCAGAGGAAAGTCGTCTTATCCCGGGGTCTATTAAATGGCGATGAAATATTTCCCCCCGCGGCCGGACTCCGGCCGTTCTCGTTATTTGTCAAAAAAAAAATAAATACGGCGGAAACAGATAAGAAAAGGGTGTAGAAAAAGGGGATTGAAGCATCCCCCGTGAAGGGTAAACTGGCGGGACATACCCCCGAGGAAGTGTGCGTCACGTGGAACGGAAGGGACGGACGGCGACTTCCCTTTAGTGTAATTGAAAGGTCGATAGGGGGCGCGGCGGTGGGCGCGTCCGACGGGGGACGCCAGTCGGCGGCAAGACGCCCCCGCGAAAGCTTCCTCCACCGTACCTCGACCAGTTGGAACCCTCCACCCCACTCTCGTAGTCTCGCAAGGTAAGACTCGGTCATTCCCGCCCTATTCCTCTTTTATTTTCCTAACTTTTATCAACTCTCCCATTTTTCATTTGTATGGAAATTCCTCATATTTTAATAAGGGTGGTGCAATGTTTTACACATGGGCGTTTTATCGCCGCATTAACTCTCGATGAGTTATTTGTATTTATTTGAGAATATCATTTGAGAAAAAATATACCATATGTATTCATGGATTCATTGCAAACAGAATATTACACTTCTAATATTATTTTCCCTTTTTGTCTAGAAAAATGATACTATTTCCTTTATTTTATATAAGGACTTTGAAATGTCGATTTTCGACTCGTGATAATACATATATTTATATATATACGCAAAATAAATATGCACAAAATATGGTTGACGAAATAAAATCGTTTAGGAATTACAGTTGTCTTGAAATTCCGATCTTTTCTCGAGATAAAATTACCTGATATCTAAGAAAACGTAATAAATATATAAAATATGTAAATAAATATATAAATAAAAAGAAATTACCTAATAATATTATATTCGCACAATTTTATAAAATTTACATATCCTCAAATAAATTAATTCCTACATAATACTATATTATAATACTTATGAAAATAATCGACTAACAATTTATATTTCTATAATTTTTAAGTTCTCCTTTGACCGAAGTCGAATCGTATAATTCGAATTAGTTTCCAGTAGAATGGTATTTAGTTTGGAACACCTGTTTTGTGGTCTGCGAAGGATTGGAATACCGTAGATTACGTGTTCTTCTGTCTCCTCTCGCTGATTGGGTCTTTTGCTAGTCCGGTTTCGGTTGCTCGCCATCTTCAGTAGCGGTGTTGTCACTTTGGCACTGTGGATGCTTGCAGTGCGTCCTGTTTGCACTGTCACTGCCACTTGTACTGTGGTGGTTGCCTGTCATGTACATATATATATATATATATATATATATATATATATATATATATATATGTCTTGTCCTTGTTTTTGTGTTTTTGAGAAATGTTGTTTGTCTCTTTGGGTTGGGAGGGATTTTATTCATCGGCCTAAGTCTTTCTTGGATTAGCCTGTGGGTGAGGTCATTGGGTAGTATTAGCCGGTTTTATTGTTTCATTTATTATATTCCTTTGTTTGTTCTTGAAAATTTCAATGTTTTCTATCACATCCATCACTTTACCTTCTTGCCTGGGTGTATTAGTTTTAAAGACTCGTTGAATCCGGCCGGAAGGGATAATGTGGTTGGCAAAATAGGATTCGGTATTATATTTTATTGCTTTTATATGTTTTCTGTATCTGTCCGCTGTTTTTCGCCCGGTTGCGATGGTTGGAATGTATTCCATCGCATGTTCCGCATGTTATTTAGTACATCTTGTACATTTAGTACATCTCCGCTCTGTTTGTGTTTGTTTTGTTGTTGGCTGTTGAAGTATTTTTCACACAAAATATATAACGTTTTCTTCCGATTGGGTAAACGCTCGGTGAGGGGGTGTGAGACCCATATGACGAAAAACTGTAAATACAATTTTATATCCGATTTGTTTTACAATACTAGTAGTGGAGACCGTCCGACTTAAGTTGGTTCGGTATTGATGTACTTAGCCAATTAATCGACACTTTTAGTTTAGTGCTTTGTAATTTCGTAGTATACGGTCATCAACAGTTCAAGAGGAATTAGTAAAATTAGTGTTAGAAGAAGTAGTAGTAGTTCTAGAAGTAGTAGGAATAACAGTAGTAGTAGTGCTAGAATAACAGTAGTAGTAGTAGTAGTATTACTAGTAAATAAACGTATATAACCGTGTATCTTGTGGTGATATATTGAGGTTTCCTTTGACTGAAAAATTAAAACAGCCCAATGCTGTGTCATTAACAGCCCACCTATAAATAAAAATCGTTTAGCATTTCGTCAAAATATTTTTACCCAGCTATCACGATACGTTCATGCTATTGCCCGGGTAAGTAATTCTACAGCAACGTCACGAAAAAGTAATCTTGATCTATGTTCGATAATAGTACAATACTTTTATAATGCTATGAAAATATAAATTCATAAATTGTTGTTTCCTTACTTATTTTTTTCTGTAGATTTCGTGTCTTTCTGTCTCTGCTCGCTTGTTTGGTTTTTTGCTAAACAAGTTTCGGCTGCTCGCTATCTTCAGTAGCGTTGTTATTCACTTAGGGTGTTTTTTGGGCATCCTCACTGCACTGTCACTGTCACTGTCAATATTTAGTAGTATTAGCGGGGCGAATATAACATCACTTTGGGGATTTATTTTTTCGTTCATTATGTTGCTTTGTTTGTTCTTGAATTATGGAATTGTTTGTTATGAAATTATCGTTTTTAACTAAAGTTCCTTGGGTGAACGTGCACCGCGACGCTAGCACCCCACTGAGGGTGGCGCGGGGATGCACTCAACTAAAGTTCGTTGGGTGCACGAGCACCGCGTCGCATTTATATACGTATTTATGAACGCGATTTTGGGTATTTTTATTTTCTGGCTTCCATAACCGTGTTTTACTGGGTTATTTGCGTTTTCAATGGTTTATAAACTTTTATTAATATATATAAATAAATATAGTTTTATAGTTAGTATAATATATAAACTATAAAATGGTTTATAAATTGTATTCGTTTGTGTCCTTCCATTTCATAATTCAAGAACACACAAAGCAACATAACAAACGAAAAAATAAATCCCCAAAGTGATGCTATATTCGCCCTCGTTTTTGACCGATAATCCGACAAAGGCCTAAGCCAATTAACAAAATCCCTACCATCCCAAAAAGACAAATAACATTCCTAACTGACTAACACCGCTCCTGAAGATGGCGAACAGCCGAAACCGGTATAGCAAAGGACCAAACCAGCGCGAGGAGACAGAAACACACGAAATCTACGGCATTCCAAACCCTCACAGACCATAAACAGGTATTCTAAGCTTTTTTCTGTTTTTCTTATCCTACCATTCAATATCATTAGTCTATGTTTTGCACCTCTTAAAAAAATTAATCTTCGTATTGCCTGAGCTAAAATCCATTATTAACTTTTTGTCATGTATTGCGCAACGTTAGAATAGTTAAATAGATAAATTTAATATTCCTCTAGAATAAAATTTTGTAGCTATAGGTTTCTCTCCAACTCGAATCTGCAATAAAGGAAATAAAAACCAGAATTGAAATTTGCACCGTTTTTTAAATTGATATCTTCCGTACCGCGGTAGATTCTCTGATAATCTGCCAATACTAATCCTCCTCTATTGCCACTGTCCGAAGCAGGTGCGGTACCTTTCTAGGGAAGGGCCCTCTCAGCCGTATTTATTAGTCCATTTCATGCAACAGAAGCGACGGTAACATCGACGTTCAACTCTTTTTTTAACAGTTATTAGTCGATTCTCAACTTGATAAAGTAAAACTAAAAAACGATCATAAATACACGACTCTCAACTGGAAAAAACCTCACCGGGATATCCTTCCTCGAATATATTCATATTTGTTTTATACTCTGAAAATGGTTGGAATTGTGTTTTGCGATGTTTGAAGGCGACAGCCCGCCAAGATTGGAAGGGAAGTTGGTCCAACACCAACCCATTTCCTTTGTGTTGGCTGTTTCTCACCGCAAAGCTTAACCCTCAGTTTCCTCTCTAATTGCCCAGTTAGTTCAATTAACAGAAGGGACAAGCAGTAAATTTTCGAAGAAACACTTTTAATATACGGGCGCAGATATACATTTTTTAAGGCGTCACTTTCACAAAAACTTTTGAAATGTTGTGCTTAATAATTTAAGCAAACTTTCATCAACAAATAGCTGTCAGAAATTGTATGTAAAATTCATTAGGCATTTATCATTGTGTTCATTATATATAATAATAGTTCTTTAAAAACTTTAAATTAGTTCTTATAATAGTTCTTTTACTATGTGTAGATGAAAAATGAGCTACGTAAATGAGCAATGGCTACATTGGCATTATTACACTTTACAGATGAAAAGAGTAAGTGGAGGCTGAAATTTGCATTGGTGAGAAAATATGAAGAACTAAGTAAAACAGTATTAATCGGACACAATATCATGTGTTGCACATTAAAAGGAATAGGTCAATATTAGTTTTCCTACTCGGTATATTCTCGGAAACGGATGAAACTTATCATTCGGTCAACGAGCAATCAAGTAGATGTAAACTCCGATTCGTGGTTTTGTTCGAGTGCGCCGGCCGGTATTGCTCCACCAACCGGAATATATTTACCATATCCGCATGCCTGACAGTAAATATCTCTCCGCGAATTATAATTCGTTCGGGGAATCGATTGATTTTACATATTTCACTTGCTAACGTTGGTAGTCTCTTGCCAGCAGCACTCCGTTTTGAAGTTCTGACCTTTATAGGGATTATTATCAAACGTCGAGGTTGATAATTCATATATCGAACAGTCCCGGCATAACTAAAGTAACTCCATTAGTATTAGATATGATAGAGGATTTCAAATGAGTTAGACTAACTTATGCTTGAAATCGAGTCTCTGATTAGTTTGCCTTTCGAATGATACTTACCCAGTTAACGGGAATTCGTACACAAACATTTCAGTAGTGTGATAAACTTGTGGCTGTAACAATTATTCCAATTAGTTTAATATACCTGTTTTGTGGTCTGCGAGGGGTTGGAATACTGCAGGTTCGTGATGTTTCTGTCTCCTCTCGCTGGTTTGGTCTTTGCTAGACCGGTTTCGGCTGCTCGCCATCATCAGTAGCGGTGTTCGTCACTGTTAGCACTTTGGATGTTTTTTGGGCATCCTCAATACACTGTTACTTTCACTTGTACTGTAGTGTTTGACAGTTTGTCAGTTGTATATATAAGTGTTCTGTTATTGTTATTGGGGAATTACGTTTGTCTTCGGATTTTTTTAATCCGTTTTCTAAGTGTGAGTCAGATTGTCGATAGGGGGGTGGCTGGGCGGGTGTGTTCCTTTAATAGGATTATAGGGGCAAATATGGCGTCACTCTGGGAATTAATTTTTTCATTTATAATTTTGTTTTTCTTATGTTTGAAGATTTCCAGGTTTTCCATAATATCCATTTCTTTCCCTATTGTAATAACTTTAATGATTTTTTTTATGTTCTTTGTTTCGTGTCCGGACTTTATGTTGTGGTTGGAGAAAATAATCTTTTTTTATTTTATGGCTCTGATATGTTCCTTGTATCTATCCTCTATCTTTCGCCCGGTTTGGCCGATGTATACTCCATCGCACGATCCGCGTGTTATCGATAACATGTTATCGCCAGTGGATAGAGGATAGATAACAGAAGACGTATATATACAACTGACAAACACTACAGTACGAGTGAAAGTAACAGTGCATTGAGGATGCCCAAAAAACATCCAAAGTGCTAACAGTGACGAACACCGCTACTGAAGATGGCGAGCAGCCGAAACCGGTCTAGCAAAAGACCAAACCAGCGAGAGGAGACAGAAACACACGAACCTACAATTATTCCAATGCTGGGTGGTGGCCGGACCGGGGGTTGTACATATGGGGGACAAAAAATATAGTGCGGATTTGGCTTTGAGCGCAATCTCTTCGCTCCTCCATCCGTTGCTCATCCATTATTCATAACTCTAAAAAACGTTCTGAGCACCACGGAATTCGAAACAGAATATTGAACTAGTTCTGATAAATACGTATCGGACAACTGAAACATGCCGGAGGAGGTTGGCGGCGGTAGAGGGGGTTAAATATAATCGCTATAAACTTCGTCCTTCCGGCAGAGGCATAGCCATAGATTTACGAAGTTTAAAATTCGCAATACTTAATAATCACCCTTTTTAAATGATTTATTGGTATATTTTAATACTTCAGGGACAGTTCTAACAGTTCAGGGACTCTACTAACAGGTTGAAGTCATCCCCCCAGTGATTAGCCTCTAATTTGCTGACTGTTGAACAGGACCAAAATAAGGGAGTGAAAAAGGAAAACAGCAAGAGTAATGATATTCTAAACCCTTTCGGAACCCCAAGACAAGTACCTTAAGTTATTCATGAAATTTTATGCGTCGTGCGCACGAATGGACGTGGGGATCGAGAAGATCGGAAAGCGTCATGGTTATTATAACCTTCGACGGCAAGTGGAATTTCAGGTGGTTACCGGGGGCGTGTATTACTAAAAACAATAAATAAAAATATCGGGTAATTTATGTACACGAATATTAATGGCTATTACTTTACTACGGGTGAAACTGTTTTCTCCTTTTCAAATATAATTTGAATTGAAAACAAGTTATGATGCTGTTGGACTCTCAAATGGAATCGGACCCCGGGGGCTCAAAGGTGGGCTAATGTGCAAGTGATAAATTTAATGTCAGGGACATTCCGAGCAATCCCGCATTTAAACGCGGGTAAAGCGGTAATAGCATCCGAGCGATGTAAAGGCCGGTGCACCTTTCGGTTGAATGCATAGGGGTCCGTTTTTCCCGGTCGCCTCCCCAACTCCGCCTTTGTATTGGCCCCATATGCGCTTTCACTTCTCAGTCCTCGGCCCTTTCTGCCGTCCGACCCGTTTGTTTCCTGTAGAAAAATGCCCCCCCCCCTCCCCACCACCGCTGTTTTCCAACCCGAAGGTAAATGGAAACGTCAAATAGAAGCGCGGTGCTTATTCGGATCGATAGTCCTGCATAAAATAAGTTCCCGTGAATATTTTAGAGTCCCATCCTAATACAGTATGTGTTAGTTGTGGGTAAAACGAATTTTCTCTGCGAACACCGGGATTGCAACAGTGATTACATGTCGATCTTGAAACTTAAATACGATCTGTATGGCATAAATACTACTAACTGATGTACTAACTGATATCTGTACTTGTTATTGAGTTATACGAGGTCCAATCCCATTAACTGGAATTGAATTCGAGATGGAATTGTTTAGGGTGCTTATTGAGGAACACTTAATTGGGGCAGTTCCCGATTAAATGTAGAAATAATGACATCAGCGGCCAGATGCGTACATAGAATTGATTGGTAATCGGTTTGTTTAGAACGTCTCCGGTAAGTAGAAGGGCTGGTCACGAGTCAATTCTTGCGGGTGTACCAGAAACAATTTAATGTTTTTACTGTCTTCAACGTTACTCTAATTTCAATTTTATAGGGTTATGATATCATCTTACTAAGAATCGTCCCTTCGTTATCATGAAAAAAATATTACCTGAAATATTTTTTGGTATCTTAAAAGAGTCGAAAACTTCTAATTTTCTTACGATATATGAATTTATGAGATCAACAAGTTCTACGGTTCTCAATACGTTCATAGCTCCAAAATTAGGAAGTCGAGTTCAGCTTTATAATTTGGATCCGAAGGACGACACTCAAAGAGCTCCTTTCCTTGTAACTAAATTATTTCCGGCCCGGAAAGTTTCGCAAGTTTATTTATACAAAATAAAATCTCAGTGGACCACTTTCATTAAACCGATTTAGGCGTGTCTCTGATTAACACCTGGTAGGTGTAAATAGTTTATTCTCTTGTCTTATTAATAAAAATAAAGTTGTTTTCGATTCTGAGTCAAAATGGGAAAACAACTAATAGACAGATTTCTGCTATTAAATTCTTATTCTTTCATCGAGTGGACACCGAGTGCTTGCCGAGTATCGACGTTTACTGAAAGTTCTTGCGAAGTCTCGTGACAGTTTCGGCGCCGCTGACACTTGGACAAAAGCTACAGAAAGATTCACTTCGACGATATCACTTTTTGATGTTTGATGTATTAATTGATTTATAATCCCTCCCTTTTAATCAACTTTTCTCCACCTTCAAACACAGATCCCTTCATTCACTGAGCTATTCATTTACAAGAAAGTAGTCGATGCCAGGAATCCATTAGTATATATGTGCTTGCATCTACCCCTTTAATGTTTAAAGTGCAGAGAGATGTATAAAAGGATTAAAATGGATTACATTTTCTTTAAGTGACAAATAAAAAAGAATTAATTATCGGCCCACTTTCTGGTAAAGTAATTTAATAAGTTGGGGCTGAAATATTGTGCCACACCATTAAATATCTGGAATTGTAATTGGGTGAAGACAATAGTTTCAGTTCTGTGCGCGCGGCTAAAACTCGGGTGAGGGGTTGCTACGGACGCCTTCAAATATATCGTGTTTCCAACTGACCGGAGTTTTAAGTGGCCTACACAGAAAGTCACTCAGAGAAAATTGAAGGCCAGCACTCGAACCAATTGCACATATTAAATAATTCTTCCCCCAGCGGAAACGGCTAGACCGAGCGGGGCCGTTTCATTTCTCTTGAACATAAATTTTCGTACGAGGGGGGTTTTCAAGTAAGTTGGATGACCGTTCAAGTTGGGATAGGCAACGATTCTCGCCTTGAACCCTTGTAGGAATTGTAGCCGCCCAACAATGTGAGTTGCAATGTGGAATTTCCTCGCACATATTTTTCTTACACGGAATTTAGAAGGAACTGAAGGAGCATTAACTATTGCCGCCCAGCGGTTGTTCACAGCGTTATTGCTTTTAGTGTAATTGGAACGGAAATCTTGCACCTATCATTGCAAGCTGTCCAGGTCTAAAGGTAAGCACAAAATGTATTATCGGTGAATTTACAATTAATGTTTAAAACATAAAAGGTAGCGACGTGCTTTTTGCCTTATTGCATGCCTTGTTCACAGGTACATTTAAAGGCGGTGAATTACACAAGGGAACCATGTCGGGGAATTATGTCGAGTCATTACGATTGTACCTGATCAATTCAGGGCCGTTCATTCATGCACGCTTTGGTATCACATTGCAGGAATACCTTTTTCCTTTCTCCCTTACCAATAGAAGACCGGGAAGATCATATTCCGGTCTATATTTGGCGGCCGTATATTCGGGCGCCTCCTGCTTTTGAACGTTCATGAATGATTGGTGCGGCGGAATAAGTTACAACCGGAGATAGGGATGCTACACAAGTGTCAGGATTTCCGGTCGGCCCGGCCCCACGCACTTTATCAAACGGCGGCCAGAAGTTTGTCGAGGAAATGCTATCTTTTTCAGTATAAATATTTTATCTCTCGCTTCCGCGTTCCGCTCAGTCGAATCGTCCGTATACATTCAAGCGGCTCGCGCTTAAACGTGGACTGACTTCTACCCGTGTATAGGCTCACTCGAATCCCGTATACAAGATCCAAGGCGTTTTTAATTGCAAAGTTGGTTCATTTTTTCTTATATTTAGGGACGTGTTTTTTCCGGGCGATTTCGTTTCCTTTTTTATTAGCAACAGCCATAAGAAAGTCAGTGACAGTACCTCGCTAAATTAAGGGTACGGTACTCATATAGTGACAAGTGGTACTCAATTAGGACAGAAGATATTGTCACGCTATTAAGGACGGTTTTATCGAAAGGTAATAAATATACCGAACTAATAGTTCCAGGAATTACTTAAATTATAAGGTCGGAAACGGCGGAGCAGTCCACTCGAGGGCTGAAGGATAAAATGAACTTGGGCAGATAATACTTTGTTTTAATTACTCAGTAAAATTATAATCCGGATTAATTAGGAAATTATTCAGAAGGGATATTTTTATGAAGGAATTTCCGAAGAAAACAAAAGTGAAATTTGACACGAGGAAAATTATTGTATACAGAGTTATTAACTAATAAAGAAATAAATTCCAATTCCCCCAATTGAAGTTAGTGCATAAACCGGTACTTGGGTTTTACCCGTGTGAGCGATCTCAATTGGTCGAATTGGCCTAGTTAGTTACTCCCGATAATTTGTTTATTTTCATTTTGCTCCTAATCTATGTTGCGGTTCTCGCCCGGCAGGAAGAAGGAAGCGGGCTGAAAACGCTTCCGTCGGGGGCCACGAGCTCGCCCACTGAGCCGTTAGCTACATTTTTAGCGACTCGATAGCCTCCCGTCCACCGACAAGATAAAGCGGTGTCATCGCTATACACCGCGTGGCGCGGATCATTTATATCACATCGTGTAGGCTTATTTTGCCGCGCGAGAGCACGTTAAAAATTCGTATGCAGTCGGGCAGCAATTAATTTTATATTTTGTGGCGTCATACTTCCATAAATTAGAAAAGGAACAATTCCGGTATCGCAAAACAATGGTATCCGTTAGTTGGTGAAGTGGTTAACCGACAGGAAGTATTGGAATATCGAGGTGTTGAGGTTCACGGGAGATTTGCGGATCTAAACTGTGTAATTTTTGATTTTTTGTACGTGGTTTGCGGAGAGATCTTTTTGGGTTAACGCCACTGAGACAAGCCAAATAACAATGGGTATATTTCGGTAACGTTTAAGCAATTTTTTTTTCCGCGAGGTTCATCATAATTCGTACAATTGTCCGTCCCCACTATTTAAAACACTTATTGAATTAAGTCTTAAATAAATAAGTTTTAATTCTAGAATACTACATTTCTACATTCTGAAAACCGTCAGAAAAATAAAATATAATAAATGTAGCAGAAAAACAATAAAAATCATTCGCGATATTAATGAAATAATTTTGTTTAAAAGTGGGACCAAAAATCGATTAATTTGCAGAATAAATTGAAATGAATATCCACTGTTAATAGTTTCAGAGATGGTGACCTAGTGTTGACCTTTCGATTGTTTCCTCTTGCGGCCATTCGTGTATTCGGTCTTCCGCCCCGGCTGTACACAATGGCCGTCGCGTTAATATATTAAATTACCGAACATTTATGTGGTATCATTTAATAATAAACAGTTCGACGCAGTCGCGTCTCCGACCTGCTTTTCCAAAGAGGGAAAACATATGTAAAATTTAATTTACATACCAACGTCGGTCCGACATCATTTTGAATGTATATTTTGTTTCCGTAATTGTTTCCCTTCGACCGAAGCAATAATTAAATACAGCGGGTCAACTGATATGATAACTATGGAATGGAATTGTGATTCACAACATAATGCAGGGATATGACAGCTCCTACCTTTTCCCTCCTAGACAGGGGAATTTCCTTTTGTAATAGACTTTCGTTGGTTGAAACACTGGAATATTGGATTTCATTCATTTTAATTTTTAATTTGGAAATGGAAAATAATATGTTGTGTAATCGTGAATACTCTACGATCGGGCATTATACCTCGTGTGGTTCAAGCATTGCTCCTGGCGTGGCAGCTATCTTTTACTTAGTTAAAGTTGCTGCCAAATTGTCGCCCTCGCCAACGCCCGTTCCACCTCAAGACATTGGACCGTTTCAGTACCTCGTTTCCAAGTTTCCATGACCTGTTGTAGAACAAAGTTTAATCAGAGAAGCGTACAAAGAAAAAGCAAATTTTTAACTTGCACACTGTCGAAAGCACACTAACTTCGCTGGTAGTAGCTGCCTACTGACGCAAAATTTAGAGATACGAATAATGTTCCAGATTATCATATTTTATTATCATCATTCTTGTAATTTTCTGGCTTCGTTTCATCCTACGCTAAATCGGTTTGGGCTAATCGCCATCGTCAATAGTGAGGAGACACCTACGTCCATGTGGAATCCCGTGTGCACTGCTAATGAAGACAGGATTCTCTGCCGGCAACTTACACGGGCCGAAACCCGTATATCATAGCACCAAATCGGCAGGTGGAAACAACCGATATTCCAACCGCTTCGTAAGATTCACAGATTGAATATTTGTGTATACGAGTTATCTTTTTGCGGATAAAACCATAACAATATACCAAAGAATGATATCTGCGCCGTTGTGAATTCTATTGGATTAGAAGCAGCGGGAGTTGGGGCGAATAATCCGGCTTCAATTTGTCAGGGGTAGCGGCCGGGTTTTGAGTGTTCCGGTCTGGTTGTTGGGGTTGGGGTTGGGGTGGGGTGCTGTTGGCGGCTCTATTGCTTTCCAGGGGGTAGCTGTTTCATCGCCCCAGGCCTGCTTCATCAGCCCCAGACATCACAGGCGATAGAGTCTCCTTTGTCGTATTTTTTTTTTTTTAACCAGGAGAGTGCAGCGTAATCGCAGTTCTCAAAGCTTTCCCAAAGCTTTCGTCCACGGTTTCCGTGTCCGAGATTTATACGCTTTTTCCTTTCCCCTTTTTTTAATATTCGGCGAATTCGTATAACTCTTATTCGCTTCACCAGATTTATTCCCCGTCCACCACAACGATGCTTGTGTAAAATACTCTGTAAATTTCACCGAAGTTATTATATAGGCGGTTTAAAAAAAATTCTACATAACTTACGGACATGTGAAATGGGTTACCGTGTAGTACGTAGTTAACTTCATACACTAGTGGGGAAAATATTTAAAATATTAAAAATGATTTTTAAACCTTGTTTTGATTATGTGTCAGAAGGGATTTTAGTTCGGACAGGACAGTTATACTTGAAAACTGAACAAATGTATTGGGAAATCGAATTACTCCGTCTGATCCTATAAATCTCCGGAACACTCGTACGGACAGAAAAAAATTTAGCTCTCGGGGCTTGTTTAAACATTCTGAAATGGAGCCAAACTTACAGTTTATACGTTTGTCAAACACAAAGGTCTTGTTTGTACGTTGTTGCGCTCAAACAATGAGCCGGCCCGACGCCCAGGAAACCGTGTTGGGGTCCAGTCTCGATTTCTGTCTGGATAGGCTATTCAGAGTTGGCAAGCCTGATAACCGAATCGTGGGTTGGGGCGGGGGCGGGGGAATTAGTCCGACGAGTTGGCGAGCCTAGTCTGTCTGGGTTGGGGGATTGTGTCCCGGATCGGATTAGGATCTGTTAGCGGAGCGCGGCACAATGGGGCCCAATCAGACGGAATGGAGCCGTCCCCCGCACAGCCTTCGACCGGAACTTCGATCCCAGAGTCGAGCCGATCCACTCGGCCCACTGAATTATTACAATAACGCTTCAAATAGTTTAAGAGCCATTTAAGAATCGTGTTCAACCTCCGGGCTTTACAACACGTAGCCTTATAAGAGAGAAATTTATAGTTTGTGTTTAGGTTTATAAACGTTTACCCACTTGTCCGGACATAGTGGATTACTGGGAAATAATCCTTACTGCGTTGTCTGGGCGCGGTAAAGTGCTCACGTCTCGGGGTTAAAGAGCGTTCCGACGCCGACTACGTCATGAGGTCTCTTCCAACTTACTTAGTACATCTGCGCCTGATTCCATTCTTCCTCTTCTCCGCAAGTGCCATTCCGAATGGTTCGACAGGCCCCGCCTGTGAACAACCAGCTCATGCCCCACTCGTGTGGTTTGACGGATCTGCAAGGAAGGCCGTCCTGGGAACTGCTAGGTTATTCGGCCGTACGCCCAGTTTCTCCATTTGTCATCTCATTTTATCTTGAGGTCGTCAACCATCTTTTTCTGAGTTTCCCCAATCAAGGACTGATGAAGATTTCCTGTAGCAGATATCTCCGATATATATATATATATATATATATATATATATATATATATATATATATATATATATGTATATAACAAAAGTTCTTTCCTGTGTCTAATATGATTAATATCATATTTACATATCGCGGATATAAACTAACATGCAAAATAACAAATCTGCCATATTGAATTTCATATCGTCTGATTATATTTAACTGCGGCAAACCATAGAAAGGCAGTTTTCATTAGGAAACTCGAGAGGGAAAAGTATTCTTTGTACCGGCGTTTTAGAAGGGACGGACCTTAATATAAATTCCCGGCTGGTGATATTAAAATCGCTGGGATAATACTCTTGTAATTAACAGGGCGCCGTTGGTCGGACGGCTCACAAAGACCAGTGACAGTGCAACAGTCTTCAATCGAGCTACAAGCTCAGATATCGTCCTGCACAGATCCGACAACAGGTAGAATGTGTGTAACTGTGTCCGCCCCTATGATATCCTACTTGGTTGCTCTGATATGCAGATTTAAACTAATTAAGAGCCAACAACAAAACTTTTAATACAAAATTAGTTTAATTGGCGGTAATTGGTTTTAAGTATGTTAGTTACGATTAATTGACGTTTTGTTAGAGTCAGTTATTTCTGAAGCAAAAGCCTTCATGAAAAATCTAAGACTTACAATAATGTATAGTAAAAATGCATTTAACATTCAGTGCTCGCGCTAGTGTACTATCATTTAAATTGATAATTATTACTGGACGACTGAAAAAATACTGTAAATGTCAATGTATAAAATGTCAACTTTGAGAGTTGGTAATTTAAAGACCACTGTGCTTTACACTGAGTCATCCCGAAATGGCTCAGCGGAGCGACAACGGAGATTGAACAGTTTTCTGGAGCCGGTCGGAAAATGTTTTCCGAAAGGGGAGCGGGGGAATAAAAAAGCCGGGAAAGTGTGAAAGCCGTCAAGGAATCTGCTGTCGTGAAGCAGGTAGGGTGTGGTCTCGGTGAGGAGGGACACGAATAATACACAGTGGAATTCAGAATAGTTCCGGATCTGAGCGGACTTAGCATTGGTGGAAGGACTTCAAAGGGCCGAGCGGCCCCATTGTGAGCTGGCCCCCTTACCGAATTCTACACCCCCCTCCAAACTCCTCCCCGAATATTCTTACGTGAGCACCAAGGCGATGCGAAGAACTTTATCCCCTTTATTTCTCCCTTATCCGCTTTAAAAATTCGAATCGGGTTGTTTCTCACAAGAGACGGACACCCCCCTCGAGTCCAAGTCTTCTTCAGCCACTGTTGTATTCCTCCTTCAATAAAATATTAATTTATTGAGTACGTACACATATTATTCACTTTACACGATATTTAAACATTTCATTATTTTCAATTTCACATATTCACAGCCTCGTTACTTTCGGAATGTTATTCAATTTTTAATTCAAGTTACTGAGGGACACCCTCAGTTCTACTGAGAGAGGACCGGATAATTATTGTAACTTGAGGCAGTCGAGTTTTTCGCCGGGAGGAAATCGATCCCGGTCTCCTAGAGCACGTTTCCAATACCCGTGGGCTTATTCCAACATTAGCGGCGACCTTTTCACAACAAACTGTACCGTCGGAGAAGTTGAATTTTGCCCGGACAAAAAATACACACCGAAGAGATGCATAGTATTTCTTTCCAACAAATATTAATACCTCCATTCTTAAACAAAGATAAATAATAATCATTAAATTATTTGCGGAAAACATAAAGGAATGTGTAGAGGCGAATAAATAAATGAATAGGCGAATCACTAATATTAATAAATATATCAAAGATTAGAATAAATATAGTCGTACTTGGGGCACTCACAGTACAGTTACTGAATTGAGTGATTTACTCTCCACTAACACCTCCAGAAAAGTGGATTAAAAGGCGGAAGGAGTTTAAAAAAGACAATATTTTCTGTCCGCATTTTTTTATTTATCAGCTAGCTGGGCTAATATATCCCCGGCGAAGGGACGAGGGGACAAAAATATCGTTTTAGAAATTACAAAAGTCAGCGTTACGAAAATTAGCGCTCCAAATTGCCAAGACGTCCATGAACTACTAAACTAGAATAGAGCAGCAGAATTTTTTTTCTTCATAGTCGCTCCCTTTTTAGGCTCTGAGCGATTATCCTCGGCGCAGACACCTGAGCCAACAGTTCTGGGAATTAGTTAGTGCGCGACATCTGCTCTTAGGCCCCTTCAAATTACCGGGCGGATGAAAATAATGGCGGCCCGGAATTAAACCGCTGCCCGGCTTCTGGCGTATAAAGCAAATTGGTAAGAGTGCGAGCGGCTCCCTCGCGAAGAAGAATGCCGCCGCCAGTAAATGGGGCCGCGTAATAACCGGGAGGAGCCGCTCGTAAACTTGGGCTCGGCGCGGAGCCCGTTGTTATGAAATGAACGAATGCCCAACCGGCCCGTGGTACCAATATACCATATTTTATTGTCGGTCGGACCGAGCGTGTCGTAAAGCGCCGAATATATAAGCGAGGAATCTGTTTTTGATATTTGAACCTCATCTGACGTCGTGCCTAGGTTGAGTTGTAGCTAACATTCGAAATCGTAATTCAATTTTTCGTTATTTATTGGTTTAGAATGGTTATATTCAGAAAATGTCTTCTAGAAACTAAAAATCTAGCTGGAATCACTCGGCAGACATCCAGAGTTTATTTAAAGAGTCGCTTCCACCGCTCGGTCATTTGGGCTAACCATAGTCAATAAAATAATACGCGCGATGTAAAAAGCGCCATCAACCGGACATGTTGATGGTGTCGGTAAGGACAAAATCGACACAGGGCTAATTGTAAAATAAATTTGAATACCATATGCTTAATATGATCACTTGTGGTTTATGTTTTGAAGACAAGTTACTCTTTCCTACTCCCTATATTCTCATGAAGACTTCCGTTATTAAATGTTCCCTTGATAACCATTGTTAATTTTAAAGAAAAGTATATATATATGTGTGTAATATATATAATCTAATAATGTTCAGGCTGTGTGCAATAAGAAACTGTATATGAGCGTGACGAAAGTGGTGTTTGTAAATGGTTTTTCTGGTGGGCATGGCTGGACGGTTGTTGTGAGCGAGTGTGTGCACGGAGGCGCCCATCTGGTGTGATCCCAGCCGGTATGATTTATATGCCGGCACGGAGGGCCCCTCCCTGCTTCTATGTCCCAGGCGAATTTGATACGCCAGCGAAATTTTTAATTCTTCCCTCTCTGGGCTTTCACTCGGGGCGGCGGTTGCACGGCCATAGCATATCCAACATCGGCGTACAAGTATTAAACCGGACGGTACGTCGGTTTACGGTCTGGGAGTTGGAATTTATTATTACTCCTACTTTGACAAAACAAACCGAAACACATTTTTTCTAATTAGTGTACACGAGTTTTATGATTTTAAATTGTCTAAGAATTTACTATCGCGATTAAAACCGCACGACCAATTGTGAAATACACACATGACTTTATATTATCTAGAATTTAACAATAGTACACATTAATCTGATATTATTCGTCCGGTAAAAGTGTGAAATATTCGTCGGGGAAGTTTTTAGAGACGGGAGAAGTAAAGGGGTGCGAGAGTCGGAGGGAAAATATTAGTCGAGTAAACGTAAACGCCCGTTTCCTGACGGTTCCGGCGTTGGTATTTAGGATACTCGAGAGTGTTCAATGTTTAACATTTTTATTGACCCAGTACCGATTGGATTCGATGCGGAGCCGTCGGATCGGACCCTCGTAATTTATTCATTTCTTTTCTGGAACTGGAAGAAATCCGCAAATATTGGCCCTAATTCATCCGTCGGCTCAATATTTGCGCGGAGCCCCACACTCAAACAGCCGGGGTACCCCGCACTTTACCCCAACCCGGTGTTGTTTTTTCGCGGGTGAATCCCCATTTGAAAAAGCGAATCTCCACGTGAGGCTTTTAGTTATTAGGTCGATACCATGCAGCCGATACCGGCTGCTGTTGTAATAAAACCGGTGGACAGCGCACTTTCAGAATTATTTAATTATGAAATTTAAATTTTATATAAAATTCGCTAGAATTTGTATTTAATATTAATATTACTGGTTGACGAAATGTACCGGCTTGTTTTAACGGCACTTCCTGAACTATCCCTCAGTGCAAGGTTTCACAAACCTACGCCCGAAGGGACGGCGACTGTGATACTAAACCGCACAACACTTGGGTCGTGCAGGATAGTATTAGAACTGTGAGGCGAAAACCAGTTTCTTTTTTCTAAGTTATTATCGAACTTCGTATCTTTTAATTTCAGCTTCAACTAGCACAAACGTACAAACTATGTACAAACAAGTGAGCCAATTCATAAGAGTTTCCTGTAATTTCACTCTCGCTTGACTGTACTCAGTACGCAGTAACTGGCATTCTCATTACAGCCACCGATATTATTGTAGCCACCACTCTTATTATAATGTCACGTCCGGGATTTAATATAAACGGAGCTGTGACTTAATTTATCCGAGAGCAGCAAAATTCCTCTTTTCGACGGGTTGGCCTGTTGATGCCGTTCGTTGAAAAATTCAACGCCGACATTCTTCTTCCGCTGCGACGATGCTGGAAACAGGCTCCGTGAAAAATTAACCGTCCTCCTTTAACGAAATTGTTCTCTTAGATTCAGCGAATAATGTATAGTTTAATTAAGAGAAGTCGGTCTGTTTCTAGAGCATTGATGATACTAGGATGAATGAGTGATGAGTTCAACTCTAGAGGTCTTCCGTGCTTCGATTTCAGGAATATTCAAATATTTGTAGCAGTCAGATATCATATATATATATATATATATATATATATATATATATATATATATATAATCTACGACTTTTAGTCTTCCTGGTATGACCTGAAAAATGATTTCACCAAAATTTGCGCGCTACGAAAGAAATGTTCAAATGTATCAATACTGTTGAGTGAAAACCGCAATATTTCATAAAATGAATAATTCAGAATTTATCAGCCAACGGGAAAAAGCAGTACAAACTCTGTTAACAACCAGTTATTTCTCTTTTAATTACATTTTCAGACTGTAATCCGATCCGTATGCAGGATTACAGAATGTCGGATATTGATAGATTATTAGGAGTGAGTTCTGCACTCCTAATATTGTTTTATAGGACCTTAATGTTTTTTCTTCTTCATTACCGAGCCGCAGTAATTCTGTAAATAGAATTCATGATAAACACAAATGGAACGAAAGTAAAAGGCAGCCATTACCCTTATATAATTACAGTGGCTCTGGGGAGCATTCGAAGTGTCGGAGAGAAGCATTTAACTTAATCGCACGTAGCAGTGGCTAATGTGATTGGCTTCGGTAATCGCGACACAGTGTCCCCGACCGCTCTATGAATTGAAAAGAATTCCCCACCGGGAGTAATCCTGGGAAGAGTACCGGCAATGGAGGCCTCGCTCAGCCCTCCGGTAAATGTTTCCGTGGGCGGCGGTAAAGTGTTCGGGGGGCGGCGATGGACGAAGAGACGGGAGCCTCCTGGAGTGTGTCTGCCGCCCCCTGCCCTAAATCGATTAACCCGACACCCAACCCCCCGTACCCCACCCCCAACCTATACCAACGCGATTCCCTCCCCAAATTCAATCCTCCGTTTTCTCCTCATTTGTTGCGGTTTCCAGCCAAGAACCAGCTCGCAAAGGGGTCACGTGCGCGTATTCCCATTATTACAATAGTATAATATAGCAGATTCGCTACTATTTTTCCAGTACAAACTTTCAAGAGTGATTTAAGGAACTAAATTATTTCCACATCTCACATCATCATTACTTTAATTAGTTAGCTTTTGGTTACTAACCGGGTATAAAGGGTTATTTAACCACCATAAATACAATAAGCTATTTAGAAATAATGCAACGCAAGTCAGTGGAGTTGTTTACTATTATTGCGAAACATTACCATCGCTGAGGCGGTTTTCCAATATAGAGCGTGGGAAAAAGAGTGCAGCATATGTGTTGTTCACAAGCGTTATGAAAAAGTTTATCCTATTGTGCCATATGGTTTCCAATACATTTTATCTTTTAATAGAAGGAGGGTAGTGTTTTTATTGATTCTTTCGTCCGTACTGTCTGTACGGTAGAGCTTTCATCACTGTTGATCACACGATAATCTCAACATATTCCAGTCTTCCCAAAAATATTTTTTGTTAAAATCATCTTTTACTGATGGTAACATGGGTACTGCTGCTAGGTTACACTCCAGTTTTATCTGTTCTCTATTTTTTCTCTTCTAACGAGCAGAACAGGAAAATGGTGGAAGGTTTTAGATGGGCTGGCGGAGAACATATCAGGCATATCATTATGGCCGCCTTAATGAGTGCATGGATATATATATATATATATATATATATATATATATATATATATATAAAATTCTATTATCAAGGTACACTATTTCACCTTTTGTGGACGGATTACGGTTTCCTTCAGTATAGCGGAAAAATTATAAATGGGAGGTAAATGATGAGTGGAGGGAATTTATATTGCATTCATTGATGGAGTGTTTCTGCCGCTCTCCGAAGTCGAACGGAGGTCGAACTTCTTGAAATCTTTATACGATTCGGATCGGAATCGGATTCGGAATTTCAGATATCCGGAGCGGTCGTTTCTTTAGTTGCCAACATCAGAGTGATTAATCGCCAGTTATCGCATTACTATTAATGCTTGTTGGGATTCAGAGTCGGGAACAAGTCTCCGTCAGGCGGATTGAGAGAGCGGTGATTGATGGAAGGAAGACGGACGTTGGGCGCGATCGATGCGGACAAGCCGTCGGCCGCGGACAGACCGGCAAACCCTGTTATGCCGATCGATTTCGTTCGCGGCGGGCCTATTCGATAGAATTCATAAATTAATTCCCGAGTTCTCCCTCGCCCCAACTAGCCACTAGTTTGCCGCTACGGTCCAGTACCACCGAGTGGAGCCTTCCACTAGGAGACCCATGGATCATTTGGAATCATGAAACATATGGTTCCTTGAACTATGTTTCATTACCCTACCTTAATGCGTACATTCGTACGAATAATTTCGTCGCTATTTAAAATATTGTGGGAATAAAGAAACGTATATGCCTTCACTCCGGAAGTCTCCTTATCAACAAATTATGGCTGTGTATTAATTGTAGACGTTTTGTTATTATAGATTATCTCTACAGCTATTTTGTTTATTTAACTGGTTAGGTAACCGGGGCATACAACCCCCTTTATCGGCCGTGGCCCAACTTGCCGGTGTATGTTGGGTAGGTCTACCTTTATACCTTCCACTAAACTACTAAGGATGATACCCCCCCCGCTCTCCGCCCAAAGCCGGGACCCGTTATTTCCTGTTCGGGGATTGTGGTTGGGCAGGGGGTGATCCGCAGAATTGGCATGGGTCGGTGTCCCAGCGCGGCGGGTTCCGGCAATTGGACGGCCGACCGAGCCCCCCTTTTCATTTGAAAAGTTCCGTTCGGAAAGAGCGTCGCTCCCATATTGGCCTGCCGATACATTTAAACTGGGTATGTGAGGATTCCCCCCCCCCTTATCGGATTTCGATCCCTGTTTTCATCCCACGCGCGTGACGGTGGCCGAAAACGAAATTCTGCCCTGGACCAAGTTTCCCTCGTCTAGCCGGCCGAAATAACCCGACCAACAACACCAGTTTTTTAGGGCTCCGACGTTTGTTCGAACGGGGCTTAACTTCATTTTAAAATTAGATGTCGCGGCT
The DNA here is from genome assembly GCA_019843655.1 of Lethocerus indicus. Lineage (NCBI taxonomy): Eukaryota > Metazoa > Arthropoda > Insecta > Hemiptera > Belostomatidae > Lethocerus > Lethocerus indicus. The sequence goes on along the minus strand of JACDQD010000005.1, from coordinate 17,556,880 downwards.
TATTCTCAACCGCACTCGTCCAGTTTGCGAATTGGTTCATCGGTTTAAGGCCCACTTCACAAAGACCAGAGTTAATCAAAATTATTGTATTGCTAAAACTTTATGTTATTTTAAGATACTGGTTAGGGTTTCCGCGAGCGCATAGAATATCATCACAGTTGTCGTCATTGTATTGTAATGAACCACTCTCCCGGACGCCGATTCTCTGTTGATGTCTGGTATTTTACTATTAGAAATACCAACAGTTTTAACTAGAGGCATTGTCCGATATGAATTAGATTTCAGTTTTTTCCTGAACAAAAATTTGAATTGATAAATGTTTCCTGTCGAAACGGTAATATAGCATATTTTGCACAAATTTAGTGAAAGAAAATTAACGGTTTTCGTGCTCACTGTTCTCTGTAAATTGGGTTGTGATTAAACTAGATTTCAGTAGAGCAACTGTAATCAGCTCCGGTTGGATTGGTGGTGGGGTGGGGCTGTGGGGAGTGTGAGGCTGGGTGGCGTAATAAAGTTATGATTACTTAAGCTGGAGTGTTTACTGAACCCGTGAGCATCGGGAAAGGATCACTGGACTAGAATAAACTGTTTTCGCATCAGGTGGACTCCCCGCAGTCGGGAAATGCGAAACTGGGCGACACCGTTATTGACGATCCATCTCCTTCTCGTGGCTCGCGTCCTACATTTTAACCGGCCAAATATTTCCTCCTTAGAGTGCCAATCTCAAGTAAATTACCATTGAATTATATAAAATGTCAAAAAAGTTTGTTTTCACTCTCATTTGTTATAGTCGTTCACCCTATTAATGAGATTTGGACGTTCAAATTTCGAATTTATTCGAAAAATTGAAAGTCAATCGACCTTCATGCGGTGTGTACTCATCATTTGAACTTGACCGAAACCGATTCTATAAATGACCAAATTTAAATTCATTACGAGCGGATCTCAGATATACTATATGCTATAGAATTTTGAACAGGTAAATAACAGGCCTATAATAACAAAACCAGACCTCTGGAAGTTTTTTCAGCCCTCCCAAACTTTATCTTTACCACGGTGTTTTATAAGATATTAAATTTCATATAAAATGAAGAGAGCTTGAACTTATGAGGGGTTAGATTTTAAGATCTTCATCGGAAATTAGGAACTTGCACACAATACGAAGGTACGCTCCAGTTTGTTCAGCTCAGTTAACAAGAACAGTGTATTTTCAGCCCTCGGTCTTTTATAAAAGAGCACCCTTGCTTAACGAGGTGGAAGGTAATTATTCCGTTCCGAACCCAATGAGAACAGCCTCTACCGTTTTATATTACATACCAGAGACATTTAAACTACTAACCATTTAAATTACTAATGTAAATGGTTTTTATAAAAATGAAGAACAGATTTTATATACCTCTTACTAATTTTTGTCACACAAAGTATATTCCTCCCAGGTTTTTTAACGTTTTAACTCGCGGCAGGTAGGAGGGGTTACTACAGTAATAATTCAATTAATAGAAACTAACGGAATTAATATAATACTTAAGATAATAACGAGTTAAATTCCTAGCTATAATTATAATAGTGTGCAAAAGCGGCCTTCATAAATGAGCCAACGTTTCCGCCACCGGTTTTTGACGTTTCGGAACTCTTACTATGGTTCCATCATCAGAGTTCCACTGAAGCAGACATCATCCAGGAAAGATTCAAAAAAGCTAGGAAGAAATAAACCTTTTCACTGGAACTCTCTCTCTAGTGTTGTCCAAAAACAAGAAGTATACGAACCCTCGGCACTTCAAAGAGTTCCCGGAACGTGGTTATTATTTGTGATACGCGGAATGTTGATAATTAATTGACGTTCTCGTAAACCTGTTTAGTAATTGATTTATCAGGTATTCCCAGCAACGATACTAACGCTCTGTATTATGCCAGTGTAAAATATCCCTTGTCATTGGCGAATATGGATTCGGTTAAATTTGAATGTTACTGGGGGGTCGGGAGAACAGGGGAAATCGGAGTGGGAGAATTTTCCGGGAACATTATGACTAATGAATAATAACAGTTATAAGGATAATATGCTTAAGAAAATACATAATTAAGAAAACGTAATTACGAAATACTTAATTCGGAAAAATAATTACAATATATTTAGTTAGGAAACTTATGTGATTCTTACATATAAATAAGAATTATTCAAGTCATTTCGACCAGCATTTCCGAGTGGCACCGGATTGAATGAAATATCGGGCAACGGAAATGAGGATGTAGGAATGATTTGTGCCGTTCATCGGGGTCTTTACGAGAGGGACGTGATGGCTGCAAACCGCGGCCATTTATTAAGCTGTATTTATATTAACCAACCTTCTTGTGCCGCAAACAAAGGAAATCAACTATTCGCGAACAGGTATTTGTAAACGGGCCGCTGAATAAATCGGTAGCGAATTCGAAAGAGAATTCCAACCCGCTATAACTCCTACAACCTACCTTATTTTATCGAAAGGCTGGGAAAACTGTCGGCGGATTTGAAAAAGCGCGACGTGTGTGCCCTTCCCCACCACCACAAAGGGCCCTCTCATTACTTCAGCTCCCCCGAATAACAAGAAAAGCGTTTTTAGTTTTTTTGCCTCTCCCCCCTCACCACTCTCTTTTACTTCAGAAAGTGTTCTTCTGGGGCGATTATTCTTTTCAAATTTTATTTTCCTAATTCGAAACAAACTTCCCTGTCGACAAAGGACAAACGGTTTTGAGTTTTTCCGTCGGACGGTGACTTCTTATTAGGGGGCGAGCGGCATCCAGACCGTATGACGAATGATTACATTGATTACAAAAAAGGGCCCCCCCCCCGGTATTAAGAGAGTATCACTCTATACGTATCTTGGGCGTGTCGTATTTCGCAACTTAAATAATAACTCTCCACCAGGAGATTACCCACGTGTGACTGTATATATAACCCTTCTTACGAGCTGGTATTTTAAGGAAAATAAAACTTCCAAAAACTAATAAAGATTGCGCCATGAGTATTAAGAATTTTACGATCCAGCCTTACAGCTAGATAAGATACAAATGTACTGTATTAGGTCCAACAATAGTTGGGCTTGACTTGGCCGTAAATATAATGTTTCGTTATGAAACGGAGAACGAATACTTAAACTGGAGTTTTCGTAATATATCAGTCGACGCAACAAAATTTTCCCCTTCTTATTAACACATTGCTAATGAATTAGGTTAAAATTTAACCTAATTCATTTTATGTTTTTTAACCATGAATTAGATATATTTATTGTCATATATACATAAATACATGCGCATTTCTCGTAGACGATCTATTGAAATTGGTCGTGAACGATTTCTATCTTGAATATCAGGTCTGTTTCATTTCTGGCCAAGTATCAAGAGTTAAAGTTTATAACAGAATACATTACATAACGTATAACGAATACGGCACTGAGATTTGAACACACGCATTCGGACCTTAATCGGGGCGGCAGGGAAACCGATATTCAGGGCAAAGTTTTATCTACAGAGCGCGTTTATCTACATAATGGAAGCGCTGCGAAGAGCAAACACACGGTTATCGGGGTGTACGCGTGGCGAGCAATAACGCCTGCTGTGACATCGGGCCATTTTAACGCGTTAGAATTAATATTCCAACCTATATTCCGGTTAAATCGGCCAGACATTGAACACCGAGCGGATCTGTATACATATTTAAGTAAATCATTTCCTACTCAATATATCATTGTCAAACATGTTTCGGATTGCAAAGAACAAATATGCCAGTCGTGTACCGGCAATAAGTGCTCTCTATCTTTCAATTAAAATAACAGCCAATCAAAAGCCGAACTGATCGGCACAACATTCAAATTATCGTGTTTACAGTTTACCCTCAAATTTGAGTAACTATATATATTTTATCATATAATAAAAATAATACCGAAACAAAGGATGTAAATTGTTTCATTGACACAGATAATGACATTTTCGTAGAGAATCTTATATTGTTTCATACTAAATGGGGGCATACATGCATATTAATCATTTGAAGACCTTATACTTAATCCGGGCTTTTGGGTTAGTTGTATGATTGATGGTTAAAGTTCCAGGGCCGGTGTGTTGGCTCTCCTCTACGTCCGTGTTTCGGACCGCTGTTAACAAAGTCCGAAAAGTATATATATATATATATATATATATATATATATATATATATATATAGCACACACACACACACACACGTTTCATCTCATGTTCTCATATAATTTCTCTCTATGGTTGCGTATAATGAAAAGTTTATGGGATAGTGCATGTAATTAAAACTGTTGTTTGGCGGCCCATATATACATTTTAGGAGTTATATTGGTTTTGCACCGACATATCCTTTGGCCTTTGAAATGTTATGCAAATGTTCACACGCTTGCTATGCCAAGGCGGGCTGACCTAAATTCAAAGCCCCGTTTGCGCGATAGCTCGGTCGGGAAATCCGGCCTTTTATTTAGTACAGACAACAAGTCGTGGTTACGCCAAAAAATATTGTATACTTCGTTTACAATAGCTCGTCCGACAATTTTTCAGTGAGTAATGTAGGTTTCCAAATGAAATTTCTAGGTAATATTATAATCGACGTTCAGAAATTTAATGCCCAATAAATCATAATCGATCGATCGGGCAATCCTAATATATCGGACCTTGCGCGATGTCTGAGATCTTTCCACTGTATATATTGAGTAAGGGCGGATCTGTAGTGAACTATAGACACTGAATTGAAACTGAAATCTCATTTATAAAGCTGTTCATAAGGGGGTTTTGGTATCGACAGGAGACAAGAAGATAGGGATCATTCGTACTGCTTGTGAACTTCTTTGATACAGTGAAAATATCAAAAGGCATTAATTCCTCACAGTTGAAATTGAACCAACATTAAATGTTAAAAGCTACTTCATAAATCTAGTCGATAAACACGGACAGGTAGAAATAAAATATCTGGTAGAGAGCACCAGGGATTACAGTTTTTCAATATTTTTTCTCTGTGCTCCAGTTCTCTTTATAGACAGAAACACTTTAAAAATATTAATATTTTTATTAAGCGTGGAATTTTTGTGCATTTATGGAGCAGCAAGCTAAGGCCCTGGGGTGAGCCACCGGTATCCCCTGCGAGTGATAATGAGTAGAGTACTAAGTGTACGTAGAAATACAAGGTTGCTTATCTGTAAAACATGCGCCGCGACGAACATTAGTTAAATACATTTCCCCATCACACTCAGGGGGGCGCTAGTTTCACAAAAATCGTTCGTTGAGTGCATTTGAACCAATAAACTAGCGCCCCCTGAGGGTGGTGCGGAAATGTACTTAATGTACTTACTTACTAGTTCTTTGGGTTCACATGCGCCAATTACCTAGATTACTAAAAATAAACTTTTTTCAATAAATTTTAGATCTACAGGAAAACTTTTATGATCGTAAATACACAATACCAGATAGGTTTCCTGTCATATATTTGGAAGTCCTGGAACCTAATAGTAGTGACCAGTTGTGTGATCAAATATATATATTTCACCGATAATCTAACAAAGACTTAAGTCAACTAACAAAATCCCTCCCAACCCAAATAAGACAGAAACCCAAAACCACAATAACGAGAGACATATACATACACACAAGTGACAGTGACCGTGCAGTGGGGATGCCCAAAAAACATCCTAAATGCCAAAAGTGACTAACACCGCTATTGAAGATGGCGAGCAGAAAACAGGTATTCCAAATGAGTCGTGACGGCTTCTCGCAGAATCATCTTCCACGAGATGAAACAAATTTAACGAGGCAGTTCACGCAGTAGTGTATTATTGTCCGAGAAGGAAAATTGAAAATATATCGAATGGTGTACGGGCTCGTTAAACCTCGGCGGGGACATCGTTAAATGTTCCCTTTTTGCGGGGACGGTTGGCGGCCGACCGATTGTCTTTGAGCCGGAGAGATCGTTATTCTCATAATTATTGCTTCGGGACGATTTTTCAAAAGGTGGTACGCGGTACCGCTCCCACCCCCTACCGACAAACCCTTTGAAGCGGGGCGGCCGACCGGATGGGCCCCGCTATTCCAGTTCTCGTGTCCAAAACTTCTCTACAACAAAAAACCTTCGACCGTTTCCTGCATTAAAAGAGAGGTAATTTCCCGAATTTCCGCCATTTCGCGTTTGCTCCTTTCTCCCGAAGCCCGCCGACACGGCGGACATCCGATTTTATCGTGGATGGGCTTTGTTCATTTTCGTGTTTCTGTACTTCCACTTTCCCTTTTTTCCTTTTCCCCGGCCGAAAGAAACCGAACCATTTTAATTGTACCAAGACCGTTAGGGAAACAAAGAACGGGACACAAGCGTCGAAAGACAAAAGTTCATTTAATTCGATTCGAACCAAAGTCCAAATACATTGCTTTCTAAAGCTTGAAAGTTGAAATATATTTAGCTTTTATACGATTTTTAGAAATACAAACAACTTATAGTAGGTAATTGCACCGGTGCGCATTACCGCAGCTTAATTTTATTCTAGTGATCAAACAATTTCAAGATTATGTCCTGAGATGTGTTTTTTAAACAAATCGCACGAATAATGCCAAAATGTTTTATCCTGCAAATTATTCATTATAATCATGAACCGGTACAGAAGTTTGGTCGTGCTCATACAAAGGTAAAATTCTCCTTATAGAACTCCCAGTATTAATTTCTGCTCGTTAATCATTTTCCCTTAGACGCGTTTTCAACATCAACTGGTAAACAAGGTAAACCGAAAACGACGGTAGGTTCTTTTCACAACAACGAGGGAATTTAATTATGGCAGCTATTATTATTCATTCCTGTGAATTCCGAAAATTAGAAGTCGGTTTGTGTTGAATTGAAAAATAGAATAAGACGTATTATTGTCTTAACGATGAAATTATAATTGAATGGGCGACATAATTAACGGTGCGAACCTTTGGCGGAATGTGATTAATGGTCAAGTTCCAAATAGATGACAGAATACGTCCACTTTGTATTTTATAGTGCATATACGTATATATAAGCAGGCAGGGTACTTTATTATTCGTTGCGAAATGTTAATTACATTGATTGCTGACTAAGTACACACTTATTACAGTGTGCCAAATGTAATCTTACGTCTATCCAAATTTAAAAATATTCATGTTCATAAAGTAGATTACATTTCAAATTTTCACTTTCATATCCCATCATTACCTACTTGTCATGCAATAGTATGAGGTCTGGAGCTATCGTTTATTGACTTTCGATTCCAAAACTGATTGATTTATACATTCAAATGCAGAATTCATTTGATAATCAGCTCAATCCAAGGCCAGGCGCGACGTCATCAGACCTAAATTTATTTAATTTCTCATTTATCGGCCCCCGATGGGATAATGCGCTGTGTTGTGAAAATAGCCATACTTATGGCGTCATTTCCATTCATCGGCCGGAATTAAATACTCCCAACGGCGATACGAATCTAGTTTTAATCACGAACGACATTGACTCTTTTCGACCACATTCCTGGATATAGATCTAGGACCGGAATCGGCTCTCGGTAATCGGTGTAATGCGCCGTAATTGCGATTGTGCGGGTCCGATAGGAGAATAGATATTTAAATGTAATTAGGTTTCGTGGTTTTTAGGGTCTAATTTTGTCAATATTGAATTAGTGGTAGTGCCGTCGTTTCGAGGTCACATAATATTGTCAAGCCGAATCATATACGAGTCTCATATTTTTTGATTGGTCTGAAACTAAATCTGTTTAAGTTTTTGTTGTTGTGAAGTCGGAATTTGATTTTGTATATATTGTGCGTTAACTGTACTTCGGCTACTGATTTATGTGCCATGAAATAAATCCTGTAGAAATGTTGTATCATACTATGTCTATTTTATCGGGCAAGTATTTCTTTTGGCTAGGCAATAGCACGGGGTACTTAGGACACCTCGAATCAACGAAAGCATTTTTGTAGTCGAACGATAGGTGGGTTATCTGTGAATTCGAGCCGGCCGGCGGAATTAAGTGTATTCTATCGAAGGTTTTTTTTATATAAAAGGCGGGGCTGGAACGGTACTAGTTGAGCAATAACGGAGGGTGCGGGGTGCACGCTCCAGACCAGCTTTTTTACTGCCTACGGAAGCATAAACTTTCATCCCGCACCATCCGCGCAAAGTGAGCCTAGAGAGGTGGTGCGTATGGCCGGCGGCAGTCCCGCGAATAAGTTTTTATCGGCGATGAAAGTTTTATGCGGCTTTGTCGACCCCCAACTCGCGCCCTTATTGTCCCACCGTGGCGACAAAACCAAGTCCTCAATTTAGTAAGATCTGCGGTATTTTTATTTTGGTTCTCTTCACCCTCTGGCTACGTATTAAAAATAATATTCCCAATTGAGAATTATAAAAACCAAATATGAATTTAAACATCCATTTAAGATACCTGTCTGAGGGTCGGCTACAATATTGCCGCCTTTTGTTTCCATCACCGCTGACGGAAAGCTACTGATGGTGGTGAACAACCGAAATCGGTCTTGTAAAAAATCAAACCTGTGAGCGAAGACAGAATATCACAATAATCATGGTAATAAATAATTACACTGTAATTAGGACCTTGAAACATCCTCTCAACACTTTTACTACAACGTTACTGCGTGTAAACGTGTTGAACATCGCGGAAAAATTGAAGATCAGAAATAGGCGCAACTTTTAACAGCCCGAAAGAAGTGAACGAATAAAAATTGGTATTTATTTATGCCAGCGAATGTCGAGCGACCGCCGTAAATTAATCCGGGGCATACAGTTATACGACAATGTATCCGATTTCCTAACACAAAAACAAGTTTGTTTTTATATCGTTTCTGCACGCGAACGGTGGTCTGTTCTGTAATTAGATCCAGTTTAAATCCTGGCGCGAGGACTAAAAATAATTTTGTCGCGCATTCGTTATTCGCATTTTTTTCTCGGCCATTGGTTATCCTAGGTTGAATCCCTTATAAGAGGCGGGTACGTTAATTTTGATAAAGGGAATGCATTGTCAGCATTTTTTACATTTAGTATTCTTTCAATTCTTTCGTCCGTTGTTAGTAGCGATGTGATTATTAATATCTGTTATTCAGGGTGCCCTAGAAGCTAATATTATTATTGATCTAATTTCCGTCCAGCGACGTCGGTGGAGAGATGTTCAAATCAATGCATCTTCGCCTCGGAGTGCTCCTCTCGAGTTCCCGTCCTCGGCACGATTAAACCGGAGCATTATTCATGGAAAGGCGGTGACTTGATTGAACGCTGTCTAGAAACCGATAAGCTCTCATGAACTTGCCAATATGTCCCTGGAACAACAATAACTGCCAAGGTCAAGGATAATTATACCGAGGAAGGGTAATTTTACTGCCGGACAAAATGAACACAGCCCAGACATTTCCTCGAACTTCTTAATCACTAAAGAGGCAGCAAAGCCAGAGAGCTTTGCAACAAGCTCAATGAAAAAACACCTTTTTTATATTTTACAATTGTAACACTTGCTTGAGAGATTTGACGACATTCGGTTGGATATAACGTTGGTTTTAGCGCCTTCCGTTTACGAATTATACGATCCTTCAATACATCAAGCGCCTTCTGCTTTCACGTTAGACTATCCCTCAATACACTGAACGTTTTCAACTCGTTTTATAACCATGTTTTTCCATCCGTAAAAATTCGGTTTTTGAATCGTATATTTCTGGCATTGTTTTATCGTCCAAAAGACGTTCCCTCTGTTTACGGACTTTGAATCTGGACGATGTTATCGCTTCGTGGGCTAAACTAAACACGAAGAAAGGCAGCGTCGATGGTAAATATCGCCTTTTCTCACAATTATTTGCGTTCGTTCAATTTTTCGCGTGCATTTAAACAGATTTATGAGGATTTTTACAGTACACCTTGCAGTCATTTGCTTACAGATAAACTGTTTTACATTTGATCTTATAATACCCAGTTTTTACTGTATGTAAGGATTATTTTCCCTAACAAGGTGCTAGGATTACAAGCTTGCATTAATTTTAATTCTTTGAACAACCTCTCTCGAAATAAGTCTCGCTTTTAGTCCGGGTTGATTTCTTCGATGTGTTCATCTAAAAGAGGTGTATATTTTATGTTTGGGTGTTATCTGGGCTGGGTGGGCTGGACAGTGGTGGGTGGGCCCGGGGAATCACTGCCCGAGTCATGCAAAACCCGTACGATTGATGATGAAGTCCCGGCGGTGTTGTTAATGAGCCTCTATTATGCCGCCAGTCCACGCTGAATATTAAATACATAAAGTCATCCATCCCCCGGGACTCTCCGAGGCCCTCCTGCCACAAGGTGCGGGCCACGCTATGTCGCGTGCTGCTTATTTATCCCGGATCCGACGACTAGTGCCGCTGGGGAATATGCATTATTGTCGTCCGGTTGTTACGCTATATTTGGTTCTGGGAAACAATGCTTTAATAACATCCAAGGTCGGGTCGATTGGTTTTCGGTTGATGATATTCCCTTGGGTTGTCGGTAAAGAGGCGGCAGTCGATAATGGAATATCCACTTTCCCGGACCACGTCCGGATTTGGTGTAAAACGTTTTCTTGAAGTCTGTTGAGTGTTTTCGGGTCGACTGAGTCGCTATCAGCCAAATTGAATTGGAATGTGTTTTAAGTTAGAGAGAGTGAAAGAGCGGCATACAAATAAAAGTTATAAAATGGGATATATTAGAGAATGGATCGAACAAAACAACGTACTTTTTCAATGTAGTGTTCTCCCTTCCAACGGACATTAAACCTCCATTAAAAGTCGAAGCGTAAAGCCGCGAGCTGGTTGACCTGGGTTAGGGCTGGGGGCCTTTGTAGCGATCGGTGCCTCCCGAATGTTAACCGGCCCTCGAAATCCGATTATAATTTCATTTATTCGGTACGCCGCTCCGGAGGGTCCGATTCCGGAATGTACGCTACGGAATTTCTGTCGATAAAAATCCTGCCCGTCGCCAGGGAGATTTCTGAAATCCGATTATACTACTATGTGCCGAGTGGAGTGGGGGCCTCCAGCTATGCCGGACCGGAGGAAGGCATAGTACCGCCCGAGGAAACGATTAATTACATTCTTAAATCAATGTTTTAATAATTGTGTAAGTTGCAATCTTGTAACGGACATATTCCGAAAATATTGCGCGACCAAATATCGAATCTGATTAAATAAAACTGACGGGTACAAAATAATGTTGATAGAATTGCAACTTATCATCTGAATTCAAATGAGTGTAGTTTACGAGCTCCTCTCGTGATAAATTAAAACTTGCAATTGAAGGAAAATTCTGCCTGCGACCTGCATTCAATTTCGGGTCGACGCTTTAACGCACAGGTAGGAGTGAAAACCCCTTTAGCACTTTCGTTTAACTTTCGGCCCTCGAACTAATTCGAGTTATCTTTCCCGTCACGCTGTTAGGTGCCTCGGAATAGTAGTTTAAAAGCGTTGTACAGATGAAATGGGTGTACTATAAATTTCTAATCGAATGAAATTTTTAACTGAGAAAACTTTGACCCGCCACCAGAGAATCTCCGTGTCTAATGGGTTTTCGTCGCCGCACCCTATCCGGTGAGTTGCTCAATTTCAGTCTAGAATATATACTGATTTTTACTTCGCGTAATTATAACAGTATTTTATAGAATATAATGCAGCTAATATATAATATAATACATAGGAATGGAAATTATTTCGATTTATTTAAATAGATATGTTTTCTACTCTTGTTTAATCTACAATACGAGGTTTCATTTTGAAAATATGATTACAAAGCCGTTATTTATTACAGTATATTTTGTCAGTCCTCTGCTTTCGCACACATACACGCTGCAAGTCTGAATTTTACATTACTACTTCATAGAACTCGGCGATATTGCAGTGTCAGACGGAGGCTATTATTTTTGCCAAATTTGTCTCATACTATAATATAACTGTTATTATGTCCTCGATAATCTCGTTTGGATAGATCCGTCTGAAATGTTAATGAACTCCGTTTTTTTGATTGACGTTTATAAACGAGCGACGGGGCCAAATGACCGGGTTCCTGATTCTATCAGGCGAGCTATTTATACCAATCTACGTCACGGCCATACAGTTTTTCATCAGTGTTAGACTCATGAAAGGTTTCTGGCGAAACGCCTTTCGGTCTCAGCCCGATTCGAATTTACTGCTAATTTACATCGGTTCGGTTATAAGGGCCTCAATATAATCCTGGAAACAATAGCGCATTTTATCTTAAGTGTCTGGCATACAGACTCGTAAAACATAAAGGTAAACGCCAATAAAGTTTATGTTGGAGCCTAATGCCTCGTTAAATGCTAAATGTGTTCAAGCACCCATCCCTCCCACCATTCGCCTTGGTCTATATCCCCTCGGAAGGGTTCGAATTCCCTTTAATTGTTCTACAATTAGTAATGGAAAACTGAACTCTTACAATGTAACTTTTTAACTTAAAACTTGCAGCTATTTCGTGATTTTATGCCACGATAAATTATATTAAATTAGAAATTCGTAAAATAATTTCATCGGGTAGCTGTTATTAAATTTAACTACCAAATTAGAATACGATTTTACTGCAAAACAGGGGACGGATTTTGGTAAAATAAATATTAATAATTGTTTTGCGTAAATTCAGCTTACATAATTATACTTTCAACGTTTCCACATAGCCACATCACCTCATGCACTTGCCATTATTAGAAGGATGAATTAGGCGCAGTGTATGCTTGTTATATTTCATTGTACACACTACGTTCAGAACGCTGTGTGATCATATCAGCCTCTCAACGCTGTTATTTATTTTTCACCGCAATCCATTTAGAGACTTGTCCATATATGTATTAATGTTATTAAAACTTTTTTTATGGAAGACGTTTTACATTTCAAGCCACTCGGAGAATTTAATTAATGAATGAGCAAACCCTGGAGCGAGACGTAATCTCTCCAGGTCAGGAATGATGGTGTAAAAGCCAGGAAGGGTTGGGAAGGGTGTTTCTATTCCCCAATTCAAATGTTCAAGTGATCTTCTCATACGTTATCATTTATTGTCAATTAGCTTCTAGACAAGCATATCGTTAGACCTGCATACGTTTAAGACAGTCCTAGATAAAAATAAATCAACCTTCTTCTCCCAGACGTGCGCTCGCGCAATGAAGAAATCAGGCACATATTTCCAGAAGAGAAATATTTTCATGACCGCAGAAATTCTGAAAGAAGACTATAAAAACCGGCCCTCTGTCCGGTGTTTCGTCGAAACAATTTATTATACGAACTGTGTTCATCTGTCTGAAAGGGTTTATTGTGCATTGCAACCCCTGCCGGTGCTTTCATCTTTACGGCGCGAGTCGCCATTCCTTTATATTATGCTGGACGGATTCATATCATCCTCGGCATATCCAGAAGGAAAACATCTTTGGGATTTTCGTTCTGCGTATTGCAGCCGGCATTATTCGCTGGCCGGTGACTAGTGCAGTCATTTCAATTCATCGAACCGCTCGCATGAAAGTCGGACTCGCGGTTCGGACTCATTTAGGGCGCGTTTAAAAATGTTTTGTACATAGGGTACGTATACAAAGTGGTGTAATGTCAGAAATTCTATCCACATGTCTTAACCCTTAACACTTTTAGAAGTTAAAAAATATTTCTCTATTCGGAGGCAGTAGTGCCGACCTAAGAGCCTAGGAGTAACGAATGATTTTCCTAACGGAGTTCATCCAGGACTATGTCTCTCTCAAGAAAGCTAAGGCTCTTCTGACCGATAGCCTTATAGTGCCTTTCGAGTAGCGTTAATTACTATAATTTCTTTTCCGAGGTAATAACCTCGGAGCCGGGCTTTTAAGAGGGGCCCTAATAAAGGGGCGGTGCCCACCCCCATTACCGGTGGAGGGGGGGGGGGTTTACAAACCCCGGGGAATATTGTTAACGCGGCGTGGGGGCTAATCGGCGGGGGCCGGCTTTAGGCCTGGCAGGCTCTCCGGCGGTGTCGGCATTAAACGCCGCCCCCGCTGCCCCCAACCACTAAGTGGACCACCGTCTCCAACCCCCAACTCTAGAGAACGGTCCACTTTTAGAAACAACGGAATTCATCATCCCCTCCACATTCACACGCACTATCACACACACAAGTAAAAATATAATTCCAATATCGCTTACTCTCCATACAAAACGTAGGTATGCAGGCTCTGTATATTGTAGAATAGGTCAATGAAGTTGAAATAATTTATATATACTCAGTGTCACCGAAGGACAAAAGGAACCTTTCTCAGGTAGAGAACAGTACCCGTACTCGGAAATTCACCTTCTCTGTCAATCGGTGAAAGGTGGCCCGTCAAAGAGGGTATTAACGGACCCCCCGGAATACCTGTGTTTTGCAATTTCCCTTGAAGTATTAGACCATACGTATTTCTCAATAGTGAATTACACCACATAAATGGATAAACAAGGAAATAAATGAGCAAACAGTTATAAACTACATCTCGTCAGATTACTCGACCTTTGTGCTCCGAAACCGATTTCGGTGTTTTTTATATTCATTATTCTGTTATGAACCCTTCTTCGAGACTTTCTTAACATATATATATATATATATATATATATATATATATATATATATATATCTTCAGTCGCGTTCCGCCAATAGATTAAGACAACCACTATGCCCGTGGAGGTACCCAAGCTGCATTTTAACTGACAGCAATGATAGAATTATGGCTAGTATAGACCGTTATATTACCTTGGTGTTCGAAATTGACAAGATAATATTTAATACTGAATTTAATTGGCATTAAAATAAATCTCTTTGTTTTAAATCACTGTCAAAACAATGAAAGAACACTGAAGAAAGCAGAGAGTGTATATGGCTGAGATTGCAATGTGACACTCAGACTGCCGGCGGAGAAAGAAAGCCGCTGTCTCAAGTTCCATTTATTCGATTAAATCCCCCTTTAGTTGGGTTTTCCTCATTTATTTAACTCCGCACAACGCTCGGATGTTTTTACTTATTTTGAATATTTTCGGATTCGTTATCGCAATCTTTGTTTTTCTTATTGGATGGTTTTTAATCAATTAGGACACTCTCGAATGTCTGTTAATATTTATTAATTTTAGTAAATTAATAAGGATCGAATGGTCTTCAAATTTATGTTTCTATTATCAAAAAGTCGATATTACATTATCGATAAAACAAATATCAATTATAGTTGGTCATCGTAACTGGTAATAAAGCTTTTTTAGCCACATGAAGCCTTTTGTCGTCAAATACCTAATGTATATTACCATGTATATTACCAACGGGTGGTTCCGTTGATAAAATTCTATCAAATTTCAATTATCATTGGTAAAAGCTTTTCTACTGTGCTCCCCTTATTTGAGTTTTAATTAATACTAATTTCATTTCCGAGTGTCTATATAAATAATAAAGTTTAATGTTTTGTTCTTCATCACGTTGAATAAATTATGTTTTAATTAGAAATGGCAAGTAAACATTAAAGCACAAGAATTAAACGAGAAAAATAATGTTACAATGGCTGTGTTACGTAAACCCCTGATTAAAAAATTGAATAACCTCGGGATAATATTGCAGATGAATTCCCTTACTACTAAATAGTAATGCGTTTTTCTCAAGTAATTACTAATTTCAGTCATCATGTTGAAACCTGTGGTCTGTGACAGAACCTCCTAATTCTACATTTTCTCATTGAGTCCCAGACGTAATACCTGGGGGACGCCGGAGTTTGAACTCCATTGGGGGTTAAGGAACAATTTGTGAACTATCATATTTCAAAATATACATGAATGATGGAAAATGGCGGAAACCTATCCCCAAGAGAAATGGAATGGCTCTCTGTACCGGTTACAGTGTTACTAAGGGTCCAGAACAAACCACCGAGACAGTCATCGTAGAATGCGAATTGAACAAAGCTACCGCAATATGATATTGTATTTCATTACTTTGAAATGACATTAGGCTAATTAAACATTGTCCTGTCATAAAGACAAAAACTAAAGTTGTGGAGAAAAAACCTAAAAAAATCTGAAAAATAATTTCTATATGGCTTAGCCTTTGGATAATGAAAGTCAAATTTGGAACTGGATAAAATAAAAAAAAAATGGGCATTAATAATGTTAAAACTTCTAAATTTAAACTGTTGAAACTTTTAATGAAGCTCAAGCTCATAACAGGCCACAATATATAATTGAGTTTAGCCGAACTTACTGAGTTTGTAATTTTTTCTTTCGATCCTTCATTCTCCTATGAGCGGATGGATTCTATGTTAGTCTGTTGCTTAATAAAACAACCAGGAAAGAAATAGCTTCTGTACCGTAATTAAATGAGAAAACGCATTACTAATAATAAGAATTTACACTGATACACCTACTCTAAGAGCCAGTCCAATTTTCACGTAAGGTATCAGGCATACAGGCGCGATTTAGACTATAAGTTAGTTATAAGTTAGTACGGAAGAACTGTCATCAAAGGTGTCTAACGTAAGAGGTGTCTAGCGGGCAATAGTGAGATGCTTTAGATGATGAGGTTACAACCTCGTAAGACGGTAAACAGTATTAGACTCAGTCATAGATAAGGTAACAAGTACTAGATGCGATGGGGAATTTTTTTCTAAATTACGAGTAAGCTATTTATCTCTCAATACCGGGGTGACTAAATCCGCCCCGGGGATGAGAAGGTATATCGGGACACAAGATAGCTTTCAGGAAGGTTTCGAAAAAGGGAATGCTAATGGCCGGCCCAGGACCTGAGCGGAGATCGAGTTTCTGTTGTCTGAGCTCTCTCTCTCTCTCGCTCTCACCCCCTCCCCCTCCCTCTCAACCCTCACCCTCCCACATCACTCTTCTCGCCCGGAAAAGCGGCTCCCGTTTCAACCTAATAGCGGGGGGCCGCGACAGCCCCCCACAGTCGAACATCAATTGAAGGGGGCCGCGTAAACACGTCCGCTTGTCTAGCCGACACCAGAATTTCCCGCAGAAAATTTTCTACCTCCAATTTTCTAACGGTTCTCGTGTTCTTACCGGCCGGTCAAATATTTTCAACGTTGCCTTTATTTGTCCCCGTCAATTCCTGACCATAATGCCCTGGACAATCGAATTATTATATTCTGATTCCCTACACTTTTCCTTTCACTTCCATTCACAACAAACGATTCGCCGACATACATTTGTACATTGATTGATACACCCTTCTTTTCTTTAGAGCTGTTAAAATAGAGTGATAGAACACAACCTGGAATTCGGTACGATATCTCGAAACATCTATGCTACATCGGTAAATTACTAAATCCCAGTGTTAATGTTAGTAATATACTGGAGGCGTTGATATATTGTCCCGCGGTTGTATATTAACCTGTAATTACGCTGGTTCGAACTTGCGGTCAATTACAATGGAATTTATACGGAATCTATAGTTCACCCGGTAATCGGATTTATGATTGTTCCCGCCCGACACGCAATCGATCCTGAGTGTTCTAACAATTTCAGAGAATAACTAAGTTCAGTCACTAAGATAATCACTAAAATTCAGTTCTCAATGATGAGCTGTCATCGAATACATTCTGTCCGGTTGGCCGTATTTGTTCCAAAGGAAGTTCTCGGTCCAATTATTCACAAATATGAGAACTACAAAATTTATCTATTACAAATGTGACTGCTCTTTCGCAAAGCTTAAAATCGAAATGTTAATTACATTTTAAATAAATAAATATAAATATATGTATATACTATAAGTAATCAATATATATTTAGATTATGTCTGGTTTACGAAGAAGAACAACTGTAAAAACGTAATAGGACAAATTTTTATTTTGCATACTATTGTACAACGTGGCCTTTCGTCGATTACACGGTGTTCGGTTGTCATGGGAACGACAACCGCAACTCGATTTAACTCTTCCCACCGCAGCTCCAAAATCCCTTGAGCGTGTTTTGTCCTGCGAAATTACATTTACTCGTGGTGTTAACGTCTCCGAAGAGCGTTCTCGAAAGTCGGACGTTTATTTCCAATATAATACGACAGCCTAAACGTTCAGTAAATGCAAATTCAGAATCTATAACACGCGCGGTCAAACCTCTTTGGGTTACACTAAAAAGTCGGAAAGGGAAAGGATCGAAGGCGTTAAACGTGAAGTCACACTTTTCCCACTTTACAATGGTCCTTTCCTCTTTGCATTTTATATAGGGTCCGGGTCATTTTGACTCTGTGCTAAAGCGCACCTTGAATCCCAATATGGAGAGCGGAGTGAATTGAGAGCTAAATATTTTAGAAAAGGGGATTTGAAGTGGCAGTTATCCCAGTTATATATTATTGTTACGCCGCGGTGGATTCTAAGCCGTGTCCTAGATTGTTTCCATTCTGGTTTCCGAATGTTTTCTTGTTGCAAATATCAATCTTACGGTTGTCTGCAGTGAGATCCGTTAGTAACAGTGTGCCGACGTACGAACGAATCTGTCAACTGAGATTGAAGCAAACTGAAATCACTGTTTTACGTTCTGGAAAATTCGAAAACCGTAACAGTACCTCAGTAGGTTTTCGGAAATTTTTGGGCAATTCCTTGTGCGTGGGCAATTTCTTGTAACATCACCTAGTGAATCCTCGATCGTCCATAGATTTCTTCAATACGAAATACACAAAATTACTTAAAACAAGAATTTATCTTTGCTCCTCTACTTTTATACCTCCAAAGTGAAATGAAAGTGACTTAGGCCAAAAGTTATAAATTAAAACCTACGTAATTTTAACACCGGCACATGGGATTGGCCATCAAAATCACTGATTTATAGATTTTCACTCCAAAAAAATTAAACCAATATTTCATGAGCGACTTTGACCATGTTGCGATTCTATATCGAATTTAATACGGTTTCGAGGTGAAACACCGTTATAAAAATTTCAAATTCAATTTACAGACTCCGCTATACGGTCTCGTTTCAAACATTTAACGCAATCATACCTCCGCTCCCACTCACATGATACCGGGAAATTAACCATTTGAGGAGTGGCGACTTTATTTTCCTACTCTATATTGAATGCAAGTTTTGAGCCCAACTACTCAAAATTCTATATCTGTCTGTAAATTTGAAATTGACTAATCTGAGCGGTTCACAGGAGGCGAAACTGACTGATGTTTTCCATAGTTAAAAAGAAAAATATCAGTTTAATTGAGGTATATTAAACTAACCTGAGGGTCAGTTCCCTCCGCTGCGAAAGGTAAATGCGGCTATTAAAATCAGTAAAGTGTATAACACGCGCATAATTTATAGTTTTATTTGCGCCATTAGAGGAGTTGGTATATGAGCGGACCTGGTGGGGAGGTGGTCCCGGCCAAATAAACTCAACTCCTGCGCTCCCATAAAAACAACTTTTATGCCTCCGCTATGCTACGTTCTGGCTTGGTTCGTTCAGTTACTAACTGTCCGTTAGCTTGCCTCACTTAATTTACGACGACAGCGATTGCCAATTTGGGTTTGGCCGTACAATTGTAGGGGTTGATGGTGCCCACTTTTAATGACCGGGTTTTTCATCTACCCTCCCATATTGGCTCCCGTCGGCTATACCGACAGCCGGGGGAACTTCCATATTGTGTCCGCACGCCCGGATGAAAAATTCGTTTTTAACTTGCGCCGCTTAAATCGTTTTAGACGATATTAAGGCCGACTTGTCCCGAAACTGGGTTAAACCTCTGATTGCTTTTCGCTGATGTAACATTTTGTTCTTTTTAGGCTTATTGTTTTCCATCCATGATTTTCTCGCCCATATACGTTAATCGAGACTAGTCTTAAGTTTTTTTTTCACTCCTATGTTATTCTGTTTTTATATTCGTAAGGTCGACTTTCAAAGCATTTCTTCAGTTTATGTTACGATATTCCAATTTTGTCGATAGTCCGAAAAACAAATTACTTATACTTTCTTTATTTATCTTTTAACTTAAAAGTTAAAAGCCCCGAACAGCCTTTTAATTTTAATACTTACTGTAAAATGAAATTATATATGTGCAGTTATGTGCATAATTGTGGATTTAAAAAAAAATTGCATTTAATCAGCTTCTATTGCTCAAAGGGTATACAAATATAATACTATATATTGTCTACCTACAGAGTCCTCAAACTTGTTTCTCATTGGCACACATGAGATTGGTCGCACCTTCTCGGAACTGCACTGGGTAAACACCCTCACCTTTATCGGCCAATAGGGCGTAAGACCTCGGCACCGGAGTGGGGAAAATCCTTTCAGCGGGGCTTTTAAGGGCTCGAAACTCCTTCTCATTCTCAAAAGTATCGAGACCATTTACAATGCTAATAGAAATTTGGTGGAGCAGCAAAAAAAGCTTTTTATGTTTACTTGGAATACGCTTGATATTTTAATATAAATCGAATACGTTTCTTTGCTGTCGGAAACGCAAACAGTCCAGAAGAACAGTAAGGACGACTCTCTTATACAAAGGTCTTTGGAGCGGTTGCGGACTTAATGCCTCCGCATTTAGTAATTTGTCCAGGTTAGTTGGTGTGGCGTTTTGGCGGAGTTGAGAGAGGAAGGCGTATGTTATAAGGAGAGTCTGAGTGCCGGGAAGATAGGGAAGGGGTTATAAATCAAATGGCGAGTATCGATAAGGAGGAGGATCTTCAGTTCAGGCTATCCGGTCCCGTGCACTACTCATTTACTACCTCACCCTCTTATCTCCACCTCACCAACTATCCAATTCTGCCTAGACCGCCTCGTGCACACCCTGGCTCTATAAATCATATGTATAAATTACTGGAGCAGTGTACTTGTATAAGATATTTTTTAATTTTAGTGTGAAATTTGTCATTACCTGTTTTCTTCATCGTTATCGGCTTCTAACTGTATTCCATCAGTAATGTAGTGGGACACTTACGTATGTAGGAGACAGACGATACCTCAAATTTCCACCACACTGGTACTGTCTTATAAATCTATTGGACGCTTAAAATTGTTGGTTTCAAAAGGCGTAGAAAATTTATTTACTGGTAGTAAAAGTACCTCACTATACACTGATGGAATCCTCTGCTTACACTCGTTTATTTCGTGCTATGTTAGGCCTGTTTGCCATCATGATGCAATGCAGTTGAAGTGGAGACCGGATGCTTCATCGATAGCCGACATGCGGAAGTGCCCGATTTGTCTGTCGAAGGAAATTGAAGATGCCTAGGAGCTGTAAATGATATAGGATTGGACCGAAATAAGCGAGTGTGGAGACGGATGTCCACAACATCGATCGTACTCGGTACTTATCATTATATAGTAACGCTTGGTTTCGCACATGACCTCCTACTTAGATTACCCATGAATTGGACGGCCCGTTGTACAGGGAAACCAGTTGGGGCTCATGGGCGGTTGGTAAGTTTAATAAGGGTTGTCCCAATTTGATCGGTCGGCTGTGTGACAGCCTGGGCGGGCTCTCAGCGGCGGTAATTACAATCCAAGGGAGACCCCCTTTAAACTGCACACTCCGCCGCCGCCTCCGCTTTTCATCCCGCTTCCAGCTCCCACCGACGACGCAGTCCCGCTGCGAATTAAGAAGGGATGAAAATCTAATCCGCCCAGATTGAGCTTTAATCGAATAGCGCCCCCCCTCATCCCGCCGGCTCGTTTTTCTTAGATTGCCTTCCAAAAATTACATTGCCCCAACGGCAGATAAGCCTGTCAATTAGCAATTAGTTAGAAGAAGCCTATATGTATCAGCATCCGGTTGGTGCTGCAGAGCTGAATCAAATAGAATTACTATACACGAACCTTAAAGTATTTGTTGGTTGGTCCTACACAGTGTGCCAGTAAGATATTTATGGGAAGTGGCTTTGGCAGGAGACTAATCGTTTTACTAACGGAGTGCGTGGAAATAACATTGATATAAACGAGTCATGCGATTTTCTGTTTCTTCCTGTAATGCTCGTCATTTGTGATGAAGGCAGGCATTCCCTAGACTTACTTTTATTCTTATCTTTTATAATCTGCGCTGGTTTACTTGTTTCAAATTTTGGCCTTCGTAGTTAGGAATAGTAAATATCACCACTATACATAAGCTACTACTCGAAACGCGGCCAGGTATTATAAATCACCCCCTAATCTTACCTACGCACGCCCCTCCCCTTTCCAACCTTTCACAACTTGCGGATATTAATGTTCCCACTGTAACCATTAACGACCTGCATCCATCAAAATGAGCTGGAGTAAGCGATTTAGTGCCACCAAAGAATTTCGATGGGCTAATAAAGCAGGCGTAATGCCACCTTATAGGGCGTCATGATAAATACTATAATACATAATTTTTAACTAATTGTTGTCGGGACATTGTGTAGGTTTCAATACTGGTTGGCATCGCACTATTATAAAACTAACAAAATGGCCTATAAATAGCGCAATAGTTTAATTTATTTAATACAAATACCGATAAATTGCCTAGAATTATCTGTATTTTTATTTGGTTCATCAGAGTTTATTATGCATCTCATTTTTAAATGAGTTTTATCGTAAATTTTCCCCGAGATTTAATTATACCAAGTTGCGCGTTTTTGCCTACAGGGAGATACCGGATTTAGTTCGTTGGCTGAGGTCATTTATTTCACACCCTATCCTACTTAATGTAACACTTTCTTTATGGGCCAAACAGTAATTCCTTTGTCAGCGTTAATTACATTCTATTTTCCAGCGCGTTCATCCAAATACAAAGGCAAGTATATACGGCCAAAATTAATCCACACCGGCTACTTGAGAGGCTCCGGGCAAACGTACGGGAAAATTGTCAAGTACAACGGACTGATAGCAGTGTTCCTGTTATAGAAATTAACTTAGCAAATTAGAAACAATTTCCTTGTACTAAATGTCCAATATGGTATTCCAAAATTGTTTCAAGCTTTTTTTTCACTGTTGTACGAAACCTTTAAGTGGCAGTAGAAATGAATCTGCCGTAAGGTGGAGTAAGTTTAACCTTTTTGTTAGAATCCTTGTCTTCATTTTCTCACCTCTCACGAGGTGTGAGTGAGAAGGTCTCATCGAGGTTTTATCGCAGTTGTTAAGAAAATGCTGCACACCGCAGATAGGAGAAGGGCTCGGGACAGGTTCTAGTAGCAAACCTAATTAAAGTGCAATCAATTGTCTGCTGTGGGAACAGCATGTTTGGCCTGACAGAAGAAGAATTAGGTGTCGATTTGGAGGCGGATTCTTGATCGGTCCAATAATTGACTCTGGAGATTCGGACGTTTTGGAATTGTTTCTTTTCAAATCCCGCCGTCTACTATAAAGACCGCAGCGTTACTGCCCGTAGTTCCCTTTACAGATTCCTCGAGTTCGGTTGGACTAAGTAGATTTTTTTCTTTCCGAGCCACAGTTTTATCATTTTTTTCTACCCTTTCTCCTTCACAAAGAGAGGAGTCGGGGCGTGGGTCGGTGGAGGGAGGATGAGGGCAGGGGGATCAAGAGGTGCTCCTAACGTCCATTGTTCACCGCGGCCCTCTTCGCCGGAGCACGCTAAAAAACAAACTCTTTCCCGGCTAATATCAAACCCTCCTTTGTTGAGCGATTCCAATAATATTTCGGTTCTTTAATATCGCCCGCCTGATTTTCGGTCGATCTCACTTTTATTTCAGGCACTAAGCTAATTTCAATTGGTTGAGCTGAACTTATATCAAATGATCAAATATAAGGACGAAGAAACTAAGACATTTCGATTCATAATATAATATATAATAATATTTAATATAATGATATTTTTAAATAATCTCACTCGTGTAATTTTCTGTCTCTCAAATACCATCGACGTACTCCCACTCGGGAAAATTCAAGAAATTTCGATAGTAGTATTTGTACAGACATAATTACTCGGTCATAATATCAGTGGACGTAGTCCCTCAGCGGGCGTTATTCGGGCTTGCAAAATCTGGACGAATTGAATAGCGCTGTGGGGCGCAGCAGTATCTAAGGTAAGAGAGAGGGAGCGGTGATAAAGGGGGTAGGAGGCGCGTTAGCTGGTGGGGTGGGCCCGTCCCCGGGTCCCTAACGGAATTAGGGTTGGCGGCGGCCGCCCCCTCCTCCCAAACCCCATTCGCCTCAGACACCGCGTCTCAATCTCCTTACCCCACGCCCCGTTACACCGAGCACTGTCACGTGGAGGGCTGCTCCCCCCTGCACCACTCCATTTGGTTCACCGACCGTTCAAATCCGCCTTGAATTTTACTTCTACTAATCACAAATTGGATAGGTCGTAACGTTTTGATATATTCACCAGGAAACAAAGACATCTAAGATAAATTTTTAATTATTGTCCTCAATGTAGAAGAATTCGATATAAACAATTCGCTAATTAAACAATAGGTTCTTTAACAATTGCCCGATTCGGTAGCGGACACATAATGATGGTCTAGGTCCTGTCCGTGAACTCTTGTCCAACCATTCTACAATTTGTAAACTTCCGTCTGCGCTATCGGAAAAAACAATTATATTTCACTGTCTGGCTTGCCTTGAAATATCCCTCTTTTTGTACCCTGTCATATACAATGCACATTTAAAAGTCCTATGTCCTCTGCCTCTCGCGTTCCTCCGCTCTGAAAAAAGAACTAGTCTTTTGACTCGAACTAATGTATTACTTTTTCTCCCGAATAGAGTCGGGGGGGTGGGGCGACGTCGGTTCAAGGGTTCGCGTTGATATCATATGTAAAACGTCCTCTTTCCGAGGTACCTCTCTCTCGGTATTGTGTTCCTAGCGGCGGAAATAAGATGGTACCGTTATAGTTATAAATATGTATGTACAATTTTATATATTATATTCAAACGCGCAAAGAAAAGAACGTCTGGAAAAAACATCTCAATACCCAGAATTATTCGAGTTGGTCCCAGAGGGATTTGGGTGGGTTATCAGCCAGCCTATGTCCCAGCCCAGATGGGTAGAAATGTTCCCCTCTCAATCTCGGACATCGGATGTCTTATTTCTTGACCTGTCCCCCCATACATTTCCCTCACATATTTCTGTGAGCCCTTACTGGATTTTTCTCTCTTCCCTTTTCCTCTTTTTCCCGTTTTATTGAACTGTTATCAATAATAATAACCGTTTGTTCCATAATCATAAAAAATACATTATATATTCACGCCACAAACAGAAGAAAACTGAGAATCAACAAATAAGGAAAACTGTGAAAACAATTTTGGTGGCTGGAAGTAATAGTTGGGGGTTTTATGTTGTAAATAAAGATGCAGGTGTCATCGGTAAATGAGGCGGGGACTGTGGGAGGATGTTTAGCAATATCTGCAGCATATACGGTATATATGAATGGACCTATGACTTTATTTTGAGGAACAGACGCTTCAACTGGACATTAACTGTTTAGTCAGTCCGTTCGCATTCCAAAGGAGGATAAGGAGGGATTCGCTCGTATTATTCATTAGTGAACTAGGTTGTGAATATAGAAATCTAACGATCTGAAAAAACTGTGAATCTATGAGCACACGGCACGATGTACGAGTACACCCACATGGAGCACTGGCGGCCTTATTCTAGTACTGATAAAAATGAAGAATATATTTAACGTTGAACTCCATAAATGATTCAGCCCACTACTGTCGGAGAGTATGTTTCGCCGAGTACAATAAATTCATCATAGTACACGCTATAGTAAATCGGCATTTATTTTGCCCCACAAATCGTTTTATACACATTAATACTAGCTGTCAGATGCCAATGCAATCGACGTTTTGCCGGCAGACAAACAGGTCTTTTCGGTGTCATCACAGTATATGACCGAGGTAATAATAATACACTGCCGCAGTTCTGAAGTTTTCACGAAAGCAGTATTTTACTGTAAAAAGGACGATACATTCATAATTCATGGAAGGGGGGGGGGTTCTCAACCAAAAAAATGTATAAATTTACTGGCCCCGTTTTCCTAAAGTATAAGATGTGGTGTAATATAGTACTAGTGAAATTGTACCCGCTTCATATGCTCTTTTCCTTGCTCCATACTTGAATTTCTTATGGCATGCATGAGTCACGTTCTGTGTATTTATCATATGAATTCCACGACATCTAAAAAAGGCATCATAACTTTAATTTAATACATTTTTGTATACTACCCATTGTTAATATATTGGTTTATATATTATTTTTTTCGCGATATTAATTAATATTGTTTGACTATTAAGATGTGTTCAATCCGGATTTATTGATCATGGGCGAAGCGAACACTCATGATGACGAAATGGCTTGATAAGACGTAGATCATACATTTTAAACATCCTAATGTCTAAAATGATTAGTTTAAAGTGCTTGCTTGCATGAGCGCGGAATGGGGTATTAATTCGAAGATAAAAGTCTACTTGTCGGATTGACCAGCCCTATACATTGCGCGTTTGACCTTGTTCTAAAATGTCGAGGCAGGCGATTTAGCGGCTCGGGAAATTAATTTCCCCTTATTCCCCGCAATTACAATGCGATCGGGTCTTTATTTCTGTTATTTTAACGAATTCTAATTAATACTTCGGTTGCCGGTAGAACTCCCCGAGATTAAAATCTTAATCTCAGGTAAACAATCTTCATAGAACGTCCCGACTATTCGGTTAATTGGCAGGACATAAGTGAACTCGATCACGGCATGGCGTGATCAGTGGCAGTGGTTGCTCGGGGCCTTTATTGCACGGTCGGTATAATAATAAAAACTCATTTGAAATTAGACCTCCCCTCCTTCAACCAACGTTTTAGTTAATGCGACATTAACGTTAAGGGGTGTAAAAGGCTAGTGCTCCGATGGTGATTGCTTTGGGTTATTTGAGTCAATCATTTAGAAAGGACCCTCCGATTTGACATTTACAGCATGAAGTAAACGGAATTTGTACTTGGCCACCGATGGCTATTATTGTACCGAATACGAAATGGGTCTATTAATTGAGAATGAAAATGTCAAAATGACTCTACCGTCTTAAGTCGACGAGAACCGATTTATTTCGAACCGCCCCTACTCCAAGGACTGTATCACAGTCGCTAAAATTTATCCTATTGATTTCAAACTGACCGTATACAAAACCGACTAGGAAATTTGTCCCTTGGCCATAAATCATTGGACAAGTGGACTGGAGTAATTTTAATGGAACATTCGCCTAAAATGTTTGAATTTATTTTTCTGAAACATTTCGTTGAATCTACCAAACCGCATTTAGGTCTTCTATCGGACGCTATTGGTCGCTATTTCATTGACCACCAAATTGCGGTACTTGGTTATCCCTCTACCCGCACAGCTTTATTCATAGTTATTAACGCTTTAGTTTCTCCTCGTAAGGTGAGTAACAATCATCACTTCATGAAATATTCTTGGATTATGCGCGTCTCTTTATTACGGTACGCCATTAATTCCCGGAGTATTTCCTGTGGGGGCAGAATTTCTACGAGGGGAGGAGTTGCGGTTGGAAACATCTGGTAGCTAAATAGATGATAACACCACTCTGATTAATGATTCTCTTGCCTATTCACTCAGTTTAATTCATTTTCAACCCAATTGCGTTCTCATAAAATTGGAAACGGTTTCTATTCCTGTTGAATAATAGAAGGTGGAAATCCACGAAGGTGTTCGTTCAAAGCCCGAGGAGGCATCGGGTCGGGTTGATATTGATCGAATTAATGTTTCTGGATTCGGAAATGTTGAATGCTTCTAATTGAACAATGAGCGGTATTTCAATAATTTTTAGTGCTTGTCATCGGCAAATTACACAGAAAGTATAGGTTACTTAGAAGTGTATTTAGATACTTATTTTCTTTCGAACAATGTCCATTCGATGACTAGTAACCGGTCAGACTACATGTTAATAACCCATCTTGTTGTAAATATGAAGATTAGAATGAATAAACGAATCGACAGCATGGAAGATTATATTTTAATTTGCACAAGGGCAAGCCAGTATTCATATTCGAACTTGAAATTAGAAAGCGAAATATTCGACTAGTCTTTGTCAATTTCCTCATCGCGAGTTATAACAAAGATTCGCAATCTCTGGGCGAAATACTCGCCTGTAGTTCTTGGTGTGGATCTTGGCGAGCATATTAGTGGTTGTTTTGTAGGCGCGATTGTATATGCGGTTGAAACTGAAGGCGTGGGGGGGTGGAGAGAGTGGAAGAGGGATTAGCCCGGGGAGTGAGGGGTCCTGTGGAACACGTTGTCTCGGTGACTAACTTTGATGGCGGGTCCTAATTTGATTGGCACAACTCACCGTCTTCAGTCTCCGACCTATAGCCAAGCAAAGTTCCCGTCTTAAATCATAAACGTGGGTTTGGGTCCGTGCGTGACTATCGGTTGTATTCCCTGGCTAGAGTAAATTCCCTACGGCCGATCTTGGCCTCAACATTGGCCTCACAACCTCCTGAAAAATGATTCCAGCGATTTGAACCGGTTAGGGATATTCTCTGACCACTCGTCGGCTGCATACTAGATGTTTGGTCGGCATAATACCTTGTCAGTTGCCAGCCTGTTGTCTATTACGAGAAAATAATGTTTCCACCTTTATATGTCAGCTGTCTACTATATGAAAATGCTACCTTCGTACAACACGTTGGACAGGATACCTAGAATAAATTTTAACTAGATTTAATTTAAATCTAGTCGATTTATTTTGTAAAGGAAATATTTGAAGCCCACATAAAAAATTTTACTTGGGCATTTAATCCGAGGAATAATGTAGTAATGGATTGCAAATACCAAGGCAGGTTAATCAATTGCAGCTGATACTATCTAATCATCAAAACAATCCATTTAGAAAATTTGTGAGTTTTATTATGAGTTATTATATTTGTTAGAGAATTTATTTCCTCAAACGTAATCCACCACATACAACTTCGTTATAATTTATGAATGTAATCGATAATATAATAAAATATTTCATGTAACACAAGAGCGTAACACTCTTGTCTGTTATGATGGGCCGAGCCTTACTAAACGATAAATTTTGCAATTTTACCTTTAATCACGTTCCCCGGCTTATAGTTTCAAGCTTAGGTTTTTTAAGAGATTAACTGTCCGGCGAGAGCCCCCGTCCGTCTAATGAATATAGAGCCGCCTTAATTATATTTCCCTCTGGTAATTTTAATCTTTCAGAACAGGAAGTAATAATAAATATTTGCGAAGATAGACAGTCAAAATACGCATACTATGTAACTTACAAGATGAGTTTAAACTATTATGCATTTTGTCATACACAAAAATAAATGGTTAAATAATAATTGGAGGTCGGTTTATAGAAGTTGAAAGCAGGGTAAAATAATTGTTAGTGGTATGTAATAGATCAAGCAAGGTTAGGTCCTGTTCTATATTATTCAAATTCGATATTATGATTCAATATTAATACTTGTGGGTACCGGACACCTATCGCCAGTCACTTCGAAATTCCTCTTCACTTAATCCTTTTCCTGGAACCAACTCTCATTATATATGTATGTCGCCGCTGTTACTTGGGACCGGCGGCTTTGGAAGTGTACTTGAGATAGGAAACAGTTGTTCAGGAACAAACTACCGAATTGATTTCTAGAGCGTATACTCGAATTTATGATTAGATTAGGCCGAATACTATTAGGTTTCCTAATGATCACTGTACTGTGTTCTCCTTACTATTACTATTGGTTCATATAATTAATAATTTTTACTGATCGTCTCGTCTCAATATTAGTTAAGAATACTTCATTGCCATTATTATATTGTACCATTGCTGTAGTCGGTGAAAAATTTCTCTGTAAACGGATGTTATATTTTAATAAACTATATGATTGTAAAAAGCTTATTTTTAGTAATCTAATTAATCGGTGCAAGTGCCCCCAACGAACTTTAGTTAGGTACATTTCCGCAAACACACGAAGCCTACGGTATTCCAACCCCTCGCAGACCACAAAACAAGTATTCTAAACGTAGTTATTATTTATTTAAATGAAAAAATAAATAATAAAAAGAAATGTTAACTAAACTCGAGTGACTTTCAAATAACACCAAGACACTCTAATAACAATAATTAGAATTGGTATTATTTCTTTTAAAGATGTACAAAGTATATTAAGCAAAGTATGAGCACTTCGCCAATTGATCTGATACTGTTATTACTTAAATAACGGCGGGGGGATACGGGATGGTGTTTATTAGTGGGGTGGGAGTGAAGGTGTGAAGGGAGGCCGGTATAAAGCTGCAGTATAATAGAGAGGAGCGACGTAGTCGTACTCCCGGAGGGATACCGGAATGAATTCCTCGGAGGGTCCTTGCTTTCTCCAGTTGTCCGATATTGGCGGACACCTTAGAACGTGCCATGCCTCCGGTTATTTGGGCCGATCACTTGCACTCGAAGAGGCCTACCTTCCAATAGAGATATATAGGACGTGCAATAACATCCGAAGCGGAGGGTCATCCGTTTCAACGTTGCTATAATAGTACTAAATCTACTAATTATTTGTACAATTGACGGTACACGGAATATATGAGGAGACAGGCACAGTGTAAATTTGAAACAGAAACAAAGCCCCAAAAAAATCACCAAAAGCCGATTAGCTATATATCTTTCCTTAACCCCTAGAGCGGGTTAAGGAAAGATTTCTATTGATTCCGAGGTTGGCTTTTCCATAATAGCGAGCAAGGGTGGTCTGGATAGTGTTGGAAGGAAGAGTCTTGGGGCCGGCACTCTGCGACCAATATAAAGTTGAGACCCCACGCCCGTGTACTTTTTTCGATCGAAAGAATTAAATTTGCCCTAATATCAAATAGGATGTTTTGGAAAGGGCTAGGGGGACGCGCTTTTATCGCCCGGGAGTAAACAGCCAAACGAGATTCGAACTTCTCTTTGAAGTTAACCGAACCTTTTCGAGATTGCGGCGGCGAGCCCGCCTCGCCTTCAAATTCAACAGAATAAAAAGGCCGGAAGAGTACTTTGAGGTTGACTTAATGAAAAGCGGACTCTTGGTCGGCGGCGCTCGGTGTAACAAGCTCATTCTAATAAAGTTATTCGACTTAAAACTCCGCGAAGCCTTCTTCTTCTTCTTCTTCTTCTTAGTTCGGTCCCATTAACTACCCGCTACTCCCTGGGTAAAATGTTCTCAAAGTGTCCATTATAAATATGCGCCCGAGCGAATAGAGAAAAAAATAAAACTCAGGTGTCCATAAAGTTCTAATGTCCCGAGTTTAGCGCAATATGGCACGCTTCCTTAAGCCTTTCGTATTAACTTTGAGACTCCCCTTTGTTTTCTTATGCATGAAATGAAGATACTTGGAAGTATTGATCCTTTGTATCAGATAATAAAGTTACATCGAAGAAAATAAAAAAAACCTTTTCTCAGCCCCGAGAGAAACTTTAAGCGGTTGAATTATTAAAAATAGTGGCATTATTAAAATGAATCATTATATTCAATCACTCTCTGATTCGAGGAGTAGGAATGCTTGTAATGGAAAATCGACGAAATTTGATAATGCAAGAATACATTTGCAGGAAAAACGTTATTATTCCGACGCATACTGAACGTTGTATAAAATTATACTCACGGAATCAATGAATTAAATTTAATTAAATGAATTAGTGAATTAAATGTATTAAATAAATACAATGAAATAACGAAAATAATATGGTTGCGTGCATTGGAAATGAATGTAATTCGCGTTCCACACAACGGCTCTCTTTAATAATTTTTGTAGAACTTGTGGATAAGTTGATGAGTAATATTATGTGAAGTAGTTTTCTATCTTCTTCGAAAAAATAACGCAGATACGTGACAATACTGGGACAAGTTATTTTCTGGGAGTAACATCGTATTATAAGCCACGGAAGGCATAGTCCCATTCGAGAAAACACAGGGGGATGGTTCTGAGAGGCGTCCACAGAAGGACCACACTTAAGGAGCAAAACCAAAGAATGAACTGTCCAATTGAAACCGTGTAATGGCCATGTGGTAACTGTATTTTGCTGATTCATGATCGCCGGCCGAGGAATAAGAAATGGGATGCGCGTGATATATCTCTGTGAATGAGGCCTAACGGGTGGGGAGTTGGGGTTGGATCGGGTATCCATAATTTGATGTTTGTTTCATTTTATGGGGCGTTTTTATGGTGAAGGAGGCTGTCGGGCCCATTGTCAGGAGGAGGCATTGAGGCGGACATGGACTAGCATGGCACATGTCGCCCCAACCGACCCCACTCGCCCGGTGGCGCCAGCTCTCGCATTATCAGACTCCCGGCCCTTTGGAATTTTTATTCGGGCAAACGAGCCGAACCCTACAATGGGATCGGGCCGTATTCCGCCCACCCACCGCCCCCCTCCTCAGGAGGGGCGCCTCGCCTCATAAATAAAATCGCGTGACTTCCCGCTCCCTTTCGTTAAGAAGTCATCAAAGCTTTCTTATTCGCACTCTCTTATTCAACGGGGCACAATGACGCCCTGCTCTCGATTGAGACCGCCGCTCCTCCCCTAACGAGGCACAAAATCTAAGGACTCTCCAAAAGTTATACGAATGGAAGACCTTTTTTTATTATCATAATTAGATAGTGTCGATATTCTTCGAGTTTTATTAATTATATATATTACAGATAGTAATGACACATTTCTACATTATAACAGTTTCGTGTTTCTACTATTATAATTATGATTCCGTTAGAAATATTGTGTGGTGATTACAAGTGGCGTCTGTCAATTTTGTGTCTATTATTGAACGAGTCTGTTGAGGATTGACTCACCCATAAACATTTTTTACACATTATTCGAGAAATCAATTGGGTAGGATATAATAACAGATTTTTTTATTATTACGTTGATAAAAATTAATAGCGAATAATGAAATGTTTTATAATAAATATTAGCATGTTGAGATCCAATTGGCTGCCTACGTAAGAACACGTGGCACGTCATAACCATACAGATTTCCAAGTTTATGAAAATGAGTTAGCAAAGTAGTCTGACACTGAGGAGTTCAAAACTGGTAAGGTCACATTAAATTAATTTGTTTCCAAGTTAGAATGCAGCGGATCGGGAAATCTGTGATGCCTTTTATTGCCCGACAGTTTCATCTCAACCATTAATAGAATAATTTTTCTGAAAATATCACACTAATAAATAGAAAATCGATTACCGAGAGGTGAAACATTAACGATTGTAGAAGAGCGGGGGAGCCCATACCGTTTAAAATCGGTGCATTAAAAATTTGTTTTTGCTAATTTTCTCCGTCGTCTTTCCGGTAATGAAAGCTTTTCGGTGTTTGTATTTCATTACAGTAGTACCGACTTCAAGTATCTATGCATTTAAATTAACAATAAAGTATTTGTTCACTTTTAAATTTACAAACTCGTTACTGCAGTAACCATATAAATTATCGGTAATTCTTCCAGAAAGAACCTTTCTTGAAAACACATTCGTATTGCTATGAATATTGTGTGAACACACATATTCGTACCTTATCAAATTACCACTAGCTTAATGCAACCATGTTCTTCTAATAATGGACCAATAGAAAGTTCAAATCGTTTTACGGTCAAAGAGTTTTATTGTAGCCATGAAGTCCCAGGCTAGATCCCATCAGCAAAAGACACACATCTGAGTCTGCAGCGGTCAGTTCCTTCTTTCTTTTAGTTTTTTCGATCCCAAATTGAGATAAAGCACGCTACTATCCGGCAGTGTCCAGCTGAGAGGATATTTCGAGATAACCGAAAACGGGATTTTATTGCATTATATATTGTATAAGAACTCGATAATGTTTTGTACTCATTCTCCAAGAAACACTATTGAGTTTTTTGAATTTTGTTTCTTTAAGTTATGACGATGCTTTCGATTAATTAGTTCTAATTGAAAGAAAATTCGTCTCGCCATTGGGATTGATTAAAATACGATAATTTAATCAATGTGCCTAGTCTCAGAAATAAATATTTTCATTCGTCGGAAATCATAATTTTTCATTCGCTGAAAAGATTTGTAATGTCACAGGCTCAGCATTTTCATTATATGAATTATTCAATTTAAAAATACACGCGAATCTAAAACATTGTGCTACACTTCATTAGAATTTCAAAATTTAGAATAATTACAGCATAAAAGCTGAACCGAAGCTGAACATGATGGTTATTAGCGACAGCGGAAGGCCTGTCTGTTTTGCCAAAACATCGATCGACCAAGCTGTACGGCCTCCCTAATACGCGTTAGCATAACAAAACGACTATTGGGGCTTAAATGATGTCGAAGTTCATTCCAAACTTCATAAATTGGAGTTCGCATTCAAGTACTCGAGTATCGTCAATTATTCAAGAAAGCCTGAGACTTGAAATCGAGTAATCCTGTCGCCCGGTTCCCGTTTCGCATTCCGGTCGAAGAGACTCCAGCAGTTCGCTTCAGTCTTGAGAAATAATGAATACAGGAATTCAACGGAGACGCACCCGTTAATTAAAGATTAGATATAGAGCCATAATTTAGTTTATTAAATACAGGCGAGTGTATGCCATAAAATAAATACAATCGGGTGATAGTGGAAAGTATTGTCATATAAACAAAGAAACCTCCAATAGTTGACTTAAAGAAACTGTTAACTATTTTTATTTTATTTTAATTTAAAATAATATAACATAAAAACCTACAAAACCCTTCAAAATAGTGTATATTCAAACGTCACATCGCCACATCATTCAATGAATAAAACGAATTTTATTCAGTCCTTTAACGGGAATTCAGGCCTCTTTATTCCCTCAAACAGATTAACGGGAGATTTGACTGTGCAACAAAGCAAGTTAACCTCGATTTAGAAATTGGCCTGTTGGCAGGGTCCGAGGACTTCCCAATCAAGTTTTTCCTGCAAGTTCAAACGCTGATCCTCCCACCCTTCCCCTTCCCCACCCCCTTTCGGACGCCAACCAAGTCTATTTAATTGGACGTTAATGAAACCGTTCGCCTTTTTCGATCAATTATCGAACGCTGATCAAATCCCGGACGATTTTGGCATTGTGATAAATCTCTTGTACCGGAGGGGATCCAATTTTCCGAAGGACACGATTGAAAGGGAGAATTCAATAATCATGTTTCTCGCAAAATAATTTCCTACAGATTGGTATTCTGTCTTGGACTTGGGAAACGTATCGACCGTTTTTATTTAATTATCCTCAGTTGTCTTTCCATTTAGCATCTATTTATTTTCATCTCAGGAGAATAGAATGGACTTTTATTAGTGGAGTTCGTTAAAGTAATATAAATATAAATGAATAAATATAATAAAAAATAACGATAAATGATAAGGTAGTGTATGAGCCTCGTTTATATATTTGAAATATGTAATTGAAGGAATTCGGCGAACCAATGACTCGGGCCATCACACCGCGACACTTTAACCAGAGTTCTATGACGGATTCAATTCAAACACCGGTTGGAATCCGAATTTCCCTTCAAGCAAAATTTCAACTGATTAGGAGGCACACATCGCTTCTGACCGCAATATTTAATCAAATATATCCGTCCGTATGAACGGACAGTCTACCGTCTGCCTCTTCTGCGGGCAGTTTCATCTTCCTTTAAACGATGATAATGTTTTATTGTTTGCAGGTGCCTTCGCCCGAAACTTCGTTACTGAAAGGCGGTCGAACTTGAGAAGGTAAGCGAGTAACAAACGACCGCTTCTTTCCAGTGTTTGGGGGGTGGTGGTATTTTCCACCCCTATGTTATTCCAATTTCCGCAATTCGGTTGCGAGAAAGCATGCCCAGAGCGCCGACTATTTGATACCCAGTATCGGCGGGCCCCCCGCCCCTCGCAAAAATATTTTACCCTATAGGAGTCTTCTACTCCCCTGAACTCCCCTTGTTTCCTTAGAATTTATCTGAATAACTTTGAAAGGGGACGGGGGGGGGCACTGGAGTGGCCTGCCGATCAATCGCCACCGCCTCCTCCATTCCACCGATCGCCCTTCACTTTCCAATTTATAGCGAGCTTAGCGTAACAAATATTTTACCCCTCCACAGGGATTGGATTTTTCGACTTACTTTATTTTAAATTCCTGTCTTTATCTTCCTTTATCTTCATTGCCTACGGATGCGCTGAAATAACTGCTCGGTCAACTGGAAAAGTTGAATCAATTTTTAAAAACTAATTGATTCTCAGAAGCTCTGATCCTTTCATTGTTTGCACATTCAGTAGAATTATTCAGAAATTACGATTACGACCCCCTTTACATTTATTGAAATATTTATTAATCCTACGTAACATTGCCATAATGTTCTTTTTTGTTTAGTTTGTGTGGTTGCATTGTAGAATCATTGCATTAGCAGTGCTACTATACTGTACCTAACTGTATTACTAAATTGATGCTTCCGTGACAGTCAAGGATGGATGTTGAATTAAACCTAATATTTTGAATATAACCCAATGTTGAAAGCCGTATTTTAAATAATTTAACTATCTAAAACATATCAATGTTTTATGGTTTCTTCTCATTTCCAAGTTAATACCAATTTAAAAACGCAATTTTCCTAGAATCGAAAGTTTGAATTGAGGAAAGCGAATAGCTCATATAACTTGACTCCACTCATTGGAATAAAATTATTTCCTTTTATTTTATTCACAACTCTGAACCATTATTCTTTCAAAATATTAATTACTTCTACTCTCTCTCTTTGTCATAATATTATTTAATTGCATTGGTATTTGCATAAAATCATAGTCGGAAGCACGAGCTCCAAAGATCGTAATTTATATATAATGATTTTTACTTTTATAACTTTAGAATAGAGTTTCTAGATGATTAACTTGCATTCTACGGTAGGTGGCGATGACAGTGAATTTTGTCAAGAAAATTAATTCACTTCTATCGGGGAAAGTTAAAGTCTAGTGCTAGGGAAGTTCTGAATTAGGACGGAATGCCACGATTTTAGAAGAAGGGGAGTTGCAGACTTTTATTCCCCTTCAAAAACCTTTTGTTAAGGAGGCAGGACATGTGTTGGGCCTTAGTTGACGGATAAATAAATCCGCCCCAACTTTTATATCCCGGGGCTGTTCAACTCTGAGCTTTCACGTCCTACCCACACATCAAGCCCAGCGCGAACCGCCACTTTCCGTCTCGCCCAGGAGAACACGTTCATGTTTAACATTCAGATCTAGATCACAGAAATATCGAAAATATGAGAAAAAAACTAATGCAATATAATGTCTTCCTCAGACGAAATTCCATGGCCTGGGGATTATGACAGGCCCAACAGCACATTTAACACAATAAATAAATATGTCCTATTTCCAAAATACATCTGATAAATTGGATCCTATTG
This sequence comes from Lethocerus indicus, assembly GCA_019843655.1. Taxonomy (NCBI): domain Eukaryota; kingdom Metazoa; phylum Arthropoda; class Insecta; order Hemiptera; family Belostomatidae; genus Lethocerus; species Lethocerus indicus. The sequence continues at coordinate 17,519,622 of JACDQD010000005.1, read as the reverse complement.
TAATATTTACTTACAAAGGCGCTAATTTACTTACGGAATTCTACTGAACATAGCGAGAACTCGAACCCGGTATAGCGTAAGGCCAAATAAACGAAAGAAGGTAGAAAACATGTCATGTGAAATAATCGGTACTCCGAGCTTGATGCATGATTATCCATGGATAATTACATTAGATCCAGTTGTGGATTATTCGCATTACACGAAATGCCCATACAATAATATCGAGCTAAATGAAACGGGTTTTATACAAAAATGGAAGCAGTCCATAATTACTACTCTCTGTTACCTTATTTGCCCCTTGTCCCTAAGGTCCCGAATCCGAATCTATATATTCAAATGTCTATCAGATGAATCGTTTACAGCTCATATAACGGGATATATTTAATCAACATACGCTTCTTTTGTTTTTAGTTTCGGAGGAACGTATTTCGAGTGAAATTTGGCAGGTTTCGAGTGTGTCTGCTGAGGCCTCTCTGCGTTGCACGACAAAGTGTAATACCACCGGCTACCGAGGGCGATAGATAACAAAAGGGCCCACCCATTGTTCCCCCATAATACCACATTTCTGGATGTTAACAAATTCAAATCAGATACCGGGCCCGTCCGGACCGACCGGGAACACTGTTAACAGAAAACCCAGTTACCCTACGAGAATTATCAAAAGTGCTACAGATGTTATTAAGAGTCGCCTCATAATTCCGGCCCTGAGCCGGGGCCAGTTTAATTCCGGGAACTATTTGTCTCCGGTAGGCCAACTTTCCGGCAACTCGATTCCAGGAAACTTTCCTTGGGCTAAGTCATCTCGGTCCGAGATAGCGGTCGGGCACGAGCGTGTGTCAGTTTCTACGTTTCTTCGACCAATTCGCGTATTCCGACGTATTTCGACGACGAGGGACGTCACAGGTGACTACAAGTCACCGACCCTGCAGTTGGCAAACGAAAAGTGGGATGACAGGTACGGTTTTTGTATCAGTTGAACAGTTGCAAAGGAAAGAAAAATGACATGTCATCTTAAGTACTGCCAGTTTTGCCAAATGATGGTCCAGGAAGGTGAACGGAGTCGGTGACCTCTCCGGGTCGTAATAAAAATAACAATAGTCGGGGTTCACACAGCCAATTAGTTGTTAGACGAGTTCAATTTATACATTGTCTTATTGCTGAATTGTTTCATTCCCCTGGAAAACGACTCGCCACGTTATTTAACCGGAGTGCGGTTAATTTAAAACAAACACGATGGCCGGGCTAATTGGAATCAACCCTTTCGAGTAACAACCTATCTATTGGCCGAGAAACAACCTATAACAGGTACAACTTATGAAATAGACTCTCGGTACAGTTTGCCCCGAAGTTCGAATATTGAATTTCGAAGGTAACGGCAATTTAAGCCCGAGCGCAAACCCAATCCTTGCCCCACCCTCACTTTTGGCCCGGTTTTATTACTCCTTATCGTTGTTCGGAGTATCTTTCTACTAGGGGGGTAAGGGGAAAGATTTAATTAACGTTTCTCTCGGATAGAGAGAACTCTCGGATTAATATCAATCTTCGTCGGACCACCGCGAGGACCCCTCTAATACTTTGTTTGCCCCAACTTCGATTGGGGCTTTAGTTCCGACCGGTTATGACTTTTAACAATGAGGCAGGCAGAAACTAGCAGGGCCTTATAGCTGATTTATAAATCCGACGGCTCACCAAAAGGTAGAACACGGAATGATTACTGATGCCAAACCATAATTAGACTTAAATCTGTTGTTTCCGAACAACATAGGTCATTTCCAATGACGTCATCTATATTACTCTAACTACAGATTTATTTTGTATCAATTATGCTGAGTTATACTGTACTAATTATTCATGATTATCATTGTTGTTGATCAATGGTCATGATCTTCAGCACTATTGCCTATCAGAATCAGCCAATATTTCAAGAAGAGTTAGGAAACTAAATAAGTTATCTAAAATCCTAACTCTTCTGAAAGCAGCCTTCTGTCGGAAACTGGTAGAGAGCTTTCTCGGGTCTTACTTTCCAAATTTCTATAAGCCACCGGGGCTCTACATAACCGGCCCAACGAATAAACCGGTATCGCATTCATGAATACCGAATCGCGCCCATAAAATCCTCCCCTTGCCTTTCTTTCCATCGACGGTAAATGGTGCGTTTAGAGCATTGTTTTTTCTTTTTTTATATTCAGATTTAGAATCCGTTTGAGATTCATAGCCTGAATGAAGTGGCATTCAACTCGTAGGCGGCAAACGTGATTGGGAACTTTTTAGAAGGCTTTCGCAGTCCACCGCAAATAAAGTAGAATCCTCAACATTGCCTTCCATTATCCGCCCTGAATTTCATATAGAACACAGTGGGAGTTTTTGATGTATTCAAAGTATCTCAGGTCATGAAACTGTACAATGTCTAGTCATTTAGCAATTTCCTTAAGCATATTCTGTAGAGCTAATATTCTTCTATTTTCATTAAAAACGTGAACTTCGTTCCCATATTTCTTTATCGTATTTAATTGTTTAAAATATATATTCCAGTTTGAAGAATTAAGAGTAGAATAAATATTATTGGTCTGAAAATGTTAAAAATTACTAAACCATCAATAGACGATTATAAAGTGATATTTAAATATTGAATCAGCCATAAATCGCACAAGTTATTAAAATTCGGCCTTTATAGTGTATATTTTTTTCAAACGTCGTCAATAAATTAGTGCAAATAAAATGTTGCACAATTTTACAACAAATGTTGTTCAGTGTATCCCAGATTCTTATAGTTTTGGCTAGGGGTAACTTTGGAACCAATTAATAATAAAACTAGTTAACAGACGTTTTTAATAATTAGACCGTACGAATTTCCTTCGTAAACCATCGAATCCATAACTCACATCGGTGATTCTAATTTTATGCGTTATATGCCTTAAAACGTATGCTATTATTGTGTTATGAAGTGGGTGGCATTCTGACAGTGTGGAATTATTTGTATTGTCAACTGTCCGGTTGAAATGTCACCATCGGTCCGATACCGATGTCCCATTAGAGATGGGACCTGTTCCCTGCTTGGGAACAAGTTGTAGTGGAGGAACTGACAAATTGAGTTTAGATTCGAGGTAGGATAGTAGGAGTTGGAAAAACTCGAATGACCCAGCCTGAAGGAGTAGATAATGATCGGTCTTTCAAGTAGAAGACCCGAAGTTGTGTAATATTAGAATACCTACCAAAATACAACGCTTAATCGAGGTGTCAAAGTAACTCACTGTATTGGTGTCTTGGAAGCAATGAGTCAATCATTTTTTAATACCACGCAATTACTTTTTTCCATATCAATATGCCAGATGTATTTCCAGAAAATTATGGATTCCGCCAGTTTATCGCTCACATACATCTAATAAAATATTCAAATTATGCAGTGTTATTATGAAGTAAACTGGTACTTTCCTCGCTGTTCCGTTTACGATTTCGAAAGTCTTATTAAAAACGGCGAAAACGTTGAGATCAACGGTGAATCGTTACGCAGCCCGAAATGAGGAATTCAATTTCAATTAGTGGACGCGGTAACGAGTTTTCTAAAAAAAAAGAAAAAAAATAGCGTCCCTACCCAACCGACTTGCGTGATTCTAGGTCAGCCTAATAATGCAGAACCAAACCTGATTATTAGAATTCGAAAAATTTTTAATAATTTCCCCAGGACATATTTCAATTATTGAATGCAAATTGTAATACAGAAGATATACAATAATCATAATATCCCAGATTTTCCCTGAGCACCAAAGAGATAATTTAAATTACCATTGTTTCTGTTAATTTCAGTTTACTTTGGAAATGATTTTCGACGATAGTTAATTAGTTTTATTTATGCGTACGGTTATATTTTATTTCAATTTGAATCCATTATAAAAACACAGCTGTTTGTTTGCCAGCGCGTGCAATCTTTACCTATATGGCGAGTGTTAATTAAAGTTATACAATCGTCACATTCTTATATGTCACAGGTAGCGACAATTAAGAAATAAAAAATAGAATTCTAAAAGATATTAAATGACTCAAATATTTACGATTAGTTAATATGTTCTTGAGATTGAGTATTTCTGTACTCGCTAATGTCACAAATGTTGTGTCAGTAATGACCGATATAAAATGCGTGTCGGCTTGTGGGGTTTGTGGCATTACGCGAAGCAGGAATTCCTCAATGGAGTTAAGGATATTTCCCATTGTGATCGGGACTTTCATTGACTGCTGATTTCTAAAAAATTGAATAATCCGGTTTTTTCTCCTATAGAAATAAAAATAATGATGGTATATCCAGCATAATTTAATTTAGCATCCCCGGGACAAGAGTAATGTTGCGTGGTACTGAATCGGGGCAAAATAATCTGGTGGAAAGAGGTTGAGTTGGGGAACTCGTTTCTGAGTTGTTGTATGGGCAAAGTGAATTTCTGAAAAGTATTAAGGGCTCAGAGTGATAAGAGCGGAAAATAGAGGCGGGTCACTCGTTTCCAAATGGCCGCAATTCTCGAGGCCTCCGCGAAAAAGATCCCCTGAAAAATTTATGAGTCAGAAATTCATGAGATCGACTTTAACGTCCCTCTCTCCTAATCATTTTCTTCTCCCTATCAAAGGCCCTTGTTATATTTTTTATGGACTTACATCGAGGCGTTTAACATGGTACAGAATGAATATAACCCCGTCTCTAGGTACGTGTTCTTTCGGTGCGGGGTGCGACCTGTTTTACCTTGTCTCTTTTGTAGTATATATATATAATTTATAGAGATACTTCTGAGAGGTCGGTGAGGGTTTGAAAAAGCATCCAGTCTTGCGATCTTTTGTCGGCACTAGCAGATTTAGTCGGAAACTAGACAGGTCTTGGCTTCTCGCCACCGTCAACGGGCTCGACGATAACAGTGAACGCGTAAATAACATATAAGGCAATTATCAACCAGACAGAATGCTTCATCGGTCACGATGTTCTTTTAGTTATGACTGAAAGAAAGCTAATAACGGTAGCGAGAACCGGGAACTGATCTAAAACACAGGACAAAAATATCGTGTATTCATATTTTAAGGCATGTTCGATCCCGAATAACCGACGACTGTTATTATTACTGATGGTGAATATCCGGCCAGTAAACTGAGTGCGGCCGGTCGTCGATTGATTTTTAAACAGCATTTAAAATGATGATGAGGATACTTTGTTATCCTCAGTTGGTACACGCAATATAGAGGAAAGAGTAAGCAAAATGATGGATCATTCAGCGTAAACGTTACGACATAACTGATGTAGTCCACCTCCACTTGGGGGGCGGAACGGTGGGGACTTTAACGGGGCGGCTTTATCTGTGTTGAGTTTCGCCGCCCACATTATAGGCTCTCCCTCATCTTATTCGCATTATAGTTCGCTCACTCCCGGCTAGACAACCAAACCTAAGCCAGTTTCCCCTAATTGACACTTCACGTCGTTTCTTCATACCCGCGGACTTATTTTTAACGGCCAAATTTGAGAGTCGAATTTATATTTTTCCGTTTAAAATTTAAATTTAACAGCACTAAACTTGCATAATCTGCACCGAATGCAACAGCTCCAGTGAATAAAAAATGGTGATATATATTTATATATATAGCGATGTTAAACAACTAATGAGATTGTTAAACCTTACCTTTTGGCATTCCTCTGAAGGGGTGAAACGACAAATTACGTTGAGTTATTCATTCATTAAATTTTAGGAGGTATATGAAATTTCGGAAGTTGGTGTAAAGCCAATCTGTAATGATTATTTTTAATGTTTTACTTTGAAATTTTTGTAAAATTGACGGGCCCGAGTCAATATTTGCACGCTGGAAGGGGTACCGCCTGCCGCTCCAGTTTGAAAGCAACTCCGGTAAAATACGCCCGGTAAAAATATTTTAACCGGAACGGTTCGTTGGGCGGCCACGGAGCTCATTCCTGTCGAATTCGTCCGAGTCACTGGTTCTGTAACACGGCACATACAAAACCGGTAGACTCTACCACTCTACAGACAAATTCCTGCTTGTTGAAATCGAGGGAGCCAGTGTTGACATAGAACAACTGTTATGATCACAACTTCTGGATGAAAACTGTTTATTTAAACTTAATTATGTAATTAAGCAATGCACGTAATTACGTTCTTGCATAATCGTCAGTGGCACAGTTATATATAATGTAAATTTATATATTTATTTGAACTTTCATAAAATATCGGTTCTTTATTCTAGCAGTACAGAAAATATTAATAAAGTATATCATGTTTTTAGCCCGTGCATTTATGTATATCTATTATTATTATTATTGTTATTGCACCCGTTGCATTATTGAACCCGTTACTGGACCCGTTGCATATATAAACTACTTCTGAAATAGGAAACAAGAAAACTTAACACACTAAATAAAAATATTTTATCTCAGCGATAATCCTTCAGGTATTATTCGGGCAGGTGATTCCTTGCTGTAACCGGTTATATCAATGATTAAACACATTTTTATAACCTTATATTATAATTTAATGTACAAAATTCCGGAATATTCCGCGAGTGTTGTCCTAGTAACAATAAGTGCTTGATTTTCGGGCCTGGACAGGAATTCTCAACGGTATTAATTGACTCAATTAAAGGAACACATATCTACAAATCGGTCCAAGTAGCAACTGAAGAATCAAAGTTGAATGATCCCCTGACGGTCCGTAGCAAGAAATTTATGTTGTAGTTCGCGGAGGAGGCTTCACTCTTCACGATAGAATTTACTTACGATAGCATCTTCGGCGCCAAGTTCTCCGGTCTCTGGAGACTGCTCGATCCCCTAGGAACGGATAAATTCCTCGATCGGAACTCCAATGAAATATTTCATAAGGTTTGTCCTGTTCGATGTTGGCTCAACGGATTGGTTTCATAGGTTTCCCTCCCCAATCATTTTCCCGATACCCCACATTCCCCCAATGGGCCGGGATCCAATTCACTTCCCGCTTATAGTATATCGGCTATAATTCTGAGGGTTATGAAAATATAGGAACATATCAGCGGGAATAGTGAAATACATTTTCATACACTAATAATTGATTATTCGAATTATAGTACTTCATCAATAAATAATGAGACCCGAACCGTTAATCAATGTATTTAATAAATTATGGTGATATAATTAAAACATTATACTTATTTGGGCTTTTCTTATTTATCAACGTCGCATCAGTCTATTGCATGGCATTTGTGGGTTTCAGTTTTTGTTATCTGGATTCAAATCTCAGTTCGAATTTCTAAAATCTGGAAAAATAGGTACTGGCTGTTTAGAAGTGTGGTTTAAACGCTTAACGTTTAATTCTATATATATAAGAATAAAGTAAGTTATTTTCGGCTAGTACGAAATTAAAGTTTTTAAAAATAAGCAAATATAATTGAGTACCACAAGAGACTGTCGCGCCCTCGCTCGCCCCCTCTCTGACAAGGGATAGACGAGGTATTTGGTATATACAATGAAGGATCATATTTTCCTTGATTGTCTAAAAGTCGATGGTTACATTTCCAGAGCATTGAGTTACTTCCCTTTAAATATAGAATAGTCCTTTTGTATTCTGTCGGCTCTTTAGCCGTCAGAGTCTGATGTCTGAGTGGGTGGTTGAAAAATGAGAAATGCTATTCTGGAAAATTGTTAGGGGGAAAATATTTTTTTCTATTCTTTTCCACTTCTCAATATTGCATTCTACCCCTGAAGTACGTTACAACAGGAAACTGTTACGTGACAGAGTATAGGGACGAAATAGGACGTCCGGATGTGTTTCGCGACTGTCATGCGACGCCTCACATGAAATGTTAAGAAATAATGAAATAATTGAATTTATTTGTATGAATTAATTTAATTAGACTAAACTACCCAGAGATCTTTTGATGCGTTTTGCGTATTTATCGGATTCCTGTATTAAATTATTTATTGGTTTACCCTAAAAACCGGTTCCTTAATTTATGAAATAACTAGAAATCTGTTAAATGATCCAACTTCGAGTTAAAATAAAAGAGAGCTGCGTCGAATTGAATATTTAATTTCCTTTAATCAATTCTGTACCACAATTTGCATCAGGATCTTCACGAACCTGATAATGGATATGTCCATAAGAGATTGAAGACCACATATGCCGAACCGGTGATGAATGTTTTTATTATGCTTGTTATATCCTTCAAACGCCTCAGTGCAAGTTTCTTAAGCCACAGGACGAGTTAACGAAGACTTCTATAGTCAAAAATAAAAGTCCTCCCTAAAGAGGACTACCCGGATATAATCCTGAGCCTTAAGCTGTGCACATTTTTCTTTTGTGAACTCCTGTTTCCTCTCATACCTGCCCAAGAGCTGCGGGGACTAATGACTTCGTTACTTTGAGTAAACCGTCCATGTAAATGCTTCACCATTCTCGGGCAATTACTTTTATTTCCCCCCTCTCTAAAGCGCTTTGCGACTTATCTTACGCTTACGTCCTGTCTTTAGGTCCTTCCGATGGTCACAGATTTCATCCTGTGAGTGAGTTACACCCTAATAAACTCACTGGCCTAAACTCTCCAATATATAATTTATAGCCATTATTTATTACCGCTTGTATATCTATCTCTGCGTACTATTATAAATTCGATTTCTTCTCATCTGTTCAATAATGAAACAACGTTGAAAGCTGTGATTTGACGACTGGACTGAGCACCTTTGAAGAGTTACTTTGGTAAAAAAATGGAATCTCTACGATAGGGTGAAGAGACGGTTGGGTAGAGGAGGCAGATGGGCGGACAATTGGGGCTGGGGCAGTGGGCTGAATTTAATTAGCCGAGGGAACTGACGGTTACAGTTTAATTTTTCGCCCCGGCGACGCTTAATTTTCATCAGGGCGCTGGCTATGAAACTTTTCACCACCTATCACGAGCGAGCCCTCGCAGCTCTTGCCTAATGGTAGCCGATAAGTCCATCCTTTTCTTTTTTCCGCTCCTTTATATAAACATCACTATGGAATTCTAAACGACGTCAAAACCGTAAGAATCACCATTGAAGAATACACTAAAATGAAGAGGAACACATAACCTGAACACAATTATAAAAATTAGGGACTATTTTTAGTTATAATCTGGGTGATCCTCTACTGTATTCACAAATTTTGTGTAGCCTAGAACAGCCTTATACTAAGATCACCGTTTCAATGGTAGTTCGGCACGCGCACACCAGCTACGAACAATAGTCCACGGTCTGACGCCTAAGAACAATAAAAGGGGTACGAAGGGGGTGAACTCCGAACTGTTTTCAAACCACAGACGTCGGTCGACAGCAAAATTTGACACCGAGTTCGCCCATAATTAATCACTTAGTTGGAAAGTTCGGTTTAAAATTGATGGTCAAAATAAAAACCATTTTATATATTTTTCTCCGTTTAAAAAGTGTCGTTAATTATTTCATTCCACTGATGTTTAAATGCAAAAGCCGTATTCGAATCTCAGGTAAGACATGAATTATTTATTTTATTCTGAATAATGATGGTAATTCATATTTTAGATGCCATTTCAGACAGTAAAAAAACACTTCCTAATTCCCCATCATTTTACTTACTCTCATTTAATTCTGTCATTGTCTACATTGTATTGCAATCGTGTAAGTATTCATAACGATTGTATTGTAAGATGATTTTACCAGCTTGAAGATTATAATCCATCAAAAATATTACTTATCATTATCTGCTGAATTACTCCTTCAGAATTTTGTTTCGATTTCTTGGGGGTTGATCTAAATAAACTCAGCACGTTTGACGCCAGCTACAAGCCTAAACTTTTATTTTATTTCTTAACCAGCCCCTGTATTTAGGTACAGAAGATGCCGATATACCGAAACCGGCCTATCAGTAGACCAAAAATCTCCATGCCTTTGATAATATAATAATTTTACATTGTAATAAATTCACTAGAACGGTTATAAGACGACCTCCCCACTTATTCAGCCATTTGACGTACACGTAAACTTAGATAGTGAGTGGGTTCGGGAAAGGCGAGGTCGGTTTCGACCCTTCACCCGGACGCGTCCCAGCCGTCAGAATAAATGATCAGCCTCCCCCATTCGGAGTAATGTTGAAAGATGTAGTCCTCCGCCAAGATAAGTCCCGTCCAAATAAGTTATCCGCCAAGAGGGCGCTCCACGGACTAAATTGGATAACCCTGGAGGGGCCAGATTCATCATCGCAGCCGGCAAACCCTCCCCAACCAAGACCAAGAAATATCAGTTGCCGTTTGATGGAGAGGCCCGGGCATCGTTCTTCCCTAATACCCCGGCGTTGTCCCCCTATAATCCCTCATTCATTCTCCGCATTCAGGAGGCTACCACATAGACACATCGAAACAACTAGCGTATCTTAATCATTCCCGAATTTTCCAGACACTTGACTTTGGAACATGATATAAAAACAGATTACAGCTATTGACATAAAAATATAATTAGTTAATGCAGTTTAAATAAACAAAGAAAGACGACCTTGTAAGAACAGTCGATTTAAATTATACTCAATAATGTGTAATATAATATTGATATGTATACATTATATGTACATATTTATACATAAATATACCATAAATATCTGGTATATGTGTGTGTGTGTATATATATATATATATATATATATATATATATATATATATATATATATATATATATATATATATATCTACAAATATTTATCTGGGACGAATTACGAGTACCTTGTAAATTTTAGAGCCAGATGAATAGGAAGTTTTCTTATGTACCATAAAGTTAGGAATACACTATATCAAACTGTATCGGGTCATTATTAGTGAGCTACGATATTTCACGTGTAATAAAAGGGACAGTAATATGTAGCTCGTACACGGCCCTAGGGTACTGCATTCTGTAGAATAATGTTAAAACGTTTTCTGAGATATCCTTGAGCCGGCACATTCGTCAATTGCTTACTGGACCCGTCCAAATGAAATACTGCTGTAGTGATTGCGGTCAGAGCGCGGATATGAGACCAGTTCATTTGTTCAAATTAATAAATAAAGGCCGTTCGGACGGAATGGACCGGTATAATTAATTTCACTAACAGGGGTGCATCCCGCGACGCGACCCATTAAACAAATTGATAAGGATAAATAATATTGATATCTTTGCGGGCGGATCGATGGCTACCGCTGTTATTCAATCATACGGTCCATTTGCATCCTAATATAAAATCGATAGAGATTATTCCGGAATGGTTGGTGATTTCATTTATGCCGGCGTCAGGGAGCCTGCTGATATCCTGCTGGTCCTCGGTGGCCACAAGCCCTTTTATAGGGCAAACGTCCAAACCATTGCCGCTCCTATATTAGGTTGATTCGCGCATTTAAATATTCCATATTAATTTTAGCGATTACATCCGATGGTCGAGGAAGCTAGAGGGGCGATAAAATTGCCGAGTACAAGGGGCATTTTGTGTTTTTTCTTCTTAAATATGGGATAGGAAAATATGTAATAAAACATTTCTCTTCATTTATAGAAGTTTGCTTTTTACATGAATTTTTTACCTCTTTTAGTAATAACAAATAAAATGTAATTAGATTAATTTGAACCTTCTGCTTACTTAATGTGTAACGCACACCATTTTTGTGTAAATTCTCATTATTATAACATAATTTGTCTTTGATACTGATTTTTATGGAGTTTTAATAACGGTACGCAAAATGAAAAAGTTATTTGGGACTTACGGGTTAAATGGAGCACTGGGAAGATTTAAGGGCGAATTAAAAGTTCAAACAAGCCTCGGGACAATGGGGATTACTTGAAAATTTCCTTTTTCCACTGGAGAGACTGAGCGGAGGGGGGATAGAGAAGGATAGAGGGACAGAATAAGAGTAGAGGTGGGAGAGAGAGTGAGAAAGAGACTGACAGACATTGAAAAAATTAAATGGGAGCCTTTTTAAAATCCTCCAAAGCAAACTTTTCAGCTCAATTTCAGAGCCCTGATTCCTATTCATCTGCGGAGATACTCTGTGAAATCGATTGCGAAGCTTTCTCTACAGGATATATTTTCAGTCAGTAGGGCGGTTTCATGTTATTCGGACAGCGTTCGTCCTATGGGCTACTGGCAATGCTGGAAAGCGGTTACGGACGTGACTTAAGACCAAATGCGCAACCGATCCAACAATTATTTTAGTCTTAAATTGGCGCTACAATCTAACATAATTTAAAATAGCGTTTCCAGGAAAATTCCAGGAATTGACGTGGTAGACAGAAAAATGAACAAAATAAATGCTCTCGTGTGTTAAGGTTTTTTCTTGGAGGAGGTTTTCAACACAAACGAACTGTTTTTTTTAACTATACAGGATCCGGCTCTGTATGGGCTATTTAATTAAAAATAGTCGCATAATGGAGGTACCCAGACTCAACTACATTACGTCCATTACGATGTACAAACAAACCCCGCTTTTTGCATGTGATATTTTATTGCGGCGCTTATTCGGAGTTCGCCTCACGTAATTTTTAAGGAATAACTTTAACCGACCTCGCTGTGAAATATCGGTCATTGTGCGGGTCGGGCCGTGCAAATTCAGATAAATGGAATCACATCGTTCATCGTTTCCCGACCAACGCTATAAAGAACATTTTAAAAAACCTACCTGAATACTTATTACCGTACTGATGTCCATTTACATCATCATTAATATAACTAAATGAGACCTTTATTGTTATCGTTAATTCATGTTAAACTGTGCAATTAGTTGTCATGAATAACTAAAAATACTGGTTGCTTGTAGCACCGTGTTAGAGCATAGAAGAAAATCTTGTATAGAAACACGCCGGCCGATATATATGAACATAATAAGAGGAAGATTGATTCACGGTAACGTATGCAACAATAATCCTGAACGTCTGCTTTCCGCCTATAGTTCAGTTGTATGCCACCGCTCTCAATACTAATGGCGGAAGGCGTATTGAGGGTAGGTTAAGCGTAAGGAGTAATTGAAGAGTGAACAGTGAGAGTAAATAACAGTCATAAACGAACAAAGGCGGAGTGAGCGTTGTAAACGAAGTTAACCTGAGAGTCGGCCCCCGTTCGGAGCCGACAATCGAGTCGATATTGAAGGCGAGATTCCCACAATTCTGTTAGCCGCCGGTCGGCGGAAATTAATGGGGCGGCCCGCCAAAATGGAGGGGGCCGAGAAATCGCGGCCGAAATTGGAAGAGTTTAAAAGCCGGGGGCAGCAGAGGGCGGAGGCGGCGTTTTGCATAATTAGAACCGAACGGGGAGGTGGGATGTCCCCGAGAGTTTTGCATTTTAAGTCTGGGCGGGGGCCCTCTACCGTGAATAATTGAGTAAACAAATTCCCCTCTCTGGAGAAAAACATTTACAAAAACCAAACCGCCAGCAACAGTACCGGATCTTTTATCTGGTCTACGAGCAGGTGTGATGCGGATAGAGTAAGATTGCACATTTTAGGCCTATCATCCAAGTTCAACAACACTCCATTCATCAACACTTCATGATACAATGCTTACAATTTTTTGAGAAGCCGAATTGTAAGTATTCTACACAATTCTATGATTTTCTGCAATATCGTCGCCCGTGTCCTAATTACGTCACCTTTCCATTTTTTGATCTTTCAGTTATTACCATGCTGTGTAGCTCGCACTATTGCTAATGATGTCTTGAAGAAATCCGTAAAACGTCGAGAACAGAAGACGCTGATAAAATTTTAGCGCCAATTATTCGTTCAATTTTCTCTCAAGGTAATTTTGTGCTGCAAGTAGTACAAGGGGTTAATTACGTTCTGGATTTTTGCATCCGCGAATATATATACTGCCTTAAATCTCCTCCTGGAATGCGGACTATATGTATTCAGAGTCCGTCCGCTGCAAAGTTTTAGGAATTTCTACGTACAAACCCCAGGGGGCGAGGATTCCTAGCACTAAGTAAATCAGTCCTTCTACTACAATAACTCATTCGTCGACTCTCCATTTTGTAGTTGTAGGCATTACACTCGGATGTAATTCAGATGTTCCTTACGTTATTTTTGTGTTAGTTTTTAAGATATGCGATTAAATTCATGAATACATTATTACATCAATAATATATAAATAGTATTGTTAAATACAATAAACATACTGTGGATTACGACCATCATCACATAAATTATCATCATTATGACATAAATTAAAAAGAAAAAGAAATATCAACAATTATATTAAATGACTAATTTGTTCAGCGCTTTACAGATGATGTAAGATCGCAATATAAAATGAACTACCGCGCCACACCAGCTGCTACATTAATAATAGTTGAGAAATTTAAAGCCCGCCATTAACTGACACCGGAAAACCGAAGTCAACCGGAATGGGACAATGGCAGCCTGCTTTGGCAGAGGGAGAAAAGCGGCCGCCCTAAAAGGGAATATTCAAGACAAGAAAGGAACCCACACACGAAAGGATAAGCAAAGAGTATAAGGAAAGAGAACAGCTGTTCAAACCAACTGGCATTGACCGATTCCGAATGCGCCAGATGCAACCGCTCACAGAGAAAAAACAACTCATTTTATCATGAGCATAATCATAATAATATTGTATTAATTGTAAGCTGCTACAGTAATAATATAACTTATATTACTATTTTAGATTTCAGACGCGTTTCAATACACGAAAGTTTAGTCTATGAATTACCTCAAAGATCTTTTCCGAGTGTTTTCACATCGGTAGCTACAATAATGTTGTGATAATATTTTATTGTAACTGTACTGTATTGTGATTGGAAGCCTCTGGCTCGAGCGCTGCGTGTGATTCGGGAAATAAAAGCACGCTGCAAATAAAAATACCAATTACGCTTTCTCTGCGACTTATCGATATTCTCAACAGCAATATACTTATGTGGATATGAAAAATGACCGTAAAATAAGTTTCCGGGCGGGTTTTTCAAATCGACACGTTCAGAATTAGGAAAATCGAGATGTCATTAGTTAAACACTGATGAAAGACTGACGAAAGGCACTATTATTCTAAAATTTATATTCTAAACATCTAAATTTTCCCTCTAATTTGGAGGTCCCTATTCAACAATACAGGGGATAATGCATGGATCCAATTTCATTATCATATATAGCGCTAATTAGTTATACTAAATGCCCCGAGGCTATTAGGTTTAGTTATAGTGTCCATTAGACGGAGGGGCACATCAACATTGCAATTAACGTTGGCTGCAATCTTTTTAAGCGGTACTCTGGATTATGAAGAAATATGTGCTACAATTTTTAGCCTATATTACGCTGTTGTAATCATAGTATAAAAAGAAATTTTATTTTGTTTTTCTTCTGGTGTCCTACTCTTTTATGTTAAGAAGAATTCATCTTATCGGGAAAATAAACTTGTTGACATCAATTTTACTTTTGATTTCTTCTAGTTATGGAAAATTTAATGATTCAAATAAAAGAAATTACGAAGGGGAAATATAAAGAAAGCCGCCTTTTTGCCGCTTCTGAAATAAATGTTGATATTTTGTAACGCGCTAGAGAGCATTTTAAGTCTGCTAATTATTTCAGTGTCGTTTAGACATCGTGCTTGAGACTGTGCTTTATCATGATGACACAGCAAATATGAAATGCACGGTTTTTCATTATGAAAAACGAAGTTACACTGAAAACGTCGGGTCCATTAGGGCCCGGGAGATGAGAGTGTTGGACACAATTAAAAGAAGCGTCTCGTTAAATCTGGTTGGATGGTCCAACCAAAAATTCCTGACAGATTTTCCTATATTCAATTAACGTTGGAAATAAATATGTAATTATTATACATTCTCATTACTTGAAATGTAACGCCAATCGCTCCCGATTTCCGCTTGGGTTTAATGTTGATAGACTGAAAAGAAAAACATTTCTAACGTGGTTTAGTAGCATTTAGTAATGAGTATACTGGTACTTTACATGTATGTTAGGATATAATCAAATGAAAATATTTTAATAAAGTTTTTATTGGGTATGATTTAAATACAGATATATTAGTTAGATATATAAGTACATATGTCTTCTGGTTTATAATGCAAAGTATTACGTTGTTCGGAAACCCTTGAAGTATTCAAGTTGTGGTCTGAAAGGGAGCCGGAGAAATCAGCATCAGCTATATACGGGGGAGAATTGCTCCAAAATTATTAACGGAGGGCGAACCCGTGGCCGACATTAAACAGAGCTTTTCGCCCGCCGAGGGACTTGCTCCTACCCTGATTATTCATGGGGTAGTCTATTCGCGAAGACTCCACGTAAAGGGAAATTGGAGGGAATGAACCACCGTTCCTCTCATTGATGACTCCTTTCCCCTATGTTTAAGATCCGGGGTCGGACGAATCTATTGGAAAACTGTCTATTGCACTGTAAAATAGATCTCATAATTGGAAAACTGTTTGTAAATAAATAAATATAGCATTTTATTGTTCCATGAAAAACGGTGCTAAGTTTACACTGATTCAATATTACTGACCCTAGAAGCGTACCTGTAGAAATGGAAATGTAAAAAGAAAACAGTTACTTTTAATTCAAATCCTTTCCATTACATGTATGATAACAAGTAATCGAAATAATGATCCTGTTACGGTACAAAATGAGAGAGTCTGTCATATTTCAAACTGCGTTATTTTAATTAATTATCGTATATTTTGTTTAAGGCAAACAGCGAAACAATGCTTTCTCGAGGGCTAATTTTTATAATGGAATTGGACCCAGCCTGATGCGAACTACGGAACCTCAGTTAATGGTTCGGCACCTTATAATTGTTTGTAAGCGAAAACAATAGGGGCTGGCCTTTAGACTATAGCCGACTGCACAACAGGGAAATAATGAGGGTTGGGGTGACCTTACATTAGTACGGTTTCAGCAATTTTCCGCCTGATTACAATTAACCACGGCGAATCCCTCCAAGATTGGCTCATCTGGCTCGATTGATTGGCCCGAAAATAAGGTTCCAGAATATGTGGAATAAATGTCCACCGTCCTTCGGTATGATCCGGTTCGGTATGGTACAGACTCTTATGATCTGATTTTATTTGAGTGTACTGGCCGTTCACTTCTCGATCACACATCTGGATCAGGTCGTATGCAAAAATACGGCAAATAATTCGCTCTAAAGTACAAACACTTCGGAGTGCAAACTAAAGAAATTATGTTCAATACATGTTTAATGTAGGGTTTAATGAAAAAGGAATGAAATGGCTAGGCGGGAATGGAAGCGACAAAATAGGTAACGATGGGATATTTGGAGTTTTTAAAATGAGCTTATAATTAGGAAATTGCAGTTCTGAATGGTTGATTAGCTAAGATACTACAATGGTTGGGGTATAGGAGGGAGTGTGTCAGCGCGGAAGGTTGTCCGCACGGTGCCGGGCCAGAACCCTCCGCATTTTCCCGTCCCCCGGATTCCTCTCGAGCTCCGGTAATGAAATTTTCGGGATCCTGATCCTTTCCCGTGAAATAGTTCCTTCTCCTAGGCCGATTCCTACGAAGGCCGGAGCGTAAAACTTGGAGGGTGTTACGTAATAAACCGGAAAGTCTTGTGGGATTTGAGATGGAAAAAAAGAGACTCTGGACGACTCGCGGCGATAATTTCAAATTCACTGCCTATGAAATCGCCGGGAGACTTCGGAAAATGTGGTCCAGGAAGTGAATACTTGAAGTATGAATATTAATGTTCATCGTCTGGTTAGCTCATAAATACGAGCGGAAAAGCTACAAATAAGTAATAGCATTCTGTATTACATATTTTGTTACATTACACATCTTCGAGGAAAAAGTTCATTGAGGATTCATGTTTGAGGAATGTCGCAAATAAATGAATTAATTACTTTCTTATTCAAGCCTACAAAGTCTAATATATGGACGTGATCATTTCTATTTAAGAGCTCTATTCAGTGAAATATTTGCTTCAGTGAATAATGTGTTTGTATTATTTCTTCCGTAGTTTGTCGTATTTTCGTATTTTTTCCCTGGAAATTTGAATATGTACATGCGAAAATAGCGCGAATTAGGACTCGTCAAATTCATTCTATCAAAGAAAATAATAACCTAAATGCGAACAAACAAATCGGACTATTTCAACATGCATGTAAGAGGTGTCAGGGCGGGTCGATAGAGCCGACAAGAATAAGGAAGGGGGATGGTGGCGATTTCTTCGATCGAACCACCCGGCGGCCGAGGCTACGGCACCGGGGAACAGAGTCGGTCCCGTGTTATTAGCGGGAGAACGAGCAACGGTTACACCGTGCCTCTGTGTTATCAGAGGCCGACTCTGTGTGTAGGAGCGGTACTGGGCGAGGGAGATAGAAGGAACTCGGTCGAGTCCGCAACCTGGAGGAGGAAGGGAGACGGTAAGTGCTTAGTAAGCGAGCTCCTCCCCCTCCGGGTACACAGCTGAAAGAAAGGTGGCTTAGTATAAACATAACGTTAGCAAAAACCGTTTCCAGGAGCAAGAGCCCCTTCCCCTTCCTCTGCCCCTGTTCCTACTGTTATTTTTTCACCCCTCCGTCGGAAATCACTACATTAGGTTCATCAGCGATTTTTCAATAACTACACAGTGGGGAGGTTCGCATCTCTCAAAAATAAATTTTAATGGAAGAGGGTTTGGAATATTGAAAGGTCGGTTAAATAATAGTAGACGATCATATTTAATAGTATACACGCCATTATGGGGGAGAATGTTAATTTTACAAAATTGTAATCTACTGGGGCAAACAATTATAAAGGATAAAAATTAGGCTAGCAACCATGACAGCAAGAAAGTATTATAAAATTCTGTATATGAGAATTTAATTCTCTTCTGTGAGATGAACTTTACTAATGAGATACCGGGGGACTGGCTTGAATTCAGCGTTGAGTTAGGTTAATTCCTCTTGATTAATTAATCCTTGTTTATCGGAATCGCTGAATAGCAGAAGATTCGATTGAAATGGGCCTGCGTTAATATTTTACAGGGCTTACGGCCGATCCAATCAAGGAAGGAAGGGCATGAGAACAAAAACTTCATTCGGGAACTTATAATCGCCATTCATATTTTTCCAATGATTTAAAAGCGTGCCGTTTTGTATACATCAAATGCTTTATTCAACAGCCTTAGTATTTCAACATTGAAAGCTTAAAAGGTTAATAAATACAATGCCGTGTTAATATATTTGCTTCTGATGTTAATGATATTTATAGAAATTTATTTGCGCATTTGCAAATCACCTAATTGGGAGGAATACAGAAATGAAACGGAAAGGACAATTGCTGAGATATTTTTTCTAGAACTGTATATTTCAAGTTTACTAAGTACCTTTTTTATAATTAGTTCAGAAATTGAATTTCATAAGTTTCGAGTTTACCGACCTATAATTTGGGCGCTAATTAAGTTTTCGAAGCGCTTTATGTGGCAAGCATTTCTCAACAATTTTAGTAAACGTTAAAAGAGCTATCAAACGAAATTACTCTTCAGTCAAAAGGTGAATGCGGTAATTGTGTTATAAATACCTAATTTTTCCAGAGCGAATGGTCACGGATAAGACCGTCGGCATTATTGATCCAGCTCGAAGACTGAAAATTGGGTTTGAAAACTCGTTGAAGCTCTCGCGGACCGTTTAATGGGCTTTAGAGGTGCACAATGGTCCCAACCGGAAATTGAGGAATATAAATAGAACCGGCCAGACTGGGGGAGAGCTCCGTAGAACACTCCTGAGTAGGGAGCACAATGGGTTAATAGTCGCCCGGGTAGTCGGGACGCCTTTCAAGTCATTGAACTGAATTGCACTGCTTGAAAACCGTTCGTGTAAACACAATTTTGTAAACAGGCTTCGATTCTATGCCGTCCGGAATTCTAGCCTGGAGCTATACCGTCGGAACTATAATTTAAAATTACCTCTATTACAATTAACTATAGCAGTATTTTAGTTCATTCTCTGTTCCGTGTGGCACTTGCGAAAGTTTTGCTCTCAACACTACCTGGAGATTACAATTAATAGGTCCCAAAACAAAAAGGTGCTATTTAGTATTCACTATGTCAACGCAAAGGTGGGATGGATCCGAATATGGTCAGGCTATTCTAAGAATAGATATCGCAGCCGAACAGGGCCCATTGCAACATGCAAATGCAAATACAAACGAGGCTTATTTTCGCAGGTGTCGTCGTCGGTTCGGGTCGGTTTGTTAGGTTAACGAGCCAAGCGTTGGGTTGAACTTCGCCATTATAATGGGCCTAGAATGGGGCGTTGTTATAGCCCATGACAATATTCCCGGGCCATTCCTGAATTCACCAGTAAGCTTGCCCTAAATTAAATTAGTGCAGCGAAATTTAAGTAACGTTTTGAATTTAAAGTATTAGGGGAGTATAATTTTTATAAAATGAACGATTAATAAACTCCTCCGGCTGTCTGCGAAAAGCAAGTACATGAGAAAGAAATCCAATAATTAATGAAAATTAAAATTTCAAAAAATTAAACAAAAACTACTAAAAACAAAAAAATAGTAAGACAAATACGCATAATGCATTAGTATGCGATTGAGCTTTTTAAATTAAATATTAAATAAGAGATGCAATCTCACTCGGCATCCGTAATTAATAATTTTTAAAACGTTTTCAATAACTATTTGGAGTGTGGTGTTGATCTGTTTGTTTTGATTACTCGCTTGCGATTCACCGTTGACCGGTGCTTGTCCCGGGTGGAGATCCCTTTCCCTTTTACGTTTAAACTGCGGTGCCCCCTAATTGAAGTGGGAAAGTGGCGGTGTGGATCAAATTGGCGGAGTGCCGGCCGAAGCGCTCAAAGCGGCAACGTGTAAACTGTCCCAAATTGCATTAGCCGTTGTGGGACCTTAGAAATTGATAGGTGGCGTTAATTGGACGCCTCGCTGTTATCAAATCGGTAATTAAATGGATCGAAACACAATTTCAGCCGGCTGTTGCACCGGTACTATTTGAACTGATAGAAGGCTATATGTACTGGGAGATTTAAACAGAGTCCGAACTACGGAAGGTTTTATTTCTTTTACATAATTTCGACGAAATCGATGTCGGCTAATTTGATCGGAACACAACCTACAACCTTTTAAGATAAAATAAGTTTTAACATACATAATAAATAACAGAAATGTCAAGACAGGCAAAACATTCACACGCCGCAGTAAAAAATGAAGTAAGTTATTTTACTCGTTATAATATTTTGAAACTATTGATATGCCTAACCGCTACAAAATTATACAACTTCCAAATCCGCGCAATTTGGACTCGTCGGTCCCAAATTAGAGACTGTATCGCGGCCAGTACCGAACTGAATGAATTTCCAGTGGCCCGAGTATGTCATGTGTAGGTCTAGGTTCAGTAACCGCTCTTCTCGTAATTGGGCCGAGGGATATCACAATGACCCGTCCCCCGTTCGTTCCACTGCAGTTGGTCCATGGGAGCGTAGTGCCAGGGATCGATTTCACTTTAGGTGTTCTGAACGGCCGCCGGTTAAATGACCGGGGAATATAATCTGAAGGAAGCCGAGCGGACATAACCCAGTTAGAGCAGGATAGGTTGCCCGGCGTTGGTGCTGGTGCTGGTGGCGCGGGGTCTAGTTCCCTAAACATCCTTCTTCGGGAATGGAATTACCGTAAATAAACCCGTTTAATGGGATATTAAAGGATTCCACGTTGTCAGGAATCCGCATATTCCGGAATAGGACGAGGCAACAGACTGACTAATTGACTAAAGCCAAATTTTTGACGCTGGAATTGTTTATTATTACGAATCTGCCTCTTGTAAATTATCCAGTATGATGAAGCGTCATGCAGTCTACTTGTCGTTTGCAAATACTGATGCTATATAAAAAAGGGAGACATTTAAGGCCTTTGTTTGTGTGCATAATGTTGTTTGTTCCCGACTATTTCAATGTTCGCCAGAGTGTGACAATTTAGGTCAGCTTCACAACAACAAAAATAACACACCGGTATGAAAATGCTGTTGTATATAGGTGATTATTTATGGGTATCGTGTCCAAGATGTAATTATGACAAAAATTGTATTGTTAGAGCACGCGATTGAAAACTTGGCATTCCAATTATGCACCTACAAAAAAAGGAAAGTTATGCAACCAGATTAGATCTGAAGTTGGGTTTAGAAGAAAACGTTAGAATTGATAGAATATTTATTATAATGAGAGAAGCGCAATTTGCTTATTTCTTTATAATAGATTTGTTTAAATAAGTATATAGTCTTATTAATGGAAAAAAATAGGTCATTGGATCATTTTCCCGTCTTATATTCCAGCAACCGACTGTACGTATCGATCTATTGGTGCTTAAAATTCCCACCTGTTTTTATTTTGTAACAATTGTTAGGGGATGACTTGGAAGCGGGTGCCGAGTCAATTGGCTAAGTACACTTCGCCCGGTGAGCACCGCGTGATTGATTTATGCCAAAAGCAGACGGCTCAATCCAGTTACCATTCGTATTTAATTGAATTTCGAGTGAATCCTCGATAGGTGCCAATTGTTGGATTATACGAGCGCTGCAAGCCTCAACCCACCACCACCCCGTTCCGGTCAACCGTTTGTGAATTTACAACAGGATACTACCAAAATTGAATCGACTGGTAACCGACGCCGATTGGTGGCAGTGTTAAAAGGAAAAAAAATTCTTTTGAATCTAAAATGCGCTAGTCCGAATTCATCATATTTGTTTCAAGGCGATTGCCTTGAATATAAACTAATCAAAAGTTGCTTTTGAATTATCGAAAATTTTGCAGTAATGGAGCGGAATATTAAAAATAATAACACTTCATTTTTTAGTTAATATTTTTCAAATTCCTTTACAATACCATTATAATGTAACACTATAACAATTTTCACTTATTTGGTTAATGTTTATTAATTGGTTATTTATTGGTTAATGTTAGCATTTATTTTATATTACTTGGCACAATTCAATCCTTGGCGGCAGATCGGAATAATTTAAATCCGTTGCGCATATTAATTTATTCAGTTTTTTGTTCACCCACTCGTTTGGTTTACATTGTTGAAAGTTTTGCTCTCAATTTGTCTGACGAAAGGTTCTTGAAATGAACGTCTGCACTTTATTGAATTTAATTTGTCTATTCTGCTGACTGCTGAAAATTGGTTATCGGGTAAGAACAGAATCTGTTATGCACTGAAGGGTGGGATTCTAAAAAACCAATTGAGAATTTCACGAATGAAAACTACCAGCTAATCTGGCTGGTAGCAATAGCTGCGAATTTGGTTGTTCCTATTTGGCTAAATTTAATTCGCGTACCAATTAAAAATAAAAATATGCAACGACCTCCATACTCTTTCACTAATCCCAAAGTCGAATCGGGACAACAGTTTTTGTTTTATCACTGGCTCGAAATTCATTTCGAAACTGGCACTGTTATAACGCAGTGCTCCCGGTAGGATTATTCGCAAATGACACTGAATGCGAGTGGAACTGGAATATGTATTTGGGAGGGTTTAAAACGGCAGACCGTCTGACAGTTTTTTCCCCCGTGCCTTTTTCTAATTTGTATAATAACAGAAAAAAAGGGCGACGCGTCCCTTCTCCGAAACTGATGGTAATATAGCGGCTCGACCGGCGAAAAAAATTCGGAATAAGCGTCTCGTTAGGAGCCGGCTCGTGCAATGACGCCCGACATACAGAACAACTGGAAAAACCGTACAGGGGATTTTCCTCGTGCTTTTAATTAACTGCCCCTCATTCTTCTCCAGCCCCCTCCCCAATCTTTTCAGTTGCATAAAGTTAGTGAGACGGTCGGGAAAGTTTTAAATCGTCACGTTTTTGGATTGCGTTCCTCCACAACTTGCGTTACTTCTCATATGTTGATTGGCCAAAATAAAAAAAAGATGCCCTAAAATGGCGGTATGTTCTTGTGTGGGGCGCCCATTTATGTTTTCTGCCAGACTGCAGGTTATTAACTTAGAATCTCATCAATAAACATGTGTAATAGGATTGGAATTTTGAGCACTGTAAGCGGTTCCGTAATGTGGTTTTTTTATAGCATTCAGCTCTATTGCCAATTGTTTCCGTCCTCTCCATTCGTTTTATGAAGTTTTCTTCCTGCCTAAAAACAAATCGATAGGGAATCATAACTTAGGAATAGCAGTTAAAGCCGCTTCGTTCAAGGCTCTAATACCGCGCCCGCATAACAATACGGTTTGGCGGGTTTAATATAGGCTCAGCCCCCCAATTCATTCAGGCTGTGGGGGAATTGAAGCATGTCTATTTTTGACATATTCAACAAACGGGTGGAATCAAACAAAGTTCAAAAATAGTATTTATAAATTGGTGGTTTTTATTTACGGCAAAAAAATAAGGAGTAATAGGATTGAATGGTATTGGCGAGGAGCCCGAACAGGAGTAGCCAAACTTTAAGAACCAATGGAACCCAAACCCATGCGGATGATTTTATAACGAACCCACCTCTTTTTTGTTCTAGTTTTATTTAGCTTGTTTAGTGATCGGACTGCTGTCTTATAATCCTGCCAAGCATTTTGAGATCTCGACCAGGACCCTTCTCAAGAACGGTGACCCCGGTATCTGTAATGTCTGGGCCCTGTTTATAACAGCGGTATGTTTCCATGGAGTTTGATCCTAGTCGTAATGTATTTATTGCGCGGATAATGTGAGTAGGGTCTGCGGTATCACTTCCCACAGAGTATCCGCCTCGGTCGTGTAAAGCCTGCGGCCGAGAGTGCCGTTATAAATGCGCTAGTAGTAACAGCTACTGATGGAATAAAAATATACGTGTTGTGATATAGAGGAATGGCTGGAGGATTACGTCGGCTCCGATCCGGCGCCTATATTCTATGTAATCAGTTCCCCATAATATATACGCCTTCTAACCTAATAGCAATTGCGTGGTTCACATCAGAAGTTATTATCGACCGAGACTCAATTCAACATTATATAATTATCATTTATTATTATTTCAATACTCCATTAAATATTTAATGTAAGGCTTAAGTTTAATCCTGTGAAACGTCTTTCCGAGGTTCAGTCGTGAAACCCATTACTAATAATGGAATATAACGGAAGAAAACACTGGCCAATAGGGGACCGCGGTTAAATTCGCGAGCCGGGCCGAAGTGTTGGGGGCTCGGGTTCTAATTAATTGAACTCAGCGGGCGAATTGTAGCGACGCTGCCGGCCGACACTATAGCCTCGGTTGGGGCAGAGATTACCCGCCTGCTCTCGACACTGTTCCAATTAGGCCGTGTTTCGATTAATCATTGCTAAACGCACCGGAACCTGCATTTCGCCACCGTTCTATTTCACCACAGTGAAATCAGCGCAGTTTGTTTTGGAAAAAGATGTCGGGCGATTTTACTATCCTAATGGGATACGCCCCACGCCCGTATTGTCCTCAGAAAGAGGTATGAATTTATAAAAACTTCTTTTCAAACAATATTCCCGACAGTATTTCATTGACAGGGTTTGGGACGAATACGAGAAAATTGTTAAAATTTCAAAAATTTCCGATTATTTAACTTTCCCTCTTACCGCAAGTGTATCGCAACTGCGGACCACTGTTGATCGAGTTCGGGAGAAATAAGGGAAAAGTTTTGACATTTCAAACATGTTCGAAGCTTCAAATTTCTTTTTTATACCGCCCATTTTTCAATCGGACACTTCTGTCGAGTTAGCTTGTGCCCTGAGCACTATTTCACAATGTGAATGCTGTGCCACTCGGGGATTAACTAGATGTCAGAGGCCTGGGACAATTCCAATGATTACTGTACCGCTCGGATCATAAATGAATTTAACTATAATATGCAAGTATTATGAAAACTATTTACTATAGGTTATTCTTCTGGGAGTTTGAGAGTAAAAACATAAAAGCTCAATTGAAAATAAAAAATAAACAAATAAAAGTAATTAGAAATAATTTAGCCGATAATCATCGAAACATTTTTTTTTTAAGATTTATATATATTCAACTCGGCTTCGAAGATTTATATTTTCTTGCTTTAATTATTACTTCCCCGCTATTTACAAATACCTTCTGGCCACAAATGGTGCAAATTCTGTTGGAGGCAAATTGGTGACGATCAGGGACACGTTGAGCGTTTAGGGGGAAACGAGGCCGGGAATTGGCGGGCGGGGGCCTGTGCCGGACAGCGGCCCGATTGCTCGGCACCTCTCAATGTTTTTAATTCATTAGAACCCGCGTTACCTGAAAACACCGCCCTTCCGTCCCGGTGCCCTAATAGCTGCCTAATGGAAACATCCACTATTGCGCCCATCCGAATTTCCGTCTAATCTAAGAGAAGCCGATTATTAATATAATATATTCAAATAGGCGTTTTCCCTCACTCATCTCTCTGTCGATTTAAAAATAAAGATACTACCAGCGGAAAAAACTGTTTATTCGGCACTTCCACCGGACATTTATCGTTTACAATGATGCTTTATTGCAATAATTGGGTAAATCAGCTATACTTCCGCCTGTTGTTTCGTATTTGGTAATGTTTGAACTGACTTTGGAATGATCCTCTGCTTCCATTTATAAATATGAAACGGGGAGTTTCCAAATCTAATCTACAAGAAACCTTTTTTTCAAGCATAAATTGTACCTCGGACTACAACGTTAGCTATTTTTGCACGATATTTAGATACGAGTCACTTATCTTATGTATAGTGTACATGGACCCTACCTCCCAGAAAACATGGGGAGATGACCTTCCAGAAGAGTTTAAACCTCAAGATTAAAAAGCTAATAAACTAAAATCTAATATGATGCAATGCAATAATGATATTAAGTAACAAAGATGGGAAATGTTGGAGGGACGATATAAAAGTATCCCCCCCTGCTACGGGCTATAAATTCCAGACGTAAAACTACCGTTAAAAAATCTCTCGGGCCCCGCCTAACGGCTCTCCTACTCGGAATCGACGTTTCGCCTCATATATTTTTAAAAGTGATAAATTCCATTCCGGAACCGACCCGGCGATGATACTAATTCACTATTCAGTTTCTTCGTAGTAGAGAGTAGTGAGAGATCTATTTCCCTTATCCCGATCGATGTGCGGCGGCTTTCGGAACTTACAGCCGGTGGAGGAATTACTAAGCTGCGACCGCGAATTGAATCTTTATTATCGACTAAGAGAAATTTCAAATATAATTGTCACTCCGCCACGTAATTATATGGCAAACTCCCACCAGAATCACAGTAACATTGCAGAGACAGCGCTAACGGCTTAGTCATCACTAGCCGATATGCTAAATATCTTTGTATAATACTACCGACAGAATGCTACTGATTGTCGGGTTGGGAAGCGGAAATTGGCATAAAACCAAATCATCGACTAGAGCTTAAAGGGGATTTTAAGAAAGATGGATTAGATAATTCTGGTAGGTTAACGATCGAAGAAGGGGGTACCCATTATAGTTGGCCATTTAGGGTTATTTGGTGGTTTGTTACTATTGAGCAATTAAAGAACATCGGAAAGCTCAAATTTAGTTTAATGAAACGAAATTGTCCTTGCGGGTGGGAATAGATAGCGCGTAACTAGTTTGTGTATTAAATAAAAAAGAAAACGCGAATATTAAACATCTTTCTGAAAAGATCTTAAATCGGTCGACATTTCAAAGGGATATTAAAACATGAATAGTAGTTATTGTTTAGCTGAATTAGCAAATGGGAGAAAATACGCTAGAATTTATGAGCGGATGAATCCATATTACCGAACTCATTTAGTCTACGGAACAACTTTTATCGCCCGTATTACAGGAGAGGGCCGCCACCGTATTTCATGTTTATGAAAGCATTTAATACGAGTTTAGGTCCCTAGGGCTACTATATTGCAGAATTATCCAATAAACTCCTTCCCTATTTGTTTCGCTAAATACTGAATAGGATTGCTACATTGGAGAACGGTATCCGACAAGCTGCACTGTGTTCGACGACCGTGCTTTAGACAAATGCGGATAGTGTCAATAAAATCTTTCATACCTTTTCTGTTACTCCAAGATGCGGACACAAACAATAATTGTACTGTTTGTAATTCAGTTAGAAAATCCGATCGAAAGATACAGTTCGCTTTAAATATGGTCAGTTTAATTTTTAAGTTGGTTTGATTCTTTAAAACCAAATCAGAGATTTCAATTGAACCTGATGATGGAAGACATGATCTGCATGGCAAAAGTTAGCCCGGCACTTGCGGTGTCCGCCAGCCCACCGAGTACTTTATTGTCACAACGCTTCACCGTTTTCAATTGGCGGTTGTTTCCCCATTGTCCTGCAGAAGGACAGTGGGTCTTTTTATTTAAGAGAAAGGTTTCGTGGAAAGCGCTGACGCGGGGTCGGGTCAGAGCGGAGACCGCAGGACTTTGATGGATGGGTTCGACTGGGGGCGCCATTTGTTTGAATGATGCCTCGCCTCTCGGACCTCTCGCAATTACACTGACCCTTCCTTCTTTCCTCCCTTCCGGCCAGAATAGAATCCTGCCCCGGGCCACTCCCCAATATCAACCCAACGTGGACCTCCTATACACATACCATCTATTCCTCGGCCTTGTTGTCAACAGTCCTGACTTATGGACTCTATTCTTGAACACTGTATACATTTCAGAATGTCTTTAGGCTTCTGAGACGATTTCTAGCTTATGTACTCAACTAAACTTAAATAAATTATTATCATTGTTTAATACTACACTAAAGCGGTATTTAATTTCATATTTTTTATAAATCATCAGTATAATTAACTTGTACCAGAAGAAGATGGTTAGTGAAACGTAGTAATCTTTATATCCTTGCAATATAACATCTTTATATCTGATAACATATTTTCGTTCCTTGTACGATTAACACTGTGGAATTCTATCGTGTAGTATACGATTCTGTGCTATATTGATCGTTGTCGTCTATTTTAATTGTGACTGATAGGAAATAAAATTAGATCCAAAAAACAAAAACGTAATCGTCCGCAGGAGATTAAATGAATAATTCCTTTAATGTGACGAAAATTAATAACGAAAATTATATGTTTAACTGTATACAGTGTACATTTCAACCGACACCGACCTCTTTTCACGTGAATCATATTACAAATTCTATATGTCAGAGCCGCCCACTTTACCGAATATTACCTTTGACGATCAAAGGTCTCCCTGTTTACCGCATTCCGGCGTTGTGTACTCTGTGAATGGCATCGTACATATATAGCGGTGTAATTCAAAAACTTTTCCTGCGCCACCTAGCGCCCCGCCAGTTCAAATATTTACCCGTGGAATCGTCGACGGTTACAGAGACAGGCCTGAGCTTTCCGTATACCGTCTTCAGCCGGGAGAAATCCTGAATGTCAGAGCGAGTAAGATCAATGCTCAAGTAAGAGGCCTACAGGATTCGATTGAAAGGGCGGTAATTTTCTGGCAGGTGTAAATACCGAGAGACCCTATTCTCTGTCAATATGCTTTTTACCCGGAGATTTGTTTTTTCCCCTCTTCCATCACCTAGGACTAGAACACCACGTCTCTGATGGGGCGGCAGGATTGCGAGGGACGGTAAACTGTTCCACTTAGTATTAGTGTCCAGCTGTCATCACATTGAGCTCCTATTCCCAAACTAGCTGACGTTTCAGGTTGGAATCACCGTGAGATATAATAGGAGATCCCTTCTCCGGCACCAGCCTACCGTAGAACTTACGGCTTTCCGTAAAGGTCGAGTCGAAATTCGATTTTTAAATACTGGAGGAAACATAAATATCGTGGTCTCTATACCGCGGTTCGAACACCTCTTCGAACTGACGACACGCTCAGAGAATTGCATTCCATCGTCGGGTGAGAACGTTGCGTAACAACAAATTGACCCGGACAAATTAATTAATTTGAACAAAGGGAGAATCCTAATTCTGTTGCTAAAGGGCATCGGGCGGTGGTAAAGCGAACGCTTCGGCCGCGCGGATTCAGCATGCATGTTTCGCATGAAACACCACCGGTAATTTAGAATTAATTGAGGTCGTCCCGAGTTTCATGGCAATTACAAAAGAAAAAATGAAAATAAATTAACTGGGCGTATATTTGTTGCGCGCGGAAGGGGATTCGAATGGCAAAAATTCACTGAACCAAAAAACCACTACGGAAAATTGAAAAATTAAATCCTTTTAATGCAGAAAATATTTCAATTTCAACACGATGTGAGAAACCAAATTATTTCCCCATTTGTAAAATAAATAATTTTACATTGATTTTTACTTTTTTGCTCTGACAATAACCGCGACCGTTGGTCCTCTGTTTGCAACATATTGGTACACACCAATATACAGTTTACCAATTCTCAAAAGTATATCTAGACCACATATTATTTTTCGCGGTAACGTTCCCTTTCAAAACACCTTACTCCGTCTAATTTTACCGTCTAATAATTTATCGGTGTACAATATAGGTACAATATAGGTGTACTCTCCGACAGTTGAGTAGGTGGTCCCTTGAGAGTCCAGCAATTTCTCTGTCTAAAACGCTAAAAAAGCCCAAATAAAATGATAAAAAGCTTGAAAACGCTATAAAAGCCCATAACACACGTCAAGAACGCTGAATAACCAGTTTCCAGATCAAACTACTGTAAACGGACTGTGTTTTGACCTACGCGTTCCGGTTTCGCTTTGGCACACGAATTAACCCAACCGGGAGGGTTCCTTGAATTCCTATCTCTACGAAAATTAATTAAGGTTTGCCCACCAAAGCGGTTTAATTAACGTTTATTTTGACGATGTTAGACATTACTTAGATTAAGGAGAGCACTTTGGGGGTTCGTCCGAACGACGTAAGGGGTGATTGACCTTTCCGATGATATTGTGATAATTACAACTTTGTAGAGTTGAGGTTTTTTATATAAATAAGATAATCCAAAACTGAACTGAAACATATTGGTGTATTGTACATCTTACATTTCATGGTTATAAAAATATAAATAAAAGAATACTGGTTTAGAGGGCTTATCCCTGGTTTAGGGGGGCTAGTCCCTTAAATTAACATAGCCTCCCTATTTACACACATTATATATTCTTATATGTAATCTCAGCGAACTTAAGAGGTCCGATACCGTGAATGTTTGTGAAGGGCGCTTTTTATTCGTTACCTTATTGAAGTGGTCGTACCCGGCGCCTGTTCCATCAAGTGTAAGCGCGAGCGACTAAGGCTTAAACTAGTAATATTATGAAACTGGGGACACCTGTGCATTCGTCCGCCCACAAAACACAATCTCAGTAACCGCCAGTGTAAATTCGTCGGCGATGTTTAAAAACGTGGTCGATCATCGGTGCGCCAAATTGGGCCCAGAAGACAAATAGATTTTGATACGTGACCTGTGTTTGTAATTCAATGAGGCCGCCCCGAGTCCAATTGGTGAGTTCTACTCGACCCGGATTTTTTTACTACCCCAACACCGATTTGCTGCCCGAATGCATTTTATTGGTTCTACGGCCACGCTCCCGCATCCCATCGTAATAATTGGAATTTTCCTGTTTTCCTTTTTTGCTAGGGATTATTCGGGTTTTGCTCCCGAAACGAATTTCGCAAACGTGAAACTACGACGAATTCGGTTGACGTGTCGCGGATTCGAAAATTTAACTTCACGCATACGTCCTGGCGTAAAGAGTAAAGCATTTTTTAAGTACCCGGATTAAATTTTCAATTAAATATTTAAAATTTCAATTTGCCATATGTGACAATTTGACGGAAGGCGTAATTTACCCTCACATATTAACTGCTTAGTGGTCAAGGCACATATTGTATAATGAAGCATTGAGCGCAGTACACAGAAGACTTGAGAGGACATGATTTTAATTATTGCAGGATAAACAAAACTAAA
The DNA here is from genome assembly GCA_019843655.1 of Lethocerus indicus. Taxonomy (NCBI): domain Eukaryota; kingdom Metazoa; phylum Arthropoda; class Insecta; order Hemiptera; family Belostomatidae; genus Lethocerus; species Lethocerus indicus. The sequence goes on along the minus strand of JACDQD010000005.1, from coordinate 17,487,807 downwards.
ATTTAGAGTACCGTAGATTTCGTGTGTTTCTGTCTCGCCTTGGTTCATTTTTTGAGTCCACTGTGAAATTTAATTAAAATAATTTTTCGGTGAAATTTTTCAATCATTAATATGTCGACATTTAGTTGAGTGGATCCCCACCCTCAGGGGGGCGCTAGTTTATCGGTGCAAGTGCACTCAACGAACTTTAGTTAAGTACATTTCCGCACCACCCTCAGGAGGCGCTAGTTTATCGGTGCAAGTGCACCCAACGAACTTTAGTTGAGTACATTTCCGCACCACCCTCAGTGGGCGCTAGATTATCGGTGCAAGTGCACCCGACGAACTTTAGTTAAGTACATTTCCGCACCACCCTCAGTGGGCGCTAGTTTATCGGTGTAAGTGCGCCCAACGAACTTTAGTTAAGTACATTTCCGCACCACCCTCAGTGGGCGCTAGTTTATCGGTGCAAGTGCACCCGACGAACTTTAGTTAAGTACATTTCCGCACCACCCTCAGTGGGCACTAGTTTATCGGTGCAAGTGCACCCAACGAACTTTAGTTAAGTACATTTCCGCACCACCCTCAGTGGGCGCTAGTTTATCGGTGTAAGTGCGCCCAACGAAGTTTAGTTAAGTACATTTCCGCACCACCCTCAGTGGGCGCTAGTTTATCGGTGCAAGTGCACCCGACGAACTTTAGTTAAGTACATTTCCGCACCACCCTCAGTGGGCACTAGTTTATCGGTGCAAGTGCACCCAACGAACTTTAGTTAAGTACATTTCCGCACCACCCTCTGTGGGCGCTAGTTTATCGGTGCAAGTGCACCCAACGAACTTTAGTTAAGTACATTTCCGCACCACCCTCTGTGGGCGCTAGTTTATCGGTGCACGTGAACCCAACGAACTTTAGTTGATTGAAAACCAGCGAGAGGAGACAGAACCACACAAAATATACGGTATTCCAACCCCTCGCAGACCACAAAACAGGTATTCTGAACTAAAATTTAGAGCTTCTAATTATATTTATTCTTCTTGTGAGATGGTTTAACTATGAAAATATATATTGGGTAACATGTTATTTATCGGTTTCTAACCAAATGTTCTCTACATAAATTTATCGCAGGTACATAGAGTGAGGAGACATTCGGGGACTAAACGACAATCGCGCCATCCAATTAAAATATATTCGCAAACAAACGATCGAATTAAATCTCACCAAGTGCCCTTCCGAAAGTTAAACCGGCCCTGGACGAAGCCCCGCTAATAAGTCGAGTGGCCACTTACCGGCCGGGTCCAAGCATTCCATTTACATTTCGCTCGCTTCCACTGAGCCAGTTCACTGGAAACATATTTTAATAATGAACAAGGAAATTAATTCGAGGCGAATCGGACGTTTTGACTTTGACTATCGACCGTTAAACAACACAATAAAGCACGGTCAAGTTGACGAGTGGAACGCCTCCTTTTGGAAAGGGAGAGAATTAGTAAAAGACCTTTGAATAACACAGAACTAAAGGAAAATTATTTTATTTTATAAATATTTCATCCTACGATTGAACTTCAAATTTAGAAATTAATTATCAGTCCTGTTAGCTGTTTGGTATCAATTACGAAATTAAGAACAATTCATTCCGTAATTAAGGAATAAAATAATATAAAGTTGAATACTCATTTTGGTTTTTAAGTCTATAGGCGCTCCTTCCAAATACTCGGGGATAGTCACAAATTCCAACTTTACATTAAATAACCGTGGGAACATTATATATCCAAACTCAAATAATAATTAAATTGATTAATTACATCTTTTGTATGTATATAAATATATCACCTGTCACCACTCGCTGTCATACCAAGAATAATAATATTAGAAACACTAGCGGAGTCCCTAAGAGGTATCTCAAAGTAAATCAAAGACTATTAGTTCACCATAAATATCTCATAGTAATGCAGTTATACTACAGTAGCTCATGTAATAGTAGTGCCAGGGGAGTTTTTAAACTGGAAAAACAGGAAATTCTTCACGGTCCCTAAATTTACGGAGGGTTAAACGATCAATGGTGGTCCGATTTATAAAAATTTGTCGAGGACAGAGAAATTCCGCTTCCGCCTCCTGTACTCTCATGCGTTGCTATCTGTTTCATGTCGGGTCGCACGTATACTTTGGACGGTGCGCCCGATTTGTTCCGGGCGTACCGTGGGGGCGGGTATCTATATTGGACAATGGGGTAGGGACAACTCTGCTTTCCTCCCATTGTCCACCGCTCTTTCCCTCGTGCTCGCCGTCTCATTCTCTCGAGCCCCGCATCCTCTGTCTCGCTCTCTTCTCCACTGGCGAGACGAACAACCGACCCCCGCAGCCAAATTCGGGCAGGGGCTGAAAGGGTGCCGGCTCTATTAAGTCGCACTCCTCTCGGCAGCCGACATTACTGTTGAATCTCCACCCCCCAAAGCCCCCACCCCCGCCTGTATTCCGCCGCAATATTGTGTCCCTAAACCCTTTCTCTTCCGGCCACCGAGATTACACACGTCAATCATTTAGCCCTTTGTCGATTTGCGAACCCCCGACGAATTTGCATTGTCGACGAATGCGGAAGCAGGATTCTACCTTACATTGTACACTATTGTATTATTTTGTATAATTTCGTATTATTTTTGTTTTCTATAATGTGTATTTTATAATACCGAATATACTGTAGCGATATAAAACGATATTTTATTAAAAATTATCTTGGTCCGTAGATTAATTGCTTAAAAAGAACTAGGAAAAAAGCGGACTAATAAAATAGTCCACAATATAGTGGAGTAGATTGAAACAACTACTGATGAAGAATGAAGTTAACAGTATTTTATATTATTCTGTACACTTATCGAGTTATATTTCAAAAATGGTGTCCGGATTTCAACGCGGTTTCCCGTTCTATACGTTATTAAGTGGCTCGTTGTTCGCACTGAATATGGATAATGTGAGTTTGGCGCCAGTAACGTCGACCGGTCGGGTCGCTGTATTCGTGGAACGTCGGTCGGTTAAAGGTTTACGAGCGGACAAGGAGGGGTTGTCCTTTCGACTCTAACAAGCTGTCGGCGAAGAGAAATTGCCCGAGAACGGGCCCCCGGCCAACCGGTCATCGCTCAACATTCCTGTCCACTCTTTTCCAGATCTCCCCTCCTCCCTTTCTTGATTCGAGAACGGCCATCTTTTACACCTTGGACGAATTTCGACAATGGTCCCTTAGCCACAACCAACGATCTTGTAATCACTTTGTTTACAATGAGTGTAATAATTTTATGAAATTGGAACCCGTTATTGAAGGTCTGACAGACCCTATCTGTTATTAAATTTCAGGATGATACATTCTTTATGTACATATCTTTAACTGGACTTTATTAAACAAAAAGACTCTCGGAGGAAATTCTTATCCCGTAGATAATAAATCCCGATCCCAAAATTCCTACGCTCCTTTTATTTTCCTGAATTATTTCTAGCGTATGAGATTCCTTACCAAACCTTTGATAATTGGCATGAAGCATACATTCCTTCTTAGGTTATTGGACTCTATATCAGCAGACGCATGAATGTTTAAAATACCATACTAACAAACATTATATAATATATAATATTATATATTACATAATATATAACATAATATATAATAATATATAACAGCGCTGGCTGTGCACATTTGTGCTGTATAAATCAAGTAGAAAAGAATAAAATAAAAATAAATCCTTATTAGTCTACAGTTCATAAATTCTGTAGGACTCAAAATTCATTCCTAATGTATGTGGTTTCCCGCCAAAGTCAAGAAAATAGCATTCCTTGCCCTTGATTTATGACTTCCCGATAATGCAGAATTACTTCAAACATTTATTCCATTGAAATATTTGAACCGATTACCTTGATGTGAAAAATTAAAGAGGGCAAGATCCTTAATAATTAGGTAGAAAACTCAGTAATTATTTAATTAAATAATTTACCTACTATAATTGATCAGTTTGTGCTGTTGACATATGTATCTGTAATAGCGGTGGGGGAATGAAAGAAAACTATTTCATCCGAGCTGAATTCTTTAGAAATGATTTTAGTCCCGAGAAAGGACGCGATATTCCATTTAACTTTTTGAATGTCCCTTCTCTCCCGCCGAGTATATTTGTGCTTGTTTCTCAAGTTCTCCATACAAGAGATGGGTCGATCGGGCCCGGATTATCTCTCTAAGTGGGAAACGGGGAAATGCAAAAGGGACGGTAGGAAATAAGGCAAAAAACAAAGGTAAACGAGAAAGTCCCCCCTCCTACCGGACATTAAATATATCGAGTGAACCCCGCGGACGTCCTCCAGCAGGTTCTTCTCTTTCCGTCCGAATACTTCTCGGTTTGAGGATTAATATTAAGGGGTAATTGCATTCAGGTTCAATGCAAGAGAGGGGCATTATTTAAACTTTATCCGCCGGCGACAATTACTATTTTTTTAAATATCGATTCTCCAGCTTCGTATTTCAAGGTGACCTCCTCTGACACTTGAGACCTATCTTCACGGAAATTCGAGAGTCCTGGAAGTATTTCCAGAAACGTCAAAAACTTCACCCAAAATAATGGATAGAAAACAGTCCTCCATATAATTAAGCGCCATTCCTCTCATTCATCACTTCTTATAAAGTCTTTAAACAATATGAAGAGACCAGTGGTTATGTATTAATAATTTGAGTAATTTTATAGAGAGCAATCCGTAGTATTGTAGATGTTAGCGTTTAAGATCGCAATAGTAAGAAAGTTAAGAACGATAAAGGAATCGCCGCCGGTTTATCTTTTTCTGGATAGGCGTTGACCCAATTTAATCAGGAGGCGGTCGGTATCAGATTGGTGGGGCGGCGGACAGGAGGGAAATCTCCAGTTACCCCATTGAAATCGGCCGGAGGGCGGGGGTTGGGAAGTGAATCAATTTCAGTCAACCGGCCAGCCAATACGATTGTTGACGTTTGCGATTGTCGAGGCCGGCGGACTGCGGTCACTTCATGGCCACCCTTTGGGCTACCGCAACCCCATTGTCCCGTCGGTTCGGACGTCCCCTCTAACCACTCAGGGGTAGACTTAGATCCGACTTTACACGGTATGAATTATTGGTTTATACAGATATATGATCGTATTAACAGGAAAATCCGGACCTAGCCCGGCAGTAAATATTAGATTTTGTCCCAACGCGAAGCGTTAATTTAATATTGTCCGTCAGTTTATTGTGTGGTTTTGACTTCCACACGATCGAATGATTAGGGGATTGCCTTATTCGGAAAATTGCGTTTAGTAAGTTAAAACAATATTGTGGCTGCCGTAGAAATTCATAATAACGTCCAAATCACAACAATTTAGCATTTTCGGTCTGAATTTCTCATTCCCGACGGGCACTTCCTCGAGAACCGGAGACGCGGCGTAATAAAGTAGTGGGTTCGAGCGTTGTGAGCTCCGCCCACTCATTTGAGTGGATCGTGCGCCGAATATTTCCTGAGGAATTTTGGAGTTAAGGCCTTCGATATTATTAAAGAGCAATTTCGTATTATTCTCATCGAGTTCTCTCAGTGTTTTAAAATCATTTTCGTGTAAATACTAGGGGAAATTTGAAGTGTCCTCGACGATTGATAAATAACTTCGAAGCGTCAAATTTACAATGAATGAGGTTAAAATAAATAATAGGTACAGTGCTGTATAAAAATATAGAAGTATAAAAGAATATAATTTAGTTTTTGTACGTATCTAAAGTTCCGTCTGATTTTTTATTTCAACTAGGAATCTTCTCACGTTTGTTTCTTCTAGAGTTCTTTATTTTCTTGTATTATTTGATTCATTTATTCGTTTTATTTATTTATTTATCATTGTTGTTGGATTGTCCCACTGATTCTTTTTCAGACAATTAGCTGTAGTTCTAAAGTCGGTTGCATCCGTCGCTAAAACAAACTCGGGCTCGGTCTGAAGGGCGTTTGGAAGCTGTAAGTGTCTAAGGGTTTTAATGGCGCGGATTTGGGTCTCCTCTAATGGGCGAGGTTTCGCCTCCCCCTCCCGCTAATGTTCCTCCTAATTAGATTTTGTACCCGGGGGCATTCCTCCCTCCACCTCCCGCACCTAATCGCAGAGACAGACCTTACACTGCCCCCAACAGACCACGTTAATGGGATCTGTACGGCATACAAAAAGAAACTAAAAAATATTTTTAAAACACGCTTTTATTTAGATTCGTACAAGTTAGAAGTACGGGAATACAGAAAATGGAAGATTTGTGAACAGGGACTCTCACTTTCCCACAGATTCTCACTTCCCACTCTTTGACAGACTTAATTGGAAAGTGATGAGTGATTATCCACCTCTATGCAAACTTTCAAAGCTCAAGTTCACCAGCGAGTATGTTAAAATTCGTTTCAAGATTTTAAGGGCTGCGGGAATTTGAAAATCTGAATTAGGTCGAATTTTCCGGGGAACGGCAGAGGTAATTTGGAGGTCGCCCGGTCAGGTAGGCCACCATTTAACTGATTGATGTTTGCCCCGGTCACCTCTAACTGACCTCTGTCGTTCTCTAGCAAAATTAGACCGACCAGATTTCCCCTCTCCTTTGGCCCGGCTCTCTGCCGTACAAGCAATCATCTCCGAGATGGCAGTTCTTGCCGTCGCCAGTTGGACTTTAATGGCGGCCCAACTCGGACACATGTTGCAGTTAAGAGCGGCTATTTCCCGTCTCAACTTCTTGTGTTCTACGGAGCTTCACATTAAACGCATCAGTAAAACAGGATTTCCCATTTGGCAGTATTGTTCCCCTGTTTGCGCTCTGAATTAAATATTAAGAAAGCTAACTTCTCCGTTTATTTCTTTCACCATTCCTCTAATTGGTGAAAGTGGTGCAATAAATATTTACAAGTAAATATTAATGTTTTAAAAAGTAAAAATGTCTATAAAATGTATACAAATACTAAAAACGTTCCCCAATACTTTCCAGATGTCCTGATGTTATCTGCGAGGTTTCGGACAATAATGTTTTTTTAAAAATTGGCTATTTGAGAAAAAGTACCCAAAAGGTTGTACTTGAGATAGAATATATATATATATATATATATATATATATATATATATATATATATATTGTTATAAACTACTGACTTTATGTAGTGTATGTGGGGGGCATTAAGCCCAAGAACCTATGGTCGCTTTCTTATTCACGATAAATAATTCACCTTTTTACCTTCGAATACTTTTCTTTGACCTAGATTCACAATACTAAGTATAAGCCGTGTTCCGTCGTCCCCATAAAGTACGTTACATATAAGTGACAAGTTTAAGAATCCGTACGGAACACTTTGGCGATATTGGGAGTGATAAAAGGGGCAGAGGAAAGATTTTCTCTCGGCGCCTAGAAAAAAAAAATAAAAAGCGAGTGATATTTAAGAAGACGAAAAGTGGAACGGCAACTCCACAAATGAAACCCCACCAGTGAAGGGAATCCAGCCATATTATGCGAAGAAATTGAAATCGATCCAAACAGAGAAATACCTCCTTTTGCTTCCGTACTAAACAACGGATCTCCCATTCAATCTCTCTGACATTTCCCGCTCTATTTTCTCCTATTTTTCCTGTGCATTTTTTGCCACTGATGGCCAATGGTGGTGACTCGCGGTAAATTAATATGCAGCTGAGTTATCCTGGTTTTTTGTCCGGATGGGCGCACAATATTTGGCATTGGTTTTTTGACTATTGGCCGACTGGTATAAAAATATTAAATTATACGAAAGAAATAATTTAACGAAACAATACATTTTTCTGATGTAAAGTATTAAAATTTGTCTATTGTTTGAAGTCTGCACCGATATTTAAAATGGGCGGACTATTGGGATCTGCTAGTTGCATAACTAGTTATAGCAAGGTGATAACGCAGGGCTCTCCGATTCGTCTCCGCTATACGCATTTGCATTTAGATAGGGAAACATGTAAGGGCCGGTGCCGCGTTCCGGGTATGCACTCAATTTAGCTCCTGTCCCGTTCTAAGAAAAATTGGCCAATCGGAAATTTACTTTTTCCGTGGGGCAAATACAGTTTTGCAGTTGCCAGGATGATTACATAAAAACAATTATCAATTTAATGATATAACTTCTTTCGTATATTGTATACATATTTTGCGCGGTTGTTCCTGGGGTTCCGACGTGAGGTGGCTTATAAGTAGGGCGCCTTCGAATACTTGACCTCGCGGAGTTGCAGAACCTGGTCGGAAAGAAGGTACATTTTTTAAATAAACAAGTTCCATTCCTTTTGTTCCTTATGTATTATTCTAAAAAACAAATACTTTATTCTGGTATTATATAGAAGGATTTTTGTTTATTTTTCTCAATTGAGTTGTCTGTATAGAATCGGAAAGGATTGACGAGATCTAGGGGGAGGTGTTAGTACGGGTTGATAGGACAGTATTGTTGTGATTTTCATCTCCTTAAATCTCGTCAGCCCTTTGTGAAGTGGGGGGATATATGAGCCGACGAGCCAGAGCCGGGGCTCAGTTTATTTCCTGGCTTCATAGCGAGTGCCTTTTACTTGTATACCTTTGTATATACAAACTCTTTCGTGCCAATTTTAACTTATTATATATATATATATATATATATATATATATATATATATATTTATTTATTTATATACATACATGTATTCTGCGAAGGATATTCGCGCAATAATGACCGAATATTAAAGAAACAAAATCATCCAATATTTGGCCTAATTCGATACGAAATATAATGTAAATATTTTATTCTTATATGAATAACTAATATTACAGTAAAGTAATATTCTTCACGGACGCGAATTACGCACTACGGTGTGTGCGACCGGGCGATAAAGCCGTAATCAGCCAATTAGAGCAGGGAAGACAGCGCAGAATAACCTTTGGCGCTAAGTACCAAAAATTCCAAGTGTAATATCTTGAACGATCCAGGGAGCCTTATTAAAACTGAGGTGACGACTGAGGGAAGGAGCCGAAGACTATTGGATGTGTGAGGCGCGGGCGGGCCAAGTCAATTAACAGGGAGGAGGGAGAGGCTCGCCCAGGAATCCCACTCGGAATTCAATTAGTAAACTCCCCCCGCCCCCGTCCTACCCTCAGAACCCGTGTCATAACCTCTACGACGACGGCTCCCTACACAATCAGAACGATAAAGAGGAGGCATTAGCAGTTTCTGTGAGTCCTGAGAGGAAACGCGGTTATTGCACCCTCGGCGGGAAGTTTTTCTACATTGGAATCCACGGAGGAAATATGGGTAAAAATTGAATCGGCTTCAATTATGATGCAACGATATATATATATATATATATATATATATATATATATATATATATATATATATATATACATATAACGTTTTATTAATTGTGGAAACAATAAAATTGAGAGAAACAGTATTGTTAAACCAACTGTAACAAACAGAAAACATAATGTTTCTCGGTTTTCCATCGGTCCCCAGAGAGACAAAGTAGGGTCCCGTATTAGACCAAAGGATAATCCCTCCGTTATTTCATATCCGGAAAGGACACTCGGTTTTATTAAAAACGCCACGGTACTGTTTATTGCCGAATCCGACGGTTTGAAAATGTTCATGCAGAGTCTGGCACGGAGTAATAAGGACCTATTAAATTGAGGGCCGGCTTTGAAATCTGGATAGGGCACCGCCGGAGAAAAAACAGAGACGAGTGGCAATTTTTCTTTTTTGAACTGGAGCCTCAGAAATTCGAACGGTGGGCTAAATTCACTTATTATTAGACGGCGGGCGTTGTCCCTTTGTGCGCCAGCGATCGGCCCTTGCCGGGCGCTCCGGCTCCGGTTTCAATTAACTTTGCCGCGGCCGTTTGTCGCTCTGGGCCCTCACCAGCAACCCGGCAATCGAATTAGAGTAGGCAGGCAACAATCGAATTAAAATAGGAGCTCAGTGTAGACTATACGTTCAAACCCGCACCGTCCATTCTGGAAATTTCAGAACATTGACGTCATCTGCTACTAATCCTCGATATATTATATATCAATGTATTGTATATACAAAATGTTTTTGTTATGTAAAATTCTTTAATGGCAATGCGAGCTCTTATTCGCTCTAATTCCTTTCCACTGGCTTTCCTGCCAGAGTTCCTTGTACCCAACTATCGCGATTCTCCTTATTTAATGGTATTCAGACTTCTCGGTCCGTCCCTAAGCTCTCGAGAACTGTAGAAACCACCATCTTGGTACATTCTGATTCTTAAATTTTCTTGTAAGTTATGACTCTCTTGTTACTAGCTACTTATCGGTGGGAGCTATTTAAAATGTCAAATGACTCATGTGAGTTTTGCTAAATTCCCAAATAATTAAGGTGAAAATATTTTCCATAACCATAGTTTTAATCATTTGATCAGGAATTTTTAAACAGATAGGAAGTAGAAATACCTTCCCTTACCGGAGGAGTAGCTCACCGAAGTATGGCCGCAATGAATTCTTCCCTCCCTCCGGCAATCCAAACGCGTATTTCATTTCCTATAAATCAACACTCAATAATTATTTAATTGTATTGAATTGTATTACAGACTAGAGGATTGATAGTAAATTTCAATGGAGCGGCATAGAACGATGATTTGATGTCCTAGGTCGGATGCTAGAGTGGGCTCAGAAGGGACTGAGAGTGCGGGCATCCGAAACTAATGCGGTGGCCCGCAATAAAACTGAATCTGACCCGGTAACATAAACTCGCTCGGACCGTTTGAAAGCTCAATTCGCCTAGTCCCGAAGGGGAATTAAGTGGCGGTATCGGCCCCCGGTACGTTGTGAATAGTATCCCGTTTGAGAGCAAAGCACATCAAATTGCGTCACGAATAGTTTTCTATGGGAATGATTCTTCAAGAAATTTCTTTTGAAACACTCCCGAAGGTTAAATTGTTCGCTATATTATTGAATAAATGTAAAACCTTTGAGGTTTTATATATTAATAAGTGATGTAGAATTGAGGGTTTAAAGTAAATCTGGACCATAATTTGGCTGGTTTATTACCTACATTTTATCGGGCGGTCTTCATTTTCGCCGTACAATTCCGGCTACTTCGAGGACGGTAAACGGATTAAAGTAATTTTTCAGTGGGACTCTGATCATTCTCCGTAAACGGCGGAATATGATTTTACGGCCCGTTTCACGCCCAACTCGATTCAGACCATTACCGCATTACAGTTTGCCGCATTACATTTAATTTGTTCTCGAATCGGCCCCGACAATGGCCGACCCTATATTGAAGACTGGGAAGAAATCCCTCCGCCAGTCGGTAATACCTAACTTAAAGTGTAATGCTCTTATATTAAATTTTTAGCTGATACGTGAGTTATAAGGACGAAGTCTTGCGCGATCTCGTCTGCGATTTTATCTCTTAATTCTAGTTAAGCATCAATATGTACATATATGTTTTTGACTGGTTATTTTACATGTTGTTATTATGCGGGAAACTACGAAAAACCTAAACGTATTATTTTTAATTTGATAATATCTGATTAATATGGTATAATCATTAATAGGAAATAAAAACGAGGAACCGGCCTGCAGAACAAATACCCTTTCTTAATTATATATGTTGCTTCTGATTACAGCTTAATAAAGGCTGAGTAAGTGTTGGCGTGGTGAAAGGAAAGAAAGCTGGCGTGCGAAATTTTCCTCCAGACGTCCGATTGGCAAAACCTCGATTTCAGTATAAAGGGTTGGGATGGAAGGGTTTGTCGTTTAAACGGGGCTCACAATGAACAGCGGGTAGTCCCCCAACAATGCCCGCCCACTCAGTCAATGATTGACTTGACAATGATTGGCTTTCCTCTCCACTGTATGCTTGGACAGAGCAGACAACTTTTTTTATTGACCCCCAAGCCGAATATAAATCGCCCCGGCGGGTTTGCGCGACTTTAAAGTCACACCACTCGGGGCGTCAGCTGATTTAATTAAAAGTTCGGAATTCACCGATTTAGCGGCATTTTCAATTGTTTTTACTACTGTTTATCGCAAAGGTGCACTTTTGATAGTTTCCGACAAATTAAAAGAATTCCTGTGACAAATTGGACGAGTGGGCTGAGAGGCGATGATGGGCGAGGTCGATAAGTGTCGGTTTCGGATGTCCCACAGACGGCTGTGACCAGGGGATACATCGACCGGATAGGGGAGTAGGGCTCTCGTTTTCAATGGTGCTACGGGAGGCGGTGTTGGGAATTCGAATAATGCGACTGAACAAACGCAAACGGGGTTTTCTATTTCCTCTTCGACCGTAGTTTTTTGAGCCGGCGGGGTCGAATGGGCAGCGTTTCGTGTTCGGTGCGCCAACGATATATCTGCACTTCCTTCTCTCATATCTTCGGAATAAATTAGTTCAGAAGTTAAGCAAGAAGAAGTTAAGAATTGAGGACACACGTTCAAACATGCCACTTAGAAGAGAGAATACACTAAAAAGAAAGTTCCTGCTTTTCAGCCAAGGGGCTTAGGGTTCGATTCGGAAGTAGGTTGCAATTTGTAACATTCCAACCATTGGGATACCAGGCGAAGCGGATAAGGAGATAAGAAGATAAGCGAAACAGTTTCACCAAAATGAAGTTGAAATTTCACACTATGTATCAGTGTCGTGACGACATACGAGCGGTGTGTAGTACATAGAAATTAATCTTTAAAGTAAATCGCCTACAATCGATTTCAACCCCGTTTCACCCCGGATTTCTCATTCCGTAAGGATTGAAGCCGGAAACTTGAATCGGCGGTAATGCGGTAAGGCAGGCGGAGTTGTAAATGGGACGTCTGCCAGATCTATCGGAGTCTCCTTCATGAAATAATGTCGTTGAACCCCCCGGAAAGCAATTTCCCGGCGGGAGCCTTCGAAACTCTCCTGCAAAGATAGCGGAGATGAGAAATTTGTATTTATGGCCCTAATTTTTTTTTCCGTTTTGAAATATGCGCCGTTATTAAAACTCCGATAGTATTTTCCCATTAAGAATTTGCACTCATTGTAGTGGAATTATTACTGCTGGACAACAAATTGAAATTAAATTAATATGAAAATATTGAACCTCGGAGGTAATTTGGGGAAATGAAATGACCATAAAGGTTCACTAATCGACACTTGGACTGAGAGATGTGGCAGAGTATTTTTTTTAATTCTTTCGTCTCGTTGGCATCATTAAACGAGATACTTTTCTCTCATATTGCTTGACGACCGGTTGCTAAAAATTAAGGACTGCATTAATTATTTCCTCTTTGTTGTGGGCTCATACTTGCCGTTGGTCTCTCCCCGCGAATCTTCGTTAGGGATACTTTTCCTCGATATAAAAAGGGTCGCTAAGTTTTAATTAAAACAGGGCTTTATATATTTACATTCTTCTACTTTGGCAGCGTTGATTGGCGGCCTGATAACTTAATGGGGATGTCGACGAAGTGTATCCGTAATTGAACAAAGGGCCTTTGGACGAGGCTTATAACGGTGGAGGCAAACGTCGTAGCTTGATTTCCACACTGTTCAAATAACGCGGTGATTACTTAGCTCGACATTGTGCCCGAAGTCAACGTCAAGTCACATTCTAACATCCCCGCCAACTTACGTGTAACGTAAACCTGCTATCGAGTGTTACCGTGATATTGACCAGTCTAGGTTTTATGCGCCGTGCCTAATAACTTAAGGGATAGTTTTATGGGGTCGGCTTTTCCACTTCGTCATCGCTGTTGGTTGGGACGACACAACTGGTCACACGGAGTCCTCTAGCCACATTTAGGGTCGCAGAGGGAGCATCCCAAATTATTGCGCCGAGTAAATTATTCCGAACTCAAATTATCCAACTGCACTGCCCCTAGCTTCTTAAAACACCGGTGGGAACAGCAAACAGATTGGCGAATACTGGAAGTAGTTCATACTGAATAATTAAAAGCTAACGTGTTTTTAGCTTCTAAATAAATGGCTTACAACTAATATCGATCTCGGTGAACGGATTCATAGTACAATTATTTGTCGCCTTTTGACTGCTCTGAATAATGAAATTAGTTTATATAATAGGACTGGCATGAATGCATAAGAGCCGGTAAAGTATATGGGTGGACGATCTCATCCTGTATTTAGGAGCGTTCCTTGCGGGTGGACACTGGGAAGGCTTTAATTAACCTCAGACAAGGAAGAGGAAAGTGAATAATTCAACAGCCCTGACCCTCCGGGATTACAAAATTTACTCCAATTAAAAACGGCTTAAATCGAATTAAGGCTAATAATTGATTTAACCGTACAGCGCAACAAAGCACTAGGGTAACAATTAATTCGTACAATTAGGGAGTTTATGACATACTACACTGCTTACTGTGGCGCTGATATGCCGCGTACTTTATTTTTAATATTAATCCTTAGTTCTGTAGAAATAGTTACTTTCTCCCACTGTGATGAAATTAGTCGCAAGCTATCGATGTACATGGAAGGTATACGCGCGAGTGTCAATTACAGGTTTCGGGTTCTGTATTTCGAATTCCTGGCTGTGATCAGGCTCTAAAGTAACAGTTCTAAGATAGTCTGCCTCAACCATCCCCTACTCTCAAATTTCGCAATGGTAATTCCCGTACTTCTAATATTCACCGTCAAACCACTCAGATCTCTTACCGCACATTTATTTGTATTTTCATAAAATATCCTGGAATGTTCCGTTGTCATTATCGTCTTTATTGGTTCTCTCTGGACGTATAGAAAAGTTTCCGAACCGCAGATGCTCTACTCTACTGTAGTTCTTTGCTGATTTATGGAAGTTGATAGGATGCACAAAAGTAAATCTTACATATTATCGGCGGTGTATTATTATTCATCGTACGGACTGGGTTTACACGAGGTCGGGCCAGTGGTCGTTTTATAACAGGGTCGCGGAATATAGCCGAGGGGTCGATTTTCGTTTTTCTCAACCGGAGTCCCAAGCAACACGCTCCAAGTTCGGCCCGCTTAGGTTCGGCCGGACCTAAGTGGAGTGTTGGTAATACGGGCTCCGAAAGGGCTTTAAATTTCCCATTGGCGGGGCCCCGATGGACCACGGAACACTCCGGGAAATTGCGCCCTCTCTCTCCCCCCCCCTCTCAGTTCGTGGCAGCAAATAAGAAAATGAATTCTGCGGGAATTCCGCGTGAAGGGCGGCGGGGTACGAAGGAAGGGCTGTTTTTCCGCCGCTTCCTGAAAGGTTCCAGGAAAATCCGCTTTTTTTCCATCCGCCGCAGTTCGACGTTTGGAAATGACACTTTTTAATATCGAATAGAAATAAGGCTCCATCCTTCTCCTCCACATCCTCTTCCTTTTCCTCCTCTCCCCAGTGCGTCCAAACCACGGCGAAGATTGGACCTGCCACCCCGTTTAGTATCTATTTTATCGATGGACGACAGTCCAAATTCGTTAGTAATTTATTATCCGTTTAAATTAACACAGCACTTAATATTTGCTCAGTTCGAACAAAAATAAAATCTGCGAGAGTCCGAAGAAGTAAAACGTCTTTTATTTTCTGGCAGTTTACAGTAGAAATATGTAATGGTAATTTTAAATGTAGTTCCAGGAGGTGAAAATTTCTGGAAACTGCGTACCCTATTGACACACGGGAAAACCGGGTGTCCTCGGCCCTACTAAGTCAAAACGAAGCCGGACTCTTGCGACATCTTTTGTCAACACTCACATATTTCTTCCTAACCTGGGCATTCCTTCACAATATTATTAGTGCCTCTACACTAAGCACTCTGTCAGCGCTGTTACCATCCAGGATGAGGGTTTCGTATTTAAATGCTGTCTTCCACACTTCTTTATGTATGCGAAACAACGAGGCCGATCTATCTTAGGACCAGATGAGCGAATGGAGAGAGGAGACCGGAAAGGGGTACCAAAACAAATAGCTTAAAAAGTATGATCATCACTCCTTTTGCATGATTGGGGTACTCGTTTACCAGGAGGATCCTGGTTGCGTTCGCTATTGTATCATTCGAGTGTCAAGAAAGAATTATGACATTCTAGGATAATCGAGCGTGGATTAGGATTGTTTATGACGGGGTTGGGAAAAGGGGCGAGGGAGCCGATTGCGTCAGAAGTTCCCTGGTGTTAGGTAATCGGCCCTGTTTTTATCTTGCCCTTTACGTAAACCATTACCACGTGCAGTTTTGCACTCCTCAAATCGGACCTCTCATGTGGATTATTCTATATAAATCTACATATGAAGATACAGGTTTTATGAATTACATGGAGTGTACTGGTGTTTATGAATCCCTTTCGTTTAATCACCTGAAATTTGTCATCGAATGAAACAGCCGAATTTTCTTTCGATTAGAAATTTAAACTGGAACACGGTTATATTCCCAATATTAATATGTTTTATGATATGGCTGCTGATAAGCCCAAAGTAGATATAGTTACAATGATGTGGTGTAGATATATTAAGCGTTCAGAGAGCTGTCGAGTTCCGTTCTTGTATTCTGATAACTGAAATAGACTATATTTGAAATGTCGTACCGGTAAAAGGAAATGTCGCAGTGAAATAAATAATTGCAGCAGGTTCAATTTTATCGTTTCAATCGAGGTTATGCATTGATGGCGGGGAGGGGGGCCACGCAATCTGTCTGGCTCTTTTGATGAAAAAGGATACAGCGCAAATAGAGAATCGCACGAGCGGAAACTGATGAAATAAATTGTACCATAGTTGATTCTCATCTGGACGGTATTATATTTTTGAACCGGGAATAGGTTGCAGAAGGTTGCTCTCCGCGCCAGATTTCTTTGCCGACATTTAAATTGTACGCTTCTACAATATGAATGCATTAGTGCAACTTTCTTACTGAAGCTTTAGAATGTACCAGAAATTACATTACCGCACATAACAAACTATACTGTACTCGTTACAAATATTTAAGTGAAATGGATTTTCATGGATACAAATGAATTCTACGTTGTGTGAATACAGTTCATATGATTAATTTTTCATTCTCTGCAACTGGTACCTTGGCGATTTCGTATCGCGTTAGTGCTCGTTTTCGCCACATTTACCGCAAACTTAGAATCCAAAGAAGTCGGGAGTTCCCCCATTTTCGGTTAGAAAGGTCATTGAAATCTAGGTTGCATGTAGGTCCGCAATCAATGTTGCTAGGCTGGCGGTTGTTATCTGCCGGCGGCTATCGTTCTTTAGTCACGGACCCGTGGACGCTTAAAAGTCAGAATCTTATAAATTCTCTGGCGAATATGGGGGCGTAAATTAACGATGGGAGCGGGGGGGTGGAGAGGACAGACGCCCGTCGGCTGGAAAATATATCGCGTCCCGCGTCATATTCGCGCGGTGCCTGAAATATATTTTTAATTCCGTTGCCCGTACGTAGCGGATTGACGTGTGTATTGATGCAGGAAACACGTGGACTCCGCATATGGGACGCGAATTCCAATCCAATTGCGAAATCTGGATTGCAGGAACAGCTCCGCACACATACACACAAACCCTTCCATTCTGTTTATTCCATGAAAGAAGATTTACTACATATTAGGTGTTGGGCGCTCATTTTCTCGGAGAGCCTCCCTACGGCATCCATTTTCACAACCCCTTCCGTACGCCCGCGGACAAATTGGAATAGGGTTATCGAGTCCGTATCCTCGCAGATAGTAAATTCATTTTCGCTTTCCCCCAGGAGTAAACGGGTCACCCACCTGGAAATGTGCCAGTGTTGCAATATTTTGGACTGTACTTCGGGGTTCTATACGCGCAGTGGGAAACAGAGCGGATATCGTTTTCCCGTTGCTGTCGCTTGTTTTCGTCTGCGACCAATTTCGGTTTCTGATATCGTTTTTGTATTGCACGTAAGCTTCCAACAGTCTCCCCTGTGTTTGTTCACACCGTTTTCTACAATGTTATTTCATCTAGTATATTATTGTCTAATCTGCACTTTGTGCTGTAACACCCGAACCCTGGCACGGAACGATAAATGCAACACGAGGTGGGCGCCGAAAAGGTGAAAAGCGGATATGAACCCAGAAAAACCTCGAACAAAAAACTATAAAACAGGGACCGATACAGTGAAAATCGGACGTAAAACGCGCTGGTGAAAAATTCGGGCTTGCTCTCCTGGAACGAATGTGAAGTGATAAAAATTTGTAAACCGAAAGTATGGGTATACATTACTTTATAGCGGGTTAGGAAATAAAAAAAAACTCGTTTAGGATACCTGTTTTGTGGTCAGCGAGGGGTTGGAATACCGTAGATTTCGTGTTTTTCTGTCTCCTCTCGCTGTTTTGGTCTTTTTCTCTTCTGGTACCGAAGTGATTAACACCGCTACTGAAGATGGGGAGCAGCCGAAACCGGTGTAGCAAAAGTCCAAACCAGCGAGAGGAGACAGAAACACACGATATCTAAAGAAAAAATCGTTCGAGAATCAAAGAAAGTTGTTAAAATCCTGGCACTTTTATTAAGAATAGGGTTGGGTATCATGTTGAACAATTAACTGTTCGAGGATTGGTGACATCTGCCTGGCAAGTGATAAAATCAACAATGAGGGCTGGCGTCAAAAGGGCCTGTCATCGGCGGATGCTTACGGTGTAAATATCAATGGGAGAAAAGCCGTGAACTCAACTTAACAAGATGTATGCTCGACTCCTATCGAACAAACATCACGCACCGGTGAGCCTTTTGGCTGGCGTTGATAGCCTACTTCTACCTTACAAACTCATCGATTTCTGCTTACGGTGCGTCGGAGCGTAGTACCGTGAGCCGCCCGATAACGTCTCCAAACAAGAACCGATAACGTTTGTCTCGTATTATTAAATTCCCAATTAAAACGGTTTTTGCTTGAATTAATTAAAAATATTTTTATACAGAAATATCCTACTATTATTTGTTTTATTAAATATTACGGATTCTTTTACTAATCAGCCCCGTTTTATTTTCTTCTTCACGGTAGTAAAAATGTTGGTTTCATCGACAGACAAAATGCATAGTTGCTCACTCAACGAATTCCATTGGCGACGGAGAGGAACCGAAAGTGATCTAGCTTGCGACTGATTTTTTTTCACTTTTTTAAATTTACGGACAAAACCATCATAAATCTGAAGACAGTGTTTAGACGAGCTTCGGATTTCTCAAATACGTTTATTTTCGGTCCTCTAAGATATAAGAAGTAAAAATAAGACAGATCGGTTATATAAATTTAGTGCTTTCCCAGCGTTTCCATCCCGTTAGGATTTCAGATTTCCTAGTGCAGTTATCTTTCAGGAACAGTATGGTACTGTCCGTATATTTTTATTTTCTCGATGCGATCAGTAAATTCTGTAACTCGCTGTAAATTACAAATACACGATAATTTACAGGGAGTTACAGAATTTACTACAAATACACGATAAATTATTTTGAATTGTTTTGGACTGAACGTGTTGTCAAGCAGTTTAAAAGAAAATAACTTTCGGATCATATAAATAAAACATTACTGGAATTGGTACATGTCCTCCCTCACCCCTCATAACTGTCTCGCATGGCCCGCATTTATTTCCGCCTCTTGAATTGTTTCCGAAACAGTACCAAGCGTTTTGTCCCATCAAATGGGGTTATATTGTGAGGTAAAATTACTTTTGCTAGGCCCCGCTCTTAATGGACTAACCCTCCCCACCTCTGGCACGGCCTTTATCCCTTACGGACCGTTTAAACTTCCCGCCCACCTGGTCGATACGCATGGTAGAGGGACTTGCCAGAAATTTAAGCTTCTCTAAGTCCTCTCGATCGCCCCCCCCCTTTACCTAATAATACTCTAGCCGGAAATCGATAGAATGGAACAATAATAACATTACCACGCTTGTGATTTTCCATCTGTTGTTTCTGAAAATATCTGTTTGTTGAAGTGGGATATTTGGTATTAGGTGATACTAACTTCATAATTCAAATTATGAATTATGTAGTGTTATTATTATTGTATTTATTTTATAGAATGAAATATGAATACAAAAATGTTATTTGAAAACAAATTGTGAAAGTACACAAGGGGTGACAAAGGATAATTTAACTAAATTATAAGCTTCTGTTTAGCAGTGATACATCAGTCTGATCTTTTTCAAATCTATCTCAGTAGCCTGCAGGCGTTGTCCCAGGATCATTTTGTGGTCGATCTGCAAACAAATAGAACAATAAGAAGGAATTGATAAGGAAGTGGAATTATTTTACCATCAACCTATCAATTTTTTTTTAATTACTTTAACAATTAAATATTAATTGTACGCTCTTATACATAAGCTGAAGAGTATGTTTATAAGTTTACCAATTCCGAACACTTTATACAAATTTATTAATATGGCCGGGGTTTGAATTACTCACTTTGGCAACGATCGTGGGTTGACCGTTTTTAGAGAACTCCGCATTTGAATAGTGCATGACGCTCTGGTAGTCGTAGGGCAATCCGAAAGTGGTGAACCTCTGCGGATCTGCTCTGTCAAAATTTTTCTTGTGACCTGCCGACAACATAAATCAACTATTTATCCGCACATTTATCCTAACCTTCAAGGCGACCAACAGCGCGATCTAAGGATGCGTCAATAACTAGAATTCTTCAGATGCTGGAAGGAGGATGTTTCCAGACAGGAAACTAATTCCGAGAAATCATAATTAACGGGTCGACCGCCCTCCGGACATTCGTGATTGATATAATTATCAGCACCATGTTTATAGGGCCGATGATTGACCAGTATATTGAGTTAGCTCCAGTGCTGTACGAATTATAACTATAATCACTCGCCATTATTTAGAAATATTTCCTACACCTTTTAACATTATTCCTTCCTGTCTGTCTCCACTCGCGTATTTGGTCTAGTTGCTTCAACTTCTTGCCGTCGTAAGCAGTATTACGCCAGTATAATAGCGAGGTGCCCATATCGGCTGCCGACGAAGCACTGAATCGGAAATGTCACAGCAGTATTATTTTGTTGCGGATTTAATTACTCTTCTGTTATTTCACATCGTCAATAAAGCTATCGGCGATGGCGATTAGCCTTAATTTCTGGTTTAATTTCTTTGTTTCTTCAGTGTCCGAGATATAAGGGAGTGTGCTTAACATAAGTACCCCACTATATTATTGAAAACATTGAGCTAGTACATTTATTTTTTCGTTGACGGCGGGTAAACTCGGAATAATTATTTTATTTATAACATATTGAACGTATTGTAGGATGCTTGGCGGCCGAAACAGTCGGTGTGTTGTCATTTTCAACCGCGCCTTTTATACGCCGGATTTGCAACCAGCCTCGGTTTTATTGTCTCGAACACCCGGTACGAGGGCTGTGGAGAGGGGGGGGGGAGAGCAGAAACAAAAGTTTTGTAGGTCTGGCGCTACAAGTAAAAGCTCGTAAAAGCGGCTCGACAAAGAACCCCTGCAGAAACGACAATCTGGATTTCGGAGAACGGGTATATAAAACGTTTTTATGCCAGCTTTTCGAGCGGAGTAATGTTCTCCCCGCGGGCCTGCCGAAAGGTCAAAAATGAGCCGGAACCCAGCCCCAAATGTCAACAACACCTAGCAGTAGCCTATAAAACTCCATACACCATTTGATTGGTAAACAGCAATAAGCTGATGAAATAATATTCTTCCCCAGATATGTTAAATATAATTAATAATTAAATATTAACATCGGCTCCTTGACTAGTTGGCTACAATATCCTCAAAATGTGACTCAGTGAACATTATGCGTAACGGTATCATATAAGGCTTCCTGTACTTCCGGTGTGCGAGGAACGAGTGAACCCGTTCGGAGGTTGAGGCCAATTCGGATAAGTGGCCATTATTCTGATAAAATTGAACCAAACCCCGCAATCTCCTGTCATCATCAAAATTTCAATCTATTGCCCTTCAACCGAGCCTACTGAAATCGTGACAAGACCGTCCTACGCGTCTCAGAAATAACGCGCGGCTTACTCCACTAGTGGGCGTCCGCTATTGGTTCATTTTATGTACTCCAAAAAGAAAACGGCTATTCAATGAATTAAAATTTCCACATTGAAGACTGAAAGAATATTTTCTTCATTTAATTCCTCAGGACTCGCATTGCAAAGCTAGTACTTAAAGTACTAAAAGGAACTAGCAAGTGGTAGGGTGGAGTGTACAAGGTGGATTTTTTTCTACAAGCCAATGTTCATTTATTTAAAAAGATACGAATAAATCAAATGATGCAAATAGAAATGTTATCGGCTCGAAGAAGGTACAAATGGCGGGTGCCTAGGCCATAAGTAATATCAGAGTAGGTTTGGGGAGGTTTAAAGAGAGGGGGGGAGTGTTCGTCGAACGAACACTGTATTGAGCTGTTGCCATGGGAACAACAGAGCTCTCTGTCGTATCCCTGAGAGTTTTTCCTACTCCATGCGGCACAATTACATCATCGTGGCCTTAGCAGCCCCTCCCGCCAAACTTATTCACCAGGCGCCAATATAATGAATTTTCCCGCCTTCCCCATTTGCAATATCTCTACTGGATATTGGACGCAGAAATCCTAATACCGCTTTCAAGAAACGTAATCTGTACCAAAATTTGACGGGATTTGCATTAAATAACTGTGAGCAGACGGAGGTCTTTTATCAGGAGAGAGGGGGTTAGTTCGGTCGCGTATGATTTGGTGAGGAATCTGAAAGGATGAATTGTGTATTTTTATAACTATCGTATTTTTCTTATCTTTCCTTTTTTTATTAAGCGTCATATTTTGTGTGCAAATTTAATAAAATCATTCGTGTTCTGCGGGTAATAGTCAGTTACATCGTATTTGTGTGCAAAGTTGTTTACAGTGCATTACGGACAAATATTGTTTAATGAATTATAGGTTATTTTGAAAGTATCGTTAAGGCTTGCGATTATTTATCAAAATCAAATGATGGGGTCTCTCTTTTTAGTGAACAGGGAAATTTTGTAATTACCTTCGCGGATGTTATTCCAGTTAATCTGAACGTAGTAGTCCCTGTCGGGACGGGCCTGTTCGTGTTTGAGTCCCAGGAGGTGGAGGAACTCGTGCTGTATGGTGCCCGGTCTGGTGAGACAGGAGGTGTTATGCAAATTGACCCTGGCGTAGCCCCTGCTCCCCATGTCGTGCCCCATAGTCGAGTGGCACCCTTCCTCGTTGGTTATCACCGCGTAGTCCCCCCTACCGTTCCAGGGGGAGAATCTCACGCAAGTCCGCTCTTCCAGCCAATGCAGGTTCGACCTGATCGCTACCTTGTTGGCTTCGGCTGAAAAGATAAGTTCGAATTAATTTGTTTTTTAATATTTCGTGCAGCGATCACCGGGCGAGGGAAAGAGGTCCCGATGTCTAGTAGAACGCGGTAGAAGATGTCAGGAAAAGCTTTCAAGGTGGATAGACAGAGTGGAGGAAAGGGTTTGTCACGGATGGTCATAGAGGTGGCAAATAATGAGATAGCTATGATGGTGGTTGGACAGGGATCAACCGCAAAACAATTTATTTATTTACATAATAAAAAACAAATATTTTTCCAACCGAATGAGTAAGAGGAGTCGTGCATGACACCGTGTAAGTATAATAAAATAACAGAATTCTAGTCATTCATTTCTGTTTTAACGAACTGCTTCACAGCTAAAGAGTATATATAAATGGCGAAAGTACACGGGTTTGCACTCGAGGTAAAAGAGCTTTCGATATTCACAAGAGGTTTAGTTTCAATTTTCTTTGTCGCTACGCCAATGCCCCATTCATTTGCCCGTCTTAAGCCTTCACATCGTGTCCGTATATATCTCTCCCTCAGTAATCCTACTGTAATTAGTTTCCGTAACGAGTTTCGGAGTCAGTCGCCCCGTGGTCAAATGCTGCTGTCTTTTGTAAATGTTCCATTTAACCATCTATCTGGTGTCTAAGACGGTCTTATCGAGTACTGTAACTAACCTTTATTTCAAGAGGATTAACAGGGGATTCGACACGGCTCAATTTTTTCCCAAAAGAGTATATATTGTACTTACTGTAACTTTCGTGGAAAATATATTGAACAGTGGCGTTGGGCCAGAGCTTTTCCGGATCTATCATAGCGTTCCTGAACGAAACTGCGGGCCCGTTTTCCACCTCGTCCACGAGTATATCTCCCTGGACGAGCATGTTCTTGTTAATTTTCGACGACCCGATCGCGTAGCATCCTGCAAGAATGTCAATATCCATTATTTAGCATCCGTATATATGCGGATATTTCGATAACAGTTTATACAGTACGTCGTTCGATTATGTAATCGATTGCTTGTTGAAGTAGGAAAGGGATCAATTTATCGCCTATCTCCGGCCTGTTATCGTAGGACGGGACCCTCGTCAATCGAGCCGCTACGGGTCTAGCTCAGGAAAATGAGAGCGGGCAGAAAATCGCGCTGGGATTATAAAACTGTTCAATTTTCAGGAAATTTGAGTGCCCCGAATTTTCTCTGTTGATAGTTTAGGGCGAACAAACGCAGTGGTGTGGTGTCGGCCGGTTGTTGGGTGAGTGGGGAGGGTGGTTAACTGCCAATTTATTTACCTTCCCCGGGAAAGCGGGAGTCAGGCCGTTGTTAACAGGTATATTGCGGTGTCTGTGAGCAGCTTCATTAAGCGGGCGGTGCCCCGAGTGCCTCTAGCTTTATTGGCGGTCCGTGGCTAATTGTATCGCCCCCTCTAGGTATGTACTCATCGAACCCGCCCACCTCTCAGTGAACATCCCCTCGGCACGAGTGCCATATAATGCATCACTGCCGCTGTGCAGCTATACCAGAGAGAGAGCCACTTATTATCGACCTCCTTCAACCACACAACCCGACTCTAAGATTTGTGGCCACCAGCTTTTCCGGTGGATATAGGCAAGACCCTTGGACCGACCGTGTGAAAAAGAACGAATAAAAACCCTTTCTATTTTTCCTAACGAATATAAATATAATAAATTTAGTTACTGACTAATTTAGGAACTGAAAATTCTTAGTGCTCTAAAATAAACTACAGTCATGAATACGAGAGAACGCAAGTAGTTTTTATTTAATTTAAGAATATTTCAATACCGTTACAGTCTATATTTATCATTAGGGTGTTTTTTTTAATATAGACAAGACAATGAGACATAACCTTTGATTTTCCGATTATTAACTTAATGAGCGATGATGATAAATATATATATCTCTTGACCGATAACCCAGAGATGAGGAATTCCACATGAATATTCTTCTACTACAGTCAATACTAATTTAATATACCGTACTCACGTTCTCTCGTGATCCGGTGTGGGCGTCGTTTGCAGACGATTCGGAAATCTGAGGCCCGTGTTAGGCTGCAGGAGGAAACCAGGAGTACCGCCAAACCCAGCGACAACAGACTCATCGTATCTCGGAGGGAATATTTCCGAATCTAGCTGTTCCCATTACCGTGCTATATATATATATGTGTATAGATTAGTAAAATGGTCGTTGAACCCCGGAGGTGATATCGCGTTCACAACGTACCGAGTCAGCACCAAGGCAGTTCATTCCAGCTCTCTCCTTTCCAAACCCCAACGGATCGGTAATAAACGCGCCCTAAACTCAACTAATAATAGTCTGTAGACCATCGACTAGCTTGTAAACTTCGTTGATTTGGGACTAGACAGATCTTGGCCTTTTACCTACATTATTAGTGTATGACTGATTACTTCAGGATTTACTACTGCAGGGTTGTCAGTGCACTGAGTTACACTATTTTCCTGGCTCTTGAAATGTTTTGTCGTCGCCCGCCTATTCGGTCTTAAGCCGGATTCGCCTTCTCGTTATCGCCTTCTGTCAGTAACATAGTGAGGCGATTAGGCGTGCCGGTTGCAGATAAAGAATCCGGCAAGTATTGTTACTGTCAGACAGTAACTGTCATACCTTAAACTAGAACGATTAATGACTGACACTTTGGAGCCCCGTCTCTTTCCTTTTGTCTAGGTGTTTGAGGAATAGCTGTCGTAATTTAAATGTGCTTCGGCTTTAAATATTCGCCCAAGCTATGATCCCTACACACCGAAATATTATAACATATAATACATTAATTCTAAATGTCAAGCCAGATTCACTCAGCTATATTTAAGAACCTTTTCATTGTGTGATATACATCATCAAACATTTATTAGCACTGTTTTTAAATTTATGACTAATTTATAGAAAGTAAATTAATTCTGTTTGCAGTAGCACATTCTTCACTCATCACTTTCATAAAGTAATTGTATCCGAAAATTCAAACCCGTCGTCATCGTTTATAGCAAACAGTTAGGCTTGTGCCGGGAAGTAATCGTGGGAACCTGACTCTATCAGCACTTTTTCTTTGCTGAGAGTTACAATTCATTATTTTATTTTACCTTAGTCGGTTTAATTTTCTTCCGTCGGTCCCCAGTCACTGGAATAAGGTGAGATACATACACCTAGAATTAAGTTTTAAGCTGAACTCATTCTGTCCGCCTAATAAATTTGCTTTTATTGGGTATATATAACACAAGATATAAGAATCTTTAAAATATACGATAGGAACAAGTCGAGTCTTGCATATGATGATCCCATTTCTGTGACATATTCCTTGCGCGGGTCACTTTTATTTAAAGAGGAAACAAAGGGGAGGAGACAGAGGATCATACGAATGTTGAATTATGTTCCACAGATTCGAAGAATACCCTGGAAATATAATATAATAATATATATATATATATAATAATACTAAGATATATATAATAATATATAAGAATACTAATGGAAACTATAATATTTCCTTAATAAAATAAACTGAGTTATATAAACTTGTAAATCAAATTAAGACCTATATTTAGAAACACAAATCACCCAATAATTTGGCAATAAAAATTCACGCATTTTAAAATAAATATATCCGTTTCGTTGAGCTAAAACCGTAACAGCTAAAATTGAGTTTAAAATGTCCAATTCCTGAGCTATGGTCAATTAGAGGCATAAATTCTCATCAGCGATGTCAATCGTTTGTTCGCTGTACGCAGTTTCGAAATCATTAAATAGACAAAACGACAATACCCTCGTATGTTTTACCCCCGAAGGTAAAACTACCCAATTTTGCTAATGAACCGGCCACCAATGTGTTTGTCCAATCGTGCCCCAGGTCTCGTACCCGGGACGGGTTAAAACGAGCGGTCGGTGATCGTTTATATTAACCGTATTTATTCGGCTGTACAGGTCCACTCGGCCCTTCCCTGTTGACTATAATAATGCTCGGGGTGTTGCTGTTTGAAACGGCTAGGTCAAAGCGGAGCCCCGCGGCGGTAATGTCTTTTCCCGATGCCAAAAAACATTTCATCCGGCCCGCGCTCAAATTGCTTTCGCTGACACTTTCCGTTTCCCCCTACCGAATTATTTTATCCGCCGTTTATTTTAGGTTCTATGTCGCTCAATAAGGGTGTTAATACCAATCATTATATTCAAAATCCGGCTTCTTACCCTGACTTACCCTGAAAAAACATTCAATATTGAAAGGCTATTCTGGATTACATCTATGCATACAAATGTTTTCCGGTTATCCTAACGAATTATAATAATATTCTGTTTCGCACATTGAACTCGCAGATGTAATCGATATAGTATACCGATTATTATTATTTAATGGAACAATTGGGATGGGGAGGGGAGCAGGGTTGGAACGGTTTCATTTCATATGGAGCACAAGTCCGAATTGTGGTCGGTGAGCACGAGCACGCTGAGTTCACTCTTCGATCGGTGAATATGTTGAAATTAACGAATAAACTCATACTATTAAAATAACATACGATCCCTCGACAATTGCCGGTCCCTTACTTACTATTATATTAATATTACATACTGTATTATTAAAATTAAATATGAAAAAAGAGAGAAACTACGCTATTCTAGCTCTGTGCTCTACACAATTAAACTGTAAAGACGATGTAAATTCCCATAGTTTCCCTGACAGCATTATAACCACAAGAAACTGGTATGATATCCTCATCCTTCCAGCCCAAATATATACATATACAGACATTTGTATGTATGTGATTGAGGGAGTGTGAGTGTAAGGAAGGGTCTACTGCGTGCAAAGGACCGCAGGAGTCGCGTCTGGAGATTTATGGAAGTTGTACTATGCTGGGCCCCTTCGAGAAGGGCCTCGCTAAGCGAAACCGTTCGCCTGTGTAATCCATCCCCACGCAATTTCACGTGTTTCATGCAACAGATTAACAACGAATACGTGCCCCGGCTAATTGTTCAGCGGTGATTAAGGACCATTCATTCAACCACGCTTCGTTCCATTATTTGGATCTACATCTGGGTTTATTTTCACCCATGTATTAAGATAAGAGCGTCTGAGTAAGTTACACAAAGATAATATAAACTAGAGTTCATAAATAAATTTCGATGCTCATCAATATAAATAAATCATAATTATAGAACTTCATCAAAACATGTACCATTACCAGAATCACTTTGAGTCAAATTGAAGACAATACCTTGAAATGTTCCACATATATATATATATATATATATATATATATATATATATATATATACATGCTCACTAGTAATTAGTGCTTGGTTCACAATAGCATTAATTATATGGTTTACTATAAACATCACTCATCATTCGAGTCCACACAAGTTGTGAACTGTAGTGAAAACTTGCTTTAATCGGTTCAGTAGCCTTTTGGTCAATAACAGAGTCTTGTTTATATTTAAACAACGCCATATTTAACGTTTCAGCAGTGCTTATTAAGCCGGCTCGGACCCGAACATTGTTTGCGCAAACGAGCAGGCGCGAGTAAACTGCTGCAATGCATCCGATGTTGACACATTCATATGTTGTCTATGGTTACGCTAATTATATGTGCCATTATTTCGAATAACGTTTCGCACCAGTGAAGAGATTTATTTATGGTTACTGAAATTAGAAAACAATATGTGGTAATAGGCTATCAAGTCTTCTAAAGAACTGAAATAACCATTCTTTAATTGTTCAGGTTTTATACCCGAGAATAATCGGGTATTTCTGACGTTAATAGAACGAATGGGTCCATTAAAATACTCAAAAATCATTTGCAAAAATTACTTTCTGACCTATGTTAATCCAATTGATAAGATCAGTTTTTTCTGATAAACACGGAGTGGAAGCATAACCTAGGGAAGTTCCCTAAGACAAAACTGATACGAAATTTACCTTAATCAAGGGATTATAGGCATACCCTTATAAGGCCGACCTCTATTAAAGAAGCCCTGTAACTGAGGAACTGGTCCCCGGCGTGAAAGAGTTAGGGTAGACCCACTGTGCAAGTTGTTCTGCCAGCACTTCAGAAACTTCCTTTCGATTTCTAACCCTGAATCGAGTGGGTTCCATTAGCCGAATTGAAAATAAGTTACGACCCATTGAGCCTGCGGGGGGGCTCTATTACGTTTCGCTGGACACCGCTTTCCGTATCCCGGATGAACTAATATAAAAAAACTTCTCCCCCTGTTTCTACGCTCAATTACCCGTTTCAGAATGTTATACACATACCATATTTCTTGCTCAAAGCGCTCCGAATTCTGACATTTGCCACTCAATGCCAAATTTTATATTTTTGCAGCAAATATATTTTATAGTATCAGTTGTTAATTAGTATATTACCGATAGATTCATTAGATCCATATATTGTTATTTTATTTAACGCTGTGTCATACTTTAATCCCCGTACAGGCGGAAAGAATATAGTTATTGGCGCCGCACGATACCTGAATCCGTCTTATTGGGCATTTGAAAGACTATGCCCGCGTTTGGTACAGCGGACACGTCTGGCCCGGAGGGCGCTTCGAATCAGTAAGGTCGGGTGTGTATCAATCAAGGCACTTATTGTACTCCGCTCGTTTGAACCGGAACATTTTTTGACAGGAAGTTGGGCTATTTTTCCGCCCGTGGGAAGAATACAAATTCTTAACCGAACGGTCAACGGTAAATACAAAGGCGATGGAGGTTGTGATAGTAAATAACAGAAATGGATTGGAAACTGTACTGACCGTGATAAATAATATCGGTGCCAACCGTATCCCTCCAACGAGTCGGTTCTGCCTTGTTTTTAATAGTTAAAAAACTTGGTTTCAATCAACCGCTGGTTGTGATTAAATATATCTGTAGATTCCAACTTTGTTGTCTGGAGAAGAGTGAAATAACAGACGGATTTTGAACTTCTGGCATTGTTTATACAATAAAAATAAATTAGAACAATAAGCGTGGCAGAATGTGGCGACGACGAAATTAAAAACCAGTTTTACAATGTATCAAACAGGCGGGAGTAGGCAGATAATCACTCAGGATAACGAACAAATATTTTTATATTTCTCTGTCATTATTTTTTGTTGTCCGCATGAGATTTCGAGACAGAAAAACGTTTGTGAACGGCGATTTAGCAAATTTTCTATCAAGTCCGTTCTGAAATAGCTGGAGGCCGTCTTGTTTCTATTTGGAGGGGGCGTAAAAGTAAATAGGATAAAACGGGGTCGAGTTAGAAATTAATGCCGCGTATTAAAAGCGCCGCCTCTCCCGTTTCCTAATCGGCGCCGACCTGTAAACATCTCCGGACCCAATCTAAATGTTAATGGAACTGCAATAAAACTCCGTTCGGGGACTACTTGTTGGGAGCCAAGACCGGATTATGCGGATTGTGCCCTCCTCCTTCCCGATTACCCCTAACAGCCTAGTCATCCTGTTTACCCTTTATATACTCGATCCTAACCCCACGGTCAATTGCCTTTTCTCAATACTCCGCTGAGCATCTCCCTGACGATTGTCCCCCAATAACGAAATTACTTGAAACGAATAATTTCATGTATTCCAAAAATTATTACGTATTGATTGTGAATTTTTATACACGTTAGGAAGCCAAATGGGAGGAAGTGGTACTCATTCGAAGAACCTAGGGCGTTCGATACTAACAGTCCATACGGATTTATCTTATTATTTTATTGTACTATAAAAGGTATTAATTTTTCTATTCTATTAGTTTACGATGATTTGGCAGAGTTTTTATATTTCAATAAACTGATTGCAAATGAAACGCATGGCAAAAATCACGGGGGGGAGGGGGTAGTTTTGCACGTGTTCCCTCGCGTTTAAACGGATAAATTTATTATGTTTCCGTCCTACCTAAGTTTGAGACAAATTAAATTGCCCGACCCGGTCCGAATTCCAGAATGATTAATCACATTAGACGCTGGCGCTCTGTTATTTACTTTGTTTGAGATACGTGATGCCGGCCGCCTGGGCGTCGTTAATTATCTACCGTAGGTCGTCGGGCACAGAGGGAAGGGCTTAAATAGTAATTGCTCATCTGGGATTTGCCCTTCACTATAAACAAGGCAAACCTTCAGCGCTACTCCGTTATGTCCAGTAGTACAATAATCTTACGCTATACAGGGTGTACCGAATTTAATGTCAAGATTTCGGTAGGGAATAACCCATATTCCCTAGAACAGCTAGGACAAAAGGTACTTTGGAGATTTGCTCGTTTTCACTTCGTTTTGGAGAACATAGTGAACAAACAGCAACCACGTAATCCACTTGAAAGTTTCTGATAAATAAATCACTAATTGATTGAAACATAGGACTGTAAACATACCCGTTATTTATTATAGTTATGAGGACTATTATGGAGGACTGCTTAGTTTTGATTTTTCTGTACTCATAAAATGTTATAAATATATAAATGTTTAGCATTGAAAAAGTAAGTCATTTAATTTTGTATTCTTCTTTTTCAGAAACGACTACTGCCCACGTAGGATACGCTTTAGGGAACAAGGTGAGTTATTCAACAGATTACCATAATTTCTCTAATTTCATTCTAATAACATTGGCTGTATTTCTCAAAATCTAAATATTCTAGATTCTCGGACCATCTAAAATAACTAATTTGTTTTTTGGCTTAAACCCTGATATAAAAGCATTTATTACATTATAAACAGTGCCAAATGGATGAGGCAAGTTGGAATTTCCTGTTATCCTAAGAAATAAGCACAATATAATTGAATTATTCAGAACCTTATTTAGAACTTGCTACTTTGATCTGAAAAAAAATGAATGTTTATGGCCAACGTTTTTATGGGACAAACTGCCAAGTATCCGAATTCCTGCGGCAATCAAATCAAATTTACAGTTGAAAGAAAATTTTATTTCCTCGCAGGAACCGCCTTCCACCAAAAATTGCAGGTATAAAACAGCCTTCTATATCTTATCTTCAATAACCTAGGGGAACGTCCACTTGAGCTAAAACCAATCAGACCCCAATAACCCGCCGCGATATCGCTCACTTTAGTCAATACTTACTCTCCAACTGCAGACAACATCAATTCGAACACACATTTTATAGACAGAGATTTAAAAAAACATAACGGAAACAGTACAAAATTGAATTACTCCCTTTATCAGTTTAAAGTAGTGCTTCTATTGGCATCTTCGTTATAGAATCAAAGCTCTATAAGTAAATGAATAATTATGATTTTTGTCTGACTTTATCCTTCATAAAATGTTGTCTTATGCACGTAATAACACACAGTGAAATATAAAACTCATGAATAAGATGATATTGACGATATTTGCCATCCCGGATGCGTTGGAATACATTCTGCCGTACTTGCGGCTTGTACCTCCTAAATCAATCTCACGTTGAGTCGTCTGCCCTTCTTCAACATTCTCGAACACTATCCCTTCCTCCCCAAGACCGTAAGGAGGTTTACTACCAGTTTTCAAATAGAACACCCCTCTCGTCCTGAAAAATAAACAAGAATCTATAGCATTGCTGAATATTTTTTTGTGTTAGTGAAAAAAAGGACGCAGGCGTGCAAGCCCATACAGATTTTTAAATGGGCCATTTCTTACTCTTTCGGAATCTCAAGTCCGATCGTCGCTGTGTTACCTTTCGAGGAACATCTACCGGTTACGAAGGGGTCCCCGTCACTACAAGCGATGCCCAGTAGACTTGAGGTTGTGTTGAAACTTTTTAGAGATTCTCGGAAGAACCTCACGGCCATTAGGTGGCTGCACAGGGTTTCCTCCATTGCCTCGGCCATCCTACCTGCAACAAAGAGTTGGCCAACGTATCGCCTGAGTACAAAACAGATTTGGCAGCGACGGGTTTGGATTTTTACGCTCTTTCACCATTTTTTTATCCTCATCAATCGGGGTTTCATTATTTTCCTCGATTTTTTTCTCGTTTCGGACCAGATCTTTCCTTTGGAGTGGAGACTGAGTTCGAAAAATGTGTCCGAGGATTCTTTTTAAGGGAAATTCTTACCGAAGGAGGCGTGGCCGGTGTGCTGGGTGCGACAGGGGGGCTGGACGGCAACTCCTCCGTTCGGGAAAAAGTCCACGTGTCCGATGGGTGCCTGGTGGGCGATCAGGCCGCCGCAACTGTGCACCACCATCACAAACTCGCCGTCCTCGGGGCCCAGACCCCCGAATTCGAACGAGGGCTTCGCCGGATCCAAACCTGGAAATTACCCGTCTTCGATTTCGCTTTTCTCTTATTTACGTACTCAATTTTCAGTATTGGCGAAGCTGTTAGACTGATGGTAAGAGTTAAATGGGTTTGTTGACCTATTATCCTGCCTATTTTCCTGGCCAATCGGCGTTGGATGTGTCGCGCGGTTAGGGCGGCCAGCTGCGCCCCGAGACTGAACCCGACCAGCGTGACCGCGTTCAGTCTGGTGTAGTTGAGCTTGTCCATCTGGACCACCAGCTCTGCCACCTCACCGGCCCTCTCGCCCACCAGCCCGGCCGCCACACCGTAGTCTTCACCGACCGTCCTGTACTCCACCATCACCGTGTTGTAGCCCCCCTTCTCCATTACGCCTGCAACAATTCTTATATTCGATATATTACAACCTTACAGTCTTTTCATTAATTATATTTCGCGATTACATTCGTGTATTAAGCTAATGGACTTCCGACATCCCAAACGTTCCTTACAGACGCCTGAAAAGGAAGTGGCCACGCGACCTAAATGTTTAAATAAAATTTTTAAATAATATGATAAATAAATAAATAAATAAAATAAAATAAAAAATAATATAAATAAAAAAAAGTAATAAAAAGAGGGGAACCAGTTGGTTTCTCCTCTAATTGTTGACTATTGTAGCTAGTGTCTATATAAATGTTGCTTGTTGTATAATTTTACAGTTGTAACAATAAAAGAGTGAAAAAAAGCCAATGTTAACAAAGTGAGAAACGGCTTCTGTACATAGTACCAAACTTACATAATTGATACAGGATAATTACTGTGCTCAAGAATGGTCCAAGAAACTAATGCAGAAACACATTTCATATTAAGACCTGAATTTAATTTTTATATTCGACATACTGGGTATTTGTAATTCCTATTAAAATCCTTATTTGAAGGGGTTCATTTCAATTATATTTACAGAAGGAATGTTTAATTGGGATAAAACGGTCGTAATATATGTATGACATCCTATACGTATATTAATTTCTGAAATCCTGAACTGATATCTGTTCTTTTTATAATCTACATTTGCGTGTGATGGTAAAATACTGTGAGAATCGAACCATCTCTGCTGCGAACCGGCTGGTTTTTATCTAATTGGCTTCGTATGAAAATTTTTCTTTTACTCGAAAAAGGAAGAAACTACCAAATCGCAGTTATACGTTTCTATACATGATCATTGATACCTATAGAATTAGTATACGTGTAATATTTTGGTGAATTCTGTATGCATCCCCCTGCAAATATCACCCGTCGATTTCCTTCTCCCAGCCTGGGCTCATACTGATTTCCGCTTTTCACTGCTGTAGTCTATAGTAATCGGTGAGAGTATGTAGCATATGTGCACAAGGGAATTCGAGTTAATTTAGGGTATTGAATTTATTTAGGTATTTATTGTGAAAGTTCCATGCTCTCTTGACTTTTTTCCAAACTAGTTTTAAGTACTAAAGAATTTCAAAATATTTTCTGTTTCATAATTAAGAGTTACATAATTGGATCCACTGCTCTAAAGTCTTATTGAACTCTCATATTAAATAAATATAAACGTCGGCCTATAGCCGATACCGTTTTAGCCCAGACCAAATTTGAGGAAGATGAAAATTGCGAGGGCGACAATATTTGACCTCTTTGATCGAGATCTGTACATATCAATGCGATTTCCCCACTGAACTATTTCTGATGTCTCTGAGATCTTTATCCCGGTGACTGCCTCTGTAGCCGTGGATAATGACGACCAAAGGTAGGGATCTGTTGAAGTCCACCTCGTCCAGAGTCTCAATTCTAGTGAGAAGCACATCCCCGTCGACTACATCTTTCCTGTAATGTGCCAAAATATATAAGCTAAACATCGTGTTCGAGTCATGAAAAAATTTTAATCGAATTTGAATCTTTACTTGTAACCGTAGAACTGGGTACCCCCTTTGTCGGTATTCCATATAGTTACTTCACCGGAACTTCTACCTGAAATAATAAACACAGTAAATATATTATATATAATATATACACAGAAATATGCTTTGGAGCACGACCGTCGTTTATTCCCTAAACCTATCTGGTATTATGTATTTACGATCATTAATGTTTTCCGCTGTTGAGCCAAAATTTATTGAAAAAAGTTTATTTCAACAAACGATTTTTGTGAAACTAGCGTCCCCCTGAGTGTGGTGCGGAAATGTACTTAACTAACGTTCGTTGGGCGCACTTACACCGATAAACTAGCGCCCCCTGAGGGTGGTGCGGAAATGTACTTAACTAAAGTTCGTTGGGTGCACTTGCACCGATAAACTAGCGCCCACTGAGGGTGGTGCGGAAATGTACTTAACTAAAGTTCGTTGGGTGCACTTGCACCGATAAACTAGCGCCCACTGAGGGTGGTGCGGAAATGTACTTAACTAAAGTTCGTTGGGTGCACTTGCACCGATAAACTAGCGCCCACTGAGGGTGGTGCGGAAATGTACTTAACTAAAGTTCGTTGGGTGCACTTACACCGATAAACTAGCGCCCCCTGAGGGTGGTGCGGAAATGTACTTAACTAAAGTTCGTCCGGTGCACTTGCACCGATAAACTAGCGCCCCCTGAGGGTGGTGCGGAAATGTACTTAACTAAAGTTCGTTGGGTGCACTTGCACCGATAAACTAGCGCCCACTGAGGGTGGTGCGGAAATGTACTTAACTAAAGTTCGTCCGGTGCACTTGCACCGATAAACTAGTGCCCCCTGAGGGTGGTGCGGAAATGTACTTAACTAAAGTTCGTCCGGTGCACTTGCACCGATAAACTAGCGCCCACTGAGGGTGGTGCGGAAATGTACTTAACTAAAGTTCGTCCGGTGCACTTGCACCGATAAACTAGTGCCCCCTGAGGGTGGTGCGGCAATGTACTTAACTAAAGTTCGTCTGATACACTAGTACTGATTAACTAGATTACTAAAAATAAACTTTTTCAATAAATTTTGGATCAACAGGAAACATAAATACACAATAACAGATAGGCTTCCTGTCAAATATTTGGAAGTCAGAACCTAATAGTTGTGACCAGTTATGTGATCAAATATATACTTGACCGATAATCAAACAAAAACTTAAGCAGATTAACAAAATCCCTCCCAACCCAAATAAGACACACAACATCCCCCAAAAACACAATAACAAGACCCATGTATATACACACGACAAACAGACAACCACCACAGTACAAGTGACAGTGACAGTGCAGTGAGGATGCCCAAAAAACATCCAAAGTGCCAAAGTGACTAACACCGCTACTGAAGATGGCAAGCAGCCGAAACCGGTCTAACAAAAGACCAAACCAGCGAGAGGAGACAGAAACACACGAAATCTAAAACAATAATTAATTATTTTAATGCTCACAGTTTGCGTTAATCATAAATACTAGGGAAAAAATAATATTATTCCTATCCCGTCGGGAAAGCGGGTCACGCTAGAGGTGCCTCTATTCCCCTAACGCTCCGCTCCAGGTTTCTGATACTATCTCCCTTTTTCAATAATTACACAACATCCGGTGAAACATTACATTTATTGGTACAAAAAAACTAGTTTCGATAACTTCGGAGTTCCTTTTTATATTTACGACACGTCAATAAGATCAATTAAAATTATATTATCTTTTCATTACGAGTGAGTCTCATACAAATGAAGAAACATTTATAACACTTCACTATATAAAAATAACTCAATAAGGATGTTGACGCTACTACTCCCAGACACACTACTACACTAACTGATAGGCCAACAGAAACTGACCACTAGAAATTAGCATTTGTATTGAAAAATATTTCTGGAACGGTCCATACTTGTGTAATTCATTGTAACGTCCGTAACCTGGGGAAATCTACAGGTCTGTGTGGAAGGCTACAAAAACTTTAATTATTAATTGTCCCTTCGTTCAACACCCTTGAGTTGGACGTGGAGAAGAGAGGGTTATTATTGCCAGAAGGGGAGTTTGTTTTAAAGCTTAATATGTATGCGCGGCCGAATAATTCGCTACGGATTTTCTATTTTCTGCTCGCCGGGACAGAGGAGACCGCCCCCTGGGAACGTTAAGTCCTCGGTGTTCAAGTCCACGTCGGGTTAATTAAACTGGAGAACGTCCGAGGTTTTACTTCAAATTACAGTTTTCTTGATTAAAAGACCCTCCAGTCTGGAAACTAGACTCGAGTACTTTCTTTAGTGTAGCACCCTTCCCCCCAATACAACTCCTGCCCGCGGAGCCTTACTGTTAAATCAAGAATCATGTAGGCCCTTTAGTATAACTGTTGCGTTCTTTTTTCATCATCATTTCTCCTTATGGCGAATGATATAAACCAATATAATGACTCAGACAAAACGAGAGATAAGGAAGAATGTCAAACTGTCGATAACATGACAAACTCCAGCCGTAACAGTATGAAAAAAGATATTGCTGATCGTTTCTTTAAGATTCGTAGAGTGCAACTTACACGAACAAGGTTGATAAAAACTATAGTCTTTTATATAAATTAATTCCGCTAATTCCGTACCCGCTAATTTGCCAACAGAAGTCAAAGACGTTTAATATTTCCTCAGGGAGACAGGGACTCTAATGCTTACACTGGAATACTGCTCCTACGGTTGTGTTTGCATAAGGTTTTCTTAAAAGTGGGTACTCACCGAAGGGAAGAAAGGCGAGGGCAAGGGCGGCAAGTTGGAGAGAGGAGGCCATCGCGCCGTTAGGAGACTGGGCCGGGTGATGCCTGCAGGCCGGCCAGCGACTGCCTCTACTCCCGCCCCGACCTCCCGCCGGTCACGCCAATACACTCTGCCCAATCGGAAAACCTACCTCGCTTTACTCTCGGATATTACGTAAATCATTTTCGAACAGACCATAAATTACGTCCGACAAAACGGAGGAGTGCCTGTCTTTATTGGCATACACGATTCGATGACTCGTTGCAAAATTCAAAAACAGACCCGACCCTACAAATAATTATAACACGGCCTAATTATAACACTGGTTATGAGACCAAGAGTCCAGATGGGAATGTACGTGGGTTCTGGGGCGCAGCATTAAAGGGTCGCGCTCCGCAAGGGTTTTTGGCGGATGGGAGGGAAAATTCGTTACAAATTCCTTACAAATAACTGAGGGAGAAAGTTCGATAATTCTCCTCTTGCAGAGAGAATCCCAGTTAATAAGAGGTCCTAATCTCCGTTTTTATTTTATTTTTCCAACTGCAACCCCTACCTTGTAGAGCCGAGGATTAGCCGTGGGAAGGAAGTCAGCGGAATTAGGAAGAATCTCATTTCGTTATCCACTTATTTAGACTTCGTTTCCCTGGGCCGACGGAATGAGGGAGGCTGAAAAAGTCGGCCTCACCGAGAATTGGGCCGGGACTAACTTCACTCTCCCAGTTTTATTCCATCAGTGGGGGAAAACGCGAATTGTTGCTCTGGTCGATCCCTTTAAATGAGCCTTTTAATTGAGAGCCTAATTATTTTAATTAGCTTTTCCGGTCGTGACGAAGGGCTAATACAATCGTCTTCACTCCGCTCCTTTTATACATCGGATTTGCCACCAGTCAGACTTCCTGTAAACGGCGACCCTCGCAATCCCTAAATTACATTCTAGTGAAATTTTAAATGTAACAGCGAATGAAAAATGGACAGGTTTTGTTTTTCGAAATCCGTCTCTACCTAAATGTTTAGCTAACGGCGCGTTTAGTGCGACGGCGAAAGTTATAATATAATATTAAAATCAATTTTCAATCGCAAGGACGAATGTGAACTAGACAGGCGACGAAAACCGTCGGACGTTGGTGATCATACCGGACACAATTTTGGATCAGATAGGCAAAACGGTACTAGAGGCACATCCGCCATAATTCCGCTATAATAGTATTTCAGGTACAACCAAAATATGTTCATAAAATATAACCGACACATTTTCCATAGCCGCTCCATTAACAGGGATATTAGCGAGCGGTGGGAACAATGCCGCCTGCCAGTCGCATACAGCCCGGCCAATAAAGGCAAAGTTTAATGCGTTGTCCGAACTTGACAAACTCCTACTCAATTTAAGTTTGCGACGATAATGAAAACAAATTTCTAGCGCTAACCGCCCGCCAGGGCCCCCTTATTGTACGGCCCGCGAGTAACGTCGACTGGCCAACGTTTTATTAGGCGGGCCTTCCACCCTTTGAAGTCTGCCACTGTCACGGCTCGAGACAAAAATGCCTCTCGAATCTTTACTCACAATCGACCTTACGATGCCCCGTCCGTAGCGGACTCTTTCAAAAAACTATGGGTGAAAAAACAATACACATACTAAACAATAACAATCAGGGAAGGACTCCAGTTGAGAAACAAACCAAATGTACTTACTTTTATTAAAGTTATATCTTCTTCTATGTTTGTTTGTATGTCAACATGTGTGTTCAGACGTTTCGAAAGTGTAATGAAAGCTTAATAGTTAGATAAATTGCAAAAAGGAACAATAAAATTTTGATGTATTTAATTAATTTTAATGAGTGTTTGGCTAGTTCATAAATGCTATTGGCTAGTGTAAGGCACACTTTTGGAGCATATTTGTGGGTGTATATATATAATAGAATGTTGAACAAAAGTAACTATGCGATTGTTTTAGGGATGCGAGAGGGGTGAGTGATGTGCGACCACGAAAGGATCAGGCTGGTGATCCTCGGAGGTGCCGGCGTCGGGAAGAGCGCCATCGTCAAAAGATTCCTTTTTGGCAATTTCACCGACAAATACAAGAGCACCGTCGAGGACCTCTATAACCGAGAGTATGACCTGGGACCAGTCACTATTAAGG
Source organism: Lethocerus indicus (assembly GCA_019843655.1). NCBI lineage: Eukaryota > Metazoa > Arthropoda > Insecta > Hemiptera > Belostomatidae > Lethocerus > Lethocerus indicus. The sequence goes on along the minus strand of JACDQD010000005.1, from coordinate 17,447,581 downwards.
TCAGTAACATCTTGTTAGTGCGTAATTTAATTATTTATTAGATTATGTTATTATGTTCTTCCCACTTTCTCTTTTCCATTTTTTCGTTTGTTTGATACTACGTTCGGTGAGTTTGGACTCGTCACAACTGTTATTAGTATTAATAATGTATAAAAGTAGACTACTGATTTCTTGGTATACTTTCGTCGTTGTGGTTAGCATGCAGTTAGGAGGTAGTCTGTATACTCTGTATTGAGGCTGCTCAGGTTTATTGGTCCGTTCTTCTTAAGGATGTTTGACCCTTCTTTTTGAACTTTTATTGTTTTTTTTATGTTACGTAACTTGTCATTTTTTCCTGGGAGTCTCTCGAACGCAATACACAAATAATTGTCCCCTCGTTCCACAAAAACTGACTCAAGCCGACAGGGATGTCAACCGCAGGCAATATTTCTTCAGTAGTGTGGAAATCTCGATTTTCACTGCAGACTGAGTTCTCTCGGCTGGGAAAAACGGATTATGCCCAAATGGATAAGAAGAGTTTAGGAGGCGACGACATTGTCCGGAAAGCGGTGGAGTACAGCCATGTGGCGGCCCCGTTGTCCCTGCTCGTCGGCGTAATTAATGCAGAGACTATAGCCATTAGGATGGCACCGCTCCACCGCCCCCGCCCCCGACTAAAAGCCGGACAACCGCCCCGCCCCTAATATCCCTTTCGCCCCCGCCCCGCTCACGCCACCGTCCTCGTCCCCGCCCCTACCCCAAAGCGTTTCATTATTCGAAACCAGCGCCCGCCACTATCCGCCCCGTACACTACTATTAAGGATTAATTCACTCCCCGCCCCCTCCCCCCCTCACGCCCCACCGGCTCGCTATTCAACTCTCAACTTAGGCTCGTAACATTTCATCCTCGATCAATCGCCCGACCACCGAACCAGGGCCTCGAGGCCCGCGATTCCCATCTGAACCCGGACAGGGAACTAGGGTCCAGTTACGATTAACAAATACATTGTAAATACGACAAAGACGAAACGTATTAATAAATAGCGTTCCGTCAATAATACGCTATATCCGCGTATATACGAATATACGCTACTGGCTAAGCATCCCGTTAACGCTAAATTAGATTAGTTCGGTACTAATCTTAATTAGTTCGGTATAATCTGGATTTAAAATAAATACATTAAAAATCTCAGCTCGCAACACTGACAAATATCATTATCCACGCACACTGCTGTCTCCACTCTCTAATCCCTGAAGCGGACACCAGAGGTGTACCGGTGTACGGCCCCACCTAAACAACGCCCCTTGCAAGTACTAAAATATTAATGATACCCTCCGTGAAGGGTCTTGCCCAGAAGCGTTAGCCGCTATATATTTCCGCCCCTGCCTAGATTTCCAGTCGGCTGCTAGATTGGATTCGAGTCTAGCCACCATCAGTAGGCGCAGTCACGAGAGATGAAAGCTTACTCTTATCGTACCACATTACTGCAGTCTGGCTATAAAGATGTACGTACAGAACATGACATATGAATTTTAATATGTTTGCATGTAACTGGCCCATTTTTGCATCTTTAGTATCAACGAGAGTTTCGGAATTCGGTAATAATGATAAAAATTCGGAAATAATAATAAACCTTATTAAGCGTTAATCTCTGAGATATAGTGTGTTGTTGCTGTAATGATTGTTCTCGGTTGCAGGTAGACATACTGGACACGTGCGGAGACCTCCAATTCCCGGCAATGAGGAGGCTAAGCATCGCGACGGCTCACGCCTTCCTGCTGGTGTACGCGTGCACGTCGGCCGACTCGCTGGGGCGTCTCAAGTCCTGCTTCGAGGAGGTCAGGGAGCAGAGGGACGACTTCCAGGAGGTTCCCATCGTTGTCGCAGGAAACAAACTGGACCTGGCCCCTTCCCAAAGGGAAGTCCCGCTGGAGGACGTCTCTGAGTGGTTGTTCTGCGAACTCCCCAGGCTCAGGTAATATTCCGTCATCTACTATAATATGATTCTTTTCATATCAGGCAGCAGTCAATGGTTTGCTCTCAATACTGTCTGGCGACGGGTTATTTCGCCTTAGCGTCTGAACTCATTTATTCTTGTTTATCGTGGGCTTTTTTGAGCGCCAAAAAGTGTTGCCGCAGAAAGGTCTCAGGCTCAAAGAGCGTTCTAAAACGGCTAAAAGGGAGTTCACTCAATTATCACTATGTCCACTATTTTCATTATTATAGGCCATCTGTAATATTGTTGACGTTTGCGTCATATTTGCCAAAAAAAATAGAGAAATAATAATAGAAATACTAAGTCGTACTTTTACAAATTAGTATATCCTTTTTTCTTCCAATTAGGAATTCGTTGCTACAAGAAAGAGAACTGTCAGATCTAATGTCTAATTTCTCAAATAGGGTCAAGTTGATGGAATGCTCCGCCAAAGAGGACTACAACATCAGAGACATATTCAAATGCTTTGTCACATTGTCGCGGATACTTCCTCCCACCGGTGATGAAAGCTCGCTCAAACGAAGGTCAGTAGACGATTACACTTATCAATTGTTGGTGGATACCCGATTGTTTGGAGCAACCATTTTCAATTATTTGATCAAATAAATTACCGAAAAAAATACACTATTTGTTACTTAAACCAATCAGAAACAATCTTCCACGTATTATTACCGTATATAGCCTAAGGCAGTCCCACCCCCTCCTCTTTGATCGTAGAACTCTGAGTATGCCGAAGACGAGCTTATACGTCGGAAATTTTAATTGAACAGTTTTACTTTAAATGTGGACAGGTCGAGCGCATACGTGAGTGCCTCGAGGGCCGGGGGAGGGCGCAGAGCCGGTAGCCCGGCCACGTTGGGGGCGAGCACAGCTGCGACGGAGGCTGGGGATCAGGGGGCCGCCGGCGACTCCAAGAGTAAACCGAGGAGCAGGAGCCTCATCCGCCGGTGCTCGAGGAAGGCAAAGCAGCAGATCAGGGACGCCCACGGAGGAGGTTCCGGCGGACCCGACGATTGTAACATTTCCTAATCCAAATGCCAACAAACTAAAACAACGATTTCAATCCTACGCAAAGCCGATAGGTGCCCTCGCATCTGGAATGTTGGCAGACAACCATAGTGTTTCCTTTTTCTTAGTTTTTATTTGTTCCGAGGTCGCCATAAATTTAACTTCACGACTTCTCCACATTACTGACAATTTAATGCTTATGTTACCGACAAAGGATCAAATCCATTATTTTAAAAGGCAAAAATTTTGATGACGAATGGTAACCTAGACTCCTGCCTCGAGATATTTCATCGTTGAACCGAAATTTCGTCGAAATTATGGTTATAAAACTTTGAATAACACCAGACAAACGACTGGCAATAGTACGAGAATTTGTTCGTCTCACTTTTGACTTTACAAAAATTCATTCTGTACTCTATACAATGCTGATTGCCAAACGCTACCGGTAACACGAGTGTCCGAATGCCCGTTCTTACCTATACGTGGGGCAACTGAAATGCCTGACTCGAATTAGTATTTGAGAAAGGAATAAGAATTATTTTGAGTAGATTTTTTGTCCGTCAGCATTCCAGAATGTTCCTTCTGCAATTGTCCACGATTGCCAACGCGTATCGATACAGGCCTAGAGTTTTTGAGAGAGTACACAGATGGGCGACGCATATATATAGCTGAAACCAAAAGGTTTTCTAATTATCGAAAGTACTTGGAATAAGTATTTGTCCTTTTCCGAACTATACTTTTAGTGCTTGGACGACGTCAAATAAGCAAATTTTAAGAACCACACCGCGACTATGTACGCACAAACTTCTCCAGTTTCCACAATCTCGTATACTTCTGTACGAGGTGAAAAACAAAAAATCGGTTTTCTATAGGGTTTACAGACTATTGGAAAATCCGATTTTCGAATTCCAGGATTTAAAAAACTAGATTAACAGGTTTTCCAATTTAGACGAAAAAATAAATATAATTAAAACTCTGAAATTTTATATTTCCTAGCTTTCTAAAGAAACACAAAAATTATTTTTTTTCCTGACGAATGAGAATATTACCCTGATTAATACCTAGTTTGTTTGACCAATAAATTCATCATTGGAATCCTGTTTCATGTGAGAATTTTGATAAGGACTAGGCAATATTTTTCAATTTTAAATGAGAATGTTAACTTTTTATTTAGTTTTTACATATAAAACCTAGGCCTTAAAACCTTTTCAATTTGAAAACTGGTACGAATTTTACAGAAAATAAAATAAAAAAAACAGGTGATTTTTAAAAACATACACTCTAGTTTTCTATCCTTCAAATCTACAGCAAACGGCTATACTATGATAATCCAGGGGTCAGGACAACTTTTCTGAAAAGACTCCAGATTTCTCTATTCATTTCTCCAAGTCTGACTCACATTTTTTTGTACATTTGTTTTATGTATCAGTGCCATTGTGTCCTAAAATCCCTTCCATTATAAACACTCAAACACAATTTTTTTTTCTTTTAAATATCCACATTTGAATAAACAATTTTAAATTATATATAAAGATAAAATAATTATAGCTATCTTTCTTATATCTATTCCTGGCTTGACATGATAAATTATAAAATTGAAATAAATATGAACATTTGAAATACATTTCAATAAACAACTTATCAGCTAGTAAATGCTACCTTTTAGTTTTAATTTTTAATTTAAATTATATTTTAATTTAATTTTAAATTTTAGTTCAAAACTACTAATAGCCAATGCCAAAAAATATCTCTATTTTTAATATAAAATGTACGGAGTGTAGGACAGGAATTGGGGCTCACACTTGTGCTTAAACTAAACTGGTGAGTTTATAATGAAATTTTCATTTTATCAAAATGTATTCATAAACCAAAAATCCTTATTACTGCAGGAAATTGGGAACAATGTTACTTGTTATATGACAGATATTAATTACTTTTAATTCTGTAATATTAAAATACAGATGAATGAGGTTTGAATTATACAAACCATTTACAAATTGAGGACAGAGATATGAAAAACAATTTAATTTCAATTTAAAAGAAATTCTGTAAGTTGGAATATATTTCCAACCTACATTCAACTGCTCTTCAGCTCAGAATAAAATTTATTTTAAAAACATATTCTCTTGAAGCCATTTAATTGTACTTGTAATGATTATTTTTTCCACAACTAACCCCAAATTAGAAGTCTACATATCAATGTTTTAAAAACTGTAATGAGTCATTATATTTTCCTATATGATGAAATTACTGATTTCCTATCATTTCTTCAACATTTTCTACTTGATACCTATTTTCTGAAATACTGTTGAAATGTTAGCTATGATGTTTATGACTAATGAATTGATGGATTACTAAATTAACTAATTAATTTAATTGCAATAATATCAACATTGTTATATATATGATCAATCCATCCTGACAAAATATGTCAGCTTTATAAAGTAAATCCTGTACTTGTATGAGTACGTCCAGAGTATAGGGAGATGCCTGATATTTAGTAATAAATGAAACCGAATTTCACTAATAATAAACTAACACATTTGAACATATCCTACCTAATTCCTTTTCCTAGATTTTCTTACAAAAAAATACTTTTTTACCTTTCTCCAAAAAATGTTCTAATAAAATTTAAGAGTAAAAAGTCATAGTGAAATGTATTTTGCTAAAAAATGTATAAATATAGGTGTTAACTCACCTAATTTTGGACCATACCTAATGTGTAGTCTTTAGCTGTACTCCATAAATAATTATTTACAAATTAAAAACAAAAATCATGTTATGTAATGAAGGTGATGCATTTACAGAATTGTATCCCAAAACAGACTGTTCTCAATATAAGTTTATTTTGAATTAGAATTTGTTGTAGTAACTGTCAGTTGAAAAATACATTGCACCTCCGTCCTGAATTTTATTCTTAATTTATTTTTTAATATTTTCTGTCACACTGTAACTGACTTTTAAATTAAACTTGTATTGAGTTAGATTACTCATGCTGAAAATTGTGACTATACGAATTTGAACTTTTGAAGAAACAATTTGCTATTTTGAAATATATACGCTCAGCATTTATACATTGTGCGAGGGAGCTTTGAATAATATTTAGTGTTCATTAAATCCATAGCAAATTTAAATTTTCCTCTTATCTCAATGTTTGAAAACAAACCTTTATGCATTTACTTAAATCAGTGTTATTTTTAAGCTATAAATGTAATGCATGATACAATTACATGTTGCATTCAATGTGATATGTTATCCTCAGTGTACTTTACATATTCTTAGTGTTTCTATAACCATTTATTGCCTACAATCGATATGCTCATTGAATTAATGCTCTAAGTATCGAGTAATTTGCTGTGAAAACGTTTGGAAGAGCCCTGTATTTTGATTTATTCACTGCAGACAACTGAAAATTGTGCTTAGAGGCAAATTTGACAGAGGACTGTTCTCAACAGAAATGCAGTTCAGAGTATATTTTGAAAGGGACCACCTAAATTTAATTGCTTGAACACTTGTTTTCTGTATTGATAAGTCACTATAGGAGGTTCTGATAAGTACATTTGATTTATTTAAGAAACAAACTACAGGACACATTTTTTCAATAACTGTTAGAAACAAAGTATTTAAACTTTTACTATAGAACCAGAATAGGTACAGGCATGAGCTCTTGAAAATATTTGTACATATTTATTAGATTTGGGCATTAGTAATTAGAAGAGCAATTCTAATTTATATTTGTGGTATATTCAATATAAAAATTAATTTTGTTTTATAATTTTGTGATAAAATGTGTAGTGATTAGTTAGACTTGAATGAATAGTCAGTTAAATGATATTTATTTTGTTTGAATCATTATTATTGAATACTCATGTATTTAGATGAAATTTGGGTGAAGAACACAATATTTTAACCTAATTAGTTAGAACATTAACATTTGTTTTCAATATTATATTGAATTATTTTAACAATATAAAAATATTTTGAATGCTGAACAGACTTAAAATAGTAGTCTACTTAATATGTTTGTGTGTATAAATTATATATTGCAAAGCATTAATCAAGATAATTGTGTTTAATTAAGTTTTTAGCACCTTGTTAACCAGTTTTATAGCATGAATGATTTTTTTTTATTTTTTACTTATTAAATATCAATGTTTATGATTCATGTATGCACAAACAAGGTGCAATTTTTAAAAGATGTGAATCATCAAAGTATATCTGTGTTATATTAAATGAGGGTTTACAAAAAATGGTGTAAGAGTGAATTATTACACTAGTTTAAAAGTGATTACAATAAATAAGTTTAGGATCAAATGTTTATATGTTAATATAAGATTAAGTGGCTAAATATGAAATAGAGTTGGATACAGCTTTAAATTTGATTAAAAATGCATCAAAGCATTAAAATATTAACATTTAGTATTACAGTTGTTTTAATGTTAGATAAAATTAAATCATGATAGGGTTTATCATGATTTATTATGACGAAAACGTATATTTATTAGCTTTACATAAGATAGCTATTATTACCTGGACTGTTGAGTTATTGTAATTGGTGTGGTAGCTTGTTGTCTGCAACACCATAGATGTAATTATAAGTAAATGTTTTATTAATGAATGCAATTGGGTCATCCAATTTTTGTGTGGAACTGCAATGGAATGATTACTGTGAATGTTTTTATACACATAAAATTTGCATTAAAAAAATATTTGTCTATGACTGTTATATGCTGCAATTTTATATATATATATATATATATATATATATATATATATATATATATATATATCAAGTGACATAATTTTTATATCCACCAATAAGGTTTTTGGTGTATATTTTTTAGTGTTATTCAACACATGCTGGGATTGTTACCCAACTCAAAAGTTAAAAACACAATGCTTATGCCGAATTCAACTGTGTTAGGTTAAGGAATAAATATTGTTATCTATAAATATAATATATGCATATATACATTTATTGTCTGCTTCCCTCTAAAATATGAAAACAATAAAAAAATATGTTCTGTTGAATGGTCTATTTTAATAGTAAACCTCAACATAAAACAATAGTCAAAAATTGCTATTTCATAGCAACGATTTGCTACATTATTTAATAAGTAGCTGCTGCCTTCTTTTTATATCCCTCAGTTCTTTCTACTTTTTCTCATATATAAAAAACAAAATAAATTAAGGAAACCAAATAAATGATGTAAGAACAAAACATATATAACAAAATATGCCCATGAGATTACATATCAGTGTACTAACTATCTGTTATTAATTCCCATATTTGATAAAACAATATTAAGTTTGGTCATAAAAATAAAATTACACAATTTCTTATCTATGCTTTTCAACAGGAAACAAATACATACAATGCAAAAAAACATGAAGTTCTACAATACTTATATGCTTTATGCAGAAATAATGTTCATTTGTACAAAAAAGATATTTTGAAAACATTAAATTAAAAAGTAAAGCATATTCATTAAATTTTTAAAGTACATTTTTAACCAAAACATAATGTCATTTAATAATGGTTTCACAAATAGGCTATATGATATAAAATTTAGCTTAAATGTATATAGAAACAGCATATCCAGATGCAGTAATACAATTACATAAACACAATATTTTAATCATACATCAATAATATGTTTCTATATCAATAATACATTAATATGGCTAATAATTACAGAAATAATGCACTAATAACATCAACATGTACTTAATAACTTTGTGCTGTAAGCAAATTCATTTCACATTGAATATAAGACATTAATTTAAATCATAATACAAGTGTCAACATTTGAACATTTATACAGGCACAATTTTCAAATCATTACTAGCTCACACTATTATAAATTTTTACCAAGTATGTTTATTAGTACAATTACCTCTAGGGTAAAATTAATATAGGAAAAAACATTTGGTATGTCATATTAATGATAAATAAATATCGACATGCATATGTATAAACAAGAATAAAAAAAATTTCTATGGTTATTTTACAGAATTTCCAACAAAATAATCAATAAGTAATAGTATATGTCATGGTTAAATTATCTTTTATTGCTGATAAGAAACTAGAAAGTTGCAATACTTGTACATATCTGTCCTGAGGAATTTCCTCCGTGTACAAATAGTTGAAAGTAATACTTGTGAAGAAATGGATATCTCACACCAGCAGGCATTGTTAGATAAAAAGAGATGAAATGGATACGGCTAACATGAAGGAATGAAAAAATCAACAATTTCAGAAGAGACCACTAAAAACCATACATTTTATGGGTAAAGTATTGTAATTAACAAGACTCATTCAATAAATGAGGTAAGGTTTCTGCGACCAGAACTTGAATTGAAAATCCCAGAACAGCAGGCGATCGAGCCTTGACAACTGGGGTTTCTTCCCACAATACACATTCTTATCCGAACCCAGTTATTGACAAGACTCATTCAGTGTTTAACAGGAGTATATCAAGTAATTATTGTTGAATGACTCCATAACAATACTTATTTTCCCACAAAATAATGCTATATTAGTACTTATACAAAATCATTAATTTAAAACTTAATTTTTACTTAATCATTACAATATACAAATTGCAATTAATTATTACAAAAATAAAAATTAAATATGATATCATTATCATTTCATATTATGAAGACATAGCAAACTTATATTCATTAAAAACTGAATGTCAAGTAATATATATATATATATATATATATATATATATATATATATATATATTCTTAATGGCATACAAAACAAAAGAGGTAACCTTATGATACATGTACAACTTGCTAATTCAAAATATCACAAATAAATTTGTTGTAAAATTCTGTACTTAAACAAGCAGAGTCAAATGAATTCCCTTTTTTAGTATTATAAATTATTTCTCAGTTTCTGATTTAATCTATTATAAACTTATAAACTACTAGAAAAAATACTGCAGAATATTTGGCAAAAATATAATTTCTACAATTGGTGGTACAGTAAACATTAAAACTAAATCATATTTTAATTCTATATGTTACACATGTACACAAAACATAAATGCAAGATCCTTAAAAACTGAAAACTCAATGTTAGTTATTAAAATAACTGTTAAAAACATAAATATAATATTTTGGATCCTGTCTACTTAATATTTACAAAACTTTGTTCATAACAAATTTTATTTCAGTGTAAAAAAGAAAAATAATCTGAAAATGTAGTCACCCAGTAGTAGGCCCCAAAATGTAGTGGCCTTGTTATAATAGCACAATTTTAATTATGGTAAGAAAGTCTAGGCAAACTTACAAATTGGTAAAGTATAGAAACATTTCATTTAAAGTAACAATAAAGCATGTGCTTGTTTTACAGTTGTACTGTTTCTACAGTTTTTATTTAAAAATATGAACAAGTACAGAGGTACTTTTCAAAACTTCCAATAATGAAGAAATATTGGAAAATATGGTGGCCTACACAACCCTTAGGCAAACATCAATAAAAATTTGTTTTCTTGCACTTAAATGGAGATCAATTTATGTGACATATGATTCATAATCAATATCTGACATCATTCGCTCATCATTGTATCTGTTAAATAAGGAATCTGCAGATTTTTGGAGAAATGCATTTTTTCAGAAGGAATGTTTACAGTCCATGCCATAACCCTGATATTTTTCTTTCTCCATGTATTCACCAATTCACTGGAACAAAATTGAAGTAATAAGGTAAATAACTATAATAATTAAAATATAACATTCACTGAAAATGTATAACCCACCTGTTTTATATTTTGGTATGTATTTTCTATTTTTCTATAGTTAAGAATATATAGTTATGAATGAAAGATATAACACTTACTGTGTTATTACATCCTTGTGAATAAGGACAGCTGAAAGACCCAAAAGGTGATAAGCAAAGTTGTTAAAAAACCAGGTAGTCACAATGTCTGCAGCTCTTGCCATATAATATGTAGGAAGTGTGTTATAATATGGAATGCATTCCTCTTCAACTGGTGAGTACTTGCAATGGGACAAGTACTGTGGCCTCCATGACATAGCTCCAATTACTCCAGGTTTTATTGACCTTATCTGAAATGAAAAAACATTTGGTTTTAACTGAACACCAAAATTGAATTTCTTACAGTTTGTTACACATTTCATTTACAATGACCTGATATTAATTAAATTGAGGTAAGTATTACTCCTATTAAATGCTGATATTTTTAACAACTTAATAAAATAGCACACTTAATTAATAACAGAACCAAACTTCCGGGTGACCAAAAGGATCCCAATTCTATATATAGACAGGATATATATCTACTCTAATATATATACCACCAACAGGCATATAATTAGTAACTATTTTCGTACTACATTTCAAGGCCCGATAAAGGGCAGAACACACAGAACCTGTCAGTCTTAAAATTATATTAATCAAACAAGAGATGTGATCTACAACTGAATTAAAAAATGCTGAAGCTTATGATTTATTTAGTTGAAAGACATACTGTTATTTCTTACAATTTTACTAAAGCAGTTTGAATATTCATTCAAATGTATAAGAAAAGAGAGTCAATAATAACGTATTAAATATACTTATAATTAAATTATCATAATCAGTAATATTATCACTGTTATAAAAGATAAAAAAGATAACATTTAATTAGCATTATTACATAAATAAGAGATTGAGAAGTTTAAAACAAGTATGTACAGTATTTTTTTAATTTAAGATGAAAACTCACATTATAAATCACAGCCGGATTAAATGATGTCACAATTGCTCTTCTATACAGCATTGGGAAATTTTCATATGCCTTACAAATAATATTGGTCATCTGAAAAAAGATTACAACTTTTGTCAGTTATATAAATATTAAAATAATATGAAGTATGTTTCAAATGAATTATGTGCAATTTCATCTCACCTCTGCAGAACTATCCTTGATGTCAATAATAATACGCAAATCATATTCCAAGCACTTCCTAATGGCATCTTCGAAAGTGGGTATTTTTGCATTCATAAAATTTTCACTGAAAGACATAATAATATGTTTAAAAAATATTATTTAAACCAATAAAATGAAATAATAAATTATTGTTTACTTCCAAAAACTATGGTCTAAGGGTCTTTTTCGTATGTTTTAGGTGATTTCATAACAGAAGTCATAACACAAAGTCATTATTCAAAACATTTAAATTTAAATGAATGAGTGTTAAATAATATATGAATATTTAAATAAACAAATAATAGATAACATTTTGCAGAGTTATGCACAATCAAGTTATACCACAAAAAATAAATTTTTTACAGTAGTAAAAAGATGCCGATATTCCAAAAATAATTTCTAAAGAAAATAACAAATATTACAATAACACTCTTATCTGCCTAACCGTGCAATTTATATAATTTTAAAATATTTAGGTAGAAGAACAACCAAAATCTATTCTCATATTGATAGTAGATTTAACTAAACCAAGCCATTTCATGAGATTTACCAATAGAAATTAATTCAATCAATAAATGTTCATTATAGCAATAATCAAAATAAAAACTTGGATGAATGCACATTACTTTTAAAAAAGGGTTCTAAATCATTCTGTGAACACAAAAATATTTTCAGTTATAAAATTAAATATATATTTTAACTAATTTACTAAGCTTACATTTAATTATTACAAGATTATATAATCATATCTTACTGATATGGGTGATTGACAGACACATCTAATGAGCTCAGTTCACGCCAAGTCATCTTGTTGATTTCCCCAATGGTATTTGTTATCCGTTCTAAATTATTGTCATGAAAAATGACTGCAATGCCATCAGCAGTCAATGCAACATCAAATTCAACTGCATTGCATCCTCGCTTATGGCACTGTAAGTCCAAGGACACATATATTAAATAAATAAAGAATTAAAAATATCTAAAAAACTAAAGAGTCTTTAATTATGTGATTCCATAATAAAACTAACTTAATCTCATTAATCCGACACAACAGTTATTCCATTAATTATTAATCATAATTGCTTTTAATTTATATGCTATGAACTTACATTAAAGAGTGATTATTTTAATTTTGTTTTAAAGAATGCAGTAATAGTCCACCAGGTATTTGATACAATATGGTACAGATAATTGTTATCAATAACATTAAAGAATAGTTCAGGGGGATAGTCATACTGAATTAATGTACTGTTCCAAGTACATAAAGTACTTTTTTACAAGTTAGTCAACCCAGGATTATTTGGGCGGCTTTAGCTGATAATCAACCTGTGGTAGGTTCCTCCTTATTTTGTTAATATTATTCTTTATAATAATTGCAAAAATGCTATACCAGGTTTCTCTCTCATGAGTACTTATGGTGTACTTACTTGTAGTTGACTGAAAAAAATTAAGAGATCAGTGTATCAGTAGTGAAATATTGACCCCATACCTCTTCCAAGGCTAACAAAGTGTTTTCCGGGGCGTCGAGACTGGCAAACCTGTGGGCTACAACTCTGAGGAGGAACTCGTCTCGGCCGAGGGGAGGATCAGAACCGTTAGAAGTTTTGTTGGGGGCGTCGGCGAGCTTGGACTTGGCCAAGTCGGTTCCCAGAACTTCGTGTACAGTGAGTGGATCGCAGGGCGGAATGGCGAAGTGGGTTATCGCCCAGTAGGTGAGTAGAGGGCCGCCGATGAGGAGGACGACCACCAGGAGGTGGGTGGCCTCCACGGCGAGAATAACCGCCCCGTAACCGAGAGCCCAAAGCCAAAGACAGGGCCAGAGGAGCCGCGGCTCAACGCACAATTTCGAAAAGTCCGGGATCATCCTACCAACGCCGAGCCCACAACAAGCACTGTCACAAGCAATCCACCATTCTTATCACACCGGTCACTCCTTTCCCCCACCACCCGACCGAACATTAACCCGCCAGCTCCATTTGAAATTTAATATTATTATTACACCACGAGATTTTTTCGTTACATTGTCGCACTAATAAAAAAAGTTACAATTATTTACATCTACTTATTGGTGCCAATTAACACAGCTGATTCGATAAAACATCACGTCGTGTATGAATTCATCTTTCCTGCGGTATACCGACAAATTCCGGATTTGCGATTACGTTACTGGAATAAAAGCATAATCTTCCTCTATTATCATCAGACATAAATATCCTCAAAAAGTAAATTTTATTGTCAATAGTTATTTTGGACTACCATTCTAATTCATAAAACATTGCTGGGTTAAAATTTACTGTAGGGGCTACGGAGGTTATCGGGTGTATTCGATATATCAATCTATACGGGTGAATCGATGTCAACTTGGTCAGCCATTGTTGTTTTCACATCGCATACCTTTTTTAAGGCGTCCGACTGGTTGTGCTTTTTATTTTGACCAAATTAGGTGGGTTATTTATTTTTTCACATGGCGTACCTTCATTAAGGCGTTCGACTTATATAGAACTCTTTTCGTGTCATAATTACTTTCTTAATAATCCTTTTCATAACCCCTTTACTTAAAAAAAAAAAACCCCATAGGACGCCTTAATAAAGGTACGCGATGTGAAAACAACAATGGCTGAACAAGTTGACGACATCGATTCACCCGTATAGAACGATATATCGAATACACCCAATACCTCCTTAGCCCCTACAGTAAATTTTAACCAACATGCTGATATTGTTGCACCTAACATGATAAGAGTTGTGATGGAAAATGCACAATTTTCTAGGAAACAGAATTAATTATATTTACTAGGGAAAAAGAATGGACAAAGTAACAAGGTTTTGTTTATCTTAGCTTTGTAAATATCTTTTGGAATAATGTAAAATAATAATTATTATTCATAATGGATTTATCATTGCTTAAAAGTAATCTCGCCGATTAGGTTATTAGCGGGTCTCCCTTCACTGCATTTGAACCAAAACATTGACCACGTTCGACAAAATATAAGCTTGACGAAATCACCGGGGCATTGTGTTGTGAGCCCACAGTGTCGCTTACTTTGAATCCTTTCTGTCGGTTTTTAGACACATTCTAGCGTAATGGAAGACGGTTTCGGTTTGAGCCTCGGACAACAAATTCTTTTGGTGACCGACGGAGCCGCGAAACCTGACTCTGTCTCGGCTTTGGTGGAAAAGTTGGAGAAAATAACTGGATCGGAAGGCAAAGTACTGTCTGGTAACCTGGAAGGACTCCAAACTGGTAAGGTTATTTTATTAGTCTTTACTATTTTACTTCTCATTCGAGTCGATTGATTTCCCAGTAAGAATTCAATTCAGCACAAAATTAGATTAAGTTTCTTAAACACCAAAGAAGAATCTATTAGATATACATTCAACTAAGCTTTATGAATGCTCATTGCTTCCTTTCCCTTTGAACTATATGTTTCTTTTTGTTACTTTTTTGGGTCTGTAAATAACTTAGTGTGACCTAATTTGCATATAATTCTGCACTGGAAAAATAAAGGTCAAAATGTATTGCATAATCGGGCAAAAGGAAGTAAACATTATCAGAATTTAGAATAATCCCTGGATTTGTGGACACCATATTGCATCACATTGGTAATAGCGGAATTACAATATGAAATGCCCCAACCAAATGTTCAAATCCATAGCTTGTTCAATTATTGTGTTTCTACATTTTCATAAATTTTAAAAACAATTAGTATTTAAATTCTATAAATACAGTTTGAAAGTTTTTTTTAGCTCAAGTTTTTATTCATTTTTATAATTGTTTGTTTTTAGGAGATCATAAAGATTCTACATATGATGTAATAATTTCTGGTGCTTTGTATCCACATTCCATTACTCATAGTGACAAAACTCTTGGTATCTACTTGAAATTAGTAAAACCACAAGGAAGAATAGTTCTGTTGGAACTTGTGAGCTCAGTGAAAGAAATACTAAGGTTTTTTCAATAAATTTTAATCATTGTGCATTTTACTTATATTTATCACTTGATGTCTTATTGTTGGTCTTATTTTATTCAATATTGATATTCTGAAATTCCTTATTACAATTTAGTTACCTTATTTAATATGAAATATGTATTTGAAATGAATGCAATTGAATTTGTTTTCATTCTAGATCTGAAAATGATCTCCTTTCCTCAATGAAACTAACAGGTCTCATTAATATATCTTCTGGAAATGTATTAACTCTTGATGAAAATGAAACTAAGAAAATTGCGGATGAATTGAAATTAGATTGTACTAATTTCAAATTGATGCAGTTTGAAGGGAAGAAACCAAATTTTGAAGTATGTAATTATTATATGTATGTGATTCATTATTGAACAAACATTATATTTGAAGTTAGGAAAATATTTCATTCTCATATTTGTATATGACTAACTCTATGTTGCACATATCTACCTGAAATCTTGAAAATGTGCTCCAAATAATTTTTCATGTTTTTGTTGTGCTTTGGAAATATAAGTTTAAAGGGAAACTTGAATATTGTTCAACAACATAACAACAACACACATAACAAACTGACATAAAATACTGATATAAACGTTCATTTTTTTGCAGATCGGTTCATCAGCGAAAATTAACCTCCCTTCTGTGCCAAGTGCAGTAGCCAACGTTTGGAAACTTGATGACACTGTAGACGATGAACTTATTGACTCAAACTTGCTTCTGGATGAAAGTGATCTGAAAAAGCCTGATCCTTCATCCCTGAAAGGTAAATTTATTTTTATCAAGTTTGATTTAAGTGACTTCGATAATTTTTGTGAGTTTAAACTTATTCCTGTTATTTCTTTACTTAGTGTGTGGTACAACTGGAAAACGTAAGGCTTGTAAAAATTGTTCATGTGGTCTGGCAGAAGAGTTAGAAGCTGAAAAAGGAGCAGGGGAGAAACCAATTCCAGCTCAGAAATCTTCCTGTGGAAATGTAAAAAATGCTCACATCTTAATAATACTAATTTTATAATGTTTACTTTAGTTCTTGTTTGTTGTTGTTTAGTACTTTTTAAATCAGATATAAAATACTGCAACTAATTGCTTAATTTCAACAAATATAAAGCAATCTTGTAAGCAATCCTCTTTCTTTATCTTGTTCAGAATACAATGCATTTTGTGTGTCTTGTTCATAAAAATATTTTTGATTCATTAGTTTTCTATTTGTTCTAGTGTTATTTGGGCGATGCCTTCAGATGTGCTAGCTGCCCTTATTTGGGAATGCCAGCCTTCAAACCAGGAGAGAAAGTTTCACTGAGTACTACTCAGCTTCAGGCCGACATCTAAGATTCATTCCTAGTAATTATACCTGTCAAGTGATTGCAGACCCTAGTTCATTAATTTTTTTCTTAGCAGTTGGTTTTTTAAAATAATGTGTAAATAAAGTTTTGTTTACAAATTTTTGCACAATTTTTTTTTTATCACATGGTGAATAACAATTTTCACATTTGCTTTTCAAAAATGATTCTTTATTTTGTAAAATCTTTTCCCACAGAAAAATTATCCTTGACTAATGGAATTGCAGCACTTGCATATTGAATGTAAATCTTCAATATTTTATGGATTTCTGATGGAAAGAATTTTAAATATAGTAAGGTTGCTATATGTTGAACCATTTTGAATATTTGTTTTGTTTGAGCTCTAGTCCAACACAAAAATATGATAAACATTTCATAAGTGGTTTAATGACATGGGCTATTAATGGAAACATTAATTGTACATCAAATGTTAGGTAGATTTTGTTATAACATTTTCCTGAAATAGACCAGACCACTCTGATTTTTTGTTCCTTTTGGGGCCTGAATGATTACAGTTTTTGTTGTAATGTTTTTATGAATGGCTTCATATGCTCCTTTTGCTCTTGCTTAAGACATAAAAACAGGCTATTCAACCAAACTATTCAATAGTGGCTGTTAGTTAAAATAAATTTACCTTAATGATGTAGGGATTAACAGTATTATTCTAAGGAATATTTGGTAGATACAATGAATTTTGGTGTATTATAATAAAAATGTTTTATTAGAACTGGTTTTTCTATTTTGAAAAAAATAAAATGAGTCATTTGATTAATCGATCTGTTTCACTTTAAAATATACAACTATTAGAGAAATGTATGTATAACACAAATTCTGATTCAATATGAGCAGAAAAATGCAGTAAGGGATTTGATTAATTAGCAATCCATTTTTATAGTACAGTACAATTCCTGGATCCCATCCCTTCCACAAGTTCATCTTCCACACGATTTATAAAATCTACTAAAAGATGAATGTTGGAAGAGTATATTGAACATTTATAGTACACAGACAAATTTAAATAACTATTACTAACATTTTTTTACACTTAGCCATATAAAATACTATCTTAATTTAAAATTTATTTCATATTAAAATGTCCATTCAATACTCAGGAAGGTGTGCACATTCAAAAGACAACACCTTTTAAATTTAACAAAGATAAAATTCTTGGATTAAATTGCAGTTTTAAAAACAAAAAAAATAATTTTTACACAACGCAATATTTAAATTACATTACATTGTTGAAGGAATGTCCAAAATCCATAAAAGTTCTGAGCCACTCAGTGAAAAAATAGTTACAAATGTGTCATATATATGTAACAATTTCAATTGCTGTCATCAAAATTGTATTGGACTGGTTTTCTCGCCCTTCCAGATATGGCCCTCGGTGCTACTGCTGGCGCATCATCTATATCTGACATTTCACTTTCACTTGACATTCTACCTTTCTTCTTTTTTTTCTGTAACAAAATTAGACACCTTAATACACACAAAGAAAGAAAAGCACTGAGAGACAATTATATAATTTTTAATACAGGATTAAATATTTAAAAACTGATGACAATGGTTAAAAATACCTTGGCCTTGGGAGGGGAAGAAAACAAATCCTCATCTGATCCAGATATGTCTGATTTCTTTTTAGGACGCTTAGGTGCAGGCGGTTTCTTTTCCTTTGCAGGCTTCTTCTTCTTAGGTTCAACCTTTTCTTCAGTGTTCTTCTTAACTGTTTTTGTAGTATTTTTGGCTGAAGAAAGACAATAACAAATACAAATGTTAATGATACATTAATAAACAAAAAAGAGTATAATTTATATTAAATGTGCTTAAGTACATTTAGTGGCAGGTAACTTCATAGGGACATCATCATCAGTTGTAATGGCAGACTCTGATTTTGTTGCTGGCTTAGAATCATTTAATAAGGAATCAAATATCTTGTCAGAATCATCAGCTAAAACATATATTACACAAATTAGATAAAACAGCTTGCATTTTACAAAATTGTTTTTTTACATTGTTTATTACAATAAATTAAAAATATATTTCAATTAATTAAATTTCACCACAATAAAATACAAGCAAAGGAAGAACCACAGTACTGTATTACTGATTAATAAATGGACTAATTCTTTATTAAATATACCTGGTTTGTGTTCTAAATCTGACTCACTGCTCTCACCTCCAGATTTTGTATCCATCTTCCCTAATGGTTTTTTCCTGAAAATGAGAGAAAGGTGCTAGGCTTTTATATAACATAGAATATAAATATAAATGTTCTTCTCATAGGATAACCTAAGGTTGACAACTTAATACAGTAGTAACAAAGACATTAATTACATTTTAATTACTTTTCACAACTCAATGGAGATACACTATTTCTTTAAGATAATTGATCACTTTAACATAAATATTAAACATAATAGCTTTATAGAAACATTAATCTTACAAAGGCTCTTCATCAGAACTTTCTACAACAATTTTTTCCTTTTTAGCCTCCTTCTTAACAAGTTCATCACCTGATGATCCAAAACCGTCTGATTCTTCAGAATCCATTTTGAATGAAATGTTAGCTAAAAAAAATAATCAATTTGAACACATGCAATTTCTAACTGATTAGCTTAAACTTAAAGCCTGGTATGTATATATATGTAAAATGATTTAACATAAAGAAAGAAGCTCTAAAGAATTTATTTTTACCTGCAGTTCTACGTGATGTTGTTCTCCTCGGTTCAGTTGAGGCTATTTTAACGTCATTGTCTGAATCACTGAATCCTTCATTAAAATCACCTTCTTCACTTGAATCTGACCAGGGGTTTGATTTCTTTTTTTTTGGACTCCCTTTTGTACCTTTCACTTTTCCGGCTCCCTTAACTTTGCCCTCTAAGAACATAAGATAAAAAGAATAAAATTGTGTAAAAAACAAAGATAGAAATGTCAACCTTCAATTTATGAAAAATAAAGGGTCCTGGAGTTGTGCAATTTCCTAAATCTTTGTAGTATAGATATTCACAAAATGCTGCTTGCTACTTAAAATGGGAATTTTGATATAATACTATAATACTTGATGTAATACTATATAATATGCATTATATAGTAACTAGTTTGAGATAATTTTCAGTGATTGTTGATGTTCACTTTTTGACCATATATATTTTTATTCATTAAAAAATAATGGACATACCTTTCTTTTTTTCTTTCAACTTCTTTTCAATCTGCTGAGGTGAGTTGCCTAACCTAGCAGCCAGAGACTTTTGGGCCCCTTCCTCTATCAGATCAAATTCATCTTTTTCATCGGGCTCCTTTTTCTAAAGGGCAAGAATTATACTTTGTTAATTAAGTATCAATAAACATTTATCGAAGGAAAAAATAATTTTTTCCTTATTTATTTTCATTTAGGGCACAATTAGGGATTAATTGTTATGCACCCTGAAAATAAATTAATCTACAAAAAGGCTTGTGTACCAAATTAATAAAAATATAAGTAATTATAATTCATTATGTGTTGTTAAGTAAACCTTTTTTGTATGTTTCATAATCAAGTAACAAAGGTGTTTAACTGCAGGAATCTAATCATCTAATTATTAATGTTTTCGTATCTTTTCAACAAATTATAGAATATATAAAAAACAAGTTGATTTATTAAAAACACTCACTGAGTAATAAAATTATATCCATCCAAAATAAATGGTTCTTATTTTGTAATTAGACAAATAATGAAATTTGTATCCATAATATTGGTTGCAAGTCCAAATATCTATTGCTCAATGACATTTTCAGACACAATTAAAATAATTTTCTTTTGAATCAAAATGAAAATAAATTTAGTGTTTCATATTAAAAGTTAAAGTAATAGACTTATAAGTTAAATTTTGTTATTAAGTTCTCATTATTTTAACTATACTTAGGACCAGAAAAATAATCTATAATACATAATTTTAAGTATTAGTTCATTTCATAAAATTATTACTTCCTATGATTAGATAATAATTAACTATATTATTTCATAATAAATACTAGAAAAAAAAATAATAAACACTGTTTTCTTCCTCAATATGTAGTAGAATGGGCCACTAAGTAGTTTAATATCAGAAAACAAATCAAGTCCACAAGAAAAAGTAAAACTGGCTAAATCAACCATATCTGAAGAAGCAAAATGAACAAAAAGTCAGTTACTGTAAGTCATTTACAGGCTAATTTGTTTGTAACTGTACAACCAACTTATTTTATGCTAGTAATTTAAAATATCACTGAAAAACAAACATACAATCCCTTTTGCCTTCTTTTCCTTTAGTCTGACAGCGGTTTCTGCCTTTTTCTTCATTTCCTCATCGATTGCAGGAGCAATACGCCTGCCAGTTGCCGATGGCATGACTTCTTCAATCATTAATGCCTTCTTCTTGGAACCTTTTTCTGCTTTACCTTTACCCTTAAAAGTTGCTGTAATATTCGCCATTTCATCTTTCTTTTCTTTCTCCTCGATCTCATCAAGCTGCAATAAAATAACAATTACAATGCTTTCAGAAATTATCAGGTAAAAATAATGATCCATACAATCTTACAAAACGAATTCAAATTATTCTGCAGGACTACAGGACTATCTTACATGGCTTTAGTTATACCTGATCCATTTATGGCAGAATAATTATAAAAGAAAATTTTTATTTCATTAATAGACAGAAGGGTTTAACTGATCTGAGTTATGACAACATCCATTTTTAACTTGAAATGCTAAGAACTATTTTAGGTATTACCCTATCTTTCTAGAAAAGCAATATATATTTGATAATTGAAAATTTATTTAATGCATTTATAAAACACTTATCCTTTTAATTAGGAATAAAAAAAACCCTAATAGAAAGGGGTCTGATCACAATTTTGTTCCCATACTAAAAAGAGAACTAAAAACTCATTAATATTTAAGGACAATTGTAAACCAACCTTTTTACTAAATGCATCAAGATCCTCGAGCCACAAATCTCCAGGTGTCTTCATTTGAAGTGTTTCAAGTTCAGCTTGTTTGTCATTTCGCTTGTTCAAGAGATCATCTTTCTTTTCATGAGTCAAGCTCCACATTGTCATTCCAAGCAGATAATCGAAATCTGGTCCTTTAGATGGACCACCAGCAGTAGATGATGTCTCTGATTCATTCTCCTCCTCACCTTCATCAATTTCAGCCTACAGAACACGGGTAAATGTTTAATAGGTCATAACTTTTTTTTTCAAAAAAGTTATTTTAAAAACTAATTTAACATCACATCTATTCATAATTATAAGATGTCTAAAATGGTAATGGCATGACAGGACATTAATTAGGCCAAGACTACAAGGCAAAAATAGAACACAAATATTTAAGTCAATATCAAAAGTTCATTTAAAACAATAGAAAGTTTAATCGAATTCTAAATGAAGCAACATTAAATGAAACTTAATATTAAACCCATGAATATCAAATATATGTAAAATGATTGTTCATACACAAAATCTATTAGCAAAACATGAACTTACTGTGCCAGATTCCCTGAGCATACGTTCTTTCCATTCCTTCACTGGATCAGATGGATATTTCTTTCTAATAATTCTTGAATAAGTGCTGCTTTCTTCTTATTTTCAACTATCAAAGTATTATTGCACTTTTCTATTATAAACCTAGAATATTTCATTATATTATGAAGAATATTTCATATATAAGTAATATCAACTTGATAATTTAGACATTTCAGAAATCATTAATATTTAAAAAAGGAGGGAGAAACCTACCTGGCTTGGTTAGACAATTTGCATGCTTCTGCTTGAAGCATTCCAACCAAATAATCTTTGCGTTTCCCATAATACTCCAGTCGAAGGTCGTAATATTCACGCATTATTTCAGAAACAGTATCAAACCTCCTTAAGCAGCTGTCTTTGTCAAATACACACTAAACATTTTAGGATGTGTCAATATTGTATGTATTTAATCATTTGAAATAGAGTAGCTTAATGTAATTATTAGAACACATTAATAGTTCTGAAATTTTCATGTAAATTATTTTATTTGTATAATTAGAAGTATTAAGAAATAACACTAGAGAACTCTATGTCATTTTATAAAAATAATTGTCAAATTAAATAATATAATAATAATAAAATAATAATGTCAAATTATGTAAATTAAAATTAACCATTGAGGTAAGACTGCATGTAGTCTGCAACTTAAAAAACTTGTGAAGTCCTTCATTCTCAGCTGAAACTAGCTTGTCCCTTGACATACTAACAACAAATCTGACAGTAGTGTCAGTTGTATACTCCTTGAAATCACTGGAAACAAATATATAACCCAATTAACCTATGGTAAAATTGATTGGATAATGTCAATTTTATATTTTATTCTCATTGAATTAACTCAAGATGATTAAGTAAAATTCAAATTAAACAATAAAATATACCTAATTTGTGCAGGTACTTTCTCCGTCCCATTTAACAAAACTTCAAGAACGGACTCTTTGTAACAAGATGTCCATGTACCAATAGGTAATTCAGTAATTTCAACTTTTTCATCATTCAAAATGGATACTTCACCACTTATAACATATTTTCCATCAATGAGATATTCTATGCTACCCCGGAAATTTTTATACCATGGTTTCTGTAACATGTTACATAAGTAAAATCAGTTATTTCTACTGCTCACCATCTTCAGTAGTGGTGTTAGTCACTTTGGCACTTCAGATGTTTTTTGGGCATCCTCACTCCTGCACTGTCACTGTCACTTGTACTGTGGTGGTTGTCTGTCATGTATATATATATATGTATATATGTATATATATATATATATATATATATATATATATATATATATATATATATGTCTTGTTAATGTGTTTTGGTTTGTCTTATTGGGTTGGGAGGGATTTTATTAATCGGCTTAAGTCTTTGTCAGATTACTGGTCAAATATATATTTGTGCCCATAATTATGAAAGTGGTCTAAGCCATATATTTCTGGTTTCAAGATATTTAATGAATTGCTTTCAAATAAATTAACAAATATTTTTATATTATGCAACATTTTAATTTAGAATTTTATTAGTCTTGATTAATGGAAGTTTATTATGAATATGAAATTTTGTGTGAATTTCATATGAAAATGTTGTATTTAAATTTAGAATTGGCAGACCACTTTCATACTTATGGGCACATTTGATCACACAACTAGTAACAGCTATTAGGTTTTGATTTGCAAATATATGACAGGAAACTTATCTGGTACTGTGTATTTACGATCATAAAAGTTTTCCTGTTGATCCAAAATTTATTTTTAGTAATCTAGTTAATCGGTGCAAGTGCACCCAATGAAGTTTAGTTAAGTGCATTTCAGCACCAGCCTCAGGGGGCGCTAGTTTATCAGTGCAAGTGCACTCAACAAACTTTACTGAAGTACATTTCCACACCATCCTAGGGATAGGAGCAACAAAATTCAAATAAGTTGAGATTATGTCCTACTGCTTACCAGATTAACGGTTGATCCAGTATTAGTTAAAAGACTTCGGATGTTTGACACAATATCTCTAGGATTGTAGTTAGGTATTTTTGTCATCCAACCGGTACCAATACCATCAGCACCATTAACAAGAAGCATGGGTATGATTGGTATGTACCAAACAGGTTCAATTCTCTGGTTATCCTCTTTCTGATAAGCCAATAAGGGATCATCGTGAGGATGGAATATTAACCTTGCCAGAGGGCTGAAAATGAAATTAAGCCATAAACTCACATTTATGGGATATTATAAGAAATCTTAATGTCATGTTCACAGAAGGCACTAATAAAATATATCTCATTAAATTTAATTTTACATATAATTAAATTGAAACTTTCATTAATTTATTGATGTCACAATTGATCATAATAATGATATTTATATGTGGTTTTTATGGAAATGAAAAAAAGTAATCAGTGGATAGACGAGAAAACTGACTACTGCAGGAAAGTAATTTCTTTTGAAAAAACACTCACACAATGTAGTACAGTACTTCAGGTTAATTACAGCCCTGTAAATTGAACTTATACATAAGTGAAATAAAAATCACCTTAACATTGTGAAAATATAACGAGGACTGGCAGCATCCTTGCCACCTTGAAGCCTCGTACCAAACTGTCCAATGGGTTGGAGAATATTAACGTTATTGCTGCCAACAAAATTTTGTGCTAAATTGATAATTGTTGACATGAGAGATTGTTCACCATGATGATAAGCAGAATGTTCAGCAACAGAACCAGCCAGTTGAGCAACTTTAATCTCACGTTTGTCATTACGTTTTAGACAAGTAAACAACACCTATAAATACATAATATAATAAAAAATTAATTTGAATAACTATAATGCCCCACATTATGTGTACAGAATATGTTCAATTTCATTAAATGTTTGATTAGGTCATAAATAAATTGTAGACATGAGACAAAAAATGATCTTGTACCTTCCTGGAACCAGGTTTAAGACCATCAACCATTGAAGGGATAGACCTCTCATTATCCATGTTGGAAAAAAGAACAAGTTCCTTGTTTATAAAATCTTTGTATGAAATTGATCGTGTGTTTTTAGCATATAGATATTCTTCTGGAAGACCCAACTCCTTTCTTCTCTTCCGTTCATTCATCCAGTTTGAGAGCCATTCTTTTCTCTGTTCAACACACTTTTTACTGAAAGCCTGCAAAGTTACAAATAAAATGTTATGATATATAACAGTATTTTTAAATAATCCGAAAGTAGTAAAAACATTTAAATATACACGTGTGAGTAATGAATCTCACCATTATTATATGCTGATCACATTCAGGTCCACTGTACTTAAAGATTATTCTGTGGCGTTCCATGTTACTGAAATACTCCTTCGCCTCTTTTGAGGTCGAAGTACCCAAACCTAAAAGAGATAATAAATTGTAAATATAAGAGACATTAATATTCAACAAAAATTAAAGCAGAAATGTAAGAAAGTTGAACCTTTGTAGTACTTGATGCGATAAGTGTTTGCGTTAGGCGTTTCACTCCTCCATTCATCAAACTCAGGAATGGAATAGAAACTAATTTCTTCTTCCTTTTTTCGTGCTTTTATAATAGGAGTAATAAAAACTTCAAGAAAGGGTATTTTTATAAGAGAAGGCCAATTATGGTGGATAAAATTGACAATCAGGCCTTTGATGTGAGAACCATCCTAGAATTATCATTTTTATATTTATTATTGCTAATGTTTCATTAAGTAATTAGAATGTAATCAATTTTAATTTGAACATTAAAATAATATCTATTTTTACCTGATCCTGATCTGTCATGATCATCAGTTTTCCATATCGAAGCGTTTCCATGTCTTCTCTTGTTTCATATTTCTTTTTATATTGTAAACCCATTATCTTAATAATGTTATTGATTTCAGCATTTTCAAGAATCTGAAAAAAAAATCTTCTGAAATATATGCTGAATATGAAACTGCATATTCAAATAAATTTTTTTTGCAAATTTAAATATCCTTCAAACATCCATTTGTTTCATTTGCATCCATTGAGATTTCAATACCACTACTATTCAAATGATTTATTACTCATTGTAATATGAGATAGAGAACAGTAAAATTATATTTTAGATTGGTTTTCTCCTTTTATTTTTAACCAAATACAGGAAAAAATGGAATTTTTGGTTCGTTTAATCAACATATTTCATTATGAAAGTGCTATGGAAAGTGTACTGGATTGGTAATTCGGTAATGTCCTCAAAACTAAATAAATAGTAGTACTAATATGTGAAACATTCAATGCATTATATTTAAATGATCAAATATGTATTGTAGAAAATAAAAGCAACACTATATAACTTACATTAAAATGAAGAAAGTAAAAATACAATATAAATAAGGAATGAAATCCTGTATAACAATAATGAATTGCAATTGACATTGATGTACCGAGTTCTTACCTGCTTGTGTGTAGCTTCTCTGACATTTAGAAGCTTACCCCGAAGTGGAAAAACTCCATACTTGTCTCTACCGACCACAGCTAGCCCTGACATAGCCAGTGACTTAGCTGAGTCTCCCTCCGTCAATATAAGTGTGCATGTTAGTGAGTTCTTAGTACCAGCATCGTTAGCATCCTCCAGTTTAGGAATACCTGCCCACACCCCAAGAAAGTATATATATGTATATATTTATATAATATTATATAATATTTATATAATATTTGAACTAATAATTATTAATGCTATAGCTAAAAAAAATACTTAAATAGTTGTTTCTATATTTAAGTAAGGAAACTGAAAATTACCATTTTATTACAAGTTGATATTAACTTCTATTTTCAAATCCATGATAAAAAACCCACTCACCCTTCAGTTTAGACTTCTTCTTTCCACCAGCTGCTTTTTCTAACTGATTTTGAGCTTTAAACTTTGCCCAAGACAGTACTTGTTCCACTAATCCACTTTTAGATACCTGTACAATATTAAAATTATGAATACGTACATCAATAACCAACACCAAAATATAAATAATGATTTAAGTATTTTAAGACACATAGAATAAACTATGCAATAGTTCCTCTTTAACATGTAGATCATATTATTATTTTGAACAAGTTGAAGCAATTTGGCAAAAGACAAAGAGATCACGCCACTTTAATATTAATATATTTTTTTGAAGAGTATGCCTCGATAATTTGGTTACCATTTATTCACTGATTAAAATAAAAGAGAAATAAGTGATTCCATTGTAAAAATATAACCCTCACCCCATTCATAAATTTCTCTGACAACTGACATTTCGATCCAAAGTTCTTTGCCTGCAGAGTCATATGTTCCTTTGTTTGTGAGTCAAAAGTCGGGTTAACGATCAAACAGTTGACAAAGATCCACATGTGCGTTTTAACTTGAAATGGTTTAATTGCCATGCCCCCTTTATTTTTTTTTTTAATTACTTCAATTAGTTGCTTAGTCAAAGCATCAGCTACATAATCTACATGACGTCCTCCCTGAAAAAATAATTCATTAACATCTCATGGTAAAATAAATATCAAAATTAAATTATTTACCTAATTTTCATATTAAAACAAAAAAATATATTCTTATATTGTAATAATGTAAATTGTATATACAAACTCACCTTTGTAGTTGCAATACTGTTAACAAAAGACACTTGCTGAAATCCTTTCTCTGAGGTAGTCAAGGCAACTTCCCATCTTGGATTTACGTTTTCATATACAACTTTCAATGGATTACCCATATCATCTTCTTTCCCTTTTATATACAGGTCTATGTAATCTTTAAAGGATTTTATCTAAAAATATATATTAATGATTTACATAAACAGAAACTTACTACTATAAATTAGAAAAATACATCTATAATTAATAATAACATCTTTAATATTACATTCGTATGCCTTATGTCAAAATTTTTTATACAGCAAAAAATGTGCAGTATTATTGAAAATATCAATCATTCAACTTTATATAATTGGACTAAAACTGAATTCCACAATTTTCTTGTTTATTGTATAATTTGTACTAATCATTAATAACTTTTTCATTACTTACAGGGAGCCGTTTACCATTAAGGAACACTTTGACACCTCTAGTGGAAGCAGCTACATCATAAGCCCTTCGAGCCATGAGAGCAACTATATCATTGTCAAGCTTTTCCATCTTGAATTTTGACAAATCTGGGCTGAAAATCACTTTTGTATAATCTTCACTAGAAGCATCTTTTAATTTAACATCTGAAGCTTTTCCCATGTTATTGGACCAAGTCTAAAAAATAAAATAAACACAAATTATTAACTGTAAGCACTTTACAAACACATTAAAAATAAATTAAATATTCCAAGGTGACTAATATAATTATATAAGATATGTGATCAATTATTTATTACTTGTCGAAAAGCTCTCTTGTAAGATTTAGAAGATGTTTCAACAGTGAATTTGGTACTGAATATATTACACAATTTGGCTCCATAACCATTTCTGCCACCAGTAACCTTCTCCTCTTCATCATTGTAATTTGATGATGTTAGTAAATGACCAAATATCATTGTGGGGACATACATTTTTTCATCTTTATGTTCAACAACTGGTATACCTTGTCCATTATTATAAATGGATATTACATTCTCTTCACTGAAACATCCAAACAAACATTTTACTAATTCATCACTAATGTTTATTCCAAAATTAAAGTCATTTTTTCTTAGGATTTAATTATGACATTAAATACTATTAGTGCATTAAATAAAAAACAAACCAAACCTCCTTCCTTTATTCAAGATTATTAATAATGATAATTCACTATATACAAAATCAATTATTCTGATTACTTTATTCCATCCTATAGATTCAATATTTTTGTTACTAATATGACATTTAATTTTTCCATTAAGTATTTTATAAGGATCAACTATTATATTCTAAACATTTTAGCATTCTACATGACGATAATTGTATATACAAATATTTTAAAAATTGATAGTTAACTTAAAATAATGTGTTAACAACATAAATAATAACTTAGGACTTACGCATTAATATCAATTTTAATACAATCCATTTTTGCATCTCTCTGTTTATTGTCTGCAGCATTAACAAGGATTTCATCATATATTTTGTACAACCCAGGAACATAAGTAATCTCTTTTTGGACCATAACCTCTTCTTCATTGTCATATACCCACATCATTTCAGTCACTGGTTCAACAGATCCTAAAAAAATGGGATGGGAATATGCATCATGTATTAATGTATTAAATACATCAAAACAAAATTTAGAATAAAAAAGACAGTAAGATTTTTGCATTCTTTCCTTTAGAATCATATCATACAACTTGATATTGAATTGTTCATTCCTTATACTAAAGAAAATATTTAGACCAAAGAACACAAACTTAGCATTTCAAAACCTTGTCTACCTAAACCTACTTAAACCTATTCTGACTAAAACTTCCAGTACTTTTCATACAAATACTTACACTACTTCCTCAGTGCAACAAGCATTTACTTTTTCAACTCACCAATATAAGTATCTGGTCTCAGAAGAATGTGCTCTAATTGCGACTTCTTCTGGTACATTTTTTCAACTGTGAGGGCTTCACCCCCACCACCCCCATTGACTTCATTTCGATCAGCCATGGTATAGTAAACCCTGAAAAATTAATTCCAAGTAGAATACAAAGGTGGAATAGATCAAACAACTTTTTAAAATTTGAAGGACAGAAAACACTGAAGAAAGTAAAACAAAAGCAAATTACAAAATGCAATATTGTAGTGTGATGCAAAATTCTTCTTATAATACAAACCATTAATAAGCTCATATAAAAATGATAAATAAAAAAAATATGTTCAACAAATATTGTGATGTATTCATAGGTTAAAGAAAATACTATTGAATTTAAAATAAAACAAAAATAAAGAATGGTAATATTTTTCCCTGAATCAAATTCAACAGGTAGAATCTATTCAGAAGATTATACTGTTCAATAACTTGAACATAAAAACACAAATTAAAAAGCAAGAAATAGTTTCTGGATAAATCAAGAAATACATTCTTTCATATATTGCGAAAACCTCATTTAATCAAATTCAATGTCAGATTGTTACTTATATCAAAGGAGGCTTTGCTTGACCAAGGGTAGTCGACAAAGAAATATGACAAATAAAAATGTGCGGTGTTCATGAAAGTTATGGGCTTTAACTGCGATTAAATATAAAAAATGAACCACATAATAAACAATTAACAATATGATTATGTTAGTAAATTATGCTTATTATAAACCTAGCCACCTTAATCTATATCTCTGGTATAACATAAACAACATTGTATGCATTTTTTATGCCTCAATGGTTCAAGACTTAAGCCTTTCAGCCTCTGAGCTATCGCAACATTTTTTTATTTATGAGAACATATAATGTTTACATGTTCTATCCAATATATATATAAAACATCAAAAATTTAAATTTCATGGAATGTTTTCGTAGGTAATTGTTTATTGCCCATGTATAAATCAAGCACATAACTTGCTACAATGCCCATAGAGTGAATTACGACAAAATAGCACAATAAGTCACAAGGGCTGTTATGTGCTTAAAAAGAACAATTCTACTCATGTAGCAAATTTCAATATTCTTCCCCATTATGTCTGCTTCAAGCTTATAGTCAGGCCATTAATAAGCTACGCGACTTAAATATCATTCAATAAAAATTTCATTATCATCATTGTGTTCAAATATTATGCCTATTTACTAAATAGGTGATATTTTTCATAGAACTATTCCTTGAAGTTTTACTACAAGATTTGAAGACTTTGCGGAGCAATAAACAGTTCAACAACTGTCTAAACATTCTACATCAAACACTAATTTAAACTTACTGTTACTGATTTTCACACATTCATCTACCACCACAATCCCCTGCGATATTTCTACATTTGCAGCTTACTCTGAAACGCTAGTTTAACCAAAGGGATGCACTCAATCCAACAAGCTACCAAAAAAGTTATAAAGCTTTAGGCCCTTAGTCTTAAAACATAGAATAGTAACGATTGAAGTAGCAACGAGAACGTTACACACATTAAAACAATGCGTACTCACTGTAAAGAACGCCGCTAATTTCAGACAGTTAATTACTCATCCGATGACACTAAACGGGTCTTTAAAAACCTATCAGCAATCATTCGGCATTCGACTGACAGTTAGGCGACGAAAACTAATGAACAAACTGCCGAATCGAAAATCATAAGGAATAGCAAAAGAAGGTAAATTCGGTAAACTTCTAAATACTATTTCAGCCGTCCTTCGGTTAACCGCTTTGCCGCCATTACAAGCACGCTACAATGGGAGCCAAATGGAGGGGAACTATGCTCACCGCCTTACTAATATACTAATTAATAAAAAACTGATAAAATACTGATTAACATAAAAATTGTATAAATTGGTACAATTTGAAATTATATTTATACGCGTCAATTATGATAAATTAATAACCTCTTCACCAGGAGG
This sequence comes from Lethocerus indicus, assembly GCA_019843655.1. Taxonomy (NCBI): domain Eukaryota; kingdom Metazoa; phylum Arthropoda; class Insecta; order Hemiptera; family Belostomatidae; genus Lethocerus; species Lethocerus indicus. Next base: position 17,415,346 of record JACDQD010000005.1, on the reverse strand, counting down.
AAAATTGCCAAATTAGTTCCTCCTTTGGTTTTCGCCTACTTTCGCGCCAAAACGTTAGTAGGATGCCGGGGATAAGATTGTAACTATAAAATTCAAATTATGACGCCACTTAATGTTTTGTCGCCCAACTGATGCACTGCCGATTACAAATAAAACAATTCAGAGTTTCTGGAGTAATCGATCTAGCTATGAGAAACTCTTGCCCAGCTATACTTTACAGAAAGACATTCATTCCATAGCTTTCCATGTGAAGAAATTAATGCATTGGCGGTTTGAAATCTAATAACTAAACATTCCTGCAAATGGGTTGTGCAGTGTAGCCAATCTAAGTAAATATTAAAATTGTTTGGTTGTAATTATGAAATTTTCCTATTTAGTATGTTTTTGGAAAAATACTTTGATATGAAACATATACTAAATTATAAAATAAGAACGTTGTAATATATTATTGGAAAAATTCCATGCACCTATGTACTTGCCTAAATATTAAATATACATACTTGCACCCTATTATCCTACCTTTTTACTAATAAAGAAAATAGCAATTTAACATACAGTGAAATTATTTCCCACATTTTAACTTTTAAGTATTTTGAATAATACAGTATTAATGTAGCAACTGTATTATTCAAAATACTTGTCATAAAAAATAATAACACTTTGATAAATGCCACACGAGTAATTTACATACAACATGCACACACATTTATAGAGACGATGAATTAATTAATTAAAAATATGTAAGGCCTTGTGAAAAGTGGTAGTATTATTTCAATATACACACTTATTGTGTTCTGTAAAAAAAGGTGGAGAAGGTTTTTTTATCATTTATTAAACTTAAGAATTTTAGTTTTGCTTATTTAAAATTAACTTGACCTTCAAAATATATCTTTCTACACACAAGGGTGATGTCTTCATTTCAAAGAAGTGATCATTTTCATGCTCCTAAAAACATTAACACTAACAACCATTTAGATATTTTTGTGAACATTTTGTCACAATTACAATTAATAAAAATATTGATAAATAGAACTAGGCTCTATTCCATGTTTTAATTAACTAATTTATTAACACTATATAAATAGAAAAAAATATGTTGCCTAACAATACTCGGGATTTAATAATTAATTTAATTCCACTAATTATACCAATAATTGTCTGAAGTCTTTTTGCTTGTAGGTGCCATCCTCAATGTTGCTAATTTTGAATATCAGAAAATTACAAACTACTGATGTAACAAGTATTATAAACTGTGCACACATAAATAAATTATATTGCGCGCTTCAAATTTCGTTTTAGTCCAGCAGTGGCATCAAAAAGTTGTTTGTTCAGGAATTCTCCCCTCATGTCCATGATGTAATACAATGCATAACCCTTCACTTTGATTGGAAGCTGGACTTTAGCCATTTCCCTGCTCTCTGAAGCACTCATCTAAAAAATGATTTATAAGCTGATGAATTACTGAAATATAAATATTAAATCAATATAGGTGATTGAGAAATTAACTGAGCCAACAGAAGGCTGAACCAGTCAATGTTCAGAGTGAACACGTAAACACATATTCCAAAGATTTGCAAATGCAATATAAGAATTATTGGTAAGAATAGTTTAAGATACTGATCAAAATGTTATTCAAAGAGTTATGAAAGATATTTGCAAATAAAAAATACTGTTTTGATTAAAAAATAATACATAAAAACATTTATTAATTTTGACATGCTTCCAAGATTTGTTCATACCTTGCTCAGTGGTACATCCATGATCCTATTCTTTCCAAATGGCCCATAAGTAACGATAGAAACTGTATTTCCACCTTTTCTTAATATTAGATACCTTACTGATCTAAGAGTGTATGTCCAAGCTCCTACTAAGAAGCCATAACCTGTAACAATAAAATTTACATGTGGAATTTTAGAACACAAGATTAAGGCTGACTTGTTGACTAATACAGAAAACGAACCCTTATGGGAGGTTGATCCCCTAGCAACACCCTTAAACTAATTGGTACAAGATGTTAATACAACCATAAAGTATAATACAAATAAATTTAAATTTAATTAAACTCAATCTCAATTTAATTAAAAATATAAAGAGAACTTATGATTTATGAATAGAATGTGAGGTAGAAAAATATTTAAAAATTCGATTATTCTGTATTCTGACACACTTAATTACCAATTAAACAGCAAAAAATTGCTATGGCATTCTTGTACTTCTGTTCACCCAGGTTTATTTTCCTCCACCATACTAAGTTCTCTGATTTTTCTTCCGAAATCGGAGAGTCCCTGAGTGTTGTGAAAGCAAAATGGGCCAAATACATCCAGAAACCGAACTGTGTTATTCCAAATATATTGAGCATTCTGTAATATGATGGATTATCATATTTGAACAGTATTACATCTTTTGCTACGTTCGTGTTGACGTCCAAAATACTGGGCCGGATGTGTGGAGTCTGGGGCCTGTATTCGGATATGAATCTCTTGCCGCATCTGCACAAGTCGATAAAACTGCTCTTCCGGACCATGAATCTTAACAGACTCATTTTCGTGAGTTAAGGTATCCTTTCATTGACCCACAATAACCTCACACGCCGGATAACACAACATTATCCTACACCATTAACTGAATAACCTACCCACTATGGTTCAGTTGGCGTAACTGTACCAAAATTATAGATATTTTTTACAATCATGTACGCAATTTATTGTATTTTTAAGTGCCCAAACTATAAGAAAACTTTTACTTTAATACAAAATGACAGTTGTAAGAAACAAAATACTAGTATGTACTAAGTAAAGGGTAATTTATGAATCTTCAAAGATTGTAGTAACAACACTCGTCTTATTTTAAATCAATTTAAAAATAGGTTGATTTTCTTTTGAAACGTACCCCCATATTTAATCAGGTTAAATTTCTCCTTTAAATAACCTCCAGAAATAAAATGTCAGAAAATAGTTGGAACATTCGGAGTTTGTAGTACACAAAATAAACTAATTTTAACGCTCTCATGCGTCTTCATGGAACCCCAGTAATCTGGTAATCAGGCCAGATAATACGGACTACCAGAGTCGGGCTTAGAATAACCGCCCCTTCTTAGTCAAGTTGTGTTGGCAACCCTGGTCCAGAAATACAAACCTTTTGGTGAAACCTTCTATAACCTCAATTCTTTTTGGGTACTTTGTTAAAATTATAATTATGATCTAAATTGTTGTAGTCGGTCTTTTGTGCAATAGAAATGGCTTCTCCACTGGAACAGTTTGTTCACAACGTTAGAACTCTCTCGTCTCAAGGTGAGTCGAGTCCGGATCGTCTTGTGACACAGTATTTTCGAACAAAGCGAAATAGTGCAAATATCTAAATCGGTGTTTTATTGTTTAATCTTATCGGTTTATTGTTCCCAGCAAATCATATCAGAATTCGTGTAGAGAACTTGCGGTGGATTGAGATATGGCTTTTCAAAGAACATTTTATTTGAAATTTGTTTCTTGTACAAAGTGATTTTCTATTACTTGAAATTAAGAGGAAAACTTAGGACCAATGTTCTGTTTTGTTCGTACTTTTTGAATACAACTGTAAGATTTATGTTGGATAGTGTACCATGTATCCTAAAGAAAAGGAACAAATGGAAGTATGCAAATACAACTGTTAAAATGTATATTTATACACCTCAAAGGAATAATGTCTGGGACTATAGTCTGATACCTTATTGTCTTCAGATTTGAGTTGATTTTTAAAAATTGATCCAGTTAATTGTAACTACACCAGAATTAATTTCAAAGTTTTATATTGTTAAACTTAATTATACATATTGCTTCTAGGTAATTTCAGGGACTTGTGTGACTTATTGAATAAATCATCAGAACTTCTGGTTAAAAATGGGCAACACTTAGACACTGTGCTTGAAACATTGGATTTACAACAGCACTCGTTGGGAATGCTTGCTGTTCTCTGTGTAAAGCTGTCACTTCCACCACCGTCAACAACAGTCAACAGCAGTCAGCCTCAGGTGTCAGATTACCATGAAATAGTTTTCACTCAGGTACAGGAATTCATAACTGGCTGCAATGGAGAACAGATCAGATATGCCCCTGAATCATGTGAGGATATTTATAAATTGAACTTTTAATGATCATAGCCTTAAGCTATGCAATTGTACGATACAATTGTATCAGCTTTGTCTACATAGTATATACTTATATTGTTTTAAACATTTGTTCTTTCCCCATATATTATATGGGATATTAAAATTTAAATATTAAAATTAATAGAATCCTAGTAGTAAACTTTTCTGTCCTTTAGCCCACAAAGCTTTCAGCTACAATGTTAAATTTGTTGAAGAGATTGAATTTCATTTCTGGTTTTGTTCTAATGGGTTAAGAAAATAAAACAATGTTTAACAGTGGACAATGATTTTCCTGGCCATTTTTGTTTTAGTTGTTTTTTATAGGATGAGTTTTTAAATATACACAATGTTTTTAATAAATTGTTACCATTGGCCATAAAATATCATTGCTTATGTATAGAAATCTGTATTTTTTTAGACTAATTTAAAAATGATATCTTGTAGCAAAAAAATGGTGTCAAAAAATAGCTCCTCTTAATTTAAGCTTAATTGTGATTATATTGTTATTTTTTGAATTGTGCATTAAGCAGCAAAATTTTATTTAGATGCAGAATTGTGTCACATGTTAACAAGACAGTTGGTGGAAGCAAAGTCACCTCTACGTGGTATCGATCTCCTCTGTTGTGCCATACGCAAACTACAGCTCTCGGACTCACAGCTCACGCTTGTTCATGCCGATTTGTGCCAGCTCTGCCTTTTGGCCAAATGCTTCAAACCGGCTCTCCAGTTCCTAGACATCGATATCACCTCAATATCGACACAAGATGTAGGAGCTCTTCCTATTAGTAGGATGGTATACATCTAATGTAATAAAAGTTTACAACCTATATAGGAGCAGAGTGAACACCTCGCATACCAGTCCGGAATAATGCTTAAATACAATATATTATTGATGATCGATAATTGATATTTCAAGTTGTATATATAATTTACAATGGAAGGATAAACATCAGTTGGATTCAATCCCATGACTTCTTTGTGTCCATCTTACCACTTGCACTTTTGAGGCATGGACCCCGATGATTATTCATATTTTATTTATAATGACAAGTGGATCTGTCATCAACTCAATTTCTCTGAGTAGAATATTATATATATAAACTTATTATTACACTTCAATTTGTGACAACATATTTAGGGCTTTTTGCAACTGAAGGGTGTTTCCAGGTTTGATTCCTACTAAGGGTAATGATTCAGATATTTAGAAATCAGAATTATATATTCCTGTTTTAAAGTTAAAGCTTATTAAAATTTGGGTACTCTAGGTCTGTTGCTCTCTAAATTTTATTTAGTTTCTGTTGTTTGTATGATTATTTAAATTAACTTCATTCTGTAATGTATACAGTACATTTAATTATATAAATTGATCATGTTTAATTATTGTTTTCAGGGGGTTCCATTTGATGCCAAATATTTTCTACTCTATTATTATTATGGAGGTATGACATATACTGCTGTTAAAAAGTATGATAGAGCCTTGTACATGTTTGAAGCTGTAATATCAACTCCTGCAATGGCTGTATCGCATATCATGCTTGAGGCCTATAAGAAGTATATTTTAGTTTCACTCATCCTTCATGGGAAGGTAATTTGTTTAAATGGCACTTGCCATTATAATACAGTTAATTAATTATTTATTGTTCACAACACTCATTTTTATTCATAGCCTCTTTAATTATTATTTTATTATTTCATAAGTTAGCCATAAGTAAAGAAAGTGATTAGATAAATAAGCTCTCCCACCAATCACAAAAAGTCCTTATCAGCACTGCACTTGTGCTATATAAATACAGTTAAAAAAGTAACAAGGTATACTTTATAATGATAATGTCATATAATTAAAACTAATCAGTGTTTATTTGAATGGCTGGCATATTATTTGGTTTACATTTAATTTGTTGTAGGTTTCTCACATGCCTAAATACACGTCTCAGGTTGTTGCCAGGTTCATAAAACCTTTGAGTCAGGCTTACCATGACTTGGCAACAGTGTATGCTTCTAACAATACAGAAGAAGTAAGGCTTGCTGTCACTAAATACAGTGACACTTTTACAAGGTAATTCAGTTTTCTCTTTAATATTTTGCCTCCTGTAAATTTTTATAATCATCATCTTTTGCGATATTGTTGTAGCGATCTAATAATAAGCATGAATAAAAATTGGAAGCCATAGTTCTTTTTGTGTCTTCTCTCACTGGTGTTAGTATAGTGTTTATTGTAATATTTATACACTAACAAATATATTTCCTCTAATCAGGGATGGCAACATTGGTTTGACAAAGCAGGTTATAGCATCATTATACAAAAAGAATATACAGAGATTAACAAAAACGTTCTTAACACTTTCTCTGTCCGATGTTGCCAGTCGGGTTCAGCTGAGTGGTCCTACAGAAGCAGAAAGATATATACTGAATATGGTTTGTATTGTGTGTGTTGTGTCTCCACAGCTGTCTGAATGAAAGTAATTCATATGTGTGTAATTTTTGTTTATTCCAGTTGAATTTTTTATTAATTTCCAGATTGATGAGGGGGAAATATTTGCAACCATAAACCAAAAAGATGGGATGGTTGTGTTCCATGATGATCCAGAAAAGTACAATAGTCCTGGAATGTTGTGCAAATTGGAAGAAGAGGTAAGTTCACATCAGAATATTAAATTAAATCTCCTGCTATAGGACATAAGGAAACAATTTGTGGTGTTATTGTAGAGATAGGTTTAATAAGAATTACTTTTTCGTATTGCAGATGACAGTTTGCACTGATTTGGATCGCCAGATTCAGCGAATGGAAGAAGAGATAATGGTGAATCCACAGTATGTTAAGAAAGCATGTGGAGCACAAGATGATGACTTAACATCCGGTCAAGGAGGGAAAATATCAACCTATTCAATGTGAATGGATTGTGCAAGATGGGACTGAAAGTGGTTCAATCCATCATCAAATAGATAATTAAAATCTGAGGTAGTTGTTGCCCCATGCTTGTTGCCGACCACACCTGCACTTGTGATGAATTGTTTTAGAGGCATTCAGATTAGAGAAAGAAATGGGGCTCAACTTCCGTTTCCCCGTTTAACCTTTTGGATCTGTTGATACAGCCACAATATTATTTATTGCTTAGTTTTGAAGTGAATCAGTGTGTCTAGAGTTTTTTATTGTATCGTGTCGACTCGGTATAAGAGAGTAATTTATTTTTTGATTAATTGGTTTTTGTCCACCTGCTAATGACATCAACACTGCTCAGTGAGATTATTTACTTTACCGGCATCAAGTGTTATTTTATTTACTCAAAACCCATCTAAGTGATAAGTTGAAAAAAAATGTAAAATGAAAGCAGACATCTTTCTAAGGTGCATAAGTGTACTTTATTTATTTTGCTAATTAAGTGTTAAAGTGTGAATAAAAATTTGTAATTGTTTTCCTTCCTGTTCTATAAATGCCGGTAATAATACCAACTACATTCAATGTTTAGACTTATCTGACAAAACAATAACCAAGAAGTATTCGTAATTGTATTTTATATCGAATTTAACCATGTCAATAAACATTTAGCAAAGGTGCAAGGTATTTAAACTGTTTTAACCATCTGAATGGTATTGTTATGGAAGAAGAAAGTTAATTAAAACTTTGTTCTGTACTTCTTTTCTAAACTTATTGGAGATTTAATTTTTTCTCCTACCCAATTGTTCTGCCTAGTTTTATTAGACTTTACACACTTCAAATTTTCAAAATGACACTTGAATTGAGATATTTTATTGTGGTATACTGTTATGTGGTGTATTAATTAAAGTACACCAGTATTTAAAATGTATTTAATGCAAATATTGTCTAATTCTATAATTTGAGTAAGCAATTTAGTAAAAAAAAGCTACATAACACGTATTTTTTAAATTGTAAAAAGTATCTTCCTTCAAAAATTGAGTGAAATAAATTTTTTCTTATTTCTTCTGTTTCTGGATTGTCTATTACCTTTCAATATAAATAAAGAGTTAAGCAAAACAAACTGAAAATAATGTGTCTTCTCATCATTTTGCTAGTTTCAATTGACTCAATGAATGAGTTACAAGCAATTCATATTACATACTTTGTCCAGTTCCTCTTGTTATATTTTATTTCACACCAATTTGTAACTGCTATAACAATTGTAATGCTGAATATAGAAACATATTGTAATTTTTATAGTTTATGTTGTGCGTTCCAATTGTGATAATTCAATAATTTTTTGAAGATACTGAAGTAGTAAAATGATTAAGTTATTAACTATCTGCTTATCTGGCTTTCAGAAAGTCAGAATTTGTGTTTAATATAATTGCATAGAACACTATTACCAAATTTTGTAATTCTCTGTAGTAATAGATTAATAATTCTTAAATTCATGTGTAACTGGAAACTGTACTATACTATTCTTTTTCTGGTGGACTAAATTGCAATAATATAATGAAGTATGTAGTTACTGCTGCAGCCATCTGAAACAACAATAGTAATATGACATATTAAAGTATATCAGAACATTGTCTTAATGTAGAAATAACTCTAGTAGGGAAAAAAATACAAGGAAAAGTAGAAAAATATGACTAAGTTTGAAAAATATACATTTCTATTAAATCGACCTTCATATTTATTAATAATATAAATTCTTACAGAATGTATCAAGGTGTAATCTAGAGGTAGAAATCCACCGGCTGTTAACTTAATTTCTTTCTTCACAATCATATGCAATCGAAGTTTCACCTGAATAACATTAAACAAATCAAATTTACATTCTGCATGCGCATTATTAATGAATGGAAAGACGTATTCCATGAACTTATGCAGCAGTGTTATAATTTTTAATATACCTACATTATTAGTAAGTTCTTTTGATTTATCTTCAATCATCAACTTGTACAGTATCTTGTTAAATTTGTTTGCCTGCAATTTAATGGAATTTATCAATTATTGAAAACTAATTCTAGGAGAAGTTAAATAAGAAAAAGGTTGTATAGAAAAGGAGATTCACGTTAGGCAATTGATAGTTGTAAAAATATTATTGGTGTATTTATAATTTAAAATTGTATAATTTAATTCAATTATTACCATCATATTTATTTTCATTATCCAGTACATAGTGCATGGAGTAAGTGAAACAATTATTATTATATATTATATAATAATATATATAATTAGAAGAAACGATTTTGTATATCCAAATACGAAGATTTAAGATACGCTTTTTTTGGCTATACGGCGCTGTTCGGGAAACCAGTGGCAGGCCAAGGTAACTCATGCGGACTCGGAAATATTGTCAGCCAATATGCAACCTAACCACACCATCCATTATCATCGTTCATATCGAGCTCATTATGCAGTTCGAGAGCAATAATATGACGGGGTTTTACTCGTAGACGTAAACATACCTGATTGGAAGCTCCGGTACAAGGAATTACTACGTCGAATATTTGTAGGTACAATAGAAAGCCGAGAACAATCATCGAGGCTAAGAAAGCGAAGTCGTTGAAAGAGACTCGTTCGCCGAAGGTGCGTACGATGGCCCTTCTCAAATAAAACAGATGGGAGGTGCTGAAGAGGAGAACGGCGCCGATAGAAAGGAGAAGTCTGGCGGAGAAAGCCTCGCTGAGGCACTGGGAAGCGTCGCATAGTTCCGAGTAGACTTGAACGAGGAGCTCTAGCCGCGAGGGCCTCGGCCCGGGCAGCTCGCACACCGCCTTCACGATCGCCCCCATGTGCCCGCCCAACACACTCACCAACGCCCTGAACGACCAACCGTTCGCAAACCCCATCACCGTGTACAGGTAGATACCCGTCGAGATTTCAAAGTCGTACACCCTGCACAGCGTGTTTTCTATCGCCCAGGAGACGACCACCAGGATGATCCTAACGGCGACGCTTCGGAAAAGCGCGTTTCCCCCTCCGTAGCTGTAAACGGTGCCCGACTTGCCCATCACCTCGTCAGCCCGTCCTATCGAAACCAGCACTTGGCTCAGCTCCCCCCTAGAAATTATCGACAGGAGTACCGACACTCCCATACTATAGTACAGAAAGAACAGAACCGTCTTTGTGAATATCACTTCCAGTTCGCTCGAGTACCATCTTTGATTTTCCGTGCTCAGTTCGAACAGGAAGTACACCGGAATCAGGAAGCATAATGAAGAAACGAGGAGAGTATGCACCGTCCACAGGACACTCCTCGACATGTTCCTCAAGAAGGGATGGAAGCCGAATATTTTCGACGCCAAAAACACCTGCTTCGTGGCGATATAGACATCGTTCGAAAACTTTCTCCATACTATGCGTTCCATCAATTAGGGAATCGAACAAAGTATCCTACGATCACACAAATTCTGTTCAAGGAACCAACACTGGTCCCCCTCTCTGCATGTGCTAAAAGCGAGTTGGAACTTTATTATTCGGTCGCGAAGTAAGACGGCGGGTCGTTATTGACGCCCCCATTATTTGACGCTCCGCCACTATAACTATTCATTATTTCGTCACAATTAAAGGAGCCGCGCCCGTTCCCACACTTATTAACGTCAGACCCGCAAGTCTAAGAATTATTATGAAAACGGTGAAGGTATTTTCGGTTCAGCTATAATTATAATTATTTTATTGACGGTGGAAAAAGAAGCTAATATGAAAATCGAAACCTCTAAGCATACGAATTTATAACGCACGGAAACATTAGTTAGGCGAAGGCCTAGCGAGGGAATTGGTGTGATGTTATTTACCTCCTTAGACTCTGCCATTTGTTTATGCAGGGAGAGTAGTAAAGAAGCGTCCCATCAATTAACAGTGCGTCAGCACTATTAATACGCTTACTATCCAAATCCTACTTACCTCGTTCTGAATGGTGACACTAGAATTCACAATCCTCCAAACGATGGACGCCCACCAAGTCAGCCAGAAAACAAGTTCTTTAAAGAAAGATAAATCTTTTCTTCCACCTTTCAGTATTAAAAGCGCGTCGTTATTTAGAATGTAGGCATTCTCGGATAGAATGAGTGCCACCAAAGTGATGGTGAGGAAAATCTGTACGTCGTACATCCGGTTGACCCGCAGGCAGGATTTGCAAATGAGATTGTAGGCGTAAGTAGCGCTCTGCACTCTGGAGAGTTTCTGTTTCAATCCCGGCTGGAAAACGGTCCGTTCGTCGGTGCACTCCGCGAGCGCATCGCAAAGGGACCTCGTATATTCCTTCAGCACGTCTAGGTAGCTCCGGTACTGAGCAACCATGAGGTACACGATGATGTTGGCCGAATGACAGCCGAAGACATAGGCGATATTCAAGGAGTATTTGCCGGAGGTTTTCAGTTCCGAGAAGAAGGCCTGGAAAATCCAGACGAGATTGGCCAGGTGTATTAAGTTTCGCTTGGATTTTGGGAAGGCTGTCTGGCGGAGGGGCTGGACGAGAGCTCGAATGTTGTCCAGTTGGCGGACCAGCCGGCCGCGGCGGCCACCTCCGACGAGGGCGGCCACGCTGCACCAAGTGCCGGTCGCCTGCAGCGCCAACAGCTCCGCCCTGTTCAGGAAACCCGTCAACACCGACTTAGAGTGGAAATAACTCGTGAAAAACGTCAGATAAACGGTGGTGCAGGCGGCCACCGCGGCCAACGCCACGCTGTACAGGGCCGACGTAACGCACGGTTGTCCGCGGGAATCGTAAGGGAACTGGCCCAGCAGCCTCGAAGTGAAAAACAAGAAACTGCCGGGTCCCACCACGCTCTTGTGGCTCATCCCCGCCGAGTCAAAGGGAAAACGGAGCCTCCCTCCCCTTCCCACCCCAAAGAGTAATTACCGATGTGCCTTGCATTGTGGTTCAATAATTGACACTTTCCTTTGTGCCCTATGGACTGTGAAATCGCTTTGATTATCTCCACTAGGTTTACATCGATTACACCCCCGGAAAACTTGGACGATAATCACTTCGCTGATCAATAACGATGATTAATGACTCGCTAAGGAATGCTTCACTTATTAGTATGAAAGCAGCTCCGGAATTATACATGAAAACTCAAGCCCACTATGAGAAATGTAAACGGAAGGAATGAAATTCAAGAAAAAACAGTTTAATATACAATCAATAGTAGAGTCACAAATCGTGGCCTCATTATTTTTCCAGAGAAACCTGAAAATAAGTATTAAAGGTTACCTATTCCTTAAAGTTTCATCTTTGTTTTTACATACTTAACATAGTGTTAATTTTTTTTACGAATTGCTCCTTATAATGTTCCAACATCTGCAAGTAGCCGAACTAGTTATAATTTTTAACGTTGCAAGGCACTTGATGCCAATCCATCTCTACGTAGCTCCTATGCGGGTTTAGCATCAGCGCCGTGGTTCCGCACTAGGGAAGGAGAGTTATCTATGTTCCTTTTTAGGAACATAAAAGTGAAAATTTAAGTCCTTAATAAATTAAATTCTAAAAAAGGACTGCTGAAATTTTAAATATATAATTTAATAATATTAATCTATAATGTTATTATTTATACTAATCATCATCATCGTCATTATTATAATATTATTATTTGGGGATCTGGAGAAGCGAATGTTTTATAAGAAAGATTTATTTCAACCATCACAAATGTAATGTAATATTACAAAGAAAACATGGCAATTACAAATATGATTACAATCGCTAGTGTGCTTTGTTGAACCAATAACGCTATATGAGCAGAGAAGACCATATACATTGATAAGTCTTTCTTCAATTAGTCCAAATTAGTATATGGTGGTTATGTTTCCACCTAAACTGCATGATGGCTGTATGATAGTCACAGCCACCGCCTCACATAGTTCTGTTTTCTGCTAGTAAACTGTCCACTCCTCAAAGAGCCCAAATTCACAGTGATGTCCTCCTTTTTAAATGGTGATACACATGACAGATATAAACACCCAAACACTAAATTGAGTCATTTCCGTTATAAAATTAACAAATAATCACAGATATCTACAGATTACACTTGCTTTTTCATCACCTACAAAAACAGTTTTAAATGACTAGCACTTCAACATATAAAATCACTGATACTCCATTTATACTTCGGACATGATCACTGCTATGCCTAAATCTACTCATAGTATTTTAGGCTCACATTGTGAAACTAAAAATGCTCCATTATATGGAAATAACTATAACATTAATATGGCTGTTATAAAGACATAAATAGTATTAAATATGTACAGCCTAATGTGTCCAAACTGACATTTATTCCTTTTTGTAGTCATCCATTTATAATATAATGTGTTAATAATTAAGCAGTTGATATTTACATATATTTACAGATTACATAACTAAAAATAATATGTAAGAAGTTTAAAGTATGTACAGTAATATAGAAATGTAGTATACAAAAAACCATTACATGGCTTTAATTTTCAATGTTCACAAAGAAACATTACAATTCTACAGTTATATTCAACACCAAACTACAATTTCTGTCATTACAATTATCTTTTCAAATTTGTTTCACTCAAACTAAATTATAGGCCATTAAACTTAACATCATTCTATTAATTATTATTAAGTGCTATATGTATAACTTTGTACATTACATATGAATGTATATATGTAAATATAAGTTTAAGTTTAAGGATAATAGTTGAAGGAACTTTGGACAAAGGCTAGGCAGTGTCCACAACAAATCTGTCCAACTTTTGTGCTAATTTTGTCAACGTACCTGGACTTATATAAAAAGATTTATGTGGTTATAATGGCAATGACAATCATTTTATTCTGATATATATTACTAAATTATTAAATTCAATTAAATAAGTCATTCACAATTTAACAGTATTTGACATTTAAAAAAAGGTTAAATTCTCTAAATGAAACAGAAGATTTTATGAAAGAAACTAAAAACATGTTCAAAACCAGCCTTGTCAGTTCCGGTAATGCAAGACGGTTCAACAATAAAATAATAGTTTCATGAAAATTTCATGTTGTGTGAAAATATGAATAACCAGGAAATGACATTAAATAACTACTGATATATTAAAATGTATGAATCCATGAAAACATTGATCACACATACATTAATTTGCCAGACATTTTTATCACTAATACACTTATAAATATAGCACACAGGTCAAATTATTAATCAATACATCAAACAATTTTTCTTACAATAATTTAATTTTTGGAACTTATCAAGACCGGTTCAATGTTGGCATAATTATTTTGTACAATGTACAAAATTATTCCATCTGAACTTTATTCTTGTCTGTTAATATATTATCTGACATGTAAAAGTGACATTTATACAACATACTTATTTTCTACAGATACATTCTTAAACTGTATAACCAGAAATGTACAGGCTAATGAATGATGTTCCAGCCTGGAAATTTAATTTCACTTTCACATTAGGAAGGTTATTTTAGGTACACTGAACATCTCTAAGGTTCAGCTCATCACTATTACTGCACTACAAGTAAATATACATTAAAAAATTACATCTTCACTAATATGTTAAACAATAATAATAATAATCCAATAGCGCTGAGTCAATCCTATCACCGCCATATCAAGATGTGAGCCATATTGCTAGAGTCCATTTTTTTCTGCAAATAACATAATGAGTCATTTATGCCATTAACAATCCACACTGGATTTAATTACTGTACCACAAATGTTTTATTTGTATTTTATAATTGTTTTTAAGAAAGATAAAAATATATGTATTTATGTACAGGAGGAACTGTTCATTCTTCTGAACCATATCTGACACAATGATTGCCGAGAGGAACACTAATATTTATCCTGAGGGCTGTTTGTTTAGTTTGTTTTTTTAATAAAATAAAACGAGAGTTTATAGTTTAGTTTAAGCCCTGCTAGTGCAGGGCTGGTTGGCTTCTGCGTAGAGGCAAGAGGATTCACTGCAAGAACAGCACGCCTCACTGGGATGAGAGCTACTGTAATCTTCCCAGTTCCTTCTCCAAGTATCGCATTCACTATACTCCCCGCACTGACAGTCATTACCTATGCACAGAGTCAGAGTTATTTTCTATTTTTTGGTACTTCATTTTTATGACTGAACCAATTAGCCACATTGGCTACTGCAATTTTAATTTATGGTTACTTTATAATTTGAGGAAGACATTTCCACAAAAAAAGGCAAGAGTTAAATGAGAAAAATGGGGGACTAATAAGGTTTAGTTCCAACAAAATTGTTTCCTTCCATTTTATTTATTTTCTCTTCTGGGGAAGTTTTTATTGGTTCATCATTACCTGTTTTATTATTTCACATTTAAAACTACAGTTATAAAATACATGACTATTAAGTGAGCCTGATATTGCAATATAATGCAGAAGAATATTCAATGTAATACAAAATTATTATTATTGAAATGCATTGGTTCATTCATAAAGACCAGAGTACCATTATAATTGGACATTTAGTCGAGACTTTTGTGCATGGTGTCTATTTTGGAACCTTTCCTATTCCTCCAGTTAAGTATTACTCACGCATCCCCCAAACTATACATAATACTAAATAAATACTTGGAGCCAGAATAAGGATGATTGTAAGAGTGATTAAACAAATAAGCATTAATGTTTGGTAGTAATACTATTATACAATAGAATATGACCATATTATATCATACTATACTTTAATACTCAACTGGAGGAATGGAATACAACAAAAAAAAAAGAAAAACAATAAAATAAATATAATAGTCATAAAAGTCCATAAATACAAAAATAAAAAAACATAAATTAATAAAAAATAAAATAAAATAATTATGATACAAATTAAATATGTTGGTAAACTTTATAAATAATTTTTGAGTAATTGATTTGTCAAGGGATATTCATTTTTTATATAAACTATGCACAAATATAATGAAATTATTAATAAATATTTTTAAATCCTTGTGTTTTGAGCCATTAAGCCAATACAGAATATGTTTTCATTTTTACTCAGAAGTATTAGTGTTGGAGGAATAGTTAAAATAATATGATAATGAAATAATATAAAATAATTGAAAACAAAATCAACAAGTTATCTGTAATAACAAATAAAATATAAAAAGGAATAAAATAAGATTAACTTTAATTAAATCAGTGACTTTTGTTAGGAAGTATAGTGATTGTAAGAAAAATTTAATATTTATTATCAATACCTTTGACAATTGTAAAACTGATGCATTTTGATGTTTCTCTCAGCAATATAAGTTATATGCACTAGAAATAATATTTTCTAGGATAGAAAAAATTATTTTGTATGTGTAGTAACCATTTCTTTCTTTTTACATAGTTTTTCTAATTTATTAAATTTTGGTAAGTTTTATATGAGGACATAAAGTACTTAGATAAAATGATCAAGAGTACTCACATTTAATGTTTTCATGATGCCTGTGAGAAACTATACTTGGAAGCGTTGATTGAACACTCTTGTCTTGACAACAGTGCAGTTCACAGTTGCACAACCTAACAATGAATATTACACCTTAATATTATACATTAGGAAATCAAAACACACCAATGAAAAATCTGTCAGAAACATCTAAAATAAAGATTTGTCAGAAGAAAGCAATATAGTAGATGCATGATCAATTATTATTATACATGACTTATAATACAATTTTAATTTTTGTTTACAATACATTAAAATTGTTTAGCTCATTATTGAATTAAGTATATTAATTTACTTATTGTGACTTATATAAAACCATCAGTGAGAGAATGTCTAAGTTGAGTTCTCTCTGTTTCCCTGATAAGTGGCAAAGCAGAAATACATCTTGAAACTGTATTAGTATATATTATGTATCTATCTATGATTAATAAAGGTGGTGACCTGTTGACAGGCTCCCCATAGAGGAGAGAAGCACTTTCTTCGTGGTTATGTTCTGGATTGGCTCCCTCCCTGTGCCTGTGCCCAGAGCTAACGCAGTGGTGGTTGTTGAAGTGTGAAGAGCAACTGCTGCCACAGGTGCTTCTGTTGCATTCGGCCATAGGGCATCTTGGTATCTGACATTAGAAAACAATTATTAAGCCGTTGCGTAACCCAGAGGAAGTCGCTGTAATATCTACTAGCCAAGTTTCTTAAACTATTAAAATAGAGGTTCATAAACAAGGTAAAAAATCTCTCGCAACTTAAACATGTAAACAGTTTCAACAGTAAATAATTGTATGAAATGGGACAACCGAAAATATATTAAATACAGGAATATCTTCCTAAACTCATTTCAACGAGGATATTTATTTTAAGTTTAATATTACTTATTCTATATTCAAAATATTTAGATTCAATATTGTGACCATTGTATTTACATAATTTTTTTAATAGTTTGAATTGTTTTAGTTGATAACCTTTTAACCAAAACAGAATTTAATCCCAATTATAAGTTTTTAAAAAAGTTATTTAAATTTCACACTGAAACAATTGCTAATTGTTAGTAAAGCCCAAAGCCAAAATAC
Organism: Lethocerus indicus; assembly: GCA_019843655.1. Taxonomy (NCBI): domain Eukaryota; kingdom Metazoa; phylum Arthropoda; class Insecta; order Hemiptera; family Belostomatidae; genus Lethocerus; species Lethocerus indicus. The sequence continues at coordinate 17,397,811 of JACDQD010000005.1, read as the reverse complement.
ATTAAAATGGTGGCGCATATCGGGGAAACCACAATTGCACCGAATAAATAAATGGGGAAAACAAATGTATAGAAGAACGGCAAAATTTTTAAAGAGCACAAAATTGACGACAGTAGTGGCAGGAATTCAATAGAAAAGATAATTGGGAATATTTGAAAGGGGTGATAATTACCGGCGGCGGATGGTGATGCCTTTGACAACTATCGGGCTGGCTGTGCCAAGTGTGAGGGCACCGGGGCCCGGCGGGCTCGCGCGACGATGTGCAACTCACACATCTCCTACCCATGTTAGGACTACCACACATCTACAAAATATACAACACGATTGAAAACAAATACTCGAGCCAAAACAGAAAACCGAGTCTTTTTCGAATTTTAATTTACAACAGAGCTCGTTCTAGAGTTCGATCTGTTCACCGATTATCGTAACTGGAATATCGATCTTTAAATCATTCTAAGGACTCAATACTGCGCGCAATAACAGATTAATTAAAGAATTTCAAGCTGAAGTTTGTAGTTGATTTTAATTTGCCGCGGACGTAATTGAACGGTGTGAGAATTCAATTTAAAAAATGTTTCAGATTCGATTGGAAAATCAAAATGTCCGAGTGACCGGTCGAAAGGGATTCGTTTTGAATCCTGCCAGAAATTAGGGTAGCAGAATGACAGACAGAATGATTCTGTTAAATTGAAAACAACAAGCAAGTTCTACATAGAATGAGTCCACAACCGTTTCAAAAAAGTTTCTACAGACGTGTTATTCAAAAAGTCGTACACTCCGTGGAAGGATTTAAAAAAGAGAAATGGAGTCGAAGGAAATGAACAGTAAGTATTATAGATAGGCATAAGATGTTTATCACTCAAATTTACGAAACAGACTGAAAAGAGCCGCGGCTGTTGGGCGTACTGTTGGAGACAGTAAGAATAGCGCCACCGACCTGGTTGTAGGGTCTGTGTGAAGTCCTCGAGGAGTCGTTGATCTGTGGGGGCGGGTGTTCAGGGGGCGGGGGCAGCAGCTCGCTCCAGTTGGGCAGTTGGGCGCATTCACCGACAGGAGTCTTACGCTGGCCCTGGCCCCCGCCAACTCTTCTCAATTGGCCCTCTTCAACTGAAATTCCAACATTGCCGACGTTCGAATCTATCTTTTCAATTGACAACGGAAACTTTACACGAGGCAAAACACTAGTTCTTTATGACCGGTCTCCCGTCATTAAAAATAACTTAACGGATTACTGTAAATATAATCTCCGGCCCACTGTAGGGTTTGGGGCGTTATAATTATAAAGAATTCGGTCAACGGGGGAGGAACCAAGAGTTTTACTGAAGGAATGCTACAGACAGATTGAAATAAGTCTAAATAAGTTAGGGCCAAATAGGGGAGGGAAGACAACTTACCTAAAAATATGGGTCGAAGTTCCTGATTGCTGTGTTGGCTCGACATGTGGTCTCTAGAATCTCCAGAATGCGACGTCCTTCCTTCAGACATCTGCCATCAAAAATTACCCTTTTAAGTTCGATACTTACGGCGTATTTCGTGGAAAAATTTATTATATACATATAAAACACGTTATTACATAATTATAAAGCAAAGCCATAATCATGAATTCATTCGTGTTCATACGACTTTTCAAACAATTCAGACAACTCAATTATTCTTTAGCGCCAACAGTATTACAGATTATCGTACCGAACAAATTGAGGTATGTAATTGGTGAAAGTTTACACTAAGCGGAACTCACGTGGGAGTTAGATTCGTCAACCCTGCTGAGGAGAGTGGTGGTAGCGTATGGGGTCGGCTGCTCTTTACGGGGATTGTAAAATGTCGACAGACTCCTGGAATCAACTTCGGCGTAGTCGCTAGTTTCCAGTAGTTTGCCTCCCGCGCCTTTGTCCCAACCTCGGTCTATCCATAGAGTCTCCTTTCCGCTTCCGTGGAGTAGAGAGAGGTCGTTTCCATTGACAACGGGTACTGTTCAATAATTCATATCTTATGCATACCGAATATGTTATGTAACTATAATATAATGATAATGGTATTGTCATTTGATATTTTTTATTGAAGAAAATAATCTTAATAAATAAATAGGTAAAACATTTATTAAAACACGGTTTGTACAGTCTGAAGGAAGGCAATTCTATCTTTCCCAATCTTTAGTATAACGTTACAATGTTCCTATCGTTAGGAAATAGGTTCCATTTTGGGCGCAAAACCAATAAAGTTGCTTACTCCGTCGCATTCTACTCAAATTCGTAATAATTTTCAAATGTTTAATTCCCAGTCATTTTACATTGCTACGAATATTAAAACTCAGTTCTCAGTACACAAATAGAACCTAGATGAATAGAATCTTGAAATCTTTGAAAGAAAAAAGAAAATAATGATTTTACACAAATTTGAGTCGTAATGAAAATGTAGTGAACCCCAGTCGGCGGTTGGTAACGACGGCGCTAATACTACGCCCGCAATACAGTTTAGTCGTGCGGTCCTAGTATCAACAGCGCCCGAGTCATCGAGAAATTTTAAGAACGTGGCTTGAGACTACTTTGATATTACATTTTCCAGAGATCCACTATATTCATTCCATATATTATAGTACTCTGTCCATCGACGATTTCAAGGTTTAGTAGGGGTCGGGAGAATATCAAAGATAACAATCGCAGTGGAAGAATTTTCCGGTAACTCGTACAATGAAGCGCTAGTTGCTCCACAAATCTGACATCGATCATGTGAATATTTTGAGTTATATATATTCCAATGTTCTATTTGAATGTTCGTATTCCCGATTTTGTTTTAGCGAATTGAAAATATTTCATCCCGATCACACAAGAAGGCTTCTTGTGACACAATTATTATTTTTATTATTACTGTTCAAGGAGTACGTTTTACATCTAAGAGTAACTGACCGCTGAGGTGGCCCAGTTCTTTGGTGAGCTGCCTCTTTCTGAGGTATAGTGTGGCAGTGCAGGCGGCGGCCACTACGATGGCGAGAGAGGCCATCAGTATTATTATCCAGGTCTCGCTGGAGGAGTGGCTGGGCTGGGCGTGAGGTCCCTGAGGAGAGGCGGTGAGGGCGACGGGCATGGCCGTGCTGTAAGGGCCGGCGCCCACGCGCGTGAAAGCGCACAGCCTCACGCTGTACGCCCCGACCGAGCTCAGGTTCTTCAGAACTATCGAGGTCGTCGACGAGTTGACCGTCATCTGTGTCGGGACTTTAGTCATATTGCTCTTCACTTGGATCTAGAAATATATAGATTGGACATAGAACCCGAACATTCGCTTCCTATATTCTAGTGTAATCATATTCGGTGAAACGGATAAGAAAGATTTTTGAGGCATACAACCTTGTATCCGAGTAAAACCCCATTGAAATGCTGTGGAGGAGGCGTAGACCAGTGGACGAATGCCGAACTGACGTTGAGCATTTCCACATGTATGTTGGCTGGTGGAGCAGACGGTACTAAAAGAATAACGAGATTGTAGGTCAGAAATTAAATAATCCAAACGTACTTTTAGATACTTTAATTAGTGAAATATGTCAAACGGTAAACAGGACTCCGCTTACCGTCTTCTAGTGTCTGCACAACTTTCGAATTGGACGGCTGGCCTTCCACAGATTTGAAAAACGGTACCAGGAAGAATTCGTATTTGGTGTACTTCCTGAGATTGGCAACTGTGTAACTGGTGGCTCCCGCGTTTAGGACGGTCACCATGTTGTACTTGTGAGAACCACCGGACAGGTCCCTGAACCTCACGTACAACCCTTCCACGTACTCCTCTCCGCTCAATATCTATCCAACAGAAAAAGTGTGGAATCGACACTCGCGTCCTCTCATAACGCGTTTTAAATAAAATTAAAATACAAATTTAATAGCTTCACAAAACGTATGTTCTTGTAACAGTAGTAGATATATTGTAGGACTAAACTACGTTATTTAAAATGTTAAAATACAGTCGTATTTAAGTATAAATTTCATTTCGACGCATACCTCCCAGGTGAGTTTGACAGCGGTCGACGCGGTGGCGATGAGATCTTTGAGGATGAGGACTTTCGTGCCGAGCCTGGTCCTGGCTTCGTCGAGCTGGTGAGGGGCGACCGCCCTCGAGTCCTGGCCCAGGGTCCTGGCCAGCGGGGAGACGCTGCTCGGCACCGACAGTCCGTAAGAGTTTTCCGCTCTCACCACGAACATGTAGCCCGTGTCCGGCTTCAGGTCCCTGATCTGAAATACGGTTTTCGAATATTACCACAACGCCGGACCGAACAGTATATTAAATAATAATATTCCGTAAGGAAATAAAACTGACCGTAATGGTCAAATCCGGGACCCTGTGGGCGGCGACGACCCATCCGGTCTGGAGGTCGGGGCTGAAGTATTCGACGGTGTAGCCGATGAGGTGGGAGGGTGAGGGTGGGGGTCCTAGAGGACTGTGAGGGAGGACTGTGTGGCGTTCAGGGTCCTGGGGGCCGAGGGTGCCCTCGGGAAGCTGCTCGGGTCTGCGCTCCTGTGCAGCTGTGCCCCGGGGCTCTTCTCCACGCTCAGCGAGCCCGACCACGACGTCTCCCCGCTTTCCGACGAGGCCGTACACGTGTACAGCCCCGAGTCGCTCAGCTGCAGCTCTGTAATATTAAAATTAAAACTCATTCTCTAGAATTATCTTACTTAAAATAGTCTAGAAATCGATAGATATTTATATATGATACGAACGTATTAGTACGTAGTAGTATTTCTTTAGCCAACAGGATCTTGAATACCGAAATACAACGAATATACTACGTTTCCGTTACCTAAAATCGCCAGCGCATTGCCGCTAATAGTCCAAACAAGCAACAGTAAATCACAGATCCGGATCGGAAAATCGCAATTGGGGACATTTCAGTGGACATTTCAACGATTTTTAATAAAAACGTGTAGTAGTAATTTTAGTTTGCTATAAACAATGAAGCCCAGTTCTGAGTAAACAAATAGAAAAGGTAATCCAGAAGAGATTTTCGTACGTCTGTATTTCGCTTCTTACGAAATAAAAAAGAAAATAATGAATAGCGAACCAAGCAGGCAGTCGGTAACTACGGCGCTAATGCTAAGCCCGCACGACGGTTATTTCATGCGGTGCTAGTATCAACAGCGCCCGAGTCATCCATCAATTGTACGAACGAAATTAAATTATCCACAGATCCGCTTTATTGATTCCATATATTATAGTAGTCTGTCCATCGACAATTTATTATGTGAATTTGATATACAATAAGTGGAGGAAAACCTATTTGGAGCTCGGCAATTTAGACACAAGAAATTACTTACATCTAACGCAAATCTAGATTTAAGTTTACATATAATATTAATGAATCATTCTTAACTCTTGATTTCAGTGTCTCTTAATGGCCCTTTTGACTCCATTGGCGATCAAACAACTTTTACATAATATAATTACTTGTTACCCGTAAAATTCATCGTTATGCCCAGTAATTTCCGAGAATACAATTAGTATATTAATCGTTCGGGAACGGATAATTTGCAACATGGTCAGTTTTATTTAAATTCCTCCGTACTCCTGAAAATATTATCGTGAGATAAAATATGGAGCAAAACTGACGTAAGGAGCGTATATTATAACCGCGACGAAAGCCACGTAAGGAGCGAGGAAAATTGAACAAGAGGCATTATTACGAAAGTATTAATGAGAAGAAAACCAACAGACGGACAGAATGACGAGTCAGTGTTTGAAGAGGAGGATGAGGTTGTGGGGGCGCCTTATGCAAATCCGGCGGCATGTTTATACAGAGTGCGCGCTAAGGGGCCCAGCGGTGGGGACGGCCCTGTTGTTTCAGAATAATTGAGAAGGTTTATATTTCACACTTCGGGCGAGTTCTTTGGGCCTGCGAGACGGGAGCCGCGGCCATGCATATGCATAGCCGTGTTTAACATTTTCGAGCCACTTTCTCAGCGGCGGTCTCTGATCTGTGGAGACACTTTATTTACGAGCGGGTAACCGAGAATGTATTTGAATATTCCGGGGTGCGGCCCCCTCTCTCTCGTTGAATATGCCTCAGTTTTTACATCCCGCCGCTCAATTATTCCTTAACCGGGAGGTAGGTGGAAAGCGAGCTACCGGCCGCCCTATGCTAACCGCGCCCGCCGTTTTCGTAAACACCACTCCGACCGTCGATTAATTCTAACTACACGCGGCCTTACATTCATTCCGCGCCACTTTTTCGACCGCTATCTGTCCCTATAATGATCCGTTAACGATCCAAATAATTTTCCGGCTATAACAATTATGTTGGCGTGAAATGTTAATCACTAAAAATTAGTGATTACCGTGCCAGGTGATAACGGAGTTCTTTAAATTCAATTAAAAATTTCTTTAAATTAATTTTAAAAGACTCACCGTCAATTTGTAAGGTTCCGTTGGACATGATGAGTATCCTCGGGTTGGACTGGCCCTGGAGGGGGCTTCCGTTCTTGTACCACTTGATCCTGGGCTTGGGGCTGCCCGAGGCCTGGCAGGGGAGAGTGGCCACCGAGTGGACCGGCAGCGTCTGATTCGCCGGACCTATCTCCACGATCGGCGGCGGTACGTCCCCCACCGAAGTCACCTGAACACAGTTACAACACAATTAACTTTCATTTATTTTGTTAGCACTGCTGTTGTGAGCGTCGTGGGTGTTTCGGCATAGAAAAATGTCACAAGTAATATGTTACTTCAGTTCCGATAAGGACGACGTAGCATTGCGTTAGTAATACGCCGAGGTATTTATACCGAAACCGGTGAAGATCATACGACCGAATAGGCGAGACGATTTATCGGTCTCCAGAAGTCTCACCTATTTTTTGGCAGGGGAGCAAGTTTTATGTGCCGGCTTTATTTTCTTAAAAGGTTAAAGTTAAAAACTATGGGTGTAAGGTGGGCTATTGTGGATGGAGCTGACCTGTAGGAAGGCCCTGGCTGTCGAGGATCCGGCGACACTGAGGGCCGAACAGACTATGAAGCCGGAGTCTTCCCTGAGGACGCCGTGGATGTTCAGCACTCCCTGACCGGTAACTTCGAACCGGCCGTAAGAGTTAGCCGGGAACATGAGGAGCTGGCTGCCCTCTTTGCTCCAGAAGACTGAAGGGGGCGGGTTGCCCCTGGCCACGCACTCGAAGCTCGCCATTCCGTTCAGGCCCACCTTCTGGTCCTGGGGCTTCACCACAAACGTCGGCGGAGCTGCGGACACAACGCGTCGTCACTAAACTACAGTAATTGCCCGAATTGAAGTCTAACTGTAGTTAGGTTCGTTAATGTTCAAAGGGCGACTGGACGACTGCGACTTCGGAAGGTAACGACGGTAATAAGATAGGTCTCGTTCCCCTTTGTAACAAAGAAAAATATCATTGTTCCGCCTTGCAAGGGGATTACGGCGGAGGATCGGATGAGCGTTAAATAAGATAGTCGGTCTCGAGGATTGTCGGGCCCACTGGATCAAAGGGAGAACGATGAATAGCTCCCTAAACCCTATTAACTGGAGCTTTATTCGATTTTAATTTCCGAGTAAATTTAGACGACCCCAAATAATTTCTTATAATATCCCTATTGTTCTAGATTTGGCCGTTAAACCGAAAGGACGAATTAGGTTTGCGATATATGAAATTAATATTTTTCACGTATTCAACAGGTTCCGTCACTGTCAAGATCATTAGTACCTAGCTAATGTAAAAATATATCGATTATATTATCAGCAGTGATGACATTCCAAATCTTCGCGGAAATTACCGAACCATCGCTGATTTGTAATGCCGTTTCGTTTATACACTTTACACATTACACCGGCGGGTATTAAATAAATGAATTTTCGTCGCGCTGGCCAAATGACGTCGCCCAAAGCACATTCTAACATAAATCAAAGCTGTTAACACAGATGCCCGTTTTAATCGATGAATATTTGCGTATTCAATCTGTGATGGGGGAAGTACTAGAGTAGAGCTACGTTGATGATTAAAATTGAATTACGGGAGGCGATAATTCATGGAAATAACGCTCACCGTGATAGGTGGGACGTTGTTTGCCACCTCCGAAAATTTGCATGCTTCCCCGGGGGTGGGCGGGCAGGCTTACGGGAGGCGGGCGCCTAACCGAAAATGCACCCCTAGCAGACAACTATGCCGACTATGTTACTCATAAAGACGTTCCTAGGGCATTCTAAATTCCCGTCTGCCGAGCCCGTTATAATTCTGCGCCTGAGGGCTCCCGAAGGGCGTTATATTCGGCGCATCTATACGGTGGCCGTTTATATACCCAGTACGAGATTTAATAAATTAGATTGTATTTACTTCGAGAAAGAAGATACTATCCATCGATAAAAGTTATGAATTGTGACTGAAACCTTAAACTCAATACAGTTGATGATCGCTCATAAATATTAAATGTGCACACGCTGTGCATGGAAATCATGTGAAAACCAATGCAATTTATATATTATTCAGGTAAAAGGAAAAACAACCTTTCTAATAACCGCCAGATAAATTAACTGTCGATAGGGACAGAGAATACTCGTTTTTTCGTGTTTAATATTTCCACGTGTTATAATAATTGAGTGAACCGCACACGAGAAATACGGACAGCGGTGGCGGTCGACGATCGAGAAAATTAAAATATAGAAACGGCCACAGATAACGGAGGCTATTCAGTGTTTAATTTGAATTAAATGAATTGATATTCAAGTGGGAATCTGACAGTGTACGGTGAGTGTTGCCCGGGCGGAAATGGAGCCGACGATGTTGGTAGCGTCGCATATGTAGACGCCCTCGTCGTCGGGGAGGACGTGCTCGATGCGGAGGCTCTTGTCGTCGGTGAGCCGGGCACGGCCGACGGGCATCTTCCCGTCGTCGCGACGCCACAGGATCTTGGGGCTGGGGTCGCCGCCCACCCGACACTGGAACTCCACGCTCTGCTCCGATACCGCCGTTATGTCGCTCGGCTCCTTGCTGAAGAACGGCTTCACTGAAATTACCAACGAAAAATCCTCGGGTGAGTGCGGCGTATAAATAAAACGAAAAGTATTTTAAATAAAATCATTTAAAAAAAAAGTTATAAATACAGGCCCAATACAACACATTTTGGAGTTGGATATATTGTAAACAATGTGAATGAATAGATACCGTGGACAGTCAGAGTTGCCGGGCTGGTTTCCCTGAGGCCAGCTATGTTTTGTGCGACGCACTGGTACTTTCCCTCGTCACTAGGCCTAACCTCTCTTATCATCAGGTTACCGCCGTCCACAACTCTGATTCTGAAATCAGAACAAGCAATAACTAACCTTGTTACGAATAATTAACCTTATTATTTAACATTGATTTTATTTACAAATAACAGTACCTGAGTAGGGGGAGAGCCGCGAATATTAAGCCCGATTTACATACTAAAATATAAATAAAACGACAAATCAGAAAAACCGTACGAAATTTCAGCCTGACATCTAAAAATCGACATTTGAGAACGTCCGATAGTCGGGATCGGCACGCCTCACTTGTTTAGCGCGTTGAGGTAACCACAAAGGCCAAGTTTACAGCTCCCGCGTACACTTAGTTGAACGGGGCACTTTCACCGCAGAGCGACTCGCTCAGTTCTAATCTATTATTTACAAGGGGCAACAGGCCTTTAGGCGCACTTTATTACAGAATATTCGGTTTTTTAAGTGGACACTAAACATTATCCGCCGCCGCAAAGAGTGGAAAGGGGGGGGCGGGCGTTCTTCCCGTAAAGGAGTCCGTTCCTTCGCTCTCCGCCTCCCTTTCTTAAATGGCTGGGGGGACGAAGAAAAGCTCGCGAAATATTTGAGCAGCGATACGATCACCTAATATCTTCGGAACGGTTGGAAACTGGTTGGCCCGCGTCCAGAATATCTCAAACCACCCGGAAGGAGTGGGAGCCGACGCCTAGGAGGTCTGGAAACCCTCCTCAAGCAGAGGGCTGATCTCGAAGATCGCAAGAACCATCGCATTCCCAAACCTTTGCCAAATAGAAATAAATCGAAAGGTCGTAACGTAGCGAGACGATTTTACCTGTCAGAGTTTTCCAGATCAATGTTATGCCCGTTTTTCTTCCATAATAGGCTGGGCTCCGGGTTGCCCTTGGGCGGACCGCACTCCAGCAACGCCGTCTCACCCGCCGCCACTCTCGTCTCGGACGGAACCGACCGGAACTCGTCCCTCAGCACTGAAAATAATGTAATATCAATTAGAATAGATGCACAACTATCCAGTCAATTTACTATAATATACTGCACAGTTCACAATATACCACATAGACGAAACTATTAATATGATTTAAGAAACTTAAATCAACAGATAAAAAAAATAAATGAAATTATGATCAAAGAAGTTGAATCCATGAAATAGAATAGTAACTTACATAAAATATGTCTGAATCGTTATTAAGGTTAATCTAAAATGTTCGGGTCAGCGTAATTAAATGAATTTTAATTGCGCATTAGATTCTGATTTAAAACTCTGCCCCGTCCACAACAGCATTAGACCGTACTGAGGACATTAAAAATGTAATATAAAAATATACGGATACGTTGATCCGATGTTAAAATTAACAGACGGTTATATACGCCTTTTATCAGTTACTGCAAATATCTGAAATGCAGAGAGAGAGTAATGAATTGTAATGAGAAGGGACGACGGCCAGAAAGCGGATTTGATTGATTTGAAATGTTGCCGACACCGGTCTATCAGACAGACAGGTGGGGAGGTGTGTGCCTCTAGTTAAAAATCAATATAACCGTGGCAGCTGCGTTCGTTGCCCTGGTTACTTATCTTTCAATAAAGTAGGGGCTTCCCCTCATTTGAACTCCCAATTTACAATCCCTCTCCACATTTAATTTCACCGGTGAAACGGGATACATTTATAATACATTCAATCGAATGCCGATACCCCGCTAGTTGTGGCAATTGTACTAATAAGCCAAACTCACAATCTATGCGAAAGGCAAATGCAGACCTACGATTGTCGAGCATTAAAATGTTAAACATATTTGGTTTAGATGACAAAGTCAATGTAGGTGTGACTATGTAATGTTATAGATTTCATTGCCATAAAATAGTCAAAATAATATACGCTCATTTGATTCTTGTTTTGGGAAAAATGAACTCACATAGATTTATTTCATTTCACTGAATGAACAAAACGAAATTACACATAATCAACCCATTTTACAAATGTATTTGCACGATGTTTGCACGGAGCTATAAATGTTTGTTTGGGAATAATATTTTGAAAATATATTCAGTAATTATATTTGATATAGCTGCATATACTACTGCTTGTTATACTACAATATTTGATTACAGTATACTGAGACCATTAAATACCCTGTCAGCACTGCAAAAGTACTCCAAATTTTGAACACTTTTACGAACTCATATATTCTGGAATTTAACACTCGCTGGTTGTACACAAAACGAAATAATAAGATAATTGAATTAAAAAACAAGCAAGGTCAGGAACCCCATAAACAGTCGGTAAATTCCGACAGTATATCTATTCTCGTTTAACGTCCAAAGATACAAAGCGGTTATTGTAGCAAAATATATGCAAAAGAAACGAAAACAAGTCAATATAGGTACATTTTGGGCTATTACCAGGAACTATTCTTCACATGAAAGGCCCTTTGGCAAAGCTGTTTTATTGGATAAGGTAGGTAGAGAAATAACGGTGCTCCGGAAATACGGGGGGCGGGGAAGGAGGCCGGTTCGAGGGGCAACGTTAGTAAAGGGTCAGATAACAAGAGACCAGGACGGACGAGGAAGGAGGAGGGGAGGTGGAAGCGGGGTGGAGGAGGAGGAGGAGGAGGGATTCGTAGATAAAATCAAGAATTTGTCACTAGGAGTTATGGCGTCCGTTATAGATCCTCGAAGCCTGCCTATTGTTGTCACACGTAACAAACGAGCCGACTTGGGTGATTCACCCAAGCTTTGTTCCCGGAACGTATAATTTTAGTTTATACCCATTCCTCTACAGCCAAACCCGAGGATACTCTGGATCCTTAGATATTTAGTAGCGAGAAAAGTGTCACTTAAATATTATTTCAATTGGTTACGCATTTTAATCTATTACTTTTTCGGGAAATATATTCAACACGGCAATTTTTATGTTACTGAGACTCCTCTCGTAGGCACGCCAACGAATAACTTACTACCGAGGCTTCCAAACGCACTCTATAAGATGTATCAAAGGGATAGCGATTGGAAATAAATACAATAAATTCTGACGGCATAAAATCCAACTTCAGCTCAGACATGAACACGAAAATTTGAAAATATTATGATTGAAAAAATCCATCGAATTGAATGTTATTGGCAATAATTATAATCTGCGGTGGATAAGAGAAAACCCAAAGGTTTCCGACAGCGATTTCACCGTATTTGATGGCCGCCTGGTGAGGAGGCTCAAATCATTATGAGCATTACGGCGGCATTTAATTGCGCCTTTCAGTTTGATTAATAACAGGGCAAAGAGGGTCAGGATAATACGTCGAGAAAATGAAAGGTCCCGACCGAGCATCGGGGTCGGTCCGAGCCTGCCCCCTTTGTAATTTTCGGGGGGCGATTGCTTTGCCCGGTCTCGGAAACCAAGATGAAAGAACCGCAAATATCTCCTTTCTTTCTCGGCTTAATTACTGTAAACGCCCCTTGTTCCGGCCAAATAAAGGGTGGCCGGATCGTCTTATTACCCGCTTTTTAGGTCGGAGAGTAAAAGTTCAACTGGTATGAGAAGTTCAATAAACCCAACTAATGAACAGTTAAAATTCATAATCCGTCCATTTCCGTAGGTACGCTCATTCGTTGTTAACAACGAAGAGAGCAGGCTTTCTTGTTATTTCTTGTTGTCATAGAGATTTAAGGTACCAAAATAGGGTAACTGGAAATAATAATAATATATCGTTCATATTATAATAATAATTGTGTTATGGAACTTTACAGGCAAAATGTATTATAATTCATCGCTTTTAGGTCTTTTCCAATTTTTTACAGTGGTACTGGTAAGTTGATTACACTGTAAAGTATATACTTGTTTGGTCTACCACAGCATCCGATCGAACAACACAGAAGACTATCGGGAAAGTATATACCCAAGCTTCCCAAATAACTTTATACATTTACGAATGAATGTTCCGCAAAGTATTTGCACCCTGTTTTTTGTTTTACACGAGGATATAGTGAATTTCAGACGTACGAATTTCAGGGTTCCTATCGCGACAGGGGTGAGGTGGAGAAGTACCTTCTTCGGGAGAAGATATATCCGCTCCCGGTGGGGAACAGAAAAGCCTGTTTAATTAGGGAGAAAAGCCGGCTGGGAAAACTGTTCACAAAGCTGGTAATTAATACCTGTGCAGGATTAATAAGGGGTGCGGGGGCATTGTGTGCCGCCCCCTTGTTAATATCCCGACGGCCGTGGCCGGGGTCCCCTCAATGCCGCCCCCGCCACCATTGTTCCCGTCGCTCAACAAAGCCCCCTTCCTGTTGTCACTCCCTCAAACGGAATCTTCGACTTTCGGGTCCGGGATCAATTATTTAAGCACCTCTTGTACTCGAACTCGGCCCAAGACTAGACTAGTCGAGAAATGTACGAACATCAGCTATGCACCAAAGGAGGAATGCCTGTGTCGAGTCAAAAACCCTTCCATCTTAATCTTATTCGGCTTTCACGAATACCAATCACGAAACAGAACTGGGTACACATAAGATTAAACTGAAAAGGCGGATTAAAGTCACACATTTTAATAACAGAACAAATTCCAAATGAATTCGTCCTTATTTGTTATAAAGAGCAGGGTTTATGTAAATGAAGGGAACACGACTTTGGGATCACAGTAAATATTTTCGTACGAGTCTTTCTTTGAGACCTGTTTTGTCGTCCCTGATAACCTAGATGTTTCTGATTTAAGTAAGGTACCCAGTTCGGTATTATTTCTTAAATAAATTTATCGGAAAAGTATCTCTTATTTTATTCACTTGTACAGGGCTTTTTCCAATTTGGATCTTCGAAACAGCGCATTTTCGACTACCAAAACCTGCCAAATATTCGCCGATATCGAATCCCTTTAAAGAATCGACGTACAAAGGATGTTCTGGGCGCGCGCGCGCGCCTGTGTGTGTTTGTGTGTCTGTGTGCGCTTCCTTCACAGTTATTTGGAGCCGTTCAAAAGGGCTGATCGGAGAGGGAGCCACAACTCTTTACGGCCCTCCTGTTCTTGTTCCCTCCGTCTCTCACCGTCCTATAACAATAGAAGGAGAAGAGCTCAATAACAATCGGAGTGGGGAGGGAGAGGAGTCAACCCCGACTCGACCTTTTATCGCCCTCGATCCCTGCCGGGAGGTGACTGTAGCCAATTTCAATCCTATTGGGTCTCTCTCGTCCCGTTTCGGGAATATCTCGGTTCTCGGTTTATCGGCGCGTCCGGCCCGAGTGAATAAAAGTATTTCTCCGACGTTTTTTCCACTCCTAATTCGACAATGAAAATGCAAACGACACACGCAGAAGCTCTATTTTCTTAGAGGAATAATTTAGTAATTCACACACTGAATTCGAATGTTGTTAATTCTTGGGAATTTGAGGCAATAAAGTAAAGTCGGTGTTAATAATGTGGCAACATAGTGCACTTTTCACTCGAGCGTGTTTCCATCTCCTCTCAATAATTCGGGGAGATTTCCGGTACTTTCTTCCACTTATCCATATCGGCTATCATGATACAAATATTCATGAGCCACTTGATCAACAGTGAATTATGTATAGTAACAGTACCCAAATATACCATTAAAATAATTTCCGCGATAAATTCACTCGGCACTGTATAAATAATTATATTTTTAATTAATCAACTAACGTAGTACTTCCTCTCTAATTCGGTCATATTTTTAACTCGTTGCCTATTAATCTATTCCAGCTACTCTCAGTTCGGATTAACGTACAATGACTGGGTCGGGTGTAAACAAAAGCTTTATAACTCCATTTGATAGACTGTTGAACGGCTAACAGGGTCTCGAGCCTAGAGGAGGCGGTAACGAAGATTGGCGATAAAGGGTTTGAACGGTGGGAGAGAGAGCCGGTGTACCGGTGGGGCTCCAGTTGATTGAATGTTAAACGAACGAACCCGCAGCCGGCCGCGGTCCAACTGGGACCGCCGCACTCCATTCTGTACGAGTGTCGCCGGCAGAATGGGGCCCCCTTGTTTTTCCTCCCCCCTTGGGACGCCAACAGGATTATCCCGTATTTTCCATTAGGTCGGTCCGAGCAGGCACACCCCTCCCCCACAACAACGAATGGAACGGCGAAACGTTCTTTGTGCGGATTTAGCGGAGACAGAAGGTCGGACGGGTCGAGGAGAGGCCCTTATTTTGGGAAGGGCCCTATCCGTCGACAAAGCTTACCACCAGACCAGGTAACCGCTCTCTTTCTGTCTTCAGCCCCGCTATCGCTTCCGCCTTTCGATGAGAAGCCGACCGTGAAATTACCGAAGCCTCCCTCCCCGACTGGCCCCACCGCATGACGAATGAACCCAATACCCTCAGCTGACGTTTTCCCGACAATATTTACAGGGCGGTCGAGACGTAAATATAGATTTTGCAATAATATACAAAGATCCGTTTCTTCATTGTCGGCTTTGAGTAAAACTCTTAATCGGCGGACAATATGCGCACATTTTGTTTAAAAAATCGTACCACTTTCTCTTGTAATTTAAATATTACGGATATTTTCTTTACAACATGCTTCTACATACGTACCCAGATTCTTGACGTCAACTATATTTACTATTTTACTATATTTACTACACCGACCGAAGCTATCGGATAAAATATTTTTGCTGGAAAACGCTGCTGGCCCAACTCCAACTGACACTATATAGTTTAGTATACCGATGGAATTCGTATGTGGAAATGAAAATTCCCCCTAGTAGAGGGGAGGAATACGATTAATACGATAACTTACACTTATCTCACTGAGATGTACGTTGATAATTTCTAGGTAACACAAATACTAAGGAAGTATTGGGTATATACAAAATATAAAGACATTGTCGCCCTCGGAAAAAGTGTACTTTATAATTGAATATTAGCCCCACGCATTATTACCTTCGGTAAATTGGTTTTGAAACGAATTTAGCGGTGAGCCGTCAGGCGAGGTAAAGAGGTAGCGACCGGTTCTTTTTCAACGCGAGCAATTTATTCCCGGTGAAAATGAATGGACCCCGAGATAAAAATCCCGGCCTGTAAGGAGCGCCCGCTGTTGAAAGCGTCGAGCGGCAACCCCTTCCTTCGGCCGGGTCACTCCTCGACACCAGATAACCGGGGCCGGCAAGCGGACGATTCGCCACCCCGACAATATTTTTCCCGTTAACCCCAACGGTAGAGATATCTATCTCTTAGCCGGGGGTTCATTATCCCTCCGGGCCCCTTAACCCCCTCTCCATTACACAGATTTACCGTCTGCAAACGCGCGCTCCTCGGATGCGAGAACGGGGTGCGAGAGCCCCAGATCTTATCCTTCGCCCGGGACGAGAGAAAGAAGGGAAGGGAAGGTGGGAGGTATCGGGTTGGGGCACATTCCCCTCGGATTACCTAGGCTCCGCCCGGACTTAAGTAATGGCCCAATCTCGGGCTCTTAAGTCGGTGACAGAGAGGTCCCGCCTTTATCCCTTTCCCTTTACCCTCTACATCAGCCCTTTCCGAGTCGTCTTGATGAGTCGACAAACCGAACAAATTATCTATCAACAATCCCCTACATTTTAATTCATCAATTTTGCCGGCGAAATATTTAAATTTCAATTATAATGTGCACGCATTTATTAATACAGGCTAGAGGCAACTATAATCGAAGCCGGAATTCACTATTATTTTAATATATTTTAACCGATAATTAACCGAAGAAGCGATTTGAGATTTGTTTTTCGGTGCAAGGGAAACATACCTTTAATTCATACCGGGTGGTCCCTTTGTTGGGACTCCGCGGAAGAGTAGGGCGAAGCTGTAACCTAACCTCTTCCGTAAATGGGAGGATGAAGAAGAAGCCATTTCAATATCCATATTGAAAGACGTTAGGACCGAGGCCTTATCTTCAGATATGAGATCGGGATATCACAGCGAGGGCCTTTAGAGTCGTGGGCCGTCTCGTGGTCTTTCTCCCCGTTCACTCTGCTTTTCTCGTTCTCCCCTCCCCCTTCCCCTCGCCCCTCAACAACGCACCGACTACAGACTTCCTTTTCTTCCTCCCCTCTAATGGGGAAGGAAGGCGACCTCAGCCAAAGGGCCCCTGTTAAAAGGAGACCTTGTTAGCGGGATAACCGTCGCGACCCCGCCATTTCACAAACTGGCTCACGGTTGGTGGGATACAACGGAAATACCGACGGGCCGACCTAAACTGTTTGTACCGCCGAGGACGAGCTGTATTATCGTCTTCGGATATTGTTCTAAATTGAGCACTGCTATGGTGAAACGAGGTTGAAAGAAACAATTTTAATGTATAAGTAGAAGAAATATTTTTTCTATATAATTTTTTTAACCCTTTTTAATTTTTTACATGTAATCGTTCGACAGTTATTGTTAAATCTGTGGTATGAATGCATACTAAATTAGAATGTGTTATTTATTATCGGTTTTATTAAAATTATTCATTTAACAATAATAATAAGACAACAGTCTATAGATGTATGGGCGAGAAAAAGTGAATGATGAGTATCTAATAAGAAGGCCCTCCATAAATGTAACTGACTGTGAACGTGGCCAGTGGGGAGCATTACAGGTGTTACCAACTGCATCACAACACTCCGCAGTTAGCAATAGGAGACAATCGATACGACCTTTGGTCGTGGCACTCCGTCACCGATGTTCCCGGCTCATGTTTACAGGAGCTAGTCAGCCAGTCTACAATGTACATGCACTACAATGTAATTACCGGTATGAAGGAATTGATGCGGGTTATTCATTATTTTGTGTACCTGTATATTATGTCAGATAGGTAATTGTATAAAGTGTGTATTAAGAAGTAACTTATAAAAGGAAGCTAATTTTTCTGGACAAGTCATTAAACACGCAAAGTAAATATAATATCGCTAAAACGAAATGTCTTAAATTATCAAAGCGAGTGAATGATAAATGGTGAATGATGGTATAAATGGTAATTATAAAGATGTCTCTAGTATGCAGTCGTCCAAATTGGAAGGTAACAATTAAGAAGAGAGGGGCATTCAGAGAAGAAACAGTTCCATTTATAGAAGTGTTGTTTCGCTCTTAGTAAAGTAGTCCATGGTATTATTAAGTATTTTAATAAAACACAGTATTTTATTTATTTAATAAAATAAAAGTATTTTTATATCTGGCGAACGGAGCATACATCTCTGTTGTGTGATTTTTATCTGAAAAAGAATGAAAATACATATCACGCATTTCTAACTGTGGCTGTATTTTATACTTGTGGCGGTTTCATTTTCGGAGAGAAAGAACTGAGGTCACTGGCCGGCACTAGATTAAATACCGGGTTCAAGCTATCAGTTTTCGCGTGTAACGAATTTGAAATCAAATTTGCGAAACGGGTCTTACATAAAACATGGAAGTGGCGGAATTTTGCGAAGCGCCGTATATAATGAAAGCCCGCGCCGGGGAGATCTATAATTTAAAGGCCTCTTTCCATCACAAAGGGAGCCTCAAAAGAGACGGCCCATACCCCACCCCCTCCACCATCCTCAAGCCCCACCATAAAAGCATTAATGACAAAGCAGTTATGCCTTTAGAAACCGTTCTCATTAAAATTACAATTCCGGGGAACGTCCCTTTTAAATAATTGGTGGATCGAGTTCGTAAAAATTGTAAGCTCCGGATTGAATTTCATCCGGCTTGGTTTTCCCCACTTATATTTCAATTTGGTTCGATAAATTCGTAGGAGGAATTTAAGTGAAATGCGTATCCAGAAGGTACTTCCCCGTGGAATAAACGTCGATTACAATATTCAAGATGTGTTTTCTGATCAAAATCACCGGATCCTTAATAAATACCGGCCCCTTTAAGCCCCAACATCTCCAATTAAGTCAAGATAAGTCTGCGGTTTCCATGGTCATAATCGGCAAGACAATATTCCGACCTCCCTCCTCCTTCCATTATATTTGACATCGTATGTTCTCCCAACAGACCCACCAAATCCGTACATAACAAATACCGGTCCCTTAAACGGCTTTGTCCGAGCATACACTGAATCAGAAATGCACCAGATGGGAACCCAGGATCTGGTCGAAAGGTTGAACTCAATTAAAGCTAATAACTTAAACCAAGATGTGGCCTGTAGAGCAAACGGCCTTCGTACATAAGGGCCGACAATGATTTAACAATTATGGCCCGTATAATAACCCCAACCATATCTGTATGCAATTCAGCTATGGATTCAGTTAAATCCATTTCACCTGGTAAATGAAGCAACTATGTAGTCTCTACATAATTGTAACTTCTTGAAATAAACAGAGGAGGCATTCATTTTCATTACAACGAAAAGAAATTAAAGACATATTTCACGGATATAATATGCAGTGGGAGGATATATACTTCAGCAAAGGAACTTACCAATTATGATTGTAATATTTACTATAACAATGATTCTCGTATGCGTTTAATGTATGTAGACTCGCAAAATAAAGTATTACTTCCTCATCACAACCTTCCAAAACTGATATGTTTAACTGAAACGGTTGATTTCGTGAAGCACTACAAAACAAGGAATAAATAGAAGATACGTTGGAATTGGAAATATAAAAAAAACAGGACTATATGAATTATATGGAACACGAAGAAGCCTCTAATTACTGTACCTATTATAATTACCTTTGTCAACAAAACAAAACTTGACGCCTATACATACGCTTATTTAGTATTCGGATTAAATTTTTCGAAAGTTTAAGGAAATGGACTCGGCAAGAGGTGAGGCGGTAGGGGGCACCGAGCGGAGAGATCTGTAAATCTAATGCGGGCAATAAAGGCGGGCAGGGCGGATAACCGCCTCCCTGGTCCCCCCGTTAATATTGTATTATCCGGCCACCGGTGTACCCGGCCGTTTTCCAATTCGGACTGTGATCGCGCCCTGAATTATTGATCGGCGCCGAACGTTATTCTTTATGCACCGACCTGTCCTATTAATCCCGAGGGGCCCGGCTTTCCATTGGGGAAATGCCCGACGCGAGCCGCCGGAGGGGACGTAATTACGATTTTTGCCTCTGCAGAAATGGTATTGTTTTTAGGTGAAAAACATGCGGATATTGGTTTTGTTATGGGGCGCTCACAACTTTTTACACTACCCCCCCGTGGCGTTATTAATATTTCCCGGCGCGAAAATCGAACTGCATTTTATGCTCGCGCCCTATATTATTGGGAAATATGAATATTATTCGCGACTTTCACGGGTTATATAACGGATAATTATTAAAGTCATTAATGATCTGTGTGAATGAAAATATATTAATTTTTAGCTACATCCTACACCCTTGAAAGTTTCAACATTAAAAACAGATTACTGCCAATACTATCCACTGTTCGAATACAATAAAGACTCGCTCGAACCCTCTAAGTTTATTTTCGAATTAATAATACAAATAGCAACTACATATCTATGCATTGTACAGAATTCCTTTGTACGTTTATATTTCGTTGTGTTCATGTTGTATTTTTTAGAAATAATGATTACAAACGGTGTATGTATTGTGTGTCTGGTATCGTTTAACAGGTCTGTCGGAATGGAGTCTCGGAAAGGAAGATTGCGTGCGGACGATTGCTAGGGATTACACAGTTATCACAGAGTTCGTACAATCGACTTGTTTTCCCAAATCCTTGGCCGCCCGGGGAATAAAAGATCGACCGGCTATTTTTTTCTCCAGCCTCCAGAACTGGGCGAAGAGAGCTTAGGCCGCAATTCCTCTAACGTCCGGTTCTAATTTAAAGCAAACATTGGGTGTGCGCGTGCGCGTGCGAGCGCGTGTGCCGGGACCGGGCCTTAACCCCCGCACGTCCGCGACCGCGCCACCTCTCCACCAGACCCGGGTCCCAACTCGGCCTATTTGTCCGACCACATACGTGACTCAACTGGCCAAAGAGAAACCGAGAATTTTTTCCATTTCGATCTCCGCGGCCTCGCTCGCTTTGCGCCCGACGCCCTGCGACTCCAGATAGCCAGTCTAAGACGGTCTAAGGGGGGGGGGTTTCATCGCACAAAGCTCGTACTGAAAAATAAGTTGAAAGATGCGCCATTTGAGGCGTGCCGAGCATCTCCGGGAGCAAAACGGAAGAGCGTCCTTCGCTAGCAGCCATCCCCGAGCGGGTGAACAATTATGTCACTTTCAAAAGATTTCCTCAACAAATGGCTAGCCGATGTTCCAGGATTACTGGTTCGAGAGTCAAGAATTGCCTAGGTTCTTGTTCACGGATTACGCGGGAAGAATACCTAAATCCAGGAAGCGGTTCCTTATGAATGGATATAAACTATTATATTTACCCTGGGTAAACAATATAATAAATAGTAGGATATACATTTGCTCGCGTTTCATTTTGATCGAAACAAATCGGTCAGCACAACTGTCGGTCTAGGAGTTTAGGAGGCCCATGGAGAGCGTACACCTGTGACATCCGAAGCGGGCACAATTATTAATGACCGCCGAGGAAGGGTTGGGGTTGGCGGGTGGGGAAAAAATACGGTCTTGTCATACAAATGAAACATTTAGCCCGCCTTCTCTGCCCCTCGGTGGACATTTATTTTTTCATAAATCTCCCGGCGGCGCCACCCCCCCCCCTCCGGCCACGGGGCCGTAATTTACGGCGGGGGTGGGACTTTTGTGAGCGACTCTCGTTTTTACGCTTTAATCGGCCCCCTCCGGGCTCCTTAAAGGGACCGCCCCACTCCGCCTTTTCTTAAAAAGACCACCCTCCTTTTGTTGGAAGGATAAAACGGGTTTGAATTTTATATAGAATGGATCCCGGGGAATAAACGGAGGTGCCGAAGCGGCCTTTTGTTTTGACGCCACGCTTGGATTCCCGACGACAATAAGAATCGGGACAAAAGAGTTAATGTATACGTAAAGAGGGGGATCCAGAAAAGTTTTCGATTTATACGTTCTCAGCATCGATATTCCTTTAGTTTGTGCATACTTTAGGGGTTTGTGCTAAGTGATTATCCTCAGTTTATTTAACGGCTACGTCGACGGTAAAACGTGAAATAATTTTCTTGTGATCAATGTCTTACCTTTGGAACCTTTGGAATTCTTAAAAACAAATAAATAGGGGGAGCGATAATAAATCTACTAGTATTAAAAACACCTATGCCATGTGATTGTAAAGCATTTTGTCTTAGTGTGTTTCCCAAAACCGGAGCAAGTAGTTTGATTAGACGAAAGATTAATCTGTCGGCGGTCATAATATCACAGTCAATTAGCCAGAGAGCCCAACTATCCTTCTGGGCCCTAAGAGATTAGGCGAGGAACAGAGGGTTGTTAGCGGGGTCTAAACCTTACCGCGGCGCGGTTGTTCTGCAATTTAAAGTTGAACGGCGGCCTTAAACGAATTACCGGCCTAGCGGTCCTGCTGGAAGACGGGGCACGGCCCAGACGAGATGAGCGGCGGATAATCAGTTGGAAGGAGGGATGAATTTAGGGGCCCGGTTGTGGGGAGGCGGTTAACTCGCAAATCACCGTTATATTTTGGCCCTGGGGAAGGGGGAAGGGAAATGATTCAGTAAATTGCGAGAGGGATGAAAGCGGGCGGCCAAGTTTCCGCATTAGACCCAACTAGGTAATCCGGTTATGACGCTTCATCGTTGTTTATTGTCCGACCGGCGTTTTATCGCTCTCAAACCGAAGATTCTAACCAACTTCCTTCAATTTAACATATAGGCGGCCCCTTATTAAACCTAACAATAGAGGTAATATGTATCAATTACAATGAAAATAATGAATCCCACGGCTTTCGCCGTAGCGACCGGTTGGGTTTTTCGCAGATACCTCCGTAAGACATGGAGGCGGACTATTGTAAATATACTGAAATTATTCGGCTGTTGATCAGCATAAATTAGCATTGGAAATGTATTATCAATTAAGATATAATAATTACGTTGTAATAAGTTCCTTATGTATCTGTTTCGAACAATTAAAATTTATGAACTAAAACTTCGATATAGTTTAAAGAAATATTATAAATTACTTATTACTGCCCTGCACCAGACTGTCTAAATATATTGCTTATGGTATATGAAGACATTAAATGTAAGACACGGGGGTTATTAAAATTAACAAATAAATGTGAGACTAGGATAATAAGTGGAGCTCCAGTAATTATAAAACGATTAAACGTGTTTAATTTAAGAGCAGAGTGAGCCACTAATGTGGAACACATTATTCCCACGTTACGCGTATTTTAGGTGTTCCCAGATAAATAATACCCACCTGACAAACTTGTAGCTTACATAGGCTAGGCAGCCATTCAGCTAAATGGAATTATGTCCTCAAATTTCTAAAAGTTTAAAATAAATGATGTGGGATTAAACTTTTTTTTACTTCCTCTTCATTGTTCGCAAAACTTTAAGAATTGGGGGATTTATTCGTCCAGTTTAGAAGAAAGTTACTCAGCAGAAAAAGATAAGGGACCAATCAGTTCGATTTTGACCGAGAGGAATCAATGGCTTCTTATAAGTTATATAGAAATCCTTTCGATATCGATTCAAAAACAAAATTTTTTTATAAAATTATTGGCCCCACCACTAGATATAGGTAACCCACTGAACTGAAGGAGAATTTTGAGTGTGTCATATTCTCATTGTACTGACTAGATGCTGACTTGTTGCTGAGGATGGCGATTCGTCCCGTTAAACATTTCAAACCAAATTTTTAGTCAGTATTAATAATGATGCAATTCCTACAGGTATAGTATAGGAGAACATTGAATTTTTGTGGCCGCGGTGGTTGTCGGATAATCGGCGCTGGAGATACACTATAGTCTTTAAAGGAGTGTCGAAGGGAAAGGGAGAAGGGAAGGGGGAAGGGCCGGACCAATATCCGGGCGCTTTAACACAAGGTAAGAAGGCCTGGGAGAGAGGCGGTGCCACGGCGTGGGGGCGGCAGAGCTGCCCGTATGATTGATAGGATGAAAGCTCCCCTGGCCCCTGACTATAAAGGGGGCCTCTGGAGATTGATACGGAGAGCCGCCAGGATTGGACGGAATATTCATAGGGCCGACCGGAGCCGTTTCATTATAGGAAATTCACGTCGGCTGAAATATAGTTCCGCTCAGATCACGACAATTTCCACCCCCACCTCGCTTACTTCTCAGAATTTCAGAACAGACTGGATTAATTATACAGAAATTTCTCAGAGAACCTAGCAGCTAATGGAGACACAACGTATATTAGGGACTGGTAATTTTTCAATTTGCTTTCTTCGGGAATCTATTGCTCAGAATGTTCTGTAAAAACAGAATAAAATTTTCAATCCTATATTGCCTTTTTTTATGTAACCCAGTTCTAGTTATTTTAAGCCGATAATGTATGAAACTATTTCTCATCCGTACCCTTCCATGTATAATAAATTATTGGGGTAAAGTAATAAGGCCTCGTTGTTACGTCCGAAAAAAACCAATGTCGGCGCTTCGAGCCCATTATGTTCGAGGATATCGCATAATTTTTCCATAATCTCCGTATACAGTCGGGGGGCCGCCTATTGAGGGAGGATTTTAAAATCCCGGAGACTCTCATATCGGGGACCTGCCGAGGATGCCATTGTCGGGGGGCCGGCCTTCAATGCTGCAGGTGAAAGCCCGGGTCGAAAGTTAATTTCGAATATTACGCCGGATATTCGACTCGGGTAGGGGGTGGGGGTGAGGACAGTCCATCATGGTGGCGGTGAATGGAGCCGTGGGGAGGGGGCCGGAGGCGGGCGGCTTCATTATTAAAGCCAACGATACACTTCGGTGGCACAAATGCCGGCCGCCGGCAGGGGGCCCCCTACAGGACACCTAGCCACGACACGACAATGGAAATTTACCTTGGAAATTCGCCAACAACAAGAATGGCCCGAGAGTGGCTGAATAGCTTTCAACATTAAACAGGAGAAGGCCTTAGTTGTTGAGCTTTGATAGCGGGAGAAATACAATGGGCCTTTCGGATTAATATGAATTTCATTAAGCCCCCCAAAAAAGAACGATGGTCCGCGGAGGGTGGTTTTTTTTATTAAAAAAAGGTTCTTATTGTGTTGAGAGGAATACGGTCTGAATGGAACAATAAATTTTCATTTGTTTATAATATAATTAAATATATTGAAATTAAAATTGTTAGAATAATAATTACAGCAATTTCTTCCTAGGAAAATTATCTCTCGGTATATTTGGTACAATAATAAATAAACACTGGACGAAAGTTAATATCCATCGAGTTGAATTCAATTTAATTAATGGATTGCTGTGTATGCCGAGATCATTGGTGTGGATACCCTTTGTGCAGGGGTTAGGCATTTATTCGGCCTTAATCACTAGGGGGGGGAAGTAACCCCCGCCAGGTAATCTCGTCTCTATCGTCCTCCAGATTTATATCAATATTTCATGGGGGAAAACGCGTTTCGCAGCCCCCTGCCGCCGGATTTAACAGCTTCCGGGGGTGCAGGCTTCGTCCACGGGCAGTCTGGGCTAATTATTAAACCAAATTCGTGCCGCATTCTATATGAGGGTCGGGACATCCCCCCTATTGTCTACCCCAGTGGGTAGAATCCGCGGTTGGAATCCTAAAAGAGCCGTCCTATTCAAACCATTAATAGGATGTGCCCGGCCTCCGATCGGGTCGATCTCAAGGACCGTGTATCGAGTGCCGATAAGTGTATCAAGCGCACTGGTATGGTCCTTTTTTTAAATGGGACAAGGTCCGGTCCGGACTGAACAATGTCCTCACGCTTTGAATGAACTGGAAGTAAGCAGGCACACCCGTTCCAAAAGTAGGTGTCTGAAAGTAGACGTATCGTGCATACCAGGAAGATGTGTTTAGAATAGTTTCCGCCCAAATAAATAAGGTTCATTAATGAATCTAAAAATATACACAATATAATCAAAATGCTTATACAAATACGTTATTGTAAGTGCATTATTTATTTTTTTTATTATGGGCTAAAACCAGACATCGTCATCCTAATGAAGACACAATCTATTCTCTTAATTTCCCTCGTGGTGAATTATTGAAGTCATGACAGCGTTTTGTACCCCAGTTTGTTTTTCAGCTAGGATTTAGATAGAATCGGGCCGATTTAATTAGTCGAGGTTTATTCCCGGCATGGAACCGACCACTGGGGTTGGTCGTGACTCAAGACAAGAGGCCGGCTTTGATCGGGAGGTTCAGGGGGAGGAAAATCAAGGCCGACGAGACACACAGCCGGGTTCCATATTTAACAGAGCGTGACTCCCGGGTGCGGGCTAATGGTGGAGGGGGAGGGGTTTACTAAGTTTATTCAAGCACCTGTTGTCGGAGGCGCAAGTCGTTAGGGGCTCCAACCGGACCTACCGCTAACTAGGCGTGCGCAGGCCCGGACTTTATGCCGCCGCTAATAGCTCCTTGTTATTAATCGAGGCAAACACCAATTTAAAACTCCCAAGCTAAACTTGTTAGATAACTGAAAAATAGATACCGTATACCTTAAACCCTCGTATGTATCACACTTGTTAGTGTTACCGATTGTTATCGGGGTAATCGCACTAGGAATCTGGATATAGTTGCCATCGAGAATAAAAACTCTTCTGGAACGTATACACTGGTTTATAGCAATTGATACACGGGAGTAGTAGAATTAAAATGATACAGTCGTATTTTAAAACTTCATTTTTAATTACTTATAGCATTTTATAATGTATAGAAGCCGTTTTACCTCTTTATTTGATAATTTTCCTAATGCTATAAAAATCACGGTGTAGATATAACTTCTGAATAGGAAAACAAATTTTAAGGCGTATAAAAAGGAGGAGATTTAATATAAAATGAATAAAACAATAGTTCCATTAGTCGTTTAAAGCTACTAATACCAGCCATCAATTAGAGCTATAATCAAGCTAACCAGTTTGGGACACCTGCCCGCTAATCGGATTCTGGAGCTAAGGAAACAAATCCGGATCGGATTATTCGAGGACCAGTCGTCTGACAAAACACGATTTGCATAGAGTTCACCGCATTTTTGAAGGGGTGTCCACCATTATAAGTATTAAATATCACACACTCTATGTCCAGTACATAATTTGCATCGGTAAATTTGTTAATAAAGAGAGAAATTTTGAAATGATCTGAGTTACAAGAAGAGTCTCACAGTGGGTTTAGAAATTAGGAAACACTAATATATATTCCATTCAACTTTTATTAGCCGTTGACTATTACTGCTTGAATGAACGATTACCGAGGTGCAATTACACCACGGGAAAACATACTACTAGGGGTAGTGAATATTATTATATTAAATAATTATTGTTTATTCGTAATTTGATTTTGAGAGTATGTCCATTGAAAAGTTGTCCATAGTGATCCCCGAGAGAACACTTATTAGGGAGTGATGCCGACGTTGGCCGTCGGGTAGTGAGGCGCCGCGCTGGACTTGTAATTAACGCACTTCTGCGGGTACAAATTGACCCGTTCCGGTCGCCTAATCTCGTTATTCCGGTTGTCGGGCGACTGGGTCCGTGTGATGTCCGACCTCAACAAGCGTTTAGCCGGACAGGGCCACTCGAGCGCTTTCCGCCCCGACGCTTCCCCATACGCCTCTTCCCATAACTCCACTCCCACGTCCACCAGCCTCCCTTTCCACTTTGAAGCGTGAGTACACAGTGGCCGTTATGAATAAGATAGGACCGGCCGTGCTCCCGCCTGTGGGGGCAGGATGGAAATACAACCAAAATTTTTGGTCGTCGGCCTTTGAGGTTATTTATTTATTGTAGCTGGAAGATATAACTGGGACATTACTGGGAAAAATTCGGGACTTTTTCACCCCAAATCCATTCCGATTTATGGTTTGGATCATTCCATATATCCAATATTTATTACTTATTCGTGTTACTTTTTAAAGCATATTGTTTATCTTAAGCTCTATGTATCTTGTCGTAATTATATTTTATTATACGAACTGAAATACAATTTATATTCAATATATAATATATTCGTGTTCTTCTACTTCTAATTACTTAAAAATAATATTTTCTTAATTATATTAATTTCAGGACTGAGTAAGTCCACAGGGAGTATATTAAAAGGGGAGGGCGAGCAGGGTCAGCTCTGGGGAGACATTTCCGGCTGTAATTAAAACCCGCTGGGAAAACCGTCAGAAATTCCATTTATAAAGCCCGATTTGTTGTCTGGTTCCTGCAGGTCCCGTATGTGTGCACCGGCGAAAAACATCAGAGATATTTTATAATTTGCAACCTACCCACCTCCCATAGGACTGGTGGACCTGTCCCCTGACATGAACACCTGTGACAACCCTGTTTTTAGATTCGGAGCTTTATCGGGTCAAAAAATCCTTTTATTTACGCCAGATCCCCTCGCCTAAATCTGTCACAATTGAAATCTGTTAAACAGCTAGAAAATTAGAAACGTTTTTTTAACTTTCCTACAAAAAGATAACTGGTGTAAATGATGTATCGATCATTAATTGAACACCTTAACTTTTAAACTTTCATGTTTAAAAATGGCTACTGAATAATAAAATATTTGAACTAAAACAAAACGAGAAAACAAAAATCCCATAAAGTAAATTAAAAATTAGTTAACTGCCTCGTGAATGAATACAACTTCTGATATTAACCGAGTAGAATATAACCGAGTGTGATGCGAATATATCTATGTGCACTTCCGTTTTTAGTTGTTCTTTGGACTGATTATAATTTTTACACATATTAATAGACTAGGCGCGACGGTATGGGAAGAGGTTTAAATTCAATTTCAATCGTAGTCGCATATGCATATAACCGACAGGATTTTGTTTCATGAGGTAGTTGAAAATTACAACCAAACCAAATGTTTACATTCAGTTTTAAACCAGGAGAATCAGATATTTCGTCGGGCCATTGTCACTACGCCCTTTCCCAGTACAAAGTAAACACCTTCAGAGAAGTTTCCTTGAAATCAGCGTAACCCAACCGAGAGACGGGGCCCCAGCCCCCGCCTAATAATGTATTCAGCCTGAGGGCCCAGGCAAATTTTTTCCCCTTCTCATTTTTGTTTAAGGAACTCATTATATTACAGGACCTGTGTCTACAAATATTTAATTTCCTCCGCTTCCATATTAGAATTTTAGAGTTAGGGGAAAGTAGGTCTTGATCCCGGAATAAAAATTTCTCTTCCTCCTATAGTATTTTGAAGCGTTATAAAACTCGAATGTGCTTGAATAGTAAATTTAAATAGGCGAAATTGTATATTCCCGAAGTATATTTCTTAAATATACCAGTACTAATACTGTATGAATAAAACATGCGCATTTACTATGAATAATACTAAGTAATTTGGTTTACAAAATATTCGAGTAAATTTTACTCGAAAGCATGATAGCCATCGGCGGGCGTTTCAATTATATCAGTAATATTACTAATGCATACAATGGGCAGTCCGCTTATGGAAAATGTAAACAAGAACAGTACCACAGATACCGAGTTCTCCCCTGTCGCTTCAGTTGACTTAATAACTTTGGCGCAATCATTAATTAATAACCCCAAAAATACTCGTGACAGCGAGAAGTCAGAACTAGCTCCAGATGCGAAGGAGAAGACGAGAGTGCGAAGGATATTCTTGAGAGTCATTTCTGCCGGGTAGGGTAGAAAATGGAATTTGACGTGTCAGGGACTGAAATCGAGCTAGTAAGGGGAAGCGGATGGGGGGGGGGGTTCGCTCGGTGTTCAGGAAGTAATGGGGCCGAGGAGCGCGCTGTGCCCAGTCTGAACTCGCTTGTTATCTGAACGAAGGGCCGAGCCCATTTGCATGGATATTGTCCCGACGAGGCTACACAAACACGGGCCCATCACCCGGCAAATCGGTGACGCCGATTTGGGACCGACTCCGAGCAGGGCCATGATGAACTAGCCTGCTCACGGCCGCCCTTCCCTTTCACAGAAAAATGGGCGTTCCAGGGCAAAATGTCATTCTGATGACAGACCGTTTTCAATTATCATCTGTCAGGATTATTTCTAATCCGAGGTGTCTGCTCATCCCAGGTAACTCATTATCGCGTAAAAGCGCCAATTAAACTTGAGCTTTTGTAACCGCCGTGCTCTTTCATTTTATAGACCGAATTATAACCGATTGTAAATTACTTTCAAACATCGATTCCTCGGTTGATGATTTCAAACTTTCAGACTAAACTTGTTCTCACTGACGGACCGACGACGGATTTTGCGATCGACTTTTTCTGCTAAAAATGCGGACGGGTTCTTAGGGTCGTATAGAAACGGATAGAGGAGGTGAGGGGTTGGACCGCAGCACGTGGAGCCCATTATAGGATTACAAGAGGCAGACAATATCCACAGAGGGCGCCCCGCCCCTACTAATTAATTTATGATATATATCATCGTGGGAGGGGTAGGCCGGTAACTTGGTGCCGGCCAAAATGAACGAAACGGGCACATAATACGGCCCCCGGCCGCCCCCACTGAACAGGTAAGTCCCCGGATCGCTCCCGTTACACCGCCTGACCGCCACAACCCCTCTAGTTAAAATTAAAATCTACCCTCCTATCCTTGAAAAAGAAGAATAATTGTTTCCAGTACGCTGTTATAACTGATAACACAGAAATATTGTACGGCGGTGAAACGACTCCGAATACATAATACTTGCTGCATTTTTCGCAACCGAATAAAGTGGAATAGTACTCAAGTAGCAAACCAAACGTCCATATAGTAAACTGAAACTGAACATACATCGTACACCTTGAATATATATTTCTGAAAATATATTTTGGGCATTCTCAAATACAGTTTTTGTTAGAGTAAATGAGTTATTAAAATAAATCCTTTACCACATCCTAAAAGTTAAAAGATAAGTTATTAGAATATTTTCATTAAAAGTTTTTAATTTTGCAATAAATGAAGAGGAACCGCTCGGGCAATTTAAGAGATAACGTTTAGCTAAATGTCGGTATATCAAGTAAAAAATGACCGGGACATGGGCATGATTGAATTTTATAATTTACAACAGCCCTTTGAAACTTTTTTTTAAATTTCTTAGTCTCTAACATCCGGGTAATTTAGAAAGAAGAATTTCCGGAAATTCCGCGTCGACGAAAACCGGAAATCTGCTCACCTGATTGCCCTTCCCGATTTTTTTTCAGATAATTAAAATTTAATATCATCTCTGGCGATGACTTCCTTCCTCTATTACCGGGCCTTTGTACCCCGAGGCGATTTTTTTGCCGAAGCCAACATGATGATTTGTCAAAAACTGAGGGGTGAATCACGATTAGATCACAGGCCAACGTGTGACGTACCTCGGCGCGGCCTTATCGGAAAATAACGAACAACCGAACTTATGTAAAGTCGTCACGAGAGATCCATAATTTTTAATTAATTGACAATTTTATTTGATTATGAACGGACATTATATAACACTATGGCGATATTAGTGCCTAAACCAAATATACGATGTGAAGCTGTTTCTAGAATAGTTTCAGCCTGGATCAGCATGAGGTCTTTGTTCGATATGACGGGGCCGCTCCTGTTACCGAACAGTGATTAAAACCAGTGTAGAGGTCCGACTGTAGGACGGGAGCATTTTGTCAGGGGGCGGGACAGGTCGGGCGTTAACTGCGGTGGCGGCGGCGGCGGTTACATTTCGTGCCATATGGTGCAGGGCGGAGGCATTGTCCGACCGCCGTGTAGCTCTGCCCACCGGATCCCATTGAGGGCCGGGACGGGCCCATAAGTCACTCGGGCTTAAGACGGGGCCTAAGTCGCTACCGCCAGACAGAGTTAAGTGGGTGTTACGCGGCCCGAGCTCCCGTCCCGCCCGACTGACATCGTTATGGAGTGGCCCCTGTCTCCCCTATCGGTAACAGTAGGTCTTCATTTAGCACCGACATTCTCCCGTGTCAAACAATTCACAAATAATCACTGTACCGTCATAATGAAGACCGTTGAAGTGAACATTATTCACTGGGTTGAATAACCGATTTATTTTGTGTAGATAAGAATACGAGTACAATGGGAATCGGACATAGAAAGATGGTAAAGTTGTTGTTCCATAATTATGATCTCAGTTCTTATTCATTTATGACGTGCATTTATAAACCATTCTCATTTCTTCGTTACATGGAATTTTTTTCGGAAAATAAAACTGGCCGGTTGTTTTACTCTTTTTTCCACATCGATTATAATATTGAACTTATAATACACATACTCGCTTAGTGTTGTCAATTCGTCGACAGACAGTTATATAGATCCAATGCGGTATGCGCTACCCACATCTGGGGTTCTCGGTTAAAAACGAAAACAGCGGGGAAGCAATAGGAGTAACAATAACTGGGGGTATTGTGGAAGAAGGCCGGGGACAGAAATACGGTCGACCAGTGTATGAATTAAAAATGATATCACGGCCGGAGAATAAAACTGTCCTCGGTAATAAGTTATCATTAACGGGGCTGGCCCCTGCGTGACGAGGCGCTCCCACCGCACGCGTCCACACCCGCACACCCATGAGGATCCGGTAAATTACGGAACACCGCCCAGAACCGAACACGCACACTGTCAAATAGATTACAAAAGTACTTATCTATTATGGAGCCACAGAGCCATATACGGGACGTTTCTTAAACTATACACCATGGAAATGTATCTGAACCATTTTGTATAGAAAGATTGGAATCTATAGGTTGAACGGTGTAGATAGATCTACAGTGCACAAATTGGCGGTAAGTGACAACATTTATTAAAAACCCAACTCCGAATGTCCCTCCTAGGACTTAAATGTAAAAAAAATAAAATAGAAACTCCTTTAAAGTGATTTAAAAAGAAGTTTAGTCTCATTGTTGGCCTTTAATTTATTTGCAGTTTCCCTCGCTCCCCTCTCAGACAAATGCCTCTCAGTTTATCTCTCTCTTTCCCTCTTTTTCCTGCCATTCTTCCATTCTACTCTAACTTGATTTATCTTCGAAGCGAATTAAAAGCAGTGAAAATGTCTTTAGAGCTCAAAAAATCCAGCTATAGATAGTCCCCATTCAAGAACCAAAGCGGGGCACTGGCCAGTAAAGATTTATGAGTCTTGACTCCGTTTCGGTCCTCCAGTAAAAGTAACGTATTGCGTAAAAGCAGAACATGGTGACTCCGCCCACATGTAAGCTCGGGGTGCTTTTGAAAGCAATCTCTCGCTTGTTCTATTCTATACTATATAGATATCGGCTTGTGCACGTCGTCACTAGCAGTATGTTTTAACACCATGAGGTGCTTACGCATGTACGCGAAAAAAGTCCTGTTAGCGATATAACTACACCAGTGGTGTTTTTGGGGTAACCTAATCAATAAGTAGAGATTAATAATGGAAAAATAACCCATGAATTTTACTTAATTATGTTATGTAAATTACTTACAATTTTATTGTCTCCGAACAGTTTATTTTTAAAAGAGGGAAGAAATTAAGGATAGAGTCCTTTTCCTAAAATGTTTCTCATAATTTAATTCTAAATAAATACCCCGGTCCGAAAATTAAGCTCGGAATTTAGTATGTTACCGCGGTCCAATCAGGGAGCCCTTTAACCTACTCCTAATCCCCGCCCTTTAAATTATAACTAATCCCGATTTAAATTTTGACCCGCCACGTTAATAAGGTTAAAGCCGCCGGCTAAAGGAGGCGACGGGCCCGGTTTCACCAGGTGGTCCAGGGCCAGTTAGCGACCCCGACCCCCCATTAGTACGCCCACCCTAGCATCCCTTACGGGGACAAGCCCACCTCACTGTTCAACTCGCGTTTCAGTCTTTAGTGTCACCACCGCATTCACCCTGAGCACATTAACACGGGTATACTAAAATTGGTGCCACCTGACACAAGAATTAATGCTATCTATCAGCCAAAATCATGGAACATTGTTACAAAAATATGATCCATCTCTACGAGGCCAACCCCAAAATTATCTGTTTCTAGCAAAAAGATTATCAGTTACCCCTTTTATGAAATAAGGGTACATCAGCGATCCAACAGTTCCTACATCAATGCACTGACACGGCGAGGTTTTACCCAAACGCACGCTAAACGGCCAAGAAGAATAATTCTCTTAATTTAAGGGGGGGGGGGGGGGGGAGGTTGGTTGTCTTCAATAAAATCAAAATTTGCAATTCCAGTGAAAAGCTCGATGTGAACATCGAGGCACATTCAAGGCCGACTCTATACATAATTTTAATTAGCGTTGTTAATTATTGCGCATCAATGAAATGTTAAATTCATACGAACCAATTATCCTGCAGTGAATACAAATTTATCTCAGTGGTGGACCCAACTGTACGGGGGTAAACGAATATTCCTTCGTATTTAACAGCGATATTCCATCGCACGAAGTATATGAAACGAAATGTGAAACAATTTATATCAGTTCCATTTTTGAAGATATAAAAGCCCGAGTAATTATTCCGAGTTATGATTCAATCTATGTTATTTTATCCGAAAGTAAAAGGGATATTCATAAAGTTCTTCCGAGTCATAATTGTGATAAAAAAGGATATTTTTGAGTGAGGACTCCATATCTTTGTTGGTACATGAAATAGATAGGGGAGAATAATTTACACAAACGTAATGCGCTTTTAAAAGTTAAGAAATAAAAGTATAGGTGATGCCGTGTAATTCATATTCGGAGAGACTAGGGAATCAGGTCGGCTGGCAGTTAGGAGCGGGACAAACGAGGGGAAGTTTTCTGGGCGCCTATTATTTGTGGTCGGGTTGCGTAATATCTCGGAAGGGTAGACGCTCCCCCTATCAGATTAATGTCGGGCAAAGCCTGGGGTGCCAGAAGGGGGTGTAATGGGGGCCTCTCGATCAGCCGCACCGGCCGCTAATCACGCCGGATTTATCGCCCAAAATTCCCTCCCTTCCGCGCTCAGTTTAACTCGGGAGACGCAGATTTATATCGGAACTTACTTAGGTAATACCGATAGTAATTGGTCTTCGTTGGGTGGCTAAGAAATGGGCCCGGGGATTGGAGGTGGAGGCGCTCTCTAAACGGAGCAGTATTTTATCGCGGAATAAGTAACTCGGCGTCGCCTCCAGTATATCCCGCCGAGGGACTCAGGCCGGGTCTGGACCATTTATCACCCGGTCCCAACGGAATTCGTAAATAAGTACCCACAGAAAAATTGGTAACTTGACACCTAGAGACATTTAAAATTAATAATAGAAATTTCGGGATATCAAAAACTTTCAGTAGGTATGGGAGAAATAAATCTGTAATGAATGAAAATATCGTCGGACTGGCTCTCCTGGTAAAACTGTTTTTTTTAACCTTTTTATTTTTGTACAATCAACTACATAAAGTTATTGGTACAAATGTTGAGTGTTTTCTTTTCACGTGAATGTCTCGATAAAAAAGACCACCCAATGATGGCACTTTTTTCACATGAGCAGTATACGGCTTCGGACTAAGAAGATCTCTAGGCCAGTGGCGTTTGAGCCTACGAGGGGGGGGGGATAATGGATGGGTAAAGGAGAAAAGGGACTGAACGAGTGGATTTGGATCTGGAGAGAGGCGGGAATTTAATTTAAGGAAGCGGGATTTTGCGACTTCGTCGACTATTGGTATGTTGAGTTCATTATTGATTGTTAGGTTAGAAACATACCAGGGAGCACTAAGGATGGTACGAAGGACTTCTGATTGGCATCTCTGGATGCGGGCGATGTTGGATTTCTTGGCGGAACCCCACAGGGTAAAACTGTGATGTTGCATATTTTGGTTTTTTTACCTTTTTATATTTATCGCGAAATTGTGCTGGTTGCCGAAATGCGTTACATTCATTAAAACGATTACAGGTTTTGTGTTATATAGTTATTGTCCGGGCCCCAAATGGATCACATTTTTCCATCCGTACTGACTGGTACTTTGGTTTTGACGATATCGGTCGTGGACTTTGAGTTGTCGCTTTGATCTGCACAGTAACATTAATAAAGTCATCGGTGAATTTGAGTAAAATACACTCGCGGACACCGCGTTTTGCCAGTAATGAAGTTGAGGAATACCAAAGCGGAAATTCGTTCAGCTTTCCATTTGGCCGTCTGCCGCATCCAGTGATATTATTTCAAACGCGCATCGGACACTGATCGAGGAAACTCGATTCCACGGGCACGCACTATATCGAACTCCGGCTTTAATCAACGCCCGGATTAATTTTTTCGTTTAATTCGGTTTCGGCTTAGACTAGGCTTCAATAAAAACGGCTATCGGCCCCACATTACAATGACAAATTGGCCATTGGCTTCTCGCAATCTCGTTTATCGTCTCGGTCCGATGGGCGACCCAGTCAAATACCAGGGGGGTATACATAAAATACTGTCCGATATTCATTGCTTCGATGATGGAAACGAGCGCTATAAACGCTATGCGCCCTCGCGTCAACTCCAATTAAATATCCGGACGATAAATTCGAACGAAAATGGTCCGAATGTCCGGTGGGTCGGACTCCCATCGCATCATCTCTCGATACCCGAACCCGGATCGGTGATTTCGTTTTGACATTTTTGGGCAAGATTCATTTTTTTATAACAAAGAGTAATCTAACAGTAAACGGGACAGAGTGCTCAGTCATTATTAAATTCATTTTTATGCCACTACCGAGTGCAAGCGTCAAGTAATCTGTATTTAAGAATGTCTAAATTATATTTCTGACGGATGACAAGGACATCATACTGTTCCATGAGTGGGTACTGTACGATCTGTATACATTGGGTAAACCTAGGTTGTTAAATTTGTCACGATGTAACTCTGCGCCCCGAATACCATACTCCATTCTTCATTATTTTCATTTTATTTCGAGCCCACCCTCCTCCCCCCAAAAAAAACAAAGTTACTGTAAATTAGGGCTAGGTCGGGTCGGCATAGTTCACAGGTAGGATTGGACTAGTAATTTAGCTGCGGCCACTGGGGTAGGTGGACTGCGGACAGGGGGGCGGCGGTTGCGGTCTGACCCGGCCGGCCCCGTGTTCATTACTCCCCCGCGTAATTAAAAACTAATACCGTCACATCGTTCGGTCGCCGACCGAGCGCCAGACCAACAGTAAATGACCGAACGATTCGGTTCTCCGTCCGATCGGTCGATGCGCCATTTCCGTCCGGGGTAGACAGTGGTGAAAATAAAGTTATCGTTTCGACCAAGTCGGGAACTCGTCATGTGTAATATTGTTCTCATGGCGGATTTGATCAATCTCTAGCAATTGAGAAGCGACGTTTCGAATACAATAATAAGACGTCACAATTAACGCCATTCTGGTTTGGAAAAAAATATCATAAAGCAGGTCATTCGCTGTAGCCAAATGAAAAGGTAACTGATGGAAATATCCGGTAAAATACCTATCTGGATATGGTGAATTCACAAAAATACGTTTAATCGTTTATTGGTTTATCACTTGATTTAATACACCCAGCGTTTTATATTTCCCAACTTACACAGCACTTATTGAGTTGTCCAATTTCAACAACGTCCAACAATGAGCACGAAGGAAACAAATTTTATAATCGAGAAAGTACCCTTTTTGTAATTAAGTTTCACTTCTAATGAAATGCGTAGAGACTTGTACTAATATGTCTAGTTCATAACTTATGCATATATAAATATGCTGTTCATGAAAAGGCAAAACCCCTGACCGCCGTCATGTTGCCGCCCCCTGCAAGAACTGTAGATAAGAAGACATCCTTGATAAATGTCCCGAGGCAGCAACAGGAAATAGGCTCAGCAGTAAATATCCGACCCCGCACACTTTTCCTCCAGTTCCGTTCAGGCCCGTTGGGGGAGGGGGGAGTTTTAAGAAATTTGGGGGTCAAAACAAACTGCCTGCTCTTGACAGCGTCCCTAATACTCGCTTCCTTCAAATACCCTCCCCTTCTCTTGCCAAATTTATAAGTATATCCTGTCCCGTCGCCGAGCTTTTCGGGATATTAAAATCCATTAAAAACACAATGTGTAGGAACACTTTTATTGTCATTAGATATATCCTACTGTATTCATACTTATGTGCAGTTTAAATCAGATGAAATTCGTATTGACCAGATATTTGTTTCATGTCACATTTACCGCGATTACAGATAATGCAATGCTATTCAAGATGAATTTAAAACTTTAATACACAGAATGAATATTGGTTTCTGTTCTTTACTTTACAGAATGAATTTCGTTCCTCTTTTCCAATTAGGACATACATCTTTTCAGAGGACACACATTAATTAGGCTAATGCTTTTATCGGGCCTTCGTCATAATTAAATGAGTTCTCGGGGCACCCTTTATTCTGGCGAACCGTTTTAATTTTATTAAGTTCACCCCTTAGCCTGAACAGGGTGTTTGAGCTTTTCTTGTTTTTTTTTTATTTTTATAACAAGAGAAGAGAGAACCCACCAAGGACACAGGTTTCATCTTGTCCCTGGACTACAGTTCTGAGGAACTGTTAACCCACCCAAACAACACAGTCCGACAGGGCCGGTCAGAAAAGACCGGCTTTTAAATAATTTTTATAGTGGTCAACTCAATTAGTTAATGGCACACTCCCAAAGCATTTCTAGCATTTTTCTTTTTTAAAGCATTTCTTTTCTAGATTGGAAAGAAAAAAAACATTTTGGACTAAATTTAACTATCTTTAATCACTTCAGAAGATAAAGCATACTCAGCGCATCAAGCGCTCCGAGAATTCAATTCTTATTATATAGGAGAAGAGTTTAAATTTCTTATTATATAATAGATATTAAACCATGGTAATAATTGTATACATTTAAAAATTAATTATGAGGTGCAGAATGGTTTGTTCCTATTTTCGTCACGTCGTGTATTATGTATTTCGTCACACATGCGCAGTATTTTTTATATTCCCAGTTCGAATATCCCCGTCGAATCACTCACTGTCAATAAATTTCGCGGAACATGTGTCCGCCAGGGCTCTATAAGAGTACATTTCCAGCAAAGCCATATGTGACACGTCTTCGGCGGACAGGGTTTATGGGCATTCCAAATTGCTGCTTCAATTAAAAGCGGTTTCTCTAAGGGAGCCCGTGTAATGAAGTTACGGCAGCGGCAAGGATAAAAAGGGATTAGTCATGACCTGGGGGAGCCGAGCGGAATCGACGCTAAATAAATCCAACGTGAAAGGGCATAATCCCTAGACCCGCCATTACCGCGGATTACCAGGAGGAGCGTATCATATATTATGTAAATTTTAATACAGGCTAACGTTTCTGGGCCGGGCCCCTCACCGGTGCTACGCTAGGGCCGGCTGATAATGTAATATTTCCGTGTTATTCTTTCGAAAGCGTAAATATTTTAGGACTTTAACGCACCATTCCCTTTTGTATTCCTATGTATGCAGCCTGTATTGTATTCACGTTGTTGTTACGTACAGTGGTTTCTGAAATGAGTTAGGTATGTTAGACGTTCGTTTTTATTTGCAATATTTACCGAACGTAGAGGACTTAACCGATTATTATTAAGATTAATATTGAACAGTTTCGAAGCACAAATATTGTAGTGTATTCCACGTTCTTCGTTGAAGTTTACGCTTTTTTCAGTATTTTGCCATTGTCACTATTTGAATTTATGAATTATTCTAGTTGAATAGCATAAACCTAAATACTATTATT
Organism: Lethocerus indicus; assembly: GCA_019843655.1. Taxonomy (NCBI): domain Eukaryota; kingdom Metazoa; phylum Arthropoda; class Insecta; order Hemiptera; family Belostomatidae; genus Lethocerus; species Lethocerus indicus. Next base: position 17,358,005 of record JACDQD010000005.1, on the reverse strand, counting down.
CCATCGGATATAGAAGCATTTAGATCTGCAGAATTTACCCAGTAGGCGTTACTAGCAGACATTGTTATCGGGGAGCGATAGAGACATGTGGCTTGGGGGAGCCTCTAAAGCCAGTTAAACGTGTGTTGCTTGTTCGGGAAATGCTCGAGCTATCAGGCGAGCTAGATGGCAGATCGTTTATGCATATCGGGGCGGGTCTGTCCCTTGTTCAATGTTCAACGCGAAGGTTGGCTACATCGCGATACTCCCACTTCGACGCAACCGCCGATGAAGTGAGCCTTCTCGAACCGTACGTTACAAGTTATGGAGGCCATGGCTGGCGTAACTATCTGTGTAACATCTGTCGTGCCAAAAATATTTTCTTGTTTCAAAATTTTTTCCACTTATTTCAAATTGCTTTCCTCGCTAACTGATATCTCAGTAAAATTACCTTCTTATTATGAAATGATAATATTGAATGTCCGTGCTCATATTTTTTAATGGTTTTATTTATTGTGGGCCGTTTACTGATTTAAGGAAATCAACAGTTAAATGAGCGATACATATATATATATATATATATGGGTCGAGATATGACGTTAAGATTTACGCGTATACGATATCGTAAAGTATATGACAATAATGCGCTGGTTAATGCCACTTGTTTTCAACAGGGATTTTATGCGTATCAGAGGGAGTGTCAAAGGGACTGAACATTCAGGAGTCGGCCCTCTCAAGAGTCAATGGCGTAAAGAATAAAAGCCAGGCTAAATGGATCGTTTCATGTCCCAGCTCTGTAGACGTGTAGAGAGAGAGAGAGAGAGAGAGAGAGAGCTCTAAACATTTTTAAACAACTACGAAACAGAGGAAACTGACACTGTGGTACTCTTAAGTTTGAACATTTTCCATCTAAAAGTGTCCATTTACAATGAAATTTGATTGATCTATTCGTTTACATATTTAAACGATAAATAAATATGTGCAGAAACAATTCATCTAAAATCGGGACGCTAATTCTTGGAATGATGAAATGAGATATACTAATATTAATGAAACGGAGATACTAATATTTTTAGTGCGGACAGAAAGAAAATAATCCTTGTTCTAGTCGTATACGCAAAATGTAATCTCTGGTACTCTGGTACTTCCTAGCGAAATCCGATGTTGTGTTGGAAATTATTATTCTTTTCTGTAATCCAGCTGGAGTAGCATTCAGAGCAATCCCATGGGATTGATCAGAGTGGGATTTATTCAAGAGGCTCTATATTTAGACATTGTTGTTAAGCTGCAATAAAACAATGAAAATAAGAATGTTATATTTTTAAAATTATTATCGTCTGTCGACCCTTTAAAATATGAAATATATTCTATATTTTTCTGGTTCAAACTAATAAATGTCACAAACATTATCACAGAATTAAAGTGGATATTTGCGTATACGGCGTGTTTTCTAGTTGAAAATGGGAAGGCTTTCCTTATTAGCATATTAGGAATGTGACAGATAAGTCCCAAAATCCGCAATTGTACTCGAATATATAAATTAACAAAGATTATTCTATTCAATAAGGTAACGGCGGCGAGGGGTTCGATAGTTGGGTTCAAAATTGCTTCCCATCTATCTTGGATCGCTATAATAGATTTATCGTTAAATGCGTTATAACCCCACCAATTAATGGCAACAGTTTCGCCCCAACTCTGCTCTCAACTTCTCCGGGCAATTGAAACTTGGAATGTTCCGCGGATGTCTGTTAAGTGTTAAAGGGAGCGGTGGTGGGTTGGGGAGGGGGTCGGCTCAAGGGAAGAGGGTAGGGGCAAAGATCGAAATCAAATTTGTTCAACCCCCACCAACCAGCACGGTTGACAGTTCTCTCCCTCTCTCCCTCTCTCGCCCCCTCCCCGCCTCGCAATTATCTCTATCTTTCTCTCTCGCTCCCGTTTTGTCTCCCCATCTCTCTCTCTCTCTCTCTCTCTCTCTCTTTCTGTTGGCCCCCAGCGATTACCCTGGACGGTTAACTCGCGGAAACCGAATTGGTGCGCGTAGAGGGCGCCGCGTTATGCTAACCACCACTGTCCCGCAAGCACTTGAAATGGGTATCATCCACCCCCGCCCCGTCTTCATCACGACGAGAACATCGTCAGCGACTTTCGCTGAATGGTACTTTCCGTAAAATTACTTATGCTAGTGGTCATTGCTCTTTCGAATTTCTCTTTCGTTTCGTTAGTAATATAGTGTTAGTAATATGTCGGATGTTAATGAAAAGTTCTCTCACGGTTGTCACTGTACTAACGGAATGTTACAAACTTGCATAAAGTGTCATATGAACCGTTTCGGAATGAAATTCTGAATATTACATTTTATACGAAGTATTATTATTTATTTATTTAAGGCTGCGACTATATATGGGAAATTCGGTCCGCATGAAGAAACGAGTATGATGGTCTCTTTATACGGTTATCAGTAAACCCGAAAGAAATCATAATTGGGGGAATACAATCGAGTATGAGCCAAATAGCAAAGACAAAGTTGAAATCCCGCCTCTAAACAGGGTTTGAGGTTAAGCGGAGGGTTGCGGTTTCCGGATTCAGGGGTGAACGGGGGGTGGGGGGTGGGAACCCGCTAATCCGGCCCCCGACCTCGTCCCCAGTTTTAATTCGGCCTCCGGTAGAGGAGGGGCCCTCGTTAGCTATTCCCATGTCCGCGGTTGTTTCCACGGAGGAGGGAGAGGAGGCCTTTCACATTCAAATCGCCGGGTGGAAGGGACGGGGGATTATCAATATCTTTAACAGTCGACGGAGAGAAAGAGAGAAAGGAGGAACTGAGAGAGAGAGAGAGAGAGAGAGAGAGAGAGAGAGAGAGAGAGAGAGAGAGAGAGAGAGAGAGAGAGAGAGAGAGAGAGAGAGAGAGAGAGAGAGAGAGAGAGAGAGAGAGAGAGAGAGAGAGAGAGAGAGAGAGAGAGAGAGAGAGAGAGAGAGAGAGAGAGAGAGAGAGAGAGAGAGAGAGAGAGAGAGAGAGAGAGAGAGAGAGAGAGAGAGAGAGAGAGAGAGAGAGAGAAAGAGAGGGGGGGAGAGTGGAAGGAGGCGGAGGCGAAGTTCATTTTCGATAACTTGCAGCATGAAATATACCCGACTCACGTTCGGGGAGGCTGCCGACGATTTAGCGCACCGATTTAGTGGCCCCCGAGCCATAATTTCGAGCTCGGCTCCTCTCAGGTGACGGGGACTGACCCGGATATACGTATTTCTCTGCTACGGCACGTACTGCACTGCGCCTCCTTCTTATATGCCAGCGCCGATGGTCTAGAATCTTAATATTTCAGGGCTTAATCACTTAGATTAATATAGAATTAGATTATATATATAGAACGACATGAGATAATGAATATCGGTACGAATTCACTATATTTAGTCGTATCGTTCACATTGAAATGTTATTATGTATTATGAACTGCTTATCCGAAGCGAAAAAAGGCATATGTACATAGGTCGATGTCACATGACGCTATATGTCCAAAAACGCTCCCTGTTTGAGGTGTATTTCAAGATGATGATAGGGACTATAAAAGGAACATTTTGTTGAAATTTTTAAAAACTCGAAAAAGTGCTCGTCTATCAGCAAACCTTTAAAAGATAAAACCTGTTTTAAAGTTCTTACTTGGAGATGTATACAGTTTCAGAATATCACGAGCCCGCTATGCTAACATTGTTCTGATTAATATTTATTGTATCCACATAGCTATCGAAGTGCCGCGGTGACTGAGCTCAGGACAAGGCTGGTTGGATTTCCTAGCAACGGTTGTTTAACGAATATATAGCAATGTCGCCATAATAAAGGAGGCCCGACCAAAAGGACTGTAGACATAAATCCTCCCCAGTCGAGCGGAGGACTGCTACTATCGCTGCTGGAACTCAATTGTCTTTATTGGGAGTACGTGCGGTGTGGGGTGGGCGCCTCAGAAGTGGGAGAAATGTGAGGATTTAGGGAGGAGGGAGCGACAGGCAGAGGTCCGTCACATCCGTCTTGATCGCGGCGGGGCCCAACGCCTCGAAATCGGTGGCTTAAATAATGGGCGAACTTTCCCGCAGGGGCGCCGCCGCTTGTTTGCAACAGACTAACGCCGCCGCCCTCCAAAATTACCCCGCCACACCAGAATCACGGCGAGATTCCCGGGGACATGGAACCCGGTAATGCGTTTAAAAAGTTTCCCCCCTAAGTGGAGGCAGTTCCTTTACCTGAGTCGAGCTAATTTCCGAAGATTAGAACAGTTTGTTCCCGGTTTCGTCCCAAGCCAACTTTTCAGCCAGTACGTACCTGAAAACAGAAATAAATAATTAAGACTGCGAAAATGAAAATAGATTTCCCTAACTAAAATCAATTAAAATAATATATAAAATGATAATTATAACAGAAACAAATATTATTAAAACGAAGTATATTTTCAGTGATTGAATAAGCGGATACCCGATGGAAATATTTATTTTATAAAGTAAGATACGAAAAAATGTTAAGTAGACATGTGCGGTAACGAATATACTACCCGAAATATACATAAATGTAGAATGTAACAAAGGTTGTAAATATGTATAAAGGTCAATATGTAATATATTATGTAAGGTTTAATGTGTAATATATGTATAAATCGAAATCCTGGCGTACATAATATTGTTTTACTTCCTATTTAAGTTTGTCACCAATATTTACAACCAATATTTAAAAGTTCAGTTGTATCAGGTGCAAGAAAAGAAAAATACCCCCATTTGTCCGTTTCGGAATACCTGTAAACCGTAGAAGATGATTAGATTGCATCAATTCCGTTTACAAACGATCTGTAGCTGTTGGTAAAAGTATGAGAGGACGAATATCGTTCGTAATGTGGCGAAATGAACCGACCGGTGTGTCCGGACGCAACCGGAAGTCTATTCGATGATTGCGAAAGTTCTCAAATCATTTACCGCCACCGGTCTCAGTCGCGTTATTTACGAGGATTCGCCGGTGACCCTCAGATTATAGACCAGAAGACCCCCACCTCAAAGGAGCAATCACAAGAGTGCTCCTGTCCCCTGGTAAATTGACTTTCGGCCGAGTGGTAAGTTCAGCAGCTGAAGACCTCGGGAAAAGTTGCGGCGTTCGCTGGCAAGTCATCCGAAATCTGAAAACCCTTTAGGAACTGGGCAAGTAACGGTAAAGAACCTACTCAGCATAAGCCACACATTTAAATACTCTTTCCTTAGCTAAGCAGGCACTTTTTTATTAACAAAGACAGAGACAGCGTGCTCGCGCGCTCGCGTTTGTTCGTGTGCGCGTTTGTTGACGAAAACGTGCACGAAAAGAGAGCCGGGAGAGTGAAGGAGGAAATGAAAAACGATGTGAGTCTAAAGAGAGTTCGGGAGCGCCAAGGTATTACCAGGGAGAGTTGAAAACAAGACTACAGATGGGGCTTAATTAAGCCCAGTGCAATAACCGGCCCAAAGTTTGCTCTTATGGGACAACCGGTTCAACTGACGGAGCTCCGGCGACGCTTACAAGTAATAAAGTAGGGCGAATCGGCGCGAACTTCTGGAACTTGATAAGTAAAGGGACACCGGGAAGGGTGCTGAGACCATAGAAGGTAGAGTCCACCTTGCCATCATTTTTGAAGCTTTCCAAAAGTATTAGTCATAATGTCCGCGATGCTAAAAGGGGTTTTCAGAAGGTAAATTATCCAAATTTCAGCTAATTTCCAACAAGATGTATTCAGACGCGTCACTGCTCGGGTCTAGCATTTCAGAGGGAACTGAGTATATTGTTGAAGTATATGACGCCAGCGCGTACTGAAGGAATACCTTTCGGAAGTGGGATGATATAGTCAATACAGAAATTACGGGCTCCGGTTAGTTAACAAAAAGGGGAAAAAAAGAACGAAGTGATAGGCTGCTTCAGAGTCTCCGGGCAAACTTGATGACAGGCTGGCGGTGATATAACTGTCGGCAACAGGCGGCCCACACCTGGCACAACTTCGACCGACCGACACAAAACATCCCCTCCGTCCGCTTTCAAAAACATCCCTCCGCCCCACAACACAACCCCCTCACTGTCCAAGGATCCCCTCCACAGACCAACGTAGCAGCGTCTCTAGGTTTGGACAGAGCTCCACTGCCGACCTCTCTACGCCGACGCAGCTCTGCGTCACCTTGTAACCGAGCTATTACTGATATAAGCGTGTTGTTATTACAAATTTTAAGCATATATTAGAATTAAAAGGGGCCTGATAACTCGAGCCAATTATGGAGGTCACTTCTGCAGTCAGGTAACACGGAACTAAGGAGCCCCAGCTATCCTTTGATCAATAAATTGTAGAAAAATGTACTTTCTATATTTGCATAGCTCGTAATATTACAGATGGCTGTAAGTGTGTATGAAGAAATACACTTTCTCGTGATAAAGAATATAAATTGCAAGTCCCGGTTATCCCAGGACGGATATTTTCACCGCATTTCGGATTTAGAACTCCGGAATAAAGGCTTTATAATAAGGCGGCGTCAGTGCCTCCGCTGTTTTTTCCTGCGACCCTCCTCTCTAAATCAAATATTTTGCGCGGTTCGTTCTCCCCCACTTCGCGGGAAATCAAAAAAATCTCGGCCGGATTGCCTAACGGGCCCCCTCGCTCACTTAATACAGAGGGGTTCCTGTGTCATCACAACGTCTCAGACAAACGCCCCTTCGTCAGCGGGTTTTAACGAGACCGGGGTCCGCTTCGGCCTTATTAACCGTTCCGTCAGAGCGGGTGTCACCCCCGGCACACAGTGGATGGGGGGGGGGTGAGAATTTAATAAAACGATCCCTCCTTTCAGTCGTCATTCTCCCGTCGGGAACGGCAATTCGTTGGAGCCGAGAAATGCCGGATTAAATAGGCCGCAAAGAAACCGATTATGTTGTTTGTGGTCGGTTGGGGGGATTTGAGAGGTTTTCGTTCCTGCGTTTTCTCACCACGATCCGAAAGATTTCGGTCACGTAAAATCCGACTAGGGCCACAAATAAGCAAATGCCGATAATAAAAACTAGTAAAACGATGAAATAAACAATTTCTTATTAAATACTAACTTATTAAAAAACTTATTCAATACTATACAATTTACTATATTCATAAACATACATAACTTATAACTTATCAATACACTTTACTAATATTATGAAATTTTATTAACAATTTTCATTGTACAAAATCATACGGTAAATATTAGCGTAAGGACTGCGAAACTACGATCGAAAACCTTGTAAAAATAACATTGTGCCCGGATTCAGAATACTGTAATATTATTTGAAGCCATGAGCTGCACGAGCCATGCGATTAATCAGCACGAACGTTATTTCAAACCTCGAGGGGACATTAAAAAGGAGAACAGTTTATATTGAATACGATGTATAATTCATGATTGAAAAACTTCTTGTTGTCTTGGGAATGGAAGCGAAAACAGATCAGCTGAGTTCGGATTTCTAATTTGTGCAAATTGCCGGCACCAGCTAGTTATGGTAACTAGTAAAGTGCTAAGTCTGCTACCTCGCAAATAGTTTCAAGCAGTTTTGTTTCCTCCCACGAAGCGTTCGGTATTGTTACCCTTTATTAATAATTTGACAAATCGATTTTTCAATTATTTTTTACATTTTATAATTAGTTTAAATTTAATTAAAATGCTTACAAATTTGGTTAACTTCTGGTTACAATGAAAAATGCCTGTTTAGTTTGTTTGTAGTTAAGGAACAAAAGAAATAATTAAACAATCTCAACTATCTCCAAAAAATGAGAGCCCCCCGGAACAAAAAGCGCCCTCTTTAAGAAAGAATACTGTTACCATAAAACAGGTATTCCAAACTGTTATTATTATTGTAGATTTCGTGTTTTTCTGTCTACTCTCGCTGGTTTGGTCTCTTCCTAGACCGGTTTCGGCTGCTCGTCATCTTCAGTAGTGGTTTTAGTCACTTTGGATATTTTTGGGCATCCTCACTGCACTGTCACTTGTACTGTGGTGATCTGTCAGGTGTATATACAATATATGTGTCTTGTTATTGTGTTTTTGGGGGATGTTGTTATTGTCTTATTTGGGCTGCGAGGGATTTTGTTAATCGACTTAAGTCTTTGTCAGATTATCGGTCAAATATATATTTGATCACACAACTGGTCACAACCATTAGGGTCTGACTTCCAAATATATGACAGGAAACCTATCTGGTATTGTGTATTTATGATCATAGCAGTTTTCCTGTTGATCCAAAATTTATTGAACAAAGTTTATTTTCAGTAATCTAGTGAATCGGTGCAAGTGCACCCAACGAACTTTTGTTAAGTACACTTTTGCACAACGCTCAGGGGGCGCTATTTGGTACGAACCCTCAACGAACGATGTTCGTGAAACTAGCGCCCCCCTGAGTGCGGTGCGGAAATTTACTTGACTAAAGTTCGTTGGGTGCACTTGCACCGATTACCTAGATTACTAAAAACAATTTTTTTAAAATCATATAGCGCCTTTAAAAATTATCCGTCTATGAAAACGTAACGACAGTGAAACATAAGTCTCATCTTGGTTAAGATGGGCTTCACTCCAAGGATCTCCCTGGAAACGGCCCTCGTCTTATGAACTGGTCCATCACTGGGAGTGTCAGAAGGTGGCGTCAGTTGGGGAGCTCAGGGCGGAACTTTTTGAAAGATTGTGTCGCCCGCATCTGCCAACCGTTTTATGCCATCGCCAAACAATATCCTGTCCCCCTTCCAAGGCTCTATTATTTTCCCCTAACACAAGCACCCCAACGTCTTGCCCCTAATGGCATGTTTGGTTTCACATTATTCAGCTCCGTGAAACCTATTAGAAAAGAATACACTGCCACGAATGTCGAGTGTCATAGCTATATTATTACATAATTGACGCTAGATGATTCGTAAATTACTTACAGAATAATTTATAGCCAGTTCAAGGAACAAGGATTAAAATATAAGATATTGTTTTATGTCCGATAGTGGCTTGGGTGCCGGTTCACAAAGTAATTACGGCGCGCTAAAATGCAAACCCGAAATGCAAAGTGTGGCGGGTTCAGTATCACTGCGCGCCGTAATTTGCTAATCGCGCATGGAACACCGTACGATCAATTCGCTAATGTTCGAAGCGGTAATTTGATTAGATAATAATAACTTCGGAATTATAAAATATTTTTAGATATATTTTTAGGCGATGATTAAATAATTTATAGAAACTTTAATATCCTAACTTACACACTATACCTACTATCGTGCCCGCTTTAGATGGAAATTAAAGTAATTGCGCTGGATTAAAGTAATGCATAAATATATTATATATTATACATTTATTTATTTATATATGGATGTGTATTACATTGTATAATGTATATTTATGGTAACGCTTATTGATTTTCTAAATTAGTGTCTTGAAAAAATAATTCATCGTTTAAACATTTTATTGTTAAAATAAACAATATGGGACAATATGGGGTTGTCCACAACCGTTGATTGAAATAGCACTGAACAGTAGAAAGAATGCAGAAAATATCGATAACTGGACAAGCTATCTATCTGCAGACAGGAAAACATAATGGGGTATGACGAGGCGATCCAAAGCTCGGCGGCCGGACAACAATATCCACTCGATGAAACATTCATGACACGGGGGCTAATTTCAAAGCGGAGGCCCCGGCAAGCGATACAGACTACCTGCTATTAAAGGTTAATGCCGGGGCACAAAACTAATGGGTTCTGTGTGGAATCGTCCATTGTTCTATAATGCCGACGCGTACGGATTCGGGATTGTTACATTTTCTAAACGAACCCCATCATAATATTATACAGTAAATCGGCACAATTGTATTTAAAATTTATATGAGTTTATTTTACTTGATGATGTACAGGTGGATAAAGAAATCGTGTTCCCGAAACTTCTTAGAAAGACGTGATTTTGCCCGCCTATCTTTCTCACTATCATTACTATATTTCCCACTATAGTAACCCGTTACGTTTATTTGGTATAGTCTCAGAGGACAAACGTAGAACTATAGGTAACACTTCTATTCTGAGTTATTAAAGAATCAAAATTCTAGCTGTTTAAGACGTGTCGACTCGTCCGGTTTAAATCGTTAGGGTGATCGTTGGGGGCTTCACACCAGTAAAACTATATTCTTACACTAAAACTAAAATTACTATAAGATGTATGGTACCAATGCAAAATATATACGGCAATACGAGAATAAAAATATAGAAAAAACAAATTATTATTCTACGAAACTATGATCATGCCGCACTCTAGTCATTTATTGCATTCCAAACTGAAATATCTGTTTGAATTACCAATCTGTAAATCATTTTTCGGAGATGATCAAAATGTTCATCCAGTTATTCAGGTGGACGAAATTAGGAACTGTTAAAATAATGCCAATAAATTACGTGGAGGGTGGTGAAAGTACAAATACAAATTCGGTAATTAGGTTAGCCATCAACCGTTTAATTCACTAATCGTTGTCAGTTATTTATCGCGAACGACTTTGTTCCGAAACAACTATGTGAGGGAGCTTGGCCTCGTTCGATTCGACGCCCAAAACCGGAATTTGCAACAACAATGCCTCCCCGGGTTGGGGGAATATCGCAACACGGTCGGGGATTCCAGTTCCAACAGTTACATCGGCGTGCCCCAATCGAGCGTCATACATTCGAGGTCATCCAGGCCTTGGATCCGAGAATTTCTACAATCAAATATATTAATCGATTTCGACCAAAAACCGACCGTTTCGACGCCGGGGCTTTGAACGTTCATTAAAACTAGAATCGGACCCGGCGTCAATTTGTTGGAAAAATGCCGAAGCGCTGAAAATTAAATTACGGCAATATTTGGGACGGTTGGAGATCATATTCAGATTGAACGGCACTAGCCTGTACATATTAATTTGAGAATAAAATCATATATGAAATATGAAAATGAAAAACATAGATAATATTCCCATTTTTTGGGACAAATTCTCTGCCTTAATAAGATTACTGGAACATGATTACAATTTCTGTACAATCCCGGTTGGCAAAGCTTTCTAAGTTAAAAAATCCGTTTATACTTTAGGTGTACACGAATTTAATTCAAATCCTGTAGTATTGTACTAAATAATAATAGTGCGTTTAGGAAAATTGTTGAAATTGCGATAGAAAGCAGGAGTCAATACTAATATTTACTATTGAGTGGGAGGGTGCCAACTCCGCGAGGGTAAGTGATAAAAGTGTAAGCGCTTATTTATGCCGCCGATAATTCACTTCGGACGTGAGCCATAAATCCCAGCGTTCTGGTTCCGGGCCAACGGTACGTCCCCTTTCACCGTATAAACGTCAAATTAGTCGATAATCACGGTCAGACACAATTTGGCGCTGGTTCCCAAGGTGGCCGTTTTCTCGAATCGGTAAATTACTTCGCGGACTGGCGAAACTTTGATCTAAACCAATTTTCTCTAGATCGAAGAGGACGGATAAATTAATGTTGCCCATATATAATACAGTTGTAGCGACTTGGTTACAAAAATATTCTTAATATCCACTCATCCAAACCAATTTGTCACCAACTATTAGATTAAGTTTACCAATAAATAAATACTGAAAATATTACTATAATGATAAAGGACTTCAGAATGGAACGTCAATAAGCTTCTTTGTAGGTTGAAATTCGGTTAGTTTCCAGTTTGGACTCTCCTATACAATTTAATCAATGAACAACAGCGAGATAATTAATAAAGTGAATCTTGCAGCAGGGAAATACATTATGGGCTGTAATCATATAAAATAGTGAACAGTATTGAATGCTATTAGTATTGAATCGAACTTAAATGAAAATCACTTATTAGAGGTGATGTAATTAAAATTATTTAATCGGAAATTTTATTATTATGTACTCATTTTTTAAAATATTTAAAAATACCAACCTTATGAAATGTGAGTCATGTGAAAGCATTTATAAGGTATACGTTTTATTATTGTCTAAAACAATGAACTATTGATATTGTGTATTTCTGCTATACTGGGTTATTAATACGTTTCGGTGTCATAAATTGTGCATAAGGGTCACCGTAGGCCGAGGGGAAAGGGGAAAATATTACCCAAAACTGCTTTTAAACCCCTTTTGAAGATCAATGAGGAAAACCTTTTGAGAGGTTCTTGCTTCTCTCTTGCTCCGCTCTTTTCATGAGACTCGAGTAATACTACTCTGACCCGAGGACAGCCATGATTCAGCCTTCACCGAAATGTGGGATGATAATTGAGGATTTTGGAGGAAGAGGTCTTTCAAAGAACCTATAGTAGAATTTTGAGGACGCTTTCAGACGCAGACTATCCTTAGGGGCCTAATTAGTCGAATTGCAAAACGGGGCTAATTTCACAGATGTTTATAAGCCAATTCGCTCCATCGGCGTATCAAGTAAATGCGTTGGCGTTAAGACATCTTATGACGCAACTGTATGATTTCGTATTTCTAATTGCACCTACAATATACCCGTCTCAATATAAAATATTTCAATATCTACATCTGCACAGGAGAAGTCATCCAGAGACCCCGGAGAAGTCCATTACTGCAGAATAAATAATCTCTCTACACATATACCAATGGAATGAAGACTCAGACCACAGTCACCGACGCATTTCACCCCGACTTAGAGTATCTCGATGTACAACAAACACTATAACAGAAAATATCGTCATGATGTATGCGAAACAACCGGAATGCACAAAGGCCAGGATGGGAGTTAATCATTCACATGCGTTCTAAGGAATGTGTAATAAGAGTTATGTTTTATCATTAAAAGTAAACAACGGGGGCTGTCGTGCGTTCTCGAGCTATGTTGAAGCGAGGACAAGCTGCCCAGCAGTGTTCAGATATTCCGATAAAAAGGAGAACAACCGCCCTGAATTACGCCCCATCCCAAAACGGCGTCCTCCCCCGCACCATTTTTTATCATAAAGGCCGCTAAGGTTAGCACCGCGCCCCTGCGTTATGGGGCTTATCCTTCATGGTTAACTCGGCCCACCGCCCCAATAGCCCCAGGTCTCCCTTCCCTATTATTTACTGCGAATTTCTGCCCATCCGGGAATTCGATCCCTCCTAAACCTCGGAATTAGGGCCCGGCGAGGAAGCCCCACCGACCGGTACTTTTCTTATCTACCCGAGTTACGGCCTACAGGCCTCGAAAAGGATAGATTGTGTCTTATCGTTTGATTAGAACAAATTTGTCTACCTCGCTGTACTATACTATAACATAATTTTCTCGCTAACACTCACTAATACCCACCTTCGTCATTATAATTCGTAAATTAATAAAGCGAACAGTTATAAAAAATATATAATTGCGCTAATAAAAAATAACATATATGTACACATAATTGTTTGAGTTGTTTTCCGTTTTAATCCCTCAGTATACAACAGCCCACCCCCAAATCATTCCTAATCCACCGAGTATTCCATCTGACGCAAAGCCATGTAGAGGATATTACGCGAACGGGCGAAATGGGGAGTTAGTCTTGAGATATCACTGGTTTATATCCCAAAATCGCTGCCGGATTCCAAATTCATTTAGGCAATCCACCAGCGGGTGTATCCGCAACACCTGCATTAATGAATGCAATTTCAGTAGCGCCAAGTTTCGTTATATGAAATGGTATGTAAATCGGGTAGACGTTTATTATTTTTCCGCGAAGAAAGTGACTATAGAGAGAATTGAGAAAAAGAAGAGTGGTTTTGATGAAATTTTAAACACTAAACTAGAAGAAGTAGACTAGATAAGGCGAGAGTCTGAGTAAGGTATACCGGAAATAAACAAACTTTTCCCTACCTATTTACCCGTACATCCTGGTGAAACTACTTTATTAACCGAAAACTTTATCATAAGACTACACTGAACTTCGTTTAAAATACCGCACCTGCCGATGTTCCTGCAACAGCCCGCCTCTCATTATCGTGAACTCGGTTTCGAACTAAGATAGCTTTCCTCGCACTCCGACGGGGCTGTAATTTCCCCCACTTCAAAATTATGAATTACGGTTCTTTTGGCCGGGGCTTTATTAGACTTTGGTCAAATTCTGGCCAACAGCTGCGGTCGTAACCGTTCCACCGGACCGTAAACCTCTCCGGGCCAACCTCCTCCAGTCGCAATTCCAATAAAATATAAGCAATAAAGCCGCGTTAAAAAAAATAAAACAGGGTTTTTATTATTAATATAAGTCACCCCTGTGGGGGTTCCGGGGGCGGGGCGCGGGGGCTATTGGGCCAATAAAGAGTGGATTTTTACAGCAGGGACGTGTAAGTGAATGGGACATTAGGGTGGTGGGGGGTAAAAAAACGGCGTAGTTGTGGGTAACGACGGCCGGCCCCCATTTCCCCATCCTTGTCATACTACTCTTTCCCGGTACCGCACTTCCCAAAGTTCAAATTATCAACAGTACGCAGGCCACGACTTCACAAACATACAAATTAAACGATTATTCGACCGAATTTATCATAGCCACGAGTTCTGACCCCATTCCGAACTTCCACTCTACTACTATTTCTCACCCGAAAATAACTAAATTCATACAAAGTAGATTCAATGGTATACATTACAACCGGAAACAGAATGCAAGATTACATAAAAGTATATTTACTATATTTCATTCGTATTACTCTAAAAATTGTGTAATTGTACTGGTTTTTTTATCATAACCCTATAAAGCTCTACCGCGAATCGAAGCATGACAACAGTCAATCGTTAAATATATAATATATACAAATGTAAAATCGAATCTTCGGAACACGTGACGATAAAAATGTCAACGATACGTGGGTTGGGTGAAGATTTCGAGTTCAGTATTCAGGGGATGAGGCGAGCGGCTAATGGGGAGGCATTTACGACATCCCCTGTCGCCGCCCCCCGGCTTATTCCTCGCCGCGGTTCGAACGGTTTTCAATAGAGGCTTCGACGGGCGTTCAAGAGTAAGTGCGGTGGAGCGGGCGTTGGGGGCAGGAGCAGGCTTCGAATTGAAAGGAAGCGGCGGGAAGAAGAGAGGTATAGTATAGGAGAGAGACAGGGGAAGAAACTCGGTATCAATCATCCGAGCCGGTGGTTCCGATGAGACGTCGTACCCGCAGCACAACGATTTCTGCGGTGGTAGTCCATTTCAGAATAATCCCGGCAGGAACTTATTGATCGCCCGTGTCCCCAACAAATAATACGCATTAAAGATAAAACGTTAAAGTAGGACCTACCTCGGCGGAGCACCCAGAGACTAAGAATTCAACTAGTAGTAAAAATATTTTTATAATAAAACTAAAAGCAAGCAATATCTACACTGCCGATATTTACTAGTGAATAAAACCAATTTGTATTTTGCCACTGTTATTTGTAACTCTCTGGGATGAATACGACGCCTCGTAACTGTGTGTCGTACAAGACCTCTAAAGAGCACCGGCTTGAACAATGCAATCGGCCGTGCGAAAACACTCTTTTTCAACCCTCGTTGCAAGCCTAAAAGGTGGACCTAGTTTTTTTCGGGCCGTTTACAGAATTCAATCAGTGCGGTCCCCTCGGGCCGGGTAAGACGGCCGGGCTCGCTCCCCCTCCCCCGCCAGGCTCGTTCGCCGATTTTCAATTCCCCTTTATTCCGTTTTTATTTCCGTCGGCGCGCGGCCCCACTCAGTTTCTCGAATTTCTAGATCCCCTCCTGCCGACAGCAGCAGGGTCCTCGAGCTTTAATTAAACAACTCCCCCACCCCCGAGGTTCGGTAACACCTGTAATTCCGCGCGTTCCTCCCCGCCTCCCTATCTCTCCTCCAGTCTCCCCGCCTCCCGACAATCACGCCTCCGAAGCCACCTTGGAACGGAGAGGGGGAGGGTTACGGTCCAAACTTTATATTGGCCGGTCGGACCCTTTTGTACTCCGGCCCGGTACTTTAAAGGGGGGACTTACGATCCGAAGTTGAAGACGCGCCGAGAAATTCGCCCACCCCCGAACGTTGTTCGACGTTATACGGTCCCGGATTAGATATTCCTCAGTTTCGTGGGAGGGAGTAGAGCCTTGGAAGAAGAGCAAGTTAAATTAAACCCCTCCAGGTGAAACGTGTCCTCGCAAGTTTTTACGAATTCGATATGTTACGACCTAGTTTAGGGCTCTGTATTCGACAGAGTTCCAAAATACGGGCGGAATCAGTTCTTGAAAAGCGTACAAGTTTCTTTTTCATATTCATTACCCCTCCCTTTAATGTAATTGGCTGGACGATTCCGGAAATTGGAAGTATACGCAAGTTACATAAGTGAAAGAGAATATTAAATTAATATCGACTTTTCAGTTTGAAGCGATACTAAAAATTAATCTTTCCTTCTCATCGTAATGGTATATAAATTGACTAAAGTAATTCCTAAAAGTAAAATCGATACACTCATCCATTAAAAAAATGTACGTTAAGAGTATGTCAAGTATAAAAACGTTATTTCAAGAAAGGTATCTCAGTCGAGCGACTGCATTATATTTTAACATGCCTAGTCAACCATTGCTATTTTTTTACCAATTTAAACATGGGGACCTAATACAACAAAGCCGGACGGACTCGGCTTTTCAACCTCATTATAATTAAAGACCTCAGGTATCACTTTATTAGATAGACTGCATTTCCAACTTGTCTAACCTATACCGCTACAAAGTTCTGCAGTCCGTAAACATTAATACAATTACGACACTACCTGTGATATTGCAAAAACGGGTTCATTTATATGCTGAACGTTTAATTAAATTTGAAACTCAGGGCGGCTTCCATAATGGTACTCCGCCTACCAACTTACGCCGTTATTTACCAAAGAGCTATCCCGCTGCCTACACGTTTTGGCATGTTTGGTTATTGCCTATTACAATTAATTGGATTATAAAATAAGACTGTTGGAAATCTTATCGGTGGATTAGGCAGTTGCGGAATCGATACCGCGCCCCTCTTACAGACGAACCGCTTTTGCGATAATTAGTGGGGGATATTCTCGTCCTCGGATTTCGGCTGAACTCGGACCATAGGTATGGCACGCAAAATCAACTTCACTGATTTTGTCGAATCCAATATAGTAATCACAGAACCCCCAATATTCAACTAGCTCAGGATAAAACTTACTCTAAGAAATAAATATTTGACTTAAATGAAAATATGCATTTTTAAGAACCGCTAAAGATCCATTTGCCGCTCGGGCCATTATGGACAATCTATGCCCGGAATCGAATTATAAGTAGGGTTGACGTTCCAATCACGGTGGGGCGTCTTCGTTAGGCCGGAGTTCCGGGAAGAGGGAGAGAGGCGGAGGAGGAAGGTGGCCGGGTTATTGCATTTTTGAAGCCAATTCTTCCGGCAGAGTGGGCCCGGCCAGGAGGACAAATCCCGGGCCTCGTAAAGGGAGAGGGCCCCCGGACACTTGTCCTCCGCTCAATAATTAACGGGGGGCCCGGATGATCGGGGAGCGCCCTCCCTCTCCCCCACCACAAACATGACCCGCGCCCACTGCATAAAGCGCCCGGGAGTCCATCCCGCCATTGTCCCCGCGCCCGGGGACCCCCTCCCCCCCTACCATAAATTGTTCATATCACTTTTATTGTCCCCCGAGGCACGAAATTATTAGCGGCATAAATTGAGCAGTAAAATCGCTCCCCCACGTCGGGGATGTGCGGCAACCGTGTTCCCTCCCACCCTCCCTTCTGCGTTGTCGGACGGCTTCATAACCCACCGAAAGATACCGTACCTGAAATATTACTAAGCGACCTCGGATATGCGCCTCCGCTCTGGACTGTACAAATCAAAGGTAACACAAATGACCGATAACCGGCCGATGTGTGTATCTCGTTGTACCGAGGTACCAACGACTATGAAATTGACGGAAATTGAACTTTAGAGCAGATTGATATGTGACGTTGGAAATACCCCAATTTAAAAACGATTGCTATATTGTAACTAATAGTATAAATATGCAACATATTAGAGGAATGTTGATGCACCATGGTTGGAATGTATTCAAAACCATTAAACCCCTCCTCCTCTCTCAATCAAATACAAAAATTTATCAGAACGTGTATTTATGCAACGCCATTGCGTATAAGAATTAGATTATGTTTATAACATAAGATGGACGTATTGGTTTAATTATTAATAAAATGTATTTAGGAATGACAATGGGGGGCCTCCCAATGGCCGGTGGTGGCCCTGCCGATGGCCGGGGTGGCCCTCGGATATTGAGAGTGAACCTTTCACAAATGCCCTTCAAAATTGAGGGGGCCTCCAATTACATGAATTGAAACATAATAATAAATAAAAAATTAGAAAAAATTGGTGGTTTTCGCTGTTTTACCGTGCGTAGAAATTCGTATAAAACCGTTAAGTGCTTTTCCCGGTGTCTTGCTCTTTTCCAAATAAGCGTCCATAAATTGCACCGCATTCGCACGCTTATCGCTTTCCGATTATTCACGCCGCGAATGGGGTTGTAAAACTCCTCCACCACCCCGCCTCGACCCCCAGAAATTCCTCTGTAATTATTTACCGAGACACCGCGTTTATTGGTCAGTTATATCGGAACACTGTACAAATTTATTGGCTCAATTAATAAAAGCTAATAAATATCCGTTGAAAATCGTACTAGCGATGATATTTCAATTTAAAACTACCTTTTTGAAAGCCATATTACGGTTTTTTTACTGGCATAAGAGCAAGAAGATTGAGCGAAGGAAAAGTTTAAGGCGGTTAAAACTAAATCCCAATATAACATTTTTAGTCAGGTTTATAAATTACCCCAAAATATTTTTTTAGTATGTAGAAGGCGCAAAATTCGGGAACACTTTTGAGCGGCGGGATATTAATAAATGCATCCGCGGAAATTGGGCGATGGGCCCAATTCAATTAAGAGATTGTAGATCTACAATTGTCGAGGATTCGAGTTTGATTCATTCCCAAATGGGGGCATCGACGAGGTCAACACGCTCCCATAATAACATCGAAGTTAAGCTGCATGGAGCGCGGCCATGTATATGCCGTTGGACTGCCGGCATTGAAAGTCCCTATAAGCGAAGAACACTAACGGCCGGCGATGTTGGTATGCAGAGAGTATGCAGCTAATAATGATGCTGCAGGTTGTTGGAAGATGAAAAAAGAAGTGGATTCGTTCGAACGTATCATTAATACAACATTCTCTTCCTTCTCTCCTGGTCAAAAAACAAGCATGATTCGGTTTCCCTTCCTGTAATATTATTCCGCTGATATCTTTGCTACAGTAAAACTAAATAATAGAACGACGGAAATCAGATTAACGAATCGGCATAATAAACGTTGAATATTTCGACCTATTAAACCTGTCTCGCATTATTCAATCCACCAGACATTATCACTGAGCACGATTCGTAACGGGTTATTGTTTTAACACGACTTGAAATTTAAATAAGTCGAACTCCGACCGGCCACCGCAGCGACACCGCATATTTCACCGTTATCGGAGCCCAGCGTAAAAAAGAAATAAGTAGGTACTGGTTTTTATAGCTGTTCCGGGGGTGTTGGAGGGTGGATGGGTTGAGAGGATGGCAATCACGTAGGGGCTTAACGATTAGTGAGGGTGTGTCGGCTGAAATATAACGCGAGGGATGGCCTCTGGGAGCCCGGCACGTAGACACAATAAGTTATCGCCGCCGGGCTCCCCCCGGCCCGCCACATTACCGAGTATCAATTGCCCGATCGCGATAACAGCTCGATTCTATTTAATTAAGGCAGTCAGAGACCGCGGTGGGCATCTTTCCGAAGAAGTACCGGCGTGGACAAGGTAGAGTCATTGTTCACTGTAATTAATTAAGGGCTGAAACCTACCCAATCCTAAACATAACGACAGGGAATGGCCAGAAATGGTAATTATTTTAAGGTCATTGTCTGGAGGTTCTGTTGTTAAAATATGTCGCGTTGCATTCATCCTAATGAGAACTTTGGGGCTTTCAAATTGAATATTCATCAATGAATTTAAGTTCGTGAGTATAATTTACAAATCTAGAATAAAGTACTGACAATTATTTCAAATAGATAGTGGACACTGGAGATTGGAGCCGCGAAGTGGTTTTACCCACTTTTTTCAAGATTTTTCGTTCAATAAAAAATGTACCGGATTTTAATTCGGCAATTCTCTTCGGCTAAATATTCTATACCCGGATCGGAAGATAACACCGAATATTCGAAAGTCAAGAGTCAGCGTGCTGAATGGGGCAGATTCGAGTAGTTGGATTGAATATTCTCGAACGCATTTCGGCCGGAACGACCGCAATAATTGGTGGCGGCTCCGATCGGAGCGACCGTATTTCTCGCCGGTGGGAAGGGGCAACTTTGCGGTCTGCGGATTTTATCAGATTTGCGGTTCTCCCAATTTCTGGGAACGGCCGGCCAATCCGAATAAACGGCCCCCATCCCCGCCAACGGATCGTTTTAGTGGCTCGCTCGTTGATATTTAATTAAGTCGTTGCGCTCGTCGATTGTCGCTAGCGCGGCCCCAACTATTCATTAGGATCGGAATTCGTGCTCAATACCGCCCTCTCGTCTTTCAGTCCGCTTTCAACAGACACTCCAAGCACTGCACTCGAAGCACCAGCACGCGGGTAGCAATACTGCGAATACTCAGAGGCAGTTACAACCTCAAAATCGCGCTTTTCCTCTAAACATTTTTTTATTGAAAAAACGCAACGCGTGGATTTAAAACAGAAATACACTTAGGGATATTTTCGCTCAATTTTAGATAGTTTAGAAATAGGTTAAAATTTTGACACGACCTTTGTATCTAGTAAACAGTACATAAATAAATAATTAAAGTAATCAAAATATTCGCTGACTCCTTACCTTTTATAAATTTTAGGCATGAACAACAATTTTAATAGATAAGTTATGCGATTATTTCACCCTCAGTCATTTATGAAGAATGACGTTACAATTAAAAGTAGCCTATTTCTATTACCCATAACTCTTGATTCTTTGATTTGATACTCCTAACAAACACACGGCCGATAATATTCTACAATACGATTTGAAGAATTTGGGTAACATATTCTGGTGACAATTAAAATTTTGCCGTTTGTCACCGCAGGCTGGAATTCATAATGAGGAAACATCATAAACCCCAGAATGCCCATTAGAATATCCTATCCTGGAAACTCGACTAATCCGGCAATGAAGTTAACGCTTGCATTGATATCACTAATTAATTTAATGATCACTTGGCGCGACACAATTATTATCGGAAAACCGTTCAACTGGGAGCCCCGACTGGGATACAAGTTGTCATCGAATAGGCGACAGGATGGCGTCAACAATCCGTCAGGTTTGTGGGAGGAGGGAGGGAGGAGGTAGGGGGTGTCGAGAGCCTCCGAGGCGGTTCTGCGGTTTAATTAAGATATCTTGTGGAGCAGATAATGGAGCGGGTTAGGGCACTGGGCAGAGACAGGCGGCCGGAAATCATTTGGCTGGGAGCCGAGGGCCCGCGCAACAGCTGCGCACCACCGCATTAGACGATACGCTCATACAGCATAGCTCTCTTCCATAAACCTTCGCGAACGGACATGGCCCTCGTGTCCTTTTGCCTTATTTCAGCTCATCTTCAATAATAGGGTCAAAAATGGTGGGTAGCCATTCGCACTGGGCTTTTCCCTAACTACAAGATTTGCCATAGAAGGTCAGAAAAAGATCTCAGATGTTAGAAAACCACCTTATTGGAGAATAGGTGGAAACAGATTATTTAAATTCTATCTACTACATGAAATTATTTGTGGTCGTAGTCGTTTAGAATCATTAACAAGATAATGACGCACTCTTGTTATTTTGTAAAGCAAATTTAGGTGAATGGAGGTTACCATGCTATGCAAGTAAATGTTGATTTTGTAATTGTGTAATTTTATGGTTTTATATATATATATATATATATATATATATATATATATATATATATATATAACCACTAGACACGTAAGGTTAATCCACTAAGTAATATCAATGCTAGTTGAGAACCTATCGAATAAATACTTTTAACAGGTAAATCCTACGTGCGTAAGAACTCTTGTGTGATTACATGTTTGAAACTACTCATGTACAGAATTTGGTTGCGTCCGGTTTATTTTCTTTCGTAATACCCTTATGACTGAGGTAAGCGAAATATTGTTCCGTCTGCTCCACAAAGCTAACCCAGATACAGTGCAAATATTGGTCCAGATGTCCAGGAATTAAGGGAGAATAAATAAAATATAAGCAAGCAAAAAACAAGTTGGCTTTCCTCCGTGTGGAACGTTGAACAAACTTAGGTTAAAAAAATGAAAAATTGTTGCAAAGAGGAGACCAAAATAATCAGAAATGTAAATAGACGGAGCGGTTACAAGAAACACGATCATAGCGTTCTTCACATTTGTTACGTATAATACTAACTAATGGCTGTTAATAATAAATTTTTCAGTGTAGGATTCATTGTCCCATATTGGTAAATGATTTTCAAATAATTTGTAATCGTTTCACCATTTCATTTGACGACATCAGTATTAGTTTATGTAGGCCCAAATGTTGTAATGATAAGCAAACTAAATTAATGGCACCAAGTCTATACACTTTCGTTATCGATTATTTCAGGAACGCACGTGGTGTGGTTAGTTATTTAATTTCGCCCCATCAAATGTTGATACTGATCAGGCGCAAACAACTCGAACAAAATAAATTGAACAAAACTAATTATTGGTATTCTGCAATTTGTCAACTACCAGGGCCGACGGATAAATCCGTGTTTATTTAGAGGCAATTTTGTTCAAATATATTATTGATCATGTTGGCTGGATGGTTATAATTAACCGTCTGAGAATATGAAAAATTAACCCAGGATGTCATAATAGGCAAAGCGTGTTAAATTCTGTCACCGACAGGCTTTCCAAAAGTTTAAAATTTTCTTCAGACGCCAATAATGGACTTTACGAAATTTATGATGCTACAATTTGGCGTTGCACGACAATTAGACAGGTCCTGGGGCGCGTCAAGTTTGGAGAGCATATTAATGATTCGAGTTTAGTAAAATTTAATGCCGAGAAAACGTGGAACGGCGGCCTTTTGTCAGTGACCTAATTTAGCACGATATGTTCTTTCATATAGTTACAGATAATATAATCTCCATTATGGGTGTATTGGAATGTTCAAACACCGTGCATTAACAATTAAGCTATCCAAATTTACAAATATCTTATTTGGTTAAGTCAGTACTATAAATAAATTTATAATACTACGTCCATATATCTAATACCTACGAATAATTTAAACTATGCTATACCAGACATTAATCACCGGAAAATATGGTTACACTGCATAAAACAACAAGTTTGATTACCTTATGCGTCGCCATAACGAAGTTAAAAACGTTGTGGCTCCAGGCAAAGCCGGAGAAAGGGAAAAAGTTATCGCGCATCCTGCGCTAATATTACTTCGGGGAGTAGGCGGCCTGATTGCGTGTTTGTTTTTCAAGGGAATGAAAAAACAAAAGCTGAAAAAAACCTGGGCCCAGGGCAGAGTCTGGGGGATATCGGACTGACGGGGCTTTGGGGAGCGAAGGGGAAGTGGGAGGACGCTGGAGATAGGGTGAGTAATGATAGGGGTAGGACCGCCCCCCGTAATTAATGACGACGCCGAGGGGGGGCCTGCAGGGGATTAACGGCCTTCAGAGGCCCCCTCCGACCCCTCAAGACGCGTCTCAAGTCACAAATCACAATTGCACTTGGCCGCTTCCTCCTGCTCACGCATCCGGTCTGTCTGCTTCCACCGCCCAATCGGAACCCGATATGATCCCAGTTCGGAGAAAACCAATATTATTTATTTACTATTTGGGTATAAATATCACTAGTGAGTATTTCTGATATTTTTAAAACTCAAAATAATCACGACATAGTACAAACTATACAAATTAGGTGGGAGACAACCGGCGTCATTGCTGACTCCCTATCCTCTGCCATTCCTATCTCCTGTGTGCAATTATAAAACGGAACACCGTGACTGACTTGTATGTTATACATGTTATTATATAATACATATGCGTGTTATATATTATATATTCCAGTTAATCTGTAAAAAATGATTCCGCGTCAGAATTCTGTATCAGTAATTTAGATTACACTAATATAGACGGCGTGAAGTTGAATCTTAAAAGAATTTATTGCACGGAAATGTAACGAGGGTGTAAAAATAACGACCGAAACGAAATGTATGCTTGTATGTCGTTAAAATAAAAGTTGAGGAACATTAAGTTGGGGGGCTTTCTCCATCACCGACGGGAGACAAGGGGCTTGATCCGGTCGGGGATGTTGCCGGTTCTCTTAATTACTTTTATGCATTTATTCATAACGGCCGTAGTAGGGAGGGAGCTCTTAGGAGGCTGTAGGGAGGCCGAAACCCCTTCGACCATTGTACAGCGATACACGAATACTAACGCACTTATCGATAACAACTTTTGCCAATTAGGAGGCCTCCCGATGCGGGAATCCTCCGATTTGCATAAATGAAAAATGTTTTTCACCTTTGCGGATAAAAAAATATCAATGTCAACTCTTCCGGTTTAACGTTGTACAACTTGCAGAACTATGTAGAACATCATAACATAATAACTGATGGAATGATAATAACAGTGATGATGAATTTTAATCGCTAAGAATACAGGTGTTGAGGGAATCATCAAGCGCAAAGTTTGTAGTACTCCACTTGAGGGGAGAATTGCCAGTAGGCAAAGACATTTCTATGGGGGCTCTAATTGAGATGTAGGGTTGGAGTGTCCGCTTACTTTTTACCGTGGGGAGGCAGGGCGGACGTCATGTGCCCCTAGTTTACGACCGACACGTGCTTCCCACCCCCCACCCCCCGGACCTTCATTTTTATATCCCTCCCACCTTTTTATTCCGCTACCCCCGCCCCCTCACCACTTACTGCAACTCGCATAACTAAACAAGACGAAAAGCCTCGAAGCCTGCAGGCCTCGAAAGGGCTCAACCTCTCGAAAGACTGGCAGATTTGCCGGTGTTTAACTTAATATGACGCGGCAAACATCATATTCTAATTTGTTTTATGACTTACAATCTGCGACTCGTAATCTTCTCCAGACATATGTCAATGATTGTCTTTCGAACTCAAGGTTGAACTTTCAAAATCTCGGCTTTTGGAATAAAGTAAACGGGAACGGTGAAGGGCGGTTGAGGAAAATGTAAAACGAACACCGTTTCAAATACGGCGCCGGTTTCGAACCAAAGTATCGCCAAAGGGCCTCTCGGACTGCGTTCGTTAATGTAAAAACAAAACGCCGGAGTTTTCCCCGGGTCCCGGTAAAAAGTTGTCCCATTAAACCGACCGTCGCCCTCCGGCTCCCACCGTACAAATCGCATCTCCGGCCAGTCAAACTTTTGCGAGTCATCTTTAGCCTAAGTGTCCGCCCGTTGAAAGTTGTCCGTACCTTCTTTTTTTTATTCGAAACCGGGGGAAAATACAAAATGAGTCGGGCAGTAACTCGTCACAAGTATTGATGATCGTTCGACGGGAGTTTCAGTTGCTGAAGGCGGAAATTATGAAGGTGGCGAGCGCTAACTCCCCAGGGAGAATACTTAAAAACTGTCTCCAAGGCCCAGAAACATGATATATTAATATACAACAATTTCCACGGATAACAATAATGGGTCTTTTGTATTTAGTTGTTTCATCGATTGTTACTGTAAAGTAGAACTCCGAATGGATTGAAATTATTTAATTTGGGCCGCACACACATTACAGCAGTAAATTATATAATGGTAGAAAGGGGGCCGCGTTCAAAATGTTCGACGCCCTGAACTTCCTCAGCCATCAGTTTCCTTTTCCTGCGAGAAGGACTCGCGAAAAGTCAAGGCGTAAAATTAAAACTGCTTTCCTCGTTTCCACGGCAAAGGGTTGTTGGGGCCTCGGAGATAGAGAGGCCCCCGGGGTTTGTTTTATTCGATTGTCTCGGATTTGGCCCGCCCGGGGCAAACTGGGGCCGGCCCAACGCCGGGGATTGCTTTGATCCCGCCCGGCTGGAAACACGCCAGACCGGGCCTTAACATATTGGGTACTCAAATCTTTACCCGGAGGGAGAAAAATAAGAAGAGGAAAGAAAAGTCTTTGAGAATCTTCCAGCTCTACCCCACTATAGATTATTTTTTTCGTGAACAGCCCTCATTCTGGTCTCGGATTCTTGTATCGGCTGTCAGTTTCTTCAATTGGTGCCTTTCGGTTTATAATTTCCATTTGGAAGTATTGCACATTGCTCGTAATTACAAAAATAAGCAGGTTTGGTAGTACGCCAAAGCAGTTTCAGATGCTCATCATCTTCAGTAGGTTTCCCTCTTTAGGTTGGTCACTTAGAATGTTTGTTGCCTATGGGACATCGCGTCTGCACAGTCACTGCACCATATATTGCACTAGTTGTCTTGTAATATATATAAAGAATCGTGTAATATAGAGATAGGAAGAGTATGTGGGACAATATTTAAGAATAGTCTCAGATAGAACAGAAACAGACATATGGATAAAAGGAGAAGTAATTTCAAGCTTAATGTCAGAGGACTGGGAAATGTTTAATTCAAGTACGATTATGGAATTGAAAATTAATGAATATTTATTTTTATAAATGATTACACCTTCCAAAGCGTTAAAATAAGGTGGTAATTGTTGCAGTTAACTAAAAATCCTCTCTATCTTAATGGCTGACCAGACACCTTTCTCATTTCAAAGCCGGTTTATTAGGCAGGAATGTCTCTGGACTACTTCGGGTACCGAAGAGCGAAGAAAAATCTTACCGATATCGTAGGGACGTTCACTAAACGCCATATGTTCCCGGATAAAGGCCCAGTTGGGAAATCGGGACCCCGACTGTCAACTGCTATTAGGAGGCGATGATATTAACGCTCCAACACGGGGCCTATTCAATTTATCCTCGGGTCGCCCACGCGACAATTAACCCGGACCGCGTGTAATCAAGCCTA
Organism: Lethocerus indicus; assembly: GCA_019843655.1. Classification (NCBI taxonomy): domain Eukaryota; kingdom Metazoa; phylum Arthropoda; class Insecta; order Hemiptera; family Belostomatidae; genus Lethocerus; species Lethocerus indicus. Next base: position 17,331,012 of record JACDQD010000005.1, on the reverse strand, counting down.
ATAAGAAACTGCCACCGGATGGATACATCAATGTGACAATCCAAATGGGCCCCAACTAAACATAACGTGGGTTTGAGAAACGACAATTTGTTGGCTGCAAGTTTGCCGGATGGGGAGAGGGAGCGGTTCTTCTCTTTTCAGAAAATCAGTCCCTTCGAAAAATTTAACTTCTGTTCCAACCAACTGCTTATAAATAGAGTAATTCACCTACACAATTCATGCGGAGAACCACGATATCACTACGGACATCTATCTAATCAGTAAATAAAGCCGTAATAATTTTTCCTTTGCGTGAATAATTTGTTCAAAACTGATATAAAATTATCTGCCCCCTATAAACCATTTCAAAGGTGCAGATATGAAGCTTATATAATTAATAAGTTTCATAGTAACTAAATCCATAGTATATAAATTCTAATAATTTATCATAACTTTTATGTAAAACAAATTTAGGTACCGAAATATATTCTTACACGTATTATATGTATTTATCATTATAGCGTTCACAGTGCAGTTTGTACTAAGCGAAGAAAAAAGGATCTGTCGGCTCCCCACCTAATTCGAGGAAACTACCCTTTCTTTGCTTCCCCGCAAAAAAAAGGAAGATCCGTGGTTTCCAGCCGATCCGAGAGGTTTAATCGTTAATACCTGGTAACAATCGTCTTACGGGTAAGCCTCTAGTTCGCGTAAGAGACAAACGGCCTAACTGTGGCGAAACGTCCCAATTTCCAAGCCCATTCCGAGCGGGATTCCTGAGTCGAAGGACTGTCCTTAAGCGGCTTAAGGCTCTAAGTAGAAGATCGCGTCCCCCGGTGGCCGCGGGGGAGGCGGATCTTTCCGGGCGCCGGCGTATAAAATCCGGTCGGAAGGGGGAAATGAGACGGAGGAAAGAAACAATTTACGGAAGGCCTCCGCGTCCCGGCACAATTTCCTCCGGTCCCGGGCCCGCATATTGTTTTCGATCAAATATTAAATACGACCGGGCACCGAGAAATGAATCCGAGGCGGCATATACCAGTCCTCAAATATTGACGAGGCGAAGGCGGATAATATCCGAACATTCGTTTATTCGAAGAACGAGACGGAACAAAAAGTAGGTCTTCTGTTCATATTCGAACTCCCACGGTTGTACTTGCTGTATGGCTTGGAATGTTGAAAAGTCAGACATTTTTCAAATTCCAAAAATTCTTCCGAAGCTTCTCAAAGGTGTACTAAGTTAGGTTAGGTCAGGTTAGTCAGTCTACAGGTGTGTAATTTGGGAATACGAGGGATAGGGAATAGAGATTTTTTTTATCATGTGTTAGCTTAGAGCACGAACAGGTAGTTTTAAATGTGTTTTAAATCCGACTGTGTACGATAAACGGATGCCTCTCATCCAAAACTATTCTGATATTACGACTAATATCTCGTTATATTTAAAGTTAAACTAAAAAATAAGAATGAATATATATATATATATATATATATATATATATATATATATATTTATATACTTTCTGTAATGTCCAGGGTTGGCACAAGAAGGATGATTATTAAACGTCTTCCACCTCCCCCAAACATTCTGAATAATTCAAACCGCGGTCCGATGCGAAATCTCCGTCGGTTCCACGACATTAGAAAGAAAGGGGGAAAGAGAGAGAGAGGGACGCTCAATTTGTTAAAGAACTTCGCCCATTATTTGAAACGGCAAAGGAGGGTTGGGAGCCACTTTTCACTCCTCCGGTGTTTACCCCGAGGGAACACACAATAATAAGTCTTGTTGGAATATTAGGTCCGGTACGAGGGACCCGAACCACCCCCTAACACTAAGACTCGGTTCCGGATATATTTTCTTGGGCGCTGAACGCGGAAGGAGGGGGGGCACCATTTAGTGGGCTGTTAGCGTTTAATTTCTATATCCCCTGCACCACTTCCCCCCCCCTTCCACCTACCCGCCAGTAAAAATCCAATTAAAACCTTTGGCTTGTTTACAGCCCCCGGGGTTAATCAAAGTTGGACAACTTCCATTAAAAGCGCTCTGGGACATCTATAGCGTTTTCATTACGCGCAATTTACATATTTAATTTATCGAGGATAGTCGTATATATGTAATTTTTTTCGCTCCTTTACGACCCCCACCTAATTAGGTCATTACGAATGACGTAATGACCCCGGCGCGCAGACAAATGGACCGTGCTCCGAGATAGGAGAAATGGGAAAACATCACGGGCGTTCACTTTTCCCGACACATGTGCAGCAGATTATTTAATGAATTTAAATAAAGTAGGAATGAAACCGTGGAGTATCCTCAGCTGTGGAGTATTTGGAAGTATATCACAAGTTAAGAAATGGGAAAGATACATTTGAAATGACTTCATCTTCTGAGAGGCCTATCGGCCGGTTCTTATGTCGTATAACCTATGAGAGGATATAGAAGACAGTGATGTCCATTGCAGAAATAGAAACAGACGTCTTCGTTTTTAATAGAAGAAACGCTTTCATTAGTTTTCAACACGCTTTCAATAGAAGCTCCAAACGTTAAATTTTTCTATGGATGTATGTTTCATATAATAGGTGAAATACCGTGCTGAATTTCACGTACAAAGTGATACCGTTTACGGTACACCCTATTGTAGTTTTTTATTCTGTTTTACAAGCCTTTAATATTGTCGACGTTTTCATTTGTTCACTACATGTGCCTAACAAAATGTACGAGCTATTGCAGAAATAGGTCCTTTTTCTCTCAAATCGCCTCCTGGGAGTCTGATAATAACTAAATAGTATCAAATTACCAGTCTTTCCCAGCTATTATTAATCCTGACAGAACAAACTTGGGAAGTCCGTCTTCCCTGCCTGAGGCAGAATAAACGTCCGGTGACGTACCATCGAGATAAAAACTGAATGAAAAGTAATTAGCAAAATTTAATTATGCAAAGTTGCATTATAATATTCATTGGGATAAGATTTACGCAAAAATCCTCCTTATCTTCCCATTACAAGATATAATAATATGGAGATACTGTCAACTATTACAATAAGGTTATTCTTTCGTTAAAAAATATCTGCTATACATTCTATAAAAATATCGTTATACGAACTACCACATCAGAATAAACAATACAAATAGGCGGACAATGCGCCGATATAGATTTGAAGTTAAACGCCCATTGAAAGAAGGCGGGTAAAAAGGCGTCCAAACGTCCCACGGATTTAATGGGAGCGGAGATAATAGAGGATTTCCCGTGGAGGCAGCACAAAAAAAGTTTTCCTGGGCAATCCGACGGCCAGAAACAATATCGAGGGCTCGGACGACCAATAAAAGCTTAGGTTGGTGGGTGTTGGGGAGGCGATCGCGGTTGGCCGCGAGAGGCCCCGGTTTTCGGGACCAAAATTAAAATCCGCCCGGCCTAGTCGGTTGATCGATGCGAAGAGTTTCGAGACTCGGCCGGTGTTTGGGTCCGATCGGGAACAAGTAATTTCATTGGTTTCGCAGCGCGGAAAAATTTTGCCGACAACATTTTCGAACTAAAAGTTGGGCCGGGCCATTCACCGGACTATTTGTCCTGAAACTATTCAGAAAGAGTTGTATATCAAATATGCTGGTATTATTAAAAGGAAATTTCAAAATAATATAGACAGCATTGCGCCATGCATGAAAAAGTATATAGTATTGGGTTGGTTATGATATTTTACAGTATTTAATGTTGTGTTTGGATTAATATTGGAGCAATGTCCTACAAATACAAAATTATCTAAAAATCTTAATTCAATTCATTAAGTCGCTCTGCTATTATTTTCAGTTATTAGCGATTATCGAATTTAATTCAACTTTGCTTGCGTTCGAATAATTAGTGATACCATGTTCTGTAGATTGCAAAGGGTAAAGAGAACATTCTCTTAATTAATTTGACATTTCAGAAATATTCGCTTTATAAAGAAACAAGAAGAGGCTATAATAATAAACCAGGTTATTCATAATTGGATTTGAAAAGTTTAATAGCGGCCAGCTTATAATTGAGGCTATTAGTCTTTTCCCTAAAGGTCTGGGGCTCTGAAATCGAACTTCATTATCCAATTTAAACTTTAGTCGGATCGAAACGTATTAAACGATACAACTGAAACTAATCAACTCTGCATTGAATTCAACAGAACCATTTGTAGCCTGGGCAGCAGCGGCCAAATCGCATATCGTTCCCAATTCAAATCCGCTACTTGATATCCTTCCGGGGCAAAGCGATTATTATTTGCACTAACTAATCGCTTAGGACAAAGCGGCGGTTGAAACTATTTTCAAGCTGTGAATAGCTAATCCGACAAAAGTTACACTCAGTTCATTTTTTAAAAAAACCGAATGATTTTAGAGTCATGGAAGAATCCGTCTACTGAGGTTTTTATTTACAAATGGTCTATAGCGCTCTCGGCTAAATTTGGTGTTAATATGAATTTCCTTTACCCCCTTAACTATTGAAACATAATTGAATATGAATAAATATTATACGCACAATTTGAAAATAATATTTCAAACAAGTTCAATAAAACACAAGGAATGTATTAAGAGTTGGAATCCACTCGATGTATGGCAATAACGAAGTGATTTTTATTTAATCTACAGCAGCAAATTCCTGAAAATTCGTATACTTAAGGATGCAATTTTATATGAATATTTCATCATTATATATACTTTATAAGCTATATATGCTATATTCAGGTCTATTATGGGCCCATTGGCGAATATAAACCGCCCTCTGGAAGTGTGGCGGGTGGTAAGAGGTCCAGGCACCATTGTTTGGGACGAATGGATGGAGCAAAGAGGAGGAGGAAAGGACGGAATACGCAATGACTAAATCATTAGGAAGGGCAGGACTCATGGATCGCTAATAAATCGCTCTTGGGCCCGTATAAACGAAACAGGGGACAAGCGCCGTGTAAAAATCCCTTCCGCGGTCTGATTAATGTTGATTGCCTCTGCAACTTTACTTCGGCCTAAGTACCCGGGTTCGGGGCATTGAATAAAAAAGGAATTTATTTTAAAAACTGGAAGGGTGAACCGGGGGTGGGGGGTTGCTGAAATTTAGAGCGTTATAAATCGCCCAACGGCCTGTACAAAGCCGTTCAAGGAGAGAATACGTAATCTCTTTATTCTCTCTTTATTCCTTTAGTAAATAATGATAGGAGGTGGAGTCGGGGTCCGAGGTCGACAGAGCACGGCATATATAACCTGGTTATGATCAATTTTCAGAATTTTATACCGACAAATATATTCCAACTCAATGAAATCCGAAGATATGTATATTATTCAATAAACTTGTCTATGTGGACGGATGAAACAAAGCGTTCGAATTTGCTGAGTAACTGTAGTACAAACCAGCACGCAGCGAATTCAAAATAATTATAAAAAAATTAGTAAATTACTAATGTAACAATTAATTATTACGAGCTACTTATTTTGAACTAATTTACTCATCTTCTTTAATATTATAAATGTATAAAGTCGGAATATCATCGAGCTCTTTGGAGAAGGGAGGGGTATTTAGCGTAATTATAGGACTTTAATAAAGTGCGTCATTACGTCACGACATAATAATAATAAGATGAAAGATAGAATTCCAGTTTGAAAGGGTACCTGCAAACAGCTACTGAGGGGGTTCCAACTTTATTTATTAGCTCTACTGCTTCTTCTGCCCCCTTATTAAAATAAACTTGTTCTAAAACTTCCTTCCGAAATCAATCTCTATCGGAAAATATTTGTTTTCCGCTCTCTGGCTTGGAAAAGAGTGTAACCGCTCATTTGAAAGTCATTAAACTAAAGTTAAGAAGGAGAGAGGACGCTGAGAGAGGCAGCTCGTGTCCGTTTCACCGATAGCTACACATCACCGGGGCCCCCACAGCCGGCTAAAATCGACCGAAATATCGAAGCGCGGAACCCGCCACCGGAGCCGGATCCGATGAATATTCATGACACACCAAATGAGGCGTCTCGCTTCTCCCGAGTGTCATGAATGAATGAATGAATTATTAGTCTTATTGGTCCGGTAATACGCCACCTGGTTGCTCCGTGAAGGCTCGGGGTGTACGAGGCGTAGTTTTAATTATGGCGCGTATATCCTGGAAAATTTCCCAAATAGTCGACCAGAACTAAGCCGTCGTAAGAACACAGCCGTTCGGTGACTTCCATTCGGTATCTGGGTTGCGAATTACAGAACACCGCCCTCTGGGAAAAGCCAGCTCGATTTCAAGCTTTAAGTGATGAAAGTTTTTGATTTTCATATTATAATCAAAATGGATCATTACCGCTTTTATTAACTCCGTGATCTCACTTCTTCTATATATTATCCTGTGCGCATACAAGAACATGCATTACGTATACTTTTACGTCACAACTGAAGACTGTAACGAGTCAAAGGTTTATAAACATAAACCTCGGTCGTAAACCTTTACACGATAAGAAAAATAGCGAAAAAATAACCATATATTATGCTCAGATATTGGCAAACAGAGACAGTGTAGTAATTCGGCGAAGAAATTTCGGCAAAGAACAGAGTCCGATGGCCGATCGGCGCTGGGACCAATTTCAATATTTCTTCGGTCCCGGCCGTCGCCGGCATAATGAGGTGTCATATTTACACAAGAGGCCCCCGTCCCGTTCCCACCAATAAATAAACACCCCTAAAAACCTCCTACCGGTAAATTAACTTTTCCCTTTCGGAACGCCCTCTAAATTTTTGATGACCCGGGTCGGGTGTAGGTCGGCCTTTTCAATTTATGACGGTTTTTTTACAGCCCGCACCTGGCCTGCTCAACGACAAATAAATTGTTCGGAAAGGGAGAGCGAGTCTATCAAAAACCTCATTATAATGCATAGAATAATTAACGGCCGTTCGAGAATATTTTTGAAAATTTTGTACCAGAACCGAACGACCGGACATTAATCCGGCTTTAATTTAGTATTTGAATAGGAAAGATAAAAAGGGAAGAAAGAATAAATACGCGTCCAGAAAAAAAGAGGGCCACTGGAATCGTTCCAGAGTTTATCGAGAGGCCCATAAAACTGGTATAGATTTCCGGACAATTAACTGCCCCCCGGACGTGGGAGGGGGACCCCCTAAATTTCGTCTCCGAGAGCTCATTGGGTCGGACGATTTACGGCCTCCGAATCGGTTCCGAAATTGAGAGAGGGGGAGATTTATCATATAAATTAAGATTTATACACGAGACGCCGGTAGATCCAACTTTAAACGGTTGTTTACAAATTATTGGTCGAACTAATTAAAATGCATGAGAATTTACAGGGTCCCATAGCGCTTCCTTCCGCTTTCATAACGTCTTTGTCAGCCCTGCACGATACTTACTTGCTCTACTGGCGGGTATAATTGAAATACATTAATTTACTATTTTGTTTAGGAAAACGAAATCTAGATATTGTCTCCGAAAAAGCGGTATTGAGCGAGCGCAGACAGAGGATAGCAAGAATAATGGTACTAAAAATCCTCACGGAGCACTAAAATATCTATTTTAAACTACTGTATAAAATTATTATAAAGTTTTTATTGGGTAACTAAGGAATAGTGTGAAATAATTTTAACAAGTTAAACTTGTAATTTACGTAATAAAAACGTAATAACGTAATTTAACAAAATTAAGGAAAATATTCTTAGCGCTATAAATTCCAGTCACTCGAGTACGAGCATTGTATTTTGTATATGCAGAGTATAACAATTTGAAAAATCATCCCGTCGAAATCACAGGGAGGAAATTGAGACGCTGGAGACAGGAAAAGTTTTGCCCTTCTCCTCGTAGAGTTCCTAACGAGAAGAAAATCCTCGGATGTAGAAATTTCAAGATTCATTCGCCAGGCTGTTCTGAGCGGAATCTCTCTCAGATACCAACAGGATCAGTTAAGGGACTAAAAATACGAAAAGAGACTGTTCTCATTGTGCTATGTGATATGTGTTGAAAGAATTCACTGGGCGATATCGCACTAGTGTAGGAACAAATGAAATACAGTTTAAATTTTTTCGTATTGGCATAAATTGCTTCCTCGGTGTATGTCATTGGGTGAAGGGCGCTCGATTCAAGTTAATTTCCTTCCCGGATTTGTTAATTTGTCGAGGGGTCGAAAAAATCCTATTAGGGCGCAGATTAAAGATCAGAAAATCAGCGGAGTAAGTGCCCGACGAAGGAAGATAAGGGGCGGTCATTACCCCGTTTGACGCGACCTCCCGTTTGACATCAAATATCAATTTAGTCGTGGATCTTCCTAATGCCCCTCATAAATAACCTCTCTCCGAGGCAATTTGGCGTTCGGGTGCGTTCGAATCCTGGGTTAATCGCGATCACTCTTAATTGACCTTTGAAAATAAATAAATTAGGAGTTAATTGATCGGAATGCTATTTCTAATATATAGCATCTCTTATAGGTAATATAAGGGAGTTTACGAATAGGCGGTATCATTAAATGTGATCTCTGAACGTGAAGCTTCAGCCTGGACATTCAAGACCAGATAATGGACGAGGATCGTGTGTATTAATTAGTGGTGGACGCGGCATTAAATTCTAAACGACGCCAAATTATAGAAATAAGCCTACACGGCGAAACATATAAGGATAGAAAACTATTCTCTAGCCTCTAACGGCTAACAGCAAGATAACATTAGGATAAACATTTACGTTTCCGGAATATATTAAAATTATAAATTCCGGTAATACTTTGAAATAATCTGAGACATGATAAATGAAATATTATCATATAATAATAATTATATATAATGATGAATGCAATACTTAAATCGCTGCTGTGAAGCGTGTATACTTGCAAATTCTACTAATTTTCTAAATGCTGCACGGTTACTGAACCCTTAAAAGTTACCATTTATCATCTATTATACATAATTCTATTATGCATATTTATATTGGTGAAGGAGAGTGAGTAAAATGATCGCAAGAGTCGGTGAGTTCAAAATGAGTTTTAAGACGTTGAAACAGTTTTTCTACTTTTAGAAAGTAAGTAAACAATAACATAAGAACAACTTAGCATAAAATATGATTAAAAGAAATATTTGGATGGTATAATCCGCGGGTCGAAGACGAAGACCCTGTCCGAAGGGATTCGACGGTGGTTATCGCGGCGAGGGGGGTAATCTTTTTTCGCGTAAGTGGCCTCCGCTCAGTGTCCATAGTAACGCCAGCTTGGCACACGTGGCCACAAAGGGGGAGGACACAACAATGCCTGGGAAACAGACACCTGTTCGGGAGGGTGGGGAGGGGTCTCCGACCCCGGAAAAGAATCCGGAAAAAGAATAACCGCGGGTAGGCGGTCGAGCTAAAAAAATACTGGGAAAGCTCGGACGCGTTTCACAGCTTTCATAACGGCTTAGGGGAAAACCGCAGGTCTTAAGGGTATCTATTTCCAGGAGCTTGGTAAGGTCCGAGACCCCATCTTATTCCCGACGGCGAACAAACTCACCCCATCACCAAAAAACAACAAAACAGAAATATTTTCATAAATTTCCCCCATAGCGAAAAATAAAACTCTTGCGATTTTCTATCTCCGTCTGCACGCGTTTATTTGGAATAATATAATTAAGAATTACAAATAACTAGGGGTGAGTAAATAGGTCTTATATGTACGACGCCATTATAGCACACTCAGAATAATGTAATGAGATATGGTTAGCCGTTTCCTGAAATTTAAAGACTAAAGACATTGAAGAAGCGCATCAAAGTAATTAAAATCACTTTAAATGTTTATAATACGAAAATTAGCTTATATTTTACCTTTCAAAGCCATACTGTGTTATATAATGCGTGACTAAGTGAAAATTTATGAGAATGCGATTTACACATTTATGAGGAGCGTTCACCAACTACACCCTGGAACGCCCGAAGGCAATTTTTCATGTTTACATCATTTAAATATCTTGTATAAGTTATGGGGATTTTATTTGCATTTAGCCAACCCAGAAATAGTTTCTGGTCAAATAATAGAGAATGAATACATAAATTATTAATTTCGTAATACTATATTAATTTACTAGATACAATCGAGGAGAGGAGATGGTCGATCGAAAACGGGTATTTGATCGCTTATGAATGCGAGGGACCCCCGGGACCCGGGGTTAAATGACAAAACGATCAGGGGGGGGGGTCGCTCGTCACCGGGATCAGGACTCAGACAAGGAGAAGAAAAGGGGAAAGTCAGCACTCGGTCCGTGAAGCGACCCCCCCCCCGGCTGCGGGATTAGAAAGCAAACGGGGGCGGCAGCGGCGACACACCTGCCACTAGATTAAGCCTGGGAAGACTCTCAGTTTGTTTTGCCATTAGCGGTGCCGGCTCTTCTCGCCCACCCAACAAAAACAACCCCATTCTAAACTACATTAAACAGTCGTCATTTCTTCCCCTTCGGCACTAAGTCTCCGCTCTCAAATTAGTCCGACAGTCTAATTCCAACTAACTAACAAGGCTCCGCTCCAGGTAACGAACGCGGTTGCGTTTTTGGCCATGTTTTTACCGGCCTTTTTGTTTGAAGAACGAATTGTAAACTAGAATATACGAAGGTAGTGATGGGAGGTATAGGGGAGGAATTAATTTCGGAGGAGCACGTTGGTTAAGGGATAAAGCCGTAGAATTCGATCGCTCGAAAACAAATCGAGACGCAAACGATTCGGAACTTAATTAACAGTGAATGCGAAAATTCAATCGTTCTACCGGGCATAGTGAAGGGGAGAGAGAGAGAGAGAGAGAGAGAGAGAGAGAGAGAGAGAGAGAGAGAGAGAGAGAGAGAGAGAGAGAGAGAGAGAGAGAGAGAGAGAGAGAGAGAGAGAGAGAGAGAGAGAGAGAGAGAGAGAGAGAGAGAGAGAGAGAGAGAGAGAGAGAGAGAGAGAGAGAGAGGAGAGAGAGAGTGAGGTAGAAAGAGGCATATCTGAAAATATCTGAAAATAAATCAAGCGGGCGGATGAATTCAGGTAAGAAATTTAATTTAGAAGCCGTTTATTAACGTCTGAGGGAAAATGAAGCTTATTAAATCGCCTTGGGTGCCGGCCGAACCGGCAGTCTCCGCTTTTCCGCAGCCTAGAACCCCTCCCGCCCCCCACCAATAACTCGGTTGTTTGCACTCGACTTAATACACAACAAGTCATGGCCCCGTGAAGCCGATAAATAAGCTAGGCCGGATGGGGGGGGGGGCGGCTGGTGCTCTTGACGGGAGCCGAGTTAATCTGGGCCGCCCCCACGTGTTTTATATTAAGAAGGGGGCCCGGGGATCCACGGCCGGACCCGGGGACAGATGGCGCCCCATTCCCGCCCCCCACCAACCACTTCACTTCTCGCAGATTTAAGCAAAACGGATTAGCTCAAAACCCCAGGCCTAAGTTTCCCAAGGAATAACTAGCTCATAAAGGATAAATGAAAATTATTGTACGAAATTGTATCATTTTCGGTGATTTTGACCTTAACGTAGACTTGAAACGGAAATTACTTTTCAATGCTAAATAGCGTTACATTTCCAATATGGTAATATTCTTTCGAGAAGGAAGATACGCCGTTGTCTTATACTCGTATAACATACTCACGTATATCATACGTAGTACAAATTCGGAAAACTGTTAAGAAATGTCAGACGGAATTTCGAAATAACGTGTTAACGAGGTCACTTGACAAATGAAATGGGCGCGCAGTTTGATCCTCAATAGTGAGGTATCGCTAACGAGGGAATAGTGCGGGGCTATTAATTTGGAAGCCGGGTTGGGCCGGTTATTAAACTGGGGCCGGGTCATTTCGCCCGTTCATCTAATTTACACGACAATTTTCGGTCCACTTTGCCGGCCGAAGCGGCCAATTTTCAATTCCGTCCGATTAAACGGAGCGACGTGCCGCGGCTCGCTAAAAGCCTAAACGAATTACCGCCCAGCCGATAGCGCTAGGGGTCGCAAAACTCCGACCCCTACAACATGTTTTCCTACCACCTAACAGTTGGTAACGGCTTTTAAATGGGAAAATATAAACTAAAGACGAAAAAACTATCAACAACGTTTATATTACATGTTTATAATCGAACTAGTTAACACAAATACGAGTTAGCATTCAAATGTCAGTTGTAACGAGAACTACAGTTCCGGCAGTGTCTAAGTACGGTGCGGATCTCGCAGCAATGAGAAAAAAAGGCGAGGGATCGCTTTGATTAACCGACAAGATCAATAAATGCAGTACATTTAAGAAATGATTCCAAAATGGAATTAATTAATTTTCAATGCCATTACAAAATGGAAATACCGGGAGAAGAATCTGAATATATTTTACCTTCCAAACGCTGAATATTCTCGATTAAAATCAGCATTTGTATCGGTACTCTGTAGTATCTATTACCAAAGGACGTTTGGTAAGTTAATTACTACAGTATAAAAGGAAGTATTAATAAATCACCGCTTCGATTGAATTTTATTATAAAATGAAGGCACTTGTCAACCATCCTCAAAGAAATTTATAACGAATTTAAAAGTAAAATAATTTATAATTTATCAAAGGTACCGAATAACCGCTGCCCTAAGACGCTCGTTTCCATGACGATGAGCGTAGTGAAAGTTTCATTGAGCGGGACATGACTTGCCCCGTTTACGTCAACAAGTGTAAGATTTTAAGGCAATGAGGCAATATTAAGGTAATATAAGGCAGTTTTAACGTTAGTACACATTAAAATATTTCTAATCTATCATCTACAATATTTACCCGGCACATTTTTCTACAACCAATTTACAGAAAAGGCGCAATAGAATATCGTACTGGTCCATTCATTATTATGATCAGCCGTCATATGACGTAAGTTAAATCTATTTGAAACATTCATAAACCCCTTCTTAAACCCTCATTTGTTGTGTTTTACTGCACGTTTTGTCCTGAAAATTAATAAATATGTAATCTCCTACAGTATATAACAAAAAAAGTGATTACTCACCCCAGACAGGTTTGTACACCGTGATAATTGCCGGTCGGTATAATACAGAGAGACTGGTGGTTGTCTAACGTGTCGCACAGTTTCATTAAATCTATTATTGGGTAAGTGAATCGCCGAGGTCACATTTAACCAGCGGGCAGCAATGCACTCGTTTTGACGCTCCACTGCCAATACCTTAACCCTAACTGAAGATTACTATTGCCGTTCTTACCTGAAACATATGAATAACAAAATTAGTCATTTATATTGTATAATTAAAAACTTCATATATCACGATTCATTACATAAAGTAAACAATGAAGGAATGGAAATTACTTTGTTGTTTGCGTACAACATTTCATTACAACGAACTCTCATTATTCTAGAATTGTTTCAACATTGAGAACGGTGCATATTTATTCCGGAGGGAGAATAGAGATTTTCTATAGTGATGAGCTACCGAACCCTACATCTCAACTCGAAAAAAGGCCAAACAATTAATTTCAGATACCTGTTTGAGGTTCCGAGAACGTTTGGTCTCCACTCACTCAATTTGCCCTGTGCTACCCTTGTAGTTGAGTGAAGTACTAATCAATTAAGGTAAGGTATTAACAACGCCTGAAAGAATACATTGAGACGGAAGACTGGCTGAACAGTGCGAGCAGGGGAAACTTACGGTAACAAGAGTGGCGTGTGTCAAGTGCAATGGGAATTAAACGATCGTTGCTGTTCCCAAATATGAGCCAAGGGAATTTATCGTCACAGGGTTATATCCGGGTCAGTGGCGGACAATTTTTTGCAGTCTCCTTTTTATTTTCTTTTAGCCGCAGTGGGAACAGGCGGCCGGGGGTGTTAAGTTTAAATTCGCTCGGGGGTTGAAGGGACTGGTAAGGCAACAATGGGAGCCGGGAATTGAGGCCGAGTCGTTAGCGCTCCCCCCACGACCATTACCGACTACATTTGGGCCGCCCGACTTACACCCGCCGTTTAACCCGCTCTCGCCGACAAGAAAATGCAAATTAATTTTGTGAAAAAACGGAAACTCCGCGGAGGGCCCGCTTTCTTTTTATCTTTCTCTTTCTGAGCCCCGAAGCCTGAATATATTTACCCGGAATCCCGTTCAGCACCCCCCTACCACCACCATTTTAACAACGTTATATATCGTTAATTTGACCCGGTAAAAACACAATAGCGGTATTCCGTATTAGACGATTCGTGCAAAAAGTATAAAACGCGTAAAAATGTTGAATTACGCTTAACAGAAGATAATGAACATTTTCTACGTTGTGATCTCATGATTTCGACGCACAAATCATAATAAACAATCGTAAAATAGATCTTACGCTACACCGGTTTCGGATTGTCGACATCATCATTTTCATTCATAAAATGAGAAACTTACGCGTATCTTGTCCTGCCCTGTTCCTGTTCCTTTTTCAATAACACTGTGGACTCAAAACCGCAATACTACTGTTCTGATATGAGTAATTGGGAACAAGATAGTTGTAATCCTGGAATACATTTTAAATTAAACGGGTATTATTGAAACTGGAAACCACACGGAAAGATAAGGGAGAACGGGCCTTTGCGACTTCCTAGAATATACAAAGAGCTCGAAAAGCCTCCGACATATCATATGCTTAAATAACCTACTCTATAGAAGAGGCAGTGGTTAGAAGTAAATACCAATGTGCTTAAGTATTAATTCGAGCGATGCTATAAAAATAAAGAAGCGATATTACCACATTGCGGGAGCGAGCGAGAGTGGTTTGGAAATAGCATTTTTAAATATTTGACCAGATCTATGGCCAACCGAATTTGTACTGAGATGAGGCCATTATGGCGGGGGAAACTAATGAAATTATTGCCCGGCGGCAGTTAGGAGGGCCGAGGGGATGGGACTATGTGATGCACGCTAAACTGGCGGGCTGGGGGCCCTTGAAGATAACGAAGTCTCGTAGAATCGTAAACTTAAGCGAATAGACTCCGTAGGCTGTAAAAACTAAGTTATTTTTGTTCGGGCTCCACGCTGGGGGAACAGGACCGTTATTCCGATGAAAAATTCCCACGGTTTACAGTCACAGTTTCAGTCGACTGTAAAATTCAACACCATAAACTAGCTTCTAGTGAAATAATTATATCAACAGGTAGCAGTTGCGTTATCGATATCGGTTACTGAATTATATTTATAAATATTTTTAGTTATTTAGTTATTAAATTCAATTTTGCAAATTTTATGCTGAACGACATGACTGAATTTACCAGTAATTTAGAGTTCCTTATTTCTTTTTTTGGTATTGAATTGAGTTTGGTATCATTTATTTAAGCAGCTTGAGAATGGAAAACGCACAAATATAGAAAAGTACACAAACAGAAGTACACTGTAAAATTGCTTTCTAGTTCCAAATTATAAGTTGGCAATAAGGCATTAACATCTATATATTTGCCATGATAATAGGATTGAATTTATTTATAAATTAAATTCCTTATGGAAAATGGCTATGCTCCTCAGTCCACATTTGATTTTACAGAAATCCCTACCAGAATATTTATGTACTCATATATTAAACGCTTAATGCAATACTGCGACCGAGGAACAATATCGAGCTAAAATGAACACTTTCACAGCGGACGTCACCCGTAGTTGCAATGAATCTTAAATAACAGTTATGGGCGTGTTAATACGGAAATTTTGAAAGATAAGGAATGTGAGAACACATAAACTAAACTATTGTAGTTGGGATTAGAATAGTGGTGAAAAGTGGGTTTCCATATTTACAGAGAGGAGAGTTTATTTAGCGGAGGGCCGAAAGGAGATCCTCAGGCTAGATATAAAACAGAATAATGACGAAGGGCGACAAATCGGGCCCGGCGGCCCTTCGACAAATCATTTTCGACAAACTATCGCCCTCCTTCTATTTTATCAGGTTTTCATATCGAGCCCGAGGGAAGTAAAAACCAGGCGATATATTGGCAAGAACTTGTATTGAGTTCATTAAAAAACGTTATTATCCAGTGTTGAGCCAGTATTTTCGCATTTTTTTTTGTAAGGCGACGTTTCTATTGTAATGAAAAAATCTTTGCTTTCGGTTTAATAAAAATTGGCCATACGGACATAAAAAAGGGTAATGCTAAACACGTTTAAGAGTGTTTAGCAGATATCTCGCAGACTGTTCATTCTACTATAGAATCAGTATGAATACATATATTAAGTGACTTAACTAATTTTAACTATGCATAAGCATTTGTGACAGCAAGAAACTAAGAATTCAGGACAGTTTATAAGGAACAAATATTTATGATTCTGTGGTGATTTGGCGGAGAGAGAAGCAAAATTATGACAGTTCAAAGAGCAACAACTAAAAGAAATTCGAGGGAGTTAGCAGTGGGCGGACTGGAGACAAATGGGCCCCATTCTGAGCCCCCGGGAGATATAAAATAAAGCATCAAACTGGGCTCCTTCACGACAATAATACGGGCAATTACTCTCGAGGAACGTTCGGCTCACTCGCGGAATCAACCCGTCAAACTTAACGACTCGTCCCCCCCCCTCCCCCTCCAACGTAAAACAACCCCCATCCTCGTTTGGAGGAGTATCTATTTTAAAAATAGGAACTTTAACGTCCTCAGGATAAAATGTGCACATTAGGCTAAATTAAATCCCAGACCTGCAATAAACAAAGGTGAAATGTCGATATAACAATGGCACGTTTTCAAAGGAGGGAAAAAGGATTTGAGAGATCCTCCGGTCCGACGCCGGTATCACATATTCCTTCAATTGGAATTTGTAACTAATTAATGAGGGGAACTCAAAAAATCTAAAATGAAAATTGGAAAATAGGTACATTTTTAGAAGATTCAGAAATTAAGATAAATAATAACGGGCGCCATTCTGAGCCCCCGGGAGATATAATAACGTTAATTTCTATCATTCATTTATGGAGGAGCAAAGAAAATATAACTCGTATATAATTGTTGGACTACTTGTTCGGGGCGATACCACATCCTCCCATTTATTTGCAGCTTATCGGCAATTTCTCCAATTATTCCCTTCCCGGGCAATATTGAAAGAGAGAGAATTCATTGCATTAACACAGTTCGAATTATAAAATACGCCTTATCCACTCATCTATGTAATATTTGTGATAGCTAGTCAGGAGGGAGCCATTAAGGAGAGACTATCTGTCTATCGGTAACGGGCCCCCGCGGCGCTATCGGTCGCACCTACCCCAACGTCGGGGACGGAAAAACGCTCCTGGGAACCGGGAAAGAACGACCCTCCTATATTTGTTTCGGCTGCCAATAATTCTGCCGAAATAGCCGTCTATCCGACAAACCGATCTATATATGATATAAAATTGCCGAGGGCGAGGGACAATAAACTGGGAATTGTCCAACGGTTTGGGGGTAATGGAGCGAGATACTTGTACTACCCTTTGTGTGTGGGTCTTCGGAAGGATCATTACCTCGTAGGGAAGACACTGTGTTTGGAACCGAAATTTAAACGGTTCATTAATTTATAAGGGGGAATATGATGTTACATTCTCCTCGAAATATTTTCCACAAGAGCGTTGCCGTCGCGGAACTTTTTCCTATATAATAGGAACTATATAGGAAAATAGCGCTGAATATGAAAGGAGATTACAATGGGGAAAATTGCATTTACTATGTAGATTCGAGGGAACCTTTTTCTCGGCGGGGTATGCGCGCGCTCTGGAGAGTGCGGACGACCACTTCATGACGTGCGAAGCATTCTTCTAGAAGTGAAACCGTTCAAGTGAATCCCATGTTCCCCCAAATATTGCTGGGAAACATTTGTCAGGTTGTTCAGTTTGGAAAACACGAACATATTTTATAAATTCACTAGGTATCTATAAGAGACAATGTTAGTAACTATTGCAATCTGTATATAAAACACAATTAAAATGTCGACCGACATTTCATTCAGCGAAAAACGGAGGAAAAGTAATTAAAATAAGTTGAAAGTAAAAAAATTAAAAATGAAATAGACCTACCGTATTTGAGCCGGTCTGGAAACAGCGTAAATCCGTGTAAAAATTCCCGCCGATCGTAAATTCAATTTCTTTCACCCTGACAAGTTGGCTTAGTTTAATAAAAGGCCAGATATACCGAAACTAGCGGAACGATTTCATTCCAACTCGTAATACTCATTTCTCGAACGGAACACAGGAAATACAGGAGTTTTCGGACGTTTATCCGAGAAAGTAAAAATCGCTCGGCCATAAATATTTGCTCAGAAACAATTACCGGACATCGGACAGGTAGTATTTTTCGAGGCGGCCGGCGGAGATTTAATTCACGGCCGGGAACACTGGCAAAGGGGGTGGGTCGCCAACAACGGTTTTGTTCATATTCACCTTTTATTTTTTTATTTTTGGGAAGCGTATCCCGGTGACGGAGCCCCATTAATCCAGCGGGCGAACGGCCGGACCGCCGTCCGACGACAAAAGGAAGCAATTTATCTTAGGTATGAATCGGCGAGGGAGCGCGCCCGGAATCCGGCGAACTGAGCCAGCCCTCCGGGGGGACCCCCGTTTCTATTATCGCCGCTCTCCCGGGGGCCGCCGAGTTTAGGGCCCGAATTAATTGTCGATCCAGCGGCGTTTCCCCGTCTCCGAGTTGTAACGCTTTGTGCCCTACTCCTCATACACCTGAGCGGCCCAGACCCCGGCCCCCGCTCGTTAATCATAGTTTCCCCGCGTTCGAAAACTAACTTCGAGAGGAAGACTCTCCTTCACTCTGCCGGGATGAACTTGGGTAAACGGCCCAATGGGGCTATTAGGCTCGGGATTTTGACAAGCTCCCGCTCCTCCGACACGCGTGACGCCCCGCCACTTCTCACTTCCTTTTCGAAAATTATCACCGGGGAATAATAATGGTGTATGCGATTCCGCTTCTCCGCGATGAAACTGGAATGATTCTAAATCCGTTACTATCGTCGACGTAAAGTTGGAGTGGAACCGACAGGGATTTATTTTTTTAATTTTTTTCGTTAATAAAAATAGCCCTCTTTCGTAACTTGGGGGACATCGAATATTTAAATTTAATGATCATATTGAACCGTCGCCACGGACCTCAGTTCTAAATGGGAATTCAAATTTTGAAGTGCAGTTATTAAAATAGGCCACTGTAAGCCGGTGGTCTGTCCCCGCTCCCTCCGGTGGAAATTTGGCCGGAAGGAGCCCTTTCGGCGGAGGGAGAACGGGGAGCAACTGAACCGAACTCGGGTCTCGGTTTACTGCCGGTAAAGGAGCACAAAGAAAGAGAGGAAGCGTTAACGAGGAGCAGCAGGAAGAACAGACCCTCGGGAAACCCTATACTAAGCGTCACGCCCCCCGGAAAAACTGCGGAAAATTCCACCGCCGAGCGAGAAGCCACCGTGTGCGGAATAGGAAAGCGTTCCTGTTTCAGAAAAATAGACGTCAATATAAATTGATCAAAAAGGAACAAATACTCTTAGTTCAGGTCGCGGTTGCCCCTACGAAATATCAAACACCATATCGAAGGTAGAATAATATATTTCTTCAAAAGCTGAAATACTCCTATACCAAAGATGAAATATTGTATTTCGTTTTGTTTTGAGATTTATTGAACTTATTGAATTGTCATCATTCAATTGAAATGTTTCTAGACATATTGACAAACATATTGAAAAATCACCGTACATTTAAATTGAAGTCATCGTTTTGGTGGCAATGTTTTCCATTGTTTCTATTCAAACCACCGTTCACACTGCCGGAAAACATTATCCAACAAGTCTTTTTTAAATCCAAGATTCGAAAAGCGAATACAGATTATCCCCCCCCCCCAACCACGCGGATTACTTTTCGGGCCTAACGACCCCGGGGACGGCGAGACAAACGACCCCGAAATAATACGCCTGTGGGGTCGCACCCTTCCACGAATCTCTCGTGGTTGTTGGAGTATCTCGCGGCTATAATTGAAACAAACGACGTCCGGACTTCACCTGCACTCACGGTCGCCGGAGACGGGAGAGAGGGAGAGAGAGAGAGAGAGGGAGAGAGGGAGAGAGGGAGAGAGGGAGAGAGGGAGAGAGAGAGAGAGAGAGAGAGGAGAGAGAGAGGAGAGAGAGAGAGTGAGAGAGAGAGAGTTAGGGTGGGGTGAAACCAAAATAAAAAAAAATAAAGTAAAAAGTTTACAATTAACTTGGCAGCGCCAGAGAGTAATCCACGGCCTTGTTTAATCAGCCCCCACCGCCGCCACGAGCCCCGGGCCACTGCCCGATTTGAACTTTTTTTCCACTCCTCCTACTCCTCTCCTCGACTTTTTTTTTAAAGAGTTTCGCGGAAAAACTGGAAATTAAAAAAACGGAAGAAACGCAATCAGCACGCTCGGCGGAACGTGAACTCGTTTCTGCGGCCCGAAAATCCTTCTTTATAATAATGCCCCGTGTTCGAGGGGCCCGCCCCGCGGGGCTCATTGTTTTTTAAGCGGATTTTGATAACATCGAGTTGTACTGTAGCGGTAATAGATTCTCTACCTTTATTTTGGTACTTTAAATTAATTTAGAATTCAGAACCACTTGTCGGTGATCTCACATGGGCGCGATTGAGGTCAAAGAGTGATTTTTTTTACTGCCAGTGGAACGCATATGCCTTTGCTAAAATTATGATTCCCCGGTATTTAATTTATTGGACGGATTCGAAATATCGCCGTAATTATATAAACGGACCATATACATGAACTAAACGGAACATCTTGCCTTTTACTTTTCAATAACTTTTTTCGTTTAAATTTTACTTTTATTATTATATTATAAATTATATTAATAATTGTTATAATTATAATAATTATTATATTATAATTATTATATTATATTAATAATTCCAATTTATTATGTTACAAAGAAATGTTCAGAGAAGGGACATTCGTCGGAAATAGTGAATTACTGCTAATTGTCAAAAATCAAAAACCGGAATTACAATTAACTTGTCTCCGCTGACGGAACTTATACAGGAGAGATCGAGGAAATTAATCGAGAGCTTGAAACATCAAATTACAGAAACGAATCGCAGTCCCATATTTACAGGGTGCATGGAAAAACGGTACGTTCAATTTAATCAGTACGCGAAATTAAATAAGGCCCCCAAATATTTCCAATATACACAAACGGTATTATTGTTTACATACGATATTAATTGGATGCCGCTATTAATATGGCGGCCTAAATAACAGGGCGAAGCCCATCGCGATATCCCCATTATTGACAATCTACCCGGAGGGCCTCGACGGCACATGTGGGGCTTGGCCCTTCCACCACACAAGGGAACATATTTGATACAGTCGTATTTCATATCGCATAGTATGGAAATATCATGAATCCTGATGAGGTGATATAACCATAATCATCCTGAAGAATTTTTCTGGCAATGCTATTGTATTGCACCTTCGAAATTTAGAATTTATAATTTTTAATGCTACTAATTCACGCCTTCATGATCAGTCATAAACTGATTTAATGTAATAAATTAAAAATTTCGGCTCTTTCCCTTTAGGACTATACATTGGGTAGCAAGGGCTAACTTGAAATTTAGTTAATAAATTAAAATAACTAAGTAATTAAGTAAATGCTACTGACGGACACTGCAGACAGGATGTCCCAACGGTAACCAACATACTCAAGTGCCTCACTAATATATTCAAGGCACGCTACCGACGATGGGGAAAAGCAGATACTGGTCAATTAATCAATTCAACTAGTGGGTAATTGTGTGTTATCTTATGTTGCAATATACGTATGCACTTATTTTTTTCCGGATGAAAATATTCCGCCCGATATTCGGTGGTTGGGAAAACCGTCAGCGCGGGTGTTGTACATCACCCGGGCAGGAGCGTCCCCTGATTAACCGGCGCCCCAGTAATCGGATCCTATTAAGATGGTATCGGAGAGGCGACAAACGGCAGCGTATAATCGCCCCGGGGTGCGATAAAAGGCCGGCGCGGTCGGCCCGCTCTCTCCCCGCGGCCAAATTGCGCCAGCCGCCCGAGCCAAGTTAAACCCGAAGAAATACGGGCGGAGCTCCATCCCTATAATTGTCTCTGGCCCCCGGTTCGAGCTTCATTTTCGCCGTTTCCCTAATTACCGCCTCGCAGCGAGGGGGCGGGGGAAAGCAATCGGAGGTTTTAAGCCCCGAACCTTCGTGAAATATTGCGAGCTAGGAATAACTTCGACCGTGTTAGCCCGATGCTCTTGCTTAGGAAACTAGGAGCGGAGTAATTCTAGACAGCGGATTCTTCCCCGGAAGGTTGTTTCGTTAAATCCTTCGTGTCCAGAACAAATTAATATCTCTTCAGAATTGCACGCCATTAACGTACTGAGCTTTACAATGCTGTAAAACAAACAAGTACTACTTATTCTTCCCGATCTTTATTAGTTCGCGGTACTTAGTACTAAACTGGCAACATTTAAATACTGTAAGCTTTGAGTTATTTTAATGTCTAAAGCCCTTTATAAAAGTTGATGCTTTTTTAGTAGAATATTATTTGCAGTTAAATAATTAATATCCGGGACAATATTTTCCTCGAAGATAATGTCGCTAAATGAAGATCTGTACGCTGTTTATTGGCAACGTACCGTTGCCTGCTACGACTGAAATATATAATGCAGATCGGTAAAGTATCTCAACCGCATTAAGACACGACATTGGATTTCGAAAAAAAATTGACACCGCTCCAATAAAATTACACGGCCAATTAAAACTCAAATTTCTATATTTACTGCTTTTTTTTACTGGCTCAATTGTCTGAGCCGAGCGTTAATTTTCCCATCCAGAAAGGAGTCCAATTACAATGCCGTGGGGGGCGGGGAGGGCCGGGCCCGCATAATATAAGTGACTGGGGTCTGGGGACGACAATAAACGGGGGTTTAAACGCCGACCGAGAGCTGAGAGCCGGCGTTAACAAGTTCATTAGGCCGCACAAACGGGGCTCTTCTTCCCAGGGCCGGCCCCACCACCGACCGTCTAGCTCAATTAGTCGCAATGAGTTTACTGTCCAACAGCCGGCTAACTAGAACCGATTCTTAACCCGGTAAACACAGGAGACCGGCGATAAATCCTTAGCGGTATTTCGAAACCTCCCCGACTATAAACATTGGAACTCGACTAATTGGGTCAGATATTTCGCATCTTCGCAATCGATTTCCAATAAGTCTTTTGGGTCGGATAAAATGAAGGTTGACTGGCGGCCTTTCGGTAAAGGATCGCGAATTGACAAACCGACAATTCTTATTCCAAGAGTTGTTTATATTTCAATGCATCCGTAATTCAAAGTTTTACAGGCATAAATAAGTGAAACGTACGCTCTTTCTGAGCAACTGAGAACTGAGGACTGGTCAAAGAGTGCCGGTTTAGTGAAATCGTGACGCGCGATTATCAACCGGTCGTCCACTGTATGCCTCTAACATCGGGTCGTATCATGGCGGCCGAACAGGGTCGTTGTGCTTGTTGTGTAACTGAAATCGGCTATTTCAGGAGTGGCTCCGTATTTTATCACCTCTACTGGAAAACACGGGCCGTTTCTAAGCCCTTATCGCTTAGCCGAGACGGGGGATACGGAAATATGAAAACATTTGAATGCAAACTGTCCGGCCGAAGATGGAGGGCCGGCCAGGAACCGGTCGGAGTCCGGTCAAAATCGGCGAGATCTGAGAGCGGCGGTCGAGAGCAGTAAATAATCGGAGGCCCGCCGCCCCAAAACAGAAGCCCCCCCCCCTCAATTCCGGAATTATCGCCGGCCCGTCTACCTCGGCCCTTAGAGCTGTTCGCCGAGTGGCGTTTCATTTAAATTCGGCAGCCGCCGCCACCACCGGCCCAAGGCACACCGCCACCCTGATTTATAAGCCGCTGCGGTTCGCCCCAATTTCCAAACTGTCTCCGTAATGGGACTCGAAAAATATCGAATTTCAACTCCGGACAATAGCAAGTACGGAATAATAAAGAGGGGGAAGTGTTCGGTGACGCGTAATCCATCATTGCCAACACGGCATGACAACATGTGCCAAGACAATTCGTTTTTTGGGAACAATTTTATTTTTCGCCGCAATCGGGAATGGCGGCGAGAATTCGAAGCCGTTGTAGCTCAAAGAAACTACAGGAGGGAGAAACATTTGTACTAGTGGAATCGCGGAGTACCTTGTCGATCAAGTAACAGAAACTTGCATTACTTGAGCGCGGGATCACTCCCGCACACAATGAGTGTACAAATCCAACTAATAATTATATAAAGTATAAATTCAAGGACTAAAATTGTAATCTATTATAATTATCGGTTTTCACGGGTGACAAACTTGTGTTGTAATACAGTGACGATCCCTGTGCCAAACTGAACTTTTCTTCAATTTGAAATTCGAATTTATTCATAGGAAAGCTCATTTAACTCCATTGTATTAATTAGAACTCGTTAGAATTTGGCATAAGACAAATGGGTGCATAGAACTAATATCCGACGAATAGAGTACGACAGAATATATCAGGAATATAGCATAGAGAATGTAGCAGAATTAAATTTTAGGATACGACTGTCGTTCAATATACGTATTGAGAGATGTCGATCGTCGTGCTATTTTTAGAGATGAATTTGTCCCACGGAGAACGTCGGAAACTGCGAACATTCAATTTTGCATGTAACGAGTCCTTATGTGCAAGTCACTGAGGCGATTTCCCGTATATTTGCAGACAGCAACTGCGTCTGCTGAATTACTGATCCGAATTCCGGAATCGAGCGTAGTTTTTGAAAAGCAATTTTTCGAATTCATATCTCGAGACGTCGTTCACGTTCAACCCCGCAATATTGGAATTGCAACGTTGAAATCATATCACGGTACAAGTTCTGTAGAGTTTCGGGGACGCCGCGAAGAACAACTTTATTTAATATAAAACCGAATCGAAATTAAACACTAACCCAGAAAGCGGGATCGGTTCACGAGTAATATAACTTCTCGGCGGAGACGAATGTAGAGGAAATCATGCCTAGATTTTGGAACGACAGCCAAAACTAGGGCGCAACCAATCTCGAAATTTAATTAACTTCAAAATCTGACCGAGGAAGTAATACATCAAAACTTAACTTGTAATAAGAAACAAAGTTTCGGGCTTACGCGTTTTGTATCGACAACCGATTTCTGAATAATATTTCAAATCGCCTCTGCTCATCGCAGATTGAAAAACTCAATCTACTTTCGAACGAACTGAAACGTAGAACCAGAACAAACTGAACTTGTGTAGCAAATCACAGTACAACACTGCGTATGATTATAAAAACCATCGCACTAATGGTAGGCGAAATATAAAACTAGGAGAAAAGTTACTAATGCACTCAGTACTATGATTGACAGAACAAGGAAAATGAGCTCGGCCATGAATGAATTTCCTATAATTCTTTCGTAAATTTTATCAGTCTAGAAATAATATTGTTGAATTATCTAGGCGAGGGATAAACGAAAATTGAAATGTTGATAACAGCCAATTATTATTCTTAATGATACCAATATATGTGTATAAATAAGAATATTGCGTCATAACTCACTGATTGGGTCCTTAAGAAGCCGAAACTGGTCTGAATGAAGACAGAAGATCCCAGAAATAATGATATAAGATAACTTACTCACCTGTGATTTCAGCAATGTACCGTGTTTATTTATCTGTTATAGAGATTCATCCCAACTACGAATTTTACATCGATCTCAAGTAATTGATTAAATCGCTGGGTAGGTTTGGGGGGTAGGACAAAGCGCAAATTTGTAGGTATTTCGCGTTCGTTTCGACCGGCGGGACAATAAACCGGGCCGGGCGGGGACATCTTCTAATTTATGGGAACGGCTCCGGTGTCCGAGGAAGGGGCCTGTTTGAAGAGCATTAAATAATAAATGGTTCTGCGGGGGGAGGGAGTGTAAAGGCGGGGCCTCCTTTTTTTACAGGCAGCTAAAATAATGGCGGCCGGCGCTGATTTACAAGGCCAGGAAAGTTGGGCAGGCGGCCAGCCAAAGATATAAGGTAAGGGGTCGACGGATGCCCTCTCGGATAGCATGTTGCCTCGGCCCATAACTCGATCCCGTGATAAGTCTCAAACCTTTTAGACCCATCTAGTCTAACTAACAGCCGCCCAGTCCAGTCCGCCTTCTGCCGCTAGGCCGTAAAAGATGTTCCAAATACACTTTATTTTAAATAAATCTAATTTATAGAAAAGTATCGAATATATTAATGGAAGCGACAGGATGGAAAACAGATGGTTTTAGTAAGCTGGTAAATCAATTATATGGGTGGCGTGCATTGTTGTCCATCAAAACATACATTTACCCCCCCAGAAAATCCATAAGAATGTTGAATCTACAGTTAGGCGGGGATCTAAATAGTCCTAGGATATTATACCTACACGCTAAGTCGAAGGCGAATATTACGGGCCGCGCCCTAATGACCTACCCAGACCACACCGGGTTTGCTTTTGAGACCGATTCTCCGACGGGGGCCAACACATTGGAAGGAAGAGGCCTTCTACGCTCAAAGAGAATTTCCTCCGTAGAATTAGAATTGTTAAAGGTTCGCGGTGGAGGGGGAATGGGCCTTGGAATGACAGGAACTCTCCGCGCAAAGGAGAGGGATCTTATCCGCCGGCAGAATTTCCAGCCGCCTCCGTTCCCCCTCGTACCGCATATTAAACTCGATAAAATATCCCGCCGGTTTAAGGCCGAGGGGTAAAATAAAGACGCGGTTTCATTGCTTGGGAGATAGGGAGGGGGATAGAGGGAGGCCAATATATCAGAGGGAGATGAAAGGAATCGTGAAAAAGCGATTGCCCCCCCTTCCTCACCATTCCATACAACATCCGAATATTCGTTTATCCGAGGGCCCGCTATCTGCCATCGAATCGTTTTGGCTAGAAGGATGGAGGGCTCGTAGCCTAGTACTGAAACTGAATCATTCTTATGATCGACCGCATGGTTAAAATTAAACATTCGGAAAGTGAGCTCTGTCGAAACGAACGCACAGTTACGAACATTTATAGTAGAGGGAAAATATAACTTCAATTGAATATTGCTCCCGGCTTCGTTAAAATATGATTAAATACGCTTTCCCATTAAAATTGTTGCCATGGACATAAGACGAATAGAAATATATTAAATTATGTGGTTTCACTGTAGAGCCTAAAGTCAATGCTCGCTGTTATACAAACCGACGAACGAAAATCTAATTATCTCTCGAAAACACGCAAGGGAAGATAGATTATTCCTTTTATTTTCCGCAAGTCTCTTTAGTACGGGAAGGAAGCACTTCAACTTTAATTGGAACGAATTCTGAACTTTCGAAACCACCAAATCGAATGAATACTTAATGAGCATCCCGGAGTGTGAGGTACAATATCCCGGTCAACTTTGAGGGAAATAACATTTATTGTCGTGTCCCGGCCTACAGTTGACACTATTAACAACCGATTCGGATGGTGTTTCCAATTAATTGCAGCCGCTCAATAGATAGATAATTGGGCGGCATTCCCTGGCGGCAGAGAATGTAGCCGGCCAGTTTCGGACGTCGGAAAACAGGTTTGGAATCGGTTACAAACATTTATCAATATCGATTCCGAAATTCGGAAATTTGAAAAAAGGAAAGTCGCGGACCACGAAGCCATATTTATTATTGCCACAGAATATTACCACACCGCTTGAAAATTTCCCATAATTACTACACGAACTCGGCAATGTGTCAGAGTCAAATCTCCTTTGACAATCAAGAACATCCACCTCTTTCTTATTGTAACAATTTGGCCACTGACTTAATGAAAACATCATTTATGCTATTTAAACTATTGTGTATAATAAAGTTACAGTTACTATATATACCAAACGCTGTCGCTGCTATAAGGGGACCAGCTCTGGGAAATGTCGTAATCGCAAAATCCAAACAACGCTTTAAAATGTACGGCCGTTCTCCGACTCGACTTTAAGCATAATTTCTTACGACGGAGCGCGAAG
Source organism: Lethocerus indicus (assembly GCA_019843655.1). NCBI lineage: Eukaryota > Metazoa > Arthropoda > Insecta > Hemiptera > Belostomatidae > Lethocerus > Lethocerus indicus. The sequence goes on along the minus strand of JACDQD010000005.1, from coordinate 17,303,100 downwards.
ATGGGGCTAACAAACATTTTATTTTGAGACCCGGGCTTTAACTTAGAGGGGGTCGGAAGATTTCGTCGTTACAAACGATCCCAGTAGCGCCCCGACCGTCCCACCCACAAGCCGGAATCCCCTCCCCCCTACCCGAGAAGAAAGTTCGAATAAAAGTAATAAACCGGTTGGCAATACTGCGACTACAATAAAGAGCAGAAAAACAGAGACAGAGAGCAACGGTTTAATATTACACCGTCCTACATTATAATAACTAGGCAATAACTTCAAAACTTAATGACAACGAACATAAAGCAGAGTGTTTTGAAAGGATCTAGGGAAGTGGGGCAAATTAGTAGATACGCTATGGGGAACAACTCAGGAGATCACAGTGTTTTTCAATTTTTCGTGCATATAGGCAATCACTTTTAATGGTTTTCAAAATAATCTTCTTTTATTCCTCGCGAAAATACTTAATTTTAAATGATTTCGGTACTGGCGCTATTTGTTTTGTCTTATTCTTGTTTCTGGTCGCTTCTCTCCATCATCCTGCTATTAGTAATAAAGCCCGCTAAACAATTAACATCAACATGAATTTTCAACGAAGCTGGAAACGTATGGCTTAATTAATGGATGTAAAAAACATTTAAAAATTTCTTTTCTGGTTAAACGAAAGATACGCGAATTGTTATTCGTAAGTTCTCAGTTATAATAAATGCTAACATTTATATAAGTACTGTGATCGTAGGAGGAATATGTTTGAGGTAATACGTAGATTATTTTCGAAGTACGTAATTGCTATCAGAGTTATGACTCAAGAGAGATAAATATTTTAAATTCAGCATCAGTAATTTACTTTACATGCATTACTAAAAGCTTTACATATTAATGAAGATTCGGTATTCAAAACCTTTATTCTACTCAAAATATGAGGGACGAAATTCTGCATGAATAGCTCTGCTATATCTATAATACACCCACGTTTTTCAACGATACCCTAACTTTATGAACGCATTAATACGGAAAATATGGCACAGAAATATATCCTGAGGCACACGATAACGCAAACAGAAGCCTCTTAAAGTGGACATTTAATGCGAACGGCCCTCGACTCTCACAATAATGCAGGATAAAAATATCAATGCTCAATACAGGACTGCACCAGGGATCTAGAGCCATTAACGAACGTTCCAGCGGAGCAATAATTTCAAATATATCCGAATAATGCATCCGTAGTGGCGGTAATGGAGTTTAATGGAATAATATAAAGCTTACTAATGGAACCGGAGATGCAGAAAGGAAAATCGGACGATTTACAAGAGAGGAAAGCTCTCTCATCGGATTAACGGGCACATCGGCAGCAGGGAGCCGAGAATTAAGAGATCGAACGTTATTTAACCGAGAGAGAAGAATTCCAAATAAACGACGGCTTACAAAAACAACTGTTTCGCTTCTTTCGGCCGCTTTTCAATCGGGATTCGGAAGCCGATAGGTATTTAAATTAGCGGCAGGAAATCCTCTTTGGAACGGAGGGAGGCTATTTAAATGTTTACCCCGGACTGGGTATCGAAACGCGAACTCCGGAAACGAGTACACATTACACCCCGCCAATTGTTCACTAGCCGGCGTTGTTTCTGGGCCCCCGCCACTGAACCTACAGCGAAAGGGACGTTGAATATTCATAAATTTTTGTTTCCCCTTCGCTCCTCTGACCATGTCCCCAGCCCAACCCGAGTGCGCGCCTATAATAACCCGCCGACAATATTGACACGAGCCCAAGTTTACCTTACCCCTGGGTCAGTTAATAAGTGCGGTTACCGCGGCGTCCTTTAATACGCGTCCTCTACATCACCCAGCCCATCCCTACAAGGAACCTTATTATTGACTCGACTTTTTCATTCATTTAATTACTGATACAGAACAGGTAATCATAAAATCAAAAAATATAAAGTGTATTTATATGAACTATACAATTATTATTATTACACATCACGACATGATTCGATCAAAATTAATCACTCTCGACTGAATTCATGGGCATGAGTAAAAATTAATTTAGCATATCCCCAGAAGTATAGATTACTTCGTCGTTGTTTGCAAATACGCAAGTGATCTATATTTTCCATATTGTTCGAAAAAGTGCGAACACGAGTTCAATTGGATTCAGTGGAATTAATAACTCCCTCCCAGTTTGGGAGCGAACACAACCCGTTATAATTCAAAATCCCTTCGGAAATTAATGCTCCGCGGAAATATTTCCTTTTATTAAAATCCACGTATCCGGCCGGTGGAATAGGCCTCCAAAGGAAAAGGTCCCATATATCAAAACTGCGGCGTTTAATATTCATTCTAAAATATATTTTTTTTACCTCTATCTCTCTCTCTCGCTCTCTTTCTCCGTCTCGCTCTCTCCCGAACATGATAAACGAGATGTGCGGCGGGTGTGCATACCCCCCGCGGCTCCGGCTAAGGGGAGCCACGGACCCGAATCCCATATAATATATCTGGCCACCCGCTATAATACTTACAACTTGCCTTATAAGAACTAGGACCCGTTAGCGACCCGGGGCCCGCTCTTCGCCTTACATGGCGCGAATTTGTTACTGCCCTTTCGTTTACAAGAGAACACTTTGTTTATTTATTGGCAACCCGGGTCCTCCCCCTCCTCCGTCTCCTCGGACTCGCTTTAATTCGATTCGTTAAGAAGGGCCGACGGTGGAGGAAAAAAGGACGATCGTCAGGGAATTATCGCCGAGAAAAACCGGTACTCCAAATATAGAGCCGTTGTTTACATGCAAATATCTTATAATAAAAAATAACTACTTAATTGATGTCCGACTGGTCGTTTAGTGCCGTCTTCGAACGCTCGCCCCAAAAACGTATGAAATTTGAGAAATGGGATATTTGACCTTTTATTCGGCTTCTTGTACAGAATTGTACAGAAATATGAGGGCGCCATTCCTGACCATCTGTCTCCGAAATATGTTCCACATTCTATTCGGCGAATATATTAATTAGAAGAGGTTTGTATCTTTGGACAAATAATATCAATATCAATATAAGCAACAATAGCAACTATTTCTATGTTGTAGTTCAAGTAAAAATTGAATTCGGGCTTAGGACGGGAGCCGACAGAGAAAAGAATAGTGGCTGGGAGGAGGTGTGAGGGTTGGGACCCGTTAATTTATAGTTGGAGTACTGGAGTAAAGCCGGCCGGCGGTTGCTTCGGTGTTTAATTGAAAATCCCGCGATCGTTTATGCATTATTCAAGTCGGGAATTCATTGTAATTCGGGACCATCGCCGCCCGAGCAACAGTATTCAAATACCACCCTCCTCCCGATACACGCCGAAATTCAACTCCGGTCCCGGCGGCAAATACCTCCTGAAGAACTATAGTTTAGTTATTAGGTAATTGAATAAAGGAAAACTCCGCGGTCGGAATATTCTATACGCCGCTAGCTCTCCGAAATCCGTCTTCGTCTCCCCCGCACTGGTAATTGAACCCAACACCGGAAAGGCGTCCTTAATCACGGCTTATTAAGAACGATGCGTTGATGAAAGGGGCGGAAAGTTTGGTTTGGGGGTGGCTTTGGGGGTTACACGCAGCCGGTGATATATAATGCGCCGAAAGACGGGGACGCTTACCGTCTTAATTAGGAGGGATGGATTAAATCCGAATGGCTCTTTACCTCGAGACTCGCTTCCACTGTTGCGAGTCAGGGCGAATTAATTTTAATCCCGTATGGGGAGTGCATATCTTAGGATGAGGCTCGGTAATTGCCTTCTTCCCGTAACGCGGCTCAGAAATGGGATTGGCCCATTTATATTTAATGGTGACATACCCGTGAAGAATCGCTCGTTTCTTCTGTGTGGATAATAGATTAGTAAAATAATTTCGAGCCAATATTTTATTGTGTCGATCAGTATCGTAAGCAGGCAATTGCTTCAAGAAACCTTAATTCTATTTACCAGTGAACACAAACCCTGAATACACAGCGATAATTATTACCAAATAAGTAATTTGCTAATATACAGGTGCGGTAATAAATTTCGTGCGAATCCAAATGGTCTATTCTATTATCGTTATTAGTGCTTAAAATGTGGGAAGATTCTATAATTTAATTCGCATTTAGCAGTAACATTAATTCCATATTCATTCCATATCGCAATAACTAAATAAATTACAATTAGTCATTTCAGTACTTCAGTCACATGATACGCAATTCTATCGGAGCTGAAGCTCCTCTCTTATTCCAGATATTTATTAAAATGGGGTTGAATAACGTAGGAGTTATGTATTTAGTATCAAGAAATAATCCAATGGTTTAAAGTGCCTTAATCCAACGCTATTTTTCATTTATCCGAATAATCATAAGTGAAAGGAATTCGGAGAATTGCAAAATAAAATCGTAATGGGATAAGGAAATTATTCAATAGGTTGTTGGGAAATTTTCCCAATCCGTCTCGAGAGAAAGAAAGAATAGAGGGAGAGGAATAATGGGAGAATAAGATATCGGATAATTCGCCAGAAAAGGATATTGAATAGCTCCGGTCAAGTGAAACGTCCGGGTATAATTTTTTTTCTTGCCCCGTCTTTCCTTTATCTGGACCACTTATCATAATGAACACAAGAGCAGGGGACCTTTCCCCCTCCTTTCATTCTGGCACACCCTCCCCCTCTACGTCACTAATGAGACCGTTTCTCGGGGGCAAAGACGAGTTTTCCATTAATTAAAGACTTTATTTTCTTAAAAATGTTTGCCCTTCCAACTCTTAATTAACAGGGGGAAGGGCGCGAGAGAAATTGTTCTTTAAATCCTTCGACGGAGAATCCATAGCGCAGCGACTTGTAGCAGGCACGAAGTTGAAACTTGCAGGGGAATATTAGGAACCCATAACGAAAAAGGTTTTATGCAAATAAAACGATGGAAAATTGAGATCAATCCCGTTTATGTTATATAACCTCAATTTGCCGACAATTTCTTATTTTAACTCGGTACAAACATTTGTATAAATGAGGGGATTATAACAGACTCCGTATTATTTTTTTATTTCAGTTTTTAAAAAATCGAATATACTTCCTGTTCAGAGAAGCCGCAATAGAATATTACTAAAATAAAATTCAAAATAACCGGGCCAATACGGGGGAATCTGAATCAGGGGAAGTGGGTCAGAGCGTGGGTTGGCCCAGGAGGCGGAGGCAGCCTGCTAAATCAAAACGCGGAAAGACTCGTTGAACAAAGTGTTCTTTTTTTCACTTCAGAGAGGAAGTAAGCCCGGAGCCTTAACGCGCAAACTTTACCGCTCCCAGACTTTACATTCAGTCGAGATGAGACACCCGGTGTTACAGTTTCGAATGACCATTTACCAAGTAGGAGACCGGTCAATTTAGGCGATGAGATCCTCTTCAAACGAAGGACCACCAATTTCTTCAAAATTCTGTTGTTGCAATTAAAACAGGTCGAATTCGTCAGGATTCCAAATTTCAAGATAATAATATATTGATAAAGGTCACACAGGATATATAAATAACAGATAGCCAATTGCCTATTTAAGCCTGTTTTTAAGCAGCACTCGTGCACGCATTCGACATATATTTCATTCCCGCAAGCAGTTGTTTTCGGCGAGATAGATATTACACTTTTTAAAAGAATAAACAAATATAATTCAGTAACACTAATGAGACAAGATTAGATCTTAGCACGAGAAGCCGGGAGAGAAGACTGAGGACGCGCACGGTGGACCTATCCCCCTCCCGACAAGGCATGGACCCGACTAAGGCGGTAACCATAAACGTTATACTCCTCTTCCTCTAAGGCTGTTAACATCCTCTCTCATCTTCTTCTAACTTATATACCTTTAATTATTCTATACTCTATTGACCTAATCTAACAGGCGACTGAGTAATTACTCGACGGCCCACGTCTTCGTCCATGAATGTATTTTCTGTTGTTAAGATCGGTTACGAGTATAAGCGACGTTGATAGATATTCGGATCGATTATGCGTTCGACAAATAAACACAGCGTAGCTTCAGATATCCGTTATTATTAAAACGCCGGCTCCAGAGCCAATTCCCGGGCGGAAACGTTTGTCAGTCCAATTACTCCGCGGAGATTGAGACGCCTTGAGGTCGGTTACAAGGGCTAATCGAAATGGGGCGGAGCCAATCCGTCAGCGCTTCTCCACGCGAGCCCACCCCACAGTTTACAACCTTTGAGTAGCCGGCGGCCCCCATAATTGCCTCTATTTAAGCGAAAGGACACTGTAGGCAGACTTACAGGTCCATTGCCACATATGTATAAATGATCTTCCTCCTGCCAATTAAATTATTGTGGTTTGGTTTAGGGGAGAATCGGCAACCTCTCACAAAATCAATGGCGACATGCTATTGGAGATTCGAGATGCCGAGACCGGTCTAGCATAGGACCAAATCAGCAACTGGAATAATTATATTCCAAACCTCCTCGAACTCCCTAACTTGTATCTGAAATTAATTATAATAAATTATCCTTACGACACGATTATTAGCCGCATGCTATATAATGATATTATGACATTTCAACATTAAATCCAACGATTTCAGGCAAATATTACTCAAATTATCAACAGTATTTCCAAATGTATACCAACATAGGAAGAAATTGGGAATTCATAGCACAAAATAGACCGAATATCGACAATCCTCCTGACGGAACATATTGCCAATTTCAATTTTGTACGTGTAAACAGAATACAATGTCGCGTTAAACATTTTCGCCATTTGAAACCGGGAACATCTGGCTTGGGCAGAGTGCTGGGAGTGATGCGAGGAAGATCAAAGTTCAATTTTCGGGACCCGCTGAGCGCCCTCTTTCGGCCCCGAGAAGGAATATTAAATGTGAAGGCGCTCCAACTGCGTTGTCTCACTTTCTCGTACCCGTCCCGCCCTCACTTTTCTTTCTACCGGAAGGGGGCGAAATTAGAATTCGGAAACGTTTATTGAAACAGAAAATGTCGAACCCAAAACGTTGGAAAACCTCAACGGGAGAACCTCTTTGTCCACCGAATCTACTTCCTTCAGGAAACATTCTCTCTTTCCTACATTTTTCTTTGTATTATTTATCATCATCATCAATTTATCATAATTTTTGTCTCGTTTTAGTAAGGCATATTTAAAAACCTAAAAATGTTTGCACCGATGGTTTGAAACATTCAAATCCATTCCATTTTAACCGCCATTAATAATAAAGCAAACAACGATCGGACTAAGACACGTAATTTATTCTATCTAAGACTACGTGGGAATATATTATCGTTACAGCTTGAATCCGTTCCATATACTCCAAACCATCATTGTCCAAATGAAACTTACGTTACTCTATATGTTTTAAACAAATATCAAATAAGTAATCAACTGATGCCATTACAATGATAGGAAAAAACAAATCAGTTTTGACGAAAATCATTACACATTTCTGACTTCGGTATTTACGAAATTTATTCGCGTACTTTGCTTTGTGTATCTGCAGGATTACTACAGTACATTTAAATTACGTTTAAACAGATTAAAACTTCTAATAGTTCGTATTAATTGGTTAGTTCATGGTTAATCGCCGGATAGCGAGAACACATCTAGCGAATATACTCTACGTGACCGTGACGTGGGTAGGTAACGCCTTACCCGGGGTCGCAATATAGTTTCCAGAAGGTGGAGAGAGTTCGACGGACGAGCAGGAGATAAGCAGGGTCTTATTTATACATCGAGGGGTCGGCTCGAAGCCGGGGCGATAAGCCAGGTCTGTTAGGCGGCCTACCGTGCCGCTCGGATCCTATCACCCCGAACGAATCAACCCCTTCATCTCGCCCCTAAAGAAATATATTCGCTCCACGAAGGGCACACAGCGACAATTCGCCACGAACCGTCACAGTGGAAGTTGCGTTAAAGAGGTATGGAGAAATTGGACCAACAATATTTGACAACCAGGCGATAGCCTCAATGCTAAAGACAATTTCAGACAAAAACGTTACTATATTCATATATATGTAATACAGTTTCGGCATTGCACTTCTGGCGAGTTCTGGCAGTTTTGACATTGTACCACCAATATTACTGAAGGATTAGTAACAGATAAAGTTATATTTCTGAGAGTCCTATAAAGTATGACTAAGCCTGAAAGAATTTTTATTACTTCTAGGCATAACAGTAACCATTTCAGAGATTTTAAATACAACTCGATTTAGTTTAAACAAGCCACAGAAATATTTACGAGGTGTGAAAAAATAGCCCCAATTAGTGTCCATAAATCAGGCAGAAGGCGTGTCGTGGTTCGGTGAGGGGACGACCGACGGAGTTGGCTAGGCCCCGGGGAATAGCAACCTGACCACTTAGTCCCACACGGCAGCGGCCCCAACACGGACCCCCATACCTGACACTAATTAGAACACTGACGCATAACATACCTGGACGCGTTTCAATAACCGAGTTAATTACCCGCTTTAACGGGGGCTCGCGGTTGGGCGTCGGTTCGGGCAATAAACCGCAATGAAATATTTAACGCGCCCTATTTGAAGCGTTCCTTCGCGGTCTCTCTCGGCCGCGGCCATTCAAATTGCCGGCCGAACTCCACCCAATTGTCCGGGATCGAGTTCGTAACGAACACGAAACGGCGGGTGATCGGGGCAGTTTAGAACCGGGGTAGATTCATGACGGAACCGATCAAAATCGGGAACAAATTTGTAGATTTAAGCTTTTCATTGAGTCTATTTCTTACTAATGAAAATTACATTTGTGCGCATGTAGTTTACAAACCTGAGAGACTGCGAAACAGAAAATGAATAGAAGAAACATCCCACGACAGTTTACACTGTTTCATCAGTATTAATTACACTGAATGTATTACGATTGCCAGCAATTTATCTACTAGAAGAACCAACAAACATATATTCTGAATCCTCCCAGATGTCCGCAAGTAAAGTATGTACCTTATTACCTCATATAGTATGCACTAACTCAAATGTAGACTAAGGCGCAAACAAATATACATTCCATATTTACAGGAAGCTAGTTTATGAGTTTAAATAAAGTGACGGTATCGTCATTAAACTTTATTGGGCCATCATTAAATGCGGGATTTTTAAAATAAGAAATTAAACGAAGACCAATTAGCTATGAATTATAGAACACTAAAGGTAACATAATCATTAAATGACTTCTGTATTTAGTTCCAGAACGAGTACGTTTTAAAGAAATTATATCTATATAGATTTAATTTCTTGTAAAACACGAAAATGAATTTTTAATGGGAGATAGTTCTTTAAATATCGTGACAGGAATAAATGGAGTGAACGGATAATACGGATTGACTCTCAGTTTAATTGGGAAGCACGGTCCGGAGAGCGGGTTTCCATTTAATCTGTCAGTCGTAAATAAATAGACGATCAAAACTCGGGCATGTTGTATTTGATATGAATATATTTCAACGTCCCAATAAAAATCCGAGGTCCGGACGGGCTCGTAAATCCGTCTATACCTTCCTTTCTTTCTTTACGACCCCACGTTAGGCATTACTCAAATATAAAAAAAATATAAAAATAAAAAAAACGAATACCGGGAAAAAATATGCCAGAAGCGATCGGCGGTATAAATCTCGGTTGGCGGGAGCCGGCTCCGCCACCCTCCCTCCCCCCAGCACAGGGTCGCACTTGCATAACTTCTCTCACAGGCACAGAAAGTCTAACATGTATTTTACGACTCTTCCCTCGGCCGAACCGATCCCTCGCCAGTGGGCCCCTCCGAGTTAAGGGCACTTCCGAACTCAATCCCACCCCCCCTCAGCCCATTCGAAGGATTGGATCGGGAATAAGCGGGAAGAAGGATCCACCGGGACCCCCCAGCGAAATCCCACCCCCGGGAGGCCGAGCCCCCGAACCCCTTTCTCTCGTCCGACTGCACAGCTCTACTCCAGAAAAGGTCGAAGGGGAGATTAGAAAAGGGTTATTGGGGAAGATAGGATGAACCGGTCCTCTTGTGTCACTACTGGACATGCCGTCATAGGTAGGGAATGGGCAGCCTAGGAAACACTAGAGGCCTCTATCACTGGCCCCTCGCTCAGAGGAACACTATTAATTAAGGTACCCTGGGTAACATAAAAGCGCAATTATTCTGACAGAGCTTTAATACGTTAATTATGATAGGTATTTATAATTAGGACATCCAACATTTTGAACTACTAGTAACTTTAGAATCCACTATTTTGTGGTAAGTTACAAGTTATCACGCCATTACTAAGAAACATTAGTACAACAATCTCCTATTATGAAGAAAAATGGGAAACATGAGGCAATATCTGTACACTATCATGGTTTAAATTCTCTTTCGGTTTAAAATCGGTTAGGTTTTGTGAAAATGCGCGATAACCGGTTCGCATTCGGAAAGCGAAAAAGCCCCGAGAGGCTTAAAACAGCAAATAGCCGTCCCCCAGATATATATTCCTAGTCGATACCGCCGAGTTTATTGTCCTTTCGGTAAAATTAAATCGGGTACATTGCGACGCCCGGGTTCTGGCCGGTTTCCAAGAAGGGGAGGGGTTCCCCCCTCACCGCGGTAGCCCGCACTTTTATCCTTTACCCGTCAACCAAATGTAAACTGCTGTTTAACTCTTTATACTGTCTTATTCCAAAGTGACAGGCGTCGCTTTACCGCAGCTTGTATTAGAGAATCCGGACGATATCAGATATATCGCACACATGTACAGAATTCGAATATGTTCAATGTTAATTGAATTTTAATTTAATCTTCATATAACTGGAATTAATAAAACCATGGCGCTATTAATAAACATGGACGTATATATACGTCAGTGAATGACTGTTGAGTGGCCAGCCCTTTTTGCAACTAATTATTATTTAAAATTTTGCACGACTATTCAATCATATGTGTACACATTATGCCCATCCCGAGCTGTATTTATTTAATATTAATTAGGACTGTAATTTTTATTTCTCTACATATTGTCGTGCGGAGGACAACGCGTAAACCTTTTGTATTATGTTGCAATGAATGGAAATCAGAAATAAACATCCGCCCGGCAACTAATTAGGGACGGAGGGAGGAAATTGTTGGGCGAGAAGGGCTTTTGAAGTTGGTCCAGCGGGTGCCCCTATCTTGGGTCAATTAAAATCATTCGAAAACTCGGGCCAACTTTTCACGAACGCAAAGTATGCCAGCTCTTAATTGGAGCAGGAAAAGCGAACGTTCGCTCTAAACCGAATGAGTACTGTGCTCACTCAGCTGAAAAAAAGAGAAACATGCAGTGATCATTCTGACATTCTTAATGAATCCAAAACTTTGTTATTTCCGAATAATTTATATATATATATATATATATATATATATATATAAACACATTTACACGCAATATGAAAGAACTTTGTATATTCAACGCGTCTCTCAGTTTCTTTTATATTTATTCAGATGAAAATCTAACGAATTCATGAACGGTTACATTCTAATCGTGGGGTTTCCATTTACTTTTCTTTTCCACAAATTGATCCCTTTGTATAGTAGAAGCGCACCTATTTATTCATAAATTTTACAATATACGGCATTGCAATAATAATTTAGTTCTGCAAAACATCACATATATATATATATATATATATATATATATATATATATATATATCTGGCATGCCTTATTTGAATCCAAAGAATAAATTTAAATACCCAATATACTTCTGTTAGGTTTTTATTCAATCCAAATTAAAACCAGATCTAATTAGTAAAATAAAAAAAAAATAGAAAAACACAATAAAGCATTTATTTAGCTTATCCTGAATTTAGCGGCGTTAACATTTGTGTCCGCTTCATGGAGAGGGGACAGGTAGGATATCAACGGGACTGCCGTGAAACTAACTAACCTAACTTTGAGCCCTGTGGTGTGTCTCAATCCTTGCCGCTTGTCTGAGGTCGTGGGCCTTAAAATCCGTGTCGCAGGCCGGAAAATACGGGAAATAGGGCCCTTAAAGTGAGCCGCTTGCCCCTGTCCACTTCTACGTGTCGACGACTACAACACTGCTGGCAAACCTTACGCTTGTCATCGTAAACGGTCATATTGCGCAGTTTTATTTTCTGCTCTCGATTTTTTCCCCCTTTCCCTCGTGCTCTCCTCCCACTTACACTCGTTTATGGGGTTCGGACATAAAGTGGAAATATAGAGTCGGGGTATAACGGGGCCTTGGAAGGAGTCCAGGGCGTTTCCCGGACTGTATTTATTAATAACGGCGAAAAACGGCGAAAAATTTATACCCCACCCGTTGACAGGTTAGATTTATCCTTTACAGAAGCCCAATGTGGTAGGGGGCATATTTAACACCCTTTGAATTTACGTATATACATATATATCCACGGAATGATGCATTTTGATGCAACAGCGAAAGGTGCATAATGCACTTTATAATTTTTAGGCAAATAATAATTAAATATTCAATTATTTTAGTATATACTAAAATACTTTCGATTTAAACATTTTAGACAGTTATACAACGGTTCATCTATCACAGTCGCGTATTTCGACGAACCATTCCGCATTTAACTAGTTTAATTTCTAAAAGTGATATACTGATATAAGATCAGTATTCAGAACACATTGTATTCACAATATACTAAATTTTAAAATATATTATATATTAGCATATAATCAAAATATCGGCTCAATACATGTACACCAATCAGTTCAAGTACTCCCGAACTTTAATCATTGAAAATAAATTACACAGTCACGTATTCCACAAATTACACGTTTTATAAAACGGGTTATTAACTCCATGATCTGGTAAAAATAGGGCGGAGCGTAGTGCCATTTCTTCAGTGCCTCGAAAGCAGCGTCTGGGAATTAATTAAATTAGGCAACGTCTCTCCAGTCTCTTCAAGACGTTCTTGAATTGGGCGGTCGACCGAAAATAGGAACTGCCGCCATACCGGGGTACAAGGGCGGCGTTCGTCAGCCAGCAAAACTGCGTCAGATGCCGCTACACGGACAAAGCCCGACAAACGAACGCGGCTCAAATATGGCAATTATAATACTCCACTGACTGAGGACAACCCCACCCCGCAGCCTGTGTTATTCGACTCTTCGTTTAAATAGCCGCACTTATAAATTGGGCTTAATTGCCGTTAAAAAAACAAGCCTCCAACTGTATATCTCGCCAGGTGTTGCATCCCGTAGATTTATTTCAATTGTCGGGCGCCGGCTGCAACAAATTTTTATTCCTTCCCCGCCTCCCCTGCAATCCTTATATATATATATATATATATATATATATAAAATTATATCTAGTATCGTAATTTACACAGTAATCGTCGTTAAGCCCTGCTATTGTACCAAAATATTTTATTTGGTAATTATTTAATTGTAATTATCTTTTAATCTCGGAAAATCATGTACAAACAGCACTGGAATCCCGACAGAAGTAATAATAAAATCATTCCCCATTATCGTCCTCCCGCCGCCTTATCAGCACCAGTAAATCGATGTGTCCAGGGAGGTAGATGAAGCTTGATCAGCGAAGTTAAAGTGTAGTGGGGAGATTTAACGCCCCCGAGGAGGAGGGCTCGAGAACCATCGAGACCGCCGAGAGGGTCCCGCCCACTTGTAGTCGACGGGTCGTCCAAACACGGACATACCCGCCACCAAAAATCGACTTTACCCCCTTTACAACCGACTGTAAGGAGTTTTTTTATTGCCGTGTTTTATCCGATGCGAATTTCTAAATGCTATATTTTGATAATACCTATTAATTCCCACACTGTGTGTAAAGACAAGAAAATACATATTTTCTCTTTTCCATTTTCCCCATTTATCTAGTCCCTAATTTGCCTACTGGATAAGTTACTCGCTATGAAATACATACAGCAAGAGGAAACTGTAGAAAAAAACTTACAACCTCAAATACACAGATGTTTAAAGCGGCACGGTGAATGGACAGACAGGTTCACCGGCGCATAGCGAGTTTAATAAATATCGCTAATTACACGGAGTGCGAGAGCGTTAATTGCCTCTCAGGCCTTCTTTTCATCTCACACTCGCCAAACGGGAAGGAAAAGAGATACGGAAATGCAAAGAAAACTCCCCGGAGGATTGCGCGTTTAGCTAGACAAACACGGACGGTCTTAATGAATTAAGCAAACGATGTAAGACACTCTGCCGCCCTAGTGGGGAATTCCGTCTCGGTTCTTACACCGCAAATGTTTCATTCCGCAGCCTACGTGAGACAACGAGCAGTGATGTTAAATTTTATCCTCAAAGTTAATGTAAACGCTTGTGCGGGACTAACATAAAATAAATTGCGAGGGCTTATAATATGAACCAGCGCATCTGCACTTTACAGAATCGGACGGTGGCCCGCTTACCGAAAATTGCAATCATCGTAAATGCGGAAAGTAAGTCAATTTTTTTATTTTCTTAGTGCAGCTGAGAGTTTTCAACTATTCAGAGTAAATGAACTGCATTGGCCGACTTCTCGAAGAGGATGGAATATATCGAACATTTATTTGTCCTTTGGGTATAATTCATTCGTAAGGACAACCTGAAGTAGGTGTAACCGTAGGAAATTTCGGCAGTTACTAATTAGAGTTTAGTAGAGTACAGTTAGGCGGAGTCAATGGGAGAGTTCATCTTCCCTGGTAGGGAATAGCAATCATGGAATAATACTATTAGCGGTCGATGAAATAACCAAAATACGATTCATACAATATTTAACGTGTATTCGTTGATCTGATTTTATATATAAATATATATATATATATATATATATATATATATATATATATATATACAATACATTTTAGTTATACATGTTAATAAATTTATTAGTAAATAAGTTTATTCATGTTTATTATTAACTCCTATCGATCTTTTACGAACTTAATTAGAGTCGAACAAATTACACTGAAATTGAATTTCGAATTTCCCCTAACTACAGTAGGATGTTATCGATGAAGTAAGTTTATTATTGGGTCCCGGACAAAGCCGGTCGGGTTAAGTGTACAGAGCGGTGCGGCAATGCGCTCCAATAATTCCGTAGAGCCGACCGGTTTAAATTAGCCGTGGGCGTAGTAAGGCCGACGATAAGGGGAAGAGGGAGGAGGAGATCCGAACCGGCGATTTGCCATAAACGGCGGTTAGCGGCGTTTAATATGGAAACGGGGCTGAAACACGAAGCGCGGCCCCGGTACAACAAAAGGGAGGTGAGCTGCTATTAGCGGGGGTCGTGCCGCCGCCGGGTCGTGTTTCCGCCGTTTTATATCCCCGTCACCGAGTCTTCTTTCTCTCTTTTCTTCCCCCGTCTCCGTTCCCTCTTGGAGCCAGCACGCGAAGAACGGCCAGCCCGATATACCGGAGCCAACGGAACCCCCGCAGTGCACCGGCCCCGCTCGGACTCCGGTGAATAATTTCTATTCGGGCTTCATTAAGGCGCCATCACCGAATATTGCCTATTAAGGAATACGCCGGGACGGATTGCGTGAGAATCCGAACTAATAATCTATTGTACACTGGGACCATATCAAATCAAGAATTCGGGAACATATTTACTCTACATTCTGCCGTATGCTGTAGCACCTCCTACATTGGAGGTCTACCTTATATCTGAATTGAAAATAAATACTTGGATGACAAAGAATTTCATGTTTCCTAAAACTTTTCTGGCTTTTAAGTTCATAGTATACGTATTATGGAAATCACCATTTAACAAATGGCTTATACATATTTTTTGACTACATCTTGCTACTATTCGCCCGGGCGCAATTCCTTTTTTTGGAAATACCTACCATCCGATGTCGTCGAATGACTCGCCCGAGAAATTTTAATGAAATTAAACTCACAAAAATAAGAGCAAGAATGGTGGCAACCTGTTGTATTTCATTCTTCGCTAATAATACTTGATTATAGTTACCCGGCAGTAGGCTGCGGGTTCAGCGTTTCAAATCGCAATCAACAATACGTGCCTTCTGCGACCCGGCAATTAACTGGAGTTGACCGCCCCACTTCGAGACGCACACATCAAACTCGAAGTTTTATCCTAATCTGAGAATAACGATTCGACCGCCATTAGAATATCTACAGTCTCCGAACTTCAACCGGAACTAGTTAACGATATTTCATTTCGAAACAGTTAAATTCGAAACACATTTCCTAGCAAGTGCAATGTATTAAACTACTAAAATTAGCCTGCGCAAACTGAGGCCAAAGTTTGAAGCACTGGTCTGATTTGTGTGAGTCATCGTTCTGCAGTAAGAGAACAGGGTGAATTGTAGCAGGTTTTATTTAATGAAAAGCTAACCTCTTAATAACGCTCCGAACTAAAGCTATAGTTCCAGTTTGTAGCTGGAAATTATACTTTTAATAAATTAACTTTAAAAAATCACATTTAAATGCCAAGTTCTTTACAACACAAGTACCTAGTTTTTAGTATTTAGATAATTAAAAAGTGACTCTAATATGTTACTTATTATGCATAGAGGGAACTTCATATTTCTCGTCCAATTAATAATTATGACTCTTGGCGTACTGCAAATGTTGATACTGCATATTTAACTTTCAAAATAGAAAGAATCGGGAGTCTTTAATAATACAGGGCTGGGATTAAGTCTGGGTTTCAATAAAACTCGCCATTCCCACTCAGAGTCCTTCAGATCTTCTGGTTTGGTGCCGACTTTGAGGTAATTTAGTGGATAATCCGGTAGTGGGAGCTTCGAATGCTCACGGGCGGGGAGTCGGCATAATGGGATAAATTAAAATGTTTACACTCGCCGATCTTTGGGAGCGGTCTGAATTACACGCTCCAAGTGTGCCGGCAAGAGCGAACAACGCCTCGCTCTCGCGCCCTAAGTGGAGGTTTTAATAAGCCGAAAAGAAGTACACAGCCTAGCTTCAGAGTCGCTAAAGCGCGCACTTCTGTGCATTGCCCGGTTCTCTTTGTACACCCGTCCGAGATCTGACGCCATTTATAATGCCATTCGGAATACACCGTCTCAACATCTGACGCTTAGTGTGAGAGAAACCTGATATGAAAGGATCGTTATATCTTTGAAGCAGCGCAGAGCTCGGCTGTCGTTAATGAAATGGGGAAAAATCTAGACTTATGATAAGTGGTTAATGTTAACCATCACAGCGCGGATACGAGGAATGTACGTTTTTTGTACGGCAGGAGGAGGCTTTAATTTATAGTAGTTACTAATAGCACTGGAAGAAGAATACAGGAGAATATTACATTTCAAACAGAAATTTAAAAATAGAAAAACAATAAATAAATATTGTACTTGTCGGGAAAAATTAAAATTAGAACGACGAGAATTCATTATCACTAGGGAATTTTTAAATTACTTTTAATTCGAATTATTGAAATATGGAATAATTCATGTATTAGGAGTTTTGAGATAGGTATGTATTTAACTCTAACTAGTCCGCCAACAACTATGGAATAAATACTCAAATTTGATGACATCGATTATTATAAATGTGTAAAGGTAACAATATTTGTAACAGCCAGTGAATATTCGGCTATACTGTTGTATGGACACAAGGAAAGCGTACATTTTAATGTTGCGATTGAATCGTTAAGAACAGTAAAAAGGTAATTAAAACACATTGTCCCTGACAAATGATTATTATATTTTTCTTATCCTCCTTTAAATTTAGTTTGAATACAAACTGAGCTTCGTATATTGTGCGCAGTATGTGAAAGGTTCGGCCGAGTACGACAATTTTTCGGTAAAAACAGATAGGATATAACGTTTTGAGGTTTGATTGAGCTCCTCGATCAAAGAATTCGTACGGACACGACAAATAGGTTGGAGCCGGGGTAGAAATCGACTGGAGTGCTAGAAAATCACTGCCAGAACTAAAAGCAATATTCCAAAATGCTATTCTGGGAAATTTCATTGGACTTGAAATGTAACAAGCGGGGTATTATCTTTCCGAAATTGATATTTAGGAACAGCCGAGATATCGATGGGGCACATTCGCAGCATGGAATTCAGAGAGCCGTATATTTTCAAAGTATTTCCGAGTAAAGGACAAAAGTGGCGTTTTGCATAGAGAAAAACCGATTCATTTCATTTCCTCCCCTTTACTCGAAGGAAGTTCCGGGTAACTAAAGCACAATTCTCACAGTTAAAAAGAAAAGTAATAAGTTTGATTTAAAAAAAATGATATTTTGTTGAAGTGCCTTCTCTGTAAGACCTAGTTGGGAGCAATGAGAGAGCAGATAAAACTGAGAGGATTTCAACTCAATTTGAAGCTATCGGACTAAGCTGCAGTTTAAAATAGAAGGGGGGGGACAGCTATCCGATAACTCCTAAAATCCTTTTTATAAATTCCACTTGAAGCATTTCCCTAACAGTGACAGCCAAAAATTTGAAGTTTAACCTATATTTTTAATCGGTGCTTATAAAGCGAAGCGATGCTGCGATTAATTTACAATTGAAACTAACGTATGCAATTAGTTTACTAGTACCGGGTTAGCCATTAGTTTACGTTCACAGAGTAGGGGATAAAAATTAAATAAATGATTCTAGACTTACCACTTGGCGAACGTAATGATTGGGTTGTCGTTCTTACCTGAAACAATGAATGAAGCGTTAGTTTGTACTATTTAATACAAATTTTTTTTATTTAAAGTTAATACATAATTTTTCATAAATTAAATTTATAGACACCCAGACATGTATATTGTACTTCCATAATATTCAATTATAATTTCCATAATGCGGTTAATGGTCACATATTACGCTAACTGAAGAAATTATTCATTCTTAACACATCTGGAAGGAAACAAGTCGAGAGAGGAATAACAATCGGTTTCCCAAATCGAACTATAAATCACAAAAAACCCTCTTGGCGCAATTTAATTTCACCGAGGCGAAAGTATTCCTCTCCTTATTTTTCCAATTTTTTTTTAAACCCCGAGCACGAATGCATTACGGGGACATGAAATTGCCTGGAAATCGAAATTGAATTACGTATACAAGAGGGGTTTAGAGTAGATAAGGGAGGAAATTCGGGAATAGGGCGCGAGGTGGGGTACGGGTGCGGGGCGGCAGGAGCTGCGGAGGGCTGCCAGGAAATAATTACAAGAGGCCGAGCTGGGAGGCGGGCCCCGGGGCTACCGGGCCTAGGCTTTTTCAGGAAGAGTGTTAATTTCCTTTTAGGACACCCCCCCCGCCGCCCTTCACCCAAACCGACCCGGACGACAAATCCTTCACCGCCGCCAGATAAACCCAAACCAATGAACAGAGGATCCCCTAACCCGAACCACCCCAGGCGCACGGCAATCCACCCTACCGGCGAATAAAGCTCTATAAGTGGCCGGCAATATCTGAGTTACAATAGCACACTTTGTATTATGAAGAAGATAAGAGCGACGTTCTAAGTAAAGAGATGATGATGAAGAGCGGGAGATAATATGAAAGACTTTTTTATTCAATCAAGATCCAACGTTTTTACGATTTGAATGAAGAGTCATTGTTTTAATCAGCGTAAAACAAAATAAAATAGGATACTGATATACTTAATTTATAAGGAATATTTTTACTAATACATTCTCAATAAGAAGATTCTCTATATACCCTTTGACAGCGCTGCTACAGTTAAACCGACAAATATTGAGTTTCACTCCATATAAAAGTGGTTGTTATCCATATAAAAGTAAATTCACCTAATTACATTCCGTTTACTTAGAAAAACGGGTAAAAAGTGGCTGCAAATGGATAGAACGCGCAGGTATATATATTTTAGAATAGGGCCAATAGAAAGTAAAAAACCAAATGAAAATACTTCCCGAGAAAAGGGTTCTTTCATAGAACCCCCGTGCGGTCGTCAACGGGGGCCGGTCATAGCATAATAATTTTTCGGGACAGGGCGGGACTTTTTGTTTCAGCCCTGTTTTTAAACATTTCCGACCAGTAAAATCCAAGTTTTATGAGGCACTAATTCTTCGGTCCGGCCGGCGCGACTCTTTCATCTAGGACGGGGGGCCCGCTGGCGACGGCCCCATCCGTCCCGGAGCCGGAGGTGAGTGACTTTAAAGGGGCTTTAAATAACGTTTACGACGGGCGCCGAGATTCATTGCCTGCAAGGACAGGGAGGAGGGGGAGGGGTCGGTTGTGAAAATTTGAATGGGCTTCAAGCCGCAGAAATAGTCTGCGAGTAATAATTCGCGATGTTTGATGCGCCTTCACTCTACCCACCAAGCCGTGAACGTCAAATTTTATTTATCCGAATTGTATTTTCAACTTAGTTAAAATGTCTGTATAAAAAGAACAAGGGCTTCTTCGAGTACAGACGGTAAGGCATGGCTTATACGACAGAAAACGGGCTCTAGTCGGTCTGTAAAATGATTTTGCCAGATAGAAGAAGCAAATTAAAGAAGCAGCGAGCAATTAACCTTTCTATCTAACTACTCAAAGACTATATTTATAGGTTGGACCACATAAGTCACTGCAGCTGCACTGGTGGAGTTTGGTTAAGTATGAAAATGAACGCTTCATGAGATAAAATGCATATTATCATGTTTTTTCTTTAATAATATGATGAATCTAGTCAATACTCATGGATTATCTTTAATATTTTTATCATAATATATATTTATAATATCATAAATATTTTAACATTCGTAAAATTAAATATCAATTTAAAAAAGTTCGTATTGATGTATAGTACATCTCATCAGGATCATATATCAGTTATATAAATTCAGATTAAGCCAGTTTCAATCTCACAGGAGAAAGGATATACCCTGCTCAATCAAGTGCGGTTCGTTTAGCTTCGAAATAAATATCCCAATATTATTTCTATTAAGGCCTCCACCCTCCTGCAGGAGATAAGGGCGCAACCACCCCCATCTCTCCCATTCCCATTAAAGTTCGGTTCAATATAGTTAATTTCTCAACCCCAGCGCCACGGCATTAGAGAGGGGAGTTCGCGTTATGTAATCTAATTAACAGTTCATACAACTAATTACATAAATTGGATTTGGCGGACGCGCCGGTCTGAACGCCGGTGTACCCTGAGCGGATTTTGATGAGCCGAATTTCGCACTTCCCGGCCAAATTTAGTGTAGCCGGGCGCGGATCTGGACAGTGGGACCCCGGTTTTGACTTGCAACCAAATTAGATTAGCCGGCGCGAATGATCGGGTAGTAGGAGAAAGCGCGGAGAGACAGAAATTAATATGTCGATAAACATTGCCTCTGAGTGACAAACAGCAGATGTTTGTACTTGTATAGTTCAGATTATCGTACTACGGTTTAACTTACTGAGTAAATCCCATGATTTTTCGCTCGGAATTCTTCACTATGCACAAAAATCTTCCTTATTATATTGTACGTCACATTTAAAATCATCTCTTGCTAACTATATTTCTTCTTCTATACTACTCCTATTAATTAATCCAATTTTTTATTTTCCATAATCCATTTTTCAAAATATGAGAATATACGATCAAATTAAAACTCTCTAAAACCCCCTGCTACTACATAGCTCCTGTTTGTAACTACTATCCTGCTATCCGTTTAATTTACACAGCTTTGAGTTTACCTTCAATTGAATTTAATTATATTTTATTGCGAATTATTTACGTATGTCTGAATCTATAGTTTGTATTGTAGTCCTCACGATTCCCCAGCAATGAACCCAATTCTGCCTCTGGGTTATAAAATATTTTAGCGCGTAGATTCATTTTTCAAACTCTATAGAATATAAAATGAACCGTTTTTATTATAAATTACTACAATTATGATTTTACTGGTCACTCATTTATGATGAGGTGATCCAGGAGGCTATAGGAATGTTTCAACGTGTGTTGTAAATAGTGCAGTTTATAGAAATATTTAAATATAAAAGTGCTACTTCACGGCCCGTATCAGAAGTCAATTCCCGGGCCTCTCTAAGCGTCTTAATCAATCGATTTTCCACTGTCGAAACGTCGAGGCCGAAAAAAACCCGGTGGACCAATCCATCGGCCCCAATTTGATTAAAATTCAAGAGAGCAGGTGCAACTTTATCAGGGGCTCAGTCCGGATTTAATATCGGGCCGGATATCGGACCGGAGGGGACCCCTTGTTTTTATAACTTCCCAAAAAAGTAATCGGCCGCGGGCAAATGCGACGGGGGCGGGGGATGGGGATCGAGGGTTGGCCAAATAAATATCCTGGATTATGTGGCGCCTACGCCCCGCCCCACCCACGCCTCCGCCACCGCACACAAACGGCGATAATACCCTGTACACAGTCCAAAAACGGAAAAGAATTGTCTCCCGTCCAGTCGCAGTTTTTATTCACTACCCCTAGGACATAAAGGAAATAGCAGACAGGAGACAGTTTTGAGGCGGCAGTACTATTTATGTAGTGTAAATCCTCAGTCGTCGTTAATTTAATCATTCGCACATTGGTTTGTTTTCTTCGTGAAATGTGGACATTTAAAAGTTTCATAGTCAAAAGTGATCGAACAGTCAACTATCTGCACCCTAATTTTAATCGTATATCGGATTTCGCAGTTCCTCTTTTCCTTCTTAACCCGATCCAAACAAATTACGTTGATCCAAATAAATAATAACGGTAAAAACCCCAGGCAGTTCCCAATGGAAAGAGGTCAGCCCCCAGGGAATCAGCAGTATTGGGGGGCGGAACGTGCGGCTTTGACGGGCCCCTACTTTATGATATGCATCGGACAGTTTATTTTTAATTGCAAATGGACACTGACAATGGCCGTCACGGATCGAAAGCAATATTGACGGATGACAGCATCATAAAGAATTTTAATCAATAAAGCCAGTTTAAGAATAAAGACAGTTATTTATTTTAAACTTTCTACGTTAACTTTTGTTGTCACCTTTTATTTCTTCTACAATCAATTATAGTATAATTATGGGTAGAAATGTTGAATGTATATTTCTTATACTGTACTGTGTATAACATACTGTAAATTCGAGGAAAATGAATTGGTCATGTCAATTCCACAGACAGCGAGAAGATTAAGCGAGAAAATTATAACGAAAACCATGAATAAAAAACATTTTTGTGTGCAGTTGTGAACGGCGTTTGACTTAAATTAATCATGGCAGCGTCGTAAACGATCTTTTTACTTGCCGTATATAATACATAAACATATATGTATGTTTCCACTCAGTGCATATATCCTATGCTGGACAGGTTTTTGATATTGTCAGTAGTGTCAGCGAGATACCTACATACGTGAGATACCGATGGAACTTCCAAGACAATGGACTACCGGACCACCACATAAAACAGAATAAGGGAGACGTATAAAATTTCATAAGGGCAATGATCCGACAGCACGAACCGTATGGAATGTGATAAAAAATATATAGGGGCGACTGTAAGAATTATTTTATGATATTCAGAGGGGCGGATCGGGGTGGCTTGAGACCGTGTCGGTGCGAGGACAAGACTGGGCAAGGGGAGAGGGGATGGTTTATGACTGATTCCGGTAATATCTGGGACTGGGCTTCGGGAGAGGGCGGATGTTTTAATTTCGTCGGACATCGTAAATCAGGAGCTGGCCGGGGTCGGACCCGACACGTGGAGCCCGCCCTCGGCCCCACCCTCACTGTTTTGCCCATCCGCTAAAGCCCACCTGATCACCAGTGCAGGACTATTTGAACGGGCCTAAAAAACATTGAACCTCTAGTAACGAGTTTAGAGCCACCGGAAACACACGAGTTCAGTCTACCTGTTTAACGCCGATTTATGAACTGGCGCGGAACACTTTCACTCATACTTCTGTATTGATGCTTCTTACACATTAAACAGTGATTTATTCTACAAATTGAACCAACGATTACTGCAACTTTTAAACACAAACAGGTTTCACACAAACAACAATCCAACCTCCGGTGGATATCACAACAAAACTAGAAGTGAATAAATTCAGCGTATAAATTTATATTTTATAAAGTTACGAGTAGTCTCAAAAGGAAAAGTTGAAATTCATTGTAGCTACCTCCTTCCGTTCTCCGAAAACGACTTACTTCCGCATTGCAAATTCTTCCTTGCAGCTTCTTTTATAGGAGTTGTGTAGACTATAATTCGGTGAGCGTTAGGGCCAAGTAGGTAGGCGAAAGGGCCCTTTCCCCGAGTTACCCCCTTACACTCTTGCTGGGAGAGAGCATTCTATTAAGCCGCTATCCCGACTAGAAATTGGTACCGAGGCCATAAAGATAGGGAGAAGAGTAGGGAAGCCGTCAGGAAGAAGAGCAGGCCTTGTCTCCTGAATTTATAATTTCTGGGGCCGATGGGGGATGGCCGGGAACGGCAATTGGGTGCGGGTGGGGGGCTCAGGAGAAAGAGAGTGTTAGAGACGATAATGGACTACTTCCTGGCTGGAGCGAAGGGGGCGATCTGCTGAAAAAATAATCGCTCCTGATGGGATTAGGGCGAAGCTCCCGAAGAGGGAGGACTAGAAGTCGGCTCCCTAGGTAGCTAGAGACTGAGGAAGCCCCCATCACTCAAGTCCCCGCACCGCCGCCGATTGTCAACTGGCTCGGGCCAAGGTTTAAGGAATAAAACTTAATCAACCTCGCATTTCGGCGTGGAAAGCCTCTGGTGAAATCTTTAGACCAACCACAAATTTTAGAGGAAGGGCATTTCCTCAATTAAGGCAATGTAAGGGAACCGATACTGTCCCCCGATACTGTAACATTGCGAATACTGTCAATCCGATGTTAATACTATTGGGTTTTCCATTATTCGAGTTTAATCACATTAATGTTCAACAACTGTTGCTTAATACTATACTTAATAAACAACGAAATTTTATTCAACGAGGAGAAAAAACGAGAAAGAAAAAGCCATTAATTCGAACATTAAAGGGAAATTTAAATGCACAAAAATCGGCGTTCTGCAACTCATGTTCAGAGCGCCACAGTTCTTCGGGTAATATTAGGCGAATAACAGACCTAACACAGAAATTTAAACCCTTACGAGTGTCGAGCCGTAACAGCAGAAATCCGCACAAATCACATTATGTAAGCTGTACCAACATCACCATTCTGGTGTTCCCTCTTATCTCGCTTGCTTGGCGAACGGTAAAACAGGTTTCAATTAACCAACGCCATTAGTATTCAATCAGCATAATTGTGTAATTATACGCGTGTAATTTCCCATTCATCCCAGTGATGTTCTCGGTTAAACATTGATATTCAATACGGCCTAATCAATAAAACTCTTGTCAACCTATTATTATATATTCTATTTGAATACAGTATGTACTATAATACCCGCAATTAGGGCACGTCATCTTTAATAATATTAACACTTAAATTTGGACCAAATTAACTAATTTGCATAAAGAAAACTGAGATTTAAATGTATACTAACTGCATAAGATAACAAGTGTAAGGAAAATAATACCGTCAAAGATATTATATATATATATATATATATATATATATATATATATATATATATATATATATGGATAAGGGATGGAGTAATTTATGGAAGATTGCTGAACTTTATGGGATAAGACTTTTCGATACAATGTCACCGAAATATGACACAAAACGATTCGTTATAGCTAATTACGAGGTTTAACCCTCTCGCTTTGTCTACCACCGACGGATTGCGTGTTCCAATCTACAAAGTGAATAGCCGAATACCTTGTTTACTCAGTACTAATATTAATGCCGGGCAGATTATATTCAACAGAATTATCTCTAATAACCTTGGTAAGTAGCGTCGAAGCAGTCTCATTGCAGAATTGTTTCGAAAACAAACTCGGCGTCATCATTAGCGAATTCGTGACGGATATTCTGAGAACGTTACAGTACGCGGGCTGATAGAGGAATCGTAATAATAGAGGGCCCGGCGATATGTAATAATGAACAACGCCGTATATATACAGTACTCCGTATATGCAAATACTCCATATATATATATATATATATATATATATATACAGAAATCATAAAGTATATTTTTACACTTATAATAAATATACTTCGATAAATATAACTCGAATTTGCAAATAAAGATGTCTCGTATAGCTGGTTATTAAATAATACGCTCGGTAAACGCCGTGTTTCTTTGAGTATTGCTAAGGTTGGGGATCGCGCTCTCGAGTCAATGGGAGGTTTTTCAAAGCGGCCCGATATTCAGAGTGTGCCCTTTTTGAAATGTAAACGGGATGCGTTCTCCGGTTAAGTGGGCGCAGTCCTTTTTTCCCCCTTTTCCCAGCCTCCGCTCAAATGAAACAGAACTCCGAGCTCCGAGTTTAAACCGAGGTGGGCAGGTGGGCGTTCTGAATTGGAGGGGACCCGGGGGTTCGAGACGCGGGGATACACGTACACACACAGATACGCGGGCCAGGGCACACAAAGGAAAAAAGTGCTACTTACCGGGAAACGAAACCTTTCGCTGAGAGAGGTCGGGGGTGGGAGTAGGGCCGTTTCTTGCTGACTTGGCCTCTGCCCCCTTCTAAAGGCGGGGTCGCCGTGAAGACCGAATAGACAGGGGAGCGACGAGGAAAAAATACGACCGTCTAAATTCGGTCAGCGCTCCGGTGCCCGACTACAAAACTCAGTCCCCGCCCTTCCTTATCTCGGTATTTTTCAAATTCTCACTGATTAAAGGAAAATAGGGAAAGAAAGCGTTCGAAGAAGGAAAGTGTACAAATATCGTCATACATTTACATTGGAGGTGATTTACTGAAGATTCAACAGGTCTACTAACGGAATGATACTTCTGGCCTACGATGCCCCATAATTAATTATTAAAATAATTATTAACAAAAACTAAAAGAAATTCCGCTGATTTCGTGTGTTTCTTTCTCCTCTCGCTTGTGTGGTCTTTTGCTAGACTGGCAAAAGAGAGACAGTATGAAGACAAACAACATCCCCCAAAAACACAATAACAAGACAAGTATTTACACGACAACGACACGATACACGACAAACAGACAAACACGACACAGTACAAGTGACAGTGACAGTGCAGTGAGGATGCCCAAAAAACATCTAAACTGCCAAAAGTGACAACCACCGCTACTGAAGATGGCAAGCAGCCGAAACCGGTCTAGCGAAAGACCAAACCAGCGAGAGCAGACAGAAACACACAAAATGTACGGTATTCCAACCCCTCTCTCACCACAAAACAGGTATGTTAAACTAAAAGAATTTAGTAATGTGTAGTGAAGTTTACATAGGAAATAGGAACATAGGAAATTTTTTCGATATTATTTTAAAATTTGAATCCTTTCAATAAATAAATGCTAAGAACGGGCCTCACATACATACAAGTTACTGGATCGCTATAGTACCTATCAGGAAACAATATAAATATTTCAATATAAACAAATATTTCAATATTAAAAATAGTGTATTGCATTCCTGATGTTGAACTGGGCAATTCTATTTCAGCTCATTCGTTGGAAGAATTGAGTCAGAAAACAATATCGAGTGATTGAAACACATTCTTATTCCTCCTTGCTTACTCAACCTTACTATTCAGAAACAGGAGAATAAGTTTCATCGCAAGTGATATCAACATTTTTCCAATTTCGCTCTGTCAGGACCTTTCTTGCATCGGAGCATAAAAACAGCGAACATATATCTGAGCGCTCTTGGCAAACAAGGCACAGTAAACAGTCGTTATATACGTACAATTATATTAATAAATAAAGTAGATGGTAGGAAACTAAAAATAAAGTAGGTGGTATTCAAAAACAGGTTGAACAAAAACTGAAAATAAACGATACTGAGAATGATTCGGTCTGAACAGAAATCCAAACTGCTGAGATTGAGTATAATAAGAAAGTTACGGCAGACGGAAATGGACAATTTCGAGAACAATCTTCGAAAATGTTGCAGAGATGCTGTTGCAAATAAATCTGAGGAAAGCTGAATGTTCATAGGCCTTATCTGAGCGCTCGGCTCCTACTTGATAACAAATCAAATTTATTGCAACTTACCCCTTTTATCGGGGTGCCAACTTCTACACTTTTTGATCAGAAACTTCAGCCGGGCCCAACTTCCTTCCTGCTGGAAGCCTAGAGATTTGAAGGAGGCCCCGTGTTGAAATCTACAGTCGCTATCTATGGGAGCAATTCAAGCACGATATCCTATTGTTCTCCTGTCTTCCGAACTTGGTTCGTAGTGGCGACAATATTTTTCGAGGGGAGTTTAGCCTTTTGTAATGTGCTTAGCTATGTTGGAGAGGCATACACCATATCAACCGTTTTGGTGGTACCAAATTACTAAGCGTAATCAACAGCAAGTGAAGGATGATCTCTTTTTCGATTTCTTGAAAGTTAGCGAATCATCCTCAAATTGTTTTCGCTGTGGGCATTTTCCTTTTAGTGTTACACTTATAGCAACTGCAATGTTCCAGAAATGTTTAAAATTCACGATAATCCAAATAAAATGAAAATACGATTATCATGCGCCCAGAACTTAGTCACATTGTATAAATATTATTCCATAACACCGTATATTTTTTATCAAACCATTTAGGTTTTACCTGTTCAATTTTGTATCGTAATCCCAGTATTCGATTGACTGGCTGACGGGACTTAGCATTAAATTAATAACTTCCAGTCCACTATTTGTTCAAATGTACAGTTCCTAAATGATAATTTCCTATCCGAGAGCGGACAGACCGAAACACACGCGCACACTCGCCCCCCCGTAATAATCCCTCAATCCCGTTATATTGGGCTGTGCACAAATAATTGAACCGAACGGGGTTATCTGTCCAACGGGTTTTGATTAGCATGAGCCTGATAATACCCGCGGCGATCGTTCGAGCATTGTTGCAAATGAAATTGCTGCTCTGCAGACACGATATCCGAGTCTAATTTCTCTTATATAACTTTACAGTAGTTTCGAAATAAACAAAAACAGTAAGAGTGAGACATAAATTCTCAAACCAAATACTTTCATACAAACTTCAATTCGATGCTAAAAATTGGAATGTATAAGGAAATCAATTATAGCTTGAGAACAATTACGTCCTTAAATCCCTAATTTAATAAATACTAAGTGTGTAACAGATAGCTTATTTTGGCCCGGAATTACATAGTGAGCTAATGTTTGATGCACTTTTATTTCTACCCGAATTAAAATTTAAATTCCGTATATGTACATAGCCACAGCGCCATTATTATTTATTCATAAAACGCACATACACACGACGTTCCTTCATTTCAAACAGAATGAAGCAATAAAAGCGAGCAAAATTCGTTGAACATTTATGTGAATTATTAATTAATTGGCACTCCAAAACGGCACAGTAAATATGAAGATCCGTTTAGCACGGCGATAACGGCCTAATGGGATTAATCCTGTATAAAGGACACATTTTATTTTACGTTCTCGTTTTGAGGAGAATCTTCAATTTTAACTTATCAATATATATATATCAATGTTAAATTTTTTCACGTAAACAACAGCGTGTCGTAGCAGGATGCGGGAAACATATCACACTAGGAAAAAATGGTAATAATTCCTGAATGTATTTATGCTATATCCACGGCATCGCAACAATCTGTGATCTCAGCCATTCAGAATAAGGCACCGTATGATCCAAATTTAGGAGGAGGAAATAGTCGGGGTTCTGACGTCATTTCAAAACAACACCAGATCCAATGCTCTTTAAGGGGTGGGGTTAGATTCGCTCAGGCACAGGGCAAAAATCCGCTCGGTCGAACACAAAAGGCCCCATTCAGAGTTGGGCCCGGGGCTCCTCATTAGGGTTTCATTCGAAGCAATAAATAAGAGGTTTTAAAGCCGCGGGGACGGAATTTAAACTGGCTGGCAGATGGAGGGGGAGCACCGTTCTCTTCAGAAAATGGAACCGGGGACCCGGCGATCCGAGAAAAGGACAATTCTTACCGCCGGCTTTCAAGGAGACGTCCTCCACAGTCCTTTTTCCGCCGGTAAACGATGCAGAAAACTGAGTGGATGGTCGGAATAAGCCCAGCGAGAAAAGAGCCCTCCCTAACTCAGCTACCTGCACCCCCAGGAAGTATAGGCACAGACAGAAAATTGCACAGAGGACTCGAAAATCTCGTAAATATAAACACTTTAATACAAGATAGTTGAGATCATACATGGCAATAAACGAAGAGGAAGGGATTTCCAACTGTTTTTTTTTAATTGTTGTCCAACTGTTTTCAAAATTAATTAATCAATTCAAGAATTAAGCCATAATTAATTTAGTGATATTATGCAATATCAATAACCCCACCGAACCTTAAACTTCATTGAATATAACAAACTAAAACATTGTAGAGAACTGGCGAGACGACCCACTTGGAGAGAAAATTAAAAAATGAAATGAGTTTTGGTCACACAACTGCGATTAACTGACTGTGTACGTCGAGGCTCTGAAAAACAAAATTTCAAAGCCTATCGTATTTTTTAAATAACTACAATACGCTCCAGTACAAAATTCGAATGAAAAAAGGAAATTGTCAGAGAAGAGGTCTAGAGACAAGCATTGTTATGATTTACAATAACGACGACAATGGACGGCGGCATTGGAGTGCTCTTGGGCGAGATTGAATATGAACAGGCCGTTAAAAATACGGCCTCGGTGTTCCTAAAAGGCTGCGGGATTTCCCTTAGTACAAAAGAGCCCCCAATGTAATTAGATAATTAGGCTTTACGAAGAAATAATATGGTGAGGGAGAGGCAGCGGGAGGATTCTTGCGGCTTCGGCAGTTAAGTGAAACCCCTGACTACAAGGGTGAAAGGTCTTCCTTTTAGAGATCCCGTAATTCCTTTAGGACGTTTAAGGATATTGTCAATTAGGTCGGGAAGAAAACACAATTATCTAGCGATTCAAATAACAAAGCAACAGCCCGTCCAAATATACGAGGAGGGGTGACAGGTTCGCCACTTTTCAATAGTGATTCTCGTTTAAATTCTTTACAGTGTTGCGCCTTATTTAATTTATTCCTATTTCCAAGTATCCAAATAATTTAAAATATCAAACCCATTCTTCGGACCTATAAAATTAATTTGGGGTCAGATTATTCTTAGTCAGCTAATTATTAATAAAGGGCTATTTTCTTACAGCTAGAAAATAGGGGTCGAATCCGTCAACAACGTTTAGTAACATTGGGTTTATATAGCGCGTCTTTATCTGGAATACAAGCCCCTGTTACAGTTTGTCACGTTTTATGTCACTGAGAACAGACGGTCTTTTTACTAATTTTCACGGTCCGTAAACTAATTTTGTATACGGGAATATATTGAGGATACAGGGAAAGGAGAAGCGGCG
Source organism: Lethocerus indicus (assembly GCA_019843655.1). Lineage (NCBI taxonomy): Eukaryota > Metazoa > Arthropoda > Insecta > Hemiptera > Belostomatidae > Lethocerus > Lethocerus indicus. Next base: position 17,271,841 of record JACDQD010000005.1, on the reverse strand, counting down.
GTTACCCGAGATGCGGTGTAGTGGAGTGGACGTTTCGTTGAATAATTTTATAATTAGTGGAGCTAACGTGTGCGAGGGAGACATAAACCGTGGCCGTCCCCCCTAATGAGGGGACTAAAGTGGCCCCCCGGATTTGATTATACGAGGGGTGGAAGTCACCGCCTGTACTCCTCCCCCGCGGTTCAACCATTAAGCAGATTCCATTGGTCGGTGGGCTACAGAGAGGGAGAGAGCGAGGGGACCTTTCGGACGCCATAATTCATCCTAAAGGATTAAATATTCATGGACATTAAGGCCCTTATATAATAACCAGGAGGGTCTGCTCGGCTAGCGAGCCGCCGCCGGATGTTGGCCCAGGCTAGTTGCCAACTACTTAGCCGCACCGACCGACCCGCGCCCCAAACCCACCAACTAAAAGTGTCCCTTACAATGGCCTCACAAAGAGTTTATACTAATGGCCTACAGAATTTTAGGGTTGAAATTAACGATGACCTTTTTCTCATTTACTTATTCCTTGCAATGAACATCGTTAACGCAAAGTAATCACTATGTACTACAGGCAAAAAATTAAGAATTTTGGAGATAGAACTTTTGGCTCGGGGAATTTCATACGAAGGGGACATTTATTTGTCAATTTAATAAATTTGTTCACATTTCGCCTGTTTCGTATATAAAAGCATTAAATGATACGATATAATAAGGGACAAACGATGCAAAGTTGACCCATGAACGCTGTTTGGAAATGTGATCGTGTTACTATATATCCTTATTTGCACTTAACATCCGCTCGGTTTTGAACTTTACGGTTCTGATAATAGGAATGTTTTAGTAACAGGCGATGTACTCTCATATAGGAAGGGCACCACTAATTTGGCGGCGGCCGTCAGATAGAGGGACTGGGGGGAGTGAAGAAGAGCCCCCGAAGAAACGGGCCATTGTACCCCGAGGCCAGAGCTCTCCGCGTTGTTAATCCAGTGTTAAGTAGAAGCGGATTATCGTCGCTCTTTAGCCGGGAGGAGGGCGCCGCGAGAGAAATGCGAGGAATTACCAGGAGAGAGAAGAAAACGCCCCGTGGCGGAACCTCCTAAGTGCTCCTTTGCGGCCTGTCTGTTCAGTGGGAGAGCGAATCAACGAGCGAAACATTACTCTGGAATTCCGCCGCTTCCCCCGGTTCAGAATTATAACACCAATTTCTGTCTTTGTTCCTACTTCTAGTCGTTATTTCGGGTGTACCCGACGATATTTCCACGCCCGGTCATAACGGTGACATGAAAGATCAACCCGAGATCGCAATATACTATTGTATTTATCTTGGGTTTATTAAAACGTTAATACTCCGTATTCCCGAACAACAATTTTCATTAAAAGTTAAACGAGTTAAAATTTAATAAATCGAGTAATTTCGCTTACATATTGCTTACTCAAGAGCAAAGCAGAATACCAGATGGTTAAAATAATGTTTAAACTCTTGACGGCTAATGTCTGCATATGGCATTTGAAAGGGGGGGGGGAATCCTCGGAAAAACAGGATTTTTAAAAGAATAAAAAAGAAAACCATCGGGGAATATCGAGCTGCACGCGGACGAGTTGTATATAAACCGTTATATATCTGTAAAATTAACGTTCGTGGTCGGTCGGCGGGGGCCGACAATCGCAGGGGGGGAAAAATATCAGGCTCCCCTCCCCGGCCGCCCCATAAAAGCACGCAGTTCAAACGGCGAAATTCAGTCCAAACGGGTGGGAAATTTCACTTTATAATCGATCTGGGGCCCAATTTGTCGGCGGGCGGGCCGTACATCAGGCCCAACGACAGACGGACGGACAGACCGCGGCCCGTAATTAATGTACAATCAGCGCGACGTAGCGTAACGCCGAGTCGGCCCGTTTGTAACGCTCTTGCCGGCGACGATAAATTTAAACCTCCTCCCCCCCTCCACCCACAATTAGTGCTGTTCGGGAAACATCTTTTATTATTTTTGGTCCGATTGATTTGTCCGATGTACGAATCAAATTAGCCATGTTCTGTAGGCCAGCTGTAAAATATCGGATCACGGACAATAGACTCCTGGAGGTTTATAATTATTCGTCGCTCGAACAAACAGGCGACGATATTACCCTTGAACCTACTCCAATTCCAACGACAGATATATTGTTTAGAATGCAGCCGCTGTTCCGTCCTATGAGGCGAAGGAGCGCCGCTTCTCTGGGCGTCTCATAGCGTGTTCGAGTTTCCTTTCATTAAGACAATCTTTAATCTGGGTTTTCATTATTCCCTTCACAATTTTTATCACGAATAAGGCGGAATACTAGGTTTCACCGAATTAAGTGTGATTATGGTATCAGATTACAGAATCGTTTGATTAAGAAAAACAGATCTGCATCTACCACCTATTTTCTCCAGATCTATTTCTTGAACCTCAGTAATTACTCAGACTTCCTTAAACAAATGTAAATAACCTCTTCATTAAATTACTTAATATATTTGATCTATGAGTATAAAGTTATATTTTTCTTAATTCCTGACCTATAAAATTCATTTTATTATAGATGTGCCGATTTCCGTATTAATTCAAAAACCCAACTTTAATTCTGAACCGTCTGTAAATCGCCAGGAGCCCCATTTTCACACCAGATTTCGTAGGGTTTTTTCCGGTAACAATCGCTCTCTGAAACCTGAGTGCGATATAAACCACTCTGATTATAAAGCACGTTAGCCTTAATTAAGCTTCCCTTCCTTGCTCGGCGACGCTATTACGATGGGACCGCTGCCTTTTTTTTTATTATTTTTTTTAATTCTCCACATTATTTTCTCTCTCTTTCTCTCTCACCCTCTGTTTCTCCCTTCTCCCCGCGGGTTCTTAATTAGTCCAACCCGAATATACTGCGCCTCCTAATCCAAATGAATCGCATCGGGGTACCGTATTTTGATTAAACACCGTTGGATTAAATTCGGGTGCGGCGAGGGAGTGGAAAAAACCGCGAGCTTTTCCCGTCCTCGGGGTTCTCCGTCGAGTAGAAAACAAGTTGAGAGCCGAGAGACACTCTGACACACTAAAACTCTAAGCCATTTTGAATTTCGTTAATTCATGTATGAAATAAGTACAGACCGTGGCTTTTTCTATTCTTATCTGCAGGTAGAGAATATATATTAAAAGAGAGACTTAGGCGACGTCTTCGGTGGTAGAAATCGAACACAGGTCAAATGTCACGCACAAAAGGGGTGATCCCATTACAAAATTCAATTAACGGTTCCTCTATGATTCGGGAATAGGCGTATTTATACGGATACGTACTATTATAACTGAATCACTTACATTTTCGACCTGTTTAAGCAGCAGAATGCCAGGATTGATGTGAGCCGTCCGTTAATTGCCTATCTGGGTCAACGGACTACAGAGTCCGAATTCCGCGTACTTCTGCCGGGCCTTCGTTTCGCCGAGTTCGTATTGGCGTGACGACATTATTCATGGTGTGGCCTAACGATTCAGGGCCGCAATTACGGTCCCACCTTATCAGGGCCCAACTGTCCCTCCACATCCACTCCCTGTCCTCCGTCCCCACTTTTCTTCCACAGTTGACCCTATTAGCAAATCTAAATGTATATCGCCCACCTCAATCCTAAGGGGGGTGAACCCTTGAGCCCCATTTGAGATGTACGTGTACAAATCTTTTCCATTAAAAACAAAAACACACATTTGTCTATAAAACAAATACTAAAGTGAATAACGACTGCGAACGGAATGAGAATACAAGCTCTCCCTGAAACGAGGTTATTTTTTATCAAACGTCAAACGTCAAAATGTTTGTTTTCATCGGATATAAAAACTTGTTTAATAGTCTATTTCTAGCCTTTTATGGATGAGTATTATGGTCATGCCTGCACACCCGATTAATTTCGAATAAGCTGGTTTATAAAGCGCGGGGGTCATCCATTTAAGCCTGCTTCCACTCCATTCCCATTTCTCCTCTATCAACTAACCTCCGTTGAATAAACTAATGGGTATTTATCCGACTACGCCCCTTTATCCTTTGATTATTGAAGCATAAATGTGCTGAGAGAATTAAGGATTATACCAACGATGTCCTGAGGTGATCCAACTGGTGGGAACGGGAAAACGAAATGGGGTTAGATAGGTTTAGAACGTCCTTTTTACGCCGCCAGCCAGATTTCAATATGTGGATCACAGAGACGCGTACGGTAGTATAACTGCAATATTTTCTCTATACCCCCGACGAGTATGAGAACATGCTCAATTGGCAAATCAAGTTACGTGCCGTGATTCGACCGAATGTAGCCACTGCGGCCGACACAAAGGCCGACTTCCCCAAAGTGTTCAGGGACGTGATCCGTGACTTAATATAAACTCAGAAATTTACTGAAAGAGTGAGGTGCCCTCCTAGCATGATGAATGGAATTAAAGGAGGCTCGAGAAGGAGAGGGAGATAAGCCCCTTACAATTAGGGGTTGAAGGGCGGCGGGTAGGCTCCAACTGTGAAAACTCCATGTTATTGCTCCACACAACAGGGGGCCCTCACCACCCTGTGTGTTTAAACTTCCGAAGATTCAAAGATCACGAACGGGAAGATCCGGACGCGAGGGAGGGAACGGCGAGTAGTAAAGTTTTACGACAATACCACCCCAACCCTCCAAAACAACAGAACTTCGCTGTTTAGTTCGAGCTACCCGTCCCCGAAACCCTCGCGCCCTTAACACTCGTTTCAAGCTAGGACAACCTACTAATGCTCGCGAGTTTATTGTCCTACCCTACTTTCAAATTTAATCTATTTTATTTACGTCCAGTATAATTAAGTCTTTCGCTCCAGACCGCAGAGATACGATATAAAACAAATTGACAACGGTTCTAGAGAGTTGTAGACTGCAGGGAACGCCCACAGAACCCACGATCAAGAAGAATGAACTAGTTCAGAACTCTAGGTAAGTACCCTTCGCCAGGTAGTACCCCCTTGCCCTTTGCCCCCTTTGGTATTGAGGGCAAAGTTATAAAAGAGGAACATATTTTTTATTACACCAATCAGGACTAACAGCCTGAGGCGCTTCATTATTTTTCTTAATTTTTCCTCTTTAAACCGAATTCATTATGAGAAAGTTCCATCATCCAAGAGAAAGTTCCATGAGAAAGACAATCCCATATATAAAATTATCGCTAAGGTAAATAATCCCCGCGGAAAAATATAATGCAAAACATATTTTCGAAAATATTTGTCCGAGATACGAAAGATTATGATGTTCAAACTGACAATGTGTTTTATACACGGGCAGAAATACACGGTCTTTCGGGAGACTGCGGTTCGGATAAGGTCGATAAAAAAAACAAAGCCGCTCTTCCAGGGCGAAGCTTTACGGCGGAGTCGGGTTTAATATTTCACAAGGTCGATGGAAGAGGGGGGGTTTCTGAAAAGACAGCGGTGTCGAGGGGGACGTTTTCATATTGTTGCCCGGTCTCCTCTCTCAATGGGGGGGATGACGAGGTGGGAGGGCGAGGTCAGAGCTCCGAGATAACTGAGGGAGTGAGTGGGGAAGATGGAACATCAGTCGGGCGAACATAGACCGGGGTTATCGCGATGAGGTGGGGGAGCCCGCCCTGGGAAGAGAAGACGGAGAAGCGGCAGCGGGGAGGAACGGGCCAGTAATCAGGAGCAAGGGGAGGGAGCCGACCGGCACCCCACTCATCACACGGACCGGTAACCAACTGCCGGCGTAAAAACTGCACGTGTAGTAAATATCAACGCTGAAAAAGGACCTGGGCCACGGGTCGAATCACGTCAGGGCAGGTTTATACAGACATTCAATCCGTCAATATAGTCCTTCCGCGCCTTTATATTTTGGACCTTACTGTACTCTAGCGATGTGACAATATTTAGATAGAATGGTTTATGGTGGTAGCCGTGGTGAAAACATGAGGTTACTCGAATACTTTTCTACGTAAAAATCATTATTGGTTCAGGAATTCACACTTATAATAATACATCGTGACAGCCTAATAATGTGACAATACATGAAATAATAATCTGTGGAAATTTGCATGCAATATTCCGAACGTACCAGAACTACAGTGTATAGGATATTGCTCTGTAGCTACGAAGATTAAGAACAGAAAAAAATATAGGCGAAGCTAAGAATCTACGGCAAGAGCTACTCTGAATGAATTATAAATTGGGCCAATTCATTAAATATTCGCTTCCTAATGAGAAATTTATAGATTTTTTAATTTCACCACTCACTGCTAGGTCCTAACAAGGGAGGGCAGAAGAGCTTCCCATTTCCTTGTTTTATAATGCACTGGCCACTTAGCGGAGTGTGAGGGCAATCTCCTAAAGAACGGTTTACTGCCCTGAGAGCGCCATAGCCCCACCCCCAGATGTGTTGTTCGCCCCTGGAATTAGCTCAGGGAAGGAAATTACGGAATAAAAAATTAGAATTTTTCGCCTAAGAGTAATGTTTTGAATAGATCCCTCACTTAATAGACAGGCCGAGAAGAAGAATCATCACGACGAAGGAGTTGCCGCAAGTTGCACTGTCACTGTTATTCTTAATTGCCAGCTTCAGTAGTCGCCAACGAGGATAAAAGACGCGTCTCCGTTGACAAATGGCAATGCGATGACTTTACTTACACGCCAAAAATTACTTTATTGCAAATAACAATAATTTACATTATCGCAGACGGTTTGATATTAAGGATTAATTTGCATTCAAAACAATAAATAATACTTAGAAACGACAGAGTGGGACATTGTATATATAGTGTGGCTGTTTGCCGAGTAGGCGGGAGCTCAGAATATAAAGGAATCTGAAATAAAAAAATCCAGGGATGTTCTGACGGGGTAGAGTGGCCGCAACTCGTTCGGGTTGGAATGCGCGGCAGGAGATGTAAAATTACTTTCTACATCGCTCTTTTATATAAACACTAGAAATGATAAACCAACAGTGCTATTGAAATGGACCACTGTACTGAAAATCCAATTCTGTTGGTCTTATGTCGCGGAACGGCCCAAAATTAAAATATTGAAACGTACCGTGAAATGAATAATGTCAGTATACGTTGAGTTCACGCGTATAGACGTATAGAAAAAGTGTTCATGCGAGGACATTGAAATGGCTTTTGACAATCGTAAGTCGGTTTTAAATTCAGTATAATGGAAACAAAAAGCTTTCGGGCGGATAAAAATAAAAGGCGCACCTGCTACTTGTAGTGTTGCGTTGCGGCTGGTGGCAGATCCGGCTTGGTTGGTAGCGACGCACCAGTAGACCCCATCGTCCTGCTCCTTCTTGCCGTGTGCGACTCTCAGGAAGAACAGCGAACCAGCCAAATTGACAACTCTGTGATTCTTGGCGTCGGGGCTTGTCAGGTCGAGTTTCTCGCCGTCCTTGTACCACTCGATCTTCGGCTCTGGCTTACCTTCGGCCTTGCAGTTCAGAGTCACCGGTTCGTTTTTCGGTACTATAACGTCGGACGGGTGCTCGGTGATGCGCGGCGATCTGTATTGACCTGAAACAAAGGATAAAAGCACCACTTTAAAGTCAGCAGCGAGAAACAAATTTATGGATCCGGCGTGTTCTCTCGTAAATTTACTTGACAATCCAAATTATGATTACACCACTTTCTTAAGTTACATAGGTTTTTTATACTGACAAATTAATATATTTCGTATTATGTTGTTCATAATTAATTTATCGTGGACTCGAAGAAATATTTTTATTCGAGTTATACGATATCTAAAGCCAAATTTCGTATAAAATAAGAAACCTAGTAAAGTAAAAGTAAATAATAGTATTCTTTTTTAGGCTGAAGTATATTTCACGCGGAAGGAAAGTTACCTAGGAAATACATTTTCACTGGATGTCGTTCGATATAAAAATCAAATATTTAGTCAGATATCATCCGTGACCCCGGTTAAGAAATGTCTCTTTACGGTGTCCCAGATACGGTCTCCTTCTGTTTACACGTCAATATTGTCGTACGAGTCTCCTCTTGCCGTTCGGTTTGCCGACGGCAGTGGGGCCCGGTGGCCTGGGGGAGCGGTTATACCGTGGCCGGTTCCTTAAGTGGGCCGAAGTCACGACGGGCTCCGCGCTGTTTAAACAGAAGAGGAGACTCTTCGTGAGCGGTCCCACTCCTGTTTGGACTTGATTAGAGGGTCGACCCGTAGCCCATTGTCTTCCCGGGACCCTTCCCGCTCGGCCACTTATGCAAATGAAAACGAGGTGAGGGACAGGTGAGGCGGCAGTGCGCCCCCTATACCGGGCCCTCCTGGCAATTTGTTGTCTGGATGCGTGTGAGGGGGGCGGCGGGGGCGTGCAGGCGGGGGCGTGCAGACGGCGGCGGCCGCCGAATTAAACCGCAATTGAATTTTTCCTCCCGCGATGCGGAGGTAATGGGGCGGGGGACCCCAAAGCCACGGGCGAAAATTGCGTCGTCGCACTATATCTTCCTTCCCCTTTCAACATAAGGAAGCGGCAAATGCAAATTCTTATTGCGACTACACTCTGAATCGACTAACAAATATTGTATTGTTTTAGTTAAAGGGAAAATTATTTATAGGAAAATAGATCCTTTCGAAAGACATTTTGATTATTGAATATTGACTACGCTCTAGAATAAAATTGGCGAATCGAACTCCGACCGGAGAACCGTATATACTTCCTAATAAAAGATTAATGTACCTTTTAATGTTCATCAATAATCAAACTGAAGAAATTACTATGGGATATTCAATCTCTCTTCAATCTCTCTCAAGGCTGCTTCAATCAATCTTCAATCTATACGAATCAAAAATCAATTACGCCTTAAATTCAGTAAGACTTTCATAATCTACTTAGGCATATATTGCCTTACATATAATCCTCTTATCATTCAGCGCCGAAAGTAAAAAAAAAATTAAAGGAAATTCAATCGGTTTTTTTTCTTTAACATGAAAGTTTCTAGTGGAAGTGGCACCTACGTTATTTCGCCTTCGTTTTACAGTTGTTTTACATTCATAATAATTTTAATGGAAGTGAAGCTTTTTCTTTAATGCAAATATTCGGCAAAGGGAAAATTAGTTAGTTTTTTCTTCCCTAGACAGACGGGGAAGATGGTTAAAATGGAGGGCACACTTTGAAGGGTGAGAGGAGCTAATTCGTCAGCCAGACGTTACATTTATATCCGGGCTTAATTGCCACTCGGCCGACTCGGCGGGCCGCAGGGCTCTTCAGGGCCCTTTCTCGGGACTTTCGAGGGCGGGGGATTGGACCAAAAGGGAAGAGGAAAGGTGGGAAGAGTTATTACGGGAAAAACGGTCGGACCAGCGCCATTGTTCAGGACTATCGTACCATCTTAATGAAGTGGAAGCCTCGAGGAGAACCAGTAATTATGCGACCCCTCGAAAGATAAAGTGTATTTACTTTATCCCCTCGGCTCTGCCAACCGTCTTCTCGAACCGATTCATCATGAGCGCCGTTAAAACTTGGAAAGCCGCGGTCTGTATTTGCCCTCCGGGGAAACCGTCACGCCTCGATGGGCATATCCGAATCAGGTAATTACTCTTATAGAAGGGTGTATATTATTAGTTTAACATACCTGTTTTGTGGTCTGCGAGAGGTTGGAATACCGTAGATTTCGTGTGTTTCTGTCTCCTCAGTAGGCACGCTTACATACACACGACAAAGAGACAACCACCACAGTACAAGTGACAGTGCTGTGAGGACACCCAAAAAGAATCCAAAGTGCCAAAAGTGACTAACACCGCTACTGAAGATGGCGAGCAGCCGAAACCAGTCTAGCAAAAGACCAAACCAGCGAGAGGAGACAGAAACAGACGAAATCTACGGTGTATATTGTTTTTTCGGAATGAGAGTAGTAATTTGGGGGTAATCGTCAGTTATTGTTAGAAGGAAATTTTAAGACGAATTTAAGCTTATTTTTGAACAAAATATTTAATATAGTTTTCGATATAGATTGAGACCAGATTGAGTCCATTCGAAATTTAAATAACATTTTTACTTTATTCAATATTTAGTAAATTAATGATAAGTAGTCCTTAACTGGTTTTAGATAATAGAACTAGCCGAATTTAGGTCGTATAGAACTAGCCTTTTTTATTTATTCCGCAAATGATTTCAGATTACATTTATGAACAATATTCCGCTATTAGACACGTAAATTGTTTCTTGAGGGGCGGTGCCTCAAATATTGGTATCGGTTCTAATAAACCCTAGGCCATCAATGATATTAAAATATTTCAATTAATCAAGACGTTGGCTTTTTGTTTGAGATCAGGGTATCCTTCTTCAACAATGGAGGGATCGAATCGGGTCCCAGTAGTATTTCTCTCGCTGTCGGCGACTCCTTTTCCTTCAACAGGCGGGAGCACTTTGCCGATTGGCGGATAGGGGCAGGGCCGGGGATAATCAATTATCATCGGTGTTGACTGAGGGCAACTATTCCTGAGGGATGGATGATAAGAAAGTCACCGCCCGAATAGGGGTTAGGCTTCGTTAGCCCGCCGACCTAGCTAATAGAACGGCCTTTCTTAATCTGTCAAGCTTTATTTTTGACTATCCCAAACTCTGGCCTTATCAACTGAAAACGTTAACCGCACTATACCTGTTTATAGAAACCGGCTAGACATGTTCCTCACAAAATAAGTCAAGTAAAACTGGTTATTCCGGATTGCTATCCTTCCTTGGTTATTAATTGAATAAACGTTAATCTTAAAAATTTTAAATAATCACCCTTGTCTAAATTTCTTTAATATACTTCGCCAATATTCACAGCGGCTTTGCCGATACGGTTGGCAGATAATAAACTTTCTTCAGTTTCCCTATTCTTGCAATCTAACCAAAGCCGCCGTAGGAATTCGTCGATACTTCAACAAAAGATGGTGGCTTATTACCCAATATTGGAGCCTGGGGAGGGTGCCTTGGGGGAACGACCTCGTGGGGGAGGGGGCAGAAAATATAATGTCTATAAACAACATCGGCAAATGGTTATCGACTACCAGACGGGAAGACCAATATCAATATAGCAAACGTTACCTTATACCGTCCCGACGAAAGCATAAAGTAGGATACCAGAATATATGCGGGGAGTAAAAAAAACAGGTATATATATATATATATATATATATATATATATATATACCGCGGAATATCGTCAATAATATGACATTCAATATTAGGGGAACCCAACGCTCAAACAGAGGGAGATGTTCGTGGGAATTTCGCAGAAATATCGGCTTATTTGGATAGAATTTCAGTCAAAATATTGATTCTGTATGCATTTTGTACTTTTCAAACGACACGTGTAAGACCATGAGAAGTTATAGACACCAATTATTACTGGTTACCAGTAATATTTTCCTTCAATTTTCAATTTTAACTGACTCTTTATATACGATTTATAAAGAACACATACATGTGCATTATGCGCGAATAATGGATGTAATGATGTAAATCTGAGGATTGTTCTCTGCTTTAATAGTAGCTTGATTCATTGCATTCACACATAAATATTACAGCACATGAATGTACGGTCATACAATTGTGGCTTAAATTGTTTTCTTTCACGAATTTTGTTATTAGATTCGATTTTATTATTAAAGAGGTTAGGTGACGGTTTATTGAGCCCGAAGACGTTAATATCTCGATTGAGACTGGTCGGCACAGAGATTGCAAAAAGCCGGCCCCAATGGTAAAAACGGGGTCACAGGACGGTAACTCTCGTTAATACATAAAAGGCCCAGATGTTCGAGAGTGGAGGCGAGCACCGCTTGCTGTTTACCTCCGGTACTCGGACCGGGCAATAAATATGAACTAGACGGTGGGGCCGTTTAAGGCCAAAACCAATTTCTCGAGTTATCGCCCCTGTCCAGGAGAGACAATAAAAGGAAGGGCCTTTTGAATTAGTGCCGCTGTCGGGAGCCCCAAGGCCGCGCTACCGGCCCGACCACCCCCCTTTACCTGGAGTCGTCAAGGCGCCCCCCCCCCACACGATCAACGAATTATCATTTATTATTACCTCTTTTCATTATTGGTACATATATATATATATATATATATATATATATATATATATACGGAAAAACTATAAAAAATCGATGAATAACTGCGCGTAACAGTACATAAGATGAGCTATTTGGTCATGGCGTAACAATGGTTACAGAAAATCGTCAATTTGAATACAGTTATACGTATAAACGTGAGTATTTAAAATGAATTGATATAGAGCCAAAGGTTTTGACACGGAGTCAGTTTTAGACTAATTACGGGATATGATGAAGTGATATGAAAGTTTGAAAAGTACAGACAGATTTTTTGAACCCGTAAACAGAAAAGAGGGATGCCTTCATTCTCTAACTAACGCAGAAAAGCTATGGTTGTCGTTCTTATCGATTCATACAACACAACGAAAGGAAGCCTCCTTACACAACAAATATTTGCTCCGCGACCGAATTCCAAAGCAGTACAGAACGGATGACAAAGCAAATTCTCTCTCGAGGTTCAGCATTTCTTTATTTTAAAGTGGGACGCGTTTTTTGTTTAAAAAATTCCTCCCCACGATCATTGGGAGGCCCTCGACGCGGGAGGAACAGAAGGAGAACAAGGAGGAAACGTGAAGAGGCGTGATTGGTGGACGACGGCGGAGGGAGGTGGGGTAAAGCAAACAGGACCACTGCCCAGAGTCAATATTGAATGCTCCAACAGCCGGGGCCTTCTCGAGTGTCTTGTTCTTAGAAAAGTCTGGAGCTCTCACCCAACACCCCCGTTGTCTGCCGCTCATTCACCAATTATAAACTTGTTTCAAGCAACCTAAATACCTTAACTCGGACTGAATTGCCATTATCAGTTCTGAAAGATACTTGATCAAACATGCACTCTCGCGACTAAGGATAGGAAATTTACCATCGACTGCAATTTGCCGACGAAACAAGTACGGAGAATATAACAATGAATCTATGAGTCCGGATTTTGCAGTCTATCCCACGCTGATTAGTAATAGTGTTATCATTTACAGGTTCTGGCGCGAATCATAAAAGCATCTCATTTCATCTAGATTCGTAATGTTTGACGTATTACTACTTCCATAATGTTAAGGTAATCATTTTCCGTTTATGATTACCCATATATGTATCTTGTGGTATATGTAAGTATGGTTATCGAAGACACAGAAACAAAAGTGGGATTGTTACAATCCCGACAAAATCCCCTTTTGGTCCGGAAAAAGCAATGAAATATATCCATAACATAAACGCATTGAAAAATAAGGCGCGTAGCAAAGTACATTGATCGGTACGGTGAATGAAGTCGTCATCCGAGTTGAAAAGGAAAATCCTTTGGGAGTGGCACTAGCTAGAAAAAATGAAACAGACAAGAAAACAAAAATTCCCGAAAGGCCCGAAACAAGATTACAGGGGCGTCCCAATTCCTCCCCTTTTTCTCCCGCTCTCTCTTCGATATTAAATCCCCGTTCACTCCCACGAATAAAAACTATAGCTGGCGGAAAAGGTCGCGGAAAAATGGGCCGCGACGAGGTTTCAAGTAGACCGACGAAAAAAGAATCGAGTTATCCCGGAATGGGATTCGTATTTTAATGAAGGCCCCTCCCCGCCTCTAGACAGTAAGGAAAACGATAGGACGAGGCGGGTGCGACAATGGGACTGGGATAAATAGAATTCTGGGTGGTTGGGAAAATTAAAATCGATGAAAATGGCTGCATTCGAGACCTCGCTGATTGCATCCTAGCCCGAACGGCCAGCATGGAGGTACAATTTTATAAACTATTAGAGAAGACACCGACCGACTTCTTATAGTCTAATTCAGTTACATTCCACCACTCGGAACAATTTAAACGTCCCCATAATAGTGATTTTCATCGCTGCGTTTTATTCAAACTGTAAATTGTGTCTTTCCTAATTGAAATTAAATTCCTAATGAAAGTAGTATTAATTTCATTTTACATACGTACTTATATAATTACATATTTTATTTTAGTTCTAAATAAAAATTAACAATGTACAACTAAAGTTATGTGACAACATTTAAGCATATTTTGATCATATTAGATGTGGATCCCAGTTTTATATCAATCCACATTGGGGATCCACTCTTTAACATTAGTATTGCGAAATTAGACATACTTCAAGAAAATGATTTTTTCAGAATAGATTCTATCATGATTGGAAACTCCGAACACGGGGTAGTGAATGTTGTTAACGTGGACTAGGAATATAAAGAGCTCGGGTGTCTACTAGTCTAGTGTCTCCTGAGTAATGTACGTACGACATGTCAAACGTCCAGGGACCACCAGGGTGACTATCATATTGTGGCAGTAAACCATAAAGAATTCTAATCGGGAGAATAACCGTCAGAGCGGTGACCGAGTGTCGCCTTGTTACGGCTGAATGTCACTTTCCCAATCCTCATAATTAATATTAATGACTACTAAAGAATCTATTAGATCTCCGCCCGCGGTGGAAAATCCAAAGGAATTCTGTCCCACGCAAAGACAGTCAAAAACGACATTTCAATAAACAGAGGCCTAATCCCCGCCTACGAAAGCTCTGGCGAGAGGGCATAAAGCCGGTGGAAGCTATGTGAGGGACGCCCCACTGAATACTGGAGGTCGTTAGGGGCCTCCCTCCCCCTCCTCCAGTCAGTGTTTCGGGCATTTTTGAATAGAAATCGGTCTCGGGGCCGTAAATCAAGATTTAACGGGAACTCGGAGCTTTAAAAAATATTATATATCGCCTAAAAGTAAGCCAGCGTTAAGGTTTTATCGCAGGCGTAATTGTCCATTCCATAGATTTCAGAAATAGATGAAACAGAAAACTGACTTTCAGAAGTGAGGCTTTGCCGAATTCCCATTAAATTTAATATTTCATACTTAATACTAGAGAATTCCACTATTCAGTGTAAATCCCGCTGTGAAATGAATGAAGCATCACACAAGCACTCACATATTGGCTTCTCGCCAAACTTTCCAAAAACTTTCTAAAAAATATTCTTAGGTTCTTGATGCTACAAAAAGCATAATTTACAAATGAGTGATGGGAAATATTTTCAGTGCGACCCGAGTGCCGTTACTAAACATCGACAGTATGAAAGAACCACACGAAAATTTAATAAACGTTTAATTGTAATAAAAAAAATATTATTGCATGGGGGTATTAATATTCGTCCCAAATGTCCGTATGCCCCGGGGTACACACAACTTAAAATTATGTTCATCAACTTTTATTGGTGTGGTCTGCGGGAACAAAGAGGGACTGTGCGGCGGGTTCAGTACGATTTTATCTGCGAGCGGCCTCTGCCGGTTCTTTGTGGGACAAACGTGGGACTTATATGGCGAAGTGAAATTGACTGTCGGGTACCTCCTCCCAGCCCCTGATTATATCACTGCCGGGCGTAACGGTCGGCCGTTGCGAAACCGCAACGGGGAGAAAGCATATCGGAGTCCGCAATGTGACCCTCCTGAATGGAAGTACGGGTTCAATCGGCGGAACAAAGACTTCATGAACGTAGCTCCAAATCCACCGCATATAAATTGTAATAGAACGAGGTGCGAATTCCAGATCAATACGGGTAATCACAATCTGATATCGGTTAATTTAATTAAGACCAGAACTGCGTTGTACGGGGTAATTAGATAATTGAATCGAAAGGATATCGTAGATATAGCTAACGTGTTCGAAGATAAATGGAATTACCATAAAGCAGATAATGCGTCCCGAGTCAGTTCACAAGTTTCCCTGTAATGAATGGACCTTACTATACTGGTTTCTTATGAGAGAAAGTTAGGATGTCTTAATCAATCCACGTCGGTCACGGCTAGTATGCAGGTCTATTCAAAGATAAGTTATCCAAGTCCACTCTCACTGGTTTTATCACAATAGTTGTTGGAAATTTCCTGTTCACTGTCGCTAAGCTGAAAAGGATAAGACCAGTAGATAGTAATAATTTATCTTTTACAACGCACGTATTCAGAATACTTCCACCTAAATCAACGGATGATACTTAAAATCGCTAGGTGACTAAAGATTACTAACGCCATCCTGATTTCTTTCTACATTCTAATCTGAACTTACGAAATAACGAGGAATTATGGCGTACATCAAATTACGTTATTTGCTGTATTTCCAGCATAAACGGCGGCCCAAGAGCCTTCATCAGGAACGATGAATTAATACCGTTTCCTCGTAGTGGGCTTGTCGCGAAAAAACCGGCGCCAGCCTATCGAATAACATCTCGGGGGGTATCGCTGGGGTTTCATAATGGTATCAATTTAACCCCTGGGGTTATTTGTCATCCTGTCGTCGAGCGGCCCGGTCCAATTAATCTTCGGTAAAGGATCAACGTCTGTACTCCGCCGCTAGTCCCGGCAGTCGTCTCGTTCATTGAAAATAATTCTTTCCATGCCTACATCCATCTTGGCCCGGGTCCCAACCGAAGCCCAGTTTATCGAGGAATGCCGGGGGGAGGGGGGCAGGACGAATGCCGTAAAGTATATGACACTGCGAGAATGCATTTCACATATGCAAAGCTATAAAGTCAATAGAGATATAACTCTGTTGTAAATTAATAATTTATTACATTTCTAGCTTTTGCAAGGATGTTAGAGTACACTCTGGCATAATACTTTAGCGATCAAAATTTTTTAATTTTATGCGTTAAATCAATACTATTATACCAGTCCTACAACCATACTACAAATAATAATAGTCCTACAATAATATGAAGATAAATATTATAATTAAAAACAAAATATTTAATGTCACTTATAGACACCCAACATCAATATTTTACGGAAAGTAGGCGGGGTTCGAGCACCCACTAAATGAACTGACTTGTTTCCCATCCAGAAGTTGACAAACAAAAGGTTTCCTGTGATCAATGCTGGATTGAAAATACCAGTGGCCGGTTCGTCAGGTGTTATGGCCGCAATTAAAGCGAAATTGGGAAACTCGGCTCTCCGAGTTCTCGACTCGGGCCAGGAGCGTTAGGCTCTAATTTATTCATATTCAAACAAACCAGACGAACCCCTCGGTCCGAACAGACTGAAGGTTCAATTTAGCGGCATGTAAACTCGGTCCGGTTGAGCTAATAAGGGAGCTTTACAATATAATATTTGCCACGGATTTGGAAAGGGGGATTCAACTTTTCGGGATTCTCGCATTCAATTATCCCCGAGGTAAAAGGTTCTTCATAATCAAGAAAATTGTTAGGAACGATCATATTGATTTCTAAACGAAAGAACGTTCACACGAATTTCCTACATTTTATCTGCAGTTTGGTAACTTCCATATCGCCCAGTTCATTTTTCAATACCGATCATAAAACGTCAACATTTGAGGGATGGGAGTGCCCGCCTTGGTCCATTGTGCCGGTGTCGCCCGCATTGCGGACAGCGCTGGTGAGCTGTACAATTAATTATTGGCGAAAATATTAGGCTCGGGGCGGAAACCCAATTATGATGCAACGAATGAAAAGCCTCCAATCCCTTCCCAATTATCACGATCGGTCACCGCCCAGCGAAATAACATCGCAAATTTAGGAATTATGGTTTTATCGAAAAACAACGAAGACACGCCCACTGAAGGTTTTTCAAAGGAGATGCCCGCGAAATCGGCACAAATTATCTGGTCATAGCCATTCATTACGACAATAATATGTGCTGAAGAAAATATTATTATTTCGCTTTGTTTAATCCAGGAACAGCTTATTGAATGGTGTTGAATGGATTGAATGATTTAATCCAGACATGTTCATAAATAATGTAACACCAACTTCACTCGATTAGACCTGTGCTAGCTTCTACGTTTTTCTTTGCGGTATACCGAAAATGAAAAATAATAAATGTTCAAATAATGGTTTATTTTTAGTACTATATTAAAGAAAGTTGCTTGTTTACCTTAATCGCACCATAGAATTTATGCTATATCTCTCTATAAACCTGGACCGTGGTGGCTGGTGGTTTAGCATGGCCGTCTCAGGTACTTTAGGTGGTTGGCTCGATTTTAGCCGGCGGTAGAGCACCGTTCCCGGGTGGATTAAGCCATAGAATATTGAGCCGTATACAATACCGCGAGGGGGGAATTCCTACTAGTACCACTCCCTATAATCCCATCTTTTGGTACTCCGAACAGTAATAGCTGTCATGCTTTTACTGCCATATTAATTATTAATAGCGGTGATTATTATATTGTGTATTTGATTTTCATGGATGGTACTAATTGCTGGTTCTATAGAGTATGTTATTCTGCAGGAAAAACCTAGCGGGTAATAGTTATGCAATCAAATGAAAATCTGCTATTTTAAACTCTTCCTGCACCCAGAATGTCCTTTGTGGGTAAAACTCGACCGAGAAACAAAAGCGCCGTCGGTTCTTCCCTTATTCCCCGGGGAACTCCGGAGCTCAGAGCTCCGGAGAGAGATCTAGCGGAAGTTATTCAAATCAAGGATAAACGGGGGCATATCTTCCGTTACACTTTTTCACTCTTCCTTTACCCCATTCAGAAGGAGAACGAAAACTGTTTTATATACAGGCGCCCAGACTCACTTTAAGCGTTCCTCCCGGATTTTATGACCGGGCTTCGCGTTATAGCGCTTTCTGACTCGAGAGCCGATTCTATAATTTTATTATACTCGAAAGGCCACCAGAAAAACATAGACTTAACCATTACTATTATCTATTATAACAAAACCAATTACTTTTAAAAAGAATATTAACATGAAGTAATGGATTTTCCCTGTTTCTAGTCGCATCAACAACCCGATAATTAAATTTTATTCTTACTTCTATATACTATTTATCTTTGCATAACCAAATGATAACACTTTTTATACAATTTACAATTATTCCATTACATTTTCTAATTTTTTTATCGGGGTGGAAAAGAACCCCGCATCACAATTAAAGAACACACTAGATATCTTTGTAATTAACTTTTATACAAAATGCGGTAACGTATAATTACAGTTATATTAGCGTACAAACGGCGTTTTCCGCATTAATACACACAGGATAGATAAGTCAAGCCGCCGGAAAGATTCTAATCTATACTCAAAACAGAGCACTTTCGGTCTGTATAAAAATGGAAACGGAGAGAGCGCTAAATCGTTTTACAGGTCGTACCGATTTCAAGATTGGTGGAAGGGGTGGCTGCGTACAAATTGATAAGATAAGGAGGGCTTTATTAGAGAGCGGGCGAAATGGAGATGAAGATGTGAGGTGAGAGAGAGGGGGAGGAAGGAGGGAGGGAGAGAGAAGGAGAGAAAAGGGGGAGCGTTATAATAAACCAGGTAAAAATAAGACAGTGGGACGGGCCGAGAAGATAACGCAAATTAGACTCCGACAACGGAGTTTTACGACAGCGACCTTCCCCTCTCACCGACGCCACCACCACACCAGCCTTTTTGTAAAACGGTAACCGGGTCACGTTCGGGTTTTAACACCACTAATTAGGCTGTCATATATAAACAATGGGAGCGTTAATTCTACCCTCTTTTTTTGGTCCCCTAAGCCCTTTAAATTGCCGGGAGGACACGGACCAAGTCTTTTGGACACTGGACCCCGACCAAATTGGCCGGTATCAGGCCAGCCTATTTGGAAACTGTCCCCCAACTCGGGCAACGTAGCTCGCCAAATATGAACCTAACTCCTAGGAAAGAGTACTCGGAGTAAATTAATCATTCATTAGTCATAGCACGGTCGAATATTGTGATTTCGTAAATCAGTGTGGATAAAGTAAATATCAGGGTCGGAAACATTTAGTTGATTTTTGATAACTGCGAATAAATATTTACAAATTACTTAGAAATTTTATGCTCTTCAATAGTGTACCACCTAACTTTGCAGTCAGAAATAGAGCCGAATAACAGTGCAGTCTAACAATGATCTAACTATTAAATATTGCCACGACAAGATATTATTATTAAGATATGTTTTTTGACGAGTAAAAAATCGAAGAATATTTAGATTACATTTTTATATATCTTGTAATTTGTTATTATATTAATTTTTTACATAAACATTTATCGAAAAGTAAAAAGTATAGCTCCATAGTCCCAGATCAAGTATTTGTTCATTTAACTGCATAATATTCAAGCCTGAGTGGACCTCAAAGCACTGGAATATTCTAAACATACAGACGCGAACTTCTGGAAAATGTAGAGCCACACGAATATTTGCTTTGATCTTTACAAAAAGGTTACATCAAGGAATTAATTTTTAACACATTGTGTATAATAGTGTGCTTCAAATATTACAGCCTCATAGCATGATTCATATTTACAACCAAGACGACACTATATTTATTATTACTGTACTATTACACCGTACACTTTCCTGTACTTGGCAAAATGTCTCGTCCGACGATCTTTTTATGGTTTCAACATAAATCTGAACTAGTTCCTGGAAAAGTTAATGCCTCACAGGCGGGGGAAAAGCGCAATAAGGTCCCCATCTGGCGTACGGCGGGCCAAACCGGTCTATCGGAGTGGAGGATCTGGGCGTTCCTCCGTGATCGTGTGCTCGCGCTTGGACGGCGGGCTGCCCGAGCCGGCAACAATAAACTTGTTCGGTGCGTCCTAACTATGATTGGGGCTCGCGATTGTATCTGGCAACGGGGTGGCCGGGGGCCGGCGGCGGCTGACTCTAAGTGCGTGCCCGCCTAGGGTTGACTGCTCGTAAATTACACACCCACAAACCGCCAAGACCGCTCCCACTCCACCGCTCGACCGGTGAACTATTTCCATTCTTGCCGTGAATCTCACTCGGACTCAAAAGACTAGAATCAGGGTGCATTTCAGTTTTGGGCACCTGTGTTGAGGGGGGGGGGGTCGCAATACCATCGCCCTTCTGTCTCCTCGGTCCTGTGCTAGACCGCTTTTTATTTGCTCAGCAGGCTTCATTAATCCTCATTAATGTACTGACAATTGTTACCGACGATATGGACGGCAAGAATCCAAGACCCGTCTTGCACAGAACTGAATAAAGGAGGGGAAATAGGAGGTCCAGACGTGATCTCTACATAACTTTAAACATTAACGGAAATACCTACGTAATAAATATTTAACTCTTAAAGATATCAGATTTTATCTACAATTTCAGTAATAAATATAAATATTCTTGATTCTATAGACATTGCATTTTTAATACGATATAAATATTTTCAGTATATTATTACTATTATTATTAGTAATACTTATAACGCTTTTCTAATTCCGCCCTTCCTCACATTCGAAATTTCTAAAGCTTTATTGTCACTATTTCTGATAGGAAGTTTTAAGACGAATAATCCGAAAAAAACCCCTGCCATTCAACATTTCATAAGAGACTGGGTACCAGAATTTCGGCAAAGTCTGCCCCGAGTTTTTCCTGCCGAGATTACGCCTTTGCGGGAGCGGCAGGTGTTCGGTAGAGTTTGATGATTGCGGGTAGAGTTCGAGCCCCTCCCAGTGAAATAAAAAAAGAGATCCGAGATTGAAAACTCTCGGATATTCATTGTAAACTCCCTTTTGTAGGCATCCAGTTTATTCGACCCGCGAATGAAGAACATTTCGAATATTAATACAAAATTCCAATGCGCTGTCGGTGGGAGGCCGGGGCTTAAAGCAGTAATTTGAGGAAAAGTGCGTTTCCTTTCACCCGAAAGCCGGTCTTTTCCGCCTTCAGTAAATCAAAAGGAGCTCTAAACTGAATATATACAAAAGTGGGAAAAAATAAATTTACGCAAAATATGGCCTTATTTTTTTCATTTAACAACCTATTACCAATACTATGAATATTACTATGTATATCAATTTCTGTTATTCAATGTACAGAACTATAATCCATTTTAAGTGTTTACATCCGCGAAACGTACGTAAAAACACATTTATAATGGTTTTACACTTATCTAGAAACAAATCCTAATACAATTAATTAACTGAGAAGAAGAAAAAAACCATGTTTATCAATAATAGTCTTCCTTTATAAAAGAAAACTTTTTTCCCTTGGTCAATCCACAACATAAAATGACAATAGTTAATATTGAACACCGAAAGTATCTTACAGTAGATAATGTATTTAATATATAAAGTTTGACACCTTTGATTTAGTGCATAGGCTTAAGGGGTAAGCACTAAAATTAATCCCATAATTGAAGTAAGGAGCCGAAGCCTCAGATCCGACCTCCCCGATTAGAATTCCACAGGAGTTAGCTTGGCTTTGTAAAAGCATAACTAGTTATAACCGCATCCAAAGTTTTACTTTAAGTTATAACTTAATCCTGCATTTGTAACTGACACATCCTGATTGAAATCGACGCCCACCCCGAATTACTCCGGATGGAGGGCCTTTGGTCAATTTCAAACTTCGGGAGAACGTTTCATTTGTCAGACCGAGTTAGAAGCGTCGGTAAGACTGACAAATGCTCCATTCAAGTAACCT
Organism: Lethocerus indicus; assembly: GCA_019843655.1. NCBI lineage: Eukaryota > Metazoa > Arthropoda > Insecta > Hemiptera > Belostomatidae > Lethocerus > Lethocerus indicus. The sequence goes on along the minus strand of JACDQD010000005.1, from coordinate 17,249,414 downwards.
TCCAAACGTGTACACGCGAATACCACTTGGATGCAGTTATCATTAATTTAAACCTCATTTTACCAAATGGTAAACATTTCTAACTGAACATAAATAAAATACTATGCTATACCTAAGAAGACACAACACGATGAAATGATGTTCCATCAGGATGTGAGTTATTGATGAAGTATTTACCGGTTTCAGAACATGGTCTGAATTATTAGAACATCTGCACCCCTCCGCCAATCCCGGTTCCACGAATTTCGAATTTCGCTCTACGGCTCTTTCCCCATTAAAAAAATTCATAATTTATGCACTTAATAATCGTACAGACTCTAAAAGGATCTTTAACGGGGGGTGTCATTGGGTCGTTAAACGACGCCCATTTGAGCGGTCCAGCTTTCTTTTGATCTCCCTGTTGAGGATGTCAAAAAAAAGAATGTTTGTTTATAACCCTAATAATTGATACTGCGCCGAAAGTACAAAGATTTAAGCCTAAGTTAATCGGTAATTAAGTAGGCCTTATGTCTCTCTCAATTATAATTGTAAGGCGTTCCTAATTTGTGCAATATTTCGAAAATCTATTTACGAACACAAATATAAAGCAAATAAATAATCGCTAACTTCTTAATTACGATATTATTTGAATGTTGATGATTGAAATATTCCTCTTACAAAGGTTAATTGTTCGTCCTAATGCTACGTTCGAAAGACCGGTATGTAATACGAGCCTAGTATCAAGAAGCCCCTTAATTCCCACCTTCAAAGTTATGTTACTTAAAGGCTGAAATGCAAATTGAATTCTGTTGGCCTTTGTTTCAAATGAAGTTTAAATATCGTGTTGCTGGAGTTTACAATATAATGTTAATCTCGGGGTGAGTATATGATTAATATCATAAATTTTAGATAAAACTCAATGTTCAAAGACTCACCTTTCGATTGAAGTAACGACTAAAATAACATGAGATTATACTTTAAATTACCTTGAAGAAGAATTATGAGTACTGAAATTCATTACGTTGTTTGTAACGCAGAAGTAATTTCGATCATAACAATTATTAATAATCGGGCTACGGAAGGTAGACGTTCTTCGCTTTATTACGTTACTGTAAAATAGTTTTAGTACCCCTAGGGAGGAGGACCCTCATTACTAATCCGCGTTAACCTCAAGGGTAATCAATTCCTTCATAATTTAGATACATTTGTAAGCACCAGCGGCCGTTTCCTACAGCGATACCACTATCCGTGATACTCACTATTGAACATAGTGGGAACGAATATTGTCAGGATTATTCAATATTATGCGAATGAAATTAAATGCTTTTATATTATGAAATCATGGTACTTGAGTTTGGCCCAGATCTTGATTACCAATTGGTAATTTCGACTTTAAATACTCCCGTAATTATTACTAGTACTCCTAGACGCTAAGTTAGAGTGAAGAGAGTATATTAGGATTCTATTAGGATAATACAACATAACTAGAAACGAGGACAATTCGTAAATGTTGGCTATTCGGATTCTAATGACTGGTTAAAGCCGCACGGCGTTAATGTGCCGACCAGGAAATGTCCTCCACTTACAGATTTCAACTGGATAAATGAGAGAACCCCGTGGTCCCGTGTTAGATGAAGTAATAAGCGACTTCCGGTATTGTCGCGTACAATAACCTGGGCCACGGGTGCATCTAGACCATGTCATCCAGACCAACACTCCGGTCTGGAAGAAGGGTGAGGGACCCCACTTACTAGAATAACTATGGATAGTTTTGTTTGCAAGGGGTATGTGAAGAAAGCGGGCGATCAATCCCCCCCAGGATAGCTGGGCTCACCTTTCCCTAGGCCCTAATCCCCCAACTGGATTACGATCGACACCCCATCAATTCCGTCTCCGCGGCGTCCCCGTGTTTTGCAGTTCGATCGATTTCAATTTGTGTATCGAACATAATTGGTTCACCGCGTCAATACAGCGGGTGGGTATGGGTGTGGGTGATGGTGTAGGGGGGGGGGCTTAATAAGTTATTACCCGATGGGAGAGGAGGGTAACTCCCCGTAACTCAATCTTGAGCCCCTGCGGCGTCTGTCTCAGAATTGTCTTCTGTCTTCGGAACGAGACCATTAAACCCCCTTTGACGCCCGGCCAATGTTCCGATTAACAATTCTTCAATAGCCACCTACCATTGCTAGGTGGAAATATCAACTGACCGTGGTCTAAGGCTGTGGAGTTTTCGCTAACGTCAGGCCTATTGAATAGGTAAGATACGGATCTCAAATAACGCGACCCATGAACCATATAAAAATCAATGAACCGGGTGGATATAAATAAATGCATAACGGGTAGAGGATAATCAGCAAGATGAAATGAACGTTGGGGATGCTTTGGACAGGTCCCGTAGGAGCCGACAGGGGCGAGTCAATCGTAAAAACAAAAGGGGAGCGCGGAGCGTCAAGCGGCGTCGTAAACCCAGCCCTGTAAATCCCCAGATGGGATAATTTTATGACCATTTATGACGGCATAAATGCGACCCTAGCCCTAGCCCAGAACGACCCTGGGGGCTTCTCCGATACAACCTGCTCCGAACGTCTAAACCCTATGGTTACGTTTGACGGTCTGTCATAGGATTTTAGAGGCATAGTTACAGCGGCTGAGGCCCAGGGGAATTCGTGGTTTTCTTGGTCAAGAATTAAACGGATTTTCTTTTTATAGATAAGAAACCGTGTAGTGATCACACCGTGAAACCGTAAATATCATATTCCAAACCGAAGAAGCGACACCAAACTTAAACTCTCGTTGATAAAATCAACGCTTTATGATTTAAGTATTACTGTTCGATTTTTCCAAAAAATTCGGTGTCGCAAATCCATCATTCTTTAGTGATTAAAATTAAAAACTCAAATATTTGCTATTAACAGAAAATATTCTCACTTTCTTTGTCTGATAAAGTGGATAATTCTATAGTTCCTGTGAAAATGATAATTCGGAAATGATCTTTCAAAATATACAGAAATAATTTATGTTAAGGACGGATCTTAGAAATATAAATGAGATATGAAGTGTTCGAGGGGCAAATTAAAGTGGCCAACAAACTGAATAGACATTTAGTATTCAACGTCTCCCACAAAGGCAGAAAGGATAACTCGATATTCCGAGGGCTCAGTAAGGAAAAACTGAATTGAATTATTCTGAGGAAAGGCGAGCCCCAGTCGCCGACGAGCGCTTTGAAAACTGAAAAATGTAATATTCATCGACGACACGCTCCCGTAGTATATATCTAGAATATAACGGGGCACTCTCCTCCCCACCTCCAATGGGCCACTCACCGGGGCACCCTGTTAACAGCCAAGTTAACTTGCGTATTACTCAGCGTAACGGCGCCGGCGACTTTCGTTTTAACAGACGCCGGGCCCGCGAAAAAGTTCCCAACTTGGCCCTATATATTTACGAGAAGGGAGCAGAGAGGAGGCGACAGGCGGAAGGAACGGGACGAACAGCAGAATTATAATGAAATAGTCTGAACTTAATCGGGAAGGCGGTCGAGGCCAAGGCACCGACAGTTAAGGTCCTGTCATTCCAGTGCAACAGTTTAATCCTGTAATATCCAAGAACTGTACGCGTGTGCCAACAGGATGTCGACTTCCTTCATCGGTATACACGCCCACGGACCACAAAATGTGTTAGACTTGAACCAAAACCAAAGATAATTACATTTTTCAGAAATTATATCAGTTAAATTAAAGTGTTCCTAACTGTTTTTGTCGTTTGCGTTATTTACGCCACTGGTAAATTATGAATCCTGAATGTATATATGAGCGTTGTGGAGTGCGAGACGGCTACGATTCACACGCGCGTCAGGAATCGACGCCCACGGCAGAGCCCATTTTCATTTTGCGCCAAATGCCATGTACAAAGGCAAAGAGGAGAAGAGAGGAATAATTCCTTTGTGCTCTGCACTACAGAGAGAGAGAGAGGGAGCACAGAGAACTCAGAGAGAGAGGGAGAGAGAGAGGGGGAGTGGATGTAGTTATGGCAACAGAAGCTGTGCGTGAGTGGAGGGGTATCGACTGAACAACACTTAACCGAACGGTTGTATCCGTCCTCTCATATAACATATTGAGACAGAGGGAAATTCGGGCGGGAGACAGGCGTCATCCTATCAGTTGAACGTGGACTCCTTTTATGACTACCCAACCGTGTATACGCCCCCATAGCCAACAGTTCACCGACAGCCGGGATCTATACAAATTCAATTTGTCACGTTTCACCGACGACGAATGAAACTCAATATCATGAATCCATCAATATTTACAAGAGGACAGACAGTTTTTAACTGCTCGAACTATAAATAAATGAATTTAATGAGTACCTTGGAGAAAATTATAATGAAAAAGATGGTTACGGAAGGCGACATTTAATTACTTTAAGGACCATTTTCCAGAGTTGTATAGAAGTTTGTTATGAAGACACGACAGACAATATTATCAGAATGACGTTTCAATTTTAGAACGATATATCCTGAGAACATTATTAAGTACTTAATAATGAAAAAAATGTTCGTTTTTTATTTAACGTGATCTTAATGCGATATTATATCACTGTATTATTGGAATTATACTCATGGTTCAAGATTTAAGAGGAAATTGGGGAGATTTTTTAAAAATTCATTCCATTCTAGAAGTCTGCATATCCTTCACTTATTAATTATTTAATTCTACGCAAATCTTTATTTTTATTCATTATAAAACAATTCAATCATTTATTTTAATAATATTATGTCTGTAGGTTGCCGAAAAAGTCGTACTATATAAAAGGAAGAAACGAAACACAAATGAATCCTCGACAATTTTAACCAATGGCATTCCCCTGAAATATATATCTGCCAAATGTTTGAATTCGGGTGTCTCGGGTCCGGATTTCCTGAAAAGGGAACATTGAATGTGGGTCATGCCCGAGTCGGCTATGTTGGGCCGGTCGCGGGGTTGGAAAAATAGCCCTGCTGGGAGAAGGAGAGATATACCGAACCCTGCATGAGAGAGGCAACAGCAATTGCAATGCTGGCATACCTCAAAATATTGCATGACTTAAATAAATAAGGATAAATAGTTTTTTCTCATAAATTTGGGCCTATGTAAAATCAAATACATGTATACAATAATCACCTGTCCCCATTCGCTGATGCAGTCTCATGCTAGACCCGCCTCTTCCAAATGACTATACGGCTTGGATTTTAATTACGATTATTTGTACTTGTCTCAAAAGTCGGTGTGGGTCTCCCTTAATGCTTTTTTTGTCTTTTTGTCCGTGGGGTGGACAAAAAATGTGTTAACTCCTTTAATTGCCGGCACGAGGGCGGGGAAAGGAAAGAAGATGAATTCGACTGAAGGGACATTAATCAACGGTCACAGATCGAAGCCTTTTACTTCCTCCCATTGTATTTACCATTCATTAATCAAAGGCTGGTGAGCATTCCCGCGGACTTTGCCCTTCAGAGACCGATATACAAATAAGGGGTTTGGAGGGCCCACCTACATCGGAGGTAAGCCTCTAGTTTTATCTTATTCCCATACGGCATTACATTTCATTTCAAATTTGCCAACTATTTTGAAGGTATAAGGAGGAGTTTATAATCTAAACAACACATCGTATCCAGTACTTACATTATGTCGCAACTAGTATTGAACTCAAAGTTTAGTATATGTTTGTATCAACAATACGCTGTTGTCATAACAACAAGCGAAACAATGATTTTCGACTATATACGATTCCACCGTATTGCAACGAAGCGCGTCGTAGGCGTTCGATTAAGCCGAACTTTTCTATACACGGCCCCGCGGTTGATGTAGCACGGTGTACACTTTTAATTTAAAGGGGAGTACCACTGGGAGTAGACAGTTGGGGGCCGTAAGTTTTCAGAACACCGTACGCCTTGCTAAATTAGCCGTGCGGCGATTAAGAGAGAGGAGAGTTAGAAAAGGGGGGGAGGGGGAAGGGCGCAGTCTCGGCAATCTCCCCAGTGGTTATTAAAAGGCTCGAACAGAGCGAGAAAGGGTGAGAGAAAGAGAGAGAGAGAGAGGACCCGAAAGAGAGAAAGTCAATGAAGTCGTTTCGCCGCGTGCATTATGACGGCTGGGTAATGGCCATCAATTGCTACGCCAGAATTGTCGAAAACTCTTTGTTTCAGGCTCCCGATTTCTTGGGAAACCTCGAGAGGGAACCGGATCCAAAATATTCCGGACCCTGCAGTTCAAGTAGTCCGACTGAAACTTTGGCCCCTTCTTAAGTGCTCTAATATAGCATAAATCGTTGCCATTTTTGTTAGAAATCTAGAAAAGCGCATTTCTTGTTTGACTGCGAAATTTCAGTAACATCATGCAAAAAAATTGATCTTAATCGGTATGTAATAGATGATAAGGACAACGGATGTTACAAGGACAACTATAGTTACGCGCAGCATTTTTGGTTTAAAACAGAACCACCTTCATTATTAAAAATGTAATAAAATATAATGAACTATATAACTGTATAACTATGTACTGGAAACTATTCCCCACACATTAGATTCAAATATTTATGCCTTACCTATTACATTCTTTCAGTTTTTAGTAATATTGTTTAAATATTTTACTTTAAAATAAGAAAATCGAATTTTTAAATTGTAATGTCGATCTAAATTTGAGCATAAATTGTTAATACGATATTGTGCACAGTATCTAGTTATAACATAACGGCACTAACTTTAAATTATGGGAGATTATAGTTCATATATACAATTCGGCGAATTGTATCATTAGGGCTTAATTTTCAGTCGGACCGATGCCGGCCCACTCCAAATTGAGGGAAATACGGAGGGGACCTATTCCGTTAAAATTAGTGGAACCCAGGTGAGGCCCACCGGCTGCGGTTGGTGCGAGGGGCTGCCGAGCCCTAGCAGGTGGAACTGGAATTGGGAGGAGGAGGGATAACTCAATAACCCAGGGCTCGTTTACAGCCCATAAATCAATACAATTACACGGAGGGGGCGCCGGTAGGAGGGGGGTCAGCGTGGGTCGGCGGCGACCCATAATGCCGCCTTATTATTAACCGCCCATTAGGGGGATGACGCGAGCCGCCTCTCCTGCTAGGGTCCTCGGCCCCAACATAGTTTGTCTTTTCATCGATAGCATTCACAGAGATTTAATTTTAAAGTGTCCTTCTATAGATTCGCGGGAAGGAACCAACGTCGCAAAAATGAATGAGCCGGCAAATAGGAAGAAAATTCAGTAAAGCTCAGACATCATTGAAAATAAAACACATATAATAAATGCACACGTGCATACATAAATGGAATACATAAATGTTCCACCCGTTCGGTCCCAAAGTTGTTATACGAATGAACAAATGTACGCAGCGGGATAAAAGGGAGCCGTCCGAAGGAATGGTGTTGTTCTTCGGAGGTCGAATGTTTTGACTGATTTAGGAGTTTCATCCATATGGGAAACGCCGCTTTGATATCCCCCTGCGTTCCCCCATCAAAGGCCCTATGAATGTTAGAGGCCAGCCTCGGAATCTTTCTTCTTTCGGAAATTTCGTTCCTTGTAATTTAATTTCAATTTATTTCGCGTTTTAGGCCCAATTGCGGTGGCATTGAGTCCCTATTTATTTTAATAACGCATTTGCGGAGTTGCTCCTGTAGAAGTATTGGAGAGATACGACGACAGTCACGTTGTCGCCTAGAAGAAGAAAAACCGATGTAAGCTGTTATTACCTCTAGCTCGAAACTCGTTTATCACAGGAATCTAATAAAAGAGTTTAAAATCTATTAACTGGATTTCGTTATTTTATAAACAGATGAAAAAACCTTGCTACCTTATTTTTCAGGCCAGAAATTAAAATTCTTACGCGGAATAGATTTTAACATAAAAAACAGAAATTTACCTTAGATAATCCATGATCCAGTAGAATACACTGTATGGATTAGTATCGTTTTTTTGCGATCAAAATACTATTTATCAACGCGTAATTTCTCCTTGCAAAATTGTTTGAAAATTGCGATAACCATTTTCGTCCCGAAATAACGGCAAAAGAGACCCAGAGTATTTGTGCTTTTTCAGTTTCCGAATTTTCAGATTTTTATGAAGAACTTAATATTAACGACAAATAATTTAAAAACGCAGTTTAACCGACATGGAGGGGACAGTAATACGCGCTGGCTTATAGCGGTACAAAAGGAGAAAAAGGGAGCCCTCTGCGGTGAACGAACCCCGACAACGATGGCTCTGTTCGGACCCGGTATTTGTGTCGGTCTCGGCGGTCCATGTTTGCCAGGGCCGTTAAAGACAGAGACCGCCCCTCTCAGGGTAAATACCTGTAAATAAAAGCGGGGTAGAAGTAGCGGGAGCCACAAATGACGGGCACCTGGCCGGCGCCTCCTCCATCTCTTCTCCGCTTACAGATTTACTCTCCCGCGGGCGACTTATCGCGGGTCTACGACGACCGAGTGACAGCTACAGCGACGCAATGTGCGATCGGCAAACACGAAATCGGGCCTCGTTATTGGCACCGGCCTCTTAACGACGGCCTAAACATTTCTACGAAGTAGTCGATTCGCGTCTGGCGTTAAACACTTCTGCCTCCTTCAGCTTGCTTTGTGGAACGCCCGAATCGGCTGCCCTCTATACAACACATACTCTACATGCACGTAAGAGAATGCCTAGCTTTGGAGTCTATAAATAAATTTATACAAATTATCCCATTCGGGGGTTCAGAGAGTTTGGACTGATGGTATATTAATACGATACGGTGGTTTCTCATTAGCGAAACCACGAGGTTTAACAACTCACCGGTATAATCAGAACGTTCCTAATTAACATTGTTGTACTTGTGAGATGGAGAAAAAATTCTCAAAACTTCGGGGACATAGGACTGAAACTGGAGATACGTCTGGAAGTACTGCGAGCGGGAGGAAGCGGACGGATTTAGGAAGCCAGAAAAGAGAGTAAAAGGGTGAACTACCCTAATGATTTTGTTTTCGCCCTTAAACCTCCTCCACCCTCAAGTTCCGCTAGTTGCGAGGGCTTTCCAAGTCCCTTCGGAGAAAACTCGGGCGAAATAAAAAGGGCAAGTCCCTTCCGACAATTACTTGGCCCATTTCGTTTCGTTTCTTCGTTAGAAACCGGGGAGTAATTGGAGCGGAGAAAAAGAAAACCGTTGTTCGGATAATGGAATATTCTCCGGTTTGTTTTTTGACCGCCGGAAGAATACAGTCGCCGCCCCAACCGTATGGAAATTGGGTCGAGAGCTTATTATGTGGAAACTCTTACCCTGGTGCCCCACAAGTTTGGATCGCTATTGCGCCCAGTAGATTCGGTAGGGGGTTAAATTTTTGCCTCTGAGAACCATCAACAAGGTTGAATCTTATTGGTCTATAGGTTAGATCTCTTATAATAACTGATATTGAATATAAATCTACATTTTATCACAACTTATATTAAATTGGTGTAATGTAAGCATTAGTGGTAGGTTTATGCTAGATTTTAGCCCAGCACAACATGTGCAGTAAATCCGATTAGGGGTCGCCTCCGAAAATTAATATTGCGGACGATCGATTTTTAAATAGTGAGACGGTGGCGCTGGGGACTGGGTCAAACGGGGACCGGAGTCTAGCCGTGATTTATGTCGGGCGCACCCCGGAATATCATTACACATTCCCGGGGCGAAACGCATCTCGGGGAACAGTTTCCAGTTTGTAAATTAGGGCCGGGGCCCGCTGTTGACGGCCGGCCGCGGCCCCGCCCCTCCCAGCCACCGGCAGCCACCACCACAGCCGGAGGTTTCAATTAAGTCCCCGCCGCTGAAAGTTTTCTGTTTGACTGTACAGCGGCGCCCGGGCAAATTCGGGCACCCTCTGGCCCACGAGGAGCGGTCCATAATTCCGCTAGGGAAACTCCCGGGTTTTATTCGGCACTGTTTTCCCCTCTCGGATATCCACCAGCCTATCCAGCCTCTTACCCCGAGTTTCGTTCACGCATCGGTAGTTTGATTACGGTATCTAAGTGTGCGAATATTGCGATAGGTGGTGTTGCACAACTAGGACTGCAGAAAATTACTCGAACCACCCCTTAATTCAATCCAAAGTATCAAAAGTAAATCCCCTTATCCGAAGTATGAACAAAAAACAACGCGGTGGTCCGCGAATGGTTCTATTTTCCGGCGTGACAAAGATTTAACATTTTCCAAAAATTACCTCGATGTAAAATCATGCTGCTAAACAAGAGGCAATATTAAACTCTCATAGCCAAAGAGAAACGTTCCTACCCGAGGACAACTACACTTCACAAAGTACACAGTTTGGTGGATTGGAAATTTCTAATAGCGTTAGATATTAGTACAGTTTATCGATGTGTCGTTGTATTGTCCCGTGTGTCGTTGTATGTGTCGAAAATAAGTCCCGGAGCGATAAACGACCCATTCAAAACAGACTGGTCCGCTTCATTAAAATATATGCATAAATAAAAAACTCCAATTAGAGCAATTATTTTTGTTTCGGGAGTTCAAAGTTTCCATGAAGCTAATTTCTTACCTCCTGTCCCTCCCTTCACGTCTAAAGCCGAGTTTCCCGACTTCGATATTAACTTCATGGGAGGGGCCGCTAATATAAAGTTCTCAATGAAGTTGCCCCTCTGAAAAGGAAGGGAGGGTGCCAGAGTTGACAATCCGTCTTCTGATTTAAAGGGAAAATAATGATAACAAAAAAATAAGAAATACTAATAGGCAGATATTCGGTAGGGGGCCATGATTTAAGGGCCTCGTCAGCGTACGATTTTTTTGTAAAGTCACAGAGTCAAAATCCGTAATAATTCTGAATTACAAAAAAATTAAATTCCTTCATTTATGTAATTATTAAGAGCGTATTATTAGCATAACTATATATTACCGGTGATGATAGATTATAACCTTAATTATAATCCGTTATTAATATACAGAATTTATTGGAATTGAGACGGGATTAATAGATGATATTCTGTAGTTTCTTCATATATAATGAACATACTAATATCACGTTCTATAATTTAGGTCAATGGTCATGTTTCACAGATATGACTTGTTATGGTTATATTCTGAATATATTCGTTCCGACGTATATATTAATGAGTAAATGAAATAATCGTGTAAAAAGTGTACGAAATTTTGTGTAAGTTCTTGTAAGAACTCAAGAGAATTAATTAAGACCTAGGAATTGGACTTTCTGATATACCATTCTAGACCTTTAGGCCACGCGAACATTTTTTAGCGTTCGAATGAATGCGCACTGTTTCCTGGTATCAAAGACGGGAATACAAATCACAGCTTGCTCGGTTTCACGCGAATATGAGTCCTAATTTTCAGGAGCGGGTGAATTTTTCAGCGCGGCTGACGGCGTAGGTTCATCTATTTAAGTCGGGAGTTGGCCCCGCTGCAGTCAAGGCCTAGGTTTGATATACCCCGGCACTCTCTCGCGTTTAGCTTTCCTCGTATTCTTTATTACTGGAGCGGCCTCCCCCCCGACCCCCGGGTTATACATCATCCCTTTTGTCGAGGGAGGACCCTCTTGCCAGAGTCGCGAGCGTTTATGTATGTTTCATGAGTCCGGGAGCGGGGCCTAAGCACGGGATACGCTCCGTTTTTACTGCCGGCAGAAAGCGAGCCAGCCCGCTCGAATAATTTTACTGGAAAAAGAAGAAAGTAGCCGGGCGTTATCGTAAATTCGGCCCGGCGGCGGTCCTACCTCAAAGGTCATGTAAATGTCGATGTTTTCGGCCGGCAGTCTACCGGCTGTCTGTTGCATAACCCATGACCCGCTCCCGGTCGCGTCAACCGACCGTTTCCATTAACGAGGCCGGCGTCGAAAAATTCCTATCGAGGTCCCTCAAATTGACTGATGCCTCTATTGTCGGAACCGAGTCAATTCAAGTGTCTACTACATGGCAAATAATTTGACTGTCGGTCACATATTTGATTTTTATAACACACTGATATCTTGTGATTGCGTAATATTATTCCAAACAACTATTAGGTTACTCGCCACTTAGGTTACTGAGTTACTCGTAATGGGGAAATGATGCACGAAGAAATGAATAAGGCGATTATGTATGGCTGTCTTCCAATAATAAACTGCAGCTGGAAAATGAGAATTAACCTAAATTATCCTTTTATTAGTCACTTCTAAAGCGAAAAGAAGGTATATTTCCGTTGGTGGGCTGAAAATTACAGATCGCGCTGGTTGAATCGGAGACGCAAATTGGGAAACCTCCGGGTCCGTAATTATCGGGGTACCCCAATTTGAAATATCGGGGACTGCGGACGCATTCGGGATGAGGAAGGAGACAATTCGGAAGGACTCATGTGCTCCCTCAATAGGGGGAGGACAATCGGATTTGCCCATCGCATTGAAAGAGGGATGCCAGTACATCGACGGGTGGGAGGGGGAGGACCTCGCACTGGCTAATTTCAAAGCATTTCGGACGCAAAAAGACCTTCTTTTATCTCCGTCGTTTCTCGGCCAATTCGTCACGATTTCGACAGACGATTCCAATGACCGCATAACTTCCTAAATGAGGCCAGTCTAAATCGACGACCCAAATCTAAAATGAGAAAAATTACTCGAATAATCTCCCCAACTATTGGTTTACACAACTGGCTGCTGCCCGAATAATTGCAAAACGTTTAGGAAACCATTAGCGCGCGGCCGAGGTTATTAGCCCGGTCTCCTGCTATTTTAATAGACGAAGGAGGTTTGAGAGGAGGGGGCGTTTATGCCGCGTTAAATGCACGCGGCGCCCTCACGGCTGCAATCGGGTAAGAGGGTATGGGCGAAGGCCCTGAATATAAATGAGGCTCGCGAAAAATTGGCAATTATACAGGGGCGACGGCAAAATAAAATAGCCGCCGGTCCTTTAATCCGTTTTTTAATTTGACGCGGCGTTAAATTCGTTACGGACGAACGGACCCGAATCGGTATAAATTGAAGTATAATGAACACACCCGAAGCGGCAAATAGACATCCACCGAGGAGGGGTTAGGGGCCAATATGTGTCTAAGGAGTTCATTAGTTTCGTCAGTATTATTTCAAACCTGGCTGGAGAAGATAACAAGCGTAAAAACCATCCTCCTAATGAAATTGGTGAGTCATGAAATGTAACATCTATATATGCGAGACATGCCGCATGGATGTTTATCCGAAATATATTTTATGTCAACATCTTTTTTGACTAGAGACCGGCGGGAATCATACCTCACTATATGAAAAAAAACAAAAACGACCGAATATAGAATTTAGAATAGAGTTCATATCGTCGATGAAAATCTCGCTGTCCCCTCTATTTCTAATTTTTATTACGCTGTTATAGCTCTCAGCGCGTGACTTAATTAATGCCGGAACAAGAGGTTATGAAGTAATGCAACTCGAATGCACGGCATTCATCATGAGCCTCCTCGACAGTTGAACCGTCCCTAATTGCGGAATTTCGCCCCCCGCAAAACGAATGCCCAGGTTATCAATTTCCGGGTGCACACTTATACTTCTAAGCGGAAAACTTTTCCATGATGGATGATTGTTGATTTTAAATTGGTCGGTGGGGGTTTCCCGGCGTCCCCCGCCAACCCTTCCCGGTAATTTTCCTAATTGGGGAAACGATTTCATCGGGGGAGGACAGCCCCCCCGAAGTGTTTCGTGCTCCCCTCCCTCTCCCACCACCACTCAACCGCCGAAGATGAATTTTAATGACTTCTCGCCCAACTTCTAATAAAGTCCGCTTTTTAACCGACCGCCGAGCCGGACTCAGGGAAGTCCGGGCCCAAATAAATCTCCCGCCAACTAATAACCGACAAGACTTCGTTTTTTTCTTTCCTCGGACTCCGATCGTCGATTACGAACGATCCACAACTTTGCAAACTTTGGTACTTCGGTACCAAAATAATTGGTAAATGTCTCATAGCGTAAAATAATTATGATATATATACATAATTTCAATTGTATAGAAGAATGTGACAGTGAATACTTCATAACAGCTGTCAGAGCGGTGCGAAATGAATAAGGATAAATTTCACAAATTGACATACCTCCTTGGGGGAAGACAATTTAATATTATAAATTTATGTTTACCGGATATAATTGTGTTAGCAAAAGCCAACTGACTATTTGAACATTGTTAGTCTCTAATCTCGTACAGACTGCGACACTCCGAAACCAAACAAAGTCAAATAAAATATAACGAATGTTGGTATTCACATTATTAAGTGACGCCACAAATATTTGAGGACGAAATGTTGACAAATACTTAAATATAAAAACGAACACCGGGGGGCTCTTGCATCACACGAACTAAATTAGTTTGCACCTGGGAGTTTGCCTGAAGGGAAATTCTTTTTTTCGGCGTAATTACTATTTGCGTTCTCACTATTCCGTAATGTTTAACTCGGGGGGGCCATTAGTGCAGAGCAAAGGAGACAGACTGCTTTCCTAAGTCTTTAAAAAGGACTGCAGAAGATTGAATTATGCTCAGGGTTTGAGAAACACCTTTACAAAAAAAATAGCTTTTGGCAATAAATGTATGATTTAAGATAACTAAGAAAATCGTGTAAATTAATAAAAATATATTTAATGGGCGACATTTGTAATTAATACGTTAAAATATTATCGTTATACACTCGATGATTAATTTACATTGCGTTTCGTTAAGTGATAAAGACATATAGATTTAAATATAACTATAATATTGCACCGATGTCTAGCGAAGGTGTGTCAATAAATGCACGATGGCTATGGTTATCGAAGATATAAGGACAATCTTATATTGCCAATAATCAAAAATCGTTTTATAATATATTCGAAGCGATATATATAGGTGTGTACGTTATATATGTATATAAATAAATATATATATATATATCCAAATAATTAAAAGTTTAATAAGACGTTTATAGCATGCATACAATTTTAATACCATTATATTCGGTTTGGTAAATTTAATAAGCTAAACGTCAGTTCCAGATGATTATTGAAATCCATTAATCTCCGATTAACTATTCTTATTAATTTAGAACTTACTCAGTATTAGGTGAGGATTCCAATCAATGTTTAGCTAATGCAGTCGCTCATGCACTTTACTATCTGCTAAAAGCATTCCTATCAATGAAATCGGAGATGGCCCTTACCTGAAAGAAATAAGATTATGTAAGAAATTTGGTTCAAATGAAAACATTAAATTTGATTAACAAGGTTGATTAACCTCATGCAATTAATATATAAACATCAAAGTCAGTATGAATACAAATATTCTATGCAATATTTAATCAATACGCGTGTTCTACCTGTTGAAACATAGTTGTGACAATTAATCAAAGACGGAATCGGAAGAGTACACGAGCGGCAATACAATCCTCGGGGCTCGAACAAATCCCAGAAGGCAGTTTGTCACTGTGATTTGCGGCGTGGAAATGACAAGAGAAAGCCGCCTCCGCCGACTGGAAAACCTTCCGTTTTCGGCCCCGACCAGATCTAAGAAGACAGCAGACAAATACGAACACCGAGCGCGAAAACCGAAAAGCTCCCACGAGCTTTCGAGGCGGATCAGCGGTAAAGAGAAAAGCAGTTCTATTTTAGAGTTTTCTCGGCGGACGTATGATTTATTGATGTAGGAAATCCCCTTTGAATTGTTTAAATATATCGTCACTCTTCCGACTGTCTGTTTGTACTGGCTCACATTAACTGACCGTTCAAATGCACAATAATGAGACTAAACAACGCCGCTCACAAGTACTACCACATTAGCAGTACCTCGAGGTTAAGCACTTTGAATGAAGAATCTTACCCAGAAGATGGTAAACGCACTGAAAATACTCTTGAAACTCATAGAAATCATGATTATTTCTAAATTGTCTACAAATGAGATCTGATTGTCTGATTTATATACTGACATTTTGTATTCATAACTGTATAAAACAACAAAGTTCAAATCATTAGATTCCATTTTGTAATAAACAGTTAAATCGCCCAATACGATGGGATAAACGGGTCGGTTGGAGCGCAAAATACGGTCCAGGAAATTGCCCCTCTTAAAACACAAAAATGAATATATCATTTAAAATGAAATTTTCCTAGGCATGGAGTACTTTCCACGGGGGCCGAAGTCGCACAACACCAAGGTTTATGTGTCCAATTTAGTCGCAGGAAGAATTATTTGTTGATCATCCTGGGAGCTGACTCGATGCGGCGTTCGAACTTCCGGATTATATAAAAAGAAGATAGTCTGAACATAAACGACCAGGATATTACGACCAGATATGGAGGAAAACTATGAGATGCCATCGATCCACCCTCGAAGCTCCATAACGGAAAATGATACACATTTATACATAAGTTAAAACGAAGTAGTGTTCTAGTAAATCACAGATCAATTAATGATCAGGTTGCTAACCCTACATTTGGAAATGCAAAAAACACAACAAGCACAACTCTTCTTCGCTATTTAAAGATAGCGATAGATTTGAGATATATGAAGATTATCGCATACTGCCCGCCTAATGTGGAATTCTGTAGACCTCCTCTTTTCTCGGTGAAAACTTTGTTCGGAAATCTATAGATTATAACTCGGTGACTTCGGGTGGGGGGGGCAGTTTCCGAAAAATAACCCCCATTTGAAAGTGCAGTTTCACTCTTTCGCCGAGTTCTTTTTTGGGAGGGGGCGGCTGAGGAACTTTTTGTAACGCAGAGTCGAATACAGTCGAAAACTCCCGCCATATTTAAAGCCCCGAGTCCATCCCTCGAGTTTTAGGGAGGCAGGGGGGGGGGTAACTCGTGCAGCAGCAAAAAATATTCATGCCAGATAAATCGAGGCGACGAATGCGGTACCCGTTGGTGATTTTCATCCGTACCTGGAATTTTCACATTCACCTACAGTTAACATTTTCCGAAACTTTCTATGGAAACAAAAAAGAGTTCTATTCCGAAAAAAGTTAATCTATTTAAATTAGGAATCTATTTTAAACAACCAAGAGGGAATCGACTTCAGTTTTGGAATATCTGCGCAAGTGCTTTAATTTTATACCACCATGATCGTTGCTATGGTAATTAACCTTCAGTTCTCGCTGGTTACAGCGTATGAACATAAACAAGCTACCGGCCAGGTCCGGGTGTAGTTCAATAAAGGAATTTCAATATTGCACTGCAATATTTTATATTGCATTCGGTTCACTAAACAGGATTTGTTTACGTTTTAACTGGAATTTAATTAAGAGGTAGCTTTCATCATTCAACAATTTGATTTCACGAGGCGTAGTGTCGGGTTTATGTTATTGACGCCATCGACGACCCTTTTCCTCTGTGAGGTTGCAGTTGAAGTAGCGTAATACCGGCTACGGATATTAAACTTTCCGCATTTATTTTATACATATATTTTTTTATTTCATATATAATACTTCGGCAGTTAAAATTTATATAACAAAGAATTTTTTTGCAAAAAATGTGTTGTGTTTGCAAGGTAACATAACACACAGCGATTATTAATTATTATAGTCTACACTTTCTTTTGAATTTTCCGACATTAATATATATATATATATATATATATATATATATATATATATATATATATATAACGGAAGTGGTCCAACAAAATTATTTGTACACAAATCATTTCATTTTTAATGGAGAATTGCCGAGTGTTCGCTTTTCAAAACAATTAAGATAATTTACCTCAACTCCGTCTGAACTTCGCGAATGGACGATAAGCTTTTTATATCGTTATCAGGGGAAGTAGAAGCTTTGAGAAATAATGGAAGGAACAAGAAAATACTGTTTAAAAATGAGCGCGGAGAGAAATTAAAAAAAGTTGCGTTTAATCTTATGTATCTCCCTTCTTCCCTTTACAAGTAATTAGGCTTGGGGGCAAAATAGGCCGAGGGAAATTAATTTCAGGCGCCGCTGCTCGTTGGCAGTTAGACTGCGAATTTTCCAATACCTAAAATGGGTCTAAATACGACGAATCATCCGCAAGGATAAGTATTGCGGATTTAATGTCCCGGAATCCCGAGGGGGAACCCCTTCAAAATCCCGACCCTTCTAACCGTATTTCCTTCTCGCTCTCACTCGCAGTCTCATTCGCTTCTTCTCACTCTCTCTTCCCTTTTCCAGACAATTTGTCGGAGTAAGAGCGACGGTAGGGCGGTCCGGAGGGGATCTCCCAGGGCTGAGGTTTTCAGCGCGCGCCGGGGGCCAAACAGGAGTAATAACGTATATGGAGGTCCCAGGGCATACAAATGGGATGGACTCCTACCGCGTCGGGGTGGGGGAGAGACCGCGGTGAATGAATAAGAGGACGACGGTGGAAGAGAGGATGATAAATACGGAGAACGACCCCATAAATCGATACGCATTAGAGTTCACCGGCACCGGGATAAACCCCTCCGGTTATTAATTTAATGAAAATATAGAAAGGTTCAACAGCTGAGGGTGGAATGTAGGCGCAAAATTCATCTCAGTGTGTCATATCTTCCGGTAAATCCCGGGCAATTTTCCAGACATCACAACCAATCAGGATTTTGTGGTCACTTCTTTAGTGCCTTCCTCAATGCGAATTCCAAGTCGAGTTAAAGGCATTCAGGGGGTTCTGCAGTTTCAAGCCCTGATACCTAAATATATGTACAAGACCGATTTTGAATGTATGAATGGAGACCAGGATTCAAAATTCTTTCATAACGTTTACCATCCGCGTACATATTATACCCTTGACGCAACTCCTTGACAGAAGATCTCAAGAATATGATAGTACATTATAATTAGTAAAGTGTAAAAGGACGTGAAGTCGGGTTAATTTTCAAAATAAGTAGCCCGCCTTTCAATTTAATGTTGCCACCCATCATGAGCTTAGTGGAGGGCGGCAATTTTTTTTGCAAAATTTACCTTTTACCACCGGCGGCGATCCTCCCCTCTGCCCATGAAAGTAACTGCCTTCCAGAGGCGAAATAAAACGCAGGCTCCCCCTTTCCGACACCATCTTTTTTTTAATCCGATACGTCTTTTATGCGTCGGATAACTCGGGGATTTAGTCCTCCTACCCAAGGTCTTAGGGAGCGACTACGGGTGAGGCACTCGGAAGTAAAAAACCCCATTAGGGAGTCCGGAAACACCGCCCCGTTCCGTTTTCTTAACTAAATACAGATAATCCTCTAGGATTAAGGCCCAGCCGAAAGGCCCGGCGAGAGCGATGAATTCATTCTCCATCAAGATGGGAGGCCTAGTGCCGAAAAAAAATTGCCCTTTCTGGGACCAACGTTTAATTTTAACGGGCCCCACCTGGAACGCCCTTTTTTTAATACGGATACGTGGGTAATTTCCCGCGGCCTCCGCTCAAATTGCGTCGCTATAAAGGTGTGAGTAATACACCCATTAATACAAAGATGAATAATGAGGATGAAATATCAGATTTTTCCACAGCTAAAATCGTTTTCATGCCTCCAAGGGTACTGAAACACACAGAAGGTCCCCGATTTTTTTTCAACGTTGCTTATATAGCGCATTTATATTTATTTAACTTTTTCCGAACATTTAACCTTTTCATTGAAAAAAATAATGCTGTAGGACTTCTTGTTCTATTAGCGCCTTACACATCCTTACGTTCCTTACATTCTCAAAGGTCTGACATTTTTCACCGAACTCAGTTTCCCTTTTAAAGCGCAACGCGCCATTTCCTTTTTATATCATGTTATCGAACTTTGTCAATCTGACCATTGAAAGGGCAAATTATAGGGGATAATGGGAGTGGGAAATTTATTTGTTTAAAGGTGTACTTTTCTAGGAATCGTTCTGTTGTAGAAAACCAGTTGCTAGTGTCCAATAAAACAGTACAAGCAAATTCAACAAAGTGACTAGAGGAACTCTAAAGTTGAAAAAGTTTTCCTATTACAGAAGTTCAGTAAATTGCGTGAGTCAAAAGATTTACTGTATATTTCAGAAATAAAGGGAAAATACTTCAATTTATAAAAATAAAAGAAACTTTTAACGTTTCTTGGAGCATGAAGATCCCAAAACTCGCAGTACAATCCCAGGCCCATCATACAAACGGCGACACAGTCATTTGGGTGATTGCTATTGTATATAGGAAAACCCCTTCTCCATATAAAATCCTTAACTAGATTCAATCGCGAAGTATTTCCAAATTATTTCAATTCCACTTGGTTTCTAGATTTCCCTCTTAGACTTGCGTGGATACTGGGCATTAATATTTTCGAAATTATGGAATATCGTAACCAAAGACCCGTAAGGGGCCAGAAGCCGACAAGGGGACACCTCCTAGATAGTAGTCTTATTAGTAGATAATTCCAGCTTTGATGGAAACAAACGAAAATGACCACTTTACAATTATTGAATGCAAATTACTTCAATTTAAATAACCGACTGTTTTATGTTTATAGTTTGAAGAGAAAGTGTACAACCGTTTTGAAACAAGTTAAGAAATTGCGCAACATTGGAGAATACAGGAAAATATACAAGGAAACCAGTAAATGCAGACAAATAACCCCCTCTGCACTGATATATACTTCAGAAAGTTCTTTTTTGTGTTTTTTATTATCCGGTTTGTAAGCATCGTTCCGCTACTGTTCTCTTATACGCCCCGGTTTCACTAAGTATTAAAGTTTCATCCGAGAAATGGGCCCCGAGGATTTGTACATTCAATCGAATTTACAACCTGTCAGGAAAAGGGGCGGGAAGAACTCCTTCCTAAACGGCCCGAACCCCTCCTGAGTTTCAGAACTGGGTGAAAGAAAATTCAAGCGGTCCATAAACCTCCTCGGCCAGGGACGCCCTAAAGTGTCGGCTAAATTTGACAATTATACTAAAAGGGAGCGGGGAACACAGTGGAAGGGAGTATGAAAAGTAGTGCCGGAAAGGAAGGAGGATAGTGTCGTGGTTTAGTGGCCACTAACGTCCCCTTCCCCTCCCCATGGTGAATTCTGGTGGGCCGAGGTTTAGTTTTACCGCCGGCTTGAGCGAGACGGGGAATACGAGGTGTGAAACTGAATGAGAAAGACAAAAAGAGGGCATAAGGAACAGAACAGGGACGTATACGTCTGCTGACTCCGGTTTAATAAGAAACCAGATCATTTGTTCTACGACCTTAAAGTTATAGTTCATTTTTAAATTTAGGAATTTAGACTGTGCTATATTTATTGATTATGAGAATTTCTCTCACAGTCTGTGAATAGACCGTTCTCGATTCGACCAACTTATTATTCTTAATAATAAAAATTTGATCGAAATTCGTGACTGGGAATATAGTACATAGCGTTCAGTTAGGACTGTAGCGCAATTTATGAAGCAGAATTAAATTCCAAAATTATCTTGCACCGCCGTTGTTGATGTAACATTTTGTTTCGTTCCAGGATGAATTGAAATAAATTGTTATCTTGAAGGTTTTTCAATTCGATATTGGGGAAATACCGGTTTCCTACTAGCTCAATATTTGTGTTTCTGTTATAACTGATTTTTGCGCCACAAGCAAATACGCGTTTTGTCACAAAAAATATGTGAAACTGAAACCGCTGGGTGTATTCTAACCGCTGGGTCGCCTGTAAGATTTTCTGGACATTCAACGTAGTAATTTTTTACAACTTAAAATTACATCGCTGGGGATTTCAACTTGTTTTGCAGGACCTTCAAAATTCTAGAGATGGATGTATCGCACAGTTTTTTGTCCATTAATATTCTTGGACATTCGGCTGTAAATATTCTTCTATCAATGTGCTATACAGTCGCGGTTTCCAGAGTACATTTAAGGATGTCTGTGTCCCTAATTCCGAAACGTGTCGATTAGATACAGGGAAATGTACCTGAACTGCGGTCCTCCATCGGGACGGATTGGATTACAGACCCGTGGAGGGGGGAGAAAGCCCGGGAGTACTGTTCGTCGTCGTACGCAATGGAATACCGTGAAAGGGGAAGAGTTTCGGCGTGTCGATCCCGAGCCCCGATTGGCAGGACGCCCGCCCATCGGACCTCTCGATGTTTCAATCTAGGAATTTGGTTCTGGACCAAATTCGGATAAGTCCGCGCCGACGGCTGTCCTGTTTCTCTCCCCTAGCTCACCTCTCACCCCCGCCCCCTTACAATGGTCGATTGGAAGAAAAAAAAACAACGGGCTAAAAAAGCAACGGTGAGTTTTCCACCCCCACTCGAAAGTGAAATCCGATATCCTCCGCTCCGCCGTCCCTTCCAGCGTTTACCGCACGCTGCAAAAAACCTTTATCCGACATCGCAGTCATTTTGCTTGATGAAGTTACACAAGTCTGACCTCTCAAAAAACAAAACAATGTAATTATTGCATTTCTAAACCGGAATAATACATGTTTTTAGTTGGAAGTAATGTGAAATTTTGTTGTTTAACGTTCCAGAGAAGACCAAGATAATCCAAGAGGAACCTCAGGTGAAGGAGAAATGAGAAACTGAAATAAAAGCTCACACGTCTGCGACCAATTGCGAATAGAATATTTTATTTTCTGGCCGTTAAATGATGTTATATCCGTTATAAAAAATCACAGACATTGCTGCGAGTCAGTGACACACTTATCAAGTGTTAAGTATCAGAAACCCTATTATACTGGAGGCTCAGAAGAAGTGAGGCTCAGAATTTTTCGGCAAAGGTGTGTCGCGCCCCTTCCAGAAAAGCTTCCTTTGTTTCGGCGGGACTTTATTCCAACTTAATTTATACGTCAACTGTGGAGATACAGCCGGGTGGGAGGAAATGAAACTGTCTGATCGGAAATGAAGAAAACGCCCGGACCTATTTCCGTAAAATGAAAACAACGGTAATGGATTTTCTTTTGATTCGGGTTAAAAATCATTTTCCGATCCAGTGAGCGCTCGGGAACGGAGGGGGGGAATTTCGTTTTATAAAGGGGTTAATTTTTGCAACAAAAAAAGGGGGATCCGAGATCAGCGAGGGCGACCCTAATTATCATAAATTACCGTTTTAATGTCGAACCGTATTCGGGAATTTCACAAAAGGTCGTTTCCAATGTTCCGGTTTAATTATAAAACTCATTTAAACCGCGATAACGGCAATCCACACTCCTTCCCTAATTGAACAATCCCAATTTTATCACCTGACCACTGAAACACTATACGGGTGGAATGGCCACTTAAAATATACATTCCGCTTTAATAGAATATCGTTTCCCTATGCGCATCTACCGTCGTTTAATGTATAGCCAGATCGGTTTAAACCCCGGCTGTTAATTCAATTAGGGGAAGAGGTAACTTTACCGTAAGTGTCTTCTTACTGGTTTCGGGTGACGAATCGATTCCGGCCCCCAATCCGGGGTCCGTCTATCAATTATGTATCTTGTTGGCATGCAAATGTACACGCGGGGCAATGCGCTAATGAGACGGCCGACCAACACACGACTGACGAATCCGGCTGTCCCCAACTAGGCCCATCCTCATGCTGCCATAATAACCCGGACACGATAAACTACCAATTATTTCGCCGGGAATATGTGGTGGCCTTAACGATTTCGGTCATCTATATATAACCAATTGTAATGGTCACTAAAAGCGTCAATAGTTTACTACACTAGGATGGTCTTGCTTGGTATTAAACAGAATTCTTGAGACCTTCGAGAATCTTCTAACTGATCATTAGAAACAATATTCAATGAATCGGAACGAGTATTATTATGAGACCTGTTCAGAAAATCACTTCTCCGATTAAGATCGGTTGCTGTAAGGAAGTCGACACTGAAATCAAATTCCGAAAGTGAATGTATTAAACAGTACAGTCCGTTTGAATGAAAGAAGAGAAAAAGAAGAAGACATAACTTTTCTGTGTTTATTTTATACACTTTTTGCTAACAAAACTTGAATCTAAGGTTTAAATCTCTGGGAGCCCCAAGCCCTACTATTGCTGCGCCACTCCGAAAAGTAAGCCTTCTTACGCTCGACACAAAAGAACCAATCTACTCTTCAACGAGGAAATCGCCGTCGAGCGAACTGAAAGATTAATTGAAAGATAAACATTTATAGTTTCTCCCTGTCGAAGATTGACTTCAAATATCTGCAGTTTCCTTCTGAAATTGCGGTGATCAATTTGAATATACTACCGCCGGTATGAGATCTCGCTTCAATAAGAATTTATTGCCGTACTCTAGATGAAAACTACTGATAATAGATTTACACGCAACACATTTGTGTACACCGATACACGAAGGAGTGAAGTAAGACCTAGATATACTCTGCCTGTTTCTATTAGAAACGCAGTATTTTATAGATCATTTTGCTTGAGATTAAGGATCTAATGCTAGTATGTCGCACCGATGCATATCAGGAATAAAGTCGTGCATTTCAATACAGTCTTCACAATAGATAAAAATATAAATAATTCCTATTTCTTAATCTTCTTTAGAGATGTAACAGATAAAAAGACGCATTGCTCGTGTAATCGAATATTCGCGAACAATTAAAAAACTGTTAAGCTGGCTCAACGACCGAAGGCGTTCTTCCTCCTCGGGAGAAAAGAAAGATGAATCGTGTTAACAAAATTTTATTCTACAAACAATGGAGTTAGTCTCCTTTTTTCAGCCGGTGTTAATATCACATTTGGAAACGTCTCAATCATTAAGAGTCCTCTTAAAATCTTAATTTGACGAAGAGAGACCGCGAAGAACTGCGAAGCCGGTTCGACAAGGGCCGTATAAGGGGAGTAGGAGCGATGACGCGGTATGCAATATTGATGCCCCCCCCCCGGGCCTCGGTAATGATCGGGCATAAGAAAAGAGGCTCGGGGACCACGAACACAGCTCGTGACTGCAAACACGGCAGTCGCGGAATCGCCGCCGTCGTAAATCATCGAGAGGTAAATTGATACGCGGGTATTGGAAAAGGCCTGTCTTCGGCAGAGGGAGTTGAGAGAGGGAGAGAGTGAGACCCTCTACCCTTAACCCTTATCGGGCCGCGTGGGAGTCCGGCCCCGGCCCCGGTCCCGGTCCCATCAATTATTAATGGCCACATCCAACGGTACTCGTACGCCGAATTTAACACGCGAGCGGGGGCACACGAGGAGATTAAATGAGCAACCGGGACTCGACGATTCTCCCCAGTCGGACAAGACAATTTTTAATTTATAAATAAAAAAGTTTCGGCAAATTGCCAGGTTTACATAACTCGGTACCTTCCAGATCTCTCCTATAATTTTACATTTTACAGATCCGACTCGTACGGAAACGGGTTTTCAACATTGAAAGAGGATATCAATGATACTTAAGTAAGTTTCGCCGATTTCTAATAGAAGAGTGTGTAGAGTCGCAAATGTCACTGGTTAAAAAAAGTTTTTAATATTCGTACTGAGAGAAAGCCTGCAATATAATTCATACATGCGGCGTGTGACGGCCGTCTAAATTATGAAGTTGTTCAAGTGGTTCGAGCCCTCGAGGGTGAGTAGGACTAAATTATTAAACGGCGTGGCGGGACGCACGCTCCTGGGGCGGAGGGGTGCTGAGCCGGGCGCTTATCCTCGACGAGCTTCGGAGCTTTGGGTGGCCACTTATTGGGCTGTCGCAAGCCGGCAGAGGTCGGCGCCAGGGGTACCGGCGGGTACCCTCTGTTGTTCAGAAAGTGTGGGCCCGCCGCCACTCTGACTCATCAGGCCCCAGCTAGCTAATTGCACATCCGCCGCCAACCACCCGGTCACACCATCTAGTATTCACGATAACTGAACCCCGGGCCCGTCTCCCATGTGGTCTTATCCTGACATTGTTCAACTATCGCTTTGTTCCGTGGGACAGAAAGACAACACCAGTCATGTAGACATTTCGGTTTTACATATATAATGTTTAGCATAAAATGGCTCCAAGAAATTGTGACAAAAACATTACAAGATTACGAGACGATTACGCTTTACATCTATTACGAAGATTAAATAATTGCTAATTTTGCCGAATTTCAATGAGGGTTAGAGAGATAACTATACATGTATAGAGCGTTTAATTGTTAGACGCTAATTCTTACCATACGTAATATAATTGTCTCACAATAGATATTCACACGACAAAAATGTACGACCGACATATAGGGCGTATACGTCTGCACATCGGCATATCCGTTGTAACGCCGACGTAAGAACCGAACTGGGAATAGCACAACGGAATCGAATTTCAAAGGGGTCTCGACAATAATAACAGCCCCCGCTTATGTTCTCGAGGGTCTCCCGGCCCTTCAGTCACCGTTGGGCGAGTTTATTGTTGCCGGACGGCTAAGTGCGCTCCCCGGGCCAACCGGGAAAGGTGGAGATGTTTGTTCTGTTAGAATAACAACGGTCTAATTCCAGTTGGGTTATCTGATGCGGCCACGACTCCCAGGGCTTTAATCGGCACTGCGCGCCCACGCCGGCTGAAACGCCAGATGCTCCCGACCATCCCGGAGCCTACAACTTGGGATAGAAACTGCACAGTTATAGGAATCGTAATGGTGAGCTCCTCCACAGCTAACACTGTTCAATATTATCTATATTTAAAAAAAACGCTTTAACATCGGTCGATTATAATCAACAATATAAGGCTTGTAATTTTATACGGATGGGTTAGACCCAGTTTTTCGTTTTACTATATTTATCAAACTTATATTTTCAGTACGGGTTTGGGAGATGTCAGAGAGAGAGAGAGAGAGAGAGAGAGAGAGAGGGAATAATGGGAATGGTTTCGAGTGGAAAAGGGGATGAACCGGACTTCCGCGCCAGGCCATTATTCCTGAATTTCGTGTCCCCACCCGAGGGCAGGGTCGCGCGGCGACCGACCGATGTCATTGTTCAAATTCATTTGAAGAGACCCGAGAGCGTATATAAAGCAGCGGTTGAACTCGGCCCTGGACAGTTTCGTTACGGCCGATGTAAGCGGCGAGCGGCCAGTTTAATACAGTATAACCGGTGCCCTCGTATATCCACGCTAATATCCCCCGTGTCTCGGCCGACCCGGAACCGAGCCTGCAATTAATGAAACTGTAAAGCCTCGATTTCAAATTGAATTAATGCCCGCCCCAGGAACCGTTTGAATCTCAAAGCCGACCGACGGGAAGTGGACAAGGTGAAGTTTTTTTGATTCTCTCGATTTAGCAGTTACCGTCCGCCCATTTCCTCCACAAGTTTCCCTCAGGCGCAATTCAGCCTTTGACGACCAAGTCAGTTATTTTATCCTTTCTGTTGACGTTTGCAAACGCCAATTACGTCAATTCGCTAGGTTTTGTTGTTTAGCTGGTTTAGTTGCGAGATTATTATAATACATCAAATACCGTTATTATCGACTGATTTAACATCCGCTTAGTTCGCATTATTAAATATAGTTTAGTGGGAGTGCTAATATAAACTACAGAAGATAATATCAAAAAAACTGCAATGTACTATGGTGAGAAGCCCAAACCAAACAACAAATCAACTTTATTAATTTAACTACAATTATATTTTATTTTAATGTAAATTTATGATTAATTTATTTTCATCTGTAGGAGGTAACGGCAGTGACACCATTTATCTTCATGTAACACTAAATTTAAGCGTTCATTTATTTTAAAACTGTAAAACCCCGAATAAATAACGTACATTTAAGAGATTCGCAGTCACGTACAGAGCAGTAAAGGCACACCGCCATTATCGCTGAATTTGTATATTCAGCACGACCCTGAAACTAACTAAAGGAACACAAATGGTAGCGCATTAAACTTTCCCCCGGTCCAATTCTACCCGGAGAGTTTATCAACCCGTACCCGAAGAAACGTGGGACGATAACCCCAAGGCAAATGAATAAGATGGGCGCGAGTGGGTTTATTCAGCGAAGGTTGGGCTACAAGTTTAGCTCGGGCCGGGACGGCAGATGCGGGGACGAGGTCGGGTTCTGGACGCCTGCCAATATCTGTTATTCAAATCGGGATTAAACTCTATCGGTTAAACGGGTAAGAGGGAGCGAATGACAAAATCTAGGGACTGGACTAAATGCCCAACTCATTTAACTGGACCGACGCCAAATCCACTGAAACCCTCTCCTTTTATTACCCTCGATAGACCGGAGCCGCAGGATAATTAAGAAATAAATTACAATCCCTTTATACCCTTTATTTGCACGCGTACAATTTGCAAGAATGTTAAGAAGAATAATTTATACTCGCGTTATCGAATGAATTAAAGCGGGTTATAATAAATTAAACCAAATTGTTACCGAAGAGATGACAAACAATAAATTACTTTTAACATGATAGTTTTTCGCAAATTATTTTTCCAAATTTTACAAATATATTCAGTTTAAGATGCGAGGACAACTGACGAAAATTTAAACGACCCAAAATTAAATTATTGTTACGTTAAAATAAATAAAATACACGTTAATAATCGGTGAAAACTAAGCATTACCGGCCTCAATATGTAGGTCGGTGTTAACCCAATTATTATTTAATTAAAACGAAGAGCTCGGGCGAAGCTCGATTACAAAGAGGAACCGAGGTCCTCTACAGGCAATTTTCGCGCTAATAAATACTCAACCCCCACACCGAAAACTAATTACAGGGCATCTTGCATAATAAACGGTGCATAGGATCGCGTCGAATCGTTTAATATGACCGAAAATAAACGCGCGGACAATAAAAAGAAAGTGGTGCCTTCCCTAAATCACTCCAGGAACAGAAGACGGACCGTAGAAAAATAGGAAAATAATTACATGTTATTAATCCGAGGATTGAAATCTTCTCAGGAAGTCAAATTAACCTGCCGTAAATGGATACAGTGGGATGAGAACAATAACCGTCAGAACTAGTCAAATGGTAAATCAATTACCAGGTCTGGAAAATGATTCAAATTGCGACAGTCGAAATTTGCAATTGAAGGTAAATTCGGTGCGAAGGGTAATCTAACCAATGCGTAGAACCTCTATCGGCGGTAATTTCCAAATTATATTTCTCCCAAATGTTTTTGCCAAAAGGTTACACAGGAGTGAAATCGATCCTCTCCCCTCCTTCAGGAATTAATATACCTCACTGTTATACGCATTATTCGAACTCGCAGAGTCTGCCGACGAATTGTAATCGGAAATCAATGTTTTCCCGTAACAACAGAGAGGCGGGCAGCAATTAACCGTTGGGAAACGCGATACAGGACGCCGGTTGAAATTCATTAACGAGTGAGAGTGCTCTGAAGCGCTGGTAAAACGATACTTTTCCTAATAATTAAAAGCGGCTCAAAAGGTTTGTGTCGCTCGACTCTGATATTCTAGAAACAGCGGTGTTTCAACGGTAGGAGGGGGGGGGTTAGGTACCCGCATTGCCGGGTGCGCTCCGATGAACGGTGATTCGACAAAGGAGAGGTAAAATACGCGCGTATCTTAAGACTTTACTAACGTAAATTATGTTGAATTTTCAAAGGCGTACAGAAGACATAATTTTCTGTGGTGTAATAATGCATGAGCGCATTTGTATAGGTTTCATAAGTATAATATAAACCCTCAGCGAAATACCTAGTGGCATATTACGAAATAAAATATTCTAAAGTAATTCAATACCATTAAACTAACCATCACAAGTGTAATACCATAAGGCTCAATACTACTATTAGATATTACTTACGTCTCCGGGGCAAATATTCCGGGTAAATTGAATTTGTGTCTTATTTTCTGTACTAAACGATATAGTGCGTTACTTTAATTTTTAAGCGAGCTTCAATAATGTGATATTGCTTCTTTGTATTCTGAATTACTAATATCATGAAAAATGTGCAAACAATAAGATGGGGATTGTTCATAATCCCATTTATTGTATTTCCTACTAACTGCGCAGAAATTACCCAACACTGTAACTAATATATAAAAGGGGAGGCTGGCAGTTTTTAAAACAGCGCAACTACAGGAGTACGCCTTCCTGAGAGCAGCCGAACTACTATTAAACTTTAACGAAGAAAGGATAACCGAGTCTAACGAAAAGCCGCACCTTCGTGCGGTCAAGAGACGGCTTAGGGGACACCCCTTTAAGTTTTTACGGCCCCAACGGTTTACTAGATTTTAACAGAGCTGTCTACCGACACAGATCGTCCGACCCAGGATCTTCGGGTCGTTCGGAAAGGCATAAACCCAGAAGGATGTTTTGCATTTTATACGCCGTTAAATTGTGTATTCGGGATCTAATGCAGATTGTCGTGTCCCCGGAATTATAATGTTGTAATAAGAAACGGTGTCCAGTTTATATTCGTGAGAGTCTGTTCGAAGCACCAGCTACGTAGCTAGATGTTTTTTTTACTGTAATTGACTTTTAGAATGAGCCGACTATTAGAAATAATATATTTCGTCGGCTCGTAGTGTGTTGTTAGATAGAAGATGTTCGGACAAAGAGTGTATGTAATAAAATAAGAATTGTACACCTGCAATATCGTGAGGATGAATCACTGTCGTCCGGCGTCTCCACAGGTGATAGGCCACGAAAGGACAAATCATCGGGGCGTAAATCTTTATTACGAAGCATTAATAAGCATATTCGAACAAGGATTAAAAGCAGGAAGGAGGGAGGGGCATACATTTTTCTGCGGAGGCCTGAGAATAATCGTGTGTCCCGGGGTTTTCAAGAGGCCCGCCATGTAACCAGACGGCAGTTATTGATGTAAAATAATATGAATAACACTGAGTACTGTTCGGAGAGTGAATTATGGAGCGAGAGAGAGAGAGAGAGAGAGAGAGAGAGAGAGAGAGAGAGAGAGAGAGAGAGAGAGAGAGAGAGCATGCATAATGCAAAGGGTTGTCTATGGCCTGGGACACCGACTTACTTATACAACGTGTACAGAGATATAAACGTTGGCCGAGCTGATTTCGATCGCAGCCTGAAAGTTTTTCAGCGGCGGGCCACCTGGAGCTTCGGTCCGGAGTTTCCTCCTGATTCGAGACCCGTACAGTATTCAGGTGCGGACATTACAACCGAGGTTGCCAAAAATGCTGCTTAACAGCGTCACAACTGTTTATTGAGCCATAAGTAAATTCATTTCAAAAACGAATATTTTTTTTAGAACCTTAAAAAAGACCTGTTATCGGCATACTGTGTAAACGTTCACCGGAAATGTATATGCACACACATGTGTGTGTAGATATATGTGTGCATATGTATATAAGCCGTATTGAATTGGGCCTGTGTTGCAATATGATATATCCGTTATCATATATATCAGCATCAAACAGTAGCCGCTCACATGGGATTTCAGATTTGACGGTTGCCTTGAGCGCGACGGTTGGATATTGAAACGGGAAAAGGAAAAAGCGTGAGCTCAGCCCCAGAGTTATGCAAAACGCCTTCAAAGCAATACCCGGAGAAAATTCAAAGGCTTAAACTACTTGAGGCAAAATAACGGTATTGGTTTCTTTCCATTTCAATAGGTGCAATTTGTATATATTTCAACATTGAATTATAATTCAACCATACATTTCATAGCGCTCCTTATTTGCAGACCTGGTACTACCAATGAACATTCTGTTTACACAGCTCACAATGCGTCAGTGTATTCATTATCTAATAATAGAACGCATTATATAATAAATTTATGTAGATCGGAACAGTATCAATTTTACATTCCCATTTTATAAAGCAATACTAGAGGATCCCACATTAGCATTATCATCACGTTCAATCAATTATACACTCATTTGATTCGATTTGTGAAATTATAGCGATTAGAATGGAGGGCATAGAACATTAAATTTGCAATTGGCAAGTATTTAGTCAACAAGAAAATTGTTTCCAACTTTAAAAGCTTGGTTATTTAGCTAATATATATTTGTCTATTGCAATTACAATAGAAGTACCAAGAAAGACGGATGCATGAAGCCCACTTGAAAATATTGGGTATTGGGAGGTGTCATATTAATTTATTCATAAAAACAACTTTGAATTACAACTTTGGCAGTAACAAAAAAGCGTCTAGAATTACGCATCTAAAACTGATCATTTGAGTGAGTTTATAAACTCGACTTATAAACGCTGAGTAGATTCCCCTCGCTGATAGTAACACATCCGATTACGGTTGACATAACTTGTTCACGTTTTAAGCTGTCGGAAAGTTGAAACTGATGAATTGTAAGCGGCTAATCCCTTTTAATTTTTGCTTGCCTTCGCACACACAAGAAATGCATTTAAAATTTCCATTCGTGAATGGTCGATTTTCCAGTTTTAACAAAATGTAAAATTCCGACCCTCTCTCCCCAACTCCCAACTTCTCTCGAACTAACCATACTATAAAATGACCTGTATTATAATTCAAAGTAAATTATTATAGGTAAAAGTAGTTAATATAATATTCATAGGGCTTAAGTCTGCCCACTGGTCGTTTAGAGGGTCTTGAAATTGTTGAAGACTTGCGTGGGATATGCAGAACGCTGCATTCTACCTGACCACGGCATTGCTCGGCGTGTAGTGGATTCCTCTATTTTGTAATCATTTACGGGGCGCGAGCCGGCTATTCTCGGGCCGTTAACAGGGGACCGAGGTCGTAACTCAGTGTTGGGGCCGATTTTTACGATGAGGCGCGCAGTTACAGGGAAGGACGTACCAACCAGCCCAATGGAGGGAGGACAGCGGTAAAATAATTGTTAGCGGCTCTTTTCCAAACAATTAATGTCCCCGGTTTTACGACCCGCCCGATAAACTGGCACCGATGCGTACATATACCGGAGGAACAATCGCCGTTGAACCTCGGCTCCGCCTTTATGAGTTTCAATACGAAAATGTTCGCAGTAACATAAATTGAATAGGCGGGGCCTTCGATCGCGCCTCTTAAATTTTTCGTTCGCCCCGTTTATCTTTTTAATTCCACGAAGTGTTCGTTTAATTATCACCGGACGTTTAACAACACGTAAAAGTGACCAATATAAAGTAGGGTCCGAAAAATGTTATTCCTCTTCGTCTCATAGCGGTTAAAATATCAGGAAAGAAATAATATATATATATATATATATATATATATATATATATATATATATATATATTGGTGTCACAAAGGAAGAATTGGATAGATAATAGTATGTTTATACCAAAGGTACGACAGAGAGTGCTATTGCTATTTCGAATTACAAAAATCCCCTTATGGAACAGTCCACCATTATGCCGAAAAAAAGGTATGACGGTCTGAAAATAAATTAGGGGGAGTTTCATTCCGACAGCCAAGAGACGTGCGTAATGATACAATCAGGTAAATCGGTAAGAGAAAATATTTCGACACCTACATAGTTACCGGACGTACGGGATTCCTAGAGACGGATAGGACGTAAGATCGGCGTAGGGACGGTGTTAACGGCGGTCGGGAACGAGGCCCTCAGCGGCTCTAACTCACCGGCCGTAAACCCGAGGAGGGCCGTTAACGGGTACGTTACAACGCCCAGGAAATAAAACATAAGTCTCCGCCATCGGAGGAAGAAAACCGGGAAGGGGGGGTTAAAGGTTTAGGGGTGGGCCGAAGCCCCCCTCCCACCGTTCTCAATAATTGAGACGGCCGGGTGTAATTGCTGCCGTCCCCTTTCAGACATGTAACGGCGTCCGAAAAGCTTATTGTAGGCAATTCGGACGCCTAAGTAAGGGAACCGTGTCTGTGTGTGTGTGTTTCGGACTCTCGTTCCCGGTGACTAGCCGATTCAAAGTGGGCACTAAAACATGAATGGCGTCTCCTTCCTGTTTGGCACGAGGATTCTTAAAATATTTCGGTGAATCGCCGTGCCAGCACTGTTGCGTTAGGGCGCACCGTACTCTTAAAACGTATCCCGTTCATGACTCACGTCTCTACCTGACTCGTCCTATAGGGTTTACATTTTCGGACATTTAATATGAACGAAACATTTAATTTCGGTCCGCTACATCTTACCGACTTAAGATAGCTAGGATAGCTATTGGTTGCCTACAGTAGCTAATTATTGGGGTTGATAATTAAAGAAGTTGCAATTGACAAGAATTTAATTTAACATTCTAATTATATAAACTCGTTTTAATTTATACGAAAGTGAAGCCGTTTCTAAAATACTACTTATGAAATTGAACTTAAAATGATTTTGTAACGTTTCGCTGGAAACGTTCTGAGTATTCATGCACGCTTGTTGTTCCTGAAATGTAAATTTCCGGCTAATGAAACTTGAAGCTTGAGCAAAATCGAAGCCTTACACAAGCTAAATTTATACCTGAGAGGAATTCGAAACTGCCGTTCGCAAAATGCGGCCCCCGGTCCCTGTAGCAGTTTATTTACTGCCCTCGCCAACTCATTCCAACTAAGCCGATGTAGGCTGATTGAGCACAAAATAACTCTGCGAACTCGCTTTTCAGCAAATGAGATCACCGTTTCAAGACAATCATGCGCAAACTCTCTCGGAACGCTCTCCCGAAAATCTAAAATAACCGGGTTGGAGATAGATCAATTTATCCGACAGTCGCCCCAAACAACATGCTAGTTTCTCTATTTCTCCATTAAACCTCTCTAATTTGTCCTATTAAACCACTCAATTAAGTTCTGTGAAAATAATGAATAAATATGGATGGTTAAACCGTAGTTTTAAAATTGTATGGATGATTGATTAAGAGTCGTATTCATTCTTTTAAATGATATTTAATGACGTTTATTTAATAAGCATATATCCTTTTTTTAATCCACGGTATTCGGTATCTTATTCTAAAATTGCATTAATTGACCGAATATAACCTTATGCGGATAATTGTTTTTCAGAATAAATTTATTAGTAAAAAAACTTTAGGAGTTTCGGATAGCCTAAAATAATGACGATAAAATTCTATATTACTGCTAAAGCGGTAGCCTTCATTGTAACTAATAGATACTACTTGCTCTACTACCGATTGTTATCTGGCCAATAAGCGGAAACTAGCGCCAGCAAGCTAGAGCAACAAGTAAGAGGGGTGAAAATAATTGAAAATCTTCGACTGATAGGAAACTCTCTAGTAGTTCTGCCCTTCATTAATAATTTATAGAGCTATGCCACACAAACTTCTGTTTGTTCCTGTCCTGTCCTGAACGGAATTAAGGTAGATTAAAAGATTAAAACAACCGTATCTAATTTGAAATGCTGGATAGGAATACCCTATCCCCTGATGGATTATTTTATATGCTTGTTCCCTCGCCCTCTACCATTTTTAGTGTCGTCTGCCCTCATTTATAAGTCTGCCTCGATATAAATCAAACTAAAACGGTTAGCGCAAAAATAATTATTTTCCCAAATAAACTTCGTTTTGCCAAACGAAACGAAATAAGCGACCTTCACTGATAGCTAAAACTGGTCGACAATTTAAAGCAACTAGTAGAACATTATTTGATGAAAACAAGTTACGGGGTTTTATTATTGTAGGAGACAATTGTAATTTATTCTATTGTAGACTGGGAGAAGGGGAGGGACTAAATTGACGGCCGAGAGTAAGCATGAACTTGGGGACCGTTTAGAGGGCTATGACGACCCTCCCACTGTTGAACTGATGTGCTGAAAACGCTGGATTCCGAAACGCCCCATACCCCCCTGCGATTAGGGACAGATAATCAATTAGGGTAGTCTTCGGTCTAACCAATGGATATAATTGTAGGGGTTCCCTTCGATTAATCAGAAGTCAGAAGCTCCAGTAGCTTCTTGTCAGAGTCTCAGGAAGTGAACGCTAATTTCTAAGGGGTACTTGCTAAATGGAGTGGAAAAACATTCTGATATTAAATGAACGATAAATACAAAGAGTACGCAGTCGAGATCAATTTAGGTAAAGGGAGAATGAGAAATAATCAGTGAGTATGAATTAATTGAAATTCGATAGCGAAATTGCAATAAGATGTAATTTAGTAACAATAGGAATTATTGATCATACTTTGTTCACAGATATATTAACAAAAAAAGTTATGTGTATGTATAAACGTAACAAGCAGTGCTGTGGAACTTAATAACGCGTTAATCAACATTATCCACACTTGCAATATCTCACGAATGATTGAGAAACGTGTTTATTCAATGAAATCGAACAAATGAAATAAAACGTGGACATAATAGTACCGGTTGGGGCTGGAAGAGAGGTTTAGAGAAAGTGACCGTATTACATAGGACATACCTATAAACGCAGTTCACAAATGGCAAGGGCCGACTCCCACTCTTTTTTCCGGATCGATAGGATTGCAGTTCGGAGCCAGATAATGGTAGTTATTTTCTTGCTTTGTGCAAGGGCCGGGGTATCGAGCCGGGGCCCCCGGCGGTTTAAAGTCTCTGGTCGCGATTAGACCCGATCTAGAACCCGCACCCCGGTGAACGGCATTCAATCTCGGCCGCGTTCAGCTGTCGGCCCCGGGCCACGAATTACTCGCCGACTGCGCAACTTTGCATTTTACTTCTTCCTTTTTTCTTGTTGTAATTTTTTTCTTTGTTCCTCTCTTCCGCCGGTCCAGAGAGTCGTGTTATTATTCAAAGACTGGGTCGAGCCCGACAGGAGAAAGGCGAGACTACCGCTGTCAGATCTGTCGGGAATGTAGTGGGGGTTCTTTGAGAGGTAGCAGAAACATTCCTTGTGTATTGGATAAGAAATAAGTTACGGATTATTATTACTTTACGGCAATAATGAAGAATATTAAATGGGATGTCAAGTCTGTGAAAACTGTTTCTGGGAACATAAGAAAACAGTTTTACGTAAAATTGCAGTGACAGAACAGACAGGATATAATTAGTAATCAACTCAAAGAACGCTGATGAATATAGCGAGCGACCGAAACAGGTCCGCTGAACGGTTATATCGAATTTAATGGATAGTTTCAATCATTTCTGTAATTGTGTAAAATTAAAAATTATAATATGTAGGCGGGCGTAACGACGTGAAAGTGGCGCATAATCTCGGTTTTTGCAGCTCATTTCTAAATGACTAAAAATTATTAAAAGCTAATTTCCTCTTTCTGCGTACGATTTCTCCCCAATTGTAATGGTACTACAATAAATTACTGTCAAGATTAAAAGCGGTTATTAATGGAGCCGGCCTGTATTCTGACCGGACCGCTCTGGGTTTGACGAGAGTTGTTCCTACCGATTATCTCCTTCACCAGCCCTGACACGATCATTTGCTTTCCGCGTAGTCATTACATCGAAAGGAATAATATATAACATGGTGTTCTGAAATTTCCACTATATTCCGTGTTACATTATATCTGAGTTCTGTACATGAAACACGTTCTTGTTTCGTTGGAACAAATGAAGCAACTAGGCATGAAAAAAGAGCTTAACATTAGACTTGAGCTTTGCAATTCGTGAATTTTTTTATGGCGAGATAAATTCTGTTATCTGGTAATTAAGACCAATTTACTTATATTCGCCAACGACTTTCGTGGATGTAAAGCTTGTATTAATGAATCTAATTACAGCTTTTCAGGTTTAAAATCGACTTCAACTGGGGAGGCCCGACAATAATTTCAATTGGCGCGGCTCTACAGGAAACCTTTTCGTATTCTTTGGGTGGCGAGAAAGATGTCCTTAGGGCGTGGAAGGAACGGGCTCTCCCGACTTTTGGCTTCCGTTGTGGAATTCGTTCAAGTTAATTAACTCAAAGTAACTTAAGTCGTTAGGGCTCCCTGGGAAGCCATTATAGGGAAGGGGCTCCGATTCCGAGGGGACACTGCAGAACAGAACAGTCCCTGGAACAACGGAGCCTAATCTCAGGTTCTGGATAACGTTGAGTCCGATTACTTTTAGTGAAACGCATCGGCGTCTTCCCCTTTTGTCCGGCCTCGTAAATCCAGGTAGACATATATATATCGAACCCTTCGACTGTGTTATTCACTTTCTGGGACTTTCCATTCGTGTCCCTTGTCAGTTCATGCGTTAGCCTCATTTTGTCAGGGCCGTATCTAAGTGACTTTACCATCTTTCACTTTCTCAACATAAATTTACAATCTGTGCTATAATGAATGAATGCTCTTGCGGTACACGCACATATAACTTAAAATCAATAACAAATTTTGACTGAAACGAAACAATATTCCGATCGTGTCGGAATATGATGCCCAATTGGAAAATCTATTCGATTTTTATTAACCGAATTCTACTCACAATGGCAGAAACGTACTTTTCGCTCAGAAATGCTCGAGCCTGTGAAAGTAAATTAAAGTACAATAAAAATGAGCATATTTATAGCCATTAATCACTGCATCGATCTTTACGGTAGAACCAGTAAATTCGTTTACACCAATGAACCCGAGAAATTCATCTTCGGAATATTGACGTACTGACCGAACACGTAATTTGGCCAATGTAGGACAAAGAATGAACTGTTCGTTCATTCATATCAACCAGCTACTCCCCCAGAGCGGTCAATACCACGGTTTCATTAATGTGATGCAAGGATACTCCCCGCTCGAACTTTTCAGACGAGCTCACGGAAGCTATCGCCCCCTAAGACATTTTAATCACGAAATGGATGGAAATAATTATTCGAATTAACGAGCGGCGTGCATTATACGCGCGGTGTACGTGTAGCCTGTTAAGATCTTCTGATGATCTATCTTTTAATTGGAACTACAAACAAAAGAGGATTTGTGTTAAGATTACCATATATATTTATAGTGAGCTCACAATAATTACTAAGATCACAATTCACAAATTAGTTTACACGTTCGTATTGCTACTGTTATGATACAAACAAATGAGAGAAGGCGATCTAATATTCTTTCAACCCGCATCAGCCAAAAATACATATATTGCTATTGGGGACAGTGGTACTAGTAAGCGTATAAGCGGTACCGAGCCAGCACCAGCAATACAATTCAGTACAGACTAAAGCTGTACTGCTGTTAAGCGTAATTTAATGGCTTCCGACTTTCTAAAGCTGTTGGAAGCCGCACAGCCTGAACATCCTCCGTAACAATTACTTCATAACGAGTTCAAAATTACTACAGTTCACTATTGTGGCCGTTACTTTGTTGTGCCCTACATTTTCGACGGTGGGGTTAATGTGAAGGCAGCAGGCGCAAATGTCAACTACAAACATGTTACGCCCCATACATTTACGAAAATGGAATAAGGTAAAAGGAGACGTGAATGAAGCGTTATTGTGCGATTGGGACAAGTATATAATAATAGTAAATGCAGCGGGTCGAAAACATTGAATGCGTTTCGTGGGGTAACCCAAAACTTCTATATAAATTACGAATTCGTGTAGCTTCATGTAAGGGGTGTTTCTATCATAAAGAAATATTTTTAAAATCGTGAACTCTATATTAATGGTCAATATTTAATACTAACAAACTATTTATACTAAATTGAATAGGAAATCGCTTCACCCGCAAAACAAAGAGACCTACAAACTTATGGACCGAACCGTAAAAGTCTCCTATTCTATGAACACTGGAAGGAGCCTATAAAACAGGAATAGATTCCCATAATTCTTGAGGGGAATATCGGCCGGCCGATCCTTTTACGATTTCACGCCACAGCGACTAATCGGGTGTCGGGCCATTGTACGGGAACAGACTAAGGGATGGGGGCGTCGGAGCCCCTTATTTTCGGACGGAAAAATAATTGGTAATCCCGGCCGGGAGGAGGACGACGGGAGAGATGATCGAGAGGGGCGGAGATAAATGGATCCGCGAGTGAAAAGAAACCCCACGGTGAAAAACTGGTTCAATTACCTTGAGATAATGCCGAGAAGGCGGCCCGGGCCTGCGCCTGACGAATAACGCGGTTAGAATGCTAATCAAGACGGACGAAAATGTCAAATCGCCGTCATTTATTTTTTTTTGCCACGATTTTTGATTGACCCTTCACCCCCATAGAGAACCGGGAGCGGAAAATAAGGTACTACGGGCCGGATGAAATCGAGGCGCTGGATTGGAAAGGACATTCCGCCTATAGTCAAGACATTATCCATTATTCCCACTACCTATTAGGAGAATGCATTAAAAGGACTTTGAGATATCCTGTCAATAACACATTCGTGTAGAAAAAGTTTTAAAAAATCCGCCGCTAAGAAAATATTTCGGTTTGAATTTGGACAGTCCGAGTGCCACCAAACTTTGTAGTCCATAAAAATGAAGCACTTCACTGGCAGGGGGCGAAGAATAGCGCGAGGTAGATCCGCTGAGAAAGCGAATATGCCCGACGGACAATAATAGATTTCGTGCACCCTCCACGTATCCGGGCATTGTCCCCGTAGGTAACCCCCTCTATCACCCCACCCCCACCCCAACAGACCAGGGATTGCTTCCGGGCACAAAATGATTTTTATTGCTCCGGAGGTTTTTCGAAAAAGCATGGGCAACCCTCCCGTCCCTCCTCGTCGAACTCTGTGTACATCCAATCGCGACCGCTCTCTCGTGTATAGCACGATACTGATATTTCTGGGTTCCAATCATAGTTTTATTAAAGCCGGCTCGTGGGTTCTCCCAGGCTATATTGCCGCCGCTCCCATTCGTTCTCTTCCGCCATTTCTCATTCCACCCTTTTCACTCTCCCCCTCCTTGTCGACCATTCACCTGTTTTTTCCCCCTCCTCCCCTCACCATCTTTATCTAAACATTACGGTATGGGCTATAAAGTCCGGGGGCTCGCTCCCTATTTTCCGCGCTACCCTATTGGGGAGCCTCGTAAAAATCGTCGGAGAATCCCACAGGCATCGAATTCCTTCTCTGCTCATATGCAATTAATCATCACAAAATACAAATAACGTCCTTTAAACGCAAGACAACAGTAATTATGCGATTTACGTTACATACTAACTGTTTATAAATGCCAATTTAAAATAAAATTAGAAGCATTTATTTTGAATATAATTAATAGTACGGTCCGTAATGAGTTACAATACTAATTGTCTCATACTGATCACGAATAAATAGTGCTTGTTTCACTATCGTGAACTTTAC
Source organism: Lethocerus indicus (assembly GCA_019843655.1). Taxonomy (NCBI): domain Eukaryota; kingdom Metazoa; phylum Arthropoda; class Insecta; order Hemiptera; family Belostomatidae; genus Lethocerus; species Lethocerus indicus. The sequence continues at coordinate 17,208,568 of JACDQD010000005.1, read as the reverse complement.
AGTAATTGTCAATATATAATACTAACAAACTATTTATCAATACAACAGTGGATAATGTTAATCTTTCTAAAAACACTTTGAAATGTTTCGATACTATTAATTGCACCTTCTGTTTTCAATTAGGAGACCGGGGAAATGGCGGAAATCAAGAAAACTGAGGGGAAACTCTTCCCTCGGGTAAAGGCTTTCTCTCGGGGTAGTTAGAAGGAAGGCCCACTCTAAGAGGGAGGGCGGCGGCGGGTAGTGGGTGGTAACGCCATTAAATCTCCAAACCGCCCCCAGCCCCCGGGCTCCCGCACGCACAATTTATGTTCCCCTGGAACCGCTAAGGGGGTTGATTGCACACACGCGATAAATAAGAACCCGGTCCGACTCCGCCCCAGGTAAATATAGACGTTTCGCTAATGCATCCAACCCTGGTAAAAGAAATAATTCTCTGAGAGGGGGATGTGAGGGATGAGCCCACCCAGCGGCCAAATTGCAGTTCCCGGAGTAACGGCAGAAACTGTAATGTCTGGATCGCACCCGAGAAATAATGCTCGGGACGAGATTTTGCGTTGAGGGAAATTCTCCTCACTATTATATTTTTTCAATGCTTTATTGTGTTCCTATGGTATTTTGTAAATATAAGAATATTATTGAAACAAGCTTTACGATTTTCTTTAAATTGCAGACCTGAATTAAAAATAACATAAATTATTTTCCGATGTAATACTTCATCTAGATACTTCAAAAAAGTCTGCTTCTTTCCGGGAATACAATTAAAATTAATGCTTTTATCAAGTATTTTCAGTTATATAAATTCATTTAATACTGAGTTATATTTATATAAAATCAATAGCTCCATCATCTGTTTTGTGATATAACACACTGGCAGGATGAGCAACAAACATTAGTTACTGTTAGGGTTTTCAATAGAACTGTGTTAAGTCGCTTTACGACGACATTATCATAACTCACAAATAGACCACTAAAATTCTAATTTGGGTGAAATTACGAAGCCAGCCCGCTAACAAAAAGCTCGTTAAAGTGAAATGAATTTCAAGCAATATGCGGGGCCTCATTTCTGCCGTGTATGAGGCAAATCGTTCGGTTTATAGCTAACCCGGTACCTACAAGATGTCCCACATATTCTATAAACGTTCTTAGCCTAGTTTCTAATACAAGAACTATTTCGTTTTATCGCGTTCAAGTTAGGACTTTAGGGTTTTTTCAAAATTATATTTCAGTTCTACGCATCATTTACAATAAATAGGAAAGAAGAAAGAAAATGTTATGAAAACCGACCCGTATCCTTTTTTAAGGTCGAGCGATGAAAATATCCGATGCTGGAAGAATAAAAAATGGAATAAATGCGAAATAAACTCTAAATAAATACTACTGGAGTCACTTATCTATCGTCATATTTCAAAATGTATTTACTAACAATATACTTTAGAGAATTATTTTCTCCGTAAATATTTTATGAACTGAAAAATATATGAAATCTGTTCTTAATCATGTTAAATGTCTAAATTTTTCAAAATAGAGCAAACAACGAAGCCTACTTTTTGCAAATTAGTTACAAGATTTCCTACTACCGAGAGGCTTCTAATAAACACATATCACTACGACGATGATAATCAACATAAGCTAACGCACTACCAAGTGCAGTGTTTTCCTGAAATATACAAAGTACACTTGTATAAATTTCGACTGAATACGTATCATCTACTCAAAACGTGTTGCAATGTTTAATGAGTTTTGTACATCATTAGTTAGGGCAGAAAATAAACGCTTTCAGTCATATTTAATTGGACCGAAGGGTAAAAAAAACCGAACGGGATAGAGTCTCGACCGAATAGGAGGTAGTAAAAACTTCCTGCAGAAATTGGTGTCGGTTTACATGTAATTATATTTATGATTGAGTTAGGGAATTCGTGGAACAATCGGCGCGTAACCTGGACCGGCCCACAGTAAAATTTTATTTCACTTTCAAATGAAACCTCGCAAATTGTCGCCGCTCGGACAATTGAGAGAGAGAGAGCCGTTAATTGCGTGTTCCGTTATGCGCGTGCGTATGCATGTGCTTGGGCGAGTTTGCATCAGCGCAGAGCTACATTTTCCCGTTCCCATTCAAAAATGATCATGAGCGGTAAACAAAAATTAAGGAATGGGCGCTTAGATGCTTGCAATAAGTTTAGACCGACGCATAAACTAATCGGTCAGACTATCCTATTATTACACGTAGTTACCAAATGGAATTTTTTTAGTATGGAATAAATGAAATTTCCTCACTCCACACAATATTTCATCTCAAACTTAACAACGAACATATGCTGGAAAATATCGCGGGAACAACGTGAAGCTCGATGAATCTTTTCCTCAGTTGGACCACCATTAATAGCGACTCAAGTTATGTAATTATTGGTAAGATGCGCTTTTACATGAAAATCGCAAGATGGATTTAATATTCCAGTGAATTAACATCAAAGCGGATAAATTTCTTAATAAATTAGAAGTTTCTGCTTCAAAAATCGAGCTAATATTAAAACGTCTCACCCTTCATTACCGGTAAAAATAACAAGGATTTTCAACAAAAACTTTTTCTTACTAGGCTCGTAATTAAATTCCTGGTGAAAGAGTAATGAAGTTCGATAAGCGGGAAGGAAATTATCTTATATTAATTAGTTACTTTCGTTTTTTTGATCCTATAGAATAATGAATGTTCAATAAGTAGACGAAAGTGTTATAAAATTTGATTGGCTTTTGATGGCCTTTTCCCTTCATAATGTAATACGTGTGTATTAATATAAGTGAAACATTCTTGATATATTGTAACAATGAATATAGGTCAGTTTGAACAATATTCAAACAAACAACAATGTTCAGTTTGAAGACGCGAATTTCATAGTAGTATTTTTATTGAGGGATTATCAAAATCAGTGTATGTAGATGATACGGATGTCGAATCATCGATGTAGATGATATGTAAGAAAAAAAGAATGCATAAACATTACTTCCACAGCTGTCTCCAAAGCCACAGGTCGGTAGTTCATTTTCTATGTGTACAAATAACCGGGCATTCACTGACTTTTTACTACGGTAAGAGTAAGTTTTTCAGTCCTAAGTGTCTCACCAGTGTGGTTCATGTCCCATGTTGCACGGCCTCATCTCCACGCTCCGGTCGCCCCGGTACAGCATTATAGCAGATTATCCAATCTCTTCCTTTACTAGCCAAATAAATTGAGCTGCCGTATTGTGTCGGGCCTCTCTCGGTCCCGATAACTTTGCCACGGCCGCTATTATTCCCCGATACCGGAAATAATTTTGTATTTCGGACCGACGCTTAATATTCATTAGGTATATCCGGGCGGCCCGGAGGGGCCGCTGTTAAACAAATATCAATTAGCGATAATTCATTTAGGCCGGCCTACTACCACTTCGGGGACCAATTTTCCTCGCCAGATCATTCCAAGCTTTCGCTCGTCAGATAATAGAATTGTTCCAAGGTTAAAACTAAACTATAGAATATTGGTTATGCAATAACAATAATAACTGCTATTGCAATAATAGCAAATTTTATTTCGCACCAGGATAGGACAAACTAAATACATTAATGTCATCAATCTTAAACGAGAATAAAGAAAAAATATGAAAATATGCTAACGAATGCAATCATTTCACAATAATAATAATAATAATAATTCACAATCGGTTAGTCTCTATTTTATTCATATCTAACTTTTATTTTACTTTTGTATCAAAAATACTATTCCGTCGTGTAATTTAAGGTCAGATAAACGAACTAAAACACTCAGTGAAAGACATCTTGATGGTCTTCTATGTATAGTTATACCGTGGTACATGAATGGATATTAATTATAGACTTATCACGGTAGGGAATCAAAGGTGGGTTGTTTCAAAACTGACGCGAAACAACAGGAGTATGTTTTCGGAAAGTTATTAGCATAATAGCAATTGCTCTCCAAGTGCGGTACATTAGAATTATATACGACCTTGTTATCTGCTTAATGGGAATTATTACCTACTATACATTGCCAGATAGGAATCTAACAAGGAGCACTTCCACCAAGGGCCACAGATACCATATTATACCCCGGGAGGGAACGTACTACCGGCCGAGATCAATCTGTTTGGTTTGAAGCGTATTATTTAACTTCGGGACGGAGCGGCAATTTATTTTTCAACAAGGCGAATCGGGGTCTGTTTTAATTTCTTTTTCTGTTACCCGAGACGGAATACGACGAGGCGTGCGAACAATTTGACGCGGATGGCCGCTATCGGTAGGCTCCAAATGAAATCCCTAATTGGAATACGAAGGTAAGATTTGTTTCTGGCCAGACTTTCCAGTCCAAAGGAGAAATACGGTGTAATTAACAGATTGCATCTCAACGCATGAGCTGTTACGAAGTAAATCAAGAGTCAACAGTACAGATTAGCCTGTTTAAATTTGACGCAGGAACTTTATGCCCGAATTTCTAATCCATACTGTAAGAATTTACGTGCGTAAAAGAAACGCGTTCAGAAAAACCCTAAACAGCAACCTAAACTACCTACGATGACTTGGTGCGCCATTACAATCCACAGGAATTTAAATATAAAATTAATAACCCCGTAATAATACTCGCATTAGGATTTATATTTCAAAGGGCCGGGTGCAAATTACACTTCTGGGTTTATGGCAGTGTGCACATTCTCTGTATTGGGTAGGGACTACTATAATGATAGTCCTTTTTTCGATTATTAGTGTCATTAGTGAATAATAACGGTAATTCTGCGCTATTAAAGGCCGTATATTTTAGGCTCGTGACGCTAGGCCTGTTGCTGCGACAGAGAGATGAAACCTTGCAGACTCTACTACGTGTCCGGTAAGAAGTTTCGGCTAAGGATTTTCAATAAAACATAACTATTGACAACTCCCAGTTACGGAATGAAGTTCTACGTGTACAATGTAGGAGGCAGATTAAGTTGAAGACGATCATAATTATTAAGGCAGGGAGAAAGTGCAAGGGAGTTTAAATATAGGAAAGAGGAAATACAACGGTTTGACAGACAGAACGGGTTGTATATAATTCGAGCGGTAACGCTCGCGTCAAAACCCGGCGGCAGTCTGGTAGCCGATTTTACGACCGACAACGGCGGCCCTCGGCCATTGAAAATAAATAGAGGCACCTCCCGAGCTGTTGAATTACGGCCCGGAGACATCTCCCACCGCTGTATTTATTATCAGACGCCTCCGGCGCCGGCCCTAACTACGCTTACTTACAGTGCCACCTCCAGCAATTTAGCCCCAGCAACTACACGTCCGAGTTACATTCAATAAAGGCGGCCGAGATCCGAGCGCGCGTCAAGTGCATTCAATCGCAGAACAGTTTATTCGATTTACTAAGTTAAATTAGTGGATAATGTACAGTATAGACTTCAGATTCGTATGGGTCTCACCAGGGCCCAAAGGTAAAATATTGCGCATTTGAGATGTGGGTGAGAATCTTTTACTTGTATTCCGGGTACTGTGCGTTTCTGAAGTTTTGAGTGCAGTATGTTGGGACGTAAGTAATTAAAATGTTAAATGCAGTTATATTCGTTTATTGGTACATCAGGGAATATGTTTCAGGTCATCATCGCCCACTCCTGCCGGATTATGCGACAATGTCTGATAAACCACTCAATAAAGTCTAGCCAGCCAGATGACGGTTACCTCCTGTTAGGCGCATTTCTATGCTCTAATGAAATAGTTTAAAATCTACCAGACTCGATAGCAGAAACTGATATTGAAACCAATATTAATGCTATGTACCGATCACAATAGAACAAATCACGTCCAATCGGAGAATACGCAATTTCTACGTGTGTATGAGCCTAAATGCTACAATGTAATTTGGCTAAGCGCAATGACAGTTAACGTCAGAGGTAAACCGTTCGAACGATGACTAATCGCTTTATGGGCGATTCAAAACAGTAATTACTGAGCCGTTAGGAAAGAGGGCGTCGACGGGGGGCTCGAGGCGGAGAGTGATGGAATGACGGGGGGAGTGAATGAAGGCGAGACGGAAGGGAGAGAGAGAGAGAGAGAGAGAGAGGGCCTCCTTTATGGGGCATAAACACATCGCAGTTCGGGACCGCGGCTAATTGAAATCACGTGAGGTCCACCCGCAGAGTCGTAATTCAAAGCGGTTGATAAGAACGGGCTTTTAGTGCCCGGCCTCCATACTGAAATACCTAATAAACCCGACCGACTCTTTACGGCCCGGTCGACGAGCGACAATGTAAGTAAATCACGTGATTCGTAATGGGTCATTCTGCATTACGTGCGGGCGTACAATTTCCTGCAAGTCCCTACGAGGTTGCTAGTTGTCTGTTACTATTGTACGCTCCAGGGATTTTTAATAATAATAATTTGTTTATTAAGTCAAGAGGCTCTTGACTTATGTCTTTAGGGCATTAGAAAAATGTCTGGGATTAAGTAAAGTGGCCATTCGTTCAATGTCGTTTTCGCGCAGGCGGCACTGGGCGTGGTTGTTGATTAGCATACTCAAAACCTTAATTAAATTGAACCGAGCGTTTTTTCTCCCGGCACGAGGTAAATTCCATTAATTAGAAGGAACCGCGCACTAAGACCTTACTCGAGCTTCTATTAATATTAGAATCCACGGTTTCAATTCTACATTTTATACCACTCAATTTCCTACAGTGTTATTCAAGCTGATGACGTCAGGCGGTTGAGTGAGAATTATTTTGGGAAAAATAATTAAAATTTGTACACGAAACCGCACGGATGTATAATTCGTTACTCAGGCGGAGGGCAAGAAGTCTTATCTAACAAGAGGGCATACTTGGGAAGCACCGGTTTATCTTAGATTAAGTGCTAAGTGCTAGCATTAGCCGTTGGATATACCAAAATGTAATAACGGGTGATTAGTGTTTCCATAAATGGAGAATGATGCATTTTTTTCGACGATACGAATTGCTAGTGAAGAGCGCCGACGAGGGACAGGGAACCCGCCGTCGTCGAACGAGATTTATTTATAAGCCCATTGTCCGACCTCAGAAGTTGAAAAGTTCTGAGCGACTGAAGAGTAGAAGAAGAGGGCGGCAGAGTCTCCCTTTTGGAACGTGGTGATGGGGGAGGGGAAGCGACTTTACTCTTGAAAGTCAGTGAGAATGAAAAATAAGCGAACGACGAGCCCCCCCCCCTGTTTTTAAGAGATACAGAAATGTTCCAGGAAACGCAAACTGGAGCGGGGGAGGAAGACCGTTCTTGGCGTTTCCCTTTGCTCCGATGGTAAGTTTATTCGAATAAGGAAACCCTTTTATACTATAATTACAATAGAATTTCATTAGGCCGTTATATAGAAATAACAATTTAAAAAAAAGAAAAGAATGCGTGTAGCGGGCTATTCATCCGTTTTAATAAAAGATTTGTAGAATAAAATTGCGGCTTCAACCCGGAAAAAAAGGAAATGATTGGTATGGTATTATATAACAAAAAGCGCTTATTATTTTTCTTTTAGGGAAATATAATATCCAGATGAAATGATTTGTCAGACGATAATATCTTTTTGAAGCCATGTGAGTTACTTTGAAACGTTTTGCTGCTCCAAACGACAAAGGTGCTTGAGATGAAACAGAATATACTGATAATGAATCCTAAAAATACGAAATTCATAAACTGAAAATTTTTTTTATTTCAGAAAATAAAAGCAGTAAGAATATTGTGATAAATATAATAATAATCCCGAATACACATTCTCTTGTAAAAGGATTGGTAATATAAGTTGGAGGATAAAGTATTGCTGGTATAAATGAGCAGGCATTATGAAGCTTTCCTTACGGCCAAGTAAGGTTAAGTACGAGAGGTTAAATATACAAATGCGAATTTACGCAAATGGTGGGAAAAATAACCGAACTTGCGATTATATATCTCTACACATCTATTTTGTGTTAAATTAGACCCGTTTCAATTTTTCAACGAATAGGTAAATTCACTCGATTACATTGACTTGTTTGGTACAAAATCCAAAATATTACAGGGAAGCCGGGGGATGGCTAGGGTGACCGGTCACCTCGACCGGGGTTTTCAAGGGCGTCGCCCCCAGGTCCGTCCCCCGCAACGCTCCATTTGCATATAAATTGACATCGGTTAAAATTGACAGAATGAAATATACGGGGGGGAATGTGAGGGAGGGAGAGATAGATACAAACGTATGTCCGCGTAGGTGGGAGCCACAAATAACAGGCAGCTCCCGATTGTGGGAGATGGAAAAATCGCGATAGCCGCTCCGGGCCCCGACCCTTGGACGTTTCGAGGAGCGGTCGCAGGCTCGCTGGGAAAAATGTACTGCACGTTGCCGGTAACTGGATTTCGCGGAAACACCGACACCAGATCGAAACGACAGGCCGCGATGGATGCCACATATCCCCCTCCAACTTGTTTTTTTTCGGGTACTTTCAGACACAATTTTTTTCCTACCGCAATGCGAGGAATAATTTCCCAATCACTATCCCAAGTGCTGTTTCCTGTTCGGTAGCAGACCAAAGTTGTGACGAAATAAAAATTTACCCTTACAAAGTCAATACACAGGATGTTATGTATAACCGTTTGGGTTTGGCGTTGTCTCCACATTGTGCGGTGGCGCAGTACCACTAGCGTGGAGGATGGTACCAGCCGCAGTTTCATTCCACTTACTACTACTGCTTTTCTACTACGGGCCCGAGTTACTACGTTGCCGTACCATTCAAATAAGACCGTGCACCAATAAAATAAATTGACCCGTCCTAAAGAAACGGTATAAAAATGTAAGCTTTTAAGCGACGCCGTTTGGAAAATGAGCTCATCGGTTATATGCTATATTTTATGTTACACGTGGATCCGTAGCTCGAACCTGAAAACAACAGTCCATAATATTAAGCGGCGATGTGACCAAGATATCGTGACAACTTTCGTACGGGCTTGAATTTGAATAGGACTGAATGCGAAACGTGGCCAGAGCCCGTTTTACATACAATGAAGTGGGGGGAGTGAGCGGGAGGGTCGGCCGTGATGTGGGGGGCTAATGATTTGCGCGGAGTCACCCGTGAACGTGCACTTCATTCGAGATTCAATTTAGATTAGAGGGTCAGGGCCCCGTAGTGTGGCCGCCACTGTGTGTCCCTTCCTCCCATGTCCATCGGACCCAATCTTTTTCACCTCTGTTTTGTGCCCGAATTTCGGCACGCCGACTGGATCCGACCGGCGACAAAAACGCCGGCACCCATAATTAAGTTAAGAACGGGATGGCAGGGCCGAGAGAGGTTTATCGCGTCGGTCTATATCGAGACCACTCGAGAAGAGTACCCTATGAATAGCGAGCCTTATGGGCCTATTAAATACAACCGAAAGTGGCAGCTCCATTTGTGGGGGGGAGATTATTAAATTCATTATCACTCGGACAGAACGGATTATGAGTGGACCACGAAAATCTAAGTGAAGATCAATACTGTGTATTACAATTTAAAACGCCTTAACTGTCCTACAGTAGAAACAATCAAGACAACCAGAAATATTAAGAGTGTGAAATGTAAAATCTAATGGGATGCTACAGCATAAGAATAACAAGAGAGAGAAAACTAGGGAGGAGAATATCACACGAATGTGAGCAATGAAATGTCAAAATCTAGGGGAAAACAGAATGGTTTAAGTGATAAATATGACACTTTAGTTTATTGAAAATTCGAAAGTCGCTTATATTCTACAAATTCTGAATTTAAGACACATGTTGACTGCCAGAAGTAAAATATAATATACATTTCAACACACTATAGCAAGTAATATCAAATAAGAAATTAATGACGTAACGATTTAACCAACATTTAAATATGTAATCGATGAAGCCAACAAATTTAAATAGGGACTGTTAAATTCTTCATTTCTCAACCACTGTTGAAATTAAACAACTACTTGTCTCCTTGTAGAAGAACATTTATGTTACCAAACGACGCTGGAATGTCTGTCTGTAACGGTGTTAGAAATAGATCACACTTGGGCTATCCGAACCTAAGATCACTACGGAAGCCAACGAATTAAGTCAAATGACTAGAATTATGGTGAGATAATCGATCAAGGTCCACACCTATTGGCCTGCTAATGAATGCTATCTGAACACGGGGAGATAATTGCGCCGCGGAATGCGAGAACAGTTACAAAGCGGTTGTACTCCTCACGCCATTCGATTCCGCATAAGGATAGAAGGCCAAAGTAAATCATTAACAAATAGACCAGATAACACCTTTTTCCACACGCCGGTTTGAAATGTGTCTCCATCCGGAGAACGCAAAGCTCTTTCCCCTGTTATATTTACATTCAATGAGACATTCTTGAACAATCGGCGATCAGGTGTGCGCGTTTCCCGATCAAATTCGCACCTGGCTCTATCTAGGCCTAGTTTGATTAATAACCCTTTGTGTCCACACTGGAACGCATATGTTGCCAACCTGTTTACTCTATTTAAATTAAAATAATAATTAGGAAGGAAATATAAAAGTCCGAAGATAACAAGAACGTAAGGAAACCGTTAAAAACATAAATTGCGTACACCTTCGAGTTAAATTAAACCTGAATTATCATTATGTCAGTAAAGACTTACCTTGGGTAAAAGGACATGGGAAGGATATCTAGAATTTTAGCGGTAAAATATAGATTGTTTACTTTAATATCAAGAGTAGGACCGGACAGATCCGGAAGCAGCAACACCGGCAGCAATCACACCCATAAATGGTCGGCTGGGAACATTGGGCTCGTGAGAATATTACCACTTCTAAAATTGTTTTTACCGCAATCCACTTATTACGCCCGCAAGTACCGATTTGCACGCTTCGAATTGAACGGCTCGATTAAGAAAATAAGTACTGAAATCAGGCGCTATATTTACATCGGCGGACCGTTAAACGAATGTAGTTAAATCACGCTCGAAGATTATTAAAATATCAAAGGCCGGTTTGAACCTGGAACAAGGTCAGTGGGCGAGGAATTCGCGAGGCCTTAGAATGCGGTCCTGTTTTTCACAGAGACCGGCTCACCCAACGCCGTTTGAAGAATCGTCAGGTCGGAAATTTAATAACTGTAAATATTTTGACTCCGGCCTTATAAAGTGAATTATTGAGTGAAAAATAAATAATGAAACGAGTCAACTCCTCGGCAACAACACTATTTGTAACTCTGGGACCGCAAACTGAAGCTGCACTTGCTTTTTCTCACACCACAGAAATTATTACACCAGAATGATATATTATATTTGCTTGGCTTTTTAAAAGGTACTGGTGCTACCGGTTTTAGGCATTTCGTTTTTGTGTTAGAACAAAATTAACCAAAGATGCGAAACCATCGCTTGAATAGTGACGGATTACCCCGAAGTTAATGTTTCACATATGATGACATCATTCTTCAGCGATGGGAGCGCGTAGTGGACTCTTTAAAATTAGGTCGAATCGACTGAAGCCTTCGATTCAAATGCCAGATAATTTAGTGTGTGCGTTCGAGAATTAGTTCAGGGATCTCATACAAGACGGAGGTTAACCTTGTCGCTGTCCAAGGAACGTCTCTAATGTGATTACCGGCTTATCCTGTATTATATTAACAGCCTCATATCTGGATTAACAGCCGTCTGGATATATCAAACCGTATCTGGATTAAATATTACGAAAAGGACGAAAAAACTTTCCAATAACTTTATTCTTGTTAATGCGATACTTATCTTGGAACACCTTTGAACAATGTTTACTTAAACCATGAAATAATGAACAATGTATAGGAAATATAGGTTCGAGATACATGCCATCGAGTACTGATGCATTCGGAAAAATATTATTCATTAGTCTAGTTAATACTCTACAAAACTATTAACATAAGTACCCCTACTGCTAGATTCATTTCACTAACTATTCTGGTTTTGAATTCTTACGTGATGAATACTATAATGTTTTATTTAGGTTTATGAAAAAATAATAAGTTTCAGACAATAGCTTCGTTAAACAGTAAAATTAACAAAACCACTTTTGTCCTTTTACTGTAAACAAATTAACAAAACTGATTAGCCTCTGATGAACTGAAGTAACAAGAAGTAAACATTCGTAGGGGAAGTTAGTTGGTTTGGCCCAAAAGGGAACGGAGCAAAGATGATGATGATTTAGACAACAACGCGGCGGTATAGAGCCGCGCTAATTCAAATGAACGCCGCCCGTTTAGGATACACACAAATCTGCATAATCCGAGCTGGATGATATGTATATTTATGTACACGACAATATACACAGCCGGGCACTGTGAGGGACCGATTCCTTTTGAAATGTAAACGTCCCTTAGCAATACAGCCGAAGCCCGTAGGCTCTTTCAGGCTTTACGGCCCACAATATTGCCCTTCAAAGTGACGTTAAATCGCGTTTGCTCTTGTCGATGTTAAACGGTTATATCAAATATATTGGGATATCTGCAACAGTTCCTTCTACACGCACACATACGAACCACACGAAGAAGAAAAGGTATGAATAGTATAATTTCCCTATTCGAAACGCGTTCTTCAGGTAGGTTCAGTTAGATCGAATAACGACACATTGCAGTCAACACTGTATAAGATTCCGTATTAAAGAAATGTGAAACAACCCAATAATGCAGATGGCGGCGAAAAGTGTCTCCTTCCAAATAAAAATCATTATCAGATTCCACGAGAGAATACTTCGCGAAGGTCCTGACAGCAAAAAAGTTAAACGACTGTCTTTTTGCGGTCGGTTTGAAAGAAAATAAACGTCCAATCCCTCATTAGCAAATACTGATTGTGCCGGCAAGAGCCAATTGCAATTCCTCAAGGTTCTGAAACATGTCGTGTAAACATTAGCATAAAATAACTATCACTGCATTCAATTATATTTCAAGAGGTATAGTATAGTATATTGCACAGTATAACAACGAATACTGAAATATTTTAATCATCAAATACAGTTGCTTTACTTTCGATACTTAATTAGGGGCAGCGGATGCTGAACAAATATCATACGTTGACAGGAATATATACATTTTATTTGTTTTTCATGCCACACGGTAATTTTAGGTTCAATAACATGGACACTCTCCGACATGTGGCGTATATCGTTCCCGGTTACTGGGTGTACAATTGTTCTCTACAACTAGTTTCTGAAGTCGACGGCACTAAAGAAATCTCGGCTAATTTAAATTCGTTTTCAGAATAAACACGCTGATTTATAACACACGCTACCGGACGGCGCGCCGCCCGCCTACTTCCAAATACGGTGAGAGCGGGCAGGAAAATCACGAAATCGTTTCCAATTATTAATTGGTGGAGGATTAGTAGGGCCGGGCACGTATCTCGGCGCCGGTGAGTGAACGGTAGCGGATTCCCGCGAGTGAAAAAGGACCCGGAAAGGAAAAAAGATAAGAGTAAAAAGTAAAGCGCGGCCCACGATGAAAAACCGGGACGTCCGTTCAGTAACTGCCGGTCGCGAGACACAGCGCTCCCAGAGTTACGGCCCTCCTTAAAGTTTTAGCGGCCACTTCACGGAACCGAAGAAACACCGAAAGAAAGAAAGAAAGAAAGGAAAAAACAAATCCTCTGAGAACCGGCATCTGAAAATGTTGGCGGCACTAACTCACAGCCACTGACTGGGGCCAATAAAAAACCGTGACCATTAGCCCGCTGCACCGATTCAATAAAACATAGCCCCGCCGTTATTGCCACCTCTTATGGGTCTTTCACAAAATATGTACGGCATTTTCGAACGGCGTAAACATTCAATTTGCCCCAGGATTGCAACCATTCAATCAGTTACTTTGTCTACACGAGGTGGATCGTCTATCACTTTAAACAGAACTAATTTCATTTTTCCTAACTATAATTTATTATTTTTATCCGTCTACAAGAACAAATAACGGCATTCCTTATTTATTTTGGTATAATCCAACGTTTAAACAATATATCCAATAACAAATCTATACTAAATACTTTCAATTCAACGTAAAGTTTTGACCGTATGCACTAAATTCTTGGGAAATAAATTGTTCGGAGCTGGAAGCGAAATGCGGATCGAATTACTTCATCTATAAATACTGGCGCCGCCTCGGGGCACAAACTTGTAAATCTTGTCAATATCGTACAACAGGCCAGTCCGAAGGCCGACAATAGTGGAAGTATCGGGTTCCGCCGACGCCCGTTATTTACTCGGCGCTGACCGGTCGTTTATCGCCCCTATTGCGTGTAACGTTTCAATACTCGCGATCGCTTATTAATAATTGACCCTCCCCACCCTTAAAAGGGGCCCCCGTTCGCCTTCTCTCTTTTCTTTAACCCCCGCTGGGAAGGGATTTGCAAGTTTTTCCCCGCGGCGGCATAATTTACGGGCGGAGGACGGCCACAAGTGACGCCAGATGGTGCCTCGTAAAAATCGTCCAGCGCAGGAGGAAATTCCGGGATCAAGGAGTCGTTAACTGAAATTGCCCGTCCTCGTCCTCCAAATTTCCGTAGGGGGAATTAAATACCAGAAAATAAGAACTTAATTCGTGTGCTTAATAATTAATTGTTGGATAGAGGAATAATACACAAGGCAGTATGTTATATGAATTATGAGTGGGATCTGTAAACGTGTACTAAAGGAAAAGAATATAATATATACGGTCTACAAATAAACATACTGCATTTGATAATAACATTTATTACTACATAAATTTGAATTTGGAGCGAGTGGTTTGTTACTATTGTTTACGTGTGTGCTAATTAGATCAATATATGAATAGCAGATGGACCGTATCATAATCTGTTACTAACGATCTGGCGTACCTCATAATTTTAATGTATTTTAAGTAAAAAGAGAGGGGGCCAAAAGAAATATGCCGACAGGAAGATGGCGGAAAGGTGGCTTCTGTCTATCCCGACGGGCCCCAGAGACAGAGTGAAAGGCCATTTTCGCGGAGCCGACTCCCGAAAATTAGAATGACTCACCGAGGAATTAAAGTTGGAGACAAAAACACATATCATCCGGGCACAACTTTCCGTCCCGGCAGAACCCGGGAAGAAGAAAGTAATTCGTATCCGAGCTGAGCAAGGAAGTGAAACTTTAAAGAAATATTGCTGTTTCGACAGTTGAATAAATTTAAAAAAGAAGGAGGAATAGGCCGGTCCGCAGATGAACTCCGAAATGAGAAACGCCTTAAACTGTACAGAAACTTAACTTTGGGGATGAGTAATACGGCCAAACTTGAAAATCCTCTCTTCCAATCTGAAGGAAAGTATATATATTAATGGAGTGTGGGATTATTCTGACCTGGATCTTTTGCTTTGAACATTCAATTAATCTACTGCGCGCCATCAACAAGCAGCATTTCACTAGGTGAGATATAATTACGTTGGCCTTCGATCACTTAGAAGTACCCACTTACCCCATTTGAACGCAAACACACTCTAGTATATCGAGCAATTCTAAATACTCCATATATTCTCAGTCAATTCCCTGTTTCCCCACTTTATACATGACCGTGTTATGGCGATACAATCAATGTAGTATCATCTGTTGAGAGATCCTGTATATCCTGTTTTATATAGATAGATCCAACACGTATGGTTCAAAAAATACGCAAAAGATGATTAATGGTGATTAATACTCTTTAGATTAAAGTGTTTCTAGGCCAAATAGATTATAAAATAATTATTAAACCAATTAGATTATAAAATAAATTGCCATCGAAGAAATCAAGGAGAAAGAAGAGCAAAGTAAACTTCAACCAACCATAAAATAAGGTCGGTGGACATTATACGATAACCGTAAGTGCCAATTTCCTAAAAGTGGAACCGAGAAAGCGTAAACGAGCCGAACCTACCAATTAAAACGCATAAACAGAAACATAAAACGCCCCGCGGCACTTCGGCCCATCGCCTACCCAAGCATCAATTATTGTCACTGCGTAGATCGGCCGGCGAAAAAACCGGACGGCAACTTCTAACGGACAGTAAAAAAAATGAACGATAAAAAAACGAAAAAGAAAAACGATATACCCGTTTAAAGGGCAGGGAGGGGGACTTATTTGCATTCGATTACATGTCTTCCGAGGCCTTCAATTACGACGGAGCTGCAGGTAATGGGGGCCATGAAGAGGGTGGAGAGCTCGCCAGGGGACAAGTATTAATATTCAATCGATGGTGGCGGGCGGCGCGGAGGGACTCCATCGCCAATTTCCGTCCAAGATAATTATTGAATAGGCGCCGGCTATCGAGCCCCCATCAATAGCCGGAGCCTTAGCACTTTCTGTAGGCACCGCTACCAACTTCCTTCTAACCGAATAACGCGCGTATG
Source organism: Lethocerus indicus (assembly GCA_019843655.1). Classification (NCBI taxonomy): domain Eukaryota; kingdom Metazoa; phylum Arthropoda; class Insecta; order Hemiptera; family Belostomatidae; genus Lethocerus; species Lethocerus indicus. The sequence goes on along the minus strand of JACDQD010000005.1, from coordinate 17,192,236 downwards.
TAAAACAGCGAACTGTACACAAATAACAATCCGAAATTGGCCATAGTTCCTATAAACATAATAAATATAAAGCTTCTTGTTTGTTTTAATTAATATATACAAATAGTCAATATTTGCATTGAGCATGTAAAATTAACACGGTATTTTGTTACCAGCAGAATGCTGCTGTGATAAAACCGGTAACGGTTTAACCGGTACATCCCTTTCAGACACAATAAAAAATGAAGTTCGTGCACGATAAAATTGCCACGTAGGTCAGCACAAATGTATTCGGTTCCCTAGAAGAATGTTCGTGGCGGGGGAATGTAGCAAGGGCGCATTATGGATTTCACAACACGGCGTTTTATATATTCTAAAACGCCTGTGAGTGAATATATGAATTTCAGGTAGAAAACAATTTGTTTAATATTTTATAATACATTATTTCATAATATTATATTGTATTTCACTAGCTGTGTTATTGTACTGCAGTGTCAGCCGCGTGAAAAAAATATATTCAGGTCATTTACTCACAGCGATGGCGTCCTTTTAGAAACGGATTCATGTTTGCCCACGCCGGCAGAGATTTTAATGCTACGAAGAAATTACCTCCGAACAATTTATTGATGGCACGAATCAAAGAACTGCGAGTGCAAATAACGGGGGAGCGGGCTCAAAGTAATTTTTTCTGTAAATATGTTTTTTTAATTAAAAAAGGAAAAAAAGGGCAATATACCAGGGCGGGTAAATATCGAATTCCACTCTTCTACATTACATTACGTAGCGTTGTTGATTTCTGTTATTTACACCGCCTTTTCAAATGGGATTTAAAAATGTCTTATTTTTCTGCACACAGAAATTCCGATATATCAGTGAGCGGCTGAAAAAAGGTATGATTTAATTCATTCACTCACTTAATTAGAAGAAATAAATGCATACCAAAGAAAGAATATCAATATCAATAAGAAACCAACTCCAACATCATATGAGCTTTGATCCTTTGGATTTGGAGTTTTATTCGAGTCAATTGTATTGTCCCTAATATTTAAAATTGCTGATTTATTTATTTTAATACATAATTAAAAAATGAATCTTTAGGTTTAAATTTTTACTGCAGTACTACAAATTCTTCAGTTACATAATTTAAAAGCTCAAAACACTGAGCAATGTTTCAATCGGAGAGCCTTTTAACGTAGAAAATAGAAAAGTATAAATTTTATTACCCTATAATAATAAGAAAGATTTAATAATGTATGGTTCCGACAAAAGAAAAACTCTGCAGCCAGTTTGATAACGATATTCGAACTCACTAGAGTGGAAAATACTGAGTATGGTTATTCCATTTATCGGAAGAGGAGGAGGCGAATACATTTCGGCGGGCCATAAATAAGCGCCCGCCTTAAATATCGGTTCGAGTCCACGTCGGACAAGTGTAGTCTCTATATTCAATATCCGGTCAAACCTTATATAAGTATTTTTCGTTATAAATTATTTATAAAAGCCGGTTGTTAGGGCCCGATCCGAGGGTAGGATACCTCCTCTCTCCCCGGCGGTATAAAATATTCTCGGGGGGCCCTTGTAAAATTATGCGGGGCGGCGGTACGTTAGAACGTGAATATCCGGGACTCGTATTCAGGTGAAAGGGGTGGGTCGGGAAGGGGATATTCTCGAAATATATCAGACCGTCGGAGGAATCCATTAGGACGCCGAGGGGCTGTCTGCGGCCATTACCCGGCCGAGGGGAACACATGTCATCCACGGGCGGGCACTGAGCGATGAACACGCCGGCCCGCATTCCAAATAATTCCCCGGGAATAAGAATTCGCGGTGAGAAAAGTGGGCCGCGACTCCGGGCACCATTCGTTCAGACCCGGCCAACTGGAGATCGACCCTCCCGGCCGCCCTCTATTAGACACCGACAAATACCCTGGATTTGTCAGACTCGGCTATATCACGTCATCCCCGCCCGGTTGTCCTAAACACTGGGACCTAAACGAAAACATAAATAGCAAACACTGACGATTCTTTGAATTCCCTTTTATTATAGGACGGTTTAAAATTATGAACCGCTGTAAATTAAGGGATGGATTTCCGAGTTGGATGAACTGATCCCAAATTTTAGTTCCAAAATATATTGAGGATTATATTATAGAATACGGCCGTCAGGCTATCCATCCGCATGCCCCCCCCCCATTCTTTCGCAGTCATGAACTAGATAAAATGCTAATTCTCAGTTGAATATGAAATTCCGAGGTAAATTTTTCTATTTTCTTATTTACCTACATAGAAAAACGTTTAAGGGGCAAATATAAAAAAATAAATAAAATACTGTGACTTCCATATATCCGAATTAATTCGCAACTCACCCCCTCCCCACTATTTCGTGATACATGCTAAAACCTTCTACTTCTAACTGAATGTTAAAGCTATATTTTGCATAATAATGTTCCCATTACATTAAGTGTAATGTGTGTGTGAGTGTAATCTGTCAGCATGAACGTTGGATTATATTCTAGGACACGTATATGCGAACACATTATTCGCAACACCATAACGTAGTCACATTGCAGATAACCAACCAACACACCTAAGAGATTCATCGACATATTAATGCAGAGCTAATGAAGATAGTAGCAGCCGAAACCGGTCTAGAAAGTGTCAGAGAGCTGATACAAATTGAATTATGATATAATTTTCCAGTTTAGATTATTAAGTTTAGTTTGCGCTTAATTAAAAAATAGACTTAGAATATTTGTTCTTAATTAAATAAATTTCAAATACCTGAACCACCGATGTGCTGTGTAATCAAATTCGAACGTACCTGAAACAAACAAAAGAACATTAGTATCGCAGATAATTTAATTAAATATATTTTTTTTCCAAAAGGACTTTGGAATCAGCGGCCGGATACTGTTCCCCGGTAAAAAGGTTAACCTTTATTGGAAAACTTTTGTGACGTCGGACAAAGACTAGTCCGGGAACAGCGTTAGCTAAATAATAACGTCAAGAGTCCTGGGTCAATCGATACACTCTGCTATAGGGTAAAAAGGCCAATTTTTTACTTGTAGATGCTTCTAATAACAAATTCTTCTGGCTTTGGCCACCATAAAAGACCCCCAAACTTCTATTATTTATTAATTCATTTCAACGCACATCCTACTACTTTAATCCTCAGAACTGTCCGTGAATTGGGAGCTTGTCCTACCCAACTGACGGCTGAATGATGAATGTAAATCAACAAAAACAAAAATGATAATTTAATAACTACAAGTCAGTTGGTTCTGACAAAACTTTGAATACTGATACATATGACTCGGGGTTTGCCAAGAGGAACTACTCTAAAATATTTAGCTCGAATATAAAATTGATTCCAACTAGAATTCCTGAAACTGACATGATATGAAACATTTCCTCGTGCCGACGCGTTAGACGAAGTTATGAATTTTTCATTAGGTCAGGCAGAATATTCCACTGCCGGCACAGGGAATAACGAGAAATCTTCCGAGATTTTACAAACGAAGCTAAATGCCTCGGGGAGCCGTTAGCCAGACAATTCCCAACGCCGGGAGCTGAAATACTGTTCCGGTAGCAGTTCCAGAGGCGCGAATGCCCGTAATTGGACGAAAGGAAACACCGAAATCCCCAATAGACTTGAGTAAGAGAGAGAAAGAGAGCAGCTGAATTCGGACGCTTCCCTAATAGGAATTCGTTCAGCTGAAGCAGTTTTACTCATCTCTGTTTATAACAACTAACGGTAGCCAACAAGGTGCGTCCAATACTACAACATACCTCGATATAATTTAGGTTTTTAATATAGAACAAGACTGAATTGTATTCTCTTTCCGCTATTTCAAGGCAACGTTTAAAATCTTTTCTCTAAAATAAAATCTATGCGAATTTTACATAGAGAATTAATCGCGGTGAGTGAACAATGAAAGTTTGAAAGCGACTAGAGAATCGAACACTTTTTCTTTCTCTATAATTCTCAAAAGTACATTGATAATGTACTGGCCCGTAGGGAGTTATTTTCATATCATAATAAGAGCAGAGTATTTAGGTGGGAACATTCGTACGTTTTGACAAAATGGAATATTCTATGTATTCTATAATATATATGTTTGCATCTACTGCCGAACATTATATCAGCGATAAGTATGCACAGGAACAACTGAAAAAGGCCGTTGATCATTCAATTAAATGGAACGTGGGCAACAACGAAAGGGCGAGCCCAATTAGTATTCGTAAGTATTGTTCTGCCCTAATCAGATATCGGACTGCCGGATGAAAACGGAAAAAAGAAAATATTTTTTTTCTGAAGGGGGAAAAATTAGCCTAACGAAGGAGTCACAGAATAATCTCGGAGCACCGTCCCAATTTGTTTTTTAAACCAGGACCGGATATGAGACCGGGCGGGGTGGGGGAAATATCCGGGGGCCGGATCTCTTTCAAACGGACCGGAATGATCCCACGCGACGCCCGTCTAGATCTCGGCAGCCCCAATGGGGACTCGCTCCCCATTAAAATCGGGGATCGCGTCGTCGCGTTCTTTCGCTTATCGACTGAAATCGTTTTCGGACGTTTTCCCGTTTTTTTTTCATTTTATTTTTCAATTCCCTTTTTTCTTTTTGAGTGGCCTATCGGATTACAATCTGGGAGCGAACGACGGGACATTCATCGACAAGGGACTGTGAGAGTCGCCTCGTACGTTTTTTTGGGGCAGACTAATTATGCAAGGAGTTCTGTCGCGATACCGTTATTTTTTCAAACTACGAATTTTTATATTTTAATATTATTGGGGTAATATACAGATATGCTTTTCGGTGTAAAGTTTGCAAGTCCATTTGCCTTATCGGCAGCGTGATGTGTAAACAGAGAACTGGGAAGTTGCGATGATAACTGGGGATTTGTAACTTGGCGACACCAGTTTATGGGAATGACCGATTGGAGTATTTATTACGCAATCATTGCCGGATAGTCTCACACATTTCATAGGAGTCAATACAGTCGCCTTCTACTTTTGTTACGAGAATATGTTAAACAAAAACCTAACATTGCCACGGTATCCGGCAGCATTGTCTCCAGGGTGTCTGTCTTTATCTAGAGTGTATCGTCCAAACGTGCCCGCCAACTACTGTAGCGGAGCGGGCGAGGTCTATCAATTAATTCCGCTTTAATTGCGAATTAATTCGAGTGGGAAATCGCTGGTTGGGGGCCTGGAAGCGGAGCCCGTTTGGCCCAGTTCCCCGGCGGCGGTGGCGGTCATTAATTATTTCCACCTTCGGTCCGAAAACTTCTTCAACAACTTAATCGCGGACTCGGCTTAATCGGAGAGACGCGGTGGCTCTAACCTGTTGCCGACCCCGGCTCCGGATTCGGATATATGGCTTTCCGACTTCAGTGTTCTGGATAGACGAAAAGTGGCTGGACAATAGGATGTATCGATGTGAATTAAATTCGTGTAGAGTTCTAAAAAGTGGACAATTATTCAATCCTGACGGAAACTGAACAACAATTTCGTAAAGTGTCAAGTAATTTTGCAGAGTAGGTAAAACAGCGCATGAAATCTTATTTCATTTTGATATGCCATTTAAATAAATTAAATTTGGTTTTCTGGTTAAGGGTATCATCCTAAGAACAATGAGTAAAATCAATAAGGTGAATAATCTTGTTCTTGAAAGTTATAAACGTTGGTGGTTTCCAACAGACACCGTAGGAGATAGTTGTCTTGGGGGGTAATTGCGGATAATTATTAAATCCGCTCAATTCCTGAGATCTCTTTGGCCTCCTTCCATGTTCGGTAGGCGTCACTGGAGGAGAACGAAACGATTCTTCAAAGGATGTAATTCAATAGGCGGCCCACGCCAATCGGCCGGCATATTTTTGAAGATTAGTTTTGGCAAACCTCTCTCGACGCTACGAGGCCAGAGCCGGAGCCGATGGCAATTAAAGGTCAATGACACGTGTAATTTAAAGCGCGCTAATGGCCCGGATAAGTTGAACATCGGCAGAGTGATATTTCCCAGCGGAATGGGATATTGGGCTGGCGCCTAAACACCGCCCCCGTCCCCTTAGCAACGATTAGATCCCTTGCAATTCAAACTCTTCCTACTGGTAAAGGGAAAAAGGAATTATACAGCCCTTACGTGTTTGATATGCTAATCCTTGTAGATCAACCGCAGTAAAATGGTAGCTATAACACCGAATGCGTAATGCGGCTGAAGAGCTATCTAACTCAGTCCTGCCAACTGTAAACTAAAAACTTTTGTAAAACTCTTAATTGAAAGTAACATCGCTGGTTTTTTCTCGGTGGTTTTTGATATATCCTCATAATAACGTGAATTATAAATATGGCGAATTTTGAATTAATTTCCCAAACTGCGCCTTTTCCTTTCTATTAGGCCGAGAAAGACCCGCACCCTCCTTGGGTAAGCCCCCGTCCGTTCCCCAGGGGTTAATCGAATTCCGATATATATTTATAATTTTCCGGACGGCGAGGGGCGAGGAGAAAAGACCCCCGGAAGGAACCACAAAGCGGGGCTGAGGGCGGCCAAAGTGAAAATTGCAGAATCCGAAAATAAGGGGGAAGGCGAAACATTTGACAAAAGAGAGGGGGAAATCCCCCTCACCAAACGGGGAGCCTGAGCAGTCTCATCGTACCGTCGAAAGAAACCTTTTTTGTTTCGAAACACACACTGGACAGGCTAACAGATAAACTGCACTCAAAGCACAAAATATATACAATGATTAACCTGTCAAAGTCAAATATAAATGAAGTAAACTAATGGATCCATTGGACAGAATATTTTCGGAAGACAATCTATTATTGAATTATAGCATGTGAAGGTGAAGTTCCAAGATGTGTAAATGATAATAATTAACACTGGTAATTATCATTTATAGGAATTGTTAATTATTATCAGATTCGTGTTACAAATATCGTGTTTCGTGTTAGTCCATTCATTTTAGTATGTACCGAGTTTCCAATTGGTTTTTTATCAGATTTATTCTTGAGCAAAAGTTTGTAAGATGTTTCGGCGCACCGAAGATTTCAGAGAGAGACCAAAACCTCGAGACAATGGTCCGATGGTACTGCAAGCGCTCAAAGGTGGCTGCCCATCGAAATCTCTAAATCGCATTGTTCCTCGGCCACAAAGGTCGAGCGGGAGAAAGTAACGAGGGGTGGCCGCCGCGGACTCCCAAAAGCCCCAGCCTGCTTTCTGCCGTGGAAAGATAACGGGAAAATGGGGCGGCGGACCCATCACCGCCCCCACTCCCCTGCAGGCCTATTAATAACACTCGCCCATATTGATCACTTCATCCGGCCAAAACAAACCCCAAGACAATGTCGCCCCTCCAATTGCCAGCTTTGTCCCACCCGAAAGGGGTGGGCTCTGTTTGTTCTCGTAATTACGTTTCCACGGCGATTATTCATTTGGCTGTGTTCCAGGAACGGTCCTGGCATTTTAAACTTTCTTATACATAAAAAATAGTAATATATATGTAGGACACAGAGACAGACCTAGCAGATTTTGTCAGCTTATTTATTTCCCGGTTACAAATGGCGTCATACACGGTTCTTATAAAACTCATGCAGTTAACCGACTGATCGACCAGATGCGGAAACTCTCTTGGGCACGAGAGCCCTTCTCATCGAATCTATGAACACTCATCAGTATTTCTCAAATGTATGCTTATGTGATGTTAATAGTTTGATAATAATATTGAGGTTATTATCCGTCCTGTATCGTTGATGCATTACCTAATTCCTACTGTAAAGAAGGCAATCATTCGTCCGTCGATAAAGTTAGAAACTAAACTAATATTTTTTTTTAATGTCTGGTCGCAATTTGTGTTGAAAAAGTAGAAGAAAGGCAGGTGTGATGACGTGTGGAGAAGATTATTATTAGCCGGCGGAAGTGGAATATAAGAAACCTACTAGACATAGTGACGGCCATAAATTTATAACTTATTTCATCGACTCCAAGTAGTAATAAAACGTCGGATATTCCGAGACGTCGGTACCACATCAAACGGAAGACATCAACTGCTCGGCTGCATAGCTTCCGGGTTGCGGGCCCTGTCCTATTCCCCATTTAAATTATTATTTAATTGTCGGCGTCCCGTTGTCGCCAGCCATTAGCCACCAGAGGCCATTATTCACCTGCGGAACCCCAGTGTCAAGGACCGAGTATCATCCATTGAACCCTACCGATTTGGTAGTGTGTAATTTTCCGTCGAATAAATTGGCCGCCACCGAACAATAGATTGGGTCGATCGGTAAATTCCCATTAATCTTCATGGTACACTTCACGCTGACGACAGACTCCAAACGGAAGGGAGTTATGTACGTCTAGATGCGTATGATTTACATAGGTTATTGTCAGTGCAAAATATTTGACATCGTTCTAATTGTATTGTCCTGATTCTAACGCAATTGAGACAAGAAACGACATTGATGATAAGTACATACGAATTAAGAAAATTATGATCGAAACTAAAAATCCTAGTGTTTCCACCGATCCAATGAGTGAGATCGGTGCGATGGGAAATCCGTCCATAGTGGGCGATGTAGACAAAACTTTGAAATTAGGGATCAATCTTAGACACGATAATGATTAGTCCGATTTATATGGAAACAGACTGTGAAAGAATCGACTCTGATGAATTAATCCTCGAGGAGAGGCATGCAAATTAATAAACGAAGACGGGAAGGGAGAGGCACTTAAAGCGTAATCAACTCTGGAACGAGTTATGGCGACAAGTTAATTGGGCCTTTTAATATTGCGTTTCGACCTTACAATAGGTCGTAAAATTTGAATTGGTCCGCGGACAGGGTCGCGACCCCGAGGTCGTAAAGAACGCTTTACGAGGTCTGTTAAACTTCCTCCGACAGTTTCGCAGGGGGCGGGGCTCCTCGGCCGGAGGAGGAAAAATTATTAAATTCTCAGCAATGATCCAAAATTAACTCGGGAGAATGAAGTAGGGGAGTATACGGATTTAGAGATTTCACGTATAGCTTCAAGTATAGCCTGCCTAAATTTAGAATAAACATGACGCGAATATATAGCAAGAAACTCAGATAATTCATTTAACAAATAATACATTGGGCAAATGAAAACCCGCAATCCAACTATTTTCACACATTACTAATGCTAATGCTGTAGTATTATGGGCTGTATATTAATACTTCGGTATACATTTTCGTTTTATTTTACATACATAGTAAAAATAGTCCATCTTGCACAATATTAGAGTGCGCTCTGCTATTCCCTACTGGAGCCAAATCGAGGCTGGTCTGGGTCCCTTCAATATTCCAGGAGGGTTACTCGACGTCCCGACCGACTAGCTATTCACCAGTGGCCCGCCTTGGTTTATTGTCTCGCGGTCTAAACTATTCCGAGCGTGGCCGGCATGACTGTCCCTCCGTGTCTCTGGCCAAATTTAAAACTCTCAATCCCGGAGCGGCGGGAAAAAAGGGGAAGTCCTTTCGTGACTCCTCCTCGTTTTAACGATTGCGAACGGACTCTGAATACAGATTACCATTGTAATGCATTCGAAGAGGACCTTTGCTCCCGGGGGCGATCCACCCCGCACCACCTACGGTCGTGGCCGCCTCCTGAGATACGGTCCGGCGGGGGATCTGAATCTTTCAGAGGATATGGGCTCTACTGTAGATATTCGAATATGCGAGGACAGGAATAATGATACGAGGAACTCCGTTAAATAATAATTTTAGTTCAAGGAGAGTAATTTAATCGAATTTCACAGCTAAATATCTCTTTATCCGGGTATTGAATATGTTTATATAACGGAAATCGTTAGGCACTTTCTCCAGTAACGAGTTCTGTTAAAATCTGACTGGCATCATTAACACAATCGAATAGAGTAATAATCGTCTCATCTTAGCTACATATTTTACGCCAGTTGAACTTCAACTAGAAACGATGTTTTGATTAATGATACAAAGTAATAAATAGTGAATAAAACATTAGATCAGATAGGAGAGACAATAAATAATAATGAGACAGGTACGAATAACCGGTCGGGAATTTTTGGAGTAAAATAGCGACAATTTTATGGAAATCTAAGTTTACAAGTTAATCTTAAACTCTGGCAAGTGAGTCATGGTTTCAATCCCAAGGTAATTACCAGGATATGTGTGAAGAGGCACGAGTTTTCCAACAAAATAATTTCCTCAGAGAAGATGCATTATTTCGGGGCCGATAGTGGGACATCAAGTTAATAAGACCAATGCGGTGGATACGTAACACAGGAGCCAATAGGACGGGGGCCGATAACGAACAACCGCAGAGACTGAAAGCCTCTTACTGAGATGTATATCTACGGCCGGGTAGGGCCCCGGATCCCGGGGAGAGCCCCGCTCTATCTGTGTGTGGTCTACCTCTCCCGTCGCCCGTCCCTCTTCCCTCACTCCCGCTATTTATCACTCCATCCCCCCTCCCTCACTCCCGTTCTCATTACTAATAGGTTAATTTATAAAGGAGACACGCCCCTACTTAAAGTCTGTGATCTTGGCTACGCCGTTGGGAAATCCTCGACGCGCGACGCCCCCGGTTAATGTCACGGCTGATCCAATATTTATCACGCGCGCACGGGCTTTCGGGACCTCGAAGTGGGTCGGTCTACACGAGTGTAATTATTCATGGGGCCAACTCGGATTAGACTCCAATTGAAAAAAAATTCCCAGTCTGACCAAGTGAGACCGCTGTGACGAGCAATTTCAAGTGAATGACAGTCTGTATATAAACATATATATATATATATATATATATATATATATATATATATATATAAACAATAACATATATATGTAAACAAACCAAAAATACACACTAATTTAGCGTGAACCCTAGCCCTGGTGTAACGACCTGAAATGTAACCTCGAATATTCAGCAATCCGTTCGGCCGATCGGGACTATCCATTTATCCATACATTTAACGAGTTCGGATATTCGTGCAATAATGAATGTGGCCGTTATAACAGACCCGGTTATGCTTACGGGGCCACCGAAATGGCGTCCGCTCAGCCCGCCAGCTTCGTGGTTTATTAACGAGTCGGCGTTAACTCCGCCGTTTTTTTGTCCGAAGGCCAGTGCACAATAAAAAATTCCATATATAGGCCCGCCCGACGAAAGGGGGCCATGCTAATGAGCGCGGGGTACTAAAATACCGTCTTGACGGCCCGCCGGATATTTACGGCTCGGGGTCCGTCCGACGGATCAACGGCCGGGTTTTTGTTTACGACGGAACCGAGGAGGAAAGAGGGACTTTCCGAATAAGTCGAGTCCGGGCGATAAGGCCGCCGAGTCGAAGAGGACCCTTATCGGCGGAGAGAGAGGCCCCTACACGAAAAAGCCTCCAAAAAGCCGTTACAGCGCGGGGCGGGACAGTAAAATGTAAAAAGTCGCCGCTCGATTATAGCGGATTAAATCGCTTCCATTATTTTATCGTCAAACCGCGAACTCCCCCCCAGCCCTTAAAACTTATCTTTACGACGAGTCCGAACCGATATGGGAATGCGAGAGTGCATTTAAGAAAGCGAGTGATTTAACTAGAATAATTACATTAAGGATGCGCATACAGATGTCAATAAAAGGGGCTTCTCCCCAGATCATTGTCTTACGATATAGTACAATATATTCGATGTCTATATTTGGAGTTTGGTAAAAATTCCAGCTGGAACATGATATTCCTTTCCTAATAAATGAATATTTACATTCTGTAGAAACTTACATTAAGCGTTTCGGAAATCTGAAGTGTTACCGTTTAAGGATTCAACCTGAAACCAGCAGAAAATGCGGGTTATATTTGAAACACCTCGAAAATAAAGGTTTCGTTTATATTTAAGGAATTTAAGTAATGAGGCTAACTGATTTTCCAGGACGCCCTAACTAGTGCCTAACTCATACAGTGTACTGTAGTTTTCCCAATTTTTATTTAAGTATTTTCTATATTACGCGTGTATAGAAATACCTACGCGTCAGTATATTGTAGGCTCGTATATGATATCTTGTAGAACTTTAAAACTATATATAAGTTATTAAAAGATGTAAATAAAGAACGTATAGATTTGGCAAAGCCCTTTGTTAAGATGATCGTTATATATAAACCGGGCAGAGGCCCGGCAGTTGATAGTTAGCATCGCTTGTGAGCACTATTTTCTTGTATTACGCATTTATATCATTTCTTGTAATAAAGCTTTGCGTTTTTTAAAAACAGTGAATTTCCCGTGCAAAGTTTAACTTATATATATATATATATATATATATATATATATATATATATATATATATTAGGAGTCAGAGGAACAGTTGGCAGAAAGGCCGACCGGATATAGTTAAAATGAAACTTGTCCGCATTCGATAATCAGCGTTCGCTGTCCCCATTGTACTCCTAGTCACATTCGGATTGCCGTTTCATAAATATAAAATGCGGCGGAGGGATAACCGATTTCACTTAACCCCAACCGGATAAATAATGAATTCGAATATACAATTTCCCGCTAGAAGCTATCAAGCCGACGACTGCCCGCTGCGATACCGTGTGTCTTGAGCAACGTAAATAAGCAGTCATCAATCATTCCGCTTTCTGACTCGTTTGAAAAATTGATTCGTCCGACAGATTTACGGATGTCCGATAAGGCCGGGATAAAATTAAAGCTGTATTACTTTCTGTTCGGGCCCGTGGGTATAAATCCGAATATCCTTAGGACTCTTATCGGATTCATCTTTATATAATATTTATTGTGTTCGTTAGTAGGCGGTTTTTCGAAATCGGCTTCCAGCTCAGGGGCCATTACAATCCTGAGTAGCCGGCTCCTTCCTTGGCCATTTACAGTTTCTCCTTCTATTTAACTACAGCCGTTTCCCAAAGTATCGAATGGTGCTATCAATTTACATTGAAGATACGCGAATTAAAGTGTCTTCGAAGCACATGATATAAACTATCCCCATCTTTCCACTAGTAACTATAACCCTAGCGGCTCCATTAAAAAAACCGCGTATCTGATCTATAAATTTTGTGTCTACACACACTACTTATAAGCATCAAAAACGTAAAAAAATCCTTTGATCTTACCAGCTAATTATATCAAGATAAAATACGACGTTATGGAACTATAATATTTAATAAGGAATAAAATATTCAGAGAGTAGCATGTAACTATATGAGTTTTATACGATGCCGTTGAAATGTCCACTTTTACGTTAACGGTATTCTAATTAAACTAATAAGCTACAATTCCAATTACGAACATTCTGAAATGAATCGGGCGTAAAATTTTGATTAATTAGGAGGTATTCATTTAATTTGATAGCGGTCCTGTTTTAATTGGAGATTATTTTCAAGTTGCTAATACGTCGCGCACTCGTCGTGTTTGTTAAATCCGTCGTAAATGAATCCAACGATCCATGTACAATGCATCTCTGATAATAAATTCGCACGCCAGAGAACAACATTTCAAATGTTACTAAACATTATATATGCATAAATGAAAATTGTAGCTTAAAATAATGACATAATTTATAAATAAATAATAAACAGGTTGATTTGGAAGTTCAATAGTTCTATGTCTGGTAAAATAGCTAAAATTGTTTCATAAAATTTATGGGAATTATATCAAGTTAAATAATCTAGTTGAGAAGCAATTACTGCAATGGATTTACGAAGAAGTATTGTTCGTATATTCGTATATATTGCTTCGTATATCACTATTCTATTCGAACATGATACTAACTATAGACCCAGAAGCGCAACGGTAAAAGTGGCGCAAAATCTAACATCCAACATCTAATAGCTTTTCATGTTATTTAATTTGATTTATCTTGTTAGTTTTTAATGTAATTCCCAGAATTATTATGAAGAAACAAACAAAATCAACTCTACTCCGACTAATGCTTCGTAGGGAGCTGAAATATACACTAACTGAGCAATGCTACTCAAATTGTAATAGCACGGGATAATGAAAACTCTCGCGGAAGTCCGCTCAAATATAAAATTTAATAAATAACAATAATAGCACGGTAAATGCCAAATCAACAACTTTATTCGGGCTAATCAACAATTCGAGACAACGCGTTTCGAAAACGCTTCCCACTCCGTCCTCTCTTCTGTCCCCGAACCAATTTGCGACGCGATATTAATTGCTCCAATTAATTAAGGAAGTCACCCAGAGAATAATCCGATTATTCGGAAGGGGGTGGACGGCCGGGGGGTGCGAAATAAGCGGAAAAAGTAACAAAGTTCGGAGATAGGAGAGAGAAAGACCGAGGCTGAGGCTTTTAAGCCAAATCCCCCGGGGTTCCCCTCACCTATTTTCCGCCATAAAAACGAACCTGTCATTGAGAAATTGTTTATTTGCATGGAATTGAATGCCGAATATGCCGGGGGATCTGAGCCCGCACAGGGAAGGGAGCCCAGAAAAGGGGGAACACGGCTCAGCAGCTGATTTTGACAAGGGTGTATTACTATTTCTTTTCAGAATTGAAACAAATCCAAATATCTTTATATCTTATTCAGAGGGTGTTCGAACCCGTCCAATTTCTCTTTTAGTCAAGGTTAAACAACATTACTGAACTTTTTTGTAACATAGTGAAACTTATCTTAGTAGTCCAAAAATAGAGTCACGCGTTTAGCAAACGAGTACAAATATTAAAATATAATTGGTCGAATATTTCACAAATGTAAAAATTATTCTTGAAAATTTTATTAATTGAACTCATCGTGATGGTAATATTACTATAAAGAATTCGGGCTTCGTTTCCCGTATCCGACCCAACGGCAACGCAAAAACCTTCAGGTGACGCGGTGTCGTTAAAGCTAAAGGTCAAATTAGGATAAATCCGACAGATGCCTCCTTGTTACAAGAGAATGAAGCCGAGGAACGTTCGGTCGAAGAAAAACCGGTGAGGGTCATTCGACAGGCATTTAAAACAGTCGGCGTCCCCCGGTCTTCCCAGTTCCTCGAACTCCCGGGAGAAAATGCCCGTTCTTTTTTCACAATATAAACATTTAAAGCATTATAAATGAAATTGTGGCCCTTGGAACTCTCGCCGCATGGTAAGAGGACCATTACGCCGGGGTTTTTTGTTAAGCGCGCAGCGATGTTTAATGTTCCGCAAAAGCGTAGGTTTTTCTCCTGGTTTGTTTCGCCGTACAAGCTGAGGGCGGCAATAAACACCCTCTTCGTCCTCAGCCTCGCAAAACACTCAATGGTGGCATTCACTTGAGATTAACAATTCGATAACTCCATGAAGCAGTATGGCGGACGTTGTACCCCTACTGTATACCGCACTGTAGTAGCGTACAAACGTCTGAACTTGAGTGGGTATTATTCTCTAATTGGAATAGTTCAACGATAATGAAATTATTTTTTACATATCACCAAAGGGTGATAGGCGAATGGGTGGTCTATTATAGTTGTGCCGAAAAGTAATTATTAGGAAGGATTACCAGGAGCCTGATAGGCAGTTTCCAAGTGCAGCTAAAAATGGTGCAATAAAACCATAAATCTAATCGAAATAAGTCCTTATGATTTCGCTTGATCCCCTTAAATGTGATATGAAATGATTTTCCGAACTATTTCGTTTGAGCTATGTACATCGTCTCCGCAAACGATTGAATAACATATACTATTATTTGTACATTCGTTGGAACGTGCAGACGTTTTATTTCGACACTAATTCGACAAATTCTCGCGTTAATAAAAAATAGGTTCTCACGGAGGCCATTATTCATTTATATCCGTCCCGAGGTGCACGAATGCAATACTAAAAATTCTCTTAGAGGTAAAAGGAGGGGAAACCTATAGTCGTTGAATAAATCATAAGGCTAGAGCCGCCAAGTCTAAAAGGAACTCACCTGACTTAGGGAAAAGAAGCGAATTTGTTTAAGACGTCGGTGTTTCTACGGAATCTGTCTGCCCAGGCAGACAACCGACTGAATAAAAAATCATTTGGAGCGCAAAATCTTCGCAGCATATATTTAACAAGTAAAGATTTGATTGTATACGCAAATGGAGACTTAAACAAATCAGAGAAAGTAAACTGGGTGATTGACTGGAATTACAGAAACGGAAATATACGACAATTAGAATAAAACGACCACACCACAGGCCACAGGCAATGACTAGATCGGTTTTCATATTTCAACATTTCCTCAATAACCGTAATTTTAATCGAAAATTTCAAAAGGTAAAGGGTCCGCCTACAACTGTTGTAAAATACATAAAACCCTTTTTAATGAGTGTTGGATGCAATCTAGTTATCCAAAAAATGAATACCCCTCTAGATTTTAATTATCAGTAAATTTACCAAAAGATGAGATTATAAACGGTGCTTACACTATGTCGTTACGTTTACGGTTTGAATAAATACGACGGTAGGGGATCATTTTAATTTCATTCGGTTTTCGCGAAATAATACAATTCGTCCACAGAAAATCCTACCCTTGAGGATCAGGTAGGCAGTGGAGAGAAGGAGGGAGGAAGGGATAATCATCGCGGGTCTCCTAAATAGCGGGCCCCAAAAGTCTCGTCGAGCTGAGCGACGACTCTCCCGGGCATTATTTCGGTTCAAGCAACCGGAAAATGGTTTTCCCCCGGAAGAAGGACGGGGGAAAGAGAGAAGAAAATAGGGGAAGGGATGGGATAGGGTTAGGCAGAACTGGTAAGGCGGACGAACTTGGTAGAAGAATTATTTGTCGTAATGTATTCCCTAAGGCGGCGACGTTTTCCCGATATTCTCCAGATCCTGGTGACTAAGAAACGAAATATCAAAGTGTTCTATACGTGTATATAAAAAAGTATAAAATGAATAGTGAAATCTGAAAGCTCCATGACTGGCCGGAGTTTGACATGTCTGCGGAGAGACAAAGGCTATACGAATTAAATCTATATTAGATAGAATAAATATCTATATAGGTATACCCACGCGTTGGTGAAACGCAACACTCGTCTTTCTGCTCTAAAACAATTCAAAAGTTCCACAACTCCAAATTTTCCTGGTTGGCTTATGAAAGACAGACTGTTTATTATCAAAGTGGCCTGGGTGCAGTTAGGGAGGGTAACAAGTTCGTTGGAAATTCACGCTTCTGGGATTGGTAGTGTGTCCCGTAGCAGTAATGTCGGACGGGCCGCCGCCTGCCGTCTGCAGCCTGCAGCCTGCAGCCTGCCACCCCCCACCCCCCACCACCAGACCGCATCGCTCGCCGTCCGACCGCTGAAACGAGAGCCGCGACAATACCAAACAAAACCATGGAGGGGGAGAACCGTTTTCAATACAACCGCGTATAAATTGCATCCGGCCCGGCCTAACGAATAACTCGCGTTTGCCGGAATAAATGCCAAGCTCACCGCGGTCCTACCCCTTATCATTTGAACGAGCGGTCAATTCTTCATTTTCTATTTTGTATAGCCCTCTCGCCGAATAATGGACTGATCAAAAATTTTCAAGTTTACATATACAGCACGTTCATTTGTCTTGCCATTTTACATCATGATATTTCACCAAAATAATAAGAAAGTAACATGAAAAATCTTCTTGTACATCCTACTGTGCTAAATATATGAACAAAACCCTGAGCTATATTGCCGATTGAATCACGTCACAAAAATTCGTGAAAGTAAATATCGAGCATTTGCCGATGAGTTCCGAATTGTCTTTACTTTCCTACTTTGCATAACATGTGGTTATTTCGCAGTTAATTTTTGCCATTAAATGTAATAATATAAGGTAGGGTCTCCGAACTGCTGTAAATACGGTTTTGTGAGCAGGTGGCTCCGGGACGACGGTTCTGGAGAAGAATGTTGTAGGTTTGGGAATCCGATACGAGATCTATGCGTTTTACGTCCCCGGAGTAGCTCTCATTAAGCGGCTGTCGTCTTATTAGTGAAGTATTTAGTGCCGCATTATGTAATATTCAAAATAAGGGCTTACTGATTTCTTTAAAGTAAAAAAATGGGCTCATTAAAACCGACACTAACATCAACTGACCGATTAGGTAGGGGAACCCATCATTTTCAATCGGGATCACGGAGGGGAGTATCTATTTAAATAATAGGCGTAACTGCATTAGGAATTTGTTTCACGGACAGTTACAAGGATGGGCGGTTATTATTAAAAAGAGGTTCGGCCGCCTTCAAAAGGGGCCCGTCATCGCTGCCGTTAATTCTGGGACGAATCCTGTCGGTGTCCCCCGGCTGTTAATCCGGCACCTAAATTTATTTGTTCCACGATGAAACGCCCAATTAAATAGAAAACCCCCATTCACCCAACAGCCATGCTGATGAGAGGGTGGGGGCTTTTACCATTATCTGGTCCTCAAAGTGAAAAAAATGCCCCATCAGACAATATCGGAGGGGACAATATTTTCAAGTAAATTAACTTGAAGTCAGAAAAAAGGTAGGAACCGATTATGATAGGGTCCCCGGAGAATTCCGGCATCCAATCTTAAATTGAAACAAAGTGCGTCCTCCAAAAAGGATGGCGCGCAGAACCGATGTAATTGATTTTCCCCGATTAACGAAACAAACGAGGGAACGGAATTCCAGCCCGAGAAAGAGCAACAGGATCGCCTCCAGTCGGTGTCGACGAAATCCTACTTAGATCCGGGTAGATATCAGCCGCTCGAAAAAGTTCACTTATTTTATCATTATCCGTTCCCTTCATGGGAATTATGAGGGCCCTTCAATCTTCTCAACAGAAGCATTAGCTGAAAAGTAAAATAATTATCGAGGGATCTGCGCCCTTAAATGACTAATCTACAGGAATAGCTGATATTAAATCGATTGGACAATTCTTACCAATTGATTAGTAGTGGTGAATAGCGGTTATCAGTGTTCCCGTCAACCTCTGTATCGTGGTTTATTAACATCATAATCGGACTAAAAAATATATATATATATATATATATATATATATATATATATATATATATATATATATAATAAATTATATTAAAATTTATGCTATAAATAATTGTCGTTTCCCCGATTTACAGTACAGTCGATGGATCAACCAGGTTCCAATAGCATGGAATGTTCCGGACTACCGTATTTTAATAGGAGAGGGCGAATGATGGCTTTATAAAAGCGGGTCAGGAGAAGGAATAGGGGCACACGTGTTTCGGTTCTTTTCCCACTCCAATATTTGAAGGGACGAGGAGAGCGGGCGGGCGGCCGACCGCAGAACAAACAGGCCCCGGGGGCCAGCGGCGTTCACAAAGCTTATACGGCCTACCCCAGCCGTCTCCTAATACAATATCAACAGTCCATCCTGGAGGGCCCTTCTAGTTCTCCGCGTTTAAGGGCCACTCACCGGCCAATTCCCAGACCCGTACCCTCGCGGGGATCCCCGCAAAGATAGACAAAGCCCTCTGCCGCTACACATATAAACCCGTTCCGCCCAAGGAATAATTTTTTGCTTCTAATCTTCAAAAACGAAAAATAAAACCAATTTGTCTATGTAAAAGCAAAGTCACGGAAGAAAACATCCAGAAGCACTACACCTTTTATCAGCTTATATCGGGCGAATTTAAAGACAATATTCTATAGATCAAAAACAACTGTCCTAGATTTTCCAAAAAAAAGATGAAGAAGAAAGTACTGCAAATATATACACATATACACGATTTTATATGTTATTGTATAATATTAAAAAAATACTAAATACGTTTATTGAAATAAACGTATTTGTAAATATGTAAATCTTGTAAAAGTTTATATGCCATTCCCGGTTACAGAATCCGTAATTTATCTTTAAGTTTGGTAAAACTCAGTTGGCCCGATCTAGAACAAGCCATGTCTTACCATATTACATATTTGGTATAATGAGCTAATGCCCGGGTCAAAAATGGAAACGGGCCAGACGATACGATCATTCGACAAAATCATTAATTGGGTCATATATGTAAATTATTACTTACGAAATGACGAGTTCAGCAAGCAAGAGCGGTCACTCACCTGAAACAAAATACTGAATTAATATCTGGTTAAAATACGTTTCCTAGATATAATTTATACCTAATATATACGCTTTTGCAGTGATGAATATCTCAGTAGTGAATATTTTATCATTTTAATATTTTATATTCTTTGTTAGAAAAATGGAAGAATCACAACATGCAATTTACGTTCATTAAACCACACAGGCTGTAAACGTTACGGCGGATTCGTTCCATTCTGAGACATTGATAGCCTTTATAGTAAGTAATGGTTACTGATAGAAGCGTAAGAAACTGAAGAAACAGAATTCCGAAACCTCTTAGTTGGGATTCGAAAAGTTTTGTTGTAAGTATAGGGGCCAATTTGATTGTTTAGGACCAATGGGTA
Source organism: Lethocerus indicus (assembly GCA_019843655.1). Lineage (NCBI taxonomy): Eukaryota > Metazoa > Arthropoda > Insecta > Hemiptera > Belostomatidae > Lethocerus > Lethocerus indicus. The sequence continues at coordinate 17,171,910 of JACDQD010000005.1, read as the reverse complement.
AGGATGGAATGAATATTTAACTGTTAACAGTATATGTAAACTTGCCGCAATTTACTCCCAGCACCGTATCCCAATCCCCGAGAAGTAATGCCCGAATCCGAAAACATTCCTGAAAAAATAATTAAACTAAAAGGTAGGAGAGCCAGCCGAGGAGCCGGGGAGTATAGCGAAGTGTTTTCAAGTTTCACTCTTCCAGTGTGTCGAGGGGACACAACAGTTCTTCTATTGCAATCGATCCGCCCCTTGTTCAATTCTCGGGGATGAAAACACTCCCACCCCTGCACAAGCTCTAAGATGATGGAACTGAAAACGGCTCAGCAGCATTGTACGGCGGCCAATATCAGGACTGGGTACACACCCGTTACCCTTTCGACACACCGATGGCCGATGGACCGTCGTCACCTTCAAAAGTGGTAGGCACCTCCGTTGAATATAAATATTTAAGGAGGAAAATTAGATTGTAAAGGAATTTGGGTGTAGATAGATCCGGTGGGAGTTGGATTGGCAATAACTGCCTTCTCCAGTATGTTTCATTTGTAATGAAACTAATTTGTTATATATGAGCCAGTTCCTAATGGAGCACCACAGCTTGGACGACCTCTACTTTATAAAGGACGGTAGCTTACACTAGTTATTTCAAAGATACATGTTTCAGGAATATAGTAAGGTAGAAGTAAGCGATAATTTGAATCAGAACAGTATTTATTATGAGCGGTTCCAAAGAAAGTAAGTACATTCCAGATTAAATTGTCCGTTAATTTTATGTTAACAGCCGAACAAAAAAAACTCCTCTTAATCTATTCACGTCGTTTCCAAAGCTAAGGAAGAGAATCCTCGACTGAATAATCCGTCGGCCCCATTTTAGAACCCGAACAACAAAAGGTTGACGGACGCACCAGCAAAGAGCCATTAGGGGATATCAGTCCTGAAGTGGACAGGAAAACCGATTGCTTCTCATCCTCAGACGCCGCTGCAAATGAACGCCGGCAGCCGTCTCTCCACTTTTAGAGGCAATTTGTCGAGAAAAAACCGGGTTGTTTAAGAACCGATTTCTTTTTACGCTTTTATATCTCCTTATTCCGCTGAAATTAAATAAACGTCCTTGGGTCCGTGGCAATTTAAATAATTCAATCGGAGCGGCGGTGTGAAACTCGGTGGCCGGGAAAGCTTGTCATTATGTTTGAACCTGATTTTCTCTCCGAAAGAGAAACTTGGACAAACTTTTAACGAGCACCCCCGTGCCAGAGAATGGAACTTTTCGCGGACGCCTCTTATTCGCACCTGGTGACAGCGGCGGTGACTGATAAACAGAAAATTTAAGAACGCGAACAAAATAAATTATTGGCAAAATTATTCTTTTCGCGATATGAAAATGTAGTTATTCAAGCTGCCACCCCTAACACGTTAACAGAAAATATAGAATTATAGAAGCAATGGAATTTTGATTTGTCTAAGATATAGTTAGATGCAAAAGAATTCAAAACGTATTGGATCACCAATAGATTGTGAGCCCAATGTAGAGCGTCATCATCATTCGGTTATGGATGAACCGATACTAAGTACACAAGGGGAAGTACCCTCCTCGAGTACCGACCAACGAATATTTTCGAGGGGATGATATGTCCGAATAATATCGTATCACTCCGTGGTACGAAACTAAAAACATCTTATAAATCGTACATTACGATTCTGTCGCGACAGTTTGTCAGTTGCATACGGTTCGCTGTCATACACCGGCACCGGTTTATAGGACGCCAGACGAAGGAGGAAAAAGACAGGAAAAATGATTCTGCGCTATTTCATATATGCCCAGGGCCCAGTGAACAATAAATAAAGAAATCCGACAGTTGTGTATACGGCGGAAAATCTATTTTTCCTGGCGAGCGAGGTGTAAAAAAGTAATAGTGGAGTGATGATGTGAGAGAGTGGAAGGAGGAGGAGGAGTAAGAAACTAATACGAGGTCCGTAGCTCACACGAGTGGTGGATATTAGAGCGCAAATATTAAAGCTGCATTGTTTTATTGAAGCAATTTATTAAAATATACGACCCTGGTTTGCCCAAATTTGATATCTCAGATAGGTTGCTCAACTATCTAAGGACTAACGACCTCTTTTGGCTATAATACCCCCGGAGAAAATTATATTGTACGTCATAAGGCGAAGAAAAACTGAATTGCGTTAGTAATTACTTCGGTATATAATTCGGTACCGGCAGAAACCTATTGAATCTATGTTGATTACAATTTTATTCAAATTGAAAAATTGGCTCTTAACGAATTTCCTAGAAGAGTGAGCACCTTCAAAAAAATGAGGGCAAGTAAAACTACTTCATTTTGGCTTACAAAATACTCCCTTCATCTATAAATATAAACTGCTACCTCCTGAAGATAATATTTCCTCCCTATCTCTAAAGAAATGCAATATTCCTCAAAGGTTTTTACATTTTCCATTAAAGGGCCTTAATTATGGCGAAGTTAAATAACTAAGCGCTCCCTAGGATATAGAACCGCTTCCTAGGAATTTTCATATAATTACTTTTTCCTTAGAATTTTGCCTGAAAATAAATTGTCCAGCCGACATAATAGTTATTTTAACGATTATATTTAGATCGGAATAAGTATATCAAAACTCTGAATACAATCGACGTAGTAATGATGAAACGCTACTAATTATGCAAACGGTACGCATTTTTATTTTTGACCAGAAAAATGTTTTTTAATGTACGTTTAGATGCGGAAGGATCTTGTAGGAAGTACGTGAAATATTTATTTTCAAAAGAAAAGCGCACTGCAAACATTCTTTCACTATCCTTCCTTCCAAACTTAGCGTCATATTTTCTTCCTTTCAATTTTACCGTTTACCTTGGTTAGATTTGTAAATAAAATTAAATATAAAGAATGTCGGTATCTTGGTCTAAGGATTTATGCATGTTTAATTTACACATGAATTCCGTCCTTTAAATTAACCTTTTTTCATTTTATTAGTTCTCTTCGTACTTGTGAAGTTTCCGCATTATTGGAGTAAATTCAGACTGAGATGCGACTGGAATGGGACTCAATTTTCCGTTTGCCTGAAGACTATATATAAAAAAAAAGGAAACACGACAGTTAATCTGCAAATGCGGACCAGCCAAGGGGCAAAAAGACAAAGCATCGTTGACGGGCCATGACTGGGGGTGGAGAGAGAGGGGTTGAGAGGCGGCGAGGTAACTTCATTTGTTGTCGGCCGGCTGTTAAATGACGCGCCCGCGGCAATAAGAGGCCTACGGTTAAAATCGGCTGACAGTCAAAGTGTTTCAACGAAACAGCAGCGATGCCGAGGCTCAGAGAATCATAACACAGAACATAACACGGACGAAGCTGCATTGAGAAATTGAAATTTCACACAGGAACAGAGAAATCCGTGTGCTCAAGCTTTATCTTACCTAATCCTGGGTTCTTAATGCGTGTTGGGGGGTTCGATCGCACACACCGACCAACTGGCGGGATCGAACTTTTAGACTCCAAACTAGGTGCGCTAACCGCTTATAATACCGAGACTTGAGTGAAGGAGCGAAGGTTTACGCGACACTGACGATGTAACACGTAAGAGTTCTGAAACGTCTGAACCAGACCACATCCGGGGGAACTTCAGTTGGGAAGAAAATCAACCTCTCTACTTCAACTAGACGAGATGTTCTTCAAAACCAGGAAGTATCACAGTTCTACGCACAGTATCGCAGTACTGTTAATGGAATTTAGATTGTAACATTTCAGTGTTATGAAATAATCGAATTCACTCTATACTTACCGCCTCTATAGAACCACCTTAATAAAAGAAAGCGCAATACCTACGATGACTGGACATCTGGATCTGTAACTACAGCAATCACTACTGAGCTAAAAGGATGTAACTACAGGAATTGAACGATAATAAATGATTCAAGCAGGAGGTTCCCGCATCGCCAAACTGACAATATTCAAAACCCAACCGAGGCAATACTATTTCCAGGAGTTGGGTAGTTTTATTTAAATAAAAATATCTTGACAATTTTATCTCTATATAAAGTAACGATAAAATATTCATTATTTTCATAATCGTTATTATTTTATACTGATTATTAAAAGGTCTATCCATTAGGAACATTAGAAAATCAAGACAAAATTAAGCTTCGGTAAGGTGGTGACATCCGCGACCTTGCCGCAATCCAAAGAGGAGACGTGGACAAAGCGGGGATTGGCCAAGAATGCAGCACGGGCAACAGATGGGGCGCTCGCATTTAGCCGGGCAATTAGTTAGCAGGGGAGTTGGCTCGGTGGCGGAGTTGGGCGGACTGCGCGGAGATTGATGCACGAGAATGAGAGGTCATTATCAGAATGTTAAGACGCATACTCGTCGGGCCCCTTGGTCCCGCCGACGGCAGCCTGATGAGACCAATCGTGAGACAGCAACTGCCACTACCACAACCAACCGGCGGCTTACCTCCTACAGCAGCCTTCCCTATTCTTCTACAACACCTGATGAATCTTACATCCTAATTTATTCGTAACACAAATATTTAAAATTCTGTTTAATTTAAGATAATAATAAGTATAATAATAATTTAAGACAACAGGAATAACAATATTTGAAGGGCCAAAAAAGGTGGTAGTCATAGGTAAGAAAATGTGTCAATAAGTAGATGGCTTAGAATGAGCTCGGACGGACCAGGTGAGAGAGTGTGACACGCACAATAACCGATCATCTCTAGAACGCACGTTATAAAATATTCATATATAATTCAGTTAATGAACAGCAATTATGCACAATGTAATGCAGTACAGTCTAGGCTGGTTCTTAACTCATTAATAAAATAAAATATTTATAAATGATCGAACTATTACAGTGACGCAATCACAATAATATCACTATTGTTATTGGCGATAATAGTTGAACCTAGGTATTGAGACAGCGCAAATCTCATTTGGATAACTATTCGATAGGCTCAAAACGGATAGATAGGGCACTATCGCATTTTCGACAGACCTCTTTGTATTTATCTCCAGAACGGGGTCTCGTTTATGAATCGCCAGAAACGATCATATAAGAACTATCGCCGGGGATGAAGGCAGCGCGGGGAGTGATTGGAAACGGAATGGGGGCAATCTTTTTTTACTGGCAAAGTCAATCGACCCATCCACCCCTCATCGAGCGCCTAGAACGATTCCATCTGTAGCGCCGGTTACTTTTATATCTCTCGGCGCTGTCGGTAGATTATCGTCCAGGTGAATGTTCCAATTTGGGAATAATCCGGCTCAAGTCCCCCCCTTGCCCACCCCGAAAATCGCTTTTCAATTTGGCCCCTCCGCCCATTCCCCTCAAACGAGCCGATAAGCTAACAATAATGTCCCGGGACCTGGGGGAGGTCTTCAAACTTCATCTTTCCATTACAATGCCTTTTTCATAAGCCCCGTGTTTTTCTATCCATTTACTGAAATTGATTCCGGTTTTGAAAGGAATGGAAATAATTAATGCAGGGATTATAATACCGCAAGTCGATTACCAGGATACCCAGGGAAACTATGATACTGACGGTAATTTTTGTGTCTTCCTATAGAACCTACCTATAGAACAAGTTGCTGTACTATAGTATAGTACTATAATACAAAAATGAACTAGGAAATGTCCACACAATAATATTGGGCATTACGGAAGGCAATAAATTGACCAACAATATAAATTCAAATATAAAATAATATAAATTCGTTCAATAAACTATTACCATATGGTCATGGGGGGCAGTACGGGCTAACTCGAAAAACCCGTCTCAATATATCCATAATGTTTCATTAAATGAAAGGTCAAAGAATATTATCAAGGTATACTGAATTATGAGCTTGCGCACAGTCGAAACGAGTGACACAACACCACAATGGTCTGACATTTCAGAATTTCATACTGCGGGGTCCTACGAAATACTTATTTAAATATGTCCTGGCATAATTTAATTACGAGGACTGGAGACGATTGGTAGGACGGCGTCAGGCGGTTCGTAGAAGGCGAGCAAAGGAGGCGCTGTTGCGATCCCGATGAACGTTTGAATGGAACCGATCTCCGGGAGATAAGCCGACGAACGCCATTAGCCGGGGGTACCGGCACAAAAGGGGTACGGTGTATCGGCGATCCATCGGCGCCGATAAGTCCCACAGGGCCCGATACAAACCAATTAATTACGTGGGATTTAAGAGAGGAGAGCGGTGGTTCGTGCCAGCCATAATTGGCCTGCCGCGATGTCCCATTGTTGACACAATGTCCCGCCCCTCATCCCATTATCATTAGAACGCCTCGTGGTGTCCTCGCGCGGTCGGACAGCGAGACAGTGCTTTGTTCCGAACGAAGAAAAGTGTCCTTAAAGATGATTAGCGGGGAGAAACCAACGGTAAGAGTCAGCCCACAGCCGTTTCAAAGATATCTCAATAATTTTAAGACTAACTAAAAATAAATTATGCACCAGACATAATTCATCCTATTTAATAAGTAGTGCTGTACTATTAATTTGGACAGGCCAATAGAAATTATGGTAAAATTAGAAAATGCGTAATATACAGGTGACTCGAATATAACCTTAGGCAAATAGTTGAAGAGCTGAAACAACAATCTGAACAACCGTGAAACGACGATCAGGTGAAGCGAGATCGGTTTCGAAAAATAGAATGGCAAGAGGTAACAATAAAGCTAGAGCAAATTCAGTTAGGCCCGTGAACAGCCCTTGTAAACGCAAACTCTCGCCTGCCGAGGCGAGAAAATCCTCCGCGGTCCGAGCAACAGGTTCATAACGGGGCCGACTTCAAACAACGACCGGGGATTGAATTATTACCTGAAGTGGGACCGACGTCTAATTTCGGTGTCGAGGATGATATTGTATTGAGGAGCTGTTAATTTTTAATGACGTTATCAAAATTAAGTGAAAGGGAAACAAAAGGAAAAAAGTAAAAAAATATGAAGGGCCTGAAAATATAGTGTCCACATTTTGCCCGATTACTAATATTAAAATACTTATTAGCATATTACTACCATCTTAGAAATTTAATCCTATATGGGCCAGTGTAACTTTCAGTTCACATTTCAATTTATCCAGATTTTACCAAATAATTATAGCTTTTCTCGTGAGATAAATCTTAATCCTAAACGCTGTCAAGACAACCAATATCAATAGTAATTTTTTTTCATTTGCCTAGGATTTCATAGGTTTATAATTGCTGATTTTTCATTCCCCCAATTTTTTTGGATTTAAAATAAAAATTCGACACATAGAGGTTTAAGATATCAACTTGACAAAAACGAAAAACATATTCCAGAAGTGTAATATCAATTTGGGAAGATAATTAAATTTTCAAATACTAGTCTCATTATTACTCCATTATTAAATGGAGTTGAATCCTTTATCTGGTACGTAATGAAAAATGATTCGTTATAATCCCCTAAGTCCTTTATTAATTAATTTTTGTACCTATTATCCTTTTTTCCATGATGTCGTTCAATTATATTTTAGACTGCAGGGGGAAAACAATAAAGTGCAGTTGTTGCTGCATTAAATAAATTGCTCATACAATGTCGTTGAGTGCAGCCACAAGCCCGGTTGTAAAGTTCAGCAATAATTCTCTCCCTCGTCCCGCCAGGCACCATCATAGGACTCTGTTCGTTCGCTCCTGCTTTTCGATACTAGAGGGCTTAATCCTGGGAGCTTAGTGAAAATTATGCCCACGCAAACAATAATAACTCGGGGCAGCGCCAGTATAAGCACAAGAGGAGCTCTTGACTGTAGTAGAAACAAATTATTGGGTTCGAAATATAACGGGCTGTAGGATTTCAGATCCCGATTGATTTTACGTATTAGAGACGGCCAAATGATGCAAAAATGACAGCCAAAACTTACTATAGCCAATAAATAGAAAATATACAAAGATTCTCCATTAGTCCTAATGTCTAGAATAAATGACAAGTCAGGAAAGCGTCACCAGTGGGTGATTTCTTCATCATGAGAACTATATCAGGACAATACTTAAATCAATTGCACCTATAACTTGTAAGATTGTTGATTGTCCAATGCAAAAAGTTAAAAAAAGATACTCTTAAACTGTTACCCCATCACAAATTGAAAAATTGCCATGAGAAAATTTGCAGCGAAGTACCTACACCCATGTACATACTTTTGACACATTAACTTACTCTATCATAATATTTATTCGGTAAGTTTAAATACTCATTATATTAATTATATATATTATTTATAAATGAATAAACTTAATATAATAACGTATTGAATCTTACCGAATACTGGAGATCATAATACTTTACACGATTCTCTCAGAATAGGTATTGGTGAAGGAAAATTAATGTTACTAAATTCTAATTGATTACAGGAAATAAATATTACGGTTTGGGGCACGCACCGGCTCTGGGTATGAATAACCGCCCGTGACGTGACCTACTAATATCGAAATTAATAAAGATTAGCAGCTGGAGGGATGATTGATTGCACGAACCTCTCCGTTCATAAGACCCCGGCCCAAGTTGCCCGCTCCGCTTTTAGCATCGGCCGACCTGAACTACTACTCATTCTTTATGTTCCCCAACTCCGTCATGACCTTAGCGCCGCTCAAATGTTTAAGTTTCGGCCTATTTCAGAGGCAATATATGAAACTCGGAACAACGGGATATTGAAAACTTGGTCCCACCGGCCCCCGGGCCTCCCTCCTCGGCTTCGAAAGGAAAACCTTATGAATTTATTGATCCTTCGCGGGTCACCACCGTTTTCGCCATACTTCTGGTTCAAAATCAATCAACCGGAACCCTGCCTCGTCCCGACCGTGTATTACGTCCATGCACCAGTTTATGTACGGGTGACCTTTACAGTAAACTGAGTAAATGCTACAAGACCGCTGCGAGTATTTCGACTAACGAGTATGTGAACTGAATAATCGCTCTCTACAGAAATATGAGAAGGTGAGATGTAAATCAACCACCCCACCTACCTATATAGAGTCACCGAGTTACATAATTATCTTCTAATTTCCAAGATAAGTTCATGAAATGATTTATGCAGTTTCCACAGAACCTCGTGATGGTTAATCAGATACAACTGAGAATCATTTGGAAGTTATCAATTCAGTGTTAAAGATTTGAATAAACTTTAAAAGATTGTATTTATTTATATAATGTCATTATCCGCCGCCAACGTAATGTAAACTATGAAATCGACGACTGCATGTATTAAAGACTGGCAATTGGAATGCTGATGGTAATTAGAAATATAATCGATTAAGTATGTTAGCGTTCCATCATCTGAGACAAATTCTCGAAAGCGGCGGGATGTCTCAATAGAAGCAGGAACAAGGCCGGTAAATTATTGCCGACCGACAAAGACAAGCACAAGGGTCCGGGGGCCAATTACTCCGGAGTACACGTGTTATTAGTCTCGTTGAGCATCCCGTTTATTACAATTAGCGCATTGTCTTGTCTGTACGGGGAACGGTGGGCGGTTGACTAACATGTGTTCATTGTCCCCGCGTGATCTATTGGCTATTGGCCGAGGAGGCACAGAGCACCGAATAATTTACTCGGCAGAAGCGCGGAAACGTTTTGGTGATTAAAGCCATGTCCGGGGCGCAGTTCGATTTCGGAAATTCGGTTGGATTTCCAATTTCCACAGCGCCGTTATTGCGGGCATCGAGGGGGAAATTCGCTATTTGCTGAGGTTCCGAAACAAGTACCACTACTGCTTTGGAAGGGATTTACCCGCACGTCAGCTGTAATTACAATACAGATTTTCTGAATCAACCAGAAATTTTTCAGCAGTTTGAAAAAGGTGAGCGATAAAAATGTGTAGGTGCGATAAATATAATATGGTAAAAAGTAAATAATATAGTGATAGCAAAATCATTTCGTATAACTCATACATCGATTAACATTATTTTCAATTGTTCATGTATCGATTTTATCTACTAATTATTAAATAAAAGCCTTATTCGCACTTTTTCAATTACAATTGCTACCACATTTAATGAAAACAACACACATTAAAGAAATTGTTACTTGAAATTACAATATAATACGCAAAGTTTTGAATGACCCAGAAACCAACAATATACATTTAATTATAACGTGCTTATTATAAATAATTAAGTAAATAATTGTGGAGTAATTTGTGTTGTCTTAATTCATCCGTCAAACAATTTTGGACATTCGTCCGAAGTGATGAAGGTATTTCAGCAGTAACCAGTTTCAAAAAGAACGAAAAGAAATCGAATTATTTTTTCATGAATAAATATTGAACGACGCTCATGGAAAATAAAAGTGAGTAGAAAAAAATTAACCCGTTTCAGGCAGGAATATCAGTGGGAAGAACTGGACAGCCCATTAAAAACGAGAGGAATTGCCAATTTTCACCGACAATGTCCAGCGGAACAACAAATAAACGAGATCGAAACTGTCACCTGACAATGGGCGACCGCAGGGCTGCCGTTTCCCCTCCAAATCCCACTGCTGGCTTTACACGGTATTCTGGCCAAATTGGCCGGTACTCTCGACTATCGAGGAATATTAATAATTCCAGATTAATGTACGAGATTCTATTCGTACACCAAAGGCCGTGATAGAAACGATTACGATTTTACCTATTACAGGTACAATTTACAAACTGGTAAATATTTTATCTTCGTAATTATCATCAGCAGTAATATATCATTAATTGTGAAATTTCGGAACTGTGGCCCGAACTGATCGCAGGGACCTACAAAGTGGGTACATACAAAGAAGTAGAATTACGATAAAGGACACTTGCCCACGATGGCATGAAATGGTGTACTTTTTTCGGGAACCTTTTCGGTTTTTCAATTGACAGTGATAACTTTCGAAAAAAAAGGCCCGCAATTGGAATCTCTTTTTTCATTTATCCCCCTCACTCGACCCGCCGACGGGCCGGGCGTAAAAAGTCAAGTGAGAAACCAGGTCCGCTGGTAGGGATTGTATCATTATCGAATTCAAAGACAAGGGGCCGCCGCACGGCCCACAATTTGTCTCAACGCCACAGAACTTGTTTATGCCCCCGGTTTATCGGGTAGGAAAATAAAAACAAATTATTCCGGCCCGTGAACATCTATTTTGGGCGTAGATAAAATGAATGGTACCATAAAACAAGAAGAAGAAACTTCCATCTTGAATACGAATTGGATATTCAGACCTCGTCTCGTACGCTGGAAGCTTAATGGGACCAGTTTTTCCATGCCGCCGGACCATGTCCTTTCGACACAATTAAAAATATTGAGGCACGGAAGGGTTAACGGATGAAAAAATATTTGAAGCGCACGTACGGGTATTTGGAGTTTCTTCTTGTCAACGAGATGACAATGCCAAATAGCCGGATCAGATTGCCGTAATAGCAACTTATGGAAACACAGGTCGGTTTAGTATATATTCTATTACATTACGTAATGTGGGGTTATAATACTTTAAAATACTGCAATGTACAATTTTAATATTTCAAACAATTTGAAATCTGCAGTTTTAATGCTAAATTAAATGCTGTTAAAAGGATTTGATGAAAAGGCCATCCATCAAAAAATCAAATGAAAATTACCGTTGCATAAAATAAACCCTCCCGGCCCTCGTTGAAATCCGTTTATCGATGTCCGTTTCGAATGGGTCAAACTGGTTAATGTTTCGATAAAAACCGATTCCGTAATCCTCCCAAAGAGCCCCGATCGCTTACAAAGAAGCGATTATGTTGCAATTAAAATCGGAGCCGATAACAGGCAGGCCTGTGGAGGGTTCAGTCAGCTGTGAATAGCCGGGCTAATGTGAAGCCCGGGTCGGCAATTCGTCCGCTGGGAGAAACGCTCGCCGGATTGATCGAAGCGGCGGGGTTAGCCCAGCGGCTCACTCGACCATCTGAGGGCGATCACCAGGCACCAGCTCATCATCCACCCATTGCGCACAGCACTGAGCGCGGGGATGTAAAATTGGATTTCCAAAACAGTTTGTAAAACGGAAACATTAGAAAGCATAGAAACTTATTCTAGTTGATAAGCCAGAAAAGGCAACGAAAGGGCCACGTAAAGAATATAGCGCAACATAAAAAACCGAAACCGAAAGAGCCTAAGAAGAAACAACCCAAAAACCTACTTTTTACATATTGCTGAATATGGTCGAAAAATTACTAACGTCTATTACAGCTACTCAATTCCAGAGGTTTTCTATTGTCTGTAAGTTTCCTAAACTTTTTTTTATTGAAATTATTCAATGCCAACTTATTAAAGTTGTGTAAACATATAGAACCTAATGATTTTCATATAAATTGAGAGAGAGAGAGACAATGGCTTATCGTGTACCGGTAGTAACCGATGATATACGAAGAAAGAAGAAGCTATTAGCGACCCAGTTCTCAGGGCCCGGTTCATACATAAACCTCATCCACAATGGTGGAATGGTAGTTCTCCTTATAGAAGAACTTCCCTTAAGGACGGCGGACGATGTGGGAACCGAACAGAAAATACAACTAACCCCTCCCCCGCTCACTGCGAATGGAGTTGGGCAACGGCCAGAAAGAAGTTGAGACCAATGAGCCTGAAATTTTATAAATTACGAACGGGACAAAAGAAGCATTAAGCTTCCGACGTGGAAATAGACCCGAGTATTTTCGTTCACCTATGAAAGAGCACAAGTATAGTCACTCAACATAAGTTTCGCGACAATAACTTGTACTTATGTTTAAAAAATTAACTTTTATATACAGATAAGATCATAAAGTAGATTCAACATTCAGAGGGATTGTAAAGTACAAGCCAGTTCTAATTGAAAATAATTGTATCTGCTACCGATTTCTTTATCAATCAAATTGATACATTTCTGAAACATTGTCAGTTCTAAATTCATAAAAGTACTTTTCTGGTTTCAGAATTTGCAATGAACCGATAGAAAATCCTGTATTGGAAAATGTATAGCGAAATGAACGCAGTCCAAAGAGCTGAAATCAGTACGGACCATTGGAAAACTGAAAGCCTCGTCTGAAGCGCGGCTTAGGCTGAAAATTTAAAGTCGGATCCGAGTTAAAAGCCAATTAAACGCCGTGTTCGCCGCACAGAATGTGTTCTTTATTGGCATCCGACCTGGAGCCCAGCTGAATTCGGGAAGGATTAATCGCTCTGTATGAACTATCGCTTAGAGATCAATGAAGCCGGTAGCTTTTTTGAAAACAAAAAAGCACCAACCTCAAATCATGTTTGATTTACTGGCAGCAAGCCGCAAATACGACGCTTGAATTCAGCGGTACAATTCAGGGAGCATTACAAGGCGTTCGTGGAAACGTTGAAAGTAATTATGTTTACGTTGATCTGTCTACAGCTGCATATTGTGCCAAAGCCAATCACAGATTAAAACAGCGACGTATTTCATTAAACAAGTATTGGTATTTTTAGGTTTGAAGATATGAACACTTTCACGATATGTTACTTTAGATTCCCCTTTTTATCGCAACTCGCGTGGTTAATCATATAAGGCGATTTTATAATTGGCTAGATTTGAAGTTTTAAGTAATGATGGAACAAAAAGGTTCAATTTACGCGTCAAATTTACTGTCCAACACCGGTGTCCAAACTCGAGAAGTTTTTTACGACTTCCTTCTCCCGTGTAAAGACACCTCGTTTTTGGGGTGGTCTCCCTTGTTTTTGTTCCCCCCGTTTTCGCTATAAATTTCCATTTCCCAAGGGTGGCATTTCCTGGGCGACATTGTGGGTGGAGGGGAAGGGAGAACGACTGAGTAGATTTTTAAACAACAAAACAGGAAGCAATTAAATCCGCTGCGACTGAGTAAACTGTTTTCTTTTAACCATTAAGATGTTAATTCGCTATTCCGAGAAATCCGGAAGCGGCTCGTGTCTAGATGGAAGGTTATTAAAATGATATATAGGTCGAGAATTTTTATTGGGGCTTCTTTATCTTCACCCGAGCAATAAAACTTGATAATGTGGGTTGAAGCAACCAGGTGTAAATTACTACCTCCAGTATAGGATACAGATTCAATGAACAGAATTACCCTTGAATTAACTCAGTAAATTCCATCTTTAATAAAAAATATTGCAAATTATGAAATACTGTAAATGATTATGAATATCTCAAATTGCAAGAAAAAGTAGGAAAGTTGATTCAACTGATTTTATGTTCTTTATGCAGCATTAATTCTGTCATCGTCCTGTTGTGTCGGAAAGGACCCTCACTGTACCAGAATGAACCTTTTGGTTAACTATAAATAGATACTGTTGAAAATCACAAATGTTCCATGTTTGTCAGCATGATTCCTCCGAAACAGTGCACAGCCAATATTAATGGATTAAAAGGTTGCATTTCGACCAAATATTACCGGCTGAAGCATTTCAACCGATTTCCCAAAACCCAGGTCCATTACTGGAGAAAGTCGCACTCGGGATATAAAAAAGCGCATTTTTTTCGATGAATAATAACGATGAATAATTTCCCGATTCGGTAGAGCCGGAGCGTTCAATTAGGAGCCTTATAAAGCAAAGCGTGCGCAATTAGCCGCTCGGATTTATATCGTTTATTATCCGCGATATGAAATCTTGCATACATTAACCGGGACATTTTCTCCGGTTGGGCCGACCGGTTGGGGGAGAGTCTGGAGGTGCGCGTGGGCGTCCTGCAGCGCAGGTGTGAAATCTCAGCATGACGTAATGTCGAAAATATTTATAAATCAGAAACAACCAATACATTGCAAATTGATTCTGCTAAAATGAGACGATACCTCAGCTATATGATCTGCTATATGTACTAATCAAGGAATTTTTAATAATATAACATACAGTACGTCACATTAAATTGATGAACCATGGGGGAGAGGGGATTCATGTGGGGATGTGTAATACACGCAGAAACGAAGCCTATATAAACCGGGGTTAATAATAAAACTGTTCGTTACTGCACGATTAATTCAATCTAAAATGTAATTGCTACCGGTTTAGTCGATTCATTGATAAAGACATTAGCAATGTGTGTAAGTATGTGAAAGACGCTCGACCCTAATATGAATTATCCTTTCCGAATACGGTCGAAATTTATCTTAAAAACTTTCCAGCTAATTGGGTTGTGTAAAGAAACAGTCTCTTATATATCACATACCGGTTCTCCTTCGGCTGCATTCATGATGCATTAGTCACACTGTTTTTACAACCCGAACGGCCGGCTATAGACGCCACAACCGACGTTTATTTGACTGGAGCACGCCGCCGAGATCATGTCGCGGGCATGACAAAGTCGACTGCTACCTTTTTTAACTTAAACTGCTACATATCTTCATTCAAATTCTTTTAAATGGACTTAAGTTAACCTTATTATTATAACTGCAAGAACCTGTCTCGATATCCCGCCGCATTTCATTCGTCAGTCGCTATTGCTTTGAAAATGACTGCTTACACAATTATAACAAACATATATATTTTTCACCTTATTCGGTAATGCTTCGGGTATAATTGTGCGCAGTATTTATTGATTTCAGTTTCTAATTCCGAGTTTCATAGGGCTTGTTTTCTGCCAAGGTAGATAGATGGAACCATGTAAACAGGCAAGCAATGAAAATTATGCGAATTATATATACTTCGTACCCGCAGATGTTAATGTTACCGAGCTTCGTGGAATGTGCCTCCTGTATTAGACTAAAGTATGACTGGTTTTTAGTTGAGATAACAAATTTTCCTCAGTTGATTCGGATATTTTATAATTCTCAGCCAAATTCCCATAATTCTGACGGTAATAAAAACTCGATTGTCAAATTCATGATGGGCAAGAGGCAGAGGCAGGTAGAAATATTCATTCGTATTCGCTGCCCGACTGGTAGTGTACGTTGTGAAGGGGCTGTCCCTAAAAAGGCCGTTTCCAGCCGACAATAACTGGGGGGACAGGGCAGTCAGACATTCGCAGGTGTGGATAGACCCCCAATCCAACCCCATTGTCCGAGGGCTGAGTCTCCCGCCCCCGCCCAACGATTTGTTACGCCACTTTCAATTTCGTAGCCGTCTGCCGGCACACGACCCCTCTATTTCTGCTCCCTCCCACCATCTACACACACCCACACCCTAGCCGCACTCCATAATCCGCCAACGCTACGGCCCATTCCCCCGACTCGCTCTTTCGCACCCCCAGCTTTCCACTTAAATCCAAGAGCCGCATTTTCTCCGACGTTCCCTCTTCCACCCATGGAAATACCGCGAGTATTTATAGACAGCCTTCGCAACATTCGTCCGGCCTCCGCTGGGGCCCACCACGTCCATCGGGGGTTTATCCGAAAATAGATCTGCGGGGAAAACGAGGTTGCCTTCCGCGGTAGCTTCAACGAAGCTAGGTCACAAAAATTTTTTACAGGAACCTTGTAGGATAATTCGTACAAATATACTATATAATGTTTCAGAGAGACAGTATTTTTTTTTTTATTAACTTTAAGGATTACTTCTGTGACTATTGTATTATTGGAAACAATTCCAATTATTCCAATGAAAAAAATTTCATTCGGTCAAACCCAAATCTGTTTTTTAGTCATTTCAGATGAAATAATTCCACCAAGACTGCTCAAAAAATTATTCTCATGACTATTTTCTCCTAAGCTCCCATTAGGAAAAAATTTATGTGGAACAGAAGAAATTCATTGCCAGCCACTGAAGGCTTGAACAATAGTAGGATTTCCTCCGGATAACCCACATTGATTTTATTGAAGCCGGCCGAATATTTATTTCCCCGCAAGGGCAAGGAGGGGTAATCCTACCGGGCGATATTTCATGATAAACAGGCTGGCCGTAGTACCCGCAGAGTGGAATCTACACGTTTCCGTATTTTCAACACTTATCCTTGCCTCGTAGCCAGGACTGCTGGTAATGGCGGCGATACTGTCTTGAATTCAATTTACGCAGTGGCAACTAAGCCGAACACTAATCTACAGGTGGAGGGGTGGGTCTCTTATTGGAAAGCCTCTTCTGGAGTATTGTCCGGATTTGGGGAAAACTTTCGTTATATTGGGCCCTGGCCCCCTCGAAACTTTCGTCCGGGCGGCAAATTTGTATGGAGTCTTGGTTATTAAAGGGCGAAAGAGGGGCGTGCGTGAGCGTCGGCTATTGGGCCCGTGTGAGGTAGCTCTAACATAAATAAAATACCAAATATATTAATATTATGAAAATATTTATAAAGAAATTATTTCTGCAATTAATTTCTAAAGGGTCTGTATTTATAATAGGTCGGTTAAAATGACTGTCAGATGGTAACACATTTAAAATTATGTTCAATAGATGCACTATTGAATAAGAAAATCGATAAGGATTGATAATTGATCAATTAATGTTTACGGTTCATCGTGGCACCGCATAAAAGCCTAACTTGAATTCTGATTTTCTACTGAATTAATCTTCTTTAAATTATAATTCAAGTTCTATTCTAAAGCACAGTGATTATTTTAGTGGTTCTTGATGAAAATATTGCAAGCTGGCAAAATGCAGGAATCGGCCGTTTCGCATTTGGCCAATCGTGAAGAATATTACGTTTCCATCAAGAAGGTGGAGATTAAGTAATATACTCCAGTCTAAATTTATCACATAGCAATTTAACGACAAAGGATGGAAGGAGTGTAGGAGCGAGCTTGGAGAGTGACTAAACGAGTGTATGAGAGTGGATATTTATTCTGTTGCATGCCGCGGAATCGCTTGCTTAGAGAAAAGAAAACTGAACCCCAGGTGGAGAGTGAAAATGAAAAATCCTCCGCCCCGCGATTAGCCGGGAAAATTATTAATGCAAAGGCTAATTAGGAGGCCAAGACTGGGGCGGCTTTGCAACTATGTCAGGCAGTTCCCTTCTCAAGGCACCCTCACCTCGGTTCATTCGTCCCTTTCTTACTCTTTCCATCACTTCCATTCCCTTTCTGAGCCATCCTTTCAGGCTCGGTCACTCTATTTCTATATTTCTTTTGTACAATCTCCCATTAATCTCCTACGCCAGTAAGCCTTTCAAGGCTCCAAATATTTCAGTTCCATGATTTCCACAGAAATTAACACAACCATTGGGATTTAATTATTCCAAATATTTATAATACTAGAAGGAATTGTTTCGTTTTAGGCAAATCATCATTAGACAGATTAAACAATAATTTACGTTATACTGAAATCATCATCCAACAACTTTTGTTAAAAGAAATATAGTTCAATATAGTTTTAGAGAAATCATACCAGAGTTATAAATATTTACGCTTTTCGTACAACGATATGAGAAAAAATGGTGGTGTAGCATATATTTTCGGTGATTTTTTTCTCACATTTTTTATATATATATCCTTCCATTTTGTTCAGTTGTTAAACGATATTCCAATATTAATTGTGATATTAAATATCGAACGACCGAATAATGCATACCTGCCTAGCACCAATAATATTTTATTAGCTTTAACGATAGATGAATAATAGCAATGATAAAAAATACTTATGACCCGTTGGTAGGGTCATACGCCAGTTAGTCTGCAGAATTTGACTTAAGGAGGGCTTCGAACAGGACAGCTTAGTGCCAAGAAAACATAATATAATCTCTATAATAATTAGCAATAGGTAAGGAACAAATAATATAAAACAAAGCACATGCGGGGACAGCGGCGATTATTGGTTATTGTAGGTTTTCAGAGCACAGGGTTTGTGTTAAAGCCTCGGACTCGTTAAGGGATGGAAAGGCACTGCGGGGAGGCAATTAGGCCACATAGGTTGAGGTTTCCACTAATTTAGGCCCCGAGGATTGCTCCCTGCACGCACCATCCGCCAGCCGCAACGACCTCCCCTCGTCTAGCCGCCATCTGTTTGTACGAGTGTTCTGTACATGGGCGTTAGGTATATTTTTAGCGGCCGGTCCCCTCTTGTCACGGCCGGCCCACCCCATATCTCTATCGGGGACTATCCCCCGCATATATATCATACCTCAGCACCCGCGCGATGACATGCTCCCGACATAGTCGCCCCTCTACCGAAAGGAAAAGTAATATCCCCCATTAACCCCGAGGACAAAAAAAAATTACCGCCCGGGTAACCGATAGCTCTAAATTAAACATACGACAAAAAAGCCAACACGGCCTTCTGAATTTCGAAGAAAAGACGTAGTATTTGATGATATAGACAGTTAAAAAAAACATAAATTCCGGTTCACCGTTCCGTAGCCAAAGCACTTTGCATTGATTGATTCGGCGCTACAATATTTATTGGTTATTATAAGTGTCGTCTGAACCTGTCCGATATCATTAGGATATTAAATCGGAGGTTCCAACTCATGTTATGAGCTGGAATTATCACCAGAAAATTCTTTTAGAACTCGAAAACAGAGGTTTCAACCCTCATGATAATTTTGGGAACAAACTGATAAATTTATGAACCTGCAAACACGAAGAACCTGTTTAAGGAAATGCCTTGTATAATTGACAAATTATGTACATCATTACTACTGAGGTACACTGACGAATTTGTATTCTAAATATGCAGTGACAAATATTGAACCGAGGCAACAAGCGTGGTTTCCTCATCCCCAGAGACAAGCGGGTAAATTCGTTTTGGGTAGGGAACAAGGCAACTAATTGGCTATTAAGCAGCCAAATAGGGGACGGATGTACCGAGGGTGTGATACAACCCCTAATCAATTCGACGGTAGTTTTATTCTGCCCCCCGATTTCATTTATACTTTAAAACAATTCCAGCCTTTCAGAACTGGATATTAGTTTAAACAAACGACGAATACAATACACGTGCACACAAAAAGTGTTCAAGAAGGTTTGATGAAAACACGAAGAACAATACCAACTGACCAAAGCAGAAGCTGAAGTGGTACGAGCCCGTTTGAAAGGCCATAGGAAATCTTCATTAGGTGGTAGTGAAAAATTCATCAGGGGTTTAGCAGTAGACTTAATCAAGACCAAGAAATCTAATTGCCTCCATTAATAAATCTAATAGGTCTGAACAAACATACCGGAACCTTCCTGTAAAGCCTAGTTGTGGTGGAAATTCTTACTTTATATACTTTCTTACTTTATTAAATAAATGATTAAAATAAAATGAACATTGTACTATATAATAGGAAAGTAATCAATTTAATTAGAACAGAACTAAAAGATATATGGCTCTTGATTACACTGACGAAAGTAAACTTTGCCCAGAAACAAAGAACGTTAAATCTACTGCCGTTGTATAAAACATGCGAATTAGCAATTAGCTGGCCGGAAGAATACTTCTGCAAAGTATGTTCTCGGAGGAAGTTATTTCCGAAGTTCTTTGAGCCGGCAGGGGACTCAAACCGTTGGTGGACAAGCTTTCGGGCGTTTCCCCTTTTGTAATCAGACTCTAATTATACGACGGGCGCAATGTCCGCTCACGAAGTCCGTCCCCGTCCCATTTATATAAGCGCGGGTCGCGGAACCAAAAATAAATTTAAAAAATACAATTTACCCGGGTTTCGACGGTCTCGTTAACGTCATCCCGTCTAATTGGATATTTTCCCGACGTCGCAATCGGTTAATTATTATTTCCGATTTCCCTTTGTGAGGAACGAACGCGCCCAAAACATTTCTCAACGACATTATTATTTATTTTTTATATTTTTACTTCGGACAGATAATTTTACAAAACGATTTCAGGATGCGGTGAGCGGGGAATTGTGCGACGGGTAGCGATTTTCCGGGAGAGGGGATATTTCCTCCAATTAGCGGGCCGGGGCTCTCGCCTTTACGCCTGTTGGACAATTACTGGGGGCCCAAGCCTCTCGGAGTCCCTTGGACTCGAATTTCAAAAATAATGACGGCAACACAGACGGAGCACCTCCTAAGATATTAATTTCCGATACTGCTGTGTGATAATTACATTGTGTATTAAGTGTTATGCTAGGGAGTGCTCCAACTAGGCGATTCCAAATACAGTAAAAGGGTAATTAACCTAATTAGATTCTTCAACAATCTCGCATAATGTTTTTTATTAGGGACATATGATAGAAAATGTCACGAACCTTCAAGACCTCGAGAATAGCTGTCACAGTTACGGTTTTGTCGTGAAGTGGAATCTGAAAATAATGCGAGTGATTGTTGAGAGGCAGCATGAATCGCAAAACGCAGGAAAAACTGCATCCCTTTTTGGGTTTAGTGGGATGGGGTTTTCGGTCGATACCAAATCCAAAAAATATTACTTTGTTTCCATACACAAATGAAACGAATGGCCGCAGGACGCCTTTTTATTGAGCATTGCCAATCATTAAGCCAAATGAACCAGTTAGAGCACAGGAAGAGCAATCTTATTCTGCAGTCCACCGATTGTTACTTCGGCACCTTGCCAATTGTATATCCATTATCGAGGGAAAGGCACTCGGTCATCGCTGAGATATGCGTATATAAGGCCTTCTCTCTCCGTGGAACGAATCCAAATTATGCCAAAACCAAGCGTCGTGAATTCGTGATGGAAAAACCATCCATTCCCTCGAGCAGGGACCCCTGACCGGAATCCTCTATTACCGGTCCCATTGTACGCCTAGAGTAGATAACTGGGTCAACAATGCTCGGTGGGCTCGAGACCGATGAATTGAAGAAAGGAATCCCGCTGAATTGGGTTCTGATTACTTGGGCGGGGGCGGAATACCGAAGAACGAAAATGCGAAAGGACACGAGGACCTAGGAGTGGGTGACCGAACAGCTAGCTATTTTATTAAATATACGCTTTTATTAATTTACTAAGTATTAGTACTGTTGTCAACTACCCTTCAAATCATTTTTCGAAATATTGTTCCTGCGAAGTATAAGATCATGTAACTAATCAGGTTACAGTATAATGCCTTTATAACGGACAGTATAACCTTCCGTTCAATATATATTTCTATTATCCTAATGAATTTATGTTCTTCCTATATATAATACTCGTGTCTTATGCTATTATGATGAGAAAACTTAAAGTATAGTTAATTAATTAAAATTTAGTTAATAGTCTACAGGCGCGTAGTATTGACTAGTGGAGATATTCAGATAGAAGTGCGAATCGATTGTTATTCTTCCCCAGAGAGTATAACACAGGGACGACGATCGATTGATAATATAATACACGATAATATATACACGAAACAATCGATCGTCCATCGAATATGCTAAGAAATGAATTCTGTTCCCGATTCTGGAACATTGTCCTCCGATTTTAATGAAGGCTGCTATAATAAATTTCGGTAACACGGAACACACGTCCTTTTACGGCCTGTTGTCTGCTGGTACGTATGGCGCATATTTTTTGAGATTATGCCCGCTCGGCGATTTAACACGGCTAACGAACCGAAACAAGTCCAGAATCTCAATTTTTAAATTTGCATGATCTAACTCGAAGGAGCTGGCCGAATGTCGGGAATCGAATGAGGAATGCGATAAATTTTTAAGCAAAAGTCGCACACCTGTTAATCCCGCTTTTAAAATATTGTGGGGTCTTGTTTTAATTAAGTAAAATTTTGGATTATTACTTTATATTCTAACAATGACAACCGCTGAAATTAATTTGAACGTTAATTGGTCCCCATGAAAGCAGGCCGCCCAAATTGTTTAGCCATGAATACAAATGAACATCTCGCACAGGCAAACCGCTGGATTGCCGACAATAAATTCGTTTCTAAACTCATTCCGAACGCCCCTCGTATGAGCAACTGGGCCATCCGAAACTATGGCAGAGGTAATGAAATTACAGTCGAAGTTAGATTTAGAAACGTCGGACAATCTCTAAGGCATGAAAATTAATTTAATCGGCACGAGCGCCATCGAAAGTGATCGAAATTCCTATTCATCAATTTGCAGCGATATTCGTATTTAACACAAAATTTTGTCCTATATATTCTGGTATCGGAAAGAACATTTATTAGGAAGACGTCAACATTTCCCATTTACCATTTAAGAAAAAGTGATATAATAGTGCAATATAAAATAACATTCCTCCAATATTAAATTACAAATTGGTAGTTTGGTAGTTTGATCGTTCAATCTAATATTACTTGCTGAACTTCTTAAATCAATAGAAAATCAGACTATTCAAGGAGTATCCTGAGATTTACGAATTCCTATATTGATATTCCGCAGAACGGTCCAGGCAGGATAAGCGGTAAGTAGTAAAAATAGGTTGGGTCGCGCGTGCGGTATATATCTTGTGCATGTACTATTTGCAACTAATAAAGTTAAAAAAATGGGTTTTCTAGCGGTAGAGAGGATTTGATAGGCGGTGTCAGAGGCAAGGCGGAAATTCGGTATCCGGAATAACGAATCGGGCGGCGAAACGGGACGCCGTGGGGTGGAGCGGAGGAATAAATTTCAATTCTCCATCAGGACGAACGCAGTCCAGATCTGCATAATTCGACTAACGTTTGTACAGTTGACACCTACCGTTTGAATTACGGCGCAATACCGTGTAGCCCCGCCGGCAACACTCCGACTGCGTTTTTGCTCCATCGCCAACCAGCATCCCCCTCAACCAATAACATACATATTTACGGGCGGAATATAGTTCGTTATTTCAATTTCGGATGCAAATGGAACGAAGTAATACCTCACAAACTCACAATTACCAGTTTTAATTGCGATGAGGGTATGTCCGCATTCAGAGATAAAATATCGGTGTCTACAAATAATCTACCAGGCCTTAAGAAAGCTCGCAACTATCATAGTTATGATGTCTCTCGTTTGGCGACAGATAATCATACATTTGCCAACCCATTAAGCATCCGATGAATTTTATACCTACGGAATAATTTTAAATATAAGCTCAACAACCAGAAAGCACCACCACAAGTCGAGTGACAGTGCGCCACCGTCACCCAACATACGTAAAGTACTCACTATATTACCGGTGATTCCTCCTACTTGCAATCGTTGAAACGAATTTTTGTTTCAAGGTTGTTGTATGGAAGATGCAGTTTTTGTGACCAGGGGCCGTCAGACGCATATACTACCTTGGTGTTCTCTGCGGAGAAAGCAAGGAAGGAGGGAGAAAGAGAGATATAGGGGAAAGAAAGAGAGAACGGCGAGCAGTGGGGCGGGGGGGTCTATCATTAATCAAGGAGGCGGTGGGGAGCAGGCATGATTGTAATTTAGCGTGGCTGGCGGTAGCTGCGGAGGAGGATAAATGATGGAAGCTGAGCCGAGAACAGCTGATCCGGGCGGTTTAGCTTGCGGTCCGATTGTGTCCCACCCGCCAGCCGGAGCCACAGAATGCCCCAGATCCCGGGCCTTTATTAAAAATTTCCTCCTGCCCGGAGTCCCCCTTTAAGTGCGGTTTTCGGCCGCCGTTATAATAGGACGAGATTCCTTCTGGGTCAAAGGAATATAAGGATGTGTAGACGGTATGAGAACGAAACCATAACGAGGTGATAACTATAATACAGTTCATGATGGGCAATTTATGATAGCGCATATAAAATGAAATCGTTCGTTTCACGAGAAAAATAGGTCAAGAAAATCGGTACTCGATGATGTGAAGTGAATGGAATTTAATTCAATAACAACCTAAATAGCTTTATTAAAATCGTAAATATAACTATTTGAAATCTAATAACAAAGTATTTTAAGTACATTAACAAATTTTATGTACCTTAATTAAAGCAAGTTTCTACGATGTCAGGAAAAGAATATTTTCACCAGAAATGTGATATATCCATCAGTGATTGTCGTTTCATAATTTCCCCATTTAAAAGTCGTCCCCACGAGAAAAGTCGTGGAGACCGTGTCCTCATTTTCGACGCCGTTAGGTCCTACGCCCATGGAACGTATCTGCGCTTCTTGCGCGTGCGTAACCGGAATTAGCATATCGGAAATTACATATATTTTTCTACCTCTTTATTATTCCTCCCGTTTCCCTTTTGTGTCTTCCAGGAATTGGGCCCATTGTACCGGACCCGGGAATAAAAGGAAGGAAGGGAATAATGGGAGGGGGGTCGTCCTTTATTTTTTCCGTCTTTTACGACGGAGCCATTTAAATTTTGGATACTGGTCGTAAAATCTCCGGGGAGGAAGCCCCTGGCCTGTCGCCCCACCCTCCTGTCCGAGCCGAAATACAGAAGACAAAGCAGTGATTATCTCCTACGGAATAAGAGAGACTTCTTTAGGAGGAGCGTCGGAATTCGCCCTGAAGTGGTCCTCTCTTATGCAAAGAAGCCCGATAAAATATCAGGTTAAAACAAAAAGAAGTTATTTGTTTTCTTCAAACATTCGAAGACGTAAATACTTCCCGAAAATATTAGTCCTTTACTCTAATGAACATAAACGCATATAAAGTAGCAGGTTATTGCTTCAGCACTTGACTTCCTGTACTTTATTTAGATAATAGTTGGCATTTTAATACTAATAGAAAAAAATGTTAATGTGCTTAGCAATCGTGGCATAATCATATTAATTCATGAATAGTGTTATACTTAATGAAATAAATTATTGTAAATATTACTATTGAATCGGTAAGAATTAATAAATCTTACTTGGATTTGATCCATTAATTACCAAATTTAACATATCTTGATGACCCCATAGGTCATGTTAATTATATGAATATCATGTCTTCTCATTATAAATACGAGACCAAACGCCACGCGCTAATTCATGCCTGCTAATTACCAACAAATCTCCCCGTCGGTCGGCTAGAGCCAAAATAGAGCCGCCCCGGGGTAAGCGATCTCCCGGTTTATTAGGTCCCGTAGGAGGGGCATCGGCCGGGTACAAAAGCCGATATGACTTGATATCATTAATCTGAAATTTGCACCAATGGAACCGTTAATTAGGCGAGGGCGCGATTGGCTCATTGTTGGAACCCGCACTAATTCAATTCTCCGCAGTCGAGCCAGGACGTATGGACCTCAATATATCGCAAATCACCCTGATAAATTGATGCCCGTGGGATTAATTCCGGGCCGTGGCCGCTGCACATTTTTACGCGATCCTTAAGAGTTTCGGAGTGCCAGTATATAAAATCAGGAAATATTCATTGTGCAATCAGTTTACTTTATTATCAGACATACGGTGCATGCACTTTAGATTTAATGTATAAAGAATATATATAACGAAAAATGGAAAAAAGTAAGTACATACCGCGATGATCCCAATAAGCACCACATTGAACATTAAACACAGAAAAAACTCAACGACTAACCGGAGGGTAATTTAAGGGTTATATTACAATATTTTTGGCACTTATTCGAGAGCCGGAAAATTTCACTCTATTACTAGAATGTAGAATGCTACCTCCAAAAGAATAAATTATTATTATATATAAGCCAACGATAATATTACTGCAGTTTCCAGGCCAACTATACTCACTGCACTTTATATGACTTTATGGATTAATTTTATACTACAGTGAAGATTAGATAATTAAGTCCGTCAATTAAAAAAATTAGATCTGAAATCCGTAATGAGCACAACTCAATATAAATTTCAAGCAAAAAACGGAATCCAGGAGCTTGAAGTACAGGTAGGTAAATATTTAAGAAAAAGTATGGTACTATTTTAATTCGGGACTATCACATGTAATCTCTGATTCAATTACAAGATAGCTAATTTTAACGGTTAAGCCTAAATAATTTGAATGGGCCCAAGCGACGTCAACAGATCCTAATCTAAACCATATTCCAACAACGTAGAAATAATCCCGTAAAGCAAAACCAGTTTTGTGTGAGCATGGGCGAGCGGAATATATTATGTATTCATAATTCCAACTTTTATCACGGGACAAAAGAATTTTAAATTGGCGCTTTTAAAGCGGGAGGAAACAAGACAAAACGTTAATTTCTCCGGTTGAATTATTCGGAGAGCAGCCGAATTTATTATCGTGAGACCGATGGCGGGCCCCCGAGACATGACAAGTTGTTTTATGTTCCAATTGAGTTAAGTACAGCGGCCGAGAAGGAGGGAGGAAATTTAAGCGAAAAAAACGGCGATTTTACTCCTTCCCAAGTTTTCCCTTTAAGTCCCGTAAATAATTAGCCCCGGCCTCTAAGAGTGGACGCGGGCCACTGGGAGGACCCCGTTTGATCTACGGCGAGCAGAGGTCCGAGGCTATTGCAAAAATTCCTAACGACGGACCCCTGTCAGGCCGGATTCTCGGAAGAACTAATGAGACAGTCCCTGGAGAGATCGGGAGGAAAGATTGATTGCCAGGGAATTAGCTCAGCCCCGACGAGTGCTAAGGGTTGAGTAATATAAGGGCGCAGTGAAAATTGGAAATAGTTTTTTTATATTTTGTTTAATAAAGTTTATTAGAGAGAACGTATTTTAAATCAATAATGCAAATATCAATGTCTTGAGAAATTTCCCGAGCGGTATCAGTTATAAAACATTTTTCATAAAATAAAATTTCTTTTTTAAAATAAGAATATTTTCAAGGTAACATTCTCAAAGAAGGAAAAAAGATCCAAGTCAATTGTCAGGAATGTACTACTTGCAGCAGGTCTGAGTTATCTGAGTTATAAGAAACATCTCAATGTTTCCCAGCTAGAAATATTGGTTCATTTTGCATACATTTTTCTTTCCGTGTAATTTACATATATTTCCTGTGTTGAAAATTATGTTTGTATATATATATAGCTATATGCATAACATTTATTATGGGTTGGAGGTAACAATATGTTTGGCCTACTCAGAAGTCGATGATGTATGTGGCACCGCTGAGCTCGGACATTCCAAAGTTAAATTCCGTCGCAAGGTTAGTAAATCCAATCTAAACCGAACTGGAAGGAGTGGAGAGGAACGAAATACTATTCTGCATGCGGGTGGAGGAGTAATGCCAAGAAATACGATTATGGCCAATTAAGAAACCCGTAGGTAAAGGCGGAGGCCGAACGTGGAGCCAGTGGAAAGTGAATTGAAGGAGGCTCGAGGAAATAATAGAGCGCTCCGTCCTAGGACGGAATACCCAATGGGGACCATTATAATTTACCCGGTCTTCTTTTTATTCCCGATTCGATTTGCATCGTTAAATGGACGCGAGAGCCGGCGGATATTTTTAACCGAGCTTAAATTACAATTTACCCTATTTGGTTCGGGGGTCGTGTGGGGCGCGGGGACTCGCTTAATTCCTCTCAACTCCTGAGGGCCCCTTGACCTTTCTCAGGCGAACGACCCCAGACAGTAAATATCGGACCTCTACCACGATTATTTTCACGATAAACTGTCAGTTTTGCACTATAGATATCTTACCTACAAGACAGAATTCCATCGGTTAGTATTGAGTTACCGAAACTTGTTTGGTTAACCACCCCATTTTAGAAGATATTTTTCCCCATCGCCCCCCAGGAAAAACCTATTACTTTTTCAACTGAAGATAACATTGACAATATTATTAGTATAATGATTGGAACTGGCCAGTCATTAACCTCCACTGTCTAATTTAATATGCCTGAATAGACCCTAACTAGACTCTTAATAATTTGTTTGGATGAATGAACTCAGTTCAAATTAAAAAGCGAAGGCTCTTATGCAAAAACTAAGTCTACTATGACGCATGATTTATTCATTGAAATTTTTAAAAAATAACAAGTAAAATAGAAGTAGTATGTAGTAGTAGTATGTGCTATATTATTAGGCCCTAATTATTAAATATACCTGTAATTTGAATTTTTTAGAGACATTGTTTCTATGAAGTGAATTTGGTCGGGTTACTGGCCTGATTCAAACCGTTAAATGAGGGCTGAACGAAGGAAAATTAAAATGCATGTTACCTTATATTATTTATAACGCTGTTGGTTGAGCTCCTAGTTATTATTTTATGAAGATTTATAACCGTACATCCTAGCTTCTTGCATAATTCAAAGGATTATAAAATACTTTGTCTTGGGAGGTCAACAAATTTTCCTATCTAATGAAAAAATAAAATGTCATTTTATCGAAATAAAACATTTATTTCTGTCACCATAAGCTGGAAGCAAATTTAAATTCCCTTCGACTGAATATTAATCCTCAGACCAGTCGAGATATATAAGGACTGCAGAATGAAATATTAAGCCGTCGTATTTCACTTAGAGAACCGAGGAGATATTGCACTCGAGAAATATCTAAAATAACGCGATAAGAATACTGAGAACATTTTAACAATATATTTGAATTATTACTACACGAAGAACAAATAAAAACGGTGTTTTTTGCTTTAATTGGACAGATGAAAACAAATTATCTGACTAATTTACTTTCGATTCTCTGGGAACTTGTTCTGGCCTTCATATTAGTATAAGTACAATAAGTATACATATTTATACTGTATTATATTTAAAGCAGGAGAGACTCATGAACACTATAGAAAAAATTATGAACTTAAATTTCGTTTCAAATCCAATTAACCAGAATTTACAGTCCAAAATCCAATGACGAAATCGTTTTTAATTTACGGAGATACATTTCGAAACTAATCAGGCTGAAGCGGAACCTGAAAAGATAGTTTCATCTCTGGGTCGCATCCCTTGTGTTTAATCTCCTAAATGGGCCATGTATTTGCCCCTAAGGCGAAACGAAAAAGCTACAATATCCCAAAAGAATTTGGTACTAAATCAAGGGCAGATAAAATGTACACAGCTGAAGGAAATAAAGAGCATTGAAATAGTTTCTCCTACATTTATCCTCCTTATCGTTCTTCAATAATACTTTGACACACTGAAATGAATACCAATTTTAATCCAGGGAGAATTGTAACAAAACATTAAAAGGATAGCCTTAAATGGATTCACGATCACAAACGATTCTGGCCTTTTTTGTACGTATCGCTTATTCAAAAATTGGTTTTACCTTTTCCAAACGAGGATCAATTTCAATTTTTTGTTCATTTACCATTCCGGACAGACCAAACTGGTATATATTGAATGGTAACATAAAATCGTCGGTGCATATATACGACAAAGCCGAACGTTCCTCATTGTTAGGGGGGATGGTAGACCATTGTCGCGGGTGAGTCCGGTCCATCGATTGACGGTTCGGAGCCGGGGCGTAAATCAGACAATAATTGCTCCCCCTCCCCCCCATCACCGTATTAGCTCCCCCGACATAATAGCGGCTCTTCTCATTACTGACCCGGCCATTTGCTCCGCGGCCCCCGCCCAATTACCGGCCCTCGGGGTCGTCTTCCCTTTTGTCCCGCGGCCCTGTCCCACGCCACGACACCGGCCCACAATGCCACGGCCCACACCGCCGCTTCCACCGCCCTTACACGGCCCTCGACCGACCAGGGATTTCTGACTACCCGGCAGAATTTATGCCAAAACAAGGGCCCGCACTTGTCCACCACCGGTGAACAAGCCCGGCTCCACGCTGAGCTGTCCGCATAAGCAGCCCGCATGCCCGACAAGTGCGCTAGTTTAAATTCAACCGGCCGAAGAATGGTAGCATCAAATCGCAGTCAAATACTTCGTCTAATTCGAGACTATATCTGGATTCATTATATACAAGAAAAAGTGTGATTCAAAATTCAATATTGATTGCTGAAATAATGAATACTGTAATGCGTATTTTTTTATAGGGATTTTCCACACTTTTTGTCGTTTCTGGAAGAAAAAAACAGCTGTGGGTCTTTATCAACATGCACGGTGATGGTTACAAAAAAAATAAATTATTTCCGAAACCGAAATTCCAAGATTTCAAAGGTCGAGAGGTTGGGGCTTCCGGTGGCGTGCCGTCACACCACCTCGGGGTTGGCCCTCCGGTTCCCGTGGGAAAAGAGACCCCTATATTACACCGAAAAGCGTACATGTCACCAGGTCCATATACAAATTACTCCGGGGCTGGAAGCAAGGTGCCGGCTACCCGCCCTGGAACGACGCCCACCCCACAGTATTGTTTGCTGATTGAATCTGGTCCCCTCAAATAACACGTCTCGTTAGAATTTAAAGAAATATGTCAACAATTTAAATGAAAACCCCGCTGATAAGTTGATGACAATCTTTACTTGCAGGTTGATTTCAATTAATTTATAATATTTTACGAAACATTATATCTATTAAATCCGCTTAATAATATTAAGCTTTTATTACATAATTTACATATACATCGGTGGACATGACCAGTGCTAAAACTCGCAATGTAACATACTTGTAACATAAACTTGTCCTGTACAGAGAAATTGCTTTCAGTAGTTGCCTATTGCTTTTCTTTGTGCTGAATTGAAGTTTCCCAATTAAAACTTTTTTAGATTTTTTCCCGACTACCCCGTCGATTTTCTGTCTTCCGTAGTTTAGTTGATAATTGTTTAGTTAATGTTTAGACTGGATTCTATTTCTCGCCAACGTCAATATTGACTGCTTCGTAAAAAAATACTTTTGCGTGATTTATTCCTCGAACTATGTCAAATAAATACACGGCATATATTTGATATCATTAGTGCTGCTCTCTTATATCAAGTTATGGAACATAGCATCTATTAAGTCCTTAATGGGAAATCTGGATATATCTTCCCAGTTCTTCAGGGATAAATGAAATATTTTTAACTTTCATTGCACCCCGTTAGTTTCCATAGTCTTTTTTAATTTTTCTAATACCTAACGCATCCGGTTGCCTACACTTGTGGCAGGCGGGTGGAAGAAGGCAAATTTATGCCGGCCACTCTCTTATACTAATAGCGGCCACCCTCGTAACGAGGACGAGAGCCCGATAAATCATAGCGTTCCGGGGGCAGGTTTCTGTATTTGGCGCTATTGGCCCCGCCCACCTAGCGCTCAGCTCGTGTACAACGCAGCGGTCACATGCCCCTCACAATCCAATATCAGTCGGCTCATTCTTCCCCACCGAAAAACGAGAGTCGCAAAAACGAACCGATGATGATTCACCCGAGGCTGAATCACTTTTGTTATCGAATATTTGCACTTGAATCACGATCGAGTCTGCAATCTCGGCGAGAGGACTTGGTCGATTAAAAGAAAACTGGAAACCGGTTGGAACTATCGCAGAGCAGTTTGAATTAATGTCGTGTTTCATCTCATTTTCCGCTCGGCGTTGTTTTTCGACGCAATATACCACGCAGTTTCCGACGAGCTCATTTTGTTGCACGAAGTTACTACCATATGTCAGACTGCAGTTCACTTGTGTAATGCACCACTCTGGAGGTGATTTAAGCACAGTAAATAAAAAAGTTAACAATTATTATTATTTCTTTCAACAAAGGTGATGAAATCTCAATTCGATACTGTACTATACTATCGTATGGAAATTTGTTTTCTTTGCATCCATTCCTTCGAAAATTAAAATTCATTAATTATCGGTCTTGTCAAATTCAATATCTTTTAAATATGATCAAAAGTCATAGAAATGTGACAAGCATACATCGTAGAATACTTTGCAAGAAGTAACTTGTAGTAGTATTGCCCTCATGCCCCTTCGCTACTTTTATGCGAACTTTTTATA
This sequence comes from Lethocerus indicus, assembly GCA_019843655.1. Lineage (NCBI taxonomy): Eukaryota > Metazoa > Arthropoda > Insecta > Hemiptera > Belostomatidae > Lethocerus > Lethocerus indicus. The sequence continues at coordinate 17,139,515 of JACDQD010000005.1, read as the reverse complement.
TACTTGTAAAAGAAAAAGTTCTCTTCGTGCTGGTAAATCTAATATTTAACCTTCATTGTTGTGGTGTTTAAGATGTACCTCTCTAAAGGGAATTCTAAAATTATATTTCCATTTACTTCTGTGTCCAATGAGTGTATTCACAAAACTACTATAAGAAGAAATATATTGCTGGAGATTTCTAGAGCATTCGAATGCTGCAAATAATTATTATGCTAAAAGCGCGAGGAGAAGTCATGTCCCTGCCCGAGAGTCACCATCTCGTTTGTAACTCGAATCTCGTGGTTTTCCGAGGCGAGCCAGAGATTGAACGTATAATTTTAAATTAAGCCCTCCCCTCGTTGTGCACTTAAAACTTCATTTCCGAGTTCCAGAAAACGCGAATTAAATATTCTATGAAAGTACTCGGCCCGAATATAAACTGGTTACGGGACAAGCGGGTTGCTAATTTCTAGTTCATTGCCTCCAGTGCTGTTTAAGCATGAAAACATTCTTCGCCTCCTTCTTTCGTGGATATTCTGCCTCGTCGATAAACTGATTACAGTCTTTCCGTAAATGTTGTTGTGAGTGTATATTTGGTGTAAAGATTTATTAACCCTAATGGACAAATAAAATTCATACTGAAGAATCAATTTTAACGAAACTATTTAAGAACGAGCGATTTATTTACTCACTATGTCGAAAGTTCAGTATATAACAACGTAATGTAGGCAGGAGACCGAAAATCCTAGGACAGATAACGTGCCCTCTATTTGGATTGGTTCTGCACTAACGAGTGGAATTCAGGTGAGAATAGATCCAGGATTTTAATCTCTAAATTGGAACATAAAAGGACTTTATCGGGCAGGAAACTGACCCATTAGGAAACCTAGTTTGATCGGATCCTTCATCAACCACATACCCTCACCGCCCGGCGCACGATCGCGTGTCTCGGCGGTAAGCAAAATTCAATTTGACTTCAATGTATGAACAAAATTCAATAATTGATTATCGATCGTACTCCGCCTTTAAAAAGAGGTCGATGCAGGACACTTCCTATCGCTCCAAAGTCCAAAGCCTATCTCGCAGGGACATTACGTTCTCTATTCTCTTAGGGTACCACAATCTGGGTGCAAAATCTGACAATTTCACCCGTCCGCTAACCTACCCCCATGTTATTATTAAGGAACTTATTCAGCTGGATTATTAGGTCGAAAAGCCCTTACTTCTTCTCCGTTTTCCTTTGTGTGACGTATAAAATTTTGATGCGTTTTTTCATTCATTTTCTCTATATTTTTCTTCTATTCACTGTCTTTACGACTGTTAATATTCTTCCACAAATTCATCAAAGCACAAGTACGAAGTAACTTTTTTTTGTAATCACGCATAAAGTTTATGCTTCCTTCGTCTGCGCGCCGTATTGCTCTGCAAGGATTCCTACAAAATAGCTGGGTAATACAACTCTCCCATCTAAATCAATTAGGCAATATGCGCCTCCCCCAGAGGGAAGAGGCAAGTTGTAATCAGATTTGAAAGGATGCCACGCACGTCTGAATGCACGTTTAATTTCTGTCCCCCACCAACCCTGAAGACAACCAATAAGGATAACTCGATTGAAGTAGATAAACAATATCCATCACGCGAGGAATTTGTGGCGATATTTCAATTTGTAATGGTATGATCGGGTGGAGAATGCTCGGTACTTGGTTACCGGAAAATGTAAGTGCTCGAGCATACATTTTTTATATATCTTTGCAGAGATCTGACCCAAAGGGATTCCAATAATGAATTCTAGAACAGCTGATGTAAGTTATGTTGAATGTGTTGCAAAATACTTTAATACAATTGCATAGAATTGCATGACAATACACCGTATTATTTAGGAATAAATCACTATTATTTACGCTTCGATAGAATGGACTAAAAGTAAAACAAAAATAATCCAATTTCCTATTTTCTTCACGCGGCTCTAAATCTTGTTTCCGATCCCACAAGAAAACACAACGCAGCATCCAATGGAAGTACAGTACCATTAAAGGAGCCAGGGGGAAAAGCTCGAGCACCCTGTCGTCATGACAACTCATATATTGGATATTTTTATCCACTGTGAGATATATTCAGAGGACGCACAAAATTTATTTTCCTTACAATTTTTCACCCCAAAATGTTAACGACCACCTACATCAATGCAAACAATAAATCACCTATAACAATATGTCTAGATCAAACATATTTGTAGCTACACCTTGATATATTCGTCCGAAAATAAATTCAGACTTCTGTCCGACTGGTAGAAAAAGGATATCACACCAGTCGATTAAGAAGCACGGCAGACAATTTATTACATCCGTTTCGTGTACGATTAAAGCGAATTAACCGAGAAAACCGAGTCCGAATGAGATGTTTACAACTCTGTCCTGCCTGTAAACTCCTTGCGGATTTATGTCCGATCAGCCGACAGCATTTGGGTAGATTTTAAATTGAATAAATTACACGGAACAGCACTACCGGTCAGTTCTATATAGCAGGGAGCGTCGACATTTATCAAACCAATCGAACGTTCCAATTAAATCGGATTCCTGCAATTCAAGACGTCATCAGTCGTTTAATGAGGGCGCTAATTAAGGGCGACGCGCGGTCCTATAGCGAGGTTCGCTGGGCCTCTAAAGTCGCTCGTCCTACAAACTTCTGACCGTCTGTTCGATAAATCGGCGGAGAAAAGGCGCTGGCGGGGATTAGATTGAATTTGTTGACAACAGTCGGTAGAAACTTACAATTGAATCATACCTGAGCAAAATATTTTTATCTTCGCGATTGAATTCTGTAAGCCGTCGCAGTAGACCACTTCTACGCAGCGAGAGGTATGTCCCCCAGGCGGGGTGAGGTATTGGTTTCCAGACCGAAGGATAAGCCCCAGTTTCGGCCTTCCTTAAGGGTCTTCTTACGAACCGGAATTGACTTTAATTCCGTTAATGCCGGATGCGGCTTCTCGAGACCGGCACGGTTCCTCGGATCAGTAATCCGGTTTCTCATTACTTTGTTTCGACCCGGGGTCCGGTAAGAATTTCTAGGGGAAGTTCGAACTCCCCTAGACTTTTGGAAGTTACAGGAGTTTGGAGATCTTCCAGTAACCAACCATCTCACCTAATGTTAAACCGTGACTAATCGGCGTAATGACACTTGTGGACATTAATGTTTCTAATAAGACAGGACACTTCATAAATGTCCTTTCATTTGAATAATGGCGTTAGATTGCTCATAATATATTTCGTTCCGTGTAAGTTTAAAATGTGATGCAATATTAGCGAGACGAATTAACTATATGAAACATAGTTGAATCTCGCCATCTCAAAAATTAGTTTTCTGAAATCATGACTGTAAACATACAATGTATAACACGCTTACTTTCCGATTATCTCGTTAATTTTAAAAATAAAAGTTACTTCCTGTTCGAAATATGAACACGCGTAGATTATTATTACACGATAATTTGTTCTGAGGCTATGTCCTGGGGTAAACCCATGGAAGAGAGTATAGGAATGCAACCTATGCAAGTTTCTGAAACGTGAAACCGGGAGGTATCCTACACCATTTACGTATTTCGAATCCTCGACAAGGTATTTATTTTACGGGTGAAACGTAACAGCGGCAATACATCTGAAATTATTTTCGGTGAATGAGCGGGAAAATTGGAAACGGCTTTGAAAAGGGAGGGCGGCCTAATTTTTACGAGACCGGGAAGGCGGGATCTTCTTTCATAAAGGCGCCACAGAGAAAACTTTAAACTCGTCTAATCCCCCGGGCGCTTTGTTCTTCAATGAAAATCGCATCATCTTCACCGGACTAAACTCCTAACGCAGAGGAGGAAACTCGCCGTAAAAGGTAAAAGCCAACCGACCCGCAACGCGATTCGTAACCCAATAACAATATCGGGTAAAAGAGCGCAGCCTCAGAGCGAACCAAGAAGAGAAAATCGCTTTAACCCAATTTCGAATTTTCCGCAAGAAAGAAAGTTTATTAATTTCTGCCTCACGGGTTGCTCTTATCTAGAGTAGCAGTTTAAATAGGAAGAAGATATTAGAAAATTGCGTTATTGATTTCCACACCGACCAAATTATCGAATATCCGCCATTTCCCTTCTAATTAAAACCCGTTCGACCATAATAAAAAATAAACTTCCATTACATTTAACAGTCTCGTTATCATAATACCATTTAATTCTTGATGAGAAAAGGGGAAGAATTCGATAACTCAACTCAATGGTATCGGACCCGTTTCGTCATGAGGACGCAGAAATGAAACTCTGTTACATGGATAAAATTAATTCTATAATCCATCGTATACCAGTCATGATACTGTTATTGTTCTATGTTTCATAATAATGGGTGCTGTACCTAAAATTATAACCAATCAATTTCCGGAAAAAATAAGATATAAACAAATGTTACCAAACCGATTTTAATATACAAAGTTTAATATACACAACTACCCATTAGCGACTCGTAAACCAGGACACATGAATAAGATTAACAGCACAGAGTGAAAGAAAGAAAAAAATTTGGAAACTCTCCAATTAAGGAGAACTGGGGAAGAATTACGAGTACATCTCCTTGATTCAAGAATGTAAATTCCTCCGACTTCTATTTTACATAAACGCCCGGTTGTCGGCCAAGTCGTAAATACAATGAGAAAAAGACGGGGAAAGGTGTTGAAGAAGGATGGACGTTTATTACGGGTCAACCCACCGGGAAATTATAGCGTGAAGGTCTCATTAACATGCGGTGTTCTGGAGAGAGGTTGAAAAATGTAGAACTATGAAATCGTAGGAATATACTAACCGTGATGAGAATAGACCCTGTTTGTCCCCGGAATTCCAGTAGCAAATTAAAAATGGAATGTGGGTACTCCCTAACTCACTCGCTTTCAGTATTACCATCAGCCAGAATAGTTTCTCTTATTTGGCTAAACATATTACCATTTGGTAAGACGTAAATATAAATGAACATACGAATTTTCACAAATAAAGTATTCAATTAAGAGGACGCGGTATAATGAGCGATGTGGGTTAACCACGTTAGGTTAATGATACTACGCATGCCTATATAATATCTAATTATTAACTGCCTTAATGAAACACTTTTGTACTGAAACTAACTAATCCAAGAATATCTTTTCAGTAACATCGGAAATTCAGGGGGATTTGCGTTGATCTCATTGAAATAAATCTGAGCGGATTTCCCAGGTTTTAAACAATTTTCTAAGGACTTGGCCTTACGAAGGAAGCACGATTGGCTACAATCATCTCCTTCCTTCAAAAAACGAATACTGTTGTAAGTTTTACAAAAAAAAGAATAAATATTCCCCGTTAAAACAACAAACGGGCGAACGGTTACAGGAATTGGACCAATAAATAGGTTCTCCGCAGGTCATATATCGTAAAACTCATAATTGAGTCCATTCGAATTCAAATAGATATGTTCTGAGATGGGAAAACAAAAATCTAATATTTCAATTTTAATGTCTTGAACGAGTTGCTTGAACGCAAAGTTTGTCACACTCAACTGGAAACTTCATGGAAAATCGATCCTTTCCTTCAGCCCAAGCAAACCTTACCGTGAAGCTCCCCCTTACTATGACAAGGAAGCGGTAATATATTCACGTCAAATTCTCATATTAACATAGGGGAGGGGGAACGGAGTACTTAATTTCCAGTATTGAGACTATGACGTTAATCATGTCGCAAGGCACCCCCGGACAATTCCAGTCCGGGGATACGGATGATTCAAGCGATAGACCGAGACAGTTTCACGGCTAACGCAATTTAACTGAGGTGTGCGTCGCGGAGGAGTTTATAAGTGCGGTAGGGGCGGCGCGAAGATGGATGTTCTTCCGGATTCGGGGACGGGGAATAAAAAGGGATGGGGGTTGGGCCGTTGGGTGAAACAAGAGAGCGGTAGCCGGGAGGGGCGAGTCGGAGAGAGTTGTGAGCCAATCAATCAGCGCCAGGGACCAATCAATCAGCGCCCGGTGTCAGTTTGCCCAACACTCACGTTTGCAGGCCGGACCCACTCCCTCCCTCCGATCACTGTTCCTTCAGCAAACACCGGGAAGAAAGAAATAAGTCCATTCTAGGGAGGCTTCTCGGCCGGCCGGTGAATCGTTTCCTCTCGTGTTGGCGGCCTGCTACGCTGGCGCCGGTGACTCAGACATTTCGAATTATTTGAATTTTTCCATCTCGCATAAATTGGGATGGGTGGAAAACAACGCCATGCTGTGAAAGGCTTAAACGATATATAAAATATATAATCTTCTCTACCCACTAGCTATCCTTCATCGACACGTAACGAAGCAACCCGATCCATTAATTAGTCACAGCTGGTGGGTGGGAATTATGTACCACGAAGGTGACAGGCAAGATTCGTAATTCCCTGATTCGTAACAGGAAATTTTCGGCAAACGAAAGTGGTGTACGAGAAGATGTAGTCTAACAATAATTAGTCGATAATAGAAAGTAAAAAGCGTCAGTGCCGAATTGCGGTCAGTGACAATGACGGAAGAAAACCTCGTAGCACAGACATTGAGGGCACGGGACTCCTGGAAAGATAAGGCTGTCAATAATCGAGATGTTTATCTCTAATAAGGAATACGGGAAGAAGAGTTCAAATTAAGCGGGTTTAACTGGTGATTTAACCTGTTAAACCACGGTGGTCTGTACGTTATGGCCCGCTTTTGGAATTTAGTGTAACCCATAGAGTCGGCCGATAATTGAATGAGAATGACACTCTTAACGGGCGACCTCATTACCCAAATGGTGACATAGATAAGACTGGGTCAACTGCCTTAATCGTAATTCTTTATGAGTCTGTAATTAAGCGATAATCTTTCCGACGATGGGACTCCTACCAGAAATTGACCCCATCTAATTTATCTCTGGGCTCATTTAGACTAGAACCAACCGCCAAGACCTCCAGGCAAAAATCTTATGAGAAGTCAGGCTGGAATAATATAGTTTAATTTGTTGCCATCCTCAATACTGTGTAGGAAGGTGAATATCCACTACGTAATAAATGTTGAAATAAGGACAAAAATAAAACAGTAAAAACAAATTTTAAAAATTAAACGCACAATAAAATTCTATATATTACTGTGTTCTCTATTTTGTACTCAAGTGATTACGTTACCTACTTTCAATTGACAATTAGCCGGGATTCAGCTAAAAATACAGGACTTTTTAGTAAACATTTTCGTTATGTTTATGAATATCGGAATGTTTAATTTTTCGAAATGTAAATCTAAAATAAAATTAATATTTCGTTAAGAATTCCCGGGTTCCAGACAGTTCCTGCGACCCAAATGCACAATCCAACCAATTTAGACATTTTCCCTCTTCTCCGGCCGAAACGAAATTAGGTTGAATAAAAACCTCCTCTGACGAAATGAGGTTTGTTAGCGACGGGTTTGTTATTAATAGTAAATGTACCTAGCCTTTCAATCAAGGGCTGACATTGTCCCTCAATCACCCCTAAATAATTTTGAAAGCGAATGTACAGAGAATTTGAGCGTTCTGTTACGTAGGAAGCATTAATATACCATCTGCTTCTAAGTAAATTGGCTGTTATCGCGTACGAAACATTTCCCGACATATCACAATCCCGCAATTCTCCTCTTAAAACTTTTTGGTCGTCCTAGTAAACACCGACAGAAAAGACCTTTCGATTGTCTGCATTACCAAACAACTCCATTAAAATTATAATAATTCGTATATCAGCTCAGTTTTGCGATTGGAGCTCGCGCTGTTCTTCGAAGTACGAATCTCATTTGATTCGCCCTTTCGTCCATTGACTATCGAGAATTACAATTGAAAATTGAACCGACCGTGTACGATTGTTGAATGCCGAGGAATGGATAGTCGAGAACCGGGGGATGAAGAATGCTCGGTTCGTGACCGGACCCTGGGCCCGGCACGGCAGTCATCTGACGGTTGAAGAAAAACACTGGACCGTCGTCGCCTCGCTTAGCGGCCGCAAAAACCACCTACCGGCCCTATCTCTATACTAACCGCACGAACAATCGATCCCACTTGAGATTTTTATTTCCCATCCTTACTTAAAATGTTTTGTTTTTGCTACATCTACCCTACCGGTTACTTTTCCCACAGCTACTGTTCCTACAGCTACAGAGAAGAGAGTGAAAATTGCTAGAAATGGCTAAATTTTAAGTTCCTCCTTTCCTAATACGGTCAGCAGATTTCAAAAATAAATTATTACGAATAAATTATTCATACATCCGTTGGTAGGTCCCAGGCGGTAATCGTCTATATATAAATTATAATAAAACGTAAACTATTAGGTGTTGATAGAAGCTGTAACCCAGATATTTATGATGCATTCATAGACATATCTGTCGGTTCAGTGAAGTTCATTACCGGGAGCTTAACTGTCGGTGGGGCGAAGGCCGACCGTTGTACAAGGCTCGGACCGGGCAATTGGCACTTGCACGGCCGTAATGCTATGTGTTTAACGCCGCGGAAAACCTTCAATTAGATCGGTCCTCGTTTCACGCTCTAAGCGACACTAATCGCCGCCCTCGGAATTGTTAAGGGCGACTGAGCCCAACACCTAGAGATATTTTTTACCCGTAACTATTACTGCCTTCCGGAAATAAAGTAACTCGGGTTTAAATAATAAATCGCAACATAATAATTTTTCACTAATAAAGGTCTAAGCCAAAACTTTAAAAAATAATTATAAAAGAAATCATAAAAAAATAAATACGCATTACATTTAAAATATAACGTTACACAATATCAACATTTGCATATCATACCGTCAAGATGGCAATTATTGACGTATAGACGTTGAAACTTTCGAATAAATGTATATATTTAAAACTTAAACAGCCGACAACAAATTATTCCCAGTGTTAAATATAAATTGTACCATAAGGAAACACTATAATTTATGTGTAAACAAGGTGTTAATTTATATGTAACAGGTTAATATATGTGTTATTAAGTTATTTTTGTATGTTGTAACCGGCCGACTAGTCACCAGTGAGACGGGCGTTCCCATTAAGGATATGTTTGTAACTGTCCCTATAATTGATCGAACCATTTCCAACTACGGGCTAATCAACAAGTAAATTAAGGGAGCACGATCACCAACAATTTTCATACAGCTTTCCAGCTTTGGGCATAGATGGTACGCCAAATAATTATACTTTCAAAATATAACCCTCGATTGATTGAAAGGCAGAAAATTTGTTTTCTTACATATCAAGATTGTTCTAGTTTCGAATATATTTCATATTGTTGTAGCCTGCCCGATCCTAATATTGATAAAAATACAAAAAAGCAGTAAAGAATATATACAAATTTAAATTCAAATTTAGTAGTAAATTTACTACTTGAATCCGCATGATGGTGGTAATAGAGCATTTTATTATATAATATTTTATATAATATAAAATAAATACCTTGTCAAAATATTATACTAACTTGTTTTATTGATATAGCCTATCTAAAACAATTCTAGTGCAATTGACGAGTAAACGCATCTCCAGACCTACTCTAGATCCATAATTGAAAAGGAAGAGAAAAAAATCTCTCAAGAGATGGGGTAGCGGAAGCCAACAGTATATTAAAAATACATGACGACGACAAGGCGGAGAGACAGGACAACTGACCTAGACCAATCTAAACCACAATACCCTTGTTGATTACTTATTCATAGAAGTACCGCGTCTCATATTCAGGAGGCGGCCAGACTATATCATGGCGGCGGAAGTTAATGAAAAGAAAAGAGATATTAGCCCCTTTTATAACTCCAGTAGAGCGCTGGATTTGAAAGCAGTGGAAGGAATTAATTTCTCAAAATTCAATTATTTTATCGCCCGAGGCGTTTAATTAGGTCCGGATAATTGTATTGCTAATCCCTAATTTTCATTGCAACCGGCTACACTCGGTTTAGTATTAATGCGGTCCCCAAAGAAAGTACGATTTCCGCTTCAGAAGTTTTAGATTGGTAAAATAATACGGAAGCGCTTGTTCCTACTACTTGTCGAACCTAGCTGACAGTAGCAGATAATTGATGTAAGTGTCAATGTAGAAGGAAAAGCCTGAAAAGAATTGTTTAAATCATCCTTCTATAAGATCTACATTACTAAATATGATATATCTTTCAGTTACCTCTGAACAAATTAACGAATATGAATTCAATTACAATTTCTTCCGGCTGAAATTCCTAAAAATGATAATTTAGCGGCCTTTTAAGGAAGAAACCCAGAGCAGTCACCGCCCCTCAGATATTACCAAGGCTCCTAACCGCTCCGGACGTGAATCAATTTTTGTGTTTCCCCCTTGAGGCGTTCTTGAGGCAATTTGCTGCAGGCACGCCGCACACGAACAGACTACATTACGATGTTGCTGTCTCACCAGAGGAATTTTTGAAAGGGGTCGAACATGCTAAGAAAACAGTGAGATCACACTGTTTACAATAAGAGAAGCAATTCGAAAAAGAATACCCTTATGCGATTGTATAAAACAGAAATATGGTTTGGTATCAACGACGTGACGTACACATTTTAAACATTTGGACAATTTTTTAGTACTTCTATGTAGTAGCTATTTTCTCGTGGCATACACTTAAACACAGAGCCTTAAAGTATCAATATTTGATTTATTATTTGTAACATTTTCGCATACAAGTTTAATATCGCTGTTGTTCTTAATTATTATTATAGCTGAATGGCTGCAACCAAAGACTTTAGAAGACGTACATAACGTAATTGCAGACACTATTATTGTATTACCATCTCTATGATTACACTGAAACTGAAAAATTTGTTTATTCTCCACGGCCAAAAATCGCGAAAAACAATGGATTCCGTGAGAACCATTCCATTGTATCGAAACAATTCCATGAATTGGGAACGTTAGCTGATTCCTTTTTGAAACTCTTTAGGATTTAAAAGTGAGTTCGACTGTCGTACAGTTAGAAAAATACTATATGTTGTTTGTTTTATTATTATATGAATGTTATATTTATTATCATGTCAATACTGAATAGCCCGGCAAAAACTGACTTTTTACTGAACGTTGTTCGGAGAACTAACCGGTCCTCTAAGTGAAAAATCGGGGCCGGACGTGAAATAGAGCAGTCGAAATCGGGACGCCGGACCCGAATGCAATTTCGAGCCCCAATACGTCAGGTTGAACCCGAATCTCTATCTCTCCTAAGGTTTTATGGCAAGCGATTCATACATCAAAGTCAGCCGACGGACGGCCCGAGAGGAAAACCCGCCAGGGAGACATCTTGTTTTATACGCCCATTTGTCTTAATATCCATCTGAAATTTTTCCACAAAAGCCCGAACGAAATAGTCGGTGATTGCCGGTCCAATTCGACAGAAATTTATCACGAATAGACCGATTCTCTCTCAGCTAGAAATGTTCTGGGGTAACGTAAAGTCTGTAATAAACAGAAGATAATATGTAAGGAGTAGCGATAATGACTCGATCTTTTAAAGCGACTGTTCCACAAACCTCGCCGATCTCCAACCGGGTATGCTGAACAACATTTCTACATATTGTTCTCACGATAAAAAGTGGTCGTTCGAGCGTAATGAACTTGGTTTGTGTAGTTCGTTAAAAAATGGTGGAGAGTAATTGTGCTATAGAATAATATTCGCATGCATTTAGAAACAGATAAATAAGAGTGAAATAAAAAAATTGAGGAAGAAAAGGGGAAATGAATACAAATTTTAACAGTTTTGTTTTTATTGCAGAGATCCGGAGCAGAAATCAAGCTCACAATCCAAGGGCCGACGGGACCACTGACATACAACGACCGCAATCCATCGCCAGAATCAGGCAAAAGAACACGTAATTAATAGGGACAGGCGGGAGGTGAGGGCGAAATTAAAGGAAAAAATGCGGGTCCTGGACGCGTTCGCGTTTATATGGGTCACAGAGCACAATGTGCTCGGGCGACCGCACAGAATACATTCATCAAACTAATGGCCCTAGAATATATAACACGGGACCGCTCCAGGGAACAAAAAAAGAGAGAGAGAGAGAGAGGACGACTGCCTCTCTTTGAGGACTTATAAATCATTAAAAAAGCCTCTAACCCAAACTTCATAGGTTGTTGTTCGTCATTAAACCTGACAGTTCGAAATTTTACATTATGTGTAGGATAAGTAAGCAATTATTTCGAAGAATTGCAAAATAATTGGCTTTTTATTACAAGCACATATATTACAAAATATGAGGATTCCTTTTCTGAACAAATTTCTAGACGCATAACAGATCACGAATAGGCGATTAAATTATACTGTTCAGGGTATTCGAACAAGGTGTTAAGTAGGCTTCATTTTAATTAGAACAGTACAAAGAAAAAATTGAGTCACTACAAGCATTTTGAACCGAGTGTTAACTTAGTTAAAGAATAAAAACAGATCGAGGAAAAATCTTTATAGGTAAGGCAATAACCCCGGATAATTTAACGAAGCCACGAAGCTGTACATGAAATGTGAACAAGTAGATGTTTTCAGACGATACTCTGAAATGAATTTTAGGATCCAGAAAGGGGATGGTCCGGCCGACATCAAAGCACATACCCGGTTCATTTTTAAACCGAGTTTTTCAAAGACCCTAAAAGAGATAATCATGAATCATCGGTCCCGTCCGCGGTGAAAGAGAGACAGGAAAAATGAGACTTCACCGGCAGGGCCGAATTATCACCGTTCTCTGAGAGGGACAAGAGCCGAAATGAAATGGCCGCGATGCTACCGCCTATGGAAATGTCCGTCTCTAATAACACAAGTCCGCTTTTAACTCCCACCTGGAACGTAAATTAACTACGATTCTACTTCCTAAACCCAATGATACTTAATATACATCGCACTAATTAATTGGATGGGAAAACCACACGAGACCTTCTTCTGTAAAATCTTAACACGCTTACTAACTACGCTTGTTAACGAGGAAGGCCTTACAATTAAGCTTATACAAACACAATGAATCGCCAAGAAATGAAAAATACCAAAAATCAAACTTTTTGACAAAGAATTTTGTATTTTTAGAAACTATAATGTTGATTTAATTACAATACATCCCTTAACCCGCTCCATTAATTTAAAGGATTCAAAACCCCACTGAGCTATCAATAGGCAATAGGCGAAATCTATAACAAGCGAGAATTGGATAACGGGCCGGGAAGATTACAGGGCCGACGGAGAGCCTATTTTAAAATTCATGAAGGGATGGAAGAGTGTGAGAGAGGGAGGGAGAGAGAAAGAGTGAGGGGTGGGGAGAGAGGAACAAAATTTTTCTCAGCTTTCTGTAGATTGGCAAAGGGCCGGCAGGTTTTAGCTCCATACGCACACGAAAGCAAAAGCGAGAGCACACGAACACACACATAGGCAACAGCTCAAATCCGCAGCACCCTGAATTCTTAATGGACCCACCGGTAGGAGGCCCTCGGTATGGCGTTAAACCATAAAAGAAATAAAATATTACGCTGCAAATATTATTCGAATCCCGTTATCAAAGAGAGTCAGTTGGTTCGGGAGCAGTACTCTTATCCCTCAAAAAAGTGCAGGTACTTTAAATTCAAATATATGTAGGAAAGCTGCTCCACAAATTTAACTTTAATGTACTTTTTTATTAGTTACGAGTTCTAATAAAAGGAAAATTCCGTCCACCACCGGGAATCTCATTTTGGTATATTTTCGTCAGTAAAAAATAAACAAAATATTACTTACATATCGTACCTTTGAATCAACTGCCCCATTAATGAATTCAGAATAATTCGGCCGTTTTCTCTGGTTGGATATAACTACTCGTCAATTAAGTAACACATACCTGAAAAAAAATAAGCAGTTAATCCAAAATGAAATAAAATTAATGTCAAACCTGAATATTAAAATCATATACAGTGGAGTAATTTTCGTTATAATCAGCTGAAGTATTACCCCAGCAGTCTGACAAGACAGTAGTGATTATTTCATAAGAGTGACGATTAATACCAACAACCACATCAATATGGATATCCGAATATTTTAGGATTTATTGCGCATTTGTTCATGTTAAATATACAATGCCTATTAATGAATGTTCTTAATAATTTTTCGACTGGTGTTTTGTTCATATTAGGTTCTAATTTATTATTAGAAATTTTTAACGATTCCTTAGCAAGTCTAGGTACAAATTCTAGCAGTCTTAAAAGGTTTTGATGTTTCCACATTAAACTGTAATATTTAAAAAATACAACTACACCTGAGTATGTTGGTAAGATGTTAACCGAACGTTACATTAAACACCGGGTTTTTATATACTTATCCTGTAATCGCTCTCGACGGATGTCCCGTATCTTGGGACAATTTGAGACCGGGAGGAGACGAGGGGGATCACTCAGGTCTAATTCCCTCATCGGTCGAGGGGATTCCTCCCGCTCATATTAACCCAACCGGGACCGGGATAATCCCTACGTGACACTCCTCACGTTTATTGTCCGCAGGCCCCAGGACTGCGCAAAGCATCAGAAGCGCCGCCCAGAAGGAACCCTGCTAGTAAACCGACTCGACCAAGCTAATTTACAACATCCTCCTCACAGTCGACATCTTAATTCAAACTCTGATCAAATTCGGCGTTCAATAAAAAACTATTATAAAATGGTGGCTGCATTAATAGATAATGCAAGATACGAAGGTAATCTGATCATATAGTATCATTAATACTAGAATCTGAATATTGCAGCGAATGCATGCATACTTATATGTTCGTGTGCAGGCTCTCAATGTGGATTTCGCATTTACAATCAGGAAAGAATGTCCGGTGAGTGGAAAGGTATGCATAACGACAATGAAAAATGAGAGGGGCCATCGATTAGCATACGACACGATGAGAGTGATGGATAGGCCAACTCAAAACTGACCCCGACCTCCGAGGCTGGCCGCAGCGTCAATCTCTAGAGTGCAGCTCACGTTCGGCGCGTTAATTAATTGCTTTCTTAGTTGCCCATCCGTACGTGAGGACCAGACAGTCTTATTGCCAAGGTGTAAGACTAGAATAACAGGTATACGTAAACTGTTCGTCGTTGAGCTACGAAATTATATATCCTCTTTGTTTAAACAATAAATGTCAACTTGTGAACTTCTCAGGTATTATTATCTATTACATTATCGCATAGCGACATTTCAAAATTCAAGGTCATTATTTATATCCTAGGTTGTTCATTAGGCAGTAACAAATTATACCCAATTATTATCATGTTGGTTTAAGTGTATATATTTATTTAATTTCCCAAAATAATTAGACATTGAAAACAGCGTATCTCGAAAAGAGTGCCTAACAGGTAAGCGACCAACCTGACCGTATGGAACGAGATCGGATTGATAAATAAAAATCAGAAGTTAACACAAGTAAAAGTTCAAGCTGTAACTTGTACGAAAACAAACCGAACTGCCTACAAAATCCAGACCAATGAATAATTAAAGGGTTGAAAGAACAAAAACCAATGAGTCTGCCTCTGGCAGGTTGGATTTTCGATAAGCCAATTTCATGTTTGTAACGTCATACCCGAAAATTGTTTTTAGTAAAATTACGACCTTTCGAGAAGTGAAACAGTATTGAATATTTCACAAAAAATTATATACATAACACTGCGTTCTTTACCCCCTCAATAACTTGCCCCAGAAGTTGTCTGATTGTAATATTCGAATGGATCAAACTCTATCAGAAATTGGTCCCAATTGAAAATCTCAAAAATAGAAATTCATTCCTATTTTTATGTTATCGCACTCGAAAAGCACAATTTCCACTTTACGTTCACTTGTACATACCGCATTGCTAATTTTGACTAATCCGAATCCTTAAATTGAAGGAGGAATGATCTTTATTCCTGTCTTTTCTAGTAAGCGATCGAGTGCAGATGAAGTTGTTGAATGCATTGAAAAGATTAGTATAATGAATCTTGAACAATATCCAATTTGCTACTTATGTGTACCCAGCGACAGTTTCATTTTAAATATTTTATTTATTTATTACTATATCTTTATTTATTATTTATTTTTTTACGAATCATAAATTTATGCATTATAAATGAAAAGTCAGCTAAGGGATTCGGGGTCGCCGTTTCTAGGGCAATCGATTTTCTGTTGCCAAAAAAGTTCTCATTGTAAAAGCGTATTTCAGATATATACATTATACAAGACAGTTTCTTATAACACATCACACATATTTTTTATCACACATTTCTTAACTTACAAGAACACATTTACAACTCGTATTACAATTGTTATAGCAATTATATTATACATGGATGTCAATGTATGTGCTCTGTCGACGTCATAGAGTTAGGAAGTCATGTCTTCCTAAAATGTTCGGAATGTGATAATGGAGTTCTCATCTTTCTCTCATTTAATTCCTCCGTTTTCTCTTTTTCTATTTTTTTAAGTATAATACCGTGTTTATTTAACCTCACTGCTCCTTTCTAGCAAAAAGCGGGCGAGGAGAAGCCTGAAAATTATCCAACTAATTTTACCTTCGTTTTAATAGGGAGGGCGTTATTATAAGCGTGGTGGGGGCGGGAATGGAACGGAGGGTGAATTAACATATCTCTAATTAGGGGCGGCTAATCACCCGCGTCCCAGATGCTTATCTCCCCCACGACAGCCCTGTACACGCAGGGACCCTGGAACATATAAGTTTATTGTATGATGCAAAGCCGGAAGTTCCTCCCTTTCCTTTTTGAATGAAAGTTAATGTTAACAAACATGATGGGTACAGATATCGTTAGAGAAACAAATTTACGACTTTATTCGTTCCACGAATTATTAATCCACAACTAAGTATAATATTATCAATTTCATACAGAGAACTTCAACACACATGAGACACTAATCTTACAACTCGTGCTAATTTCAACAACTAGATGAAGAAACTTTCTTTCAACTATGTAATATGTCCAACATATAGTAGAACGAATAGTCAGAATCAGTTACGGTGTTTTGAAAAATAAAAATTTATATCCAATATAAAATAAGAAGCAGCAAAGTGTTAATCCATCTGGAAATATGACGGTGTGGAACACTCTTGACTAAATCAAGCCGGTATCAGTTCCAAAGTTACAGAATTAACAATATAGAATTAAAAATCTCATTTCTGATACACTCCGCGCTGAACTGCTGACACAATTCAGTTGGCGAGAGGGTAGCCTACAAAGAACACTGACGGGGATTTTTTCCACCGGGATACCCTCAGAAGTTTGAAATGCCTGTTGACTCAGCGGTGGCCTCGTTGATTCACCGGGCAAAAAATAACGTTCCAATTACCTCTTTGTTCGGGTGCTAAACGGCTCGCTGAGTCGTGTAATTTAGCCTCGGACCCGGGGCGACACCCGACCGCACAGTTAATACGCAGAACAATGAGAATAATAAAGGGAGTTGCGGGAAGAGAAGGGTACTCCCGAGGTAAGCCTTCGGTATCCCTTAAGACCGCCGGGATTAAACAAAGGGACGCCTGGAAGGGAATTAATTCAATAAAAGGGACTAAACAAACAAGACCCGGGCCTAACTCTAGCGGATTATTATTATCATTATTTGATTGGGTTTGTGGAAGCCCTTCACTGACTCCTTATATAGACATTGGATGATCGCTGTTTGAAGTTAAGGGAAGCGACGGGGAGAAGTTATTGGTGTTTACACTCAGTCAATATTTTTTGTCCCAGTTCTTCCGATGCCATCCTGAGCGGTAAACCTGCTGAAACATAACTCTTTCTCAAGGTGGTCAAATTGGAATCGGCATGGTCGTGGATTGGAAATCATGGAGAAATAGATACTGAGAAGATCTTAAATCAAATTAGATTAGAGTAAGTGTTCATTATCAATCATCCTATAACTCATGATGGCGAAATGTAAAAATCATACTAGTCTCAGGTCAAAGACAAATGAATGTTGGGGTGATATATGTGATAAGATAAAGGGATAAGAATTAAATTTATCGAATAGAGTACTGTTGAACACATCCATCGATAATACAGAATTAATTTCAACTCTCAAAAAAACTTTCGACACCCTCGTGCACAGTATTCCCGTTGATTACATCCTACAAATAATTAATCGTTAAGAAGCCATGTCAAATGATGACAGGAGCTCAATTGGGAGAGATTACAATCAAGAGGTCTTATTGCCGGCGGAGGGAAGCTGCCGGGTTGAGGAGCCGGAGACAGACTTAACAATAATACGCTTTAGGGATTTGCCAGAGGGATGGGGCTGGAAAGCAGGAGTGGAGGGAAAAGCGGCTTTACCATGTAATTGGGTCGAAGAGGGATTAAGGTCGCACGAAATAATATGAGATACTCCAAATAATTATAATAATATTGTCCTTACAGATAAAGTTAGTAATGAAGACGCGGGTCGTTAAAAGGTGCAGGAGCTTTTATAACTATCATATTAGGAATGACTATAATCGTAAAAGAGAACGCGCTAGTTGAGGTCTCCCGAAACTGGGTACTGGCTATGGTTAATTAAATTAATGATTAATTCCATAACTCAACTCATTTCTAATGTCAATTGTGTATTCTAATATAGAGAAAAATGTACTTCCGTACGAATAAAGATAACCTAGGTATATATATATATATATATATATATATATATATATATATATATATATTCATTCGAGTATACATTTTTCGAGCTCTGAACCGCTTGCCAACATCAGGAGCCAAGAGCCTTTAGAGCCGATACACTCAGCATTCTCAGGGTATATATAAGCACAACGTATGCAGTTCTGCGCCATAATCCTACAAGGGTTTTGAGTACAATATAAGCGTTGCCATCTCCTTGTTCCCAGGAGTTCCATCATCTCCAAAGCCCTTAGGGCCGTAAACGGGCGACTTCGGAACACCAATCGTAAACATTTACTGTGGAACACTTATGTGTACAAGTCGTTCAATTTTCACGATGCGAACCCGAACGGAGATTGAATCGTCGACCATGTCTGGATTTATTGAAAATCGATGAACCGGAGGATTTTACTGGAAGAGTGCTTCGAAACATCGTCACTTTCGGGTGTACGAGTAAAGGCAATGGTGGATGTGACAACGAAACAAAAATTTGAGCTTAAAGGTCAAGACAAAAACATAGGGAATCGATACCGAAAACTTACGAGCCATTAGGGAAATAAGGTCGTCTAATTTTACGGATCATTAACCCCAGTAACTCGCCTGGGAAACTAAGAAACTTGCTCCAGGGTGACATTTACACAGTTTGCATTAAATAAATATAAATTTTATAAAGATAAAACTAATTAAAATTTGAAGAGTATCATTAAAGTGAATCTCCTGAGGAATCGTTTTTGTTAACTTTTTTCTTATTTTATGCGTGTTTTAATTCTTTCTCATTGTGCTTTTAATTGAGGTTAAATTTACATATGGAACAATTTCACTAGTATATAACACTAGAAACCGCTCACAGGTCTTTAAAGATCTGTCAATAAAAATTGGACCCCAATAGACCGGATACCCTCCCCAAAAAAGGTGCATTGTCCATTTCACGTTCGATAAGAAATCTAAGTTTATGAACAGCTTAACTTATTTTACAAAAACAGAGATCTGGATCCAGATTTAATTATTGCCAGGGTATCAGAATTGAGTATATTTCACATCAGCGAACACCTAAAAAAGTCCCCGGTCACATTGCAATCGGCCGGTCTGAAACCGAATGTCCATAGCCGGACTGAAATGTCGGAACGCATAAAGGAGCATTGTAGAGGGAACGGGAACGCATCGCGTCCGGCTCAATCATGCGTGGTCCGCAATTTATGAGGGTGTTCGTCCGATTATCGGCAGAGGGAAGCGCGCGGAATCGCACGGCCCGCCGCACAGTCGGGGGGCCGGCCGTTCAGATAAACCCCAGTACACGGTTTCCAAACAGAGCATTTCGCGCATTTTCGCGGTATTAAAGTTAATATATTTTGTGCGAAAATAGGCCACTGACTATACCATTGCACGAACAACACGAATTCAGAAAAATCCGAATAATGAAAATTGGGATATATTAATATTTTTATTATTCTCAAACTTTGCTCTTTTAAATAATAAAGTTTCTCCTGGAATCGAAACAGAGGACGACGTAAACATCGTTAATCGGAATTTGTCTTAGATTTTTGAGTACAGTAGTGAGTTACTGTTGAGGTACCAGCGCAAATGCCAGCTGGGTGAACACTGCTCCAACAAAGAAAGAAAGAGTATTTCTATAATTTAAATACGGAATAATTACATAACATATAAGATGATATAATGTCAACTAAAAGTTAAGTAGCTTCTAATATTATAAGCTTAAAGTCTACACCAAAATTTACTTCCTCCTATACTACTTAACCCAGTACTTTACTCAGTAGCAAACAATTTAGCGAAACGTGAGACAATAATTCGTGGGTGAGGAGCGGCTCCTCTGCTCCATCCCATTCTCACCTCGTCCGGGGTCCGTAAGGGAGTCGGGGAGTTGTGGAGCATATCCAATGCAGCGGTGGTGGAGGCGGGGCGGGGGTCTGTGGTCTGTATGCCTTGAGCTGTGGCCGGGGGCGGTAATGGCCCTGATAGCGGACACCGAGGGCCCAGTGTCCGGTTGCAGGCCGCTCGGAGAGAGGCCCGGCCTCGGCGCCGACCCACCCTTTTAAGTGGTCGGTAAACTATCACCCCCAACGCCCACTCTCCGGCCTAACATTTTTTCCATCCCCAACCCGATAAACAGTCGGCTACATCTGGCGGCTACACTTCCCACCACACTGGAGAAGGGGGTGGCGATATTCATATTTTTTTCCGACCAGTTGTATATGCGCGCGGCCCTATAACTGTCCCATTTGCAAAATCTCTCGTGAGATTAAAAGCGTTAAATTATAGGAGGTTAGAAGCGCTAAAGCAAGCGGTGATAAATTCAACTTCACTTGGTACTTACCTTTTATTGAATGGACGTTTCAGGGAAATATGTGTTTGATCAAACAGACTTCCGAAAATGAAACAGCAGAAAATTTTTTTATTGAAGGTATTCAAGAAGTTTTTCCAAAGACCATACTATAGTGGGGTAAACATAAATAAATTACGGTGATAATTGAAATCAAATCTTAAAATAAAACGAAGGACAAACGGTAAACCAGTTTATAATTTTTACATTGCGACATATCTACGAGTAAAATAGCGACGAAGTTCTAAAATTGTACAGTCTATAATTACTGCCCATTTGAAATTATTTTGTTTGGCATGGGATCAAGCGATTAAGTAGGAAAAAAAGGAGAGAAAGTCAAGTTTGAAATGCGTTGGAGTCAGAGAGTAAGCTGAAGGCTGACCTTCAGTCTGAGCTGAAGTGATACTGGACAGCGGGCGATATAGTGAAGCCGGGAGCATTGGGAGTCGGCGAATGAAGGGGGAAAGAAAGCCTGTCGCCGCCTTCCCAGTTGGCGGCCGTTCACAGTCAGTATCGACAGCTGGCAATATATCGCAATTACCCGTGGACGTGCGAGGAGACAAGGTGAAGGGACATACGAAGGGACGAGGCGGTTGCCGCTATTAATTTTTATAACGGGTATTTGTTCTACCCGTTTAGACGTAATTTATTCCCCAGCCGGCAGTACCTCGGCCCCTCATTTCCATTCTAGGTATATTTTTAGAAGTCACCGCGGCAGCCTTGATTAGAACGTTCGTCCATTGTTAGTTTGAATTTATGCTTCTGTTAATGCCGGCATTTCGTTAGACGAGCAATATTTTGTGTAGACTTATTACTAAATTAATAATACAGTAACGTGGAAACGTTGGATAGAAATATAGCTAAGATTCCAATCGTAACATAAAAATGTAGCAATTAAATTTCTTTGGTGGTTTGCAGGGACTTGAAATATCAATACTGTTTCAAGTTACTTTTAACACTCACCTATTTAGTCTTACGGGATATTAAATCGGCAACGAGCAATCACGTTCCTTACATAGTAACTATGCACTACCAAGACGTTCAGTAAAACTTTTACGAAAAGTAGAAACCCGTTTAGGTTATGATATCAGAGGGTAGACAGAAAGTCACAAAATTGGTAGTATTTAAGTATTACCGATTAGCCGCAGGCACTACTGACGTTTGTGAAAACGTTTAACTCGAACGGGTGACATCCTCAAATTTACTGGGTCTCTTTTAGAATAGATAAAGAGATAACGAGGTCTGAGTTAGACGTTCATCTCTTCCCCAAACGCCAACCCTTGGCCCTGGGATTTTTCTGACCTCATTCTCTAGCAAAAAACTCCGGGTGACCCAGGTCGCTGGCTTGGCCACCCCACCTAAATCCTTCCCGTTATCTCCCTTAAGGGTTTTAAACTGGGCTATAAATTTTGCAAAATTTATTCCAGTTTTAATTATTCCATCGACTAATACTGAAAGCAAAATAGGCAATTAACGAATGAAGTAGATGCAATTCTCATTTAACGATTTCTCCATAAAATGAACTAAAACCGGAAAGTTTACCTCATTTATCGGGAGCGAGTGTTCCATGCAGAAATATATGTAGTGTAATAATTTTTGGAGGTATTTATAAATAAGGACACAAATCACAGTGCAGTGATAGTGCTAACGGGATATCATATAGGTAGTCAGTACGTGTGGTATATTCCTATCGATGGCAAAATGTCGAAACAGGCGTAGCTGAACGCTAGGTATCGATAAATGATAATGAACACCTATATACCTACTTTAAAATAAATGATTAATTCCATTTTATTCAATTTACAATTTATATAATAACACCTACGTTCTAAAATAATTGATCTTGAAACTAACGAATATAAATTTACAGGAGTATGGAATCGGATAATTGTAGTGCCTGACTTAATAACAGCAGTCATTGAAATATATTAACGGGGAGCGACTGAAGTGGGTAAGGAAGCGAGATAATCCACGAATATGCCTGACGTGACGGCCTTATCGAATGCGGCAGCTAATGTTTACCCCTGCGACCCTTGAGCTTTCAGTTCTCCCACCCCAAAACCGCGGCAACCGCGTACCGTAGAAACAGATGGCATTATCTTTGCTGAAGACTATTCTCTGTAATACAGTTCTAGAATAGACATCAGTGGAATTGTGGTAAATATAATTAAATGCTCCGATAGTTCGTAATATGCTACGAGAAAAATAAAAGTGCAACGAATTAGTCTGCCCGTTTTAAATCGAGGAAATTTTTTGTTACGGATTTCATATCGTAGTGATCATTCCATGTTAACAGAGAACCTACAAGTTGGGGTCCAATGAAATGAGATTTACGTAAACAATAATACAAAACACAGAATATACAAAATCGACCAGTCATTTTACAACAGCTTAAAACCTATTTATTTGAAACAGGACTTCTGGAAGATGTTCTTCAGTCGAAGGAGTAAGAAAATTATTTACTTTCAGTATGCATACAACGATTGTGGGATACGGGTATCCCACCGACAGATATCCAGGGACTCCCATACGGGCAGCAATGCGTACAATGGAAGGGCGCGCTCCAATCTTCGGTCCCGACAGCCAACTTTCCCGAGTCCATTCTTCCGCTCGGAGTCCCCCATTCTGGGCCCGTCCCCATAGCGAAATTACTCTCCAATAGTCCGGGCCTTGGAGGTGGTTGGGGGGGCCTTTCACGTGTGGAAGGGGTTGCGACCCCGCGCAGATTGAAGCACAAAGTGGACCCGATCAATTTATTGCCCACTCTACGCCGTTTTTGCCCCGCACGGCCTCTCGAGATCCTTGTGCCTCAAAATAGGATTTGACGTCCGTACATTCTGAAACACATAGGTCACCCGGGCAGGCTAATTTCAAAAGCCTGCACATCATTCTTCGCTACGTAGAAATTTATTTAATGTTACTACATACAAAGAAGGTGTTACTAACTGTTAGAAAAATTGAACTCACAAATCATGTCTTACTAGGTTAGGTTAATTAGAAAACTGGAAGTAATAGAAAACAGGATTTAAATTTAAAATTACATTAAATTAATAATGGCGGTGATGGAAATGTGTAATGTATATTACATATATATGAATTGTATTATAACGAGGCACTCTAGCCTCGTTCAATCCCGACAGTCAAAACCCGCTAAAATCCGCTTGATCCCACAATAAAGGGGCTTCGTCCTTCCCTGCAACGAAGAAGAATGGACCATTTATTTGTCAGGGTTACAACCAAACAGAACAAAAGAAAGATTCCTCTTCAATCGAGGCATTGATGGCAAATAAAATGCGGCGTTTTTCCGCCACCCCAACAATTAGTCCTTATACGGGTGACTGAATAGAATTTGCAGAGGAGTACTTGAAATAATTGTTTTAATTGAAATTCCACAGTTACCAGAAATTAGCGGCAATTAGTCCTTTGTGGACGACCCTTTGTGCACAGAATAATCAATGGTTCGGCCGTGAGCCGCGGGAAATTAAAATTAATTTTATGTCAAAGTCTTTATTTCCTAGCAGGATACCAGGACGCAAGAATCCTAACCGGGCTCAAAGAGGCAAAGTGGAACGGAGTGCCACCCTCGTGCGCCCCTCGGAACGTCCACTGAAGTTACTGCGATGCCGTTCCCATTAACGTCAAACGTAGTCTGCCCTTGGGACACCATGAGCGGCACTATAGTGCTACTACAGCCTACACCTAAAAAGAATCCTGGACGAACTAGCATCTATGTTCAGGTGATTTAGGGACCTGTCGTCATTGGCACAGACGCCATGTATCATGTGTAGTGCTTATGGAATTCAAAAATAATTTGAAAACAGAGAATCTAATGCGAAATGTGTGATAACAGTGAAAGTGCTAGGCGGCGAGGAAACGGGAAGAAGTGTCGGAGAGAAGGGATCCGCGCCGAGTGCAACAAATACGCCGCGATTATCGGATTCCTCGCGGTTCTGCGGCGGAGCAAGAGAGACAGAGACGGAGAGACTGGGTCCTTTATTAGAGAAAGAGAGATACAGATAGAGCTCGGTGGGTTAAACGCCCCCTGGGATAATCGCTCTGGGATCCTCCTCCTTTGCAAAGGAACCAGGAATGCGCCCTCCCCCCTCCCACTGCACAAACAATGGAGGAAGACGGTGAGACGCGGGACAGAGGAAGTGGGACGGAGACAGAGGTAGAGGGAGGGGAGATGTAATTAAATAGCAATTAGGGAGATGAAAGAGGACGGCGGCGCGCCTCCGAGCCCGCACTGGGACACAGACATTAAATTCCCCCTTTCCCATGGCCAAACTACTACCGTAGTTAGGCGCAGTGCGCCCACTATACGCATAAATCCCAGTTGTCACATTTTATAATCGGTGTAACTTCCCTCCGCGGAACAATCCACCGTCGCAAACACTAGTTACTCGACGCGCAATGTGTTACAACCGCCGTGGAAATAAACTTCCTAGATATACTAGATGAACAATTTCTAATTGCAGCAGACTAATGGAGAGTAATGAAAATTACATCAAGCGACTTTAGATATAATATAATTTTATGACATTGTTTAACTCATCGGTTAAAACACGTGTACGATTACAGCAAACAAATTTACTCATGTAAGGGAGATACACCGTTTCTTACTGGTTCATTTGTTGTCATATTATTTCGTTTACTGTTAAATCATTTATATTTATTACATATTGTTATAATGTTATACAGGCATATATATGTACAATAGGAAATAATGCAGTTAGGAAACTTCATTAAATTGATATACTACTTTATTGTAATTTTTATACTTATTTAAATTTTATTTTTGTACCCTTTTGCGTTGTTCAAGCCCCTACAAAAGGTATAATAGAACCACGTTATTGAGGTTTGAAACGAATATTACGAAATTAACACCACGTGCGTCGAAAAATCACACAAATTACAGTCCTATTTCAAGTTTAATGTACTTGAACATTTCACACGTTGCCACAAACTGTAAGTCTTGATTTCAATTTGATTGCGCCGTACTTCAGAAGCGTGGGCCCGACTCACCGCCGGTATGTTTAGCATAAGCGCAGGCCCGGCAAAGTACCAGAGTCTTGAGGCCGGCATAAAATATTCATGCTACTTGATTAGCAGAATTCCGAAAGGGGTGGGCGGCGTTGCGTAGGGCGGAGAGTTCCCACGGCCAATTTGGGGACACGGACGGACACCCGTGGAACCTGTGACGTCTGAATAAATGATGGGGGGACGGCCGTGAGTACCACCGGCGACTACCGCCTATTACTTGAGGTCCGGGTCTCTATAATCCAAAGCGAGAGCCAGTTCAAACGTGGGCTTAATTACCAGGGCAGGGATCAATATTCCCTCCGCTTTTGATCCGCTGCGTTCCACAGTCTCCGGCCATGGCAACCCTCATG
The DNA here is from genome assembly GCA_019843655.1 of Lethocerus indicus. Classification (NCBI taxonomy): domain Eukaryota; kingdom Metazoa; phylum Arthropoda; class Insecta; order Hemiptera; family Belostomatidae; genus Lethocerus; species Lethocerus indicus. Next base: position 17,113,180 of record JACDQD010000005.1, on the reverse strand, counting down.
GGTGGGCGAGTCAGATTCAAGAAAAATAACTACCGTGGAAACACACCTAAAATGTGCACACACATTTGCAAGTGGATTATAATTTCAGTCAAATCGTCAAACTTAATTGTGAAAATTTTTCAGTTGTTTCCACGCACAATAACAACGACTTCTAAACTGTCTACTTCATGTTGTTCACGAGGGGGTATGGTAACTTTGGCTGGAGCTCGCCGCGGAAAGAAAAGGAACGCATTATTTATAAGGGAAGCACAAACGTACGTCTTCGTCAGACGTCTTCCCTCGCGAGGAGACCCCCGGACAATAAATAAATAGCGCCAACCTACCCCCCTCCCGTCAACCACCACCGGCTGTCTGTTTGCCTGTTGAGAGTACTGAAGCTGGTCCGAGGTCAGATCTTATCCCGGGTAGCTCGGGGACTGGCAGGTTGGCCACCCTGGGACCGGCTCGAGTACCGCGCGTCCTCTATTCAAAGACCCCCGCGCACGGTCGTGTTTTAACGAGCTTCCGCGGCAACAGTTTTTCCCCGACTGCGCACAACAGATTTCCACGTCAGATATTTTCGCTTTCGGAACTAGCCGCCGCTCTCTCGCCCGACAACACACTCAGGATTATCGTGACCGGCCTTAAATTGGCCCCAAGGTAAAAAAAGCCCAAGGGCCGTTTGCACAGATGTCCCCATCTTTACAGGCAAAGAATGATTACACAATGTAACCCGTGATTCATTAATATCAATGGGTAGTAAAATAACTAAGCCTACCATATGGTTCGCTGAATCCAATCACAGGAATGAAAGAAATAGTAAATAATCCAGATATTTACTAACGTTGATAAACTTTAATAAATTATGCCTTTAGGACTCTCGAACACTGAATGATATATTTCATATCGTATTAAAAACTCCAAATAATTTCTCAGAAGTTATTTAATTTATCTTTCCCTACCTGAGGTAATAGAATTTGGCAGCGGCTCTACCGGAACTGATAACAGAACCGGTAGATTAACTTAGAACTTCAAATCGACCACCTTTCAGGGTCGGGTGGGGGAGTAGCAACGCCGGCAAATGAACCGGAATAGTGATAACTGAACCCACACACTCCCGCCAGAGTTCCGCCCGCAAGCAATTATCGGCGTTTCCTCAATCCCAGGCCGCCTCTCTTAAATTAATAATATTGCAATTTCGATAATTCAGGAATTGAAAAGCAAAAAATAATAAAAAGAGGTGAAGAATTAGAACGCAAAGTCCCTTTGAAAACGCTTCCAGCGCTAATGATCACATGTGGGTGGGTCGGCCTTTAAAAGCAGAGTAGATCATTAAGTATGCGAGAGGGCTGCAAATGGGAAAAAGTTTAAACAGGAATCGTCGACCGCTTTGGTTGGAGTTTTTGTACTGTACTTTGGCAACATTGGAAGATATAATTGTTCTCCGCCACCCGGAGAGTGGGGTTTAATTCTGAACTTACAATAGGAGTTTGTAATTGCAGTATTGTTCTGATATGGCACTAGGATGAAAATATATATTTCAACATCATTTTTTGATTTGGTGGATTTTTGGAACAAAAATGGAAAATATTATGGGAATAAGTTTTAGCAACCGGTTCTCCGGTTGAAAGTTGTTAGTAAAATATAGGCACCTAAGAAAATCAGAGGATGCGGAAATGTGGTGGACAAAGATACATGTAATGGAGATGTATCTCTGCACGTATATTCAAAGTCATATTCATGTTAGTTACTAAAGTTATCATGTCCATTTCGTAGCTCCGTGATCGCACTAAAGAAGTCATATCTTAAAATAGCTTTCCCCGAGAACAAAATAACAACTAAAGAACCGATGGTTTTCGATTAAGAACCGTTCAAAACTATAGGCTCGGGGCGTATGTGTCCGTTCCCCTTTGTAAATCGAGCGTAACACGATCTAGCAGATACTGGGAGCGCAGTCCAGACTTTCGCAAGGGCTCAGGACGAAAATTACAAGGTAATTTTCAACGTGAAATTTAACCTACGAGGCGCCCTCCTCCCCTACTGTGGAATTACGCCTACCACTTAATTTTGGCCTTTAGCTGTCCTTTATTTTTATTCGGAAGAACCACCATAGGTAATAGCGGCGAATTGTGTGCGGAGGTGTAACCCCATTTCGTCCAATTCTGACGGCGCCGGTCATGAAAAGATTGGACTTATAATATTGAGCTTTCCTCCATTCAATATATCAATTTTTGAAACTATCACGAAGACCCGTGAACAGAATTAAAACAATCATTATGCGTTTTCGTGAAAACGTTAAGGATCTGGGTTATGGGTTTGATATATGGAAACATACACAATAAAAAAATTCGTAAGGTTAACTGATCCTAGAAGGTCTCACTCAGAAAATTTTATCTGGCTTCTTAATTTGATGTTGATAAATTAATCACAAAATATAGACCTTCCACTTATTCGGATGGCAAACCTATTAGCAGCGGCGAGGTCCCTTTAGGTGTCACCACTGAAGGTAAAGAAAGAATTCGGCAGAGATCGGTTTTGCCAGCCGGGAATGACGAGAAAACTTAGCGACGGCCGGTTGTAAAAGCACTCCCGCTATTTTACGTCAAGTCCAATGCTATCACCAGCTGAGATAAGTAGCCACCGGCACCTCGTCGGCCCACTTAGTAAATGTTTTCTGAAGATCCCAGCCACCATGTCACTGTAGAAAACTTCATATTTTGTTTTCGCGCACTGCTATATTAAACATTTCTATACTCCGCCTTCTGCTATTCTGTGCTTCCATTTACAACTTTAAGGCTGAGGAACAATGCCCGTCCTTCACTTATCTGCCATTTCTTGATCTAAGAATGTATATTTCGATTTCGTCAAAGCGTAATTTATTTAAACTTATTTTAGAAAAAATACCTACATTTTGGCGTGTAACCAAATTGGTGTAAGAACCTATTGCAAATTATAGAATTATAAACACCTAAAATTAATTTTAAATTACAGTAACCTCCTGAAAATCGCTGGATAATTGTGATTCCTATTAATAGTACAATAGTAGGAAATTAACGCGAAATGTGATCAGTTTGTGCGAGATAATGTTGATTTAATTTATGCACAGAAGGTCGAGATCCCTTTATCGTTAATTTACACAGGTGTTGGGCAGGTAAGACAGATAAAACATGGTCCTCCCATCGCGGCGCTCACCTTGCCAACTACAAGAGAGCGCGGGCATCTAGGCAATTACTTAGAACCTCGACACGACCTCACGCAGGCAACGCGTTTCCGACCGTTGCTCGAACGAACAGAAAAGAACGGGCCAGGGAAAACAGGTAACTACGAAGATTTCACGAAACCGAGCTCGAAATCGCAGGTACATTATGTCCAGCCGTAGACGATATGAATCAGCATATAGATTGGTTCATTAAGGCAGCTTCCCTATAAGGAAGAGTTGTTTGTAAATTAAAAAAAAAATAAGGAATTATAAATAACTATAGACTTTGTCGGGGCGTGACTCTGAATCAAGAATCGATTCGATTAAAGATCGGAAAGTCAATTTCGTTATAATAGAATTAGGTAGGGCCGTTAAAATCGAAATAGGAAATTAACATTTTCCATTATTGCTAGGAAATAAAATTCAATAACTAAATTACTTATGCCGGGATGTATTTACCCTATTATTAAACATTCAAAAGTTTTTATTCACTTTTTTATACCTTTGTAGGTCACAAACTTCATGTGCCACTGTCAGCATACCAGCATATAGGCGAAAGGGTCTTCGTGGAAATATTGAGTACTTCTAGTGTAGTTCTCTCACCGAGTGTTCTGGTAGGCCACAACTAGTAAAACAACCGATGGAACTAGAAAAGGATTATCCGCGAGAACCTATCTAAATTCAGAAGCCATAGCTGATATCAATTAAGGGGAATATCGCTAATCCTTTTCGAGTGGAATAGCGCTGGGAATCTATCCATTTCAGGGGTAATACCCTAGATGGGCCTGAAGTTGGGGAAAGCTCTCCCAGGTTAATGCCCTGCGATTTAATCGTGGTCAGCTGCCAATTTGGGGATTGGAGCCAGGGCTGAATTTAAATTTGGGACGCGACCATCCAGCAGTGCATGCAGGGCGGTATGGGAGGAAGGAATTGAAAACATGAAGAACACTCTTTAATATTGTGCATGATTTCTTCCGCCAGAATTGCCAAAATAGGAGTATAATATAACTTGAAAATAAATGAGAATTGTAAACGACCGAACATACAGAAACATATATTACGCATTTATCCGGAGGGGGGAACTTTTAGAAGGACCTGATAAATATTAACACTTGCATAACTTGTTCATTTGCAATAAACTCTACGTAAACTATTTATTTACGTATCTCAACAAAGGTTACATAATAATAATAATGGTATAGTAGTAATAATAAATGCATAATAATAACGATTTCCTTTCATTAAATAATTCATTAATCACGACAATTTCAAATTTTCCTGATGTATTTTGATTGGTACTTCAAACTAGATTGAGCAATAGGGCTAGCGACACAAATCAAAGCCCAAATGAATAATAATTTTTCATTAGGGTCAATACACGTACTTACTGGCAGCTCAAAATCGTCCAAATCCATATATTCCATCCAAACAATAATTGAATATAACAGCGTTCAACTTTCAATAACAAAAGTACCGGAAATAATTTAGAAGAGTAACTGAATTAATAAAAACAATTAAATTCATATACATTACGGCTTCCATCGCTGGATTTTAGGAACCATCAATTAATTACATTAATTTAACCAATATGCCTAAAAATGATGCGGCTAACGAACTCGAAAGGGTAAAGGCCACCGGATGTATTTAACGGGGCATAAAGTATGGAACTTTTATTCGAAGTTGGTAAGGGAGCAGTTTTAGTACTGGGAGCAGTTAAAGGCGTTCTCTAACCAATAAAAAGTAACAAGTTCGGGGAGAGTTGTAGGACGTAGGCGAAACGGGTGAGCGATAAATCGCGCCAAAATAGTGTCCGGGAGAAGTTTAAGGGGGAGCCTAACTCCAAACCCCCCCCAACCAAACCGCCGGCCCAAACCCGGTAAATTGAGGAGGGCTCGGACCCCCGCGATATTGGAAAATAACGAGTTTTTAAGACGCCATATGCTCGCCGCAGAGAAAGGCCCGGCCACTGGCTTACGAGCCCAAGAGGTAGGCAGCGTGCAAAGCTCTCCGCACTCCAACCCAAGTGTTATACACTTGAGGTAAGAAGGTATTGGGAGGGCGAATGGTGGAGTAGTACTAAAGATAACTCATCATTCAGTTACGTTTAATGGTTATAACGTGGCCGCAAATATTATGATTTTCGGTTCGATATAATTATATTCAACTAATCGAATTCAAGTGACGACCGCGAGAAACCGAAACCTGTTTGTCCAAAGACGAATGTACCGGAAGGGGCCACAAATATTAAAATTATATGGACTTTAATAACAAATTTGTTTCGTCTCTATTTACTTAAAGAGAGCACAGTATACGCTATTTGTTATAGTGATCTGATTACTACATCCAGATAATCAAAATTTAAACAAATAGTAAAAATAATAAAATTCAATGCAGAATAATAAATCCTGCTGTTGTTAAAAAAACTCCCTCATTACAGATGATAAGAATATAAGGATGAGAAACTTAAGGTTTTCGTTAAGACTGTTTCTCATACTTCCAGGTTGACACAAACGTCCATCCATATAAATTATATCTCTTCGAATTTATTCGAATAATAATCTGCAAGGAAACGTATAAACGGGATCGGCCGAGATGACTATCGGGGGAGCACTACCCAATAGATTACTGTGATTCAAACCGCTATTTACTAATGTTGTATAGGCCTCTCGGTAACCCCTTCCGGAGAAGGAAGAGCCCCCGAGACCTCCCGATATATTAGGGAGGCTGAGGAGGGTTTGTTACCATACAATTAATAGGGGCCGAGTTTGGCAGGACCACAAGCACACGAGGGATGCACTGGGAAGGGACACCGAACAGAGGCAACTATCCCAAGAATGGGTACGGGGGCGGGACCGGGACCCTTCTCTTAACTTCCGCCGCAACTTTGGGAGTACTAATAACAAGTTAAAGCTCAGGGAGCTGTAAAGGGGGTCGTTTGGGGAGCGATACCTATGCCCGCGCCGGGTTTGTCCTCTTCCGCCTTCCGGAGCGGCTGGGTAAATCCTTGTGAAACCCTTACAGTAAAGCCAAGCTATTTTCATATTCCGACCACAACACACTAAATAATGTAATATGTAAACAAATTCATATAATCGTTAACATCTTTCTAAGAGCATAACTAAAAAAATATGCTCAATCATTCTCATACGTAAGAAAATATTATGTTGCATTACCTATTAACTACGTCATACACTTATATAAGTTCAGATTCAATGAACCTTCACTACTATCGGCCACTGAGTAATTACCGTGACTAATACACTGTATTGTGCCAGGGAAAGATCTTATAGTTTTCTGTGAAGTAAGGCCAGAACCAGAGTGATATTCTGAAATATCAAAACCACACAAATATAATTTTAGTTCTTTTCCAATCAAATTACATTTACAGGGGGAAAATTTTCAGAAATTTGGGCGTTCTCCTTCGGCACTAAAACAAGTAAGGGCGGAGTTTTCAAGACTCATTTTATTGCAACTTAATCTAATTAGATTTTTGAAAGTATAACATCCACAGAAACGATTTGATGAACGATCATTGTTTCCAGATAGGTGCAAGGCGATAATTCATTCCGGGAGTAGTAATGTATTTTGACCGTGGAAAGGCTTATTTTCCCCAACCGGAATTTGCATAAGCGTTCTTTTCCTGAAACGCGATATTATTATAATGACGTTTTATTCACGCCTCCAACCCAGATTATGGGAGAGATTTCAGGCCAAACGAAGCTCATGAATATATCCCCTGTTATAATGATAAATAATTCTTTTCGATTCCTAGATAGTTCCGCCAATAAGCCCATTAATGGGAGAATTATCCTTGACTCTCATCATCATGTGTATCATGTAAGATTTTCCAGCCTCAAGTCAGATAAGGACTGTACAACTCCGTAATCGTTACATTTTGCTCCGGTTACAAGAGGTCGGCCATATTTACCTCGCAGGCGCGTTATTAAGGCTGGTTTTAAATTTTTACGTGGGTGTCTGTGTAGATGTGCGCGTGTGTGTAGTTTGAACTCTCGCACATACCAACCAGAATGGAGAATCAAATAAAAAAAATCTGTGTGTAGTGAGCCCTGGAGAAAGCGGGCGTAAAAGGCCAGGAGGTGAACAAATTTTAGATTAACTTAACAAAATGATTGGAGCGCGTTGACACACAGATGTACCCAACTTATTTTATAAACACCTACTCTAAATTTAGAATAGTATTCGCCGCATTTATTTGGTTTTATAGAAAACTCACTCGACGCTAACATATGAAGGGAAATTATTATTATTATTCAAGCAGTAGTTACATATATTTATAGCATTAAATACAGAATTGATGTAAAATTAGATGTTGAGTTTGATTTATAAAAATAAGTTAACTGCGAAATATATAACGAAAAGAAATAATATTTTCAGTTTAATATATTTATATTAATACTATTTTAAAATAGTATAGTTTAATATGTAATATTATAATTCTTATTATTTCCTCACAATAATTTTCTTATGACAGTACAATGAATGTAGTGTTACGGATACGGTGATGTCGGGAACACAACGTTCTATGTCGGGCGGATAATGACTTTCTAATCTACATAAACTGAAAATAAATGTTTTCTCAAATCAATGTCTCAGAGTATAAGGTTCACTAAGCATAATAGATAGGATTGCTAAATAAACACAATTTCCTCTCTACAACTAATGGAACTTGTTATAAGACAAAAGGCACTTAAGTTGAGTCTAAATTGACTCGAAAGGGGTCAATTCAGGAGGGCTAGTAATTCAGAAAATTTTCGTAGTTAAGCCCACTCCTGCGGCCGAGATCCAACTAGTTTGTACAATGGGGCAGGGAAAGACGATGGACTGGGCTTAACGGCCGGGGGGCATGCCGGCCTCCTTCTCACCCAACCCGAGGGACTTTCCCGACAAGAGAACTTACCTTTCGAGGCGATTATATGGGGACTGGAAAAAACAAATTTCGGCCGAACATTATAACAGGGGATAAATGGGGACTCACGTCCTGATCGAACAAAATGTAATGTACTATTTACTGAATTCGTTTTATGGACACAAAACGGAAGCAGGTGCCATTTACTATCTTATAAAAAATCAAATGGTATTTATTTACTACCTTAAAACACCAAAACAAGAAAAATTGCTACTTAATTATTTAATGTTATATATTAATAATATTCGTAACATTATGCTATCGATTTTGTCACTAAATGAATTTTAAAAAACTTTGTCACGTCCATTAAAAAAAATAACTCTTCCCCCACAGGCAACGATAAAATGTCATCGAGTATCATGGTCGTAGTGAAAAATAGTGTAGATGTAATAAATCAAAACAATTAGCAATTGTTAAAATATAAGTGACACGCCGGTGATAACACTGCTGGTTTATTTGATCGCTTGAATTCAAAATCAAACGGCAATAACTTCCTGTTCATGTGAATGTATACCCGACAATGACATTACTTGAAAATGTAGTAATATATGCACCTCAAAGAGATTGCAGGAAGTGGCCGAAGACAAGATCATGGAACGATCCAAGCACCCCATATTTTACCTAAGAGAGAATGCCATGAGGAAATTCTAATTAAACAACGTCAACACGCCCGCCGCTCCTCCAGCTACCTACGACAGAAAACTACAGCAGAGCCGGTTCTGAGTAAATTTACGGCCCTGGAACACTAATACTAATTAAATTAATTAAACAGTGCCAAGTTGCGCTGCAAGTTGTGCCAAGTTTTCAGTTAACCATATCTTGGCTAGAGGTACAATAAAAAGGCCGGTTTTAAAATGTTAACGAAGATCTTAATTTCATAGCCTACATTCTGGTTAATGTGCTATATTCCCTCCTCACCTTTAACAATAAAAAAAAACTGTGGTTATTATCCACTACCAGCAATTGTTATTGAGCGAATGACGATTTAATTGGGATTTACCTCAAGTATGCGGGAATTTGTAAGTGTATGCTTATATTAATATAACAATAGAATATACAGCGTTCTATTTATAGAAAGAAATAAATGATTACTTTAAGAGACAAAACCTACGAGCTCTGAGGATAGAGATGCAGAGGTCACCTAAACGATCTAGCTAAAATAATAATAACAGGTAAAAATATGACATATACGATAATACAATGTTTCCTCATTTCATCAACTTGGTTGCGAGTATTATTGAATTGCCATTTATACAGTATCGTTCGTGTATATGATATATGTGCGGTATATAAAATAAGCACCATCCTCATGTCAATGTTCTGGATCGACCCCTTTGAGTGAGGCAGAACCGCACACAGAGGGCCGCTTGAACCCGCGCCAGGAGTTGAGTGTTCCCTCAGCGGCGTTGCTACACACTCAAACAAACTTGCAGGAATTCCGCGGGATTAAATTACAAATTTCAATGACTTGAGGCAGTTAAGGTCATTAGGGGGAGAGAGCGAGAGAGAGAACTCCTAGCCCCAGAGTCCTATCTCTCAGCTGGCCCTCACACCGCCGCTTCCCAACGAGGTTTATTACACGCTCTTTCGGCGCCCCCGGGGCTAATTGTGTTTCGAGTGCACTTATTGAAAATTCAACTCAAATTAGACGCATTGAAACGGTTAAAGGATAACGGAATAGGCCGTGGACGCTTCGGAACAAAACCAACTTAAGTTCCGTGAGGCAATTAGAATCACACTTCCGAGCATTGATATATAATAATATGAAATATTGGACAAAGTTGTGATTTTTACATAACAACTGGTAATATAGAGGTATAATTAAGTATGTTTATTACTGAATCGTCACAAGTAACATGTACCCACGTGAGACTGGTTCATATCTTTTGATATGTTTAAGCTAAAATCATATATATATATATATATATATATATATATATATATATATATCCCCAATTAATCTCGATTGTTGAAAAGGAAGAAAATATTGTGAAGTAAAAACAGTAAGTAAAAACTATGTAAACTAGTTTAATGTATCTTCTTACTAATGTGTATAAATGAAACCATTAAATTAAATCACTAATTTATCATGTTTCAAACAGTTGGGAATTCACTATGAATTGTCGATATCTAATTTATTAAGGAATGTGAGTTATAAAAAGGTATACGTAATTCCAAACATTGGGTGCCAAATAATTTTTTTCTATGATTCTTGGTCCGCAACGTTCTGAAATATTGACACTTTTACTCAACACGTACCACTGACTGCTGAAAAATGTTCACACTCATAAAAGTAGCGCGTTCACGGGTTATATTCCGCCTCCGAGGATAAAGGACACCTTCGGAGGACGAATGCTGTATTAGATAAAGCCCAACGTCATTTTACGATGCGCCCAATCTCTCCCAACTTTTATTGGGACTCGTACACGTTCTCTTTATTTCCAACCCATTCACTCCCATTCGTCTCTCACTCTCTCTCTCTCTCTCTCTCTCTCTCTCTCTCTCTCTCTCTCTCTCTCTCTCCCCCCCTCTCTCTCGTCACTCGTTTTATGAGCCCCGTTCTTATAATTACGAAAGGATCCCAGGGTTATCGCGGGCTCTCCCCGTAGCGTCCGCCTAAGTGATTTATGCCTCTATTAACTCCAGGACAACTTTTTTTCCCCTCGCTACTTCATTTTCCTCGTGCGTTATTATTTTCTGTCCGCCCTCAATAAAGGAAAATGGATATAAATAAATTGGCCTTTCACAGGGGAGCAACACAGGTTGAAATTTCGAAAAAGTGATTCAGCGCTACGACTGGATATTTGATTTACGGTTACACGTCTGTGCCTAAGGCCACCCTGGGGCATTCCGCAACACAAAACGGAAGTAGACAACTCGTACACCCTACAAGTAGGCGGTAGAAGTGAACTTCTACTTGGGTCCTACTTTTCGATGCCAACCCCTTATCGTTATCAGTAATTTCTTATCGAAGAAACTGACAAAGATTGCATACAGTCTAGCAGGCGGTCGCCATAAAGATAAGGCGGAGAGAAATATCTATATATAACTTTTTCTCTTCCATGTAAGACTCATTTTAGTTCATCGCCCCGATAAAACTCTCAGACATATTCCAGTGATTTGTCGTTGGGTCGCGTTCTTATTCTCCAATTGATTACCATATTCGCGACAAGATTTTTTAACATTAAAATGACTGACCTTTTTAAACGGATCGAAGAAATAAGTATGAAAAACTCACTAGAGCTGTATTATCGTTCGTAACTGCGTCACTCACCTGAAACAAACAAACAATAGGTTAAAAATGTAATAAAACCAGTTAATTATAACAGTTTTGGCAGTGATATATAAACCTTCTTCCTGTATGAATACGGATATTATAAGAAAGAACCTTCCCAAATGGAAGTTATTAGATTTTTATGGTGATATTGTTTGACACAATTCGGTCGTTCGTGTGGGTCAGAAACAATTTCAGATTCCCCGGCGGCGCTTTGTATAGGTATAATTCCAGGTGACTAACCCCCTCTCCAGGTATCCTGTGGCCATAAATTCGGAAAGCGGGCCCAGTCGACTCTAATTGTTGTTTACTCAGAGTGGGCCGTGAATTATTTGCCCTGGGAGTGTATTACGGGGTCGGGGACAGGGCCGGGCTCCCTCAGCGCTTTCCATTCATATGACACCGGGGCCCCTGATTTAGCCGGCGCGATAATTTCCCACGAGGAAGGCGCCGGTCCAAATCCGACGCAGGAATTATCTTTTCAAAGCGGCCAGGACTACCGCATACTCCTGTTAGTCATATCGCTCTTTCCCCGGGCAATGTCATCTAAGTATTCAAATGTGTCTCGGTACTGTAGAAAGCCGGTTTTATTCCGAATCGCGGCAAAAGAGGAACGGACTCGCTAGGTACAAGTAACAGGGTAACAATTGTTTGAAAATGGTACAATTGACACTAACAGCAAAAAATTAAAACCGTGTGTCGCAATTGCTGCTGTAAACAGTAAATATGTGAACGGAAGAGGCCAAACGCGGAGGTACAGACAACGATGAAGAATTCACGTCCTTTTACCTGGGGGAAATACTGGGTCACACGTATCGCGTGTTACGATTTTCTTGTGTGGATATCTGTGTGCATACACACAAACACAGATATATATATATATATATATATATATATATATACAAACAAAAATTGTACGTACTACAGTATGGAATGCATACCTTTGATGTTTCTGAACGAAGTCCATTTCCCCTGCCACTCAGCAACGCGATACGAATTCATATATACAGATTGGTTATTGACGGAAATTCCGATACGCGTAATGTGGATTTCAGTAAAAATTGTATGCGTGAGAAAAATTATAGCTAATGAATTTTTCAGGTGGTATCAATCAGACTTAGTTGAAAGAAAAGGCATGTTAGATTAAACCAGCTCTATAATAAAATGGTCAATGTAGGTTAACATTCTTCTGGAACTAATATAAATCTCAAAGCAGAAAAACTGTGAAAGTGGCTAGCGGGTCACCTATATAAAAATCTGGAAAATCATCTACAGCGGAATAGACAATAACCGTTATCTCAAAATTGATTGGCAGGAAATGCGACCAAAAGGAAACAAATATACTTACAATTTTGTTCGCCTTCTTGCTTAGTGTGTGTATGAACTTAGCAGAATTCAAACTTTTATCAGTCCAAGGGAAAAAAATTACACCGGGAGAAATTAATTTAAAGAGTGGAACTAAGACGTTGTTATCTCCGGTAGAGGCTATATAAGCACAGACAGAACAGTTTTGAAACTATTAAACTCCCATCTTGCTTCACAGTTGAACTCTCTTAATAAGTGATGTGCGCTTTGTCTCCGGCCGCAAACTAACAGAAGGGCTGGAAAGTACCTTATTATTAATTCAGACAGTTATTCGCGTTATATCCATAATGGAAAACGCCAGGAAGGTTTCTAGTAAACAAAACGAGTTATCTTCGATATGCACAAATAAATAATAACGTTAAATAAGAAGATAATTAGTAACGTTAAATTTTTGTATTAATACTTAAATTTCACTATAAATATCAAGCATATATAATAAAATGGAATCGTTTAAATGTTCCAGTCATTAGTGAAGTATTCAGTTAGGGAGTATACCGTTGGCACAATAATTTGAAATGTTATAAATTTTAGTTAAATTGTAAGGCAATTAAACACCATCAGTTATAAGCACTCGACTTCAAAGTGACAAATAAGTGGGTAGCCCGTACGAACTAACTACTGCGGTAGAAATTAATGAGATAGAAAAGTCTGGAAGGAGTCGTTGACCCATGTATGATTCATCAAAAAGGCGGAAGTCGCCCTCAGACATTTGTCAGTAAAGGCCTTCGTAAATTCGACATTAAACTGTTGGAATATCAGAGATAGCATACGGTCTATAAACAAGCCTTCAGAGAACTGCATTATGAGAAAGATGGTATAATCCTGACAGAGGTCAGGATTATAAAAATACCAACTGGACTGCGGATTGCAAACTCCCCCAGTGGGGTCTTTTAATTTACGCTTTCACTTCCAATTCTAATAAACTCTAAAGATCCCTAAAGACAAGACAATTATAATAGGTTTTCTCAGTTAATAGATCCAAATACAAGCCGAGATTGTGCCGCGAGTCTTGACCCGACGTTATCGAACGCAATCGTATATTTTTACTTATTAATAATAGGCTGTCAGGTTTCACAATGCAATTTACCAATATGGGTGTATTGCGTGCACTTAATGCTACGGTTCATAGGCGTTCATTACCTTTGTCACGAGGCCACAGATGTTAATGTAGATAATATTTAGATTAAAATACCTATTCGATATATATATTTTTTATACATTTTGAGGAAATGTAAAATATTTGGGTTACTTACTCAATTATTTTTGAGGTATATAAAATCATTTATTATTTTGTTATTGGTTTTTCATGATTGGAAACGTAAAGGTATACCAACATCGGACAACCCCCCAAAAAGCCTGGGTACAACTATCCCTCTGGCTCTTGGCATCCTCAAGGATGATTTTCTACAGTTTTTTACCACTATTTCCGAATACCTAAATGTCTTGAGTGGCTTCAAACACATTTCTCTCGTTAAATCCTGACGATGTGTTTTGTCGGTAGCCGATCTACGGTTAGTCCAGATGATTTTTATGGTGAAAACAAGGAGGAAAAGTGAGACACAGGAAGCCCATCAGAAATGTATTAAGCAACTCAAAGCCGCCGATATTGAAAATCGCGTGCCTTGCCACTTCCTTGTTAGGGGCGCTCTTTAACACCCGGCGGCGCCCAGTTTTCATATCCCGAATTATGAAAATCCTAATTTAAACCGAGTACGGCTGAGGTCCGCCCGCACGCGTAATTTGGACCGCCGCTCACGAACGCGTAATTTCGACAATTACGCCATTAAGGCCGGGAATACCCGGCTGAATATTTAAGCTTCCGAAAACAGTTTCAGAGCACGCCAGAAGGCAATAAGCTGCTTAGAATTTCGGTTTGCCCGCTTCCAGAGGGCCCAGGGGATTAAAAAACTGACAGCCCCCAATAACACCAAAACATTAGCAAGGGGGTAACAACTACTTTCCAGCAAACGAGCATTAAATTGTCCCTATCTGACAAGTATTAATGCGCAATCTGCGATAAAGCGATAACAATAAATTCGGGAGGAAAAAATCAGATTTTCAAATTTTAACACAGTATTATTTAACCATGCCATAATATTATGGGCTTATCGTAAAAACATCGGTAGTTATTCTCTACTATTAGTCTGTAATCTTCAGAGGGTGTTACGCAAACTTGACTAACAAGGGGACAACGCCACTCACTAATGACTACTCCGCACGCACAAAATCATCAAGTCACTGATCCAATTCTAATTTCCGGAACGAAACACCATTTAAAAAGTCCGCCTCACGTCAGAACCCAATATCCCATTTCCTAACATGAAGGCTTTGTATGATCGTAAAACGTTTAAAACTTACGTAAGGCAGATATACTTTAGGAAATACCTGAAATACGACGAAATTACCATAAAAGAATTGAGACTGATGATACAAACCCATAATCCCCTTCTGTCTCTTACGTTATATGCAAATATATTTGTGTATATACATGTTATTGTAATTAAATATATGTAAAATAAGTAAGACTTTATATGTAAAATAACCTTCAACTGCACATAATTAACGAATTAAAAATGTTAACAGCTGTATTTCTTCACATCATAACTACCTATCGGCTGATCCCATATCTTTATATTTTTTTAATATCGAGCCAAATTAACTCCGATGAAATCCATCAACCGGAATTGACTCTCCAGATGATTCGGGTGCCGAAAGTCCCACCTCCGGTCTAATATTCCTGATGGGTCCATCTCGTAAAGCGAATGGATGAAGTGGCGGACGACGGCTGCCCTACCACCCTGGAGTCGGGCCTAGCCATGCGGGTTCAGCATAATTACGCAAAGAGGAATATGAATGAGTCGTTTCTTATAGTTGTGTGACACACCAAATTATTTTGGATCTCAATTTTCTCCATAGACATTTCCTGTAATAATATTTCTAATAAATCTTACACTTGTATGGATGTATGAATATAATTATTATTGTAGTTCAATTCAGTAAATTTCAATTCCGATATATTTGAGAAGTTATTTTTAAAAAACGAAGTCTATGAAATCAGATTTTCTTCTGGAGGCTGAACTAATAGAATCAAACGATCGCAAGTGATTAATCGGTTTCCATTCGGGGACGCTATCGGAAATTGTTCATCTGGCCAATAAAGATAAATTGAACGGTAAAATGACCGCAGAGCGGCGGCCACTGGCGACAGACGCGGAATTGCGATGCGGTCTCCACAGCGGCCCGAATTGCAAGCCGGAGCGCACCTGCACGACCTCCAATAGAAATATCTAAAGCGTTTGTGGCGACCTACACAAACAAAGAGAAAACTATTGCCCAGTACAGTATGAGACCATACTGCGAACACGATTACTATACAGCACACGGTTGGAAAGATATGACTATTTTAATTAGGACTAATTTTTGCCACAGGTGGCCTGCTGAACCACTCCCATTACAGGCGGAGTTAGACTTAGTTCAAAGTCTAAAATAAATCGGGACATTTAATGGGTAAATAAACAGTGTACAAGGTGCATCATCAGTCCGATGGCGCGCATTATGGCAATGCACTATTCCGACTTGTAATTAATTGACTAGTTTGTACACATCTTTATTTATTTACTTATTTATTTATTCTTTATGATCTCGACAAGTCTGAACAGAGTATCCGAATATATTCATAAATGAAATAAACACATATACATACAATAAATATATATTATGTGCATGAATAGCCAAACCTAGTATTATAATGTTAAAGTAAACGTTCCATTTGTACTCATAAACAACTATTTCAAAATGCTACAATTTAACAGGGATCTTGAATTGATTGTATACATGGTGTAAGTATACTACGCCATCTGAAGCAATGAAAATCTGAAATGCCGGACCCGATTACTTGTAGAGATTGGCGCGGGTTATATTCCATGGGAGTGGAACAAACTTTTCAATCAATTGCGAATTTGAACTGAATACGGATGGATCTCAATTAACTCCTGAAAACACTCGCGGGACTTCAATTTCAAATATCCATTAATAAACCACCAGAAGTTCTAACTCTTCGATATGCGCTCCCTCAGAGACGCGTTCACAAATTAACAGCCATTCGGACGCTTCGATGGTGGGTGGCAATAACTCTTCCTGCTCGGATTTCATTAGCGCGGACGTTCTGGGCGGTGCGAACCGAAGGAGAAGACCCGCCGACAACTGGTAATAATACAGGGAGCGGCAGTGGCAGAGGCAGCAAGCCCTACCGAGCGGGGGGGCTAATTATAACGCCAGAGCCACCAGAGATACATTATTCACACCGGGAGGAGAGATCGTCTCCTAGTCTCCTCGTCTCACTGAGTTCGACTCTCAAATTAGACCGGTTAATGGCGCAGATTATGGAAAACAGGGTCGACCCGATCCCGGGCGTAGGCTCATTTGCATAAAAATTATTAAGGTCCGAGTGAAAGAGAGAGAGGGAGAGGGGGGGGGAGAGAGAGAGAGAGAGAGAGAGAGAGAGAGAGAGAGAGAGAGAGAGATATGAGGCCGAACAAGCCGTTAGACCGGGCCACTTCTAAAGGTGCTATTGGGTATGTATACTCAAACCGATCGGGACATTTTCTAAAACTGGATGACCTCCTTATGATAAGTTTTAAATCAAATCACATTTTTATATTATACCTTTTCAAGTATGCATCATCAAGGGCACTAGTTAAATTCACAGCACCTTATTCGAATGAGAAAAAAATCTTTTAAAATTTAGTACTGAATATTCATTAACACGCAAGTTATAATTTGTTTTATCAGTGAGTTAACCTAACGTGCAAGGCGCAAAACGATCGACACTCAACTGTTAGCACACGGTTCGAAAGGGGAATCCTATCCAAGCTTTCTCCAGTGTTCACAACGGGTGCTTCGGGAAAAAAAACTGAATCAGATCCCTATAGGATTACCGGTTTAAGCGTTAAACACAGCCATTGAAGTTAAACCGCTTATTCGCACACAAGGGCAACAATTTGATGCCGGTAACCCGCTCTCAGGAGTTTAAACATTTTATATAAAACACGACCTTCGATCGTCAGAACATTCAGTCGCAATGCCGCAGTATATACTTTCAAAAGCAACGGGTGTGAGAGGTAATCGTACGCGGGTGGCCCGAGGTTCATAAATTTTAACCCTAAATATTAACGAGAAATCCGGCAATCATAATTTTAAAAAATATGACAGCGTACTACAAGCGGGGCGATTCAAGAAGGGATTCGCGCAAGTTTCGGGCGCAATGAGAGGGTTTCATTGTGCACAGTAGCCGTTTTGGAGAAGCCGGAGCGAGGACAAGGGGCGGCCCTGTGCTGGCGGCTGACCCCCGCAATAATTCCTGCCTCCATCCGCAAGTCGGACGAAACCAGAAGGGAGCTCGGCCTCGGTTTTTACGAGCCCCGCGTGGTGTCCGAAACGCCGGACCCGCTACGCATAAAATAAAAGGAAGGGAGCTTCTGGGAAAAAATGTTTGTACCACAAGGGACCCGGAACTTCGGGGACGGGGGCGGACATTAATAACGCAAGTGCCAGACAACCGGGCTCGCATAAATCGACCCCACCCCCCGTCTGGCCAGTTATAAAACCTCCGCGATATTTCTCTTTAAGTTTTCCACCCCTCAGGTGGAAACCCGTTCGGATGATAATGGGGAAGAATCCGGGGGCGCTCCGGCTTAAAGGGCCGACGGGAAGGAAGCCAACGCCGCCCGCAGGCCGGCGGGAGATTTCCGAGCAGTAAATCGTACGGAGGAGATTCGTTTCCGGGTTAATACTCGAACGAACTCTTTGAAAGTACCCGCCGAGCTCCTCGTTTTCTTAACACCGCATTAATTTCTAACGCCCCTTCCTCTCCGCAGACCTTAAAAATTCCGGTAGTCCGGGCATGTCAGAAAGGTGATTGCGGGTGAAACTTTCCTTAAACTTTAATGCATCGTTTTGAATCACAATGGTAGTACGGATATAATCTGAACTTTACATCTTATTTACGCTTAATCTCATGAACGCTTAATTTATTTATTTAGTCCGTAAAGTCGGGATACCCGACCAGGCGTTTATGTATATATAATATAAGCATCGAATCAGGTATAACTTCGTTTGTAAAATAAATATTTTACGTCAAAATTCGTAAAAATTGTTGCGTTATTTAGGATATATAAAGGGAGTATAATATTTAGATGTAAAGTAGAAATACGAGAAATCTGTGGAGGAATGCTGAATTTCACCGATTGAACAATAAGGAGACGGGGTAAGGAACTAAGACTGAGAGTACAGGACGGTTAAATAAATATTTAAACGGTCTCCTGTTGGGCTTTCTCGGCGCCGTGTACAGCGGAGTCGGCTCTAATCTCCTGCGGTTATACACGAGCGGTGGAGGGCGATGATATTAAGCGCCGGTCGGAGGAGGGTGGGTGTGCGCGGGCACACGTGACCGCCTACACGTGCATACGCTATCGAGAAGGTACAATAATCAACATTCCCCAGGCCCAGGAGCGGAATCTGAAGCTCGCAGGTATCTCCGTCGTGATCCAAGTAAGGTTTTTGACTAATTTGTAGACCAATGCCCGGCCAGATGTAATGACTGTAATTCGAGGGTCCACCCTCCCCAGACTGCTGCCCGCAACAGGCCCTCCCCCCACCGCTATTTGACACAACACCCTTAAATAATGGCGTCTCAATCCACCGCACGTGTTAATCCGGAACCATAAATCAATCATCCATTAATCGCCGATTAGTTCTGGACACGCTTACTGGTGGGCGGAGTAAATTTAGCTAATTTAACCGTTGTACTACATTTCTGTAAATTTACTGTAGTACAATGAGCACACAATCTCACGTATTGTCTCGTCATTTCTGAACATGGCATACAGTATTTAGCTACGTTAAATTTGTCACGCACTATGTAGTGTAAATAACATTAAAACATGCATAAACCAAGAAGCTATCACGCGAGTACACACATATAATTGCACTGTCTATTAAAACTCGAAATAAAGGGATAATATTTCGTCATATAATTATGATATAGCACTAATTGAATTAAAGACATTCCTTTAAGCTCGATTTACAATGCAATAATTAATAACAGTTCATCACGATTTTTTCCGCGCACCCCTCTGACTTACGATATGGAACCCAATAGATTATCTCAATAACCGTAAATCAAGCTCAGACAGGTGCGCACTCTCCGGGCCGAGTTTTGGCAAGGGCGCAAATCCGCGACGGTGCCAATATTACGGCTGAAGAGTTCTCCACGGGGGAAAGTAATTCAGGAGAGTTGGCAGCGCCGGGATACCTAGCGGGGGCGGCTCACAATGCGGAGGGCCATCGCGCTCCCCGCTGCCAATACACCTCTGGGGAGACGGCAGTCGATTATCCCTAGAAGCCCGGGGAGACCGAATTTATTCACGTACGGTTCGTTAGATCTGAAGAGACCTCAATTGGGTTTCTGTCGATACGAATAGGTACCCGGAATGAGTTGGTGTTTTCCAGTTCATTCGATAATTTACAACTAGACTTTTATGCACTTGAAAGTTAAAGTATAATAATTCTAGAGTAATAACTATTTGGGGCAAACTCTGGCAATCCGAAAGAACTTGTTCTATGATCGTTCCGAGTCCGACCGTACTCGGAGAATACCAAGTAAAAAAAAAGAAAAAGAATTTGGATTCATTCGGAAACATGACCTGCCCCCTTTAGACGTCAGATTAGAAGACAGCGTACAATTACATCAGGACCAGCCGCAGGCCTGTCCACATTTTAATGGCCGTTATCAAATTATTTCACTCTGCATTACGCCGGCCGTGCCGACCTTGTCTCGGGAGAGAATTTCATTTGAAATCCACGGTTGGAGCCAATTTTTATAGTTGACGGGAAAATTTAAATTAAGTATTTTAAATTTCGTAGATAATATATAAATATTATTAGATATTCGATTCAATAATTTCCTACGTTAATGAGATGCATATCCAATGTAATTTGAATGTACTGTAAGGTTTTTCGATATCACGTTTTATAAATAATAATAATTATTATTATTTTCACATTTATTGGGTATGAGAAAAAACCAGTTCATGACAGTTTCGGATTTAGACTAATGAAAAATTTAGGTTCCGACAAGTTACCACATTTGTTTCTTTATTTATTTTCTGCGCAATTGTGCCAACTGCCGATATACCCGGTTTGTGACACGGAGGGAGCGCTTATTTCTTCGATCACTTATCAACGAGTATTAACCCTTTCGCTACGGCGGTCCCCGCCGCGGAGTGGCTTGCGTGGAACGGAGCACCGTCCCGAAAGTGCGAACTTTAAGCGCGCACAGTCTCCAACATTCAGAGCCAAGACTTTTGTCTCAAAAACGACTTTGTAACATTATAATTTTACTTTGTAATTTAAAATGATTATACCACAATTTTCAATATTTATATAAATCTACTGCAGTTTTATCACGTATAGGTTTCGTTCCTATCTTCTGACGCATTCAAATTACGACTAACTATTATTATACATTCGAGTGCCAGAGGCCAATGACAAAGCACTGTCGAAAGTAATAAACATTGCAATAGCGCTTGCAATTGTTTGCGAACTGAAAAGATCGAGTTGATAGCATCTGCCTTGATTTTTGGCTCCATTTCTGTAAGAGATGCGGCGTGCGTGTGGAGAGACCTGTCGTCTCCATGCGGCGTTTTGTGGCGGGTGACTATAGTCACCCGTAGTAGCGAAAGGGTTAAAGAGCGGAAATTAATTCTAAATTATTAATAACATTACAAACTTGGAATATTTATTGTTCGTTAAAGTTTTTTCCGTATATAAATATTTTCTCGGTTTTTATTAAAAATAGAAGTAGCCTGAAAAAATAAAGAAAAATGATTTCTTAAACAAAGCTTCTTAGGTAATCAGTTCTGGATTACATGTCTAACAACCGCCCTACAAAAAATGAATCTAATCGAGGATAACCTTACTAGGAACACGAACCTTAATAATTAGTATAGGACTAGTATACTCTGCCTAGCTTTCATAAATCACTATACTCCTCTATTTGATCTAACCAGTCCCATTTATTTAATCTGCGGCAATACATAATTAGAACTGGACAGAGAATTCCGGTAACCCCGGGGTCCAATTACGAGAGGAACCCATAAGCCTTGGGACAAGTCAGATTAGCAGCGGCATGCTGACGTCTCCCGGAGACATCGCCGTCCGCTGTGTCGCCCGAACTGCCGGGGCCTCGAGAATGGAGGAATCCGCGAGGGAAGCTGATTGGCACAACAATGGGCGGAGTTCTCCCCGATGGGGGCGATAGGCCCCAAGGCAGGGAGGCCGGCCGCTAACAGACCGCCAGCCGACATCAATCCGATCACTATCGCCAGCCGGCTCAATGAGCCCGCTAATACTCCGACTACGACGACCGAGGTTGCTTTCGAGGCTATCTGCAGTACAGACAGCAAGGTGAACATCACCTTTATTTCTGATAATAGAACATAAGGCATAAGTCCGATTCGGAGTCCCCTCTCTAACCCGTATTGGATAATGAGTTTGCAACTCCCCCAAGTTCACAATGTACAGAAGTTCACTATCCTCAAATGCGATTCTTTATCAGGGTGCATTGTCGTAAAAGGTATTGTAATGTCTACACCCTCTGACGTTATCTTATCCACCAAAGCATACAATCGTTCTTATCTAATTCATGTAATCGTAGTTCACATCTCTTAGGCGTACGGTTTCTGGAGATTTTATTACAGTAATAAACGCGGGAACATCTTATTGATTTATTATGTTGGATACAAAACATTTATAAAAGAGGGAATATATACTATTCAGACGAAGGGTAGAAAGTACCCACGGTAATACCGCACGGGTGACAATTTTCACAGGTTTTTTTTCAAGGCCTTCATAAACCGTAAGTGTTCGTCGGGTCGCCGCAATAGGCTAATATGAGGGGCTTAACAATTTATTGGATGAAAGGAAGGGAGTTAATTCCTTACTTGGAACTCTCCAATATTCTCGGAACGTTGGAAGTGGAACGATGGCGTCAGACTTGTCTGGGAAGCGTTGACCGGCGTTCACTAATGGGCGGTTGGATCGGTCAGAGCCACGTATCAAAACAGGGCACCGGATAATAATAACCCATTGTGGAACCGACAGCCTCGGTCTCAACGTCTCTCATCCCTCCTATATTATTTTAATGCATGGAATAGTTTAATGACCCTCCATTCTCGGGCTTGTTTAAACGACGCTGATTGATAATTTGAGCGGTCGCCATTCCAGGGCGAGGGGATGATAAAGATCAGTCGGCCCGAACAATTACGAGCTACTTTATATTCAGAAAAAAGTCTCCCGACAGGATATAACTATTGCATTACGTACAGCCACTCTATACAAATGTTGGTTGCTCAACGTTATTTCTCACAGTCTGTGTCTTAACAGCCACTGTAACAGAGACAAACGTTTTGAATTATACTAATAACACAGCGCGCTTGAAAGAAATACTATGAACGTTGTTTATGCCTGTTTTTTCTAATATATATCTATAACAACAGTCCAATTATAATTTAAACTCGAACTTGACAGAGTACCGTGCAAATAATGTTAAGAAAGTTAAGTTTAAAAAGAAATATTAAAAATAGTGTCACGCGTCATAATTGTAACCTTATGATTCATATTGGGACCGCTATTGTGTTCCGTCCTGATTCCGTCCAAATGTCTTCTGGCCAACAGGTGCTCCCGTTGAACTCATAAATTTCACCTCGGAAGGACCACGAGTGTTTAATAAGCCGGTTGCGGTTGACATATCCCAAGACTCCTAATGCAAACAGGAAAAGGTCGGTGGCGGTTTATCTCCTCTCAGGGCCGTCCAAGCGAATTAGAGTGGGCCACTTGACATTTCTCCGGCTATGAAAATGGGCCATAGTGCGAGCGTCATGCTATGCCCTGGGGGCCAATGTTCAGCTTAATTATTCTTTTCTCAAAGGACATCAAATTGTTAGAATTAATTTGGCCAGATATGAACTCGCCAGGCCTATTGGTATAGGCCCCGGTCCTCGGTAGCAAGTCATTAATGAGGTACTAGATTATGCAGGTAGACAGTCGAAAAGTTTACGTCCGTCCTGTCAAAACAGGCTTCCCTATCTATAAGACGTGGCAATTTCTTCTTAAAATAGAGAGCCATTATGTGAATCTTATAACTTCAAAAACTCTTAAAAGCCATTCAATCGAGAGAGTGCGAGGAAAGAATTATTACAAACAGAACGCAAATAACCTACAGCGAATTGTTCCAATTAGGCCCCTTCCGTTAAACAATTATCGGCTCAATTAGAGGGGTGAATAACAGGGAGCTTATCCACAATAAACTGGTGCAGTAAAAATACAAAGTAAGTGTGTCGTAAACTGGAGCGGCGGTGCCGGTGTAGTGTGGCTTTACTGCTCCCGGGTGCGCAGCTCGCCCGCCGTTTTAAGTTTTATGGTGCCCCTTAGCCCCTTAAAACCTGTGTCAACTTGAAAAGCGATCGGACCTCGCTTCTTTTTCTCCACCCGGCGGATTTACAAAGCTAGAAGCAATTATCCCGGAATAAACTTCCGTAATAGGACTATCCGCAGGTTACAGGACATTCTTCAATGTTTGATCCATCATAGTACCAATAATTTTAATAAACACCATGCTACAATTCGTGCGCTTGTTTACACATACTAACAATATTTTAAATTAGATATATAGGCAGGTACATACAATTGGATAGTAATGTAAGATAAAAATTATATTCTATGATACAGGTATAAATAATTTTTGAGTTTATTTATTTTCTATATTTAACACATATTTTCGTTTTCCGATTGAATCGTTGGTTCCTATTCAATTTCATTTAATCAGTTACATTTCAGTACTTTGTCATCCCTGCGCGATCAATGATGCCTTCAACAAAGGCATCATCGAAGGCTATTCGGAGGAGGAGAGTAATTTTAATGACGGTAAGTTGAAGGAAAAAATACAGTGGAGCGAAATTCCGGGCCAATGTTTAAAGGATGGCTACCGACAGGGATCGGTGTCAATACCGGCGTGTCCGCACGGGCGGCTCTGAGAGAGACACGTCAGCCGGTGATTGAAGTAAATCCGGTGAGGAGACGGCGGCGCCTACCCAAAGGAATATTTAAAGCGCCGTCGGCGGCGGACATAAATAAGTGGACGCTCCAATAAATAAGGGGGTTGGGAAGAAGAAACGGGGAAAAGAAAAGAAGCGTCAACATCGCGGAGAGGAGCATTAGAATTCCGGTTGGGTCGCCTCCTTAGTATAATGCGACGCTAAGCGGTTGACGCTCGGACTGAGGGCTCGACTCGAGAGGAAGAAAAAAAGAGCGGCCGCCCTCTCTCATTATACCGCGAAATATATTTGGATACTCCGAGCGGCCAATTTAAATATAAAGGCCTGGAGAAACCCGACGTTCCCCCAGGTCGGTCGTCCCTCTTCTGTCGAAACGTACTACCTTACAAATGCACGGATACAACTCTGGCCTTGACTGTGAAAATATTCATACTGTTTTCAAAAATATTTTTATATTTCATGTTTCTTTTTCTTCCGACAGTGTTTTTGCTAGGCATTATCTGTAGATTGCCGGGAAAATATGAAAATATAAATCCAGTCATGACAGAGTTCATGTGTAAGAGATTCGTTCTCGTTCTCAACTAAATTATTTCTTCATCTTGAGTCTATTCGCCTATGCGAATTTTCGTTTGGAATACTTTTCCTTATTTCCGAACAGAATAAGACAAGCCTGATTAGAACGATAATGTAATACAGTGAATTAAAATGAAAAATAATCAAATAACAGCTAATACAGTTGCCATAACTATGACATAAGGCAATATTTTGTAAACTGCATACATGGAATGAATCCCAAATCTTGCTATAGCATGAAATGTACAGATGATCACCTATAATAGGGAATTATAGGAAACCCGTAGTACGACTGAAAATTTACCTCAGAGACTATAATATGATTCAGAATACATGTGCCAAGAAAATGAATTAAAAGGGATACCGCTAAATGAGACCGCAACTGAGACCGGTAAAACCTTACCGATTAACAAGGATACAAGCAGGGAAAAACAGAAGTTTCATTCGTCGAATTTCCAGGAGAAGGTATATTAATGGGGATCCGAATCGGTAAAAGAGTGCCCGAGGCCGACCTATTCATTAGAGCCATCAGATAAGTTAGTCATCCGGTGTCGTCTCACTAATTAAAATACGCCATGTTAGAACGGGTCCTCTTCCTTCGCTCTGGCCGCATCGAGTAATTTGCTCCTTATCTCAGGCACGCAGAACTCATTCGGCACAATAAATTACAAGACATACAACATCAAATGTGAAAATGAATGTTTCTGTACATCAAAGTCAATTCAATGCGCTTACGCCGTATCACTGGTTCTCCTCCGATTACTCCTTATTATTCAATGTCCTTATTGTGTGTGAATTATTGGGTCCTATTCAATTATTCCAATGTGAAAGCCAACAGAGTTCCGACCTGTACGCATGTATAACTAATCCTAAATTAATGCATGAGGAAATATAGCGAGAAAGATGTCGTCGTGGATTTATAACTAAAACTAAAACTAATGTTTTATTTTACGACCGAATGAACATAATACATAAGTATGACCAACACAAAAGCAGACTTTGATTGATGACGAATTGAGTCTTAAAGGCAATAAGTTTTGAGATAATAAGTACAGATATTGTAAAGGAATGTTAAAGAAATGGAAAAAATATTTACATACAATTTAATGCCAGTTCAAGATAATCTTAAAAGACAAGGAAAATATCCACTTAGATACGACGAATAGCTTTGACAAGGGAACAAGGCAGTCCGGTGGTCGCCACCACCTCTTCTCCGGATGGGAGGATAACGATAGGAAGAACGGGGTTTTTATTGAGCCAGAAAGCGTGAAACCCGATCGTGAGCCGTCGCCTATCGACCCGATACCCCTTCTGTTAGGCGCCCGGGGCCTGTCCCTCCTGGTGGTGTCCGACACGAAAGAGGTCACCACGCTAGCTCTCGTAGCAGGACCGTTTGACCTCCTGGACAAACGCCTTGGCGTTCAAAATCGACGTGGGGACTCTGAGGAAAATGTCACGATGAAGTGTGTCACTATAGAAAGCTACTCATCGGGTAATTTCCAAAATCACCCGTATCGTTAAGTGGCTTCGAGAGGCCACGGGCTTCAATAATTGTGGGTTTGTACATACACAATTTAGTGAAGCTATCGTCACCGTCCAGCAGGGCACCATCTGGTGGGATGCCAATAGTTGGTGGTCTGAGTTCGACTAAATTATCGATCGCAAATGTTCTCTTACAGACATAAAAAATGAAGAAACAAATACAAATAAACGACGCGATCTTCACTGTACTACACGAGTAAAACACGAGGTAAACGATATGTGCAACGAATCTTAATCATTTGGACTGCCCAAATGTTTTCCTGCTAGAATGGCAATCGTCTCGTTGGTTTGTTTTTTGTGTCTTAAATTACGATCCGAAAGTACACTATGGCACATCGCAGGATGCTACTCAGCCCGGTGGGAATAATAAATTCTTGGGCGTTTTCACCCCTCGTCGATAACCCACCGCCGAAAGGATGTTGAATCAGCATTCGTTAAACGGGCATAAATTCCCCAGCCGACAAAAAGAAATAAGAGACGGAGCTCTAAAGAGATTCGAAAATCGGGTGAAAATTATATTCAAATCGTCGCTCCAATCTGAAGGGTCGGGCCCCCCTCGTATACGACTTCTGGAATACATCCAATCTCGTCTGGATCTTAAAATATGCCACACCTCAGGGGCACCCGTTAATAACGCAATGCAAATTGCTTCCACATTATAATAACCGGCCGATTACCTCTCCAGCATGTAAAGAATATAGCGGCCTCTCTTCTGTGTCTGTCCCGTTTCGAAAATAAGACAAGAAATCCGTCGTAAATTAACGTTCGCCGTTTATGGTACGACTCCCAACTTAGTAGTACGTTAAGCATTTAAATAGCCTGCCGAGGTCGACGACCCCCTAAGTGATCTCAAATGAAATTATTTTTCCATGACATCACGGGTACTATACTCTATAATGTAATAGCTTCTGATACTGACCATTTTCAGTACACCCTACGGTTTTATATACGGTATCAATTTGATTTTCACCAGCAAAATTTTCATCCATTTGTTACGAAGGGCACGTGGTTTGTTACCGTTCAATGCCCTACTTCGCCCAACTTATGTGTTTTTTAATTTAAACCCCAGAGAAAGTTGTGTGTGGGTTGGGCGGGGAGCTTTCCGCATGGCCGGTATTAATTTTGGGGCCGGCAGCGTTTCCTGTTTTATCAAAAGGTTGGAAAGCTAATAAACGCTTTTGCTGAAACGGGGGAAAAATGTGCGAGGCCAAAGGTGGAATCATTATTTTTATTCGGTCCGAAGAAAAAGAATTCTATCACGCCTCGCCACGCGTTGGAGTTTTAATTTCCCCTGTAAAAATGTCAGTTCTTAATCAGTGGACTACTATATTAATATGATATTTACCGAAGTTCCTCTAGAATAATGTTATGTTATATATAGTTGTAGAACTATGTGTGAACTGACCGATCAAACATGTCATTTTGGGGCTCCAATTCTGTGATCTGCTTGAGTGCATCCATGGATAGAGTTTAAAAGTATATTTTAATGCTGCATATAAATAAAAATTTAATGAAAATTAATTTTGATATCAGAATGATTTAATCTTAAAAATATAAAGCTAAATTACAGCTATAATTTCGCTTATGTTATCCGGGAGTAGTATTATTCTCTATCGAATGAAAAAAGCTATTAGATCCTAAATAACCCATCATCAGTTTATTGATGGGGGAGTAAAGTCCATAGAACGGCCTATTACTCAAAGGCCACCTGCAAGAATTTTAATTTTTTCAATCTTTTTTTATAATGATTCATAATTCATTTTTATTTATGTCCTGACAAATGCGTTATTCAACTTGAAATATAACTTTGTCCGATAATTACCGAATATGTAAATTTCAAACATTTAGGCAGAATCATCACCATCATCGAACGAGGCTTCAGAACAAATGGTGCACAAGTCCTCTGTTCTCATAAAAAATGCGCATCATTTAAATATATATGTACATATATATACGTATACATATATTTGTATATATATATATATATATATATATATATATATATATATATATATGTATGTATATGTGCAGTTCATTCAACTTATTCTTACTTCTCAGAAGTAATTTTTCATTACTACTATATCTCTTGCCAGAAGATGATCAGTATAAACTTAAAATAGTTAAAAGTTTTTTGTTGTTAAAAAACCTTCTGTTAAATGTACACAGCCGATAGCCTTGATTAGAACGGGTTTCTGAACCCGAAAATTTCCGACACAACCAATTCTGTTAATATTGTTAGCCGTTCCAAATGGATATCTCATGCAATGATTCGAGCGTGTTAACCATTAGTCCCGGCCCCCCTTATTTATCGGCCCGCTCGGCGACCAGTCCACCGGGAGAAATCAATTTGACAAAATATTACGCGTGGCGTTATTTTACTCCGATATCACGCTGTGCCTTGTCCGGTTAGGAATTAATATCGGGACGGAACCCATAAGAAACTTTCTGTGGAATTCTTGTGGAGTTTCGACCTGGCAATATAAAAACAGGCCTACATTTAATATTTCATCTTTTTGAATTCGAATATATAAATATAATGTCGACATCTATATCCAACGAGGAAAGTAAGTCCTCGGAATTCGTCTTTAGAATACGTACGCAATTAGTGTTGCTAATTTAAATTCATTCGGCAGCTACAAAACTAATTGGAAGTACCGCAAAGGTACTCAAATTACAAGGAATAAGAAATTATAACTTCTACAAGAATATTCTAAAAACGCACAAGTGAATTTCATCCTAAATTGAAATCGTATTAATTCCAGAATTCTCAGTTCAACCGCATCTGGAACCTAGACCATCACTTTAACTCATATTATGATTAAACCCTATATTCAATCAACATATGGATTTTGTAGCTATTTATAAACGTTTAAAGATTTAAAAAATAGTGCTTACTGAAGTTATTCAGGCTGTTAGAAAACGTTTTGGCAAAACGCAATAATTTATCAGATTATATTTACAGTTATTGGAATACATACGCAGCAGAAATCCTTTGATATCATTTGATATTCTCTGTTTTCTTAAATGCAACCACATAAAAAATCAAATTAGGCCATTTTTCACCGTGTACGGAGTAACAAAATATACTACCCATTTTTATACCTTTATGGATCACAAAACCTCGATTAAAAATGTATTTAATTAAAAACTATTTATTAGACACCGGCGCCCGTCCAAGATTAATTGAGTCCTATTAAAATTTGTCAACCGCTAACGAGTATGTAAATGACGACCAGTGGCTGGATGTCTTATTTCAGGGCAAATTAATATCGACAGGCTTTAATTTTCTGTGTGCACACTACTCGAGGATAATTTTAAATATGTGATCGAAGAAAACTGTGGCGCCTTACATTTGGAACACCTATTGTCAAGAGCTTACAGCCGTCGAGCGCACATGGATGTTCAGAGACAGACCATTTCAACGGATTAAGGTCCCTGCACAGAGAACCAAACAGCACTAGCCCGGCGTCCGTACTCAGTATTGGTGTTTGGCAAGGAATACACAAAAACACACCTAGTTTCTTGGCATAATCATGAAGAGCCGTTGGGCGGAACATGCTTTTTCGGAAATAGATTCGCAATAAAACTGTCGCTGAAGCACCACTGTTCCGCCCGCTTTCATAATTCTTCGAAATTTGACCGAAGCAATATATAAATTATAAATATAATAAATAATAAATATTATTATTTATAATAATAAATATTATAAATTTGTTACAACTTGTGGTGTTCGACAGGGACTGGGCTATCGGTCCGGAATCGGGCGGAGGCGGGAACAAAAAGAAAAGATGGGCCAGCACAAACAAACGGTTCCAGATGTAAAGATTGCGGGGGCGAGCTAGAAGATGAAAATTTCGCCGCCGGTCAAAACTCAATTCACGGTCGCTCGGGGGACAAAAAACGGAGCTCGGACCGAGCTGCTATCGGAAATCGCATTCCGGGTTTGGTGCGCGCCCCGAATCCCAGATATGTCGGAGATAACGGCAGGGAGACACGCGAACGCCCCGTATCGGGGCGAATATGAAACAGATAACATCTTCCTATCGCCGCTCCTTACTGAATTAAAAATTGCCCGCCTTTTCAATCGGACCACCCCCATCTCACGTCAGAGACCTAATGTGGCCCAAATCAAGTCTGTACCGAGATTCTTCGTTCCTGTACCTTAACATCCTCTTAAACGCGAAACGTGTCGAAGAAATTACGAAGAAATAATTGTGGAAGTACTCACTGCTTTGACACCACTCACTACTCCGACACTGACCTGAAACAAGGAGAAAAAACGTTATAGACCGATTGGTATACACTAACAATGAAAAAATAATAATACAAATGAACAGAAGTCATGAAAATAAGTCATATTCGTAGTATAACACCTACTACGTCAACAAATGGCAGGAACATTCATCATAACAATCATAAAATAATAATCAAGTTTTAGAAATGATTGTATGGAAGGGGGTTATCAGTTCTCGGAGTATTATTCATCACCCATGTCACCTATAGAAAATACCGATGCAAGCAGTGTTTCTCAGCCCTGTAAATTACGATCGAAACCGTATATATCAAGAAAATTTTATGTGATAGCGGGTAAATCGGTAGAAATAACTGTGCTTTTTACGGAGTAAAAACGAAGTGGTAAAATGGAGGTTGTGATATCGCCGAGCCTAACTGAAATACAGGGCGGATAAGGGGCCGCCGACCGTCCCAGTTTCAACCCTGACTTTGTTGAGGCGCCGGCAATACGACGAGTGGTATCCCCCGGTTCTTTTTGGAACAAGAGCCGGTGAGAGAGACACGAGAGAGAAAGGGGGAGCGGGAAGGAGGTAGAGGGGCCGGAGAGAGGGGAAGAGAGAGACGGCAACGAGTGTAAACCTGTTTCTCGGCTAGCGAGTCTCCTCTCGATGTCGTCTAATGCAGTAGTTGTGTACCCCCCTGGCAAAAGAGGCCACGCGAGGTGCCTTATGCCCGACAACACGTCCACATCCACATCCACTCCGCGACCTGTTCAACACTCTGGAATTTATTGTTACAGATAGTCACCCGGTCGAACAGTCAATACAATTCAAACTGCCCCGAGCTCACACCCTAGCTCACAATATTACGTTTAATAAAGTAGTTTTGATCCTTCATGATGCATGTCAATATAGTGAAACAGAATTGCTCTGCCAGCCAAGTTGTTAGGCATCGAAGCAAGTTAATAATTTTTAAGTTAAAAATGTTTGTATTATAAAATAAAAGGACAATTATGTAATTACCTAGTTATAATTGGTAGTGGTTGAAGTACTTGAACATTTGAAATTAATTTGAATTTGTACGTGGCCAATTTCAATCATGATCAAATGCCAATTTTCTTAAAAAGCATTGATTCATAGCAAGAAAGTAACCGTTTACGGCTATTTAATACAGAGGGGACAAAAACATGTACAATTTAAGAGCTTATTGCGTAACAATTAATTTGCTTAACGTCATTAATGACCAGAGCGGGGATGGGGTCATAGGCAAATCTGTAGCGTGGAGGGCAAAAAAACCTCGAGTATAAAAAGTGGACCGGGGGTTGTCGGCTCATCCCCCGGGAGATAAAAATCGTCAGCCAATCCCTTAATTACCCCGAGGGCGTCCCCATTAAGATTTAGGTCGATCCCCGGGACTAATTTAATTAAAACAATATTTCAGAGCGGCCCCCGCCTCCCCCTCCTTTAACCCCGGTGAGTTCAAGGTGGGGATTTATATTTATTTTTTCCCTCTCGGCCTTCCGCCATCATTTATAAAGATTTCTAATAGAATGGGGGAAAGACCAGGAGGCATTAATCAAACAGCGTCGAACTGTGGGTTGAGGAAACAAAAATATCGCCTATCATAAACCTGTAGAATATACTGTCCCCTCGCTCTTGTTTTATTTGATCGAACCCGGCTACAGATAAATTATTACAGAGTTAATCAAAATAAGCACTATCACCGGTAAAACTGCACTGTGATTACGAAGAGAAGCTTCCATTATGACAGTGGACATTAAAAAGCAGCAGAATTATGATGGTCAATAGTTTTTTGGCAGCCCTATTATTTCTAACAGCTTATACTACAGCACTTTACAAAATATTGACATTCCCTCAGCGGTTTTCAGGACGGATATTGGATACTGTTTGTCACCGGTGTTTACTGATCGACTATAACGAGCAAGGAGGATCAGGTGGCGCGTATCATGGAAGCCGGAAAAAACATAACTTCGATTAGGATCGGATCCGGGGGATTTTCCACCCCGATTCCTTCGTCCCAGGTATACCGCTCTGTTCGGGTTTTCGAACGAAGAACCCGCTTAATTACTGGTCCCGTTCGGTCGCCCAATGTTTGTTTTCTCCGGCGATCCGTCCCACCGTTGACAGCATCAACAGGAGCTTTTATTTTTCATTCGTTCGGATATGACAGCGGACGATATAAGCCGACCACACGGTTTATGTTAATGAAGAGGCGATCGACTTACCCGCCCCCCTCCTCGTTGTTCTCCAACACCTGTCTCGTTTTCGAAAGGAATGACATTGCCCGTTACAATAGCTCCACTTAAAACGCCGATTACTGTATCGTGTGCGCATCTCTACAGCAATTGAAAGAACTAATTGCGTTTTTTCGTCGAGATTAGCATACAATAGATCTTACCACCGTAATTCTACCCGAACTGGTTACAATCACGCTAATTTTCCTCTGGTTTATATTATCAACAAAGCTGAAATTAGGCCAATAGAAATATTCACCACGAATGAGGAAAATAATATTGCAAACGCTATTAATATCACGGTACAATCTATGCCGTACATTATCCTTAATGATCAGTGCTTTTATTGACATACTTCTTTGTTATTTGTGTGCTGAATGACGACAGTGGTGATAAGTCAGGATGGAAGAGAACGATCTATTCATATAAATCGGACATCCTTTGCCGCTTACTTTAAGAATATCATCACTTGTGCCATTTACTGTTCGCGCCAATGCTGACAGATATGTCGAAGCAACCGCCTTCAGTAATGTTACTGAAATAAGTGATTAGTTTAAAGAAGAATTTCTGTATACAGAGAAGTAAATAACTTTTGCAGACGGAGGTCTTAGGTGTCCCATCATGATATTTTGCCCATCATCAAATGAAAAATAGAGGACGATCCAGACGGACTTATATAGTTCATTAGGCCACACTCCATGGGATCAACCTTACATGTTAGTATTCCTTGAGCTTAATCCTCCGTTAAGTGAAATCCGGTTATCTCTTCCGGATTCACCACAATTGCCTCCTAATCGTTCCTAACTCCTCCTGCGGTAGCTTTAATCCGGCAGATTACCCCATCCCGAAAACGATCGCAACGCTTGGAACGGACCAGATAGGCCTCTCCCCCGGACGTGATCCGGATAGGCCTCCAAATGTTTTACTTTTTTTCCACGATTTAGAGAATTATGTTATCCTTTTTCTGAGGGTAAAAACGAGGGCCGCCCGTAACGGGGCGAAACGCATTTATCAAGAAGTAGCGATTCGGAAAAAAAATTTAGAGGAACGCGTATCGGAAACGTGCGAGTTTTTTTTCCGTTAAGTATCCTCCGTATTTACGATACGGGTGTTTCGCCTTTTCGGTGCGTATCATAAATTCAGCATAAACCCACCGCCGCGACGGAATTAAAACTTGTAACAGAGTACGGAAGCCGGTCACAATTATTCTTCGGTAGTAGTTCACGAAAAAAGGAAGAAAAATAGCACCGTAACAAATGAGACCGCTCGGCAACTTTCACCCATTAGTCTTCCGGGCAATTTGTCATAATTTTCTCGATGAAAGCGATGTGGCTAGAATAAGGATTAAAACAGATTTAAGATATCTCTGGACAAGCTCCGAGATCTGATTTCGTTTTTAACGATATGGTGATTATAGGAAGGTTTCTTTCAACATCAAACATCAAAATTCCTCTGTAGTTACCTTTAATATCTTATAAAACGTATGCGTATATTTTGGAAGGCTATTGAGAAATTGAAACCAGTAAAAAAGGTGAAGTTGGATTTATCTGATACCAGAAGTCCAACTTTTTCCATTACACTGTTTAATTACAATGCCCCCCACACACTCTTTTTATAAAAGTGTATTCATCCTGAATAAATTAAGCGAGGACCTGTGAGGGAGGCGGCGGCGGCGGCAATTCATTGAAGCTGAAACATGGACTGGAACTTCCCTATAAAACGAAGAACTCCCACACGGTGAGGAGTCCTCAAGCACCCGGCCGGCCTAATCTTGGCGCCTGATCTCCGGCCCCCAGATTATCAGCTGGAGTTACGCCGAACGGCTGGCCGAAAGACTTAAACCATGGACGGTTTTTGCGGTTTTATTGCCTCCAGCCTGGCACCCGACACTGGGGCCACACACGCTCCTACGGCGTGTAACGCGCAGCGGGTGACACGGTCCCGATAATTTGTAAATGGCCATTTGAATAAATATCGAAACCACCTGGAGCCCTAGAGGAAATACGGTAAATCTGACATCCTACACGTGGAGTAAATTACAATTTTTCACGAATCGGCTTCGAACCTTGAACAGTAAGAAGTGGGCTCCAATATTTCGGCCCCCTTTTCATTTGACCAATCGTGCGTTTGGGAAAAATAAGAAAATGCCGAAAAAATAAAATACAGTTTTATCGAGGTAATTGTTATAAAACTGATCATTTGGGTGTAGTCACTACCCAATCCAAGGTAAGTACCGTTATCTCCTTAAGTAAGGAGGACTTAGGGCCATTTATAAATCGTGTCCGATCTTAAGCTGAAGCCCACAGACTGAATTAACTTAAATTGCGCATGGCAACAGGTACCAGGCCCGCTTAAGCATCAGTGCATTTAGAATAGTTCTAGTTGCGGTTTTCTAAATTTTTCGCGAAACATTAATCACTTTAATGTCCTAAAACATTATGCGTTAGCATAACACATACAATACTAATAAAGTATGGTCACACGAATATTAATTACAGAACTATTATAATTATATCGAAATATGAAAATAATAGACTTCTACTTCGCTTTAATTATTGATAAAGCTAAGATACTGTGTAAAACCTACATTCCTAACATATGAAACTATATACATCTGAAAACACTCCTATGATACCAGAGCAGGAGTAAGGCCACGGTATTCAACGTATGCCGCGCAGGTCACACAGTTATACTTCTATTCTCTTTTCCCTCTGCTGCCTCGGTTTCAATTGTAGGTCCTAAATTGAGCCCTAAAAGTATACGCACCGAAGGGGAATAGGGACAGGGAGAGTGATTAGGGGGTGTTGGAGACAGAGAAAAAGAGAGGGAGGGTAGGAGTGATGAGTGAGGGGAGCGATACCAGTCGTAAGGGCCGGCCGGCGGGCGGGCGGCGGATGAATGAAGTTATTCGAGTCAGAGTTGTAGGCGCGGCGACCCCTCTTTGTACTTTGTTTTTACCCCCATTACGAACTTTTGATCCATTTCCCGGGGTCCCACAAAAGGGCGCTCGAGCAGGAAAATCATCAACTCTGCCAGGATCCGTGGCCCCCGGGATGGGACGCGCTCTGGCTCTGAATACTAAGGGCTTTATAGAGGGGTTTGGGAGGAAGCCTTATAAATAATAAGAGGCGTTAGGAGGGCGAAACTTTGCAACCCCACCCCTTCAGAGTCCAGGGCAACTGGGCAACGACATTAACACTAATCATACATGTATATACCACAAGGAAATATAGACCGCATCAGAAAAATATTTCTGTAGCAAAGAAATTCATTCAAAAAAAAGGGTAGCTCTAACAGATATGTTGATGCGTCAGAACAACGTATGCAACATGGAACATATATTCAGTCCACACACTAATACAAGTAGGCGGTTGGTCGCCGCGGTATGAATAGGAGCGGCTCGCCTTTATCTTCGACAACCGTTACACGGTATCGTGGCTATTAGGTTAATAGGCGTAATGACGGGGTAGTATAACAGGAAATGGGATCGCAGGGGGTGCGGGTGAAGTTAGCCGGAGGCACGCCAGAGAGTCCGGCTACGGGGGCACGACTCCACCATCAGATAAATTCCCGTCACTTATCGCCACGTTAATACAAAGAACTATTCAGTTTTTCATTCAGGTTTTTTGTCTTATTTTTTTATCGATTTCCAGATTTCAAACAGGGTTCGTTGAACCCCAGTAATTTGAATTAATAAAGAGAGCATCTAATAACGCAGCCATAAACTTCGTAGGTTTACTCAAGCCATTGAATGACTACCGACAGAAGCTCCAACAAACAAAAAATCACTCGTACGTTAGTTAAATCGTTTCATCGAAAGGTCAAATCCACGTGCTAACAATTCTTCCACGAATGAAGCCACATTACTCGAGTATCGGTGGGATATATAAATCAGATTTATTAATAACCGAACGTAAATTACCCCTCCCCCATGCCATCTATTAATCACACCGATTTTACAAACACGAGTGTCTGCCGCGTGCGTGTTACTATTAAAAAACGATCGGGCTTTCCGGTAAAGCTCCCGACAGAGGGTGGCTGCGACCGTGGGGGGTCGCAAGGTCATCAACTCCCTGCTGGAATCCTCTCATTGACCGACGGTCACGAAGTTTCCCAGCCGGCCGCCGGTCGACCTCTCCCGTCGCGGTCACCCAATCCCCCGGCCTACGCTTCATATCGAAAAATGACCGTCCTCCTGAGAATAATCAAACTTTATCTTAAGAAGTAAAGTGTATTGGATATTAAAAAATATTTTCGTTTATCCAAAAATGACAATACCGTTCTTTATTCACATCTGGTCGTGCCATTTCATCAAACAATCATGTTTCTTTTTTTAGTCCTCTTTATTTATATCTAAAGATTAAGATGATTACTACTCCTGAGGCGTTTTCCATAAACTTCGGAAACTACGGCTACGGTTTCTTGTCAAAAACCACCACTAATTATACTAAGAAGAATTTCAGATTAAAACAAATTGAATTATTGATACATTTTTTCCGATACTGAATGATCTTACCGACGTAAAAACAGTTTTAACAGCAAGAAGAAAACGTATCAGGATAATAGGCGATATTTAAATTTCGATAGTTCACTTATTTCTTTGGTGACCCGCCTAGAATAACTGTTATTATAGGGGAGTGGTCAATTCCTCTGTCACCAGGCGTCTCCTGGAGAGTTCTTTATCGCATCCACTTTATGATAATAAGTGTACCAATTAACAGCAATCAACACATCCGTCGCGACGGGGAAGGCGCAGGGAGCGGACAACTTCCTGTATTCGGAGCGTTCAATTAAGCCCCGGTCACGAAGTCGCTTCTCTGTGTAGGGCAGGCGTGCGGCTGAGGGTGGGCCCTCCTTCACCGCGCATTAGTATTCACGGCGGTGGCCCGCGGCCCAATGTATTATCGCGAGATAAGTGAATCACACACAACTGTTGGGGCCTCGGAGTTTGTTCTCGCCACGGCCCCCTGTTCCGGCACGTCGAGGGAACAGAGTACCGGCACACACGCAGAAAAAAATTTCTCGCATTTAGCACGTACGACACGGTCGGAGCCCCCACGTCTCACTCCTCGAATTTCAACGGGCGCGTCCGAAAACTCAGTGAGGGAGGGCCCCTCAAATTGAAATAATAAATAGGACCGAGGTGACTTACAAAAGAGGCCCGGCCCAAAGAAGAGATTTGTGGGCGCTTGTGTATTTCCGTTGTTCACAGTTAAGGGTAAGGGGAGGAAATAATGAACCGAGATACGGTATAAATATTCCGACTGACCTCTCCAGTTTCTAAAAGACAAAACAAAATATTCCTCTTTTTTAAGGTATTGAATATAATATTAGGAATGATATAAACGACTGATTCGTGTTACACAATATTTGTAATATAATATTTAGGCATTAAAATTTAAATTAAACACAAAATAATTCGAATAAATTCAACTCAATTCAGATTTAATAGGTTAATAGGCCGAATAAGGACAGGTGGTGGCAATAAGCTTGAAGCCACAATAGCAGCCCCAAGAGCCGTAAAGCTGCTGACACGATACCTTTCTTTACGAGCCACTTACTTCTTATTTTTATTTGCCGGTGAGCGAAAGGGGGGTTATTGTTTGCATCCTCTCGTCCCGGTCATCTGTCCGTTAAATGTCTCGGATTACACTATTGAATTGCTAAATTTTCCCTCCTTGGAGAATTCATTTCAGACGGACACCAAACCTTTTGTTTCCAGTCGGTGCTCCATCAAGCATGCAATTATTATTAATATAAATATGTTAGAGCCAACATTTTTATTTCATTTCCCTAAATTCCACGGAACCGTATTAATAATAACACTAATGTTTGCAAGAACCTATTAACATTACTCTCCCATATTTCACATGCCAACAATTCGGATTATATCTAAGTATCTCTGAGAATCATAAAACCACTAGTACGTTTGATTGTTGCGTAAAGCCTATCGTAGTAATTTGTTTACCATCATACATCGAGCCTACAAGACCGAGTGATGACTAAAGTACTCCTATATTGTAATCAGTAATTACCTTTTTGCCTCTTATTTAGGCACCATAGTTCCAATCCCATACCGAGAACTATAAATTTTAGATAAACTGGTTATAATATACTAATTAAGTTTTATTAGTTTCAATTAAGATATATTAATAAAACAATTTCACATTAATAATTATCTATTACGGTTCGCTAGGAATGAAGCTTCTCGGTCCCACAGGTAAAGTGATTCCAAGGATTATTCGATGCCAAACTGCAGTGTCGTTCAAGGAATAAAGATTTAACTAGACAGAGGTCGGAAGGTGCGGAAGTGTGACGAGCGGTACAGGGGTTCACAGAGGGCGTTTACGATCCGACAGTCGACCGGCGCGCCACTGACACTATACAAACGGCCGAGCGAAACAAGTCTTCTAATATTACCGGCGGACAACCAAAGAGGTAGCGCTATCGGAGGACCCGGCCATATACGCCGAGCGGACCCCGATCTCACGTTGCTGACCTTTTGCCCCCTCTCTCTCTTATTTGTCACGAGAGATGGCCAGCTTTGAAAAAAAACCCTTCTCGAGTGTCCAATACACGCCTGTACGCCCTAAATGGTCATGCCGTTTGTGTCGTACCGTCTCCCCGTACCGGCCGAGAAACACGCATACAAGGAACACGGTGGAAAATAATCCTGACAAATGAAGTGAAAGCGAAAACTAATTAAATTAATCCTTAATCTACCGTCTTTAACACTTTATATCCACGTCACGGCTTTTCCGAAAAATTATAACTTTATTGACTTTAGAAGACATCTGAAGACTCGTGTCGCTTTCGGGATAAATAAAATATACCTGAGAGGCGTAAATCAAGGAAGGAAATATGAATTAAAACCCTATACTTCCGTGCAGAAACTATATTCAAACAATGTTACTCATGAAGAAAATACACAGCAAGACTACAAGCCTGAAAAAAATCAAAGGATTCATGGTACAACTTTGTTAGTGGAGATAGAAAGTATTGTAGTTACAGTATATGTACACGTTGTATAATTTCCATCTAACATATTTGTTTCAATTATGAGATCAGTATCGACTTATTAAATGGGCAGTTGACACGAATATATCCAATATAGACTGAACTAGTACAGAAAGTAAATTGAAAAAAGTATACGAAAGCATGCAATCAGATAACAACGAACATGTTGCTACGAATATGGTACGTTGAAGGAGAGTTAAAATAAGCAAAATCCCTCGAGTACACTAAACAAAATGTACCAAAATTCTCCAATAGATCGGAACGAATACTGCCAATCCGGTCAGTACATTAATGTTTGTACAAGGATGCAAAACCGGATAAACTACACGGGGTACACCGTACAGCAGTCATGAGTAACGAGGGAGCGGAATCTCGTTAGTTTAAACCTCGGACGTTGAAAATTAATTCCAAGCATGGAACAGGGACTCCATTCGAAGGTAAAAAGGTGAACCGTAACGGGCCATATGTCTGTTGGGACTAAGGGCAGATATACGAGCTAGCCCCGCCCGCCACGCCAAGCAACACTCGGTCCACCATCCACCCCCATACTAGTCAAGACTGATCTCCAATTTGCGGTCGCATTTGCCAACGTCTCGAGCAGCGATGCAACATCTGGAATAACGTTATCCATTAGGGGGGCCCGCCAACGGACTTAGGATCGGATATGGAACTCTGCAGAGACGTTTACGGGAAGACGGAGGGAGCGGTGGGGGGCTCGCTTGTCCACCCCAGTTCTGAAACCCTGAGTAGGAGGTTCTTAACCTTTTCGGCTTCGGTTTCCCGTACATTCAACAAGTATATTCATGCATAAAACATGAAATATTCCGAACGTATGCAATAAAAAGAATAAAGAGTGGGTATTTAAAGCATGAGAATCTGTGTATCCTGATCTGATCATATCCATCCAGTACCAAGTAGAAATGGAATATATCCTATTAACTCATGATAATTACTACCAGGTCAGAGTTGAAAGTAAATATAATAACTTGTCCAATGAGTCAGAAACTCATATTCTAATGGGTTTTGCGTTCTTGCGACGATGTAACGTTTGTTAGACATTAATTACAACGTGAGATACCGTTATTGTTTGAATGTCTTAATTATTAATTATAATAATTACATGGAGCGCATTGCGATCTGTTTATAATGCAGTTTATATGGATTTAATTATGATGGAACGTTGTTCAATCCGCAGCGGAGGTAGTGCGTTAAAGTTATTACATATTCATATTAAATTTTTTTCCGTTTTGAGTACCCGACGTAAAAAATCTCCGTTGGAGACCGATTCGAACAAAACTAGTTATTTAAAGCAGTAAAACTCGGCGCGGCCGTTTTCATTGCGCTCGGGCGGCGGAAACTTTTTCAAGC
Organism: Lethocerus indicus; assembly: GCA_019843655.1. Taxonomy (NCBI): domain Eukaryota; kingdom Metazoa; phylum Arthropoda; class Insecta; order Hemiptera; family Belostomatidae; genus Lethocerus; species Lethocerus indicus. The sequence goes on along the minus strand of JACDQD010000005.1, from coordinate 17,071,336 downwards.
CGACCGGAATGGAATATGTAATGCAATAATGCCCCAATGGCAATTGTCCGAGTGCTTTTATACCCCACGGGGATGATCAACATCATCTGCGAGTCGGGGGGAATTAAGGGTCGGACGCGCATAATAAACGGCCGGTCCGTCCGTGGCTCGTAAAAAGCCATTTTATCGTCGATATTAAGGGATTAAATTTAAAAGAAATATGGGATTTAAATTCATCGGGCGGCGAGTACGCCAGCCGCAGTTTTATAAGCGGGCCCGGGCCAATAAACAAGACTCATTCGCATGGACGCAGCAAACGCGGTAGCGTTTGAAAAATGTTTTTTCCTAAAACATGCTCCTCATGTGCTGCCCGTCCGAAGTTTTTTAAACAATTTTAAATCCTAAGTGATCAATTATTGATCAGTGTCAAATCAATACCGCATGAAAATATAGCATTATGATCCCAAATACTGTTCGTAACCACCCCAGTTTAATCAGCAACAAATAATAAAACTGATTAATGGTAATACTGTAAGCCCACCAATAATCAATTCTGGACCAAATAGAAACCTACATTCCTCATTCACGGAATACCAAAAGCGTATAGTGAAGAAAGTACGGTAAAAAATTAAATCGAAATTAAGTAACGTAGTCATACTTAAAAAAATACAAACTCTGAGAAAGGTATAATTTATATGCTTCGTTATTCAAGTCCATAAATTAATGAAAAATAACGAAACAACGGTCTTTGTTCATGGAACAGAATTAGAAATTCAGGAGTTTTACATTGCCTAATAATTCCTTCCGAACGAAATTAATTCTTCGCTTTCTGAAAACCGTAAGCTTTGGAAAGGCAAGAGCAGTTAACGGGGTGTCTGACGGCGCTTTTGAAAAAAAACAGTTTGGTTGTTGATTTCTAATTTCCTGTCGCTAAACCGTATTTTTCTTCTTTAATTGGCGGGGATCGGAGGAAGGGGGTTCGAGCGGGCTTCAAATTGGTTTCATTAACGACATCGCCCGGGAGAAAAAAAACACCCTCTCCCCTGCACCCGGCAGACAAGATTCAAGCTCCTTGTCCTCAACAAGAAACGTTCAGAACTTTTCTCAAAATTTTAACCTCACAAAATTGCTTGAAATCATTCTTTATGAACTTTTGAATTGCGGTGGTAATACTTCTGATCTAACTTTCGGCAAATCTTATAAAGACGACACAATTGATGTGTGCTGAAATCACGTACCAATCGCTCTAATATTTCGTATGTTCATTATCTTTTGAGAAACGCTTCGTAATCTTATAAGGATTCACTGACACACTGGACTTAGGGACACAGGGACTTTCATACACTGGAATATAACGCCATCAGGTTTATGATTTGTAGTTCAGTAAAGAAAATGTAACCAGGAATGCTCAGAATCATAATTGAAAATGATTACTTGCAGCACCTAGATTCTATATACAGCCTGAGAAAGGGATATTAAAAATATATTCAATCTGCCACTTACACCCGTGAAAACCAAAATTTCAACTATAAATTGAATGCACAGGTCGAAGTCTACACGTATACCGACCGCTCTTGCTTGTGGATCTCATGATTCTAGACATGGAACACCTGGACAGTTTACAATACCATGAATCATTCATGAGTTGGGAGCGAGGAGACGAAAAATTACAAAAGAAATCATCCTTAATGATACCTGGAGTCTTTCCTGAGACAAGGGAAAGGATAAGAGGGACTGAGAGACTGTTTAAAACTTGCAAATATTGAAATGGTTCGGATACACTTAAGGGGCGGGCTCGGGTTCGAATCGTTTTCACGCCTCGGCAACGATTGTCGTTTTATAAAGAGAGTTTCTCTTTTTCTCCCTCGCTCTCTCTCACCCTCTCTCTCTCCCTCCCTCTCACCCTATCTCTCCCTCTCTCCCTATCTATCCCTCTCTCCATCTCGGATTCTCTTTCTGTCTTTCTCACTATTTCCCTCCTACTCTCGCGCTTTCTTCGACTCCATGAATAAAACAGCACCTGTTGATACGCGAAATATGTTTCGCCCGCTCTGGCGATTCTCCGCACCGGTCCCCTCCCCCCACAACCACTTCACACACCTTTTGTTCCATTTATCCCTGGCCGCGATCCCCCGCTGACGTTCCTATGTCGTGAAAAGTTCCTTTATTCCCCGTCGAGCATATTCAACGCCAGAAGGTGAATTTCGCCCGGACGGTTTTTTCTGAGGTTGAAATTTCATGGCCGAAGAACACGTAATGCTGACAGGTGGGGCGGCGAAGTCAAAATGTAGTTTGAATTTTTTCTCAGTCAAGTCGAAACTTGGTCAATTGTAAGGGTTGGAAGCAATCGAAGCAGTTATTCCTTATAATAAGATATAAACATTTCAATATAACAATTAGTTGAGGTTTCATTTATTATTGCAGTTCGTTTATCACTTCTATAACAATCAAAAACGGAAAAAAAAATATTCAGAACGAAATAGAAACCATATCAAAGCTAATCATAATTCCAATTTTTTTTATATATCGATATGAACCGGGTATCTAGTGAATTGACTAATACACCAGATCACATTCACGGACGTTAATAACCTTGAACGTCAAATGGCTTAAGGTATGGTGGGTTCAGTACAACATCAGCCAAATCTATTATGAATGATGATCGAAATTGAATTACAGTCTAGAAATACGATAAAAGAAAGTTGCGGTTAAGAATAGGATAAAAGTGAAAGAGAATCGGTTTCTTATTAATCCAATTCCTCGCTGGCGAAATTTCTTCATTGCCGGAATTTTTAAAATTCTGTGGCCACCGCGGTACGAGTGTACACCGCAGGCATTCTTAAAGGACTGGGGGTTCCCTTAATTGGGTTCATTAGGCTGTAGGGCCTCCCCTCTTTATAAAGAAACTCCCCCTGCCCTTCGGGATTCATTTTTCCAGTCGGATTAGATTACACCTTTCCAATGGTTACAATTACAAATACCGGACGTGCCTTTCCCAGTTACCAGAAAAGGGGTTAGGGTAATTACGGAGCAAGGGTAAGTCTCGAGGCTATAGGACGGCGTCCCCAGGATAAGGCGGTAAAAATATATGATAAAAGCGGACGTTTGAATAAATGAACATAAAATCCACGCTCGATATGATGCTAAATATCGATACATTGCAACCAACAAATCGATTATGTTTGTTACAGGCGGTCCCAGTAAGTGTTGCGAACAGTCATAGCATCTTCCCCTTTCTTTAGTTGGCAGTTAACATTTTTAAACCGAAAAATTACAGATGTTTCACGTTCCTAACCAAATGGAAGCTCTTATAGGTGGGGGTATCAACGTATAATTTTCCATGATGTCACTGTTTTAGTTTTACCTTCTGTAGACATCATCTTGCGCCTTCTTCAAGTCCCTAAATACCTATTTGCGATAATGGGTCTACAGACCAACGTTCGAGTTTTTTCAATCCCGCTAGGCGACGAACAAAGGACCTTAAAATCAGAATTCACAGTGCCATCATTAGATGGGCAGAAAGAGGCAGACGCCTCCTAAAAACCCATAGGTGTTTTTGTCGCCCGATTAATCTCTCTGCCCCGCGACCTTCCTAGGGTGACTGGAGTTGTTGTAGAGAGAGGAGGGGGAAGAGGAGTCGTCCCTAAATCCGATTCATTAGCCCCTTGTAAAACCTAGCACCGGGAACCCAGATATAAATCTAATGCAGGCCCTGTTATCCACTTTGTAACGACAAATTTACAAGATCAATGGAGATTGGCATGCCGAGGGCGTGGGACGCCCAGACAGGAATTCGAGTACCCCGCCCGCCACCCGCTCCGCGCCCCTGGAGAACACTCTTCTCTGATAGCTATGTCCTCCTTTTTGTTTTCGCTGGGAAAAAAATCGGGATTTGTCCTGTAATTTGACTGACCTTCCCGTTGTCGGAAATAATCTTGTTTTACAAAGGGGGTGCCCGATTAGTCCTATATCCTATTTCAAAGAAAATGGATCTCAAAAAAGCAACAGAAATTTGAAACCGCTTAGTTTTGAAATATTGTAGAAATTTTAGCAATAGGTTTCGTATGTACAAGGCTTATGAACGGAACAATTAAAAGGATTATTATGCAATTCGCATGTGTTCGTGTATGCTTATTCGATGTACACTGGACTATAAATAATTATTTCTTATCCGCATAATACATATTCATATACCTTTCTTCACAACTTTCCATACTACCTAGCATATTCATCCGTTTCATACTGATTATATCGAAATTAGATTTTGTAAAATTAATATTGCGCATTATTAAATGATTATACAATTCCTATCACAACATTAAAGGAAATTACAAAATTTGGTATCAAAGTTAATTCCGTAAGGACGCTCCTGAGTACATATCGGTAAAATATCGAGAGGGACTGGAGAGTGGTATACTTTCCAGGGTATACCGGAGGCAGAGCTGGCCCCTGGGCCGTCTTCCTTTTTTTCCTCTCTCCCCTTTACCAACCAAATTACGTCGGAGGGGTATAAGTCATGGCTCGTGGTGAAACAAGTAGCCGGCTAAGTGGAATACCGTGTCCCAGTTATCTTCCCTTCCAGGTGCACGACGATTCGGGTTCCTCGCTCCGGTAAACAGACCCCAGTCGTCGGGTACCCTGCTGTCCGCGGATTGGCCCGATGCCCTCCCAATAAAAACAAAAAGAGAAACGCCCGGAGGCCGATGTATTTATTTCGTTGTAAGCTTTATTTACGACCACAATATCTTTTTAGAAAGCCATCGGGGCCACAACTCGCACGGCGTGATCGCATCACGATAAAGAACAAGAGGTTTCGGATAATTTCACGCCTAGAACACGACCTTTGTAGACTTTCGGTTACAAAGACTCGTAATTTAAAAATCGGTCGATCATATCTCGGTACATTCCCGGTCCTCAATTCACAAACCGGTTTGCCAAAAGATACCCGGACTAATTGCATTATTAAACATGTCTTGACTCCATTTTTGGAAAACTTGCTCTTAGGGATAAGCAAATAACTTGCTACTAATGTCCTGAGATATACGACTTAACAACTTGCTTAAGAAATAGACATAAAAATTCATACAACTCAAGAAGAAGGAATTGTAAACAGGTCGGTATAATAATTATCCCCATAAAATTACTTAGCTGGAGGGGAAGATAAAAGAAAGTACCCCTCCGAAAATACGTACTTAAAATGAGAATAAGTGGGATAAAAAAATAGGACTCTAAATAAAAAACGAAGTGCAGTGTACCCATGATAGATAAATACTCAAACTGCCCTTATTCCATACCAAAGGTCGGTGCCAGGAAATTAATTTATCAAGTTTTCCGTTTACATAATTTACTGTATCATTATACGAATTCCATTAAATTCAAATATAAACGCAGAATGTTTGTTTTGAACACACAAAATTCGTCAGACTTAACCGTTGGGAAAAAATGACAGGGCGATATCCGACACCCTACAGTCAGAGTTTCTTCACTCGGAGGCCTGTCGTCAGGAGATGAGCCCGCAGCTGTTCCAGAACCCCTTAATGAACGCCGGCACTCGCTCCGAAATAGTCCCGGCCCCATTATCGAAACGAGGGGGCAATTTTTAGGAAGGAAGGACACCCCGCGGACATTTCACAACGGGTCCATTCTGTGACCTTTTTTCCTTCTTGTAAATAGTTGAAACTTACAGAAATAGTCTCTCCGATATAAACTATATTTGTCTATTCTATATATAACAAAGAAATACATATACGAATATACGTGTGTTGAAAGTGCAATATGTATGTTCGATGCTAATAAATTAACTAATTAGCTAATAATAAACGGAAACCCGCAGAATAATAATTAATACAAGTGGTATATGCGCGAGAAATACAAAGGTACGGCATAAATATTATTCGACGGATCTGGAAAACTGATGTTCTTCAAGAAAAGCTATTTTTATCCAAGCAACGATACCTAGATAGCGCCTGTGAAATATTTAATGCTTCACACTGAATTTTATGTGCGAGGAATAGGTGGTTATGCGTGTAGTAGGACGATATTCGTATAAATGGTGTATCGCTCCCGGTTTAGCGGGAAATCCATCAACGTTTGTTTGCCTTCTTGACGGGTTGTTACTTCTTGGCTCAAACTCGAGTACTTCCGCTGCCACTCACTTCTTGGCGACACTCGAGAGGTGCCCTCTCCCTATATCACCGTCTCACTCCCACTGACACTCACCGCATTCATTCCCTCTCTCTCGCACTCAAGCCGCTAATCGGCTCCAACCCTCCCACCATCCTCCGTCTTCTCGCTCTCTTCTCTCGACAGGAGGCGTCTCCCTGAATAAACTCACCGACTGTTAAATTCTCCTCGACTTAATATGATCCAATTAACGTCCCGCCCAGAACCTCCGTCTATCGGTATAAATTAACAACTTTTTGTCTGTCCCGTTGTGTTCGCAAGCACGCTGCCGCTGGCGACGGTCAAACTGTTCTTTAAACGAAGTGGAAACGTGAATTATTTATCTTCGGGAAAGGAGACAGCACTCCGTCGCTTTCGGCGAAACGTTTTCAGTATAAATAGTGTTTTAAAAAAATACCCCTAGCGTGGACACGCTACCCGCATCGTCGTTAGGCGAGACAGAAAAAACATGTCTCTGGGCCAAAGATCAAAGATCAAACAATCGCGGTGGGTGGTATATATATATATATATATATATATATTTTTAAACAGGTGAATTTTGTTGTGATTAATTTAACCGGCAAAATATATCGTTTTCCGAGGAATTTATAACTACCTGAAATTGAAACATGAATTGCATATTTTCCTTATGTGTAAGGTAAGATTATTATAAGAATAACATAACAGTTTCGTAGCAATTTTACAGCATTCACCGATCATAGAACGAGGCCCACTGGCACCTCAATATTCCGTTATTCGAATAGTTTAAATTACCTATGTTTCACTAAGAATTATATCCAGAAGCAGACTACGATGTGGAACCGAAGAGCATAAACCGGAATAGTCAAACAGTTATTCGAAAGTTAAATTTAGGTTTGTATTCATATTTTATGCGTTAAAATTGAACTTTTTGGCTTATTTGGCGATAAGCCGCGCTACTATTTCAAGTTGGGAGTGCAACACATAAACAATGGGAAACTTGGCTAACTCTCGGTGGGGACGGCGTTTCAAGGAATCCATAAATTCCGGCTGTAGTAATATTCTTCGGGCGGATCCACAAGACTCGCCACAAGAAATAACTCAGGGCGAATCGATAGGAGGCGGGCGGCCTCTTCGAGGAGAGTTTCATTACGGGATGCTTATAATGAGGGGTCCGGGGCCGCAGTTGGCCAAGGGCCAGCGGTGGACGCGAGCACGGGCATGGATCGATGGGCGGGGCTCATTTCGAACAAAGTAAAAAACTAACAATTACTTCTTAAAACCGCAGCGTACAATCTGTCATTTCCCCGGGGACCATAATGAATTGGGCATAGCACAGTCGGAAATTTATACTGGGGAGGACTTTTTGCCAACTCCTGTTCTGACTTTTTCAGTCATCCTTAGATTCCAGGACAATAATTTACTTACTCAGTTGTATCAACCTCCAAAAATAAATTACTGAACCCGGTGTCGGTGTACTCGACTCTAACTGGCTGCAAAACGCCATGATTATATTAGCGAATATTCTATCACCAACAAAACTCAATATCGTGGTAGTTTTTGGTCTGAACCCCCAATTTTGAATTCCTCCCTAATTTTATATCTTAGGATATATGAACGTAAAGTTTCTCGCTTAATTAACTATAATAATTTGCGATCACTAGCAGACTGCTATCTGTTTTTTATAATCCTAGAAGGCCAACACAATTCGTTTAGTAAAGCTAAAAATATGGTGAGGTATCTCTTCGAATAAGGGGTAATAAATCCTCAAGTGGGTGATAAATCCTCACTGCCTCTTTCTGACTCCGGTAAAATGGATTAGGTGGGAGTTGGGTAGGCATTATGAATATGTTGGGATACAATTTTTCATATTTGTATCATGAAATCGGAAACTTAAACGGACTACCATAATTCTTTTAAATACGTATTCATTTTTAATCTCGTAATTGTTAGTTCGATTGCTGAATTGTTCTTAACTGGCCAAAGGAGAGGGAATGTGGGATACGAGTATAGCAGGCAGTCAAAACATTTTGATGGTTTCGACTTTTTTCAAAGATTTAGGATCATTACGCGCGAAAGTCGTTAGAAAAATATTTCAGGGATTTTCGTGCCTGTTCTTCTGTCCGCGGAGAGTTATTTAAACCTCTCTGGTTGTCCCGGCTGAAAGCGGTCCGGGAGTGACTGGCAATCCCAGGCCGTCAGCCCGTCATTCTGGACGTGTTTCTCCTCTCCGGCCCATCTTTTGGATTCCATTCGACTTTAATAATACCGTCCAATTAATGGGGCGCGGTATAAACGGAGCCGAGAACCACTCTTATTCTTTCGGCGGAAAAACAACAAGAATTTACCGGAAGACTGTCAGTGACAAGTATCCTACGTGTTCTTCTTTGGCGGTTGGGTAACAATTTAATGAAATATATGCTCATTAAATAGCCTCAGTATCGGTTTAACAGCAAACGCACCTAGGTACCAATTAATATAAAGAAATATTTCACTGAAATTATATTAAGAATTTTAGGCATTTGTTCGGAAGGAATTGGGTATAGTATGTAACCCATTCCTAACAAACAATTCGGAGCCCGAAAATATTCCGGATCACCTATGTTACCAATAGATTTTAACCGCAGGCCACATTTTTTATCGATAATATAAACAATGGAAAATAATCGAAAATATATCCATTTATATACAGTACTGTATATTGGTCGTACGGGGAAACCCGTACATCGAATCTCGGAGAAATCTGTACATCGCTAATTACACACTCAAGGACCGGCCGTCGCAGGGTGCTGAGTTAGCCCTATAAATCACTACTTGAATGTTTATTTATTCAGTGACAGCAACTGAGGTTTGAACTGCGGACTCTCCCTAGCACCACCCCCTTACGAGAACCAGCCTATAAATCAGGGGAAGCACAATGCTGTACATGTTATTTTAATATTTCCAATAACTATAACTAGCATCCAACAAAAACAATGTGATCCCCATAGGGTTGTGGAATATTATCCACTATTCTTCCAAGACAATTGTCCATTATCGGTTGTTAATATAAATGTGTGCACACTCAAGGACCTACAAGCAAGATTTTTTAGAACCTTCGGAAGTAAGACAAGCAGAATAAAACCTTCGGAGATTTAAAAAATTCCCTCCTACACTATTGTCGGTTCAGAATATGAGGAATATGATACCTAAAAATCATACATCTATAGGATCTAGTTAGCTTTTCATCGCAATGCGTTCAATGAAAGTTTGTTATTCGGTTGCCTACAAATTTCAGCTCTTCTTAACGGACCTAGGCATATAAAATTTAATTTTAAAATATAAATATAAAACGGTTGTAAGTTCTTCATTTATTCTATCGGCTTCGAAATATTTTTCCCGAAAACTGGCTAATGGCGTCATGAGGAGGTTGGAGCGCAAGAAAATCAAGTCGCAATTAATTAAAACGTCCTGGAAGATATTCAACCACCCGAAATCGGTGGGGAGATAATTGGGGGGCAGAGATGGTATCTCTTGGCGGACAAAATGCGGTAGCCGGACGCCGTCCTGATTTCTTGTTTTCTTTTCTTTTTTTTCTTTCCGCCTTTCTCCCGAGACCGGGACTCGGGCAATATTCCTTACACGAGAACCGGGCCTGTGCGCCCCTCCCATACATAGGCGGGACAGGGTCGCAGGGGACCTCAATACAATCGGCTGGACGCCGTTTAACGTCCGAAAGGATTCCGTGTCAAATTGAGACCTCAGCATTGGTCGGGCGGTGAGATCAATCCCCGCAGGCTGGTTCCAGATGTAGCGCATTGTTTACCAGTCGCCCTTCTTCCACAATTATGTACATTCTTCAATAGTTTTATCTCTATGTACACACTACCTTTAATTAGATAATCACATGATCTTTATCTAACTGTACTCGCTTTTCGCTACTGTATATACAAATGTAATATACCGATCTCATAATAGAGAACTTATGGCTCGCTTTTTACATACTGGAGACAATATCCGATAGTAATAATATTAATTATTACAATTTAATTAATTACTGCAAATTGCTGTATTCAAAATTTGTTCTTCTCCAAAAATACGACATGCTACTCAAACCACTAAAGGATTAACAGAGCTGTATTTACTACTACATTTATTTAAAATGTCTACCAAATTTCATATTTAGTAAACTGGTTATGTAGTAGTCCCAATTTTAGTTTTAATGACAAAACTGACTTTTACAACATATAAATTAATTCTGTTAATTTTACTTGAGAATAACTTGAGGTTATTGGTGGCGACTAAACGTACTCAGTATATATTTACATTATTCAGTATCTTTCAAATAGAGTTCTAAATAGCTTTGACATGAAGCCTTTGGACGGAATTAACTGCTAAATTGGTAACAACTACACAGCAACTACAGAATCGCTAGCCAGTGAGTTCGGAATCTGAGATCGACTACCCGCATTCAGTCCGCTTTCGTGGCTCCCGCGCAGGATAATAAATCCGCAATAGAATAGGGCTATTGAGCGTTCGAACAAGGGCGATAAAGAAGGCGAAGGTATGTTAATGTCCCGCTCGAGAACCCGCTAATTAAATGATAAAAAGGCTCCACGGTGGAGGCACGGAAATATTCGAGGCACTCGGACTAACCAAGGGAGGGGACACCGGCAATAATCGCCCCCCGTTAACGGCTTATTTAAATACTTGGGTCCCCAAGGCGACTTCGGCTACTTTCCCCGCTTTATGAATGGAGTGCCAGCGGTCTACCCGGCTTCTCCGGTAGTCAATTGAATTTGTAATTAATTCCGCTGACCCTTGAACCAAATTTAGACGTAATTATTGAATCACCGGCGGGCAACGAATAGCAGGGTGTGTTTTATTTTATTCATGTTAATGCATCAGAATATTTGTCGTTATTGTTCTAAATCGACTTCCATTAAAAAAATTTATATCTGAAACCGACTGCATCATACCCCCTATGTATTTTGGACACAGTAAACCAGCCTGGATAAAAAAGTGGGGAACTTCGGACCTTCCTAATAATCGTTACGAATATATACCATACGTATAGAAGAAGGCTAAAATTTGATACGAAAATATTCGGAATTTCATTATTAGTAAGTAACGAACATTGTATTTTAACAATATTTCATTTTATATTTGTACAGAATTTATTTGAATCTTGTATTTCATTAAAACGTATGGTTACACAGTATGTTCTTGTTGTTTTCTCTAATTATAAGAATTTAATATCCAACCGCTTTGTACTAATTTTTTACCGTCTTATTAATCATTATATTAAAATTTTATAAGGGGATCTCGCCTTCAATAAAGTGACGGAGCTCCGTGCTCCCGAAGGGAGGAAAAACATGTCATAAAGGCGACCTTCGTTTAACGATATTCGCATTCAATTATTGCGAAGACCCCCCCCGTTTGGGGTCGGAGGAAACCGGTACCGAGAACACTAGGCTGTAAAACAAATGAGCGCCGTAAACCAGGGAAATACGTAAAATTACGGGCGCACGGGGACAGAGGGGAAAAAATAAAGAAAAATTCATATCCCGCATAAAACGGGCTGGCTCAAAACCGCGTGGTTTTAAACCCCACGCCTTATTAATAAACCTAATGGGCGATCGATCAAGTCGCCCCCGGACCCGGCTAAATATAAACGCGCCACCAAAGAACGGATTCCTATATTAATAAATGACTCTTTTTTCGTGTCCTGACGGAAATAGAACGCCTGAGCCGCAGCAGTCAAACAGTAGCGCCGACCAGTACTGGGAAACCATTAAACGTTTAATTGCGCCATTAAATTTCGAGCCTTGTTTTTCGAGATTTATACCTCCACACAATCATCCGCAATTTAATCAAAAGGGCACGCAACTGATGGAACGCATAAGTAACCATAATTTTGCCAGCCAGTAAATATTGATTCAGGATATCACTCATGATAATACATTCTCATTATGCAAAGTGTTATTTAATTACATATCCGATAACTGATAATAAATAATAAATCACCTTAAAAAGCCAGTTCAAAAATGCTCAATTCGTAATTATGTTATATGTGTATACCTCAACATTACTAATTTTACTTATACTTATTTAGTTCTCTTTATGCATAACTTTGTGGTATGTTTCATACTATGTTGTTTTACATTATTTTGGAAGAGGTTGACACCCTGCTGTTCCGGGATTATTCCTCTGTTTAAAAACCACCAGAGCGGGCACCGTCGGAAGAGTTTTTTGCCCTTGCCTTCTGGGGCCCTCTCGGGTGTTGTCTGCTTCCGATGTTTCGGAACTCTTACCAGTTCCATCATCGGGGTCCGACTGAAGAGTTGATCAACTTGGGATAAACCTCCATTTAGTGTCGATTTCAACAATTTATCCTAAAATACCGAATGATTTGTTTTATACCACAATTGATCCTCAAGATGTATGGGATCTTGACAAAGTCAAGATGTCGGACGATCCCCAGTCGTAAATACACTGAGCTTAGTATTCTCTAATTCAAACTGCAACTAGACATTGAAAACTGTCGAGTTTAATGCTACGAAATATGGTTTGAATTCTGATTGACATTTTGAATGCGACATGCCACAAGCGGTCAGCTGTTATCAAATGAAATCGGTGTCAAAATTACCAGTCTATAATAAATTAATTGGTCGAATTAAAGACTGTATGGGCAACAATGCTGGGGTCGTCGGGTGACGGGTGAAAGGGTAAGGCCGACCGGCGCTCCCATCGGACGGAGATCTCCCCTCCGGTTAACGACAGTACGATGACGGAAGTAGAAAGTGGGAGACGTTTTATTAATCTCAAACAACATTAATCTCTCCTGACGTCTGGAATTCACAGACTAAGAGGGGCCCGCTTTAGGGGGGTTTCGCCTCATTACTAATGCAATCGGATTGTTTTCAGTTTTCTTTTTCTTAATAAAAGGGCATTCTACTCTGAGAATACAGTAAAAAATATTGTTTCTCCATTTGTTAAATCAAACTAATTGATATTACTTGTGAAATAAAACCGATAACCGACTAACTCACCAAATCTCCTTCTCAGAACAGAACTAATACCTTATATATTATTATTTATAACGCCTTAAAGCAGTTTAAACTATTAGATTTTTTAATTATAGGAGGAAATCAGTAGTATACTATAATTAAATAAGTATATAAGTCGTAATATCTCGATTTCACAAATTTCATTCGCGTCTTTCCACTCATCCCAATCCTCCCGTCGATTCTCTTTCCTCCGTAACCCATTCACAATTAAGGACAATTTTATACTGGCACATTATGCACAAAAATTAGAATTGCAACTTGCCTCCTTATACAAAATTTTACGTGAAATGTTAATTTAAGGCCGTAATAATAATTAGGGCTATACTATATTCCTACGTTTAATTAAATATAAAGTAAGGTTAATAAATATTCATATACTTTACATAAATTTAGAACCCGGGACTGGGTCGGGGTATCTGCATACACAATATGGAGATTCCAATTAGGAGTCCACGTTACCCACAAGTCTTTTAGCAGCTTAAAAGAATCAGTTTAATTACTTAAGAAAAATAACTATATAACTTATAAACTATAACCGTTTCAGTATAGCGCCTGGGTTCTATAATAGAACCCGTTCAATTATAATTATTTTGATTATATTAACAAACTGTAATCGACGTCGACTGAGATTAATATGCTTCATTTCAGGACGCATTAATCCGTACGACGTGATAGATCCCAGATTGTTCCATTAATTGTTCTCCTTTTAAATTGTTACTCTCTTCGCGAAACCATTTCAATTTAGAAAGTTTAAATAGAGTTCTACCAAGATCTTTTCTTCGCCGAATGAATAATTCACAGATGATAAATAGGCAAACTTTATTAACGTACCAGGAAGATAATCAGAAACGTATTTAAGTTACAACGGGCTGGGGTTATTACTTTAGTGCATAATATTATTAAAATGTATTAGAAACTGAATCGGCCGATTATAAAAAATTAAATTTGTAATATACTCCATGCTCACAAGAGGACATAACTTAAATGTTCGTAACTATTAAGTCCTGCAGTTAAACAGTAAATATAATTAGAAGTCAGTCGAAACAGGTTTAGCCTCAGGTGAATGACATGAATCGAGGCAAGCCGTTAAAGACTGTTAATTATAAACATTAATAATATATTTCTCCTATAACTTTATAAGTACTGTGCAGTAGAGAGTACAATATTTTAAATTATAGTCAAATATAATAAGACTTTTCGTGTATTCGATACATAATAAGATTTGGGTAAACACTGATCAGACAGCGTTTTAAATTCTTTTATAATATATCAAATGAGATAGATAGAGAATCCATACGTTGGCCGATCATTTTTCCGCTTTTCCGTTATCAGTTCGTTAACGCGATTTTTTCCCGCCCTGTCGGTGGAGTAAAAAGCCGAAATCCTGATCTCGGGGGAAAAAAAGTCGCATTAATCTTCACTTCGGGATTTTTTCTTTTATAGATATCTGGCTGGATTCGATATCTCTTGAAAACTTTGCTTTTTCCGTTTTGTTATGTGTGAAAACAGGGGCGACATTTTCCTTCTTAACTTTCAGCTCAATTTTTTCATATTTTATATATATATATATATATATATATATATATATATATATATATACGGGGAGATTTTTCGATTAATTGATAATATGATAGATTGGTTTCGGCTTCTCTCTATCCTCAAAGTTCGTTCAGTAGAACCAAGTTCAACAGAAATATGATACGAAAGAATTAATTTCACTGATAACACTCTTAGGGAGTTCAATCACCCGAAGGAATCTTTACGGCTAAGAAAAACAAAGAAACGAAAGCCGGCGGTCGTCAAAGACAGCAAGTTGTTCTTATAAGGGGCCCGGAGAGCTAAGACGGGTTTGTCAGACAGAGGAGTAGTAGACTCCGACCACCGAATATCTTCCCCAATTAAGCGGCAAAATCGGTCCCTTGTCTAAAAGGTTCCTCCTTTCATCAGAAAGCGTTCACCATGGGGGCGTTCCCCGGTATAAGGAAACTTTAACAGCTTTATATCCCCTGCGCTCTATGTAAAATTTATTGCACGCGCATTACCCGAAGGTTCCCCAAGTTAATTAAAGAAATTAATAAAAAGAGAGATTAGTCTGCTGCAAGCAAACTTATCTTACTTAAAACACTAATGAGCTCTAATCCAGCCGAACTCTCTGAACCTCAATTATATTTAAATATTTCCAATTTGGTGTTTTACAATTTACCGAATTATCTAACTGGTAAATAGAACAAAATTAGTTGCAACATCATTATATTCACTATATTACAAAGGGTTATATATAAAAAATGTTTTCGGTTTTATAAGTGATATTGAGAAATTACTTGAGGCGAATAAAGAATACTGTTGGGGTCCAGCACGGTGGGACAACATGTGCTTTCCAGTTAGAACGCCACGCTCAACTACTAGAACATTATAACTGCCAGCGAACAAATAAATGTTAATACAAAATTAACAGTTTATAATGAACGGAGAGAATTTTCGTCGTCGCCTCATTCCAGACAATGCCAGCTAATTTTTCACAGATTCCGGCATCAACTCGTAAAGATAAAGGAAAGAGAATACGGAGAGGGAATAATGGGCCAATCCGGGAGGAGGAATTCCGTGCTGGTGGCTCGACGGTCATATAACGCCCCGCAACGACATTGTTCGCATTCCACGAGTGGCTAGAATTCAAATTAACACGTTTTTCGTTTCGTCGAACCATTAAAAATGTTTCGGTAAACCAAATCTGGAGTTCTTAATCTAAAGATAGTTAGTACTCGACAAATGAATGACATCAGTGACAGATAGTATATCAGGTTTTATTTTAAAACTGGAAGATTTCCTTATATTATTTTATAGAACCGTCAAAAATGAGGTCGTTATATTTATCGAGATATGCGTCAATACGTTTGGACTGGTCAATATGTTTGGATGCCTTCTTAGTGGAACGTTTCATCATTTTTTTCAGCTTGAAATTTGCTTAACATGTTAAATGTCATTTGGATATTTGCGCATTGTTTCCATTGCATTTGTATGTTATATCTTGTTATGATGTTGGAACTGTCTATTCTATTTCCCTTCGTTTATCTTCGTAAACAGAGGTAGTAATCATCACATCTATGCAAAAATCTATAACGTTTACAACGAGAGGGGCAAGAAAAGACAACAGGTGCGCCTGCGCTCCACAAACTCAACAATAATTGGAGGCAAAGCAGCGGCGGGCTCATTTGCATAAAAGGTAAAGGCTGCTCAACCCGACGCAAAATATAACCCCCTCCGGACCCGGCGTATAAATACGTCCATAATTGAAGCCGGTCCCCCCCGGGAACCACGGATTTATCAAAGCGAGGACCCAAATTTGGAAATATTTACGGGAAACCGGAAAAATTTACGAGCAGAGCTCCTCTCCGATCTCCCCGACCCCACCTACCGCATCCCGCGAGGGCATTATTCAAATAAGAGAAAGCCCACGCACACAGCGCTCAACGCCCACATTAATTTTGTCGAAACAACGAATTAATTGTTCCTACGTAAAAGAGGAGAGAGATGAGTAGGAGAGCGAAGGGGGGCCGGCAAGAGGACGCGATGGGCGGCCGAGTGATTAAGTGAGTGCTCGACTATATAAATAAGTAAACGGAGACGGGCCCCTCTTCGCCGTTTGGCCGATAGTTTTGAAATTCCTACATCTGAAAAACCTTTGGCAGGAATCGGCCGAATTTTTAAGCGTTAGAACTGTCTACACTTTTTTAATTTCGTTTTAATCTCAGGGTAACTACCAAGATAATAGTCGCGGTTTAACCGCACTGATTTATTGTTATAAATGAATGCATACACAGACACACAATTATATTATAAATCCACCAAGTCTATGATCCTGTCTGATTACTTCAAAAACAATGAATTATTATTCAAAAAAGTCGGTGGGCGATCTTGAGAATATAAATAATAGAATCGAGGTAATGAAAAATTTACTTGGGAGGGAAACCAAGAGCCATGATCTCTGCCCCTTTCGTATACGTTAATCTCTAAAGAACACTACGAAGTGCAGAGGTGAAGGGACAACAACAAAAAAATCTTCGGGTGCATCGGAAATCGAGGTGGAAGCCGAAAGGCCGAGGTGGACAAAGTTGACCATTAACCGTAATTGGACGGGTCAATATTGGATCTGGCATTAGCGAGTCCATGCGACCGTGAAAGGGACTGGGCAAACAGCGCCACTGGCGGCCCTCTCACAGCCGAGCAATTAACTCGACCCAGCCCCCGCCTCCACCTCCGCCCACGCCCCCGCACCATCACCCACGAATTCTACCGCTACCACGGCGTTGATCTCCGCCAAAGTATCATTAGCGGTCGCCCGGTATAACATTCCGGCGGCCGAGGAAGGAAAATGTCTTTGCGCCGTTGTTTTATACGGAACTGGAGCGGGTCACATTCTACAATTATAGTTTACCCTCCAGCGGAGCTAAATTAATTTTGAATGAAACACATATCGAACATTTATATTCTTTCTAATAAATTGTAGCACCTTTCTTATATCTTTGCAACAGAGTAACGCTATTTTTTATTCGTTATAAGATGCACCGATAAATCAGACTAACTATTATTTCGAAACGAGTATTCGTTAAATAAGTCTGTAACGACCGAGACCCATTCGGCAACCCCTGATGAAATTGACTCATGACTGGGTCTACTGAAGGTTGCGCAACTGAAATAGGATGGGCGCGGGTGGTTCTTTGATGATCAAAAAGATTTAACCTCCGTCCGAAGACAGTTATTGCGCTTGAAATACGCGCCGGAGCCCGGAGATATTTTTAAATTAAACCACTGGCTTCCACATTATCTTACGGGTGAGCAAGCACGTATAGTCCTTTCAAATTAAATCGTTCCAACGCGTTGTAAATTATAAATCCGATATCATCCGTAAATGTGATCGCTTTAAAATGTTTAAAACGATCCCGGAACGAGATGGGGAGGACCCGAAGATTGATATCGGTTTCGATAAATGAACACTCGCAATTCCCGCACGAAAAGGGTCCCGGTCCAATCAATTATGAAGATCAACAATGCTTTTATCTCCCCTGAGCACATAAATCTCTGCCAAGTGTACACCGCGGTGAATGCATCACCTTGTCCGCGCCGGAATTCAATGTATTATCCGCACCGGCGCAATGTCGTTAAGTCGAAGCCTGAGTCTGACTGCTTATAAGGTAAACTAGGCTAGAATCCTGAACATTGTACGACGGCAAAGATAAAATTCGCTGGAAATCATTTAATTTCGCACGGAAGTTAATGTAAATGAATTCGAATATGAAAATATACTAGGCCTAATCCTGGAATTAATGAACCAAATATATCATTTGTTTGGCTATAAAAAATCTTTAAATTGATTATTTTATAAAAATAGTTGTTATTATGTGAAAGCCTTTGCTTTGGAGAACGGGATGCGGAGAATAATTGCAGGTCTGGAGAAAATAACTGCTTGCTTGTGTAATTCTTTTCAATCCGATCAATACGAGGAATAAAAATTTGAAAAAAAAACAAAAGGTAGCATTCATCAATGAGCGTATGCCTGCGGGCACATGGGCTTACATGAAAGGGGGGATTCGTTTGTTTCGAATAAGTTAGGAGAACCACTCGAGTTTTTACCCTGTTGTGGTGAGGGGGGAGGCAGTCTCAGGAGGGACGGGAAGTAATTGGATTTGACCGGGACCGGTCAACCAGAATAAGAGGAAAATGATTTTCTATTGATTAGACAAACCCGAAATTCGGCAACAAAGCCGCCACATAAATGGCCGACGGCCCTGTATTCTCGTATTTATAAAAGTCTTCTTTCCCTGTATATTTAAATAACTAAAAGTTCTAAATGTATGAATATTTTATTGGTTACTCGTCAATTAATGTTCCCACGATGACAAAATAATTTAGAGTAGCCCATTTATCTGTATAATCAGGGCTTCGCTATTTAAATATATAGCTAGCTATTTGACATTAATAAAAACACCACGTTTAACTCCCAATTTATCATCAGCGATTTTCGATGCCATTTATTAGTTCCTAATTATGAAATCCTGAATTACACGGTTAAACGAGGCTGACCCTGAGATAAACATTATCAGTGTTCCTTTCCGGCTGCCAGACCGAATTTGGGGGACACGACGCGGGATTCATAGCCGCATTTGTTTCACAACCAGAACAGGACGAAATTGGGTTCGATTACGCGGATACGCCAGGAGAGTTGAAAAAAGCCCCAGTGGGAATACTGTTTAGGGTGCCCGTTCCCAAGCGGGGAGTGCCAACGCGGGAGTAATCCCGGACTCGGTTGTTCACCGAAAATGTGTGGCAAATAAAACACACTACCTACACCGCTTTACCTCGAACCAAATACCCGATCATATTAAAGAATACGTTCTTTTGTAAATGGCATTATATCTGAATCACTTGGATAATTTTATCGAACCAAATCTGCCTCGAGCCCTTCAACATTTACGCAGTATTTTAATTATTAGGTGTATACAGTTTGTTCCTCTGATGTGCTAGCAGAACATGTGAAGGAAAAAACCCTTCGGATAATGTAAATGAATTAGAAGCTTATAATCTTAAGTTACATTTTCCTTTTTTTCTCCCACAATAACGGTCGAACAAGGACCATACGGCGCGAAATGTAGCCGGGACAAATCCCGGATTCGGGTAGGGGAGTAATTTATCTCCGTGGAGGATGAGAGCGCTAAGATGTACGAGGACCGCTAAATATTCAGAACGCGGGGGACCCCCCCCTACTCGTTTTGAGTAATAGCGTCCCGCTTATCCCGCGGACTGCTCGTTGTTCACCTGTCCCCCCCCCCCCCTGAACTACCTCTTTGGCCCTGGCCCAGCTCCTTTTACCATTTTGAATACGGGGCGGGGGCGGTGGCTGAGTAGCTTGGCGCCTAGCTCAATTAAAATCAACGGTCCCTCTCGTGGTCGTCGACCGCCGTTACAAGGAGCGCTTATCTGTCCCGAGGACGAGAGCCGTCACGTACCCTCCCTCCCCACAAGTGCAGCCTTCCTCTCTACCTTTATCATTCAGTTCTACGTTTATTAAGTTTTCTTGTGTATACAATACTTTAATTCGCGAAACATAAATCGTTTCTGTTAAAAAGCATGCAAGTACAAAATTATTTTGCTATACGTTGCAATATGAAGTGATTTCTACTGATAATATTACCTATAGATAATAGGAACGTTGGATATTTTGTTGGTTCTGGCTCTATATACCTGTACAAGACGAGTTAGAAGATTATAATAATATACCTATCATTTGCATAATTTTAAATGGAATATATTTTGTCATTAGAATATAATACTTTTGCTGAATTATATTATTTTCCCAGTAGCAATCATATATCATATATTCCTCCCTAGTTATAATTTTACACGATTTACTAGAAAGAGATATATTTAAATCACTAGTGCATTCACTTCTTTGAAATCCTGAGGAGCACATTGTTAGTGGAAAATTATTTCAGCTCTCGCTTTTCACATTGAGAGATTGAGATTGAGTGGCCAGGGAAAATCTTATCGGAGTGAACACAGGAGCCTAGCTAGGGCACACAGTCATCCATCAACTAGATAATGCTCAACACGTGTTCATGTGCAACCACAGAACCGAGTATTTCCGCTCCAAATATTAATATTATTGTTCTTTTTTTCATTATATACGATATCATAAAAATGATCGAACGATTGAAGGATAAGTAAACAGAATTTGAGAAAGTTCATTAAAATTCAGATTATCGGATCTCCGATACATAAACGGACTACATTTCGGAGGTTGTAAAATGATGATCTTCCCGAAAGACAAGCCAATATAAATCTGAATATTATTCAAAAATACCTACCGTAAGCGCTGTACAGATAGATTAAGAAAATCGAAACATTGGCCTGGATAGAAATGATCATTTTAAAAATTTATGCTTTCTCGAATTGTAAAAACGAGGAGAGATTCAGTTTATCGAGTCGGAACCAAATATTTATCTGCATAAAGGGAGCTGAGCGGAAAATACAACCTCATAAGAGGGGATAACAGCGAAAATCGAAACGCGATAAGTAGAAATCCAACTTATTACTGAAAACGGTTTACGGGTCCGACCGGGAAATACAATTTTCTTGGCGATGAGGGAACCCAATCGCGGGGTCGGTCGGATAAGTGGATAACAAAGTGGGGGGGGGGGGCAACTGGCGCGAACCTGGGAGCGAGAGAGAGGGAGTTGGGCCGGGGGAGCGAGAGAGACGGCTGGAGTAGGACCCAATCACCGTAGGAAAGACCCTCTTCGGCCCCCGCAACGGACTCATAATATCAATGGCGGAAACATAATACCAGAATACGGAGGAGCAGAAAGCCATCCCAAGATAGTCCCCCTCATAATATCAAGTGGATTATTTATTCGAACCCGAAGCGGATTAGCCCCGAACCCACGTAAAATCTAGTTCTGAATGCACAGATTACCTCCCTGACTCCCTAACCCCCTACAGATTCCCCTACTGGCATGAATATAACGTTAATAAGATTGTGCGTTTGATGCGGCTATTGACGGGAAAATTATTGACCAAATGTAACTATGTGCAAAACATACAATATTTATGTCTTTCCAGTCATTTCAGGTTCAACCAATACCATGAGATACTAAAACACTCTTCTAATTTTGAAGTGGATCAACCACCATTATATATTTAATGCACTTATTCCGTTTTTCTTCAAATTATTCGTCACGCCAATTATTCTAAATTAGTTTTCCTTAATAAAGACAAAACACTTCCGGAAGAATGAGTGGCACTTTATCTCCATTTAATGGCGTAATTCGCAGCTTGGGAAAGCGAAAATCGCCCTAATCAAAAATACATGAGAAGGAAGAAGAGGGCGAGGCCGGTCTAACCGGACATTAGGAGCCCCTTTTCCCGCTTCCCGACTCCTAAAGTAATTGGGGCACGCCAGTGCGGAAATGACACCGATATAAAAATATTACTTTCCCTTGGACACGAAATTTCCATTATTTAATGGGAGTTGTCCCAACGAGAAAAAAAATAGAAAGACTGAAGCGCTCCGTGTGATAATAATTCTTGTGATGAAAAATAAACGGTATAATTGATGTTATCGGATGACCCCGTCCGAAATTATTATATAGTGGCCTTAATTAGTGTTTTCGAGGAAAAACACAAAACCACCGCTGATTAACTGTCCGCAGACAGTGAAATACACTTTCAAATGTTGCAAGAATATGCACGAATATCTAAAATTCATATTCAGCATCACTTCATCGGTGTGATATAAACTGTCTTTGACCTCTATGATATTAATTTACCTAAGGAAAAATATGAAAAGCGGTTCCTTTCTACAACAACCAACTCGCGAAATTTCATTTTAATTCCAAATTACCTTAATTTATTGTGTCTTCTTAACTCGTTTCCCTACCATTTAGGCACAATAAGCGTGTTAAACGAGTCTTCGTCATTATTTTATGGCTTGGATGAATTGGTTTATTTAATTACTCTCAGATTCTTCTAAATAGCAACTGATACAATTGTGGTTATAAATAATGTTTTCTGGGATTATTCCTCAAGCGAAATACATTTCAGGGAGGAGTTTAATTAATAGCAATAACTCAATTCAAAGTTCATTTCGTTCGGGAAGAAAAGCGAACGAGGTAATTTCTTTATCATCGGGTCGGTTTCCTATACAGGTAACAAAAGCGGATTTTGAAGAGCATAATGGTCAATTTAAATGAGTTTGTAATGACTAAATCCTCGAGAGCGACACATCGCCGACTGGATGTGAGGGAATACCCTATAAAGTTATAACAGAGAGGAATGGGAGTTACAATATAATCCGGACATATTAAGAGGAAAGTGCGGGAGTATTAAAGTTTCAGCGGACCTCGCCTTTGATGGAACCGAGTGTGAACTCTCGTAGGACAGAAACGAGTGCGAACTTTTCAATTAGGAATGGACTACGGCGACCCGGTTCCAGGAGCTGTCTTTCTCCCGATTAACAAAACATGGATGGCGCAGCAGTGTTAAACAACTTTCGGACCGCCCGCGGGCCATTCCCGGACTCGGATTTGTGTGGGCCTTTGGGTACATTAAAATTTGATTTCTCTCCGTAAAAAAAATCGGTTTTTATAGTGTACATATACTCATCGTCTCCTCTTAATTCGAGACTACACCAGAATCGACCGATCAGACCGACAATAGACAAAAAACATATGACAGAATATTCGAGAAGTAATGATATTGTTATTTTTGTTACCATGGTCATCAATTATTTTCATTATTTATTGTGCATGAAGGAATTACTGGATACAGCTTAAAATTTAAAATCACCGTGTTTCATTTTCTGTTTCTTTTTCGTTTTTTCCCGGAATGGCTTATCGTGGGGTATTCAGAATTGTTTGTTACCGGAAACCGAACCAGCGGTGACATAACAAATGTCACGAGCGCAAGAGTACGAAGGGCGGCAACAACGCGTAACTGAAAACAATAGGAGTGGCGAAGCTAACAAAGGTCTCAAAGAAACGGGCGCATTGCGTTATTCTCCCGGCGAGACCTCTCCTGTCTTTATAATGCAAACAGAAAAGGGCGGTGGGAAGCAGAAAGAGTGCGTTTTGTTACTGTCCCAGAGACCAGAAAGCGCCCTAATGAATGCTAATTTGAAGTAAGGGCGGGTGGCGGCCGACCCCGGCGCGTAATGTCCGACTGCCGGGGCGAATCCAGAAAGGGCCTCCCAATTAAGAAATTCTCTACTTAATGAACCGTTGATGCATTTCGGACGCGGCACGCTGCAAACCGAGAACAGAAACCCTAAACTCGAATTAAAAATATTTGTTTAGAAAAAAAATTTCGAGATATGGTTTTAATGGGTATCTATACTTGGAGGAATGAAACAATCGAGATACAAATTATACATCAATGTGGGATTGCTCGAGGTTGCCAACTCCTTCTTCCAGGGTAAGTTATTAATTCCATTAATCGGGTTCCTAATAACTCTCTCTTAACTTAGAACTAATTTCAAATTAATATACGAACTTTCCATGTGATGAAAATTGAACATCGTCAGTAAGATAATGGGCTCTATTTCCGCTCTGAATTCTAGAAGCTATTTCGATCTGAATATTGTTGCAATAGTTATTCTCTTATAACAATCAACTGAAAGTATTTGGAAACAGAGGATCGCATTAGACCGCATACACTAAGATTGCACACAAGAGGACATAGAATATTGAAACATAAATATGAGCAAACTCTGTGTGGAGTTAAATTAATGAATTTCCCCGACTTGGCAAAGTACAGAAAGAAACTAATGGACAACGCATAGTAACTAGGATTCGCCGGATATAAAAAGATATCTCGGGCATAAATGCACAGTGAAAACATTAGTTAACCCTGTTGCGAAAATCAAGCTCGCAACAATTTGAATATAGATTTGATTATATATCAAGCGTTGATTCGTTTATTTATAAACCTGCAACATTTTTGAAAATTATGGAAACCCGCGGGACAGTGTCTCAGTCATTTATAATGAACACAACTTGTTCATATACGCAGATAATATTATAATATAGAGTGAGCTGACTTTTACAACTATAGTCTGGAGGCAAAGGTATCATAAGTACAGAAATATAGAAAGTATCAAGAGGTTCAGAACGTAGACCGAGATCTGTTAAGCAATAAGAAGAATAGGAAATCGAGAAAGGTATTATTAAAAAAGGGCATCTCAATCGTAGGGTGTCCGGTCAAAACGGAGCGAGCCACGAAGGACAGGGAGCCCGGTCAGTTCGTGAACGGGCGTGAACGGACGCAGCCCCCTCTTATCGCGGGGTCGATCCCCGCGCTCCGTATCGCAACCCCTGATCGATAGACCAATCACGGATGGAAATGATCGCTCGGGGGTAGAATCGCCCATGAATAATGCATTGCCACCCCCCTCTTCTACGGCCAATTAGAAAGGGGGAGGGAGTCACGAAAACATCCGTCCGATCCAGCCGGTACCGTTTAGATATGGAAACATTCGGGAAATATCTTCTTTCCTGGCGTGACGGTATAATTACTCGTTAAGCTGTCCAAAGTCCAAACAACACCGACGTATTAATCTGTATATCTTTCCACCCCCGCCTAAATTTCCTCGAGTTGTTCTGAGCGAAGGCTGCCGCTGTGCGCATTTCAATTTCGTGAAGTGGGTCGCGCTGTATCAATATAATCCGTCCCTGGGCCTCCTGAAAATCTGGGATTATTACAGTGTGTCAATACAGGGCCTCGACAGGGTGTAGGTTCACCGCGCCTTCATAGCAACCGTAGAGAAGGGAGTAGGAGGTATTAAGACATCCAACTGCAAGTGCAATAATCATTTTGAAAGTAAACATGTCAGTAATTAATTTGTTAAATCAATATTTCTGCTCATTCTTTAAGAAGGAATAGCCTCAGATAATTTCCAGGTTGTTCCGGTTCCAAAAATTAATCGAACCCGTCTACCTAGTAACCGATAACCACATTGTAATCTTATGATAAGATAACAAAAAGCTTATAATGTAATTCATGGGATGTATTTACTTCATAAAATAAATCGGTTATCATTATTACGATATATTAACCTCCAAAGGTAATGATAGTACCAGGTAGTGTTACAGTGTTAACTAGATCAAGAAGAAAATAATATGATAGTCAAATCTAAAAACACGTCAGAAAGTACTTTCATTAGATAGATAATGGTCCGTAGGATTCCCCGCCGTTTATCCATCCTCACACAAGATAGAGTCAGAAGTTTTGACTCTATCAATATCCCCGAATAGGCGTTATTAATCAAAGCACTCGGACGGCCGATTATAGGGAATATGAAACATGGGGGTCAACGCGTTTAACGTATCGGCCGAGCTGCCGAGACGAATGACCCGGGGAGTCGAGGCCCTTGCCGGAGGATCCCGGTATAGGCGGCAGATAACCCCAGAGGAGACAACTCACTCGCTGGCAGATAACTCACTAAAGCTCCATTCCAGTTTATCGCCCCGAGAGAAGGATTGCTCTGAACACATTATTTAAGAACCCCGCCGTAATCATCAAACAGGCCGACGGAGGAGGAAGTCGTGCGCTACGCGGCTGTAAACTGCGGGGTAACGTCCTGAAATTGACGACACACTCTTTTCCTCGAAATAAGCTTAGTGTCACAGATTAAATACACACGAGAAATACGGATTCGTTTATCCGCGATATCCCTGACTATCTGAATAAATACGAGCCTTATCTTGTCCGAGAGGACGAGATATATTTCAGGAAGGTTGTGTGAACCAATTTATAAGTATATAAAAAAAAAAGAACTGCGTGCAGCCGACGCCCCATATAATCACGTCTATATTAATGAAATGGGATACATACGGAGTCAATAAAACGTGATGGATTACAACCGAGATTACGGCAGACATCAATGGATTGCCTAAAAAACGGGCCGTAAATGTTACTATGATAACCCCCTCCTGATAATCCTGTCCCCTCCCTTCTTTCATGGTTCTGAAATAATAGGTTTTATAGTTCCGCCTTCGACGGGTCTAAGCAAAGGAGTACGTTACGTGGATTCTAGAGAAGATAGGACATTTTACGGTTGACAGTCCATTATATTGGAACGGTTAATTAATTATTATTAGTTGTTATTATTTACGGAAATTAATTGTTCCCAACTCCGTTCAAGTTTATTGTGATATTAACAAATAAAGTCTTAATTAAAATAAAGCACGCGGTACATATGGAATTATTGGGTGCAAAACCGACCATGAACTCATCGACCTTGGCCTTCCCTCCGGCCCGGTTATTTATTAAATTTTGGCACGCCTCGGACACGTCCGGGATCCGCTCTGGAGTGCCTATTAAATTTTATTTAATGACGAACATAAAACTAAATAACTTTAATCGCGGGCAAAGTAATTAATTTTCGTTCGGGGAAATGAAATTGTGTGCAAACTCAGTTTCTTGACCATTAATAAGAATAGTACAACAACGCCACCGTCCGAAGATACTGGATGAACAGTACTTTCTGCAGTTTGACAAATGTTTTTTCTATATTCAGATATCATTACTTAAATCAGTTTAAAACGAACATTGAATTTTCTATGTTGAAGTACTTCTGTACATTACTGCATAATATACATTTTTTTATGTTGACGCAGTATAAATTTATAAACAGTGAAATACTCATTTTCTTATAATTGCTACATAAGCTACTCATTAATCTCCAAACATTATGGCAGAGAAAACACGTAAGAACCGAAATGGTTACCATTGAATTTCTGCTCTGGTATTCTTTTCGAAATAGTAGGCTTTCAAATTATCTGTTATTTAAAAGTTGTCATAGAGGGCGGACACTCAAGGCGGGCATTTCTATCGATACCGGTCCATTTCTATTTTATCTCTGAGGCCACTCATAAATTATCTATCAATTACCCACAGCCGGTCTGCGACGGTGCCGCGACTTGGAATTTGCCATTCAATTAAAACGACTGGGTAAAGAGGAACGGATCCCTCTCCGCGGCATTAATTACACGGTAGGAAATTTATAAGAGACCCGAATTAGAATATCTCCAGGATCCAGTTATCCACCGGGATCAGCCGGAACCGGGCTGAGGATGAAAAATTATGAAGGAACTCGTCGACAACTGGTCCTTTGTTGTCGATTGAATATTCATCGGTTACGGGACCGGCCGCCATCTGTCGCCGGCCAAATATCTGGTTCGGCGAGCAACGTCCGCAAAAGGAGATGTTGAGCCGGTGATTCACTAAAGCCTGTTTCCTTATCGTAATGAATTGTTCCCTTATGTTATTCGCGTCCTATTTTTTGAGAGGGATAATCAATATCATTCCAGGATACCGAAAATAGGTCGATGTTTCGACAGTTGGCCCGGCTCATGTAAACGCGGTGTTTGTCAACTTTCACTAAAACCATTTTATCTCATTTCGGATCAAGGAAGTTCGACTTTTAATCAATCCTTTCGGTCAGAAACAGGCACACCGAGTATTCCACTCGCCCGTTTCATTACCCTATTATTTTTCCTATTTTTTCCGATTTATTATTCAACGGGGCAGCCACAATTACATCCTTTTTATAAACAGTACCGAGAATATACGATTGTATCATTCCCGTTTACCAGAACAAAGAATGAACAACAAGAATTAATTATACTAGACGAAAAATAGAAACGCAACATAACAACAAATTTATTAACATCTCCGAAGTTCAGCCCACCTGATATGACAAGTGGGACCTTACTGCAATTTGATCTATTTATATTGTCTGTCTTTATTCCGCTTGTACAGTCCGCTACGACTCTGGTTGGAATAGAAGTTCTAGACAGAACAGACATACGTGATTAAAGTGGATACAATAAGAGTATTATATATTTATTTGATGTCTATAGTGTTAAATCGGGGATGAATAAGATGCAGTGAAAATAGGTATCGGTAACAGAGAGTCCGTCATGGACGAGGAGCCCAACTGTAGGGCCCCGGGCACTATGTTGTAACTGGTACCGTTGGGTGAGCGCAACTCCGGGTGATTGATGGGGGCACCACCACAGCCGACCGAACATGAATTATGCTTTGGCAGCGCTCGGACATTTTTATATTGGACATTAGGTGGCGGCCGACCCCCGCTAATTTATGCCTGCCTATTTCCAATCCCGGGAGGACCGGTCCGCCCTATCTACCGAAGACATCGGGCGTCCCCCGAGAACCGGTACGGAGATTACCACCGGGCCCCGGAGGCGTTCCCGGGACCGTAAGTCAAAAGTAGACGTGAAATTTATTCGAAATTGAATTCGATTTAAAAAAAAGAAAGAAAGCGTAATGATGGTTCGCAATTAATTCTCTTTCGGTATATACGGCCTCGATCACAATCGGGCCCGAGGTTTAGTTTTAAACAAGAGGAACGCATTTTTCAATCCTCGACGTAACGTATATCATACACTGTTCTCTCCCTTAAAATAACCTCGAAAACATAGTCTAAAAGTGTATAATACGGTTTACATGCTGTAATGAACGACATCTCAATTTTAATAATGTGCACAGTAATAGCGCTGTAGTTATTTATGCTGCTACAATGGTACTGAACCATCGGCACCTCAATATATTACTAACGGAATGCTTGCTGGCTATGCCGAGCGGCAGAAACCAATCTGGAATATGACCGAAACAACGAGAGGGCTCGGAAAATCGCACGTGCGTTAACCAGCCACTGCATCGGTGTTCGTTCGTGCACACCTTGCAAATAACAATCGCAGACTAACCAATTAATAAGGCTGTAGAACAGACGGGCGACTGTTTCCTAACATCGAGTAACATATGATATTGTTTGTCTGTCATTAGAGTGGATCTCACTACTAACTATATGGCCATCACTCTGAAAGGAGCAATTAAAGTCAGAAGGGGCGTACTTCCACCTTATCTGTACTGCGATCTACACAGAGCGGAATTATAGTCCACTGTGCAACATCCCTGGAGGGAATCATTTATTTCAATTTGTATCTGCGGTTTAAACCTAATTTTTATATAAGGTGAGAAGCCCTAAAGGTATTCATAACTATAACCATCCACCATAAAGGACTGTATAATTTTAATACAGTATTCATTCAATACTGCCGCATCGTATTTCGAATACCCCGCGGTTAAATAATTTTCTATCTCCATTAAGCAACGTGATTCGTAAGAGTGAATTGAAAAAATTATTTCGGCCATCGTATACAGAACACAAACGGAACAAAGCTCGCCTACTAGGCCTCGGGCAATGTTCTGTGACGGAACTAGTTTCGTTACTAATAATAAGATAAGAGCTGCATATGAGAGATTTATACGAACGGTCAACAAACTTGCAAGATTTATGAGATTGGCCTCCTGACATTTTTTCCGCTTTAAATATCGACTGTGGTTACTTAAAATTTTCGATTAAATATTACATAACATTATAAACAAGGCCGCTTCGTTTTCAAACGCCGTTAGTATTCCAGGGCTCGTTTCATGATCACATCATACGCCATAATTACAATTATTTTCTTTATCGTATTATCTCCATATCTTGAAGGCCAACACATAAATGAGTCCTATTAGTTACCAATACAATTTTTTTCAACCGGGAAATGCAACACTCTAGAAAATGCTAGAACTGAATATTTTACAATCTTTGTAATATTTGCAGTACAAGTTTGTTAACTTGTTTGTAAAATGATCGGTATAATTTCGGAGGTAATAAAGTAAGAAGTAATGCTGAACAGTTGTCTCTCCGGAGAAACCCACCTCATAAATCCGCAAATCCGTAAGAAATTATTTATCCGGACGTAAATTATCACAGTTGAGAATTGTAGAGAAGAGGGAACAATGGCTCACCTTTTACGGAGACGGCGGCCACCAGTAGGAAGAGGAAGGTCTCAGTCGGCGACATCTCGCGCCGGCTCTGTCGGTTCTCGGCTCTTCAACTCTTTTCTTCTTCCCACATCAATGGACACAGCGCACTCAAACGAAACCGGTACTCGCGCACATAATATCGCCAGGCCTTTCTCGGTCCCTAACAGTAATGAGGGCCGACCCGGGGAATCATTGTGTCCCTTGTCCGTCACCAATCTGAAACAAAACAAGGCAACAATTTCATCAGATGACCGTGGAGTCTCGCATAATGTCTTCGAATGAGACGACGCGCAGGAGATTATAATAATTTGCCAAACCGCCGGCGAGTATTTCGAAGCGTTCTTGAAGAGTTTATCTAATTTTGATTCTAGAGAAAACTCTATCGGCCAAACAATACCGGTAATTGTCTGAGGAACCTTAAGGTAATTTCTAAACATAGCATTCTTAGTGTGACGAAATACGTCAGTAAAAGTATTAATCTCGGGTAAGCATTTACCTGGCGCAGAATGTACTATAAAATCGTTCTTAAAAATGTGAAACGAAAATGTGAAACATGAAAATTTTTCTCCAACCGCATAAAGTTACAGTTAGTTTCTGCAGTTAAATATATATTATAGAATTTTGGATTTATAAAATAAAATAAGCGCTTGTAAAAATCTGTATTTTAAATAAAGAGAACCTTTTTAACACAAAATAATGACGGGATGGTAGCCATAAACGTGGCACTTTGTCTAGTATATAAGTTGTCAAAACTTTGAGGCATACAGCTCGCCTTATAAAAGACCTGGACTATTAATAGTAGAGGGGAGAAACGTGACCTCTACTTCTAGAACACGACGCAATTTTAACTGGACACTGAGATTTTAGAGGGAATTGGGGGAGGATTATATCGGGGTGGAATATAGTGTGCCGAGTGTGTCTGGGCCGAACCGGGACCGGCTCTACGAGGTGTTGACTACGAGTTACACCAGGGCCATAATTTCCTTTAGGTCGCCCTATAACCGCCGGGATTTACGAACCGGCGTCTCTCGGTTGTGGCTCCCACGCCCCGGCCCCTCCATCCCTATCCTCCTCCGCTAAATCATCCCCGCCACGGCCCCCCCCACACCGCCATCTTATTTAAAGCGAAACAGAAGCCACCGACCCCAACCCCCGGGGGCGTTACTTAGCCGGATTCCGCTGCGGGATAAGTGCGTCGTCAGGAGTGATGACTTAACGAAATGAAAAACGAGAAAGCTCCCCAGAGATAACGGGGGTGGAGTTCGAGGATATTGTCGGAGATATTTACGATGGAGGTCTCCGAATTTCATTACTCGTATAATTTTCATCAGATTCTTTTCCCATTCAGTAACGAGGCAACCACATAAATATAAATGTTGCGAGCAGAATAGGTGTTCGGTTTTTTGGCACTTCCTCATTTTCTCGGTTACACTACCTAAACTGTTTTCTTCGAATAACATTTTTTGAAAGATAAATGAAATAGTTTGATTCGAAAGTTTCGTCTAAAGTCTACTAGGCTTCCCACGACAAAAACCGACCTTAGAAATGACGTATTATTATTACTACACATGAACTAAATAGTACGCAATAAATCATTTAATATAAAAACCGATTCAATTTAGTTCTAATAAGACTCTGGTACACTATGGAAAAAAATGGCTTGGCTTCAGGCCATTAATGATGAGACCATTTCGGCGGGCCGCTTGGGTAATAGATCACCCTGTAACAAGGCGACCCGACGTCCGGACAGGACAAAAAGCCACCCGCAGAGGAGGACGACCCGTCCGAGGAGGAAATTAGTCGGGTAAATTACAATCAATCTATATAGATATATATCGGGAAACAAATTGTCTGTTCGTTCGCCCTGTCGGTGTCTGTTCCTGGTCGAAACAATTAGGCCATTTTCAACAGAGAGCAGTTGTAGCGAGATTGACACGCGAACGCCGTCCACTCTAATACGGTGATCAATTACGGTGCTAATAATCCCGGGTGATTACAATCCCTGAACATTCCAGATATGATATTTACCCTAATCCGCGCGCATCCATTAGTAATACCCGCGCTTTCCGATAATTTCGCAATCCTAGTTAATAATGCAATATCAGCAGTTATTAGCTGCGGTAACAACAATAACAGGACTTGTGGTAATACTGCATAGTTCATATTTAAATATGTTGGAATGCTAGACAGACCAATACGTGGGGCACAGTAATCGATTCTCTGTCCGTATTAATTTTTCAAATTCTGATTGATAACAAATGTTCTGATAGATTAGGAATGACGTAATTAGTGTTTAACGCTGTTGCGAAAATGTTGGTGTAGAAAAAAAGTTACTCAACTGACAAAACCGGTCTCGTTACCGCTACTTTGCGCAACGTTGTTTTTAAATTAGTTGTCGTTAATTGTTATTCGGTCTATATATCTGACTGATTAATTGAATATCATGATGTATCACTTTTCCTTGACTTAAGTACAATTGCGTCCTCGAAATCAAAGTTAGATCGATATTTAATTTCAGCACTATTTATAATCTCCATTGTTTTATATAAGTACATATAAAATTTAGTTTTTTTCCAAGATATAGTAATGTAGAATAATTTAAGCACGCCACCTAAACAATCCCATAACTACAGAATAAAGTTTTATTTATGACATAATTGTATGAAAATATCTTGCTTAAATAATTCGTCAAATTAACTAGTTCTTAATCCATAATTTTACTGGTGGTAATGTATCAACCTGAAATTCTTCTCTTACGAAATTTGGCAGAATAAAATAGCCATAATACTTGTTTTTGCTCCAAACAGTTTCATTATACTGGCAATGTCTAGCTTTATGCATATATACGATACACAATACTTTGTATATATATATATATATATATATATATATATATGCATGAAGAAACAGTGTGAACGGGATATACATATATATATAATATGAAGCGAGAAGGATGGGAGAAGTTAAGTGTGGCAGAAAATAAGTCCCAATTTCTAGGCGGGCGGCACTCCGGCTCCGTCCTACGCCGCCAAATACGAAGGCGTGGTGGTGGTGAGGGGGGAGGTTACTGAGGCAGATACCTCACACAAAAACTGCTCCCTTATCACTTTCTTGGCCCAGCTTGGTCCTGCACTTTCCTCCTCGGGAAAGCGGTTTCCTGTTCCAATATCGACGGGCGCCGGCGATTCATCTCGGGCCGCAGACAGTGAAGGGGTCCCGCACGATGAGATTTGAGAGTTGAAAGAAAAAGAAATTCGTACAGAAAAACAGGCGTAGAGAAGTTAACGCGCGGCGGAGGAGAGAGGCGTAATTAAAGAGACATTTTCCCCGCACCTATCGCATTGAATCGGAGAATACACCTTCCACCTACCAATTCACTTACCGCCTGCCAATTCACCTACCGCCTTCTTATTCGAATTTACTGGAAGAGTTTTTTTTATTTTAATTATTTGTTATTACAGTTTTACACCTATGAGTT
Organism: Lethocerus indicus; assembly: GCA_019843655.1. Taxonomy (NCBI): domain Eukaryota; kingdom Metazoa; phylum Arthropoda; class Insecta; order Hemiptera; family Belostomatidae; genus Lethocerus; species Lethocerus indicus. Next base: position 17,037,301 of record JACDQD010000005.1, on the reverse strand, counting down.
CGAAACTTTGTGATCAGTTACTATGATGATGATTTGTTAATAACATACGCTCAAAATGTTAATACGATAATATACAGATTTGAGATTTCAAAATACAGGAATCTATCGGAATCGATATAGATTCAGTTAAAAGTTTTCATGTGAGTTTCATGTCCAGTCGCTTCATTGGTCCCATAAAGATTGCGAAAATAACTTCTCAGGGTGGCGAGAATCCAAAAACGGACTAACATTGAAGCAAACAAGGAAATAGCAAAAACAGCTATTAGATTTTCTGATTATTCGAGTATTCTTTTTAGGTAAGAAACACATCAGAAGAAAGTAATACGCGTCGATAAGCGTTACCCACAGACCATGGCATTTGTTAAGGCATCTCTTAACAAATTGGAATTTTAAGTAGACGAGGTAAACCAAACGATTCCTTTAAATGGCTGTCTTCCTAGAAGCGTACTGAGCCTTAAGCGGTTTTTATTCTTCCATGAATTCAACTGAGTTCGGAATGCGGCGATAAGTCCTATCCGCCAGGGCTTCGATCGTAACAGACTGGATACGATGGTGGAAGTTTATGTTTCGTGACGACAAAGAGAAACTCACACCGATCTGGCAGAAGATTAAATAAAGTAGAGACGGAAGAAAGAAAAACTGATCATACATACTGATTCTTTTTACTTATTTGAAATCTTGAATTATTTTTCAATATGATAGATCATTGACGAATTGCACTCAAAACGTTTCTTTCTCGACGCGCCGAAAAAAACATTTAAAAAAAACACTGGTCGTAAATCCGATTTTTTTCTCATTTCTCAAACAACAGCGATAAAGGAAAAACTCTGGCTTCAAAATTAAGTTACTTAGCAAGTCGATACCGGAGGACCTGCCTCCTTCTTCTATGGGGTCTCCTCCCTTTAAAGCCGGGGCCCTTTATTAGTGGAGGCCCCCCCCACCATCACCACCACGGCCTCCAATAATGCCAGGTGGGCCCCCATAACCCTGGCAGGGCGCGGATTATAGAATGTCGGAGGGTACTTAGGGACGCCCTTATTACGATAGAATGCCCCCAACCATTATTACAGTCGCCCCCTCTCACACTAGCCGAAGGTAAAGTTTCTGTATTTTTTATCTTGGGTAATAACGTATATTACTTTTATGTTGTGTCCGCCACTCAAGAACATATGTACCCGTTTTGTTACTCACTATCTAGCCGGCTTATAAATTTTAACTCACACTGTGACAGTTTTATACAAATTAAAAATAGTACGGGTTAATCGTTTTACAGATAAGGAGAATATTTATTTCCCTAATTGTAACGAATCAGTTACTCAGTTACATGGTATTCCACTGATTCTCCAGGAAATTCCGGCAGAGTAATTATTGCAAACACAACCACAGTTGTTTACTGATATAGCTGGCAGGATGCTTGCCTCAACAGCCAACTGGTATTGTACCGTTTAATAATAACGCAATGCTAGTTATTATGGTAAAAAACCGAAAATAATTTATATTATTACTTGCTAGACGAGTAAAAATAGAAAATCGCACGATTGTTTTTACACCAATCCTTGCCACAAGGAACTACCTTTGCCACCAAAGTCGTTCTCATGAGTGGCTACTTAAAGAAGACTAAAAGTTGTTATTTGGTAATAATTTCAGAGTTATTATCAATGTCGTAACTAAAATTACAAAACAGTAATGTGATGGAGAGATTTTGATATCTTGGAAAGATCAAAATTTGATGCTATATTGGCAATGGTATCTGAATTAGCCATACTTAGAAATGTAGTTTTCCAGCTATTAGTGAATAACAAAGGGTTCCTTTAGTATCATTAAGAGAATAGGTGATATAGAGTAATAAATCATGATACATGTGGGTTTCTAAACTGTTATAAGAGTCCGCATTGATGCTAGCTGAAACAGAAACTGGCCGTAATCGAATCTAGTACTTGTTGAGTTTACAGTAAAGAAAGGAAAGCAGTTTAATGTTGTCCCTTTTAATTCGTTCAAAATTAAGGCGAGATTAAGGCCGGGTTGGGTTAATGAATAAGGGGCCAAAGAGTAATTTAAGTAAACAAAGGCGATTAAATTTGGGTCGAACAAACGCCTGTTTCGGAACAAAGGAGTTTCTTCACGGTCACAGGCACGCCGCCCTGCTAAACCTAAGGAAACAATTTATACAGGAATCGTCGCTTGAGTTTAGGGTGTTCTAAATTTTTTATTAAATAAGATTCCTTATTATTTGTTAATAGATCTTATTAAAATAAAAATGTCAGAGTCGGATTTAAACGGTTTCAATTATTAAATAAAGCTCCGGTATGAATGTCTTTGAGGCAGATTCATTTTGTTCCGTTATTGTTAAAATCGTACCGCGAAGAAACCGCGTATTAGTAAACGATGTGCAGTTTAAATTCGCGTTCATTTATTCTAAAATACAGTGAGTGAGTGAAATTGGCAGAATCGATTAACTATATCGAAATGAATCCCATAATATTATTTGTTTTCGGTATATTTACTGCCGTATTGCCAAATGCAAACATTTTATGTAATTTATTAATAAAATTGTAATAAATATCCAATTAATTTCTTAATTTACTCATTATATTATAGAAATGATACAGATACAAATGCACACACATACACAAATATATATATATATATATATATATTACATAGTCTCAGAAAACATTTAAAGAAAGATATAAATAAAACTGAACAAAGGAAAAGCTTGGTAACTATTATATCTTACTCTTTATTAAGTTAAACAGTACAAATAGTTCTAGTGGGTACAGAAATTTTAAATGGAATTCAATATTCTCTACACTCATTGTTTATTCATTGAAAATTATAATTGTAATAAAAAGAAAAACAATAAAACACCAAGTTTTCCTCAGTTCCCCTTTCAAACTTCAAGAAATTTTCATGACTGAAAACAGGAATTGTTCATAAAAAGAATAAACAATTTTCCTTAGGAGTTCTCAGATGAACAGATCTTTTTCTGTAATATGCGCTCTGGATTTCACAGTTCTTATCAGAAATTCCTTGCATTTTCACCCCTCTCCAATATAACCCTTTCGAAAACCCTTCTGTGATAATATTTCCTTCTCATTTGTTAATCATGCATACGAAATATCCCACCGAGTATTTCTACGAAACCATTTCTCAATGAATCTGCATTAAAAAATTCTTTCATTCCTTCACCCTAATTGCGTTTCGCTCCAGTAAATATTCTGGAAAATCTTCTGCCAATATTCTGGAATCTACGCCAAAAAATTACAAAAGTACTACTTATATTTGTATAATCGCTAAGTTCTATTCCTATTCCAGATGGTACTGCCAAAACTTCATTTAACACCTCCGTCCTCCCGAGATATGCGGGGACTGAGAGTTGTGGGGAACTGGGTGCTAATAGTTTGCACTCGGGTCCGCGAGACTTGTCAGCGAATTTTTTTTCAAAAGGTGTATTCTCGGACAGCGCAAAGCGTAGGGTTCGAGCCGACTTCTTTGTGTTTCTTCCCACTCCACGTAGCAGTACTCCCTGCTCCCCCCGCACCGTAGTTTTCAACCCTTATTGAGCCCTTTCTCAGAGAGTAGGAAATGGGAGAAGGATATCGAGCCGAGACCCTTTTCTGGATTCCGTGAAATAGGGAGCGAGAGAGAGAGAGAAAAAGAGAGCTGCCGGCAGGTAGCCGCTCGCTGTCCGCAGGCCGGCCCTCCTCCAACTGCAATGCGCCCATGCTTACACGACGTCTACCATACGTCAAATTTATCCTGAAAAGAATATAGTTATCTATAACTGGATACAGTTTACACGTCTCAGGTCCCCACTTTAGATTGTAGTCCCCGGGAAAGTGGACGGAAAGCCAAACCTCTATTTCTAACAAATAAAAGACTCTCCTGACTTTATTCAAAAGCTTAAGTGAAGGGAATTCTAACATCATACACTTATACTATTCTCATATCTTTTACCTCATATAGTACTTCCACTATCTCCAAACTGAAATCTACTCGGTTCAAGAAATAATCCCGTGATCCAAACCGTAAACGGGAATGGATCTGGTGTAAAAAAATACCTGCCTATTCTCGAAAATGCCATTTCCCTCTTTCTTCGTCTGTCTTAAGAAGATATTTGGGTTTCTGTATTATTTACCTTCCATTTGGTCAACCGCAAGATCCAACTATTCGATCATATTTGACCTGTTTCCTGTGTGAAAAACCCGCCCTGAAGACGACGTACTTTGTTCGCATATTTTCACAGTATTACCTAATGTTATAGTTTCTAGTTGGCATAAATGGAACACTGTCGTTTCGGAAATAAAAATGTCTACTCACACAAAGTTTCCTCGAATTTTGATATAGAAGAGCGAATGTTGTTAAAAAACATCAAAGGAATCCGGGATGTCCGCAAAATGCGGGGCGATGTATACATATTTGAACATGAGTGGCGGGTGGGGTGAAAAAATCTCTCCGAAGTCTCCGGTCTCTGAGAATGCGAGTGCGGTCAGTCGAAAGCCTTGAGAAAGCCCCCCGCCCTCCGCGGTCTATTAATATTGCATTACGGGCTCCTTTTCTTCTTAGGAGTGGGCCCCTTATCGTTCGTCTTTTATCTCGGCCCGGTCCCCGTCGCCTTTCACCGGCGGCCCGGGTGCGAGTAGCGTCGGCCGCCGCTAATTAGGCCGCCGTTACAATGAGCCTCTCTCCGGTTGTAATAAGCGCCCGCCGAATTGTTTACACGCACCCTCGATAAGGCCCCAATTGATGTTTTATCGGTCGGCCGCCTACGTGAGACACGCCTTCGGTCGCGGTCATGGCTGCTGTTGACGCCCGTGCTCCGGCCATTGGCCGTCAGGCGCCAGATGTGGTTACCGAGCGTGTCCCTCAAGCATGTAACCCTGTGATGAGTGGCCCTAATTATTTAATCTGTTCCCCCTAACTGCCGAAACTATCGATCGGACAGATTGATACATCTTCGGTTAAAACAAAATTGTCTGATTTTATATTGAAGTTCTCCGATGTGACTATGCCGTTAAATACTTTGTAAATCAGTCACGCACGATATTCCCAGTTCACCGCTATTCCTTGTGTCTTTCGAGAATACAGAAACCCAGTAACTCCCCCGTAACCTTTCCTGATGTCGCGGTTAAATTGTTACAGTTTTTGCTTAGTTTTAATTTTTGATTACTTTCAACACTTTTTTGATAACGGGTATTAATGACACATTTCTAAAGGATATTTATAATACAGTTAATTAATATATCTGTCACATGTTCCGAAATAAGATAGGTAACGGACTAGACTGAGGGAAACGTAATCAAATGATCTATATTACATGGGTTTGATTGAAATATGTGATTAACACGGATGCGGTCAAATTATTAACTCAATTCTGGCAATAGTTTTTTAACTTTCCTTCTAAAATATAACACAGGATCCGTATTTAAAAAATAAAGAACTTTCGTGATGAAACTGTATAAAGGTACTCCCGGGCGAGCCTCGAGTTGTAGGGTAAAGTCATACAGAAGAGGTAGAGGTGGTAATGTCAGAGTTCTTAAGAAAGCTGGCTGAGGGGACCATTAAAATGGTAATCGGCCTTAGGGGGTCCCGGTCCTCCCACACCCCAACGCTTTTATCAGAACCCCCTGTAAAACGTTCGACGGAGCTGTAAGAGCCGGCCGAACACGTGTCCCCCATGAATGTCCAATACTTTTATGCCTTCCTACGTTATTCTGTTTCAGTTTCAGAGCCTCCCAATAGGAAACGTTATATGAAAATGTTGGAAAGAGAAGTTTACAAAGTAATTCACAAGTTTGTTTGTGTGTGTGTGTGTGTGTGTGTGCGGGCGCGCGCGCATGTGTGGATGCAAGGAGAATGTCCCACAATCGTCTCAACGGAAAATCATAGAGACCGTGTATTAAATTGTCTGCTTTCCCCTCGGGCTATGGACCAGTTTGTTTTCGGGTCGTATGAAATTCCAGACCGCTGAAGGGACTGCCTGGCAGTTTACCAGAAGCGGCAATAAAATGTTCTCTCTGTTCTTGAAAAAAGAATTCGACCTATAAATCTCACTGAAAATTTCACTATATTGTAATTTTCAAACTCCGTCATTTCTTTTCTTATTAACCCATAATATATTTTAAAAAAACCTAAATCAGAAACCAACTTATATGTATCATTATCAACATATATCAGTATCAAATGTATTCTAATCAATCCTCAGATACCTTTTACGCGAATACATCAGAATATAAACTGTTTGCAGCAATGAGAGGATAGCCTAATTATTATTGAATTAAAATTTAAGGTGGACGGGGATTGACATATCCTTCAATAAATCCGAAAAGGGCCTTCTTAATAGTAATTCGAAGGACGCCACCGACTGTACCTTAGGACAGTGAAAAGAACTATCCTTAGGACATTATATAACATTTTCCTTGTGGCATTGTTATCATCACTAACGTATAATTAAACAGAGAAACAGTTCAATAATTATGAAAGCCTCGTGCTCATGCCTCGAAATCATTTCAAGTCTGTGTAAATACAATACCCCTGCAGCGGTTTGTTATATAACATTTAACTTGTAAATTCATTATAAGTTAAATGAAACGATGGAACCATCACCGAACTAGACTCGTTATTCATTCGACCGCAGGGATGTAAATAATTTATACGCGGTACTCGTAATGCCCCGAATTGTATAAATTGGGTGGGCGGGCGCCGGTCAGGCAGATACAGGTCCAGGTTGCGGGGCGTGACATTTGGCGACCAGAGTTATACTACGCTGTCTCCGGCATTTGAATTTATGCCGACCGATATATATTACCGTGTAGAACTCCACGACAATTCATTAGGGGGGTACTGGAGGGGGGCAGGAATGTAATTTGGAGGACTTTATCAATTATCAGCTCAATTATCAGGGTCCGACCGAGCTCCGACGGAAACAGGGACCCGTTGAGGTATTTAAGAGAGTTGGGATACAAAAAAAAACCGAAATTTATATGTGTCAAAGCAATTAAAGGCAGTCATAACGCGTTCTCGCCGTTAGTATGGTAGTCGCTCAGAACGACCTTCGGTTTTAGAAAGTACGCGGTTCCGTGAATAACAATAAGACTGCTATTCGAATATTGGATCGCCGTGGTCTTGAAAAAATTTCTCGAATTAAATTGTACAGTACTGCCAGTTAAATGTGTGCAGTCAAAAACAATAAGTATCTTTAAAATTTATTTTATTATATTTCTACTAAAGCACACTAAGAAACTAAATTACAATTGCAGACGTTTTGCGGTTTGCGTGTTGGGATAATACTATCGCGGCACAATAGATTAAATAAAAAAAATAATAATCGCTTTAAGAAGTTACAACACTCCACAGACATTAAATAAATGTACTAATTTCTCAGTATTGTAGAACTTTACTACTCGATATCTTCCTTGGACTTACACGCATAATGCGTAAAACAAATTCGCCCGTTTCAACCCTCGCGATTTTCTCAGAATGAAATTATTGTAATTGTGCATAATAATACATTGTACCGTTAATGTACAATCATAGAATCATAGAATGTACAACAGATGAAAGGAAGTATCAGTACAAAAGTGTTAAATTTGGGAGCCCTAACAAGAAGTCCCTACTCCTTGTGAAATGTTCAATACACTTCATTTGTATACCCGGGATAAATTCCCATTTAATTTAGGAGAATAAACCAACCACAAACGCAATTAAAATTATGGAACAATAAAAGTCCGCAATGGCCAAGGAAATTCTGAACGGAGTATTCTGACGCCTTCATAATATAAAACCCGTTACAGCTATTTAATTTTACCTCACTTCGGTACTTTCCTTTTAACAAAAATGTGTCTGCCTATTCCAGGAAAAGCGAACATATTAAAATCTTTTTTTTTATTTATCGTTTTTTTTTATTTAACTCAGCATTAACGGAGTAAATTATGTGACATGAAATATTAAAAACGCCTACGCTGAGAAAGGACCCCGGTTAATAGAATTTTTGCGTTTTTTTATTATCAATTTTTCAGATTTCGCAACTTCCCAGCTTCATTTATTATTATTTTCGTCATAGAATGTTGCTAATATCAAACAAGAGGTTTGATTCACCAGTTATTTTAAAAAAACAAAATATAGATAACAAAAAACAAAAGGGACCATTATAGACATTATTAGCGAAGGCCTCACACTAACCAACCATCGAAACGCATTCATATATGTTGTTCATTTATGAACATCAAAATGACGCAAATATTTATCTTCTATTTTTCCTTCCTCAGAATAATTTCATAGTCGAACATAGACATGATCCAGATTTAAAACAGTAACATTATTTTTTCTTAGCATGTACCGAGAGATAAAGGAGAACAAGTTCGTACCTCAGCGATCAGTTAACAGCCTTGATATTTTCCTAGTAGCCGATTATGAGAAATTAATTCAGAGACCCGATGCAGAGATAACAATCTTGAAGGAAAATACCGCCAATAATTATAACTAATGGATTAAAGTTTAATTAATACCCTAGAAATTGATTAATATCTCCACTGTCCTACCGGACCAGTATACCAGTATTATAGAACAGGCAGCTCTGAATTTTCAAATATTCTTATGCGTGGACTTAAAAAAACTTATTATCATTTTAGTAGTTAACAATTAAAGAAATGGTCAAAATGTAACATCCATACTATAACATATCTAGATAATTAAGTCCAGAGAAACTTAATTATTAATTATATACTCAAATGTTGTGTACTGTGTAATGTGTGTATTGATAAACTGTTTATTATTCAACTAATTGGTTCATACAAATGTACTAATCAGTTGAAATTCTGACTAAATTCTTGGAAAAGAGAGTTATTTATTAGGAAACAATACAGTGTTACCATGACACTAGTACAGGGAACTGAATCGAAAGGACGAAACACCTTGACTCAAAGCAGACCCGACAAGGCAGACCTTGAACCCAATCACTGACACCGCTTCCAGGCATTATAATCCCGATTAGGAAACACCTTAGGGAGGTAGTTTAAATGGAACAATAAAGTAAGTAAATAATAAGTGGCCGTTCAATAGTCGCTTATATAAAGACAACATCCATTTATAATGTGTACTTCACGATTTGCGTGTTTCCATTATTAAATTGGGTATATATTTAGTCCAGCGCAAGAAAAGTTTCGTCTTACGAAATCAAATTTTCTCTAGTCTGTAAAAGATTGAAATGGAAAACGAAACCTAGAGCCATCGTTCAATGAATTGTAATATTCATTGGCCATACCAGAGAGTGTTGCCGAAATATTATAAGGGAGAAACAGCTTGTCGAATGGGCAACAGCTCTTTTACTAAGACCCTGATAATGGATTTCCATTAATATTTCACACACTGAAACCTGGACTGAAAGGTCGGAGACGTTTAGAGTTTGTTTTTCGAAGGCAATATTTCCCCCTGACAGTGACGCAAGCGCCGACACAACCCCGGCTCGACTGACAAGAATCGAAAATGGGAAAGGCCGTTTAAAGCCCTAAGCCAGATATGGGGGAGTGTCCGGTCTGATGAACTCGGACATTACTAATCCTCTTATTGGTTCCCAGGCACGCCGTAACATAAGAGCGATTATGTTAAAAACATGTTCACCAATACGCAGAATATTTTAGGGACAGATTTCACAATTATACATCATTATTTTGAAGGACCTATAACTATTGGACAGCCATTTTGACTCCAAATATTCTTATTATTCTAAAGGAATGTCTTTCTGTCTGAATGTCTGAAACTGACTTGTAATTAAATGTATTTAAGAAACCTGTTCGTCGTCAGCGGGGTTTTGGACAGAGGTATTTTGGACAGCTTATTTGCAAATGTTAATAAGCTGTCCTATATTTCATATTCGATTTCCTTACATGAAATAATTATAAAATGAAATACTGAACCCCCCTGCCAACTCCAGTCTTTCCGAACATCTCATATGTTTTGAAGGAGGGTTTTGAAAGAAATCCTCAGAGGGGATACCGATTAATTATCTCAGTTTAAATAGGGGTAGTTAACGTGCAAAATTAATTCTACTGAAGGCAGGGGGAGTGAAGTTAGAACCGACACACGCGTGTCGGTCTCGGGGGCTGAGTTTCATTAGCAGGCAAACCGGGAAGTTGCGGTCTAGTCTAACCTGGGTTCCCTCTCTCACTCTCTCTCCCACTCTCTCTCTTTTCTCTCTCTCTCTCTCTCTCTCTCTCTCTCTCTCTCTCTCTCTCTCTCTCAACCTCCCTCCCTCCCTCTCACTCGAACTCGCCAACTCAGTTCCATGGGGCCGAGATTTCAAAGCCCGCATGAATTATTGCGTTTGCCGGACATCGTTCGAGAACACAAAGTTAGCCCGCTTGCATTGCCTGGAATGGAGTCATCAATCACCGCGTACAATCACTGCTGAACTGCGAACTTTTTTACAAGGCTTTTAGGTACGAAAAATTGTTTTCGCTATTGCGGAATATCGGAAAATAATCTTTTTCGTACGAATTCATTTAAACATTTAGGAGGGGATTTTCGAATTCATACATACATCAATTCCTTCTACGCTTGTTGGCCGGCTGCCAACATCGGTAGGCGTCGCGGAGGAGTACAAAATAATGCTTCGCACTAAGACAAAAGATATGATTCAATGGAATTCAGATCGAGTTAAATAAAAAAATAACAGGTGACATAATACGTCAACAGTATATTCAAGGAAGATGCAGGCAAATAGTTATAATTTAACGGGAAAGTATAAAAAATGTCTAAACCTGTACCCTATATACAAATTAACAGACCCACGCAAATATTTGAGGGTGCGGATACGTGAAGGATTGTCGAGTGGTTTTGCCTATCCGGATCGGGAATTAAGCGAATGGCTGATGTACTGTAGACGTGGACAGCCGTTCCAGCGCGGATTTATTCGTAAACCCGTTACGGCTGTTACTTTATTGATATTGGTACACAGGTACACGACAGGTAATACCAGAGATGTCAAACAAATTAAATCCAACAACTGCACTTATTTTGGTAGTCAACGCACTGTTATAAAATTTTTTTTAAAAATTAAAAAAACAGATTCAATCTCTATGTTTCAGTGTTAATGTGTTCAGTTCTTTTTAATGAGTTAAGAAAAGAGTACAAATAATAAATAATTCTGAATACTTATTAAACATAGGTTTAAGGAAATGCAAATGTTGTTCTCAGAATATTATTAATTTGTTATCATTTGGGATGCTATCGGGGTCTGTTCTGCTTGTTTGGTCTGATTAAACAGTTTATGGTATTTCACTACAATGGGAACTAATAATGAAGACAACAAATTTCTAAATACCGAAATAGGTACACTTGTGATGGTACGAAAAGCTGTACATATTGCAATTCCTTTCTTCACCCCTCGACGAACTAATAGGGCGGTGTTAGCGGTATTAATGTCTGAGGATGAAAAAAAATCTAGCCAAACAGCAGACATTTTATTAGTTGACAAATACCGACTTACTTTGCTAACAAAACCTATAATAAAAAACGACTGAAACATCACAAACAGCCCATTCGAAAAGCTGAGGATTTAGCAGGGGACGCGCCTAAGAGGGAATTAGTCGGCGGACACACACTACGTGCCCGGAATCCCTGAAGAGGACAATTGTCGGGTCGGGAGTCGTTGTTTGTAATTTGAATTGAGACATCTGTTACTCGGCCGCGGAGTCGGTTTATCTCCAATCTGGGCCGAATTTCGGCCGCCAACGGAGACGAAGAGTTAGACAGAGCGGACGTGAGGGGGAGAGAGAGAGACGGAGGGGGAGAGGAAAGGGGAGAAAAAGAAACTGTCCGCCGAGAAAAAACACAGGACGGGCAGTCAAGATCAGTCGCAGATAGGAGGATTACACGTCCCCGAATCGGGACCAAATGTTTCCCGGCTTTCAATTTATGGGCCTGTAATACAGCGGTACTAACATTTCTGCATGAGGCGTCGAACCGCATTGAACGTGGGGAGCGACGCTCTCTCGGAAACGCACAATGCACGAGGAGTTGCCACAATCAGTTTAATTTGGGCGCCGTATTGATTGCCGCAACGATACTATCATTTTAAATAGCAACCTCATTTCAGTATAAATTTCCGGTCTTATGGGAGAGTGACAGTGTTTATTTACGACAAATGTTTCTTCAGTGGCGCAAAATATGTAAAGCTCCATTGAACAAACAACATTCACTAAAATGATCGTTTCTTTTTCATCAGTAAGCTACGTTGATGACTAATGAAATAAAGATTTCCCGACTTTCAATTTATGAACATGTAAATTCCTTTGTTTCTGTGTTCGTGATATTTAATAATAGTAACAAACCTAATTATATATATATATATATATATATATATATATATATATATATATATATATGCTTATGTTAAAATGAAAGGTTATGTATGAATGAAAAAATGTATGAAGCAACGCAATAATAAAATCGACTAGACGAAGATGCAGAAAATAAGCACATCCTCATCGCGTACAGCCTCATTAAATTAGGATTAATAAAACGTTAAAACTTAGTCTTTTAACCTGTTTTAATAATATTCCTTTACATATATATATATATATAATGATACATTTGTCCTATCATTTTATATTGTAGTTGCAGTATTCAACACTGGCCTAGTATTATTTGGAATTTGGCCAAAATCCATTTTCGAATTTTTATTATGCCCATCATAATATTGTTGGCGACTGTTCTCAAACATCCAAAGAAACTGAACAGGCCTTACTTAATACTTCAGCAAAAATATTGCAATAAAAATACTTTTCCCACTCGCCGTGAAAAGAACTCTTCGATTTGAGAAATGGTCGCGGGTGTATTCATCGAAGAGGCGACGACGCCAGAAATTTTGGTGGTGGACCCAGGCGAGACATTATAATGTCTAAGTTTCGCATAAGTCACGAGTGGATCTGGTCAACGAAGCATGGGGAAAGCAAAAGCCTCCTATACCTTCAATAATAGCTTTCACCATTCAGCTTTTATGGTGCCGAAGCGTTCTATTACTGAAATGTTGCGGCGGGTGCGATCCGGTTTGTCCGACCTATCCAGCTGCCAGATGTTCAGACTAGGATCTTCGCCTTAAAATTGGCCTAAGTTCTAGGACCTCCGGAATAAAAATGGTCTGATATTTGGTTCCATAAAAGCGGTTGTGACGAAAAATCTCGAGTATTTTTGTCCACCCGTTCAATTAAAAATATTAATTTATTTAATTCCCTATTTTAATTTGAATAATGATAGGTTCGAATCCGTCACCGATCAATTATGAGAAATAAACGAGTTATAAACGAATTATAGACGTAAGAGCGGGGGAAAAAATTGTAACGGACAGACCTGTAACAAAACCTGTACCGGCGGCGTTCGCTAATGTTGCGGACGGCTATTGCGGTGAACCGGGTCTCTGACTAAGCGTCCAGATGTTTACATATAAGGCGTGCAGGAGTTGAAAAGGAATCTCAGATAGCGACGACTCCGCTGCATATGGAATATAATATCGAAAAAATACCTCGATAAAACGTCCGAAGCCTCCCGACTCACCGTTTCGAGCCAGAGTCTCGTCGAACTTTGGCCGCGCCGCAAAGTTCGGATGGCTTCTTGAAGCATCCTCAGAGTTTTCAACAACTTTAGAAAGCGGGGCGAGAAAGGTTCTAGCTGAAGAGACTTAACTGATAGTTTTTCATCAGTGGTAAAGCGCTTTCTGTTAAATTTGGACTAATAAAAACCTATAAGCCAGAATTTTGCAAATAGATCTTCAAGGGTGGAAATCGTGACAGAACGCACTGATCGACTAGTCTATTACACCCTGTAGCGTAAATATATGACAAATGTTCCATACGTATAATTAAAATAATATTTAAACCAAAAATGGAGCATAACGTGACGGAAGGTTTGTTCGACATTACGTAATGAAAATTATTGACAATGAATACGAATGAAAACGGGAATATTTATGAAACGCTTAGGCATGTACATAATTCTGAAATGTCGAATATTGTGAAATGATCTTTTCATTGAACAAGCTAAAAGAAATAAGTACCTGGAAATACATGCTCTTATCAGATAATATAATAAACGTCATTGAATTAAATGATTTCTCACCACGCCACATGAAAACTGCCTGACTAAACATTATTTAATGCAATATTTCAATCCTCACGCCTGAAGTTACAAATAACGAAATAATGAATAAACCCAAGTGTTAAATTTCTGTCCACAGAGAATATGCTATTTTATCTCGATTGTAATAAAATGCCGTTTGATTAAATTAAACAAGATCATTAATAAAGAATGGACACACCGGGAAGTGGTGAAGGTTTCATTTCCCACTGGTTTAATACTATATTGTAGGCGAGTTCAATACATTAAATTTTACATTAAAGGCGGATAGATCATCCACTCGACTTGTAAACTTGTATACAATATAGTTTTAAGTAGCTATATATTTTTAAAGAATAATATCTGAGAGGAAAGTATTTAAATGAATAAAAAACTGATATTTTGAATTTTACTATTGATTAATATTTTAAAACTTGAATATATTAAAATAGTTTATAAACAATTTCCTTCTGAAATTAATATTTTTTGAATACTATATTCAATCAATAAAATTATATTTTAATGTTTATGATCATATAATTTAGACAGTTTGGCAGGGCGCTAAGAAATGCAAAATATGCTGATTTATGCAGAAATGGTGAAAGACAAAGCCACTTAGCCACGTCACTTAGCCATCTTGAATGTTTTATGTTACAATTAATTTTAAATAAAATATATAAATATTTAGTATCCACATAGGAATTTCAGCGTTAATACATTATATTTGTACTGACTCTCAGACGAAATTCACGTGACAAGTTCAATTTTCGCTCTTATCATAAGACAATATCACGTTTACTCACTTTTACATCAAAGCGACAATCCTCGAGCCGAATTCCTCCTTCGGAAACCAGTACCAAGTCCAGCATTTGTATCGCGATTCTGCGTGGCAGTTAGAGCGGGGGATTAAACCAATTGGGGAACGAACTACACCAAACGGATATTTCGGCGAATGTCTTTTAATTTGTCCGAAGTCTATAGTTTACGTTGCGAAACTCGAAAAATAACCGGCACAGCGGCTGACACCTTACTCAATCCACAGCAGAACAGTAACTGAGCGGCAAGCTCGAGTTTGACGGCGACTCCAACGGGCAGCTTCGGCTACCATCGGAATGCTTCGTGCCCGCTCGGTCACCCGTATAAGCCAGATATTTGAGGTGGAAATACTTCATTTTATTTATACTTTTTCTTGATTCCAGATCGATAACTGACAGCATTTAAATCGCGTTTAATTGGTAGTTTACGTCACTTACGGAGTTACCCACTTATTTTGAGGCAATTTTGACGCGAATTTCGGAGCGAGCGAGTGACCACCACCCCTTGGCCACTGCCTTTCACCGGTCCAGTCGCTTCAAATTAGACCGGTTTCTTATGTAGATTTCCGTAAGAGAGGAAGCTCGGGAGTAACCTAAAGTCCTGAGAATTGTAAATATACATCGAAAACTAAAAAACAACAATTTATCTGAACCGTTAAAATTTAATTAAAAAAGTATAGGGCTTGTAAAAATGTGACTATCATTTGATGTATAATTTGTAATACTAATTAAATAACATGCGTGGCATAAACTGCTTCATTTTTAATTCAGATTTTATTAAGACAGCTACACATATTGAGAATTGAATCAAAAGTGTGAATGTAACTAATGAATGCATACCATGTAATACACAAATGTTGCCAGCCCTACAGTCGGCGACCTGCCCAGAAGATTTTTTATTAATTCATCCTGTATGTTTTCGATTTAATAGTAGCGGTCGATCATATATGTGCAATAGTATCCACCGAAGGGAATGATCGTCCGACTTCTTTCTGAGACGAACCAGTCCGATGTCGTGTAGAGAATATGTGTTCTTTGAATATCATCCGACAAAAGGCCGAAACTTGTCCACCCGACGTTCCATAACAAATATCTTTTCGCCGTCCGGCGGCAAAAGAAGAGCCATTAAATAATTCGAAAATTATACAGGGCGTCCGAGAATTGGGACTGCTCGCGCGCCAATTATGCCCGAATGAAATAACACGACGGGGCCGACGCACTATGGTCGGGACGAAACGTCCGAACGTATAAATCAAAATCTTTTTTCCCTCGGCTCATCGTTGCCCGCGCTTCGGTCCCCCGCCCGCTCATCTGTATTCACCTCGATACCCGGCCTCCATTGTCTCCTTTAAACGTTTTTCGTCGACTTCCGTTCAAATTAAATCAGTGCCGGGCGCCCGGAGAGACCACGGCCCAGTTTTTGTCGACCACCGAATTCCCCACTATCTGCGACCGGACCCGGTGGATATCAGCTCGCCCGTTCGGCCCCGCCAACGAGTTATCAACAATACTTCGATCCGTATCGTATGACCCGGAACAACAGAAATTTTGGCTCGAGAGCTGTTGCTAACGTGGACGGAATCAGGATACCTACGGGGTGACCAACCGTGAAATATTATCACATTGTTGTATATTATATTCTGAATTTCCAGAACAGTCTATAAAACATTTGAACCTATATCCCACCGTTATATATCGTATATATTAAACTGAACATTAAACCGAAATATTTTCAAAGATCAACAGAAGTCCTTTCTAATGTTCGGTATAGAGACCCCCGAACAGCTTTACCGTGACACTTAGGCCCCCTTCCCCCATCGAATAAATAAAAAAGGCATTTTTTTCCCATTATTGTTCGCTTAGAACTAGAAGTTTTCAATCAGATTTAGCCCGGTTTGATACTTAACGTGAAATAAAACTTGGTATGGTTTCATATCTGATAAATCATATTTTAATATCCCATTAAAACTCTTTGATAAAGCGTGCTTATGATAACAAAAAATGCTATGAAATCCTAAAAGAGCGAATGCAAATCAACCTTATTGAATCATCAGTAAACATCTTTCCCTTCGAGATAATGCTTTGTTTTAAACTAAAATATCGGCATTAGGCGAAACGAGAGGCCGGCCGACATTAATCTCATCTCCGGACGGGTATGGAGTACAAGAGGTAGTTGCCAATAAAACCTCATGTAATCCGCGGGATCGGTTTTCGCTTAGGATTGGGGTGGAAGACCCGGACCCCGGGGTAAGTAGGCCCGGGAATAAGAAGGTGGGCGGCGGGACCGTATCCCCACGGGTGATAAATCGCTGAAGGGGCGGCTCGCTCCGGAGCCCCCCTTACCCCCCCCACCCCACAGCGAGATATGAGGTAAATGATGAATGGAGAAATGATGGAATGAGCCCTCCCCCCACCGATATGTTTAAGGCCCCACCACGCCGATAGCTCAGGGTAGGCCTGCGTTTTCGATTTTTTGATAAAAACCAACCCGCGCCTGCCGAGGCTATATTGCACCCCATGACGTACTCTCGATATTGGTATGGCCAATTACAGTAAGTACAAGATGATCAGAAAGAACGCTTACTGACTTAATTTAAACCTAAAATAAACATCGTCTTTTGATTATTTCCCCTATTCTCTGTAATTCCAATTATCTTTGGCATTTATATAGTGTTTGAATTCATTTATTTTACTTAAACTCCACCTTAAACTCAAACTAGAAGGGAAAATTTATTCCAAACTCTTAATTATTAGAAAATATCTTTCGCGATCTAGAATGAATAATTCAATTACAGCAGCCTTTTGGCTAGCGTTTCGGAGGAATTTAATTAGTCCCAGAATATTTTTAGGCAGTCGAGGTATAAAATATGTTACACAGGAAAATTGAAGGCTTTGATCGCTTGATTATAACCTAATTTTCGCCTTTGAAATAAATGATTATTTCGTACCGATAAGAGGCCCGAGACATCGCTTTTCTTCTTCAGCCGTCATGTATAGAATAATGGAGGATTTCTTTATATAATAGAAACCCACATTTTTCCTGTAACAGACATTGCCTCCTTCCAAATACACCCACACGTTCATCCTCAGTTTATTCCGGAATCTCAGTATGAAGATATTTTGAAGTATGCTCTACGTGCATTTCGAATCTACTGGTGTTTAACCTCGTACCATTCAACAGTCACATGTTCCACTTTTTATCTATATATTTTACTATCGAAAATGTTCCTCGAGAAGAAGATAGCGGGAGGAGGGTTGTCTCGAAGGAATATGAATGTTCCGCACGGCTCAGCATGAATACACGAACATTCTTTTGCCGCCCGTGCCCCAGCGCCGGGTCTATTGTCCTCTCTTTCGGGCCGTAATCACGATCAAACGGTACGGGAAGGTCTGAAGGCGCCTCGGTGTAAGAAGAGAACCTTAAGGCGGCGGGGCGTGTAAACGGAATGAGTAAGACGCCTCTCCGGGAGAGCCGAGGAGAAAAGGGCGTCGCTCTCGAGAGGCCCGACATTAAAGCGGGGGTCCTACACCCCGAGAGTCCCGCTGCATTATGAAACGAACCCCGCCAGGCCATCCCCCACACCCCCCCTTCACGGACCCGGCTGTCCGACCATTGTCAGCCCGGGGTTTGGACACGGCCCACTTTTGTCTTGAAGTCGGACAAAAAGATTCTTTTGGTCGACAAAGAGACGAGCGACGGAAACGTTCATTGACGCCCACCTGAACTTGATATCTCTATTGCTTTGGATTCCTTTTCATTCATTGAACAGAAATCATTTTCTACGGAAATATGTAGATATTTATTTATACCTCAGTGTTTCAAATTGTTGCCTATGGAAAAGTATCAAAATTAATTACACCTAGATATTTACGATTTATTACATTCGTGTATGTTATTTATGACATTTTCCTGACCATTTTACATATCGTATCGGGCAAGCCTTTGAAATAGTACTTTCCAAGGAAGAAATAAATATTTAATTATTGAAGAATCTCGATTCGAAGGAAATTTTAAATTTACGTTACAAATAATATTTTAGTTTGACTTCATGCAAAATCTTATGCAAAAAAAACCACATACCGCGCGTTTTATTTATTGACGAATTCATATGTTATTATAAAAACAAGGAGAAGTTATGCTAAAGCCGAAGACTAAGTGCACTAGGGGTGTTTCACTGTATAATTTAAATCCGGAGCCCTATTGTTTGGCACAGTGTACGGAGGAACAATTGTCGAGGTTACAAGGCAATTCACTCAGGCTGTGTACTGCGGTAACCCGGGATACAGATCCGCTGTTTACTGGGGATGATGACGAAACGCATATTTGATCTGGGATAGACGCGGAGACGCGGGTATTGTCAATAGGGGCTTACAGGAAGAAGACATTGTCAATATGGACACACAGCACTTGGGATCTGGATACCTTACATCAACTCGCAGACGTTTTATGAGGTCTTCCCATTCCCCTTGTTTCTTGCCATGTAAAAACATCGTATTCATAGATATATAACCCTATGATTTTAGTGTTTCGATATTATTTAAAAAATAACCATATTCAATTCTCAATTCTAATGGCAATGCTTGTGTAAGACAATCTAAACTACGTTTATTTGGGATCACCCTGGATTGTACCGTAATCAACAAGGAAATAGGGTAGTTTTTACAAAACAACCGAACAATTCTTGCCCACCAGTTCAGTCAAAGAATGCAAGATGAGAAAGGATCCGGAATAGATAAATCAGTCGTGCCGGACACAAGGCCTTCGGCCCGCGTTGGCACAATTTCAACGTTTTCCCCGTCTTTTAATATATCACTGGTACTGGTATTAAGTTCCCTCCTGGCAATCGCCCCGATCTATATTGCTATCAATCAAAACGGCGATTAGTATATTGCACTTAATTTATGTAGCCGATTGCTTTCTATTTTACCCTCACATTAAATCAGACAGTAAAGAAAGTGCCGGATATGAACGAACTGTTATAATTGTCTATTTTTCAATTTCGCTATCTAAATATGTCAGAAAAATACAATACAATGACGTTAAAATATATTAAACAATTTTCCTACCCTACGCAGATACAGCGTATAAATGTGTTTCAAAATTCCTATAAATCAAATCGGACAATCATAATTATGATCCCATTTTTATACACTCCCCTTATAGTAGGACTGGCGTAACGGTAAGGGGAGGTAGTGCAGCTTTTCCCGCGAGAGTTTGAGTAGGGCCCGCCTCGGGCCTATTCATTGGGGTAATAGACGGTATTTGGAGTGAGACCAATCCGTTGGTCGGCGGGTATAATTAGGATTGGGCGGGCAGTCTACTACTGATTGTACTGTCACACGCACCCACTCGATAACCGGCTCTCGCCCGCGTTTCATACCAGAAATTATGCCCCGGAACACTGGAATAGGACCTACACACCGACCGCCACTCAATAAGGAATCAATAAAGGAATAATACCACGATATTATTGGAGGGCCCTCTTACAATTCCCATTATTCTTGTAATAGGTAGGAGGTTAAAGGTATTTTATATAATAAAATAGATTCAGATTGTAATTGAATTCAACCTGCCCGATCATCCTAGTGCCCCATCTAAATATGACGCGTACCGCTGTATCAGTGTGCGAATGACCAGTCCTGCCTAAACATCACAGACCGAAAAAGTCTACATAGAGTCAGTTGAAAAATTTAAAGATTTTAATAAAAAAAAATTTTAATTTGTAAGTATTTTAAAAAATCAAACTTCAAATTTAAAGTTTTATACTGGGAATGCAATACATATAACAAATGAAGTTTTGTTAAAAACGTTGTTATCGGATATAGAACAACAGAAACGGGTTACGTGAATTAATAATCTTAGTATGGTGCGACTGAAGAGTTTGGGGTAAACGTGAACTGCAAGACACAGAATACACAAGACCTTTAGAGCCCTTATAGAGTTTTTGGCAGCTATTAATACAGACCCCTTTCCCCGGAGATTTTCCTTTTTGCCCGGCCGCTAGACCCTTTTCTAGAAAATAATGACCGTCCCCGCTTCCCATTATTGGCATCGTTTCGACATTTGGGCCGCAATCGTTAGCGACAGGCCGCTATTTGAACAATACATCGCTTAGTGTGGAATCCCCAACGCGTGAACAGTCCTATATTGAAACAAGGTTTTATATTGAAAACTAATTCCTATAAACTCTTTTAAAACCGTTACGTAACATACTTTCAGCTGTAGATATATCATCTCCACACCTTTATTCAAAACGAGTAAAATACAAATTTTCATTTCCGGTAACGAACGCTCCATATTCATTCTATCAAATCGGTCCCCTCGCCCACCGATTCGGGCAAGGGCCTGGCCTATGTTTTCTTAAGTAATGTGCCCGTACCGGTATGGTACCGCTCATTTTAAACCCTTGGCGTGATCCTAAGAGAAAGAAGATGAATTATTCATAGAAAACAGGGGCCCACAATTAATCTGGTTCGGAGATTTTATATATAGTGTAGGGCGTAAGAAGGAAATCCCAAAAAAAGTGGTTAGATTATTGCGCGTGGGATTGTTCAATCTCAAGTCCGATATGAAACTTGGCCTTAAAGGAGCAACGAACTATTTATATTTATATCGTAAATCACTTAAGTTGACTACGAATATACACAGATGATATTACATTACACAATTAAATGATGCAAAATAACTCTGTTTTGTGTTAATTTGAATTAATTTAAACAATAAGTACAACTGATGAGTCATGTGGAGACCCACGTGGGTTTATAATATCATTCTCCTGATATACTATAATTGCGACCACTTGCCTAATCTTAGATTTTAAACACCGTTCAAATATGGGCATAGATTATGCCAAACTCGAATAACTTCGGTTTCGAATTCATAAGATGGCAACTGAGAGATTCAGCCAACACCTGTTGACGACAAATACTTGCATGTGCGTCGAACGGAACTCCATGTATTTGTGCGGGCTATGAATAAATACATTATTTATTGGGACGGAATTCAGAATGAAGGCTGTTCCGGAACAATGTATTCCGGAAATTAACGGTCAGCCACGAACACGCTCCGGTTATCCACTGCGAAAACTATGTACAAAATATAAGTCCAGTATCTCTATTTTTAACGTATCTCTACTTGTCTACGGTATGAGATCCGGACATATGACAGAGAACGAGCAAAATTTGAAAACATCGTTCTAGTTTGTTTTTTTACCGATCGAATATATTTCATTTATGCAGGTGTAAGATGGATCACAATGGCAGTGAATGTGCCAATACATAAACCTATAGATGAAATTTACAGTCCAAAATTGAAATAGTAGCCCTTATATATCCAAGTATATAACCTGGTTATATAACCCAGTTCTAAAGAACGACTCCGGAGGTCGGATGGCATACCCGAATAAGAATTAGAACGAGCCCGTTTTAAAATAAATAAAAAAATAAGAGAGGTAGTCCAACGGATTAACGCTCTTCGCGTCGGGCGCGGCCGTAAAATCTATATCAGCGACGTCGTAAATCCGCGGATTTTACAAGTGGACCCTTTCGTTTATGTCTCTATCGCGGCCGAGAAATCTAGTTATCATAAGAATCGCCCGGTCGACGTGTTCTCCGCCCGGACGGAGTATTAGCATATACGCCTCGGTCGTGCCATATGGCCGAGATCCTGCTTTGTCAGGTGGTCACACAGGTCCCCAATCTTAAACATTCTACCAATTATATATAGAAACAATTTCGTTCATAACTTTTGACGGAAGATATGCATTATGTAAGACCAATATGTTAGGTTTAAAGGCCGGGGAAAGAAATGCTATTCCGTATTCCTACCGTATGGCGAATCCCTCGCGAAACATTTCTATACCACCCGTACACTCACTGTAGGGAATTTTTAGGGTAGAAAAATCGTAGGGGAAGGATATGCAGAGGGTGCCGAAGGGCGTGGTAACCGCGGAGCGATAGGCCTCTCGAGATTTAGGCTCAACCGGCAATCAGCCTATATTCTCCATGTATGCATTTCGTCCCGGGCGACGTGGGCGTCTCAGGCTCCTATACTTTTCGTCCTCCTCCCCGCCCCTAGTTATAGTTTCGCCAGACCGTGAGCCTAACCGGACTACTTATTGGTGATCGGTGCCCAGTCATTTGCGATGGTCATAGAATCGGGCGCTCGGAGAATCAGCCACGCTATGCCGCGATTGGCCGAGTGTGATGGGGCGGTTGCCTCTAAACAATACTATACGCTTGGTATTTCTGTGACGACTTTAAATTGAATCCGTAACCAATATAATCATGTTTAAGATGAGCATAGTAATCTTTTGATTCGTGCGTCCCTAATTTGCACAAATTCATTATGATATTCCTGCAACATCCCATAGCCGACTGTCTTATGAGTACATTGAGCAATAATAAAGACTATTAAAACTGATTTATACGCACATATTTATTCTGTTAGTGTTAGTGTCATTTCATTTTGATATGTACAATTTCTTGAACCTATCCACGGACCGCACCAAATTAGTATGTACAGCAAATTTAAATAAAACGATTCTTGTTCAACAGTCCCTTAAGTAAATTCAGATTCTAGAACTCACTTTGATAATTGGGAATTGGAAGAGAAAAGGAAAGCCGATAAAATATAGGAAGATGTTATAAATCAAGGGGGACCAAGATATGTCCCAGTATCTTTTGAAGGAGAGTGGGGGAGGAGCACAGTTTATAATTTATAGTCTGAAGGCGGTAAGGACGGGATGCCGATAAAGTACGACCGTCGTAAATTACGAAAAAATCTGGTGCGGCCGTCGCTCGACTTTCTCCAAACCTGGTAGGTGTTCCTAGGTAAATAGAGAGATTGCATTTTATGACATATGAAAAACCTGCCACCTAGGGAGAAAGGGGGCAATTTTGGACAAAAAGGCTTCCGTTACTAATGTTAACTAGCATGCATTTATCGCCTTTCGGATTTTTGAATTAAAATTATTGCATCAATAAATTAACATTTATTATTATAAATGTGTAATCGGGATTAATGAGGCTTTAAATAAATACGTGTTTATTTTATTATTGAACCACCGTGTCCCGCATACATCGGTCGTATAAGCTACCCATCTTAAATACCCGCGAGTTATTTCGATATGCCCACCAATCTTAAACCGTCTTCTTTCTCTCGAATAAAGCGAACATTAATTTCTAGTTACAAATTGCATTTTAATATAGTATTCGTTTAGATCGCAGAGGAAATCTAAAACTCCAGATTATTCAATTCCGAAAACGAACGACGGACAATTTTTATAATTGAAGACACGATTATATATTAATGGAATCTATGTTTTTTTTTAGGTTGAAGGCCACGAACACTCCGGAGGGTGGAAATGCAGTATTCTTCGGGGAATGGAAAGTGGCCGCCTCGTTGTTAATTATGTACCTGTAAACGTTCTTCCCTTCCTAATTATATGATAAAAATTAATTCATTATTTCGGAGTGGGGATTCCGGGCGAACGCCGGTACTGAGGGGCCGGTACGTCGACGGTCGAAATGTATGCAATAATTAAGGCGGTTATATAAGCGGCTGGAATGGAACACACCTATGCCCGTCGGGTTTACGCACCGCCGGCCATAAATCCGGGTCTGATTTAGAGGGTGGGTCCCCGGCGCCGTTTTCGGCGAGAACTCCCACAATTAATTAGAGAAGTCTGTTTGTGCGGGCGGCCCTGTGTTTGTCGGCCCAACGTCGGGGTAATTAACTTGTCCGTACGTTAGAAAACGAATTAAACATTTGGCGGTCGGAGTCGTCGAAAGCCGACAGAATGCCGGGTGGACACTTGGCCGTAAACCTTTCCATTGTAATTACTTCCGGTCTTCACAAATGAGGCCTCCGTAGGATAGGGAACTATCTATCTATGAGCCAACCTTTTGCCGAACGGAAAAGTATCCTTTGTGAAATTTGAGCTTGCTTCATTAGAAGAATGGATTTTTTTCCACAACAATAAGAAATAAAAACTAATGCCTATATATAACCTTTACATTATGCAATTTTTTTTAATACAATGTATACTTGAAAGTTATTATTTATTTCGCAAAAGAATCCTTATCACCACGATCTGAATCAGCAAGATCTGAATCACTACCAATGAGATAACAACGGCTCAAGAGAAAAAAGTAATGGAATAAATCCATATGTCTGCGTACATAGCATGTACTTAAATTACAACTCTAATGACTTTTGTTCAATACAGTTTTAATTTGAAGACCCGTTGACAAATGTACATTTGCATTTAGCAGGTATAATGCATGTTATTATTTTCCTTATTTTTGTATTAGTAAAAACCCGAATTCCTTGAATGTTCTAGTAGCTCTTGCGGTAATTTAACTTGAATGAAATTCTTAACCAAGAACAGATTTTTCGTTCCGGTGTCGATTAATAAGAGAGTGTATTATAAGTACAAAATTCATAACGCTAACGGGGTGAAATTTAATTCTCGTATGCAAACAACCTCACGAAGTAGACTAACTAAGTGGGCAAACTTGTCTTGGAGCGGAGTACGTGAGCGGCCTATACCATATACGATATTACACAAAACTGAATCATTCATCAGAGGGGAGAAAACTTCGGGACTAAAATATCCGTGAAACTACAAAATGTTCAAACGTAAATCGATATTCTTAAAAGAGTTTGTTTCAATGAGGCATAAATACAATATACATTTTTGCAACATTCTCAATAGAACACTGAAATAAAATAGATAAAGAACGCAGTATATTTGTCGAAAGCTCTAGCGTAAATGTTACTGTCGTATATGCCTATAACTAAATATAGGCATTTATTCTAGCACAATTGAATTTATAATAGGTTAGCAGGAATACTTCGCAAGGGTAAATTATAACTTTCTTATTGTGTCGGGGAAACACGGAACGAATTAAAAAACAGTTCGGCTTTGGGGACAGGCTCGTTTAAAATACCGGACCCTTGACGGGTTTACGCTCCCTTTTTCTTTTACCACAATCACTCGGACCCCGTCCATAAATCGAAGCCTAATTTAATTAAGATATAGGCGAAAGAAGGCAGGGCAGGTTGTCTTTAATTCATTAGCACATGCGTCCGTCGATTCCCTCGTAAAATACTACGTTCTCGTGTCCCGCAGGATAACTAGTCCGGGAATTTATTCCAATCGGAACATAACGTTGAAACCTTTATTACATAAGTAAACCATCCGCTACCAAATTAAATCCAAATGTTCGAATTTAATATTTGATAATAACATTTAATAACGAACTGCCGTTGTCAATAAAATCATCGAATTATAGTAAAATCATCTATCTATTCAATAATATACTCAGACAATATTTGCCACATCGAGATCAAATCACAGTAGTAATTTGACATACCTAGAGAAGATAAAGTATTTATATTATGTTTGTACCATATATCTGTAGAATTTATGAATGTTTATTGCCTTTAAATTGGGCTACTTATTTCAGTAGATAAATTAATTCCACTAGTACTATCGCAGATATTTAATGCGTATAGAGCTCGAAGTTGGCTATGATTAATAAATCTCATTAATCTGTTTCAGCCGAGATTAAGTCAATAATGCAAATATCCACTACCAAACGGACTTAATTTTCTCTCGCATGTGATAAATGCGTGCCGTTTTATCCGTGTATTGCATCAAAATTTCGGTTCGCCCAGCCCACATCCGGTTAATGAATACGTTAAACGTTCCGGCAATTAGTCCCTGTAGCCGTTCTCGTCGAGCGATATCCCCGGGAGCAAGTTTTGATGAGCATATGCGCACAGGGCCCGGGCCCAGGCCACCGGGAGGCGGCTACCCCCACCGCCGCCACATAACGCATACATGTATGCAAATAAATGCATATTTTACCGCGATATCATATTCAGCCACATATTTCACGGTAGTGGAGACTACAAAGGCATGGCACGTTCCACGGTCCGGGAGATAGATATCCTGAGCCATTCGCCTCCGCCGCGTTAATCTAACATGAGTTATTGGTCCGATAGTATTTTTATTAGAGTCCAAAAGAAACTAGCTATAAATCATCGTCATCAACTTAATTTTTCCCGCGGGACGCCTCCATTTACTGCAGTTAGCGGTTGAATAAAATTTGCAATAAATCTCTGCGAGGAATACTTTCAACGACCACCGTCCAATACACGACGTATTCACATTGCTTCCCTCAAACTGACCAACAATTATAGCTTAATTTTATTTTGGACCATCAGTTACTAAAGCGCTTCATACTCCATTATCGTAATTTAAACACACGATTAATAATTTATGATGTTAAACTAGAAAACATATCGGGAGGGAGGGGGACCTATGGGTAAAGATTCCTTCTGACCCATCTCGGGTTTTCACGTTTCATTCATTTCATTAAATTTGTTTTTTGATCGAATCGTTGTCAAATATCAACCAAATAGCTTAATAGAAAATCCTAATAATTAGAAATAAATATATAAATAACATAATTCACTTATTTGTACCGACAACATCCAGACGGTCAATGCCAGGGAGCATATCCCTATCTATCATCTATCGTACGTTAGCGAAACAATCTTTTCACAACCACGACAAGGCCAGGACCTGGTTCAATAGACGATAGTGATAATGTCAAGATACTTTACAATACTTGATGTCCGTTAGTAAGGATAGTTATGAACTATAAATATTCATTCAAGAATAAAATTAGTATGTATTCAGAAAACACCGAAGGAACGAGTCGAGCGAAATTTCAGGAACACAAAAGCTTTACTCGCACCTATCGAAAGTCGCAACAAATTTACTCGTTCCCGCTTGTATGACAGCTTTAGTTTTCGGAGCCGCGATTCTTCGCAGTCAATTCTAACAGGGCCAACGTACTTGGTGACAATGGAAGGATCCAAAGGATGCGGGACGTTCATTGCTCTTATTATTGTCCTCATTGTCGCCGCCCGGAGGGAGAGAGAAAACCTCTACAGTAACTCGCAAATAAACGGGATCCCCGCGTCCCGGCGTCGGGAAATGAAAAGCCCTCCAAGTTCCGGTACAGCGCTTCCGGATTTGAAATTATTCAACGGCGGGGACCTGGAAATTTATAACATGCATTATTTTGCCGAGCACGGGATACCGGCAGAGTAAATCACTGTCCGCTTTACGTCGCCCGCCGAACGATGACCGTTTTGGACGTTTGAAATTCCAATTAAAAATATGTTAAATGCTCGGACAACTTTGTTTAAAGCCTCAAACAATAACGGACTTTTTGGCTGGCACCTAGTAATGTAATTATTAGCTATTACGACGACAATAGTAGTGATTTCCACCATGTCTCCATTCTCCACATGTTGTGCGGGTGAATTGGTTCGAGTCCGCAATGACAGCACTTATTTTCTCACTCTCTTTAACTAAGATTTTGTATTCCAGAATTGAATGGGTTAAAAGAAAATCGATGAAAATATTCGAATACGCTATTTGAGAACAATACGAACCGCCTTTTTTCCCTGAATATCGAGTAGACAAACGTTCCTCTAGACCCGAATGAAACTCTAGAAAGCTGGAAGCACAAAATATGAGCAAAACCTAATGCGCGTGTCATACAGTGTGCGTATTTGAGGTAAATATCGTTGGAACCCCGAAAATATTTTTTTTCTTCGAAAATGGAGAAATTTTAATACGGCGGTAAAAGTGGGGGTTCTACATGATGCATAGTGCATAGTGCTTGGGGAGGCGTGTTCTCATCAGGGCGCAGTCCATTATCGGCGCTCGCATTCTCGAGTTGATTTTCCGCAAAATAATAATGGTGCTTGAGGGGGGTGGGGGTAAAGACGGAAGCGTCACACTAACAACCCTGTCTCGATCACAATGAGTACCGGAGACTCGGCTTGGAATTTGCATTTTAATTAAAACGGCACCCCACGACCGGGAAGACGTCTGCCTACACAGACCCTTGTTTTTCAACCCTGGTTCGGCGAACTGCGAGGTGCCCCGGGGCAAGTGTCACGTTCCAGCAACTTTGATTAGAGCACCGGATTTGGCGGTTCCCGCTCAAAGTAAACCCGTCTTCGGGGGTTATCGTCAAAGTGCAGCATAATCTACGGAGTTGACGATTCTACAAAGTGCATAAAAGCGACTATGGAGTGAAAATATTTCCGGGAGAATAAACTAGTACTCTGAAGTTTTGGGTGATTTGGTTGAAAAAATCGTGTGATCGTTTTGTATGTAGTAATATCAGTTAAATAAAAATTACTATTTAGGATCTACCTGAAAAACGTTCAAGAGTAGTCACTTCCAAGACTGCTCGCGTGCAGAATTTTAACAAGTCTCTCCGTAAAACAATCATAATTCTCATTACAACAATATTACGCAAACAACTTTCCAGATCACTAACATGACACCAACTAATAATACTTCTAGGAGTGAAAACAGGTCCAGAATGTTTGATTCTATTGAATAATCGATTACTCGAGTAGTCGGTGTTATATTAGATCTATATTTGTGTCAAATCAAGCCCTTTTTGAAATAAACTCACGCTCATAAGGTCGGGATTAGAAATTAATTTGGCAATATGAAATATTTATAGTGTGTACGTAAACCAAATAATATTCTGGTAAATTAATTGTGTTTGTTTATTTCTCATTGAATCCACAACGGATAGAGTAAGATTGGACGCTTCAAAATGACAGGTGAGTAGACAGTATTGGTTAAGGGCCATGGTGCAGAGATGAAAGGGACATCCACTTGGCAATGTATGGCACCTGTCTCATCCTGCGTTCTGGTCTGGCTGGCGGCAAGAGTTAGCCGTTCACAAACATATCTGTTGGAGCGGGTCACGTGGCTCTGAACCCCTTGGGGGAGCCCGGTCGAATTTTAACTCCTTCACAGGTTCGGCAGACAGTTCGCCCTGCCCATCCCCTCACCAACTGCTTTAAAAACTTCAGCACAAGTTACGAGCTGCCCCCCCCCCCGTATTTCTCCCTTTCCTAAGGAGTCGTGGGGCCTCCCCAGTCTCCATTGCTCTCGGGACACACTCCTACATTCGTTACAGTACTGGCCACACATCTAGATAATACGTCTATAAGGATAGACTAACGGAAAAACGAGAAGACATCATTTTGCCTTTTTGAATATAATGTCATTGATTATTGCAAGTACGATAGTATATAACTCCTTATACTACATTAGATAGTTATAGAAAATAATGTACCGAACCTTCGTGGCACCGTCAAAAAGTAAAGATACTATATTTAACTCATAAGGAATATAATCTAGAATAAAGTTCAAATCTGTAACTAAATAAGTATACTTATGTCCTCTTTAAACGCTATAAAAAACGGCCCATTATGCCTCCTTATGTGTAAGGAGTTAAGAACTGCTCGATATAACAGTGAGCAACTTCAAGAAGTAAAACTTTGACTAAATTAGATATTCTCCCGTCAGTGTCTAGAGACGTTGCCAATTATTTGGCGACAATTGTACCCGTCGGGGGGGTGGCGGAATTGTGCTCCGTGCGTTAATAGGCGTCGGTGGCGGGTGGCTGGTGGCGGGTGGTGCGAGGGCCGCCCCCAGGGGCCAAACCCGGAGAACAACGGGAACAAGGGAGCACAAAGCCGGCCGGCCCTGATGAATGGCTTACATTAAGAGACAGACTCTGGGCTATACGCTCCCTCTCGCTTTCTCCCGGCCCCGTCTCGCCCTCGCTCGTCGTGTCGGTTGCTACGTAACGACCGACTACTTGTTAAACATGCATCATTGAGGCGTTACCCCCCGGGGAGGGGCGGGCACCGAAGGTTAGGGCTGTCTTGTAAAACAAAACCTCCTCATCGGGCTCACACGCGCCCGCTCCCACGCTCCGCCCCGACCACTCCGCCGGCTCTTATTTGTGCCGGCTAACACAATGAATAAATGAAGCGTACGAGTATCCCTGTCGTATACTACTTTCTCTCAACATGACAAAATTCGCTGCGTATTATTGTTCCCCTACATCCGCTTAACGTTTCCCACTTATTATTAACCTATCGTGACCCTTTTTTTCGTCAAAATTATTTCTGGCGTTACAAAAAATATATTTGTTTCATATTCTGTACCCACAAACTACTAGGGACACCCGAACCAATACCGCAAAATAAAAAATGTAATTATTATAGTCCGTGTTGGAAACAATGAAATTTTGCCGGTCCACCGCTGGTACTCGGACGTTAAAGAGACAAACAAGCTACAAGGTGAACATGACAACAAGAGTTCAGTAAAAGTTGTTAAGACAAACGGTTCAAGAATAGACCCATAATTTGCAGTTGGCTCAATTTAAACGGGCGGCATTTCCGACTCGGCCGGCTCAATTAAAAACACCTCGGCCCCGTTTACAATAATTGCGACACAATAAATGTCATAAGGCGGACTTGGAAAGGGAACTAGTGACCGCAGTTCGGATAGCGTAATTATACGGGAAACGGGCATTATTTCTAAGGACATCTCGACTCGCCCGGAGGCGATTCAAAGGGGGGAAAGAAATTTATTGCCGGCCGGCCGAGACGCCTGTAAATAGATCCAATAAGGAAATATTCAGTGTCACGACAGTTTGAATCCGATAGGGGAACGGCCGGGCACGAAACGATTGGAGATCGCTTCTAATATAGGTAAATATCAATGCGGTCTTAAAAAATAAGACTGTCAATGTCATGTTTTTAGCTAAACCAGTACAGAAGATGCAAATGTTCACGAAATAATTTGTCGGAACGTAACTATGAATTATGTTCAAGTAATGTAGAACGTGGATAGAAAGAAACTCGGGTTGATGTCGGGGCTATAATTAGGATCAAGTAAATTGCACAAACAATTATTTTATATCGCGAATAGACACGCTACTTTCACTTTCAATATTATTACCTATACTAATTATTGTTCCTTCAGCCTTAACTACCATTCCAACAATTAATGCCAAGTACGAAAATAAATGAATCATAGACAATCTAGTGTTCCCACCGGTTGGTGTGAAAAAATAATTCTCATTAATAACTTTTTTTGGCGATTTGTCCTGAAACGTGAAGGAACCCATAATAATATATAATATATATAATAAGTAGTTTTTTAATACCTGCCCTTTAAGGATTACGTTCAGGATTAATGCATTGATAAAAAATATTTGTTATTATTATCTACAATATTAGAGAGCTATAACTGCTGTTTGGGAAGCATTTCCCTTGGAACGTTTCGCAAATCTACGTAAAATGCCTGCGATATGACCGTTTGAAAATATCACAAACCGTCCAGAGCAGTTACAACCCGCTTAATCAGTCGGGATGGGACGGAATCACTGCAACCGTTGAAAACAGACGGCGGCGGCTGTCCCCTAATTGCGTTTATAACGTGAAGCGGGAGAGGCGTAACGGTGGACACGATACGTGCCCTGTTAACAGATGTTAGGCGCCATTGTCTTCAATTAACCGTTGAACCCGCGGCGACGCTCCGAGTCAGCAGAGCACACTAGTTTTCATCTCGGACCTCTACACACCTCAGCAAATGATAACGAGTTTTTCCGCTCCAGGTAACCTACCACCGAGTGAACGGCCGAGAGTCTCACTACGGAAAATGGTTCTCGGCACATATTGTATTATTTTACGGAAAATGAGCGAAGGTTTGACAGACTAAATACAGACTAATTATTACATCTCTTGCCCATTCGCAGTGGTAATTGTTTATTTCGATATTGAGAGATTGAGAGTTCTTTGTTAATAATAATAGAAATAACCGTACAGATTGGAAATATTATAAATGTTGTCCCCTCTTCAACATACCCGTCAGTTACCAACAGAATCATAGTGCCTAAATTTTCGCAAACCCCGCTCTAATTATATTAAATGACTTTCTATTGTGAAAGGCTTGGGGTATTATTGGGATATTATGTTATTTACACTATCTGGAAGTCAGTGATAGTGTGACGTGTATAATCCTGCGTATAAAATCAATACAGTTCATATCGGCAGCTGGGCAGAGCATAGTTGCGGCCAAGGCATCGGTCTAATGCCAATCAATCTATTGTTTCGGGGATAGGATGCCGCATACAATAGTAGCAAGGTATATTGTAATAAAAACAATAAACTTATTACAAACCGCATGTACAAATACAACAAAAGGATAAGTAGAACAGCGCAAAACTTATGGAGGGGACAACAAACCAAGATATATTCCAGGAAGAAAGTAACTTCAAATATTTGGGTCCACCTTAATCCGCATTAATCCGTCTTAACCTTATTCTATTTAATAGGTGATATGCTGCACAAGACAAAGTTTTAATAGGACGTCCTACAGAATACCTCTTGATACTCGCATAAGGAGATTTCCCGATATTAAAGAGCAGGCCGTCAAACCAGACGGCAGGGCCATTGTGCAAGCAATCGGTCTGCCGTACTCGCTTTTACCGGTCGGCTGCCGCCCCTGCACAATTACTATCGCCAGGTTGCGGGAAACAATCTTCTGAGGGACTCTCCTCTGATCGTATCCGCTGGTAAATAGAGTAAATGCCCGTTGTGCGACCGCGATTAAATTCTGAGCGCCCGATATTCTGATTGTCAAACAGGAGCCATATTACCTTTTTTTCAACCCCGAGATATTCGAGCCAAAAAAAGGCAGGCAGTGCGAAAGGCAGTAAAAACGTTTTAAAAATGAAGAAAAAAAAATTCTCTTTGGAAACAAATTATTAGATTTTCGAAAACGGGAATGCTAGAAATGGGTGAATTTTTATGACACGTAAGTAAACATTAAACAACTTAACAACGTTTAAGAACAGGTCAAACCCAACATACTTTTTATATTACATACTGGAAGTGCACACACTTAAGGTAGCGCCACCGGCCCTTAAGGGTGTGCATCATAATAGACAGTAGGCACTTATACAGGCAGGTGCTTACATTTTAGTCGCTAGCTGTTGCGTCGAATGGAGAACAATATTAATCATTCATTGTACTGGGTCCTTGAATAGATGACAATTGATTTTCAAATGATCTCCTGAGAACTCCTTATGTTTTTACAGCGATTACATTTGGACAAATAACCAATTGTCATTATGACTATAAGGAATTTTTTTTTGTAATACGCCACTACTGTTACAATACGATACTATTAATGATTCCATATTTAGATATCTACATACTACACTCATTATTCATCTCAATCCACGCTCTCGATCCCAAACCCATACTTGAAAAATATATATTCTACAATCATTAAGTATGTTTCACAGCAAGTAGCTGGAATTAAAAAATTATATCACGTTGGAGTACTGGGAGAAAAACTGGTTTGTATTCATACAAAGCTTGACTTACATAGATATTAAAGTTTATAAGGGCCAATCTCTTGGGTGCTCCTACGTCTGTTCTAGATCAGTAATCACGTGAATTAATACGTGTTGCTTGTGGGAAACCCCATTTAGGAGATAAAAAAAAATAATGTTTACCCATCAATTTAACTATAGAACAGCAGTTGAAAAGCAGCAAATTTTTTTAAGTTTCGATCGGGACTTAACTAGTGATGACGGAAACGATAAGCGAAACATATCGCGTGTGCACGGGGAGGACAACGAGGTTCGCCAAGCGGATAACTGATGGAATAATTGGCCCGAAAAGGAGGAGAAAATCCAACCGGGCGTAAAAGGAAACGATGGTAGGATTTTCGTAATTGACGACATTCGGCTACCGAAGGATAGTCGACCATTCCGCAGAAAGGTAATTGGGAAAATGGAGTTTCCGATTCGCGCGAAAACCTTGGGCACTTATCTTTTCTTTTTTTCGGTTTTATTCGTTTATTATTCGAAATGTCCCGTAAACATGAATCAGTTGGTAGGGGGGACAGTCTGGGCGTACCGATTCGCAATTATAGCCTAGTTTCATTACAGGGCGCCATTCCCATTCCGTTTTACGAGAGTTTGTATTCTACAACTGGAGACGAGAATGCAATGAGTTCGGCAAAAGTGGTAGTCGGGTCTGGCGGTAGTTCCCCCCCTCCCCCCGACTGTATCCACTCAACGTATAGATCAACTAAACGAATGTTTCCCGGGTTCACCCAACAAAATTCATATTCATGATAGTGTTCACTATAATATGGTATAAGTTTGTTCGTTATTTTATACTATCGATCCTGTCGACACTTGGAAACCCGTTCAGCGAACCCCCCTTAGTGTAAAATGGAGATTGGACAATAGCATTTTCAACAGATTTATACCGATTTATAT
Organism: Lethocerus indicus; assembly: GCA_019843655.1. Taxonomy (NCBI): domain Eukaryota; kingdom Metazoa; phylum Arthropoda; class Insecta; order Hemiptera; family Belostomatidae; genus Lethocerus; species Lethocerus indicus. Next base: position 17,002,166 of record JACDQD010000005.1, on the reverse strand, counting down.
ATATTTATATATTTGGTGTTCTTGAAGTCGGGAAAATATTTCTGATAATATTAAGTAGTTTTCTTCAAATTATTTTTCTCAGATGCTGTATGATTTTATTATCTTAATGTTAATGATATATTTTTCCAGCGAGACAAAGTTAGTATAACTATATTGTCTCAGTCATAATGAATGAACACAACAAAAATCTCATAATATAATTTTATTTTTAAAAAATTGGGTTAAAATAAGAATTAAAGTGAAAATAAAAAGACAGAAATAAAAATAGGGGTAACAAAACATTTTCTGGCGTCGGATATCTGTAGGACCAGAAATACTGCTTGTTTGGCAGTCGAATTGGGTCATAGGAAGCTTTAAAAGTAACCGAAGACGTGTTGTGGGAGTACGTACACGTAGTGTGGTAGTACATTGGCCGGGTAATATTACCATAAATAAATACGGATATATTTACCTTGGGAAGAGGCTCCAGGCCATGTATGTATAAGCTCGTCCGGTAGGACGATATACAGATATATATCGCATACATACGGGGATAGTCGGTTATTGCCGTTTTTATTAGGAGGCCGCTCTCTGTTTGCGAGTCCCCCGGGCACCGCTCAATTCCGGATGCGGACGCTCTTCGATGTGTAACCAATTCCCGCCCCCGCCCCCGCCTCCGAATCCCCTACCGATGCCGATACATTTCTGGTTAAGCGGCGCACAATTTGACTCCCACAAATCGCTCCCTCAGACGACTCGGACTGGTGTTTTTTTTATATGCCTGTTTTTTTCGGAACAACCTGAACAGCGTTTTCGGGAATGGGGATTTATTCGCCCTCTATTCTTTCTCTAAATCAACGTTAAATAATTCGCTACTATTGTCTTTTGTTTGTACGAGTGAATAGAATCGACAATTACAGTTAGGACGGAGTAGAGAGTTTTAAATATTACTGGCCCGTAATTAACATATTCATGAAAGCTTAGGTGCAGTCAATAGACGCTCTGCTGCTTAAAAGCCAATAAGAAAAAGCAAAAAAAAATTTAAAACAACTGAGTTTATAGATTCGAAATTTATAGAACGAGGTGTGGCGTTATCTAGGAGAAAATGTGTTATCACACCTTAAAATTCTCGTGAAACGATTCAAACCTCCCTTTCCGCTTTGAACTCCTAGCTCAGCATTGTGAACAAATATCAGGACATCCAGATAACAACCGAAAGCTGCTGAATAGGGGTAAATACGATTCTACGTTTCCGATGGGAACTATCCACTTGCAGTAGGCATAAATTATGGGGTCCGAGGGTTTACACGGAATCATCGATCCCGGGGATACCGGGGGTTCGGCCGGGAGAAGTGAGCCCGGTCGACATGGGAATCGGCACAATCGGTTCTCTCTGTTTCTCCGCCTGTATTCCGCCGAGGAGGTGAATTATCAACAATGGGGAGGAACAACAAACAAGGGCCGAAGCCGCGTCCCGCAAGTGACTAAACAAAGTTCCCCCACTCGACACCACTATGAGACGGTTCCGTTGGAATGTCGAATTGAGTATATACAGAAATAACACTTAAAATACTTTCTAGGCATATAAATATATATATATATATATATATATATATATATATATATATATATATGAGTAATTTCAAAACAAGGGAAATTTTAATTTTTCCTGAATTATTGATTTATAGTCCTACAAATAAAAACTTTAATAACCTTTCATATGAAATTCCAAAATTCCAAATTCCTCTAGAATAAAAAGTAGTTCCTTATAATGCCGCAGGTTAAGTAGCAAAATAAACTAAACTAACAATTAAACTAACTTTATATTTTCTCAACTGTTTGCTCAAAATATGAACCTACAACCCATCGCAGATGGTAGACACCGCTCTCACACAAACATACACACAACATAGCCCAGATATAACTCAAGGTTTATTTCTAACACTCCGCCTCCTTCGCCATATTACGCCCCGTCCCCCTCTCCCGACCCCCGGTAAAGCTCGAGGGCCCCGATTAAAAATAATTGCATCTGGTGGAAATGAAACTCGACTGTCTCGGACAAGATTATTAGATAGCGTCCCGCTCGAGTTAATTAGCCAGGTGGGGGGATGAAGAGAGAACCCCCGCCCATTCACTCCATTGTGTGTCGGACCGGCCTTAATTAACAAATAGGCAAACAACGCCGGATTCAATTTCGGCCGTATCTTTTATTCTCCCGCTGCTCAGACTACGGGAGGAGTTCAAGAAACCCGGCAAGAAATTCTCTCGCTCCCACGGCGGAGAGAGAGATTTCGGAACCTGGAAACAACGCGATCGATACCGTCCGATAGCAAGAAGAGTAACGCGGTATTTTAAGCACTGTTAATAAGAAGTTAAATCGACGAGCTTATGACACGATTGAACTGGCGGCAGTGCTCCATTCAGTATGGCAGGATTATTCCATCACACACACACACAGTGTTTACCAGGATACTTTGTATTCTAACTAGTTTATAACTCCTAACTATGATAAAAATATACTATATCAAAATATTCTTAGACACCCTTATCAATGATAACTCTTTCAGGTAATAAGAAGAATTAGTATCTTGGGTATTATTATTTCTTAAATTTTTCCCGTAATATAATGATAGCGTATGTAAAACAACCGAGTGTACTTGTATTTAGAACAAAATTGGCAAAGTACGTTGTTTGCATTACTTCAGAACAATTTAATTACTTTTAGAACTGAATAATTGTTCTTTTGGGTATACCTAATCATTTTATGGCGCCTTTGCCACGTGTATACTGGACTTGCTTACAGAATAATAATTTCCGTCGCGAAGTTTTGGGAAGTAGGATGTAATTTGAGCCAGGTAATCTCATAGAGCACCGACTCGGCGGCTTTGCACTTATTCTGGAGATAAATTGAACATAAACATGATCTCCGTCTTATCGCCCCTCGGATTCATATCTGAGGGAGCTCAGTGGAAGCCCACTCCCCTGCGGGTCCCGCGGGGAGTATCCGCTCTTCAAGTTCGATTCACTTCTCCCGTGCGTAGAAACTTTCCCTATCCCGTCTCCTCTATCTCCGCGCATTTCCCTTCCCCTCTTCCGTTCGTTTCGTTCCGAGTAGGGGATCGAATATTCGAAGCTAGGGAGACTTCGCAAGCGGGAGCCATAGCGTTCAATTCTTTTCACTTCAAATAATAAGGTTAATAAAAATTGGCATTTTTTGCGATCTCTACCAATATTAAAGGTTACAATTTAAAAAAAAAGTTGTAAACGTTAAAAAGAATTGCTTTAAAATTTTAATGATCAACCTAAATATATTTCATTGGGCAATGGGCAAAAAACGTGTGTGACATTAAGATTCTATACTAGATGGAACAACAATTAAAAAACACTGAAGAAATCTAGTTAAAAATTCTGATCATGAAACCCTTTATTATATAAAATACAACTATAATGTGAGCGTATACGTGTATGAATGACTGAGGTCAGATACTACTGTCTAATGAGTGCTCCTTTGTAGTAATTGCATGTTATCGCCAATGGGGGTGTAACAAATGTGCCCCTGCACCCGGTTTATTTTATATAACGTTAAACCATTTAAATTCTAAACATTAAAGTTTACTATTTGCTGAAGGTATTCCTCGAGTTAAAACCCCGCTGTAAGTTAGCGGCAGGAGGGGTTTCACGTTATTGAAGTCCCTAAAGGAGCCCTGGCCCTTTTATCCTTTTGGGACTGGATTACCCAAGTTGGTAATCCCGGTTTAAGTACAACTTAGGGCTCGCTCAGAATTGCAAAGTTTTTATCTCCGAGCCAGGATCCTTTCGCTAATCTTTGCGGTAGCCTTTTTCTCCTGTTCCCCTCTATTCAATTCTCGCATTCGTGCAGTTCTCACATTTACACATATATGTAATTGAACTTATAGGATTTTCTAAAGCAGGACATAAGTACGGTTTTCAATTTTTTTCTCTTCGCCATTTAGTAAATTTCGTTCTGAAATTAAGTCAATACGGGGGTCCAACAATGTATTGTACACAAAATATATACCTTTTCCATTTTAATATGAGAAAAATTAAAGAAATTTAAAGATGGGAGGAATAATCCTCTCTGTTTAAAGAGATTCTAATAGCACACTTAATACACTTCTAAGCGCTTAATTTAATCATTTTAATATTTCCGCTAGCCATAAAAAATACGTTTATACTCCGCCACCTTTACCTAATCAGTCTGCTTAGATAATTTTCATTCGAAATATAAAGTGGAAAATTAAAAGTTTCATCCAACGTAAAATCATAAAATATTTAATGAAATATTAAAACAGCCTTTTCTTGGTGAATAGTGAGTAATTAGCGATTTTATTGTGTTCCCGGCAACTAATAATCATCAACAAACGGAACAACAATGAGAAGGCATAAACTTTTCGCAGCATTTAATGAAATGCGTTTTTCCCCTTTTGACTTTGGTACTTCTGGAATTTGAATGGTTTGAAATTCTTGTTCAAATAACGCCTTCATTTTATGGCTTCTATCTGTAAAACCCTTTATACGATCTCAGAACTCAGGGAAATCTACATACATTGCTATTTGTTTTATGAGATCGATTTTCGCTTGATATATATATATATATATATATATATATATATATATATATATATATATATACCTGCACACCTCAAACTGTGTTATTAATAGACGTGACAGTACTATATTAAACTATCTAATTATAGAACTTTACATATATTTGTGTATGTGATTGTGTATTGTGTGCATATGTATGTGAAGTTAGAAATTTGCTAAACCTCTTCTTTCCAGGTATCTTTCCCTTCAATTATCGTTTCGAAGCATCGTCGTGGAAACCAGTAGCAACTGAACCGAAATCACAGGTTAGAGAATACTCCGTGGGGGTGATTCCAATCTTAGTGGAGGAAGTCGGGGGAGAAAGTGAGAGCGATAAAGAGTGACGGGAGGGTATCGAGGAACCCCCTGCGGGACAGGCATTGTTCCAGACTCGTTGTTGCTACATGTAATTAGAGCGGGCGGTGAAGTAGGGGGCCTGCCCTTAACCGCGGGGCAATTAAACCCCGTGGTGCCCCCACACACATTTCCACCCCCACCCTCCCGGCATTTGACAAGCCCCGTTCAGCGATCAAATTTTATGCCCTAAGCTAAAACTAATTTCGGGCTCTTTTTACCAACACCCCGGGGGCCACCGTTTTGCTCGAATTCCAGGAAGGACCCATTGCACACCTCCCTCATGAAGTGATCAAAAGGTATATATTTATACTATTTTCTCGTGGCTTACACTGCCCAATTAGTTGTTATGGCTGTTACGTTTGTACGATCTGGCTATCACTACCAGAGAGTGTGGCAAACCAATTCTCTGACAAAAGGAATTTAGAACCCCTTCTTAGAACAACCCACCTCTTGGGATCACGTCTTATTGCGTCCAACTCATTTACTCATACGGGGCACTATGGATGCGATTGAGAGGATCGTAGTATCAAATTAATAAATAGGTTATGTGGGGAACAAATACGATGTTGCCAGTTTCCATCTTTTCCTTTGCAGCATCCCGAGTACGCTCCTCGGTTACTGATTTTGTAACAAACAGGTTGAGCACAAAGCTTCCCGTTGAATTCAGTCAAACGTACTTGACTTCATAATGAGCACGATCGTGTTCCGAATTCAGACTCCTTCTTATCGAAACTTCGGATACAAGTAGGAAAATATTTATGGATGCATTCCTTCTATATCTTCGAATATAACACTATAATCCCACCTATCTAGATAAACTAATACAATTGATAAAACACACATCGGGACAAACGTCGAATGTGAACATTCCGAACATTTTGAAGTCACAACTTATCATTCAGTAATACTTTTATGTCATGTGTTTGGAGCACGCTTGTTATTCTCGAATCCTAACGCTTAATTCATTCAATAAACATGTAATCCAGAGAAACCCGCAAGAACAGACGCATGGTCTAAAAGAACACTGCCTCGATTATCTGGAGGCTGTGATCGGCCAGCCTAGAGGGAAGTCGTTAGCTCACCTCATCAGATATTTATCGCCTTCTCCCGCCCCCGTCTCACTCCCGGTTCGAAAAAGGAGAAGGGCAATTAAAGTTGTATTGGCTAATCAGGCGGGAGGCAACAATAGGAAGAAGGTTAAACGCTCACTGAGGTGCGTTATCTGCACGTGCGTCATTAACGCATGGCTCCGACATCCCTTCCCTTCGACCGGTCATTTCCACTCCTCTATGCAAATGTTTATTGCAGCCCCGAACAATTCAATAAGGATAAATAGGGGTGGGACCCGTTTAAGCTGTTGTACTATGTACAGTATAAGCATCCCATTTACAAAAGTGACTCACACTGCTACTGAAGATCTCGAGCAGACGAAACCGGTCTAGCTGAAGAACAAACCAGCGAGAGGAGACAGAAGAACGCCAAATCTCCAGCCACTCACAGACCACAAAACACTTATTTCAAAATCTTATTGTTGTCTTCTTGACCCCTTAAATAACCTTTAGTTTATTAACGGGTTACATTGCAACTTCATTACGTACGTTAGTGTAGTTTTACCAAGTATTTCCATTGAGATGGCACTTGCTGTTAAAACCGCCCGATTTCGAGCCCTATTCCCCGTTGACGTAAATCTGGGTCATTGTATGTCGCGAACCGACATTTCGTTTATATCCGAACTTCGGAACTAATCCGTTGAAACTATGTTTCTGCAGTGCTCGACAGAGTTCGGAGCCATCCGTGTTCCTACACACTCCGAACATTTCTCTTACTAATATCACCGTACACCCGAATTTATACAATTACAGTCACGATTAGGTTAGAACATTAGACTCTATAGAAGATTCTACAATTGAATTGCCCAACCCATAAAAGAGACTCAATACTTAATAACTTGGAGAAATTATTTTAAAAATATTATTCGGGGACGTATTTGGGGGACAACAACGGTTATTTTCGATCGACATTTCGGAGGAAAATGTTTCCAACTTTGGCATAAGAAAGATGTTCTTCGATGAAATGAAAATTGAATAAATTATAATGTAGTATGGATATCTACTTCTGACAAAGAGGATGTTAAATTCAATTTACAACCAGAAGGCCAATGGGTAGTTATCATGGGTAGTCATCCTGCAGTTCACAGATATTTAATATTCCGAATTCCGTATGTATTTATTTTACGGATTTTTGTTCGCTATTATATTAAGAGGCGTGGTGATTATCAGAAAGTGTGTTTTGAGGATAGTTCGAGGTCCAGGAAGGTGGGGCGTGAAAGAGACGACCCGAGGACTAAATCGCTCGTGAAATGGAGAAGCGGACGAGGTTGAGCCCGTGCTAGGCCCGATTTTTTCTGGCTCTAATTGAGGCGGGTACCGGGGCGTGACCAGAAAGACAATCTCCCGTCCCCGTCCCAGCTTCCGGGGTAACTAGTTTAGTGGCCGTTTGCCCCCCGGGTTACCCAATCAGCGTTAATCAATCGTCGGGGATAACGCGGAGCTTAACTTTTTATTTGGACCCGTTCCCCTGGATCCGATTCCGCCGAGAAACCGCCGAGCGTCGATCTGACTCTAACTAGATCTGGTCGCACCCTGTCCAGCGCCGATATTCGACCTAGGTCAATTTAAGTGTCGGACATTAAGTGCGAAAAACCTAAAATCGAAATATACCCGATATCGTTCCTATTACTATTATTTATTTAGTTCCATGAATCTCTGTAGTCCGGCGTATATGAAGCCAATCGTCGTACTCTCAATATCTCCTCTCGACGAAAATCTGAGCGGTTTTTAACGTCGATAGGAGGAACTATGCAAGAGTGGAAACCACCTTTGCAAACAAGAAATCGAAAGGATAAAAAATAAGAAGAGTCCCACAAATTCTTTAGCGCTTTCACCGCTATATTCCGTTAAAGTCGAACTCTAATAGTCGCGAAACCAGGAATAAATAAAATTTACCTTACTTAACAGAAAATTCAAACCACAGTATCAGAGAAAAATTACAAATCTTTATTTCATTTTCGAATAAATACTGGTAGACGCCTGAGCAGTGACCCTAAGGTGCCAAATCCCCAATGCCCCAAGTCCCGAAGGTGGAATTTCTATAGTTAGGAGAGGGGAGGCGGATAATTTCACGAGTGAAAATATTCCGTACCCTCACAGACCTCGTCGTTAACATTCTATAAGTCATGCGTTCGACCGTAAACGTCTGATACGCGAATTGAGCGCGTCTTAATTGGAAACTTGGTCATACAAACAGAATGTCACCCACCTACCCCACCCCATCACGTAGTTCCTCTCTGTAAGTGTAAACTGATTTCAGCATTCGTTCATAATTGCAATGAGGCTACAGTATATTAGCAGTTGTGTACTTACATTTCCGGTCGACGAAGCAGCAACTTGGTGCGGAATTCCATGATGGACACAACCATAAAAATCACTCACTGCGCCCCCCTGTGAAACAAAATTAAAACAATTATTGATTACTTAGAATAGGTAAAACATGACTGTGATTTATCATACCGAAAAGTAATTTATAACAAATTAATTAATTGATAACGATATGATATGTAAGGTATAAGAAGTTAAGTGATAATAGTTATGTTCTTATAGGCAATTAAAGCCATTTAGGGTGTACGATTCATCGAGAGTATCCATCTTTTCGGAGGGTAACTCCCACCACTCTATCTGGTTTTGGGCTAACACCAATAACTAATGCTTACGACTAATAACTAATACCTTTAAGTTTTAAGACAAAGAGATAGGCGAACCCCAGCTCCACAATTCAATTAATACCGTTGAAATGAATACGTATAAAAATGAAAATAAATGCCCTCCGATATTTCCATAACAAGGGAGCTCATTTTTAATCCGCCCCCACCAACTAAGGTGGGCCGCTCTTGTTTGTGTTGTCGGCCAACGCAAACAGTGCCAGGGAGCAATTCATTTCCAAAAACGTTCGCGAGTATTACATTTACTTTCGGACACGGTTGAGCAAAATTTAGTATCCGAAATTACCACTTTCAACTTCACGACGCCCCTACTGATCACCTTCTCCCTTCTTGATCGCACGGGTAATTTACTTTTTGTATGTGGTAGTTTTTATTACAAATGTGAACTGCTGGCAAGGAAGTCACTCCGGATTTCACATATAGATTTTTATTTTTACGCATGTTTACATCTTCGAACTGATAAGGTTTTCTGACATATTATAACTTGGGACTCAATGAAACATTCAGCAGCAAACTTGCCATGATCTCATTAATAGTGTCATCAATTGAAACACGGTGAAACAAAACGAACATTATATATATATATATATATATATATATATATATATATATATACATACATTTTCAGGTTGGAAATTAGTTTGTGTTGGAGATGATTATGATTTGCAATATTTATTATATGTATATATGTATATATATATATATATATATATATATATATATATATATATATATATATAGAGAGAGAGAGAGAGAGAGAGAGAGAGAGAGAGAGAGAGAGAGAGAGAGAGACAAATATAATAAGGAAAATAATCAGCCCTTACTTTAATTGAGTTGAATATATTACTGATGTGGTAGTTAACAGTATATTACTAGATGAGATAAAAATCTTGTCTTTTAAACAAAAATATATTTATAGTAATTATTGTACAAGAATTTGTTTAAATTTATGTCAAGAAACATGCGTCACTGTATACATACAGTCGAATCAAGTCGAATCTCTGTATCAATACAGAGAATCAAGGAGAATAATATGTGTGTGTGTATGGGAAAATACTTCCATCATTCCTTACAATAATATATGATACAATTGATACCACATGGCCCCAATGAAAAATCTGTTGAAGATTTGAACAGATAGAAGCAGTTGAGTTAAGTTCAAGTGTTGAAATCAATCTAACTAATGAAGAACTACTTTATAATAATATTCTTCCTAATTTTTATTCCTGATCTTTATTTTAAGGAAACACCATGCATTGATTATTGATTATTTTTAAACTATTCATAATTTACTGCCATAAAAAAAGTAAAAAAATTGTACAAGTAATTTAATAAAATAATATTATAATTTTACTGCCATTGTAATAAATATGAAGAAAACTTTCTGGTTGGAAATTAGTTTGTGTTGGAGATGATTATGATTTGCAAGATTTATATTAACTGAAAAATAAAACTAATGTTAATGAAAGGCTTTTTCTACATGTATTGATTTATTTTATTATGTAGCATGTATATAATATTGTTTGATAAGAAATTACTTTCATAAAAAACTATGCTGTAGAAGTAGAAATAGTGCAATAGTCAGTTAAATAGTAATAATAAAATTATGTGTGAATAATGCATTTGAATTTTTGTTTGAATTGATCTTTCTTTGTAAATAAATACCCAATTAATAGTACAATTCATAAAAAAGTATATTAAAATTAAGTTAAAAAAAATATTCTAACTATTAAAACTATTATGCTGGTGTAGACCCTATTTTTCTTAGGGTCTGTTTCTTTTGTATTTTTACATCTTAAAATTTAATAATTTTACTCTTAATTCCAAATTAATGATTCTTGTGTTTATACATGTCTTAATTTATCTACAATATTTCAATTTCAAATAATATTTAAACATAGAAGCATTTGGAAGATTGACCAGTTCAAATTTTCACAGATACAAATACATACAATTAAAAGACTGTATGAGTAACTTTGCAACCATTATATTTGATAAAATAATACAATTAATAGTTCTACAGTCAAAAGTGTTTAAAAACCACTGTTTCGCACATTTGGTGGAAGTTATTGCTTCTCATGCCATTAGTTTTCCTGTTAATTCAGAAGTGATATTTTAGCTTAACTTTGGTAGGGGGGTGGGTGGGTTCAGAATTACATGATTCCTCTGGTTTAGTTTCTTTCTATCGACATTACAATGTGGTAATATGATAAATAAGACATACTTACGCCAGTTGCTTGCCTATGAAACTCTTTGGAAATAGTCCATTATTAATATTTTTCCAAAATTTCATAATAAGAAACTACGCCAACGCTCGGTTTAATGGCGTACCACGGTACTACTGACAATTTAGGCAACATACGATAGTTGCTGAAAAAAATAGATTCACAGATAATCTTAAGAATATTATTAATAACAATATTAATAAAAACAAGTAAACGCCTATTTATTTCTTTTAAAAATTTTATTTAATTTATCACATTTAATGGTTTAGTCAATACACAATTCTAATAATAATTTTAAAATCGTATTAAATACATTTATTTAGAGAGTGGGCTGTATATGTTAAATTAACTATTTTTTCATATACTGTATTAGTTAATTACCATTGTATGTATTAATTTAAAATACCACAAATATTTTCCCGCCTTCTCCAAAAACAAAGAGAGGGTAGGTTTCACAACAGCATCGAAGGTTATTTCGTGTACCTTGTGATTATTATTCTGTTTATGAATTTGAGAACAGTCGAAATGGATTCAACATGCCAAAAGTAAGTTTATTTTAAATCTGATTTTAAATTAAACTTCGTTGCTCAAATTGAAAACTTCTTTTACAATGTATTTTTATATATATTTCGGTGATGTGCGAAAATAGAAAAAGCGCGATTAAATAAAATCTGGAGCCAATAAAACATTAGAACTTTTTTCACTAGGACTGCCGTCTCAAACGAATACACGACACATATGGTACTTCAATCTCTTCAGCTCGAGAAGTATCAGGACTTGTTTGCAAAAAAAGGACTGCCCATGGAAACTTTTGTAAATTTGACAGCGAGTGATTTGAAAACTATAGGAATAACAGATGTTCAAGATCAAAAAATATTCCTTGATGGATTAAAGCATTTTAATATGGCCATTAAGGAATCTAACCCTCCTGATTCTCAGAAGTGAGTTTGAAATTCATTAGTGCTTGTATACTGCAAATTTTGTATCATTTGTGAAGTATATTTCTTGAATTTGATTTCTACCCCATAAAATTAAAATATAAACTACCATATGTTAAAAGATTTCTTTTTAATTTAAAATTCTTAAACAAATCTAATTATTATTATTATTATATAAATTGTCTAGTGACTACTATTTGCCATCTGTAAAGATACTTCTCAAATAAATCGAGACTAATATTTTGTACATGGTACGGTTTGATCTTTTAGGATCATTGGCAATGCTGTACATCAACTTTATTTAATATCAAGCAGGATGACAAATTTAAGGAGGAAGCTTGACGTTCATCCTAGACCTAGAAATACTCTAGTTGAGCCATCAGTTCCTACCACAACTGCAATAAAGGAGTTCTTGAAAATCATTAAGGACCAGTTGGATTATGCAAAGGAGGACCTTGTATCTGCTCTGCCAGTAAGTGTATAAAACATTCATGCTGTTGCTTGAAATATGCATTCATATTTCAAATTATTTGCACTACAGCTATAAATTGCTCAATCATAGTGTTATATACTAGTTTCAGAACCAGAAAGTACCATCCCACATATTTTACATCCGGAGGACAATAGCAATTGGTGTTATTGCTGCTCTAATATATCCATGCATCAGATTGTTTAGACAAAAATAATTTGATTTGATTTTTGAAGTTCCTGAATAAGTAAGTATCACAATACTATTACAATAAATTGTGGTTAATGTGATTATTATTACCATTGTGATTTATTTAGGGTTTCATGGTAAAAACCCTACAGTCATGTATATTTTATTTCATTTTTATCTTTATTACTATTAGAGCAGTAATCATTCATTTTACTATTAGAGCAGCCGTATTTTCATGTGTTTTTATAACTCATTTTAGAGATAGTTGTAATGTATTCATAATTTTTCCATTAATGGCTATCAGTATTGTATTGTATTATGTATTGATGCATTATCACTGCCCTAATAAATGACTTTAATAAATGAGTTTTTAAAGTGTTAATATTTTATGAATTAAACAAACAGAATTACATTGAACCCCTAAAATAAATTAATTTTTCTTACCTAGGAAATGTGTAAAAAACCATTTGGTAAAAACATGAATTATTTTAATTCAAATAGATACAACAAAATATTTAATATTTTGATAGTGAAACAATTTTGTTTCACATAACAGTTACTATTTCACAATGCTTTGAATGGTTTTCTTTATTAATTATTTCTTAGATATTTAATATCCCCAAAAAAATAAATTACAACTGTGCATAGATACTGTACATTATAAAAGTATTACAAAATCATTGTGGAATTTATGTGTTAACTTATAACACATAATATAACAGTAAAATGTGCTTTTCTGTTTATTTGGCATTTGCCAACTTCTGGTGTAAATTTACTTATGAGGTTTGTTCCATGACTGAATTTTGCATGATTAACAGCACAAATATCCTTCACCAGCAAAATGGAATTAATAATTCAGGAGAATATATAAAATTGTAATGAAACATATTTAATTGATTTAAATGGTTAACTAAAGCAGGTGAAAGGGCAATCACTGTGCATATATTCTTTGAAATTAAAAGCTTACGTAGCCATGACTATACTATTCCAAAAGCTTGTCTACTTTTATGGTAGTACAAATACAGTACTGTACAATAGTGCAATGCCATATTTGGTATATTCTAATGAAAGAATATTAATAAAATACTAAGTAAATGTGACCCTGATTTCAATGTGTATTTCCGTCTGTGCGTGTGTGAACATAAAGTTATTATAACTTCAGAATAGATATATAAGACACTGTAGGATGGCATAATTCATTTTTGTTAATGAAAGATCCAATTGTTTTACCCTTTTATTTTGTTATAAAAGTACCTTGCTCATTTTATTAGGCAGCCTAATTTTCATTTGCACACAAACTATTATTGTTATCTATTATAATTTGGCAGTTACTAGGAAATTAAACTGCATAATTAAATGAGCTTAACAAATTTAATATTCATGTTTCAGTTTTTCCTGACTTATCAATCATCCATTAGCTTTGTAAGTTTAAAAGCTTAGTTTTCCATCTAATTAATTTGTTTTTTTTAATAAGCACGAAGCACTTGTTTTTGAGCTTAGTATATCAATCTTAATTAATCAAAATTAATATATCGATATGTAAGTAATACATTCATAAAATTTAATGTGTGTTACAGTTTCAGGGGTTTATGTTTTGAGGTGTTCTTATAACTTTTCTGAATTATTACCATAAACTTATTAATCTGAATTTTAAAGGAAAAGAAAAAATCCAGGTACAGATAGTTCTTGAACTAATAGAGGCACAACATTACATTAAAAGAATGATCCAACATTCACTTTAGCATGTAAGTCCATGCCCCTCATACTTTGTAACAAGTTTCCTGACATAATCTGTTGTTTTCTCATCAATACCAAGAGTTGGGAGTTCATTTTCAAACTGTTCTACTCCCCCACATCCAACAACATACCCGTTCAACCTGGCTGCCAAAAATGACTCCTTTAGCATTCTTCCACTGCCATCCAATCCGATCGCTTTGCATAGTGTGGGATGTCCCTGAAGTCTATATTTTTGATGATAACTATAATAACAGTTTCGTGAAAATTATTTTCAAGCAAAAGCTCAAAATTATGACTGTGGTCAGGTTTCTATTTTAAAATCATTATTTCACTGAAGGCTTAATTTCACAGACCAGAACTCAATCATGCTAAAGAAATAGAATTCAAGAATGGTAATGAGAAAGGGTGAAATGAACAGATTGTCATTTTTTTTGCAAAATTGTTAGAATAGTACATTGGTTACAAGTTGGTAAATATTGTATGTTTTTAAGGCAGTGCAATAAGAAAATAATAAGAACAACAAAATAATAGTTCTTTATGAAATATAATTATACTCACTCTTCTGCATCATAGAATGTAGATGCTGGTATAATTTCAGTCACAACAGGCAATTTGTAATGTTGTTGCCTTTCCTTCAATGTTTTTTCAGCCAATGCTTTCTGTTCATCATCATGATAAAATATTAATGATGTATACTAAAACATAAAAATTATTTGTTATAGATTTTTGTAATTAACAAATGCAGTTAGAAATGTCAAAGCAGATATAATTTAACCTAACATAAAACATGAATTATAAAATAATTGAATGAAAAGCCAGGAGAACAGAAGTGTGAGTGTATGTTATTTAATTATTAATGAATTACTTTATACATAAAGTATATTTTATTGAATTTTTATGACATAAATTGAAACACTAAACACTTGTCTAATTACAATTGGGTGTGACTGTATTACAGGCAACACTAATTACTTAACTGCAATTATTGATTTATGCAGTGTGGCAAAGGTGAATTACATAGTTCTTACATATTAAGTACTAGTTCAGAATATAGACACCTCTGTTTTAACATGACATCTGAATAGTTAAGCCGTAATTTTAATGAAAATATTTAGTTGATATTTTACCTGTCTCTTAAGTTTAGCAGTCGGATCGTGGTTATCCCAAAATATATCAAGAAGCTTCTCATAATCCGTTAATTTTGGGTCAAAATCAATGTCGATTGATTCGGTATGATCTCCACTGAAAAATAATAATTTTAAGTAAAAGAAGTTTACAAAATAATCCGAGCCGTATTCAAACTTTCAAATCAGTTCATATATTGAACTTTATAGTGAATATTGGACGTGTGTCCAGTCCACCGTGTTCGTGCTCAGGTGATACTTACAGGTTACGGTAGGTGGGGTTGGCCATTTTTCCTCCGGAGTAACCGACCCTAGTTCGTATGACGCCTTTGGTAGCGCCAAAAAGCGAGTCCGGCGCCCAGAAGCAGGCCATAGCGAACGTTGCCTTTTTCGTCGGAATGTCCACTTGGTGAAGTGTCTTCGCCATCGCCTGAAAATACGTTAAATGAGATGAAAACAAGCCGTTTCCAGATAGTATATATTTTCAATCGCGCAGTTCTTGTGATAAGACGTCTACCCTCAATTCCAACACTTTTAAGATCCCCTAGCTAATTTCATTAATCGCTGCAGGAGACAGCAGCATCAGTGTTGACAGCATGCTCCGCCGGCACAACCGTTACTCGAAGGCGCCTTACAGACGGAAAGCTACTGAAGGTGACGGCAATACATAATTGTCCCTGTGGCGGGTGCTGACAATGTCGACAAGATGAACCGACGCGTAAGTATGACTTCATGTTCGCAATACCCGTTTTTTGGTCGGCGAGGGCTCGAAATACCATATTTTCTTTTTATGTCCTCTTGCTGGTTTGGTCTTTTAATAAACCGGTTTCGGCTGCTCGCCATCTTCCCTTTTGTCAGTAGTGCGACGAGTCACTTGGTTGCTTGTGGGGCATCCTGTCTCACTGTCACATCACACTTTACCGATTTAGGCAATGCAGACGACGATGGTGGGAAGCTAAAACCGGTCGAACAATCGAGACGAGGCAATTGTGCTGTAGCCACAATAAAAATAATCAAAATGGATAGCATAGTTTCGGGCAGCAGCTCTTTAACTGAACAAATTATCGAGGTTAGATTGCGTTTTTGGTGAGAGAACAAACAGTGTATGGTGCATATGCTATTGAGGGTTAGTAAACGGGGTCAATGCCAGTACCGAGGGAGACCCGGCTGTCAGAAAGGACTGAGCGAAAATTGAGGAGCCAAATTCATTTGTACGATATATAACACCAAATATATCAGGAGAAACATGAAAATACACACGCAAAAGACTATGTGACCCATTGGGCCGAATGCCAATTGTGTTTTTAAACCGGCCATTATCCATAATGTAATATTTCACTTGCCCCAATCACTATTCAGAACTGTAGGTTATGCTGTAACTGTAGGATGTTTTATGTCGATCTAGAACAGTACGTGTCTTTAAATAAGATAACTATTTTTGTTATAAATCTGCAACGAGCGTGACAGTTGTCGACGCAGAAAATCATCCCCAGTACGATTTTCTATCGGGTCGATGATGAAACTAAGAGCGACCGAAAAATGTGACTTGCACCAGTTGCGCAATGGTATCGCCGAACTTGAACCCAATCGACAAACCCCTCCCCACAAACAATCGGAGCTATAAGAGATATAGAGATAGAGTTATAGCGTGGGAACCGTGGTTTTCGAATAATGAAAAGTCTTACGGCCGAGAGCTGAGGGCGGGTACCGAAAAATCTCGAGAATGTGGCTTTCAGCATATCCACGCGGACGATCCCCGCGCACGGACCTGTAGTCTGCCAACTATCGGTCTGACTGTGTCCGCCTGCCGAGAGGTACTGAGTGAGGCGACGAGCCCGTCCCCTTTCCCAGGTCGCCGGAAGCGCCTCTGCGCTATTTCGGCCGGGCCCGGTACTCTTCCCTACTAGGCACGTGCCTTCCACCTGCCACACTCGAAACCCACGTCTGTTTTTATTACACGCTTCTATTTAGTTTCACATCGTGTCCTGTCGTCAAATCTTGCAAGGTGAATTTGACCCACTTCCCAATGTTCGAATGAGCTGAAATTTTGCATAAATATGTAACTCCGATGACAATGCAATATTCAGGTTCATCCCAGGTCATTCATAACTGGGCGAAATTTCTGTCAAGACTAAAAATTAGGAAATAAAAAATATATAAATAAAACTTTTTAAAAACACGCTTTTATTTAAATGCACTAAAAAGTATGATATTTATACTAAACACTAGACCTTTATTTGTCGAATGTTAACATAGAAATCTAACTACTAAGCTTAGTGGAGCGAAATTAAGTTATTCTGTTTGATGGATGCGCGTGAAATTGGTTATTGGTTGACATTAAAAAAATAGACATAAATATGAACTGTCCACTAGTCTCATTGAAAGTTACGAGTACACTCACCTAACATAGAGCAATAAGTTTAGGGCAAATGTCGTGTACTTTTGTACTGACTGTTTGTTTGGTAACTGACTCACCCTATTAACGCTGAGACATTTATGTTTATATATAGTATAGCAATGCCAACTTGAGGATTCGCGTTCGAGCCGGGGTATCGTAATTTTGATCAGAGAGAGGTAGTGGGAAGGGGAGAGAGAGAGAGTGACGTGGAGTCATGACTTTTCCTCTAAAGAGGAACTTATTTTTGGTTTGCGATTACAAAATTGGGGAAAACCTACTTTTACTTTTGTACACTATCTTTTATACACTGGATTTATAATGTAGAATCCCCCCCCCCCTTGATAATTAGGGAAAAGTGAGCTCCGCACAAAGTAGTTACTACTTATAAAATTTATCAAGCTACTTGTGCAATGTATTGTAGTTACCGGACATTGCGACACACGAATAACATTTCAAAACAAATGTATCTTAATTATAATCTGAAATAATATCTGAAAATCTTTAATAATTACAGCTATGGCGAATTTTGAATTACGGAAATAATCGAAAAGGCTTTTACAATTAACCTTTTTGAACAAGGATAAGTACATTATATGAGTGAGAAGTGTTGTGACGTAATACTAAACAATAATAAACATTTTCTCGAGTTTTGAAAGAGCATTCTCCTCTGATAAAAGTGTTTTCGCTAAAATCTCTACTTTAAAACTATTTAATAACTTTAAAAAAGGGGCAGATAAAGGGGAAACCCTACACTGGGAAAAAAACTAAAAACAATTAAAAATTACTGTAAGAATTTTTAGACCACGCATTTTTAAGCAAAGCGTAGCGGCTTTTCCCAATCGGTTAGTTTTATGAATGAATTGCCGCTCACACGTGTAGGGCGATAGATGCGTGCTTCGAGTAATAACAATAATAATAAAACGAGAGTAATAAAAGCCCAAGGACGGACTAGTGGAATGTATTGATTCGAGTTGAGGGTCCGGGACCATGAGTTTACAGTGATCGCGTTCCTGTGATAACGGAATGAAGTTTTGGGGGTCAACGAACCCTAACACGCCACCGTAATACTGCCCATTCCATCTCAATCGAGTTCGATTGAGAATTTTGTATATATTATAAAGGCATTTCGGGGAAGAGCTCAGGACGACGAACTCTGTTTACAAACACAAATTACCGTTTACCAGACCGTTCTTTCACGTCAACGTCAGTCGCCGCCGTCAGTAGCATTCCACCTGAAAATTAGTACTGCACTTACCCATATTGGTTGCCGATGGAGCGATTAATTTACAGGCGGAATGCTACTGACGGTGGCGAGAAGGCGAAACCAGTCTGGTGTGAGATCAAATCAGGTAGTGGGCACAGACTTGGAAAAAATTTTGTTATGATTAATAATGTCTATAAGTGCAATCGATTGAAACTTAACGCCGCTTTAGGTTTCAAAGGGGTAAGAAAATACCAGGGGAAATATCGTTTTACCAGATTATTTCGTTAGGAATTCTTTCGAGTTATTTTTCAGGCATTTAATTGAAATCCGCCTTAGCCCGTTTTTTCGTGCCTCGTGCGTTTTTATCACACAAGACCCCGTTCCAAAACACGCAACTGTCCCTTGCCTGATTTCAATATAAATCGAATACCAATAACTAGAGTCGACGACTCGGAAAATTCTCTACAAAATCGTCGAAAGTTTTAGGGTATTTTTAGCCTAAAACTACAAGTTAATTTGCATAAACCAATAAAATTATATCGTTTATTCGCCAGTTTATTAACGAGACAATGTTTTATATCACGTTTCTTCGAACGCATTATTCTTAGGGTTTATGCGCATTATAAAAATTATTTCATTTGTTGGCAACTATTTATTTGTGAAGAGATGGTCAAATTACCATCTAAATCAGTGATGAAATTCCTTTTTAATAGACATGCAGCCGTTGTTAGTCGAATTTAAGTTTACTCGCAGTCATTTCGAATAAATGTTAATTGTGTATAATTTGTTTGCAAAAATATGTTTCAATAAGTTTTCGTTGGCTAAAAATCGTCCCTAGAAACGGTTAGGATACTTCCTGTTAATTCATTAGAACTATCTACAATGAGAAGGGTACTTGGTCGGGGTTTAAAAGATGTACCAAAATATAACTATAAGACGACCAATTATTTACAAACGGCATTATTTTCTAGTTATTAGAAACGGTTATTAACGGTTCTTCACGGTGGTGTGAAGACTTTGTTTAGTCACCATGACAAAACAATTATATTCGCGTACACTATTATTGCGGTTTATATTGTGGACAAACGATCACTGCGAATTATTCCTTCATAAAAGACGCGGTCGTTTTGATTTTATCCATCTTTGTAGACACAATCGCGTTTTCATTTCCGTATATATATATATATATATATATATATATATATATATATATATATATATATATACTGAAAGGAATGCAAATAACAGTATAACTTTCCATCTGGATGAAACGCCTTCTTTTTCACTTTGGCACGCTGTTGTGATGTTAACGTTCGTCTGTCCCCGTGCACGTGCGAGTATCCTCAGGGACTGCTAACCGGGGACGCTAAGTCCTTACGGGGGAAAGCCCCCAAAGAATTTTCTCCGTCCCAGTTGCCACTCACCCTGTACTGGCGGACGCAGCAGAGATACCTCATGAGACACATCGTGGGGGCGGGTTGGGGGCCAAGTTCCCTCGGGGATCGGAGGCGGCTAGCCGACTGATCCTGCGAGGGGCGGCGTCCCCGATAGAGGATAGGGGTAGGGCCCCCCCTCACCCTGCCACAACGTAGCCGAAGTTTTTCGAAGGTGGGCGGGCGCTATTCAAAATTAACATAAACTTATCGACTGGCGGTTTAGGGACGGGGCTCTCGCTTGGGGCGCTGCTCTCCTCTCCCCGGTCATGTGTTTTCCTCTCGACACTCTTCTCCGTTCTAGCTGCTGCCTGCTCGATTTCTTTTTTTTTATTTCGGTACCTAGGCTAATGTTGTCGTTGGACCGGGACTACTGAATTTTGATGCGCCTCCGACCGCTCGTCTCCGACGTTGAGCCTGGAAGGTAATGGAATGCCTCAGTTATACATTGGAACCTGTCATTCTATCGGTTTCAGATATTTGTGAGGTTGGACTGTCATCGGTCCTACGATTTTCTTACTCCCCTCGTATGTTTGGTCGTGGGCCAAATATCAATTACTTGCCTCTATAGGAATCTGGAGGTAATTGGGTGTCATGATTATATATTCAGAATTTTCATTCCGAGAATTTTATGGGTAAGATTTTATCAAGTAAAATGCGTTTGACTGATATTTAATTATTTGTGGTTATCTTCTTCGCGACTCAATGGTATGGATCGCACTTCATTGTGTACAATATCAGGAATAAAGTGCAGTTTTAATGAAGAAAGACAATTTTGGAGATTAAAGAGAAGAACACTGCATTTATCTTGCAGAATATTGCACTGAATCGTAATGATGATTATTACTGTTGTTTTATTTACTTGTCTTACACTGGTAGTTAAGCTTCAGTCTCACTGTTGACAAGTCAGGTTATGAAGTTTTGCTGCTACACATCTGACCTAATACTTATTTTTCTCTCAAGGTGCATTTCCAGTGTATTTTTTTCCATAAAAAAGGTTGGAACTAATTTTGACTTATTTATGTGAATATTGTTCGTTTTAAATTGTTCTGATGATTTTTAAATTCATAGTGTAAGTGGAGGGTTAATTTTGTCAAAAAGTAACATTAATTTGTCCTAACAATGGAAAATATAATCAATGGACTTTACATACAATGGAATTTATACACCTTTTTTTAAGCAAATTGTGTTCATACCAATGAAGGCATCAAATGGAAAACCAGTCCCTTATTTTCATGGCTGGTTCTGAATCTCCTATATGATTTATTCATTATCATCACTGCCCCATATTTCATAAGTAATCTTTATGGAATTTTGACAGGTTTTCCGTTTGAAGTCTTCAATTCTTCTAAAGGACAGGATGTCGTACATATCAGTACGGGGTAACCTAGGATTACTCCACACGCAGGTTTATGGTCTGGAAGCACACGAAGTTGATGCTTTGGCCAGAATTCTTAAACCGAGCAGCAAGCACGAAGAGATAAATGAAATAAGTTACTACAATCCTGTCATGGAAGTTATTAACAAGTTAGAGCACAGTTTTGGGTACAAAGTTGTGTCTTGTACAAATTCTCAGCAGAATATTGGATATAAAACAATTGATTTAATGTTGTGGACATTGTTAAAGGAGAATGTGAATGAACCGCATCCAGTTAACATCAGCTATCATAGATAGTCTGCTGCATCCAGTTTTATTGGTGATTAATTAACTTACATTTTATTAAACTCGCCTACACACCTACATATACACATATTATATAATGGAATAAAGAAATATTGCAAAGAATTACATATTATTTTAGCAGTTAGTTTTGAACAGAAATGTATTTATATTTACAGATAATATTGAACAAATGTTTTAAACAGCTAATTGTGATTTTAATTATTTCAAACTATTATAAATTCTGAATAACAATTTAAGGCCATAAACAATTTTTATAATTAATAAAACATATTTAATAATTTTAAATTTTAATAAAAACTTGTGGGTATGGCCATGACATGTTACACAATTTAAGTAGGCTTGTCCAAAAACAAATTTTTTATAATATGAATTATGCTTTCAGTTTTCAGAAAGATGTTGAAAAATGTGTTACTTTTTTTACTACATGTTTTTAGGTGAATGACCCAAAAAAAGATGCCTTACTTAGCCGTGAGAGGGAATGTAGGCCTTGCCAACACAAAAGTGTATGGACTTTCCCCAAATGAGGAATCAATTATCACCCCAGCATTGAGATTTGGAACTAAAAATCCTGGAAAAGATGAAGTGATATTCTACAATGCGGTATTCTATGTTATAAATCAGTTAGAGTACCACTGCGGGTACACAGTCATGGCCTCTACCATCTGTGATGACCAGATGGTTTGGATCTTGCACAGACCGATAATTGTGAATAGAAATAATGAAAGACCGAACAGATAAATTTATAAATTATAATAGATGATTTGACAACATCTTAAATCACATGGTAGAATATTTTTTATTCTTTAGAGGAATGTTTAAATTCGGTATGTAATATTTTTGTATGTGAATGAAAATATGAATTTGAAGTATCTGTATATACTTATATATTATGATAGTATTTTTGATTTTTAATTATAAAGGAAAGCATTAAAATGTTTAGAGTCCAGTAGTGAACTTCCTGGTATATGTAAATCCATAAAATATTACCACACAATTTTAAATAAACATCCTTCTAGCTTATGTTAGTACATTATGAATTGTAGCCAGTTTTAAAGAAGAAAGTAAAAACTTGTTTAATTGTCTGTTCACTATTATAGCATTTCTTAATTTAAAAATAGCTACACTTAATATCTACCTGTTGTGTTATTATAAGTTACTTCTTCAGTTTCTAATTGATTTTGTATATTTTGAAGGAATTTAAAAATCAGTTTGTAACTAAGAAATTGTCTTAACAAAATATTAAACTCTTCTGCCCTTGATTACAAACAACAATCTTGTCCAAGGATGTATTGCAGTATTCTTCAATGATCTCTCAATAATTCCCGGATATACTGATTAAAATATTTATCAGAAAATATTATAAAGTATCAATTTTAAGATATTAAAATCACATGTTTTTTGTTTTAAATATGTTACTGACAAAACACTGTAACTTGTTGTTTTGGTATAATATTGTACTCATGCAAACCTTAGGTAAAGGTGTACGGAAGATGTGCTGGTCTGTAGGATTGGGATTTTAATTCACTGAATCAAATTCAGCTACAAAATTTCCTCAATGAATTCATTTAAATGATAAAACTTTATTTAATAACTCGGAACTATGAATCATGAGAATACCATACATTCAAGAAACCAACCAAGAACTGTTGAATGTGTTATAGTGTTCTCATTTTATATATACATAAATACTTCAATATTTTGTCATGAAATTGCATTAGAGGTTTTTGGAAATTACCATTAAAAATAAGTATCCTATTTATTTTTAATTTTGTTGGTCCCAACAATAATAGACAGAGAATATAAGGTATTTATTTATTAACTTTAAATGTGTAGTTTTAACCTATGTTTATAGTGTTTTGTTGATGGATACCTCATCCATGAGAATATTAAATCAAAGGATCTGCAGGAAAAAATGTAAGGGACAACTGAAAATCTATTGTCGAATAGAGTGGTATTTTAAAAACTTATTCAGGTAAACATTTATAATGGCCACAAAAATTTTTAACTTTAAAAAATTCTGTACTTATCACAAAATCACAATAAAATATTTAAAAACAATATTATTTTGAATTTTCGTATACTGTGCACTAGTACTTCTAATCAAAACCAAATAATGTATATAAATCTGAGAACATTTTGTAATGGTTACATATAACAACTATTTCATTTAAAATATATTTGGTATCATAAAATATTTTACAGTACCTTACAGGTACCATTTATGCACCTTCTACATAGAATATACATATGCAATACCTTACTGTGTTAGAAAGACTAGAATATTTGAGATGTGAATAGATTAATTCTTGTTAGTATACAAGTTTCTTTTTCTGCTTTTCCTATTTCACCTTCAGCTGCAATTGTTTTCTCAGCCCTGACCAACAACAGCATATCTGGCACATTCCTCGGAAATCCAAAGAAAAATGAATATTAATCATAATTTAATTACTTGGTTAAAAAGATTGCTTTAATTATACTTCAGTAAAATTAAAACATGATAAAGTTAAATTTATTATCCAATTGATAATTTGGAATATTATCACTCTTGCAATTTTCTGTCTGAGAAATATCAGATTGGAGCAAGAATGACGATGATGTATGTTTATTACTATACTGAGAAACTTAATCACTAAAATGGAATCAATGATTTATTTGTATCACTCTCCTTGAATGGAGGGATAAAATTTAGGAAAGCTTAATATTCCTTGACTTAATGTATATGTAAGATATTCAATTTAGTTACTAATTGTTGATAAACATTGAAGGCTGATTACATGAAAAACATCATTACATTACAACTGTTGCAAAATATATTTATTAACACTGTTAAAATCTTGTTTTTGTAACAAATACAATTCAACCATTTTCCAGAGAAAGTCATTGCACTAACTTAACAAGAATAATATTTATGTTATTTGCAGGTTCTAAAACAGGAATATTTAACAAAGAAAACACTGAGTTAAACTAGGGAACACATGGTATGCACCTTCAACATATAATATCAAAACTAATGTCAGCTCTGGACATATTTACATATTCTTACTGCATTATGTACCAAATTAAATTAAGTACTACTCTATTGCAGATTAATTTAATATACAATATACAAATTAAATTGTATCTACAAAAGCTTTAAACTATAAGTCTACTTATAATTTGTCTACAAAATTGGCAGTGGAATCAATTGATTATTTCACAGATTTACAAAATAGCCACTAGTGACAACTATTACACAAATGCCCAAGATGATTTATAATTTATTACAAAATGTTCTAATTCTCACTGAATTCTTTTGATTACTTTATAATAACCATATTTATGTTAGGGATGAAAAGTCAACATGAATTGATATTTAAAATAAACATCTAGGGATAACATCTAATAAGCTCAAAAGGCAGCTCAGAAAACCATTAATGAAGTATCTACAAATTTCCAAATATATATGAAACATTTTCATAAAGAAAACATCCTGAAATAAGTTCATAAGTAATGGTTTCCTGAGTGTTTAATGACCTACATTTAAGAGTAATTAAAATAGAACACAAGTTGTAAGAAATAACTGGTAAATATTATTATCAAGCATGATCACTTCCCAGTTTAAAACCTAAATTACCAGCTATTTATATTACATTGAAACTAGTGATTTAAGAAGCTAAAGTCTAAAACTACTGGTTGCCTATTAATTTAAGACCTATTTCTCATGCAATTTCTTATTTACATCAAGCAATATACTTCACAGGATCATTAATGAAAACATTATCAGCTCTCAACACAAAAAAAGGAATGTATGGGAAGAACATGAAATACCCTATTCGACATTAAAAGAAATTAAATAACAAGTACACAGTACAACGGTGCCAACAGTGCACAATAAAACAAAGTCTGGAAGATGAGACACTCTTAAATTCAAGTGGCAAGCATTAGCATGACTCTAGGAATCTCAAGGCAAACAATTGCATTACAAACATATTGCACCAAGCAAATTGTTCTCACTGCCCAAATGGAATGTAAACCTATCAAATTAAACACAACCTTTGAAATATTTAAGCAGTGATGGGCTAGGACGGCCCAGTCGGTTGCAAAATCACAGACAGTTTAACAGTGACAAACATCAACGAGTTCACAAGATTCCTTAAAAGCTCTTATAACAGTCGGGAATTACACTGTATTCTAAATGACCAACCAGGAGAAGTTTCAAAGTAGTATAAATTACTTTTTAAAAATTGAAAGGTAAACCCCATTAACATAATTATTTTAACATATTTATTAAAATTGTACCTATCGCTATTAACATTTAATATGATAACCAAAATATGCTGATATAAAAACTTTTTGTATTGACAACATGAGTTTCAAATCACGAATGTATCTATCCTTCTAACTATTTAGGCTTTAAAAATTATTACATTTTTTATCATAAAATAATTATAATTATATCAAATTAAAAAGAAATCTAATTGCTTTGAATTTTGCACTATACCAATGGTCAGATATCAAAAAAGATATGCATACATTTGCAGAGCTACTACTAAACTTTCATAAACTAAATTTATTAATACTTCACAGAATTATAAGCTGGTAGGAATATAAGTACATCACTAAACTGTTATACAACACAGGTTATCACTCACAGGGAAATTAAGGTAATTAAATTACGTAATATAAAATGGATGTCTGGGATAATTGAATAAAAAAGTTCAGCTGTCTCTGATAGGAATAGAATTTGCTAAGACTATATATATGATTAAAATTATATAAACTCTTCTCATTAACCTAATAAATTTAATTAACATTTTTTACATAACAGCCTTTATAATAAAGCCTATAAAAGTATTGCTTTAAGATGGTCCCTACATTATAAATTGTCTTAAGAAAAATTACCACCCTTATGTCTTTTCTTTAATGCACAACAGAAAATTGTAATTATTTTAATTTCAATTAATAAATTAAGCAATTTAACCTTGACTTTTCTATACTGAAACTATGATAAATGCAACAGGACATCACAACATTAAAAATTACATTAGATGTAATGTTTTAATTTTACACTACTATTTTATTTCAGGACAATCAAATAGTTAAATTTGCCTTTTAAAAGTAAAAAATTAAGTACATAATATCTAGGGGCATTCTTATTCATTAAAATAAGAACTTGGATTGGCACAATATGGAATGAATGTTGAAAGAAGGAACTTCTTAAAAAAAATACTTCTCCCCTTCTTCTTATCTTTTGCCCTCTCAAATAACTATTTGAATTCCTGTCGAACTATCACAATTAATTTTACCAGTACTCATACTATTTTTAATTATATCAGGTGCTCTAGTATAATATGGACGTCATTAAAAATTCACTACAAAAATATTTTATGCATCAAGGATGCATTAAACTTATTTTTCTAACTTTTTTGATATTACAAATAAACAGTAACAACCACGCACAAATATTTCCTATTTAATAATTTATTTAACCTTTATCACCCCTTCCCTATCCTATTATATTTATATAGAATGTAAAATCATTCCTGAATCTAGTCAAGAATATCCTTGGCAGGCTTAGACAATGATCTCAATCAGATAAGAAACCACTTCCTGTAAAGGAATGACCAGTTTAATGATTTTTAAATAAAGTTTGTATAAAGATCTGCATTAGAGGGACACAAACAATTCTTTTCTACACTTAAGCCCACATACAGAAAGGGATTCAATATCACAGGAAGGCTTATTTGTACACAATTTCAGAATGAATATACAGAATTCTCTTTCCACAAAAATAACATTAAAAATAAACACTCAAATATTATAATTTTATATAACAAAAAATCAAATTAATATTTTAAGAGTTCATGTACATGATTACTGTACATACTGATAAACGCTCACACAAAAATTCTATTTGGACAAAATATGGAGTGATCCACTTAATTATTTTAAGTCACATCTAAATTCCAAAATTTAATAAAGCAAAAAGATTATGAGTATTTTTAACTGTAAATCCATTCCTTATGTATAACCCTAAGCCTTTCAGTTCTTTGACTCATTTACAAATGACTCAATTAATTTATACACATCTTCTGGAACTAGTTACTTTACCTAAGTTTTTTATAGTTCCTCAAAAAAATAAAATATTTTAATGAAAAGATATACTAAAATGGTGAAAATATAATATTAATTTATAACTAACTTAAACCCAATCAATTTATTCTTTGTAATACAA
This sequence comes from Lethocerus indicus, assembly GCA_019843655.1. Classification (NCBI taxonomy): domain Eukaryota; kingdom Metazoa; phylum Arthropoda; class Insecta; order Hemiptera; family Belostomatidae; genus Lethocerus; species Lethocerus indicus. Next base: position 16,973,829 of record JACDQD010000005.1, on the reverse strand, counting down.
GAGGATGTATTTCCCCTTCTTCTAAAAATTAATTTCAGTCAAAACTACTGCCAAAATACTGCCTAGGTGGGCCAGTTGAACTTACTATTAATTAAGGCATATTCATCAATCTATAAGATTCCAACAACTACAGTTTTCATGCAAAATTATCAATAATGAACACAGTAACCTTCGACTGAAGTCACCCATGACATATAAAGTCCAGTCATAAAGACTTTACACCTAGTATTTTTAGGTACATATCACTGTGCACCAGATGCTCTTTCATGTAAACAAGCAGACATGCCCTGATATACATATGATCTCAAACTGCAATATAAATAATTATATAGTTTCATGCATTCTGAGAAAAATATGTGTATATAACAATTCAAATACTGAAATTACATTAAAATATGCGAAAACAATGAACTGCAGAATTTTTAATCACATGCAAAGGAAAATCAAAAAACAAACCACTGTTATTTCTTGAGAAGTATACAACAAAAGACATAGGATAATTTGATAACTTTGCGGTTCTCCATTCACTCCTTCTAGACATATTACATAACTAGTCTGAATTATGTACAGCAGGCAGCTACTATTGTCATAATCCGTAACAAATAATTGTTAAAAAAATCAATGTCTGAACTTAAGAAATAAAAAACCAAATTTCACTTCCCAGTTAATTATGATATAATGCAGCAGCGTTTGGCCTTACTGTCTCCAACAATATTTTCACTGGTGTCACCTGAGTACTTCTTTACTGTAGAGCTGTCACCCCCCTCAGATGAACTTACAACAGATGACCTTCCCGACATCAATGCCAACACATCAGGGCTAGAGTTCCTATTCTGAGCTCTTTGCTTCTTCAGTTCAGCTAGTGTGCCCGCATTTATTGTGACAGAAACATGAATGTTAATCTTCCCGTTGCTCTCTGTTGTGTAGCTCGCTTCTGTTGGGACCTCTACAGTACAGAAAATAAACTTTACGAGTTAACAAATGTAGTTCTGTCAATGCTCCACGACTACCCCTTCATTAAAAATTAAAAGAAAGAAAACAGAGAAATAAAATTAACTGCCTATTTTAAAAATATTAAAAAACAAAATTATCTAGACTGAAATCTCATTAAAAATAAACGAACATATGATAATTGAAATGAGACATTAAAATACTGCTGGTCCGTCTGTGTCATCTTTTTAAATTAAATTATGAGGTTTTAATTTATCCTGGACTGTGGCCGCAAATGTTTCCTAGAAGCAGTATGCAGAAGGACTTATGCATCATCCATCCAATACATTTCAAATAGCAATGTGGAAAGTAAGTTTATTCTAGAAATAACCTAACCTTGAGAACTATTTCATGATAAACTGATATCTCAACTGTAAATAAAATTATTTAAACAACCTAAATATCTTGATCCATCTTGATGTATTTGAAAGTAAAAAAAAATAAAAAACAACAAATAATAAAGATGATTTTTGTAAATATTTACATTTGGGAGCTCAAATTTCACTATATTCTATAAAGCTGTACTGAGATGTCCCGAAGTAACTTTTTTAATTAATTAAAGTGGTAAACATTTTCAAAATTAAGCATCTATACATATAAGAATATCAGACAAACAGTTAACAAAAAATAAAACAAAGGTTCTGCACATTTAAAGGGAAGAAACAAGGATGGTTTAATAAAGCAAAGAACAAACAAGAATAAAGCTAATAAATGAAACTTCTGTCAACACTTACCTAGTACCGAGCCTTTAGATTCTTCATCCATTGACACGTCACTGTCCTTCCCTTCAGGCTCTCTACGCGTTCCTGCATCATTTGTTCCTTCTTTTGTTTTCCTCACTTGAGAAGTTGCAACCATACTGTCCACAGTGTCATTACCTCCACTTATAACTTTGATACCAATATCTGGCACATCAACAGGTGCAAGCACCTAAAAAAATATTGAATATTTAATGTTTAATAATGATAAAGATATTAATTGTACTCTAAATATCATTAAGAGTATCTACAATGACTACAATTAGTGAATACTGTCATGAAATAGTAATAGTAATACTGAATTGTACTAAAGGGGTCTAAATAACTAAATATATAGTGCAATGGTTAAATTTGAAAAACATGATGCGACAGTTAAACATAAAATTCATCTGTAACTTCAAAGGTGTTAGAGAAAAAGTCATTTCACTTCAATCTTTGTTTTATATGAAAAAAATAATTTGAATGTAAATGTATTTACTTCTTGAGCTTGTAACCTAAGTCTGGCTTCTTCAACAGCATCTTTCTTGGCTGTGAGACCCCTGTCCCTAATGCTTGTTCTTCTAACCGAACGAGCTCTAGTATTGTTGCTCTGAGTCCGCCTAACCCTACGTCTCTGTGCTTCTCTCTTACTTTCCTGCTCTGTTCTTAATTCTATTATCCTCTCTCTCAGTTCTGGATCCTCACATATATCTAAAATAAAAATAATAATGTAATATTTAAAACTATTAAATACTGTTCAGTTGAAATTAAAAAAATGTATTCTGATATGCTCTTATGCTACACCATTTCATTGTTACTGCCAGAAGCCAAAACTTGTTTAGCATAAGAGCAAATCAACAAATGAAAAAAAAATAGAAAGAATACTGTTATGTCTGTTATATCCTCTTGATTATGTATTTAACAGAATAAAACAAATTGTTAATTTATCTTGTCCTTTACTTTAGTTCAGTAAAAATAACAAAGTAATAAATAAATATTTGTTGAAAATTAATACTTGGAAAAGAAACCCAGCAATGAATTGTATAATTTTCTTACCAGCAGGTGTTTCATCATGTTTAGTTTTAGCATTCAAATCAGCTCCATTTTGTACAAGAAGTTCCAAAACTTCGAGCTGCAAATAAAAAAATAGTTTCAGCAATACGAAAATGCAAAAGTTTTATTTTACTATCAACAACTGTTTTTCATGCTGTAAATAAACAATTATCAGAATACATACATGACCCCAACATGCTGCAGCATGGACTGGTTGCCAATCATCATTATCTCTGACATCCGTTGAAACATGGTTATCTAAAAGAAACTCAACAACTCTGAGGTAGCCATTTGCTGCAGCAATGTGCAACTGAAAAACAAAATAATAATTTATGTTCGTGAATATGTAACAATTGGTTAAATACTGCAAATTTCTTTTCAATGGAAACCAGTAAAGAAATTATAATGGGATAGAAAAAAGCTTCACTTACAGGAGTGGCACCCTGCATGTCAGGATTTTCTAGGTCTTCACCAGCAGCTGCTGCTTCTACAAGGTCAGCTAGCATAGTCATCTCTGTTGCAGCCCTTGTTTCATCTATCAGAGCCTGTGTTACTCCTCTCCTGGCCATCTCCCCTTCAATATACTCCAAAGAAGATTCTTCCTCACATATATCATAAGGCATGTTTCCATCCGCATTGACAGCCAACAAATTGGCTCCACTGAAAATGTTTCAATTGACCAATTAAACTGAGCTTACCCATATTAAGAATATTTCAAATAGTATTAATGAATTACTTTGCTATGAGATGTTTGACTAGATGGAGATGTCCACAAGTAGCTGCAGCATGCAAGGGTGTCCACTTTTCACTATCTTCTGCATTGACATTAGCCCCAAACTCAAGAAGTAGTTTCATCATTTCTTCATTATTATCGATACAACACTGTAAAAAATAATTAGGTAGATAAATTAGAGATTATAAAATGACACATAATATTCAAACATCACATTCAAATCCCTGTAGGGGACTGAGTTCAATATCAAATTTGGATTGATAGAATTCTCATTAAAATATTAACATAAGTTAACTATAAATATTTATAAAATACAAGAGATGGAAAGTAACAAAGGAAAAAAGTTTATTAATTCAAATGGCTAAGCACTACAACACAAATTCCAAAACATTTAATTACCTGATGCAATGCTGTTAGTCCATCTTCATTAGTTGTATCAGGACTGACTCCTTTCATAAGAAGCCTTCTTACTAAAAATATTATTTTAATTATTAGTATACACAATAAATTAGAATTAAGAATAAATATATTACTATTCAATATCAAATACTGATATAATTAGTAATAGGACTGAATGTTCAGTACTTTAGATTTAAAGAATAAATTAAAACATTTAATATGAAACTGTGACTTCCTTTGAAAGCTGTTGTAGTATAATATTTTAGATAGCAAATGTAGGGAAGAAACAGAGCATGAATGGATAGGTATTGTGTAACATACAGCATTCTACTACGCACAGATAAGTCACATGCTTGTTAGGAAGATTTTAAATAACTTTCCTAATATTAATTGAAAAGAGTGTAATAGTATAATTTCAAACTAATAATATCTAAATTAAACATTTTATTTATTGTATAGATAAATTATTCATTTAACTAACATTATAAACATCAACTTTTTTGTTCCATTTTTTTATATCATGACATAAAAATTGTATAAAATTTACTCAACTTATAAAATAAAAAGTTATAGAAATAATAACAAGAAATAACCTTCGGGAATGTCATTTCGAGATGCTGCTTCAAGGAGAATGACATTGTCAGAAAACCTGATAATTAGGCGGCGGCTGGGTCTCTCCCTGTGTCGGAGCCATTCTCTTTCACGTTGGGCCCAGGCCTTCAGCTGCTGTGCCCTCCTCCGCCTTGCCAATTGAAGCCTCTCCTGCGTGCTCATGTCCTCGACACGGCACATTTCTGACACTAGCTCACTGTGCTCCATGTCTGCTGCTGCGCATAAATGATTGATAGTATTAAAACTTTTCCAGTCAATATGAGTATGATTTTCCAATTTCAACCATTAATATGACAAAACAGCCTGTATAATTTCCATGGTTG